>CM032228.1:122055000-123377500 GCA_019009955.1 Riptortus pedestris
TTAAGGACAAAATATTAACATAGATTTGAATTAATTTTTCCAGGTGAGGTACCTCATATGTAGTTCAAATTGGAATGAATTGTTGAGCATATCAATATTTCTACGCTAATTACTTGCTCCACACATTGTTCCTGGAGAAATGTATAAAACAAAAGTTAATTTAAATAACAAAGTAAACAACTTTTGTTATGTGCATGTTTGTCGAAAAACAAATAGACAATGAAATATCGCGAATTTTTATTTCAGGCCTCCCTTATAACCCCCACTCGCGTTTTAACCTAAAAATTTTAATATAGCTTATAATCATGGAAGAATTAATGCTAATTGACATACCGAGTTTTGTTAAGTTCGGTTCAATCGTTAGCGCCCAATAAAATAGTTGACTCCCGCTTTAGTTTATAGTGTATATCTCGTTTATACATTGTTAAAAGACAAAAATGAATATCACAAAAGTTACTCTAAATTACAAAATAAACAACTTTTGGTATGTTCATATTTGCCGAAAACGGTTAGAAAACGAAATACCGCTATTTTAAATTCAGGCCTCCCTTACAACCCCTACTCCTGCCCGTCCCTAGAAATGTTGGTATGGCTTATTATAATGAAAGCGTTAGTGCCAATACACATACCGAGTTTTCTTTATTTCGGTTGGGTCTTTTGTCCCAAATAAAATTGTTCACTTCCGCTATAGGTTTTAGCGTATATCTCGTTTATAATTCAGTATACGAAAAAAAGTGTATATAACAAATGTTACTCTAAATAACAAAATAAACAACTTTTGTTATGTGCATATTTGCCGAAAAACCAATAGGAAACGAAATATCGCTATTTTTAATTTCAGGCTTCCCTTATAACCCCCACTCCTGTTCATCTCAGAGGATATAAATATAGCCTAAAGTCTAAGTTGGGTTAGTAGTAATATACATACCAAGTTTAATAAAATTCGGTTCAGCCGTTTATGCGTGAAAAGGTAACAAACAAACAAACAAACAAACACACACGAAATAAACAAAATGCAGTTATGGTGTCTATGACATGTGAAACGAAAAGTTATCGTGAAAATTCGCGAAAAAAATCAATGTACAGACAGAGGTTACAATTTTATATATATATATATATATATATATATATATATATATATATATATATATATATATATAGTATTGAACAAACCTCATTTTCGTCATCTCCTGGGTATGATCGATAGACTTATGAAGAAAAATTTCGAAAATCGCGTCATGAGTACGACCTCAATTGCTAAAAGGCCTATGCCTTACGGCTGCCATGGAACGAACAGTAGGAATGTAGAACGACGAAGTGTACTCACCTTCCACCACTAGGGAAATCATATAGTAATATAATTAAGGATTATAACATCAACAACATAACGAGAGATGGTCCCTGAGAAACAAACGAAACAAGAACCGGGAAGCATGGACACACTGAGGTAACAACCATATGCTGACCTCTTTCAAGAAACAATCTTGCTAGAATTAATGGTTCAGCTATGCGTCACTTAGGTGCGAGAATTCTGCAGGTGCTTCCTACAAACTGGCACCAAATTGAGATGAACAAGGGTTCCATTTGATTGCCTCTTACAGGAAATTGTCCAACTTAGTTATGAAAAATGAAAAAAAATATTTTAATTTGCAGAATTAACAAACAGCTACAAAGCTGATTGCGACGGTTTTCCTGAAGTTAAATCCCTATGTTTGGTAGGATTTGACTAACGATTAAATTTAAAACGTTCATTGCTAAATAAATTTCCTAAAGCCACAGGGAATCGAACACATTAGACCTAGGACGGAAAAAATAGTATTAAAAAAACAACAGTTAGTAATATGATTTGGGTAATGTTCAAATCAGCAATTGATAAAAATTATGTAGTTTCTTAAAATAGTAAGTTTGAATACTACTGGTTATACAGAAACTTCGGATAATTATAATTGATAGGAATATTTTTTTCTACTAAAATTTGAGTCATGGGTTCGATTCCCTCCCCCAATAGGAATTTATTTAATGACGAACTCACTAAATAAATATTACCCATCCCGATTAACCTTAGTAGCACAAAGTGGACGTTAACAAACTACAGCAATTTTAAAAGGACCATTTTAATTTTACCTCAGTGTAGATTCCTTTTGATCTAATAATTGGAAACGCTGCCGAACTATTTGTATTATGTTTCACTTCAATTCCCCTAATAATATTTTTAAAAGAATTTATGTTATAGAAATATTTTTATGTGTTTTTCAATTTTTTACCTTTCTCTGTTATTAATAGAAATTTAATAAATTACTTTCTTGCATGACAAGAAAGACGACGATGGAGAATATTATCCAGGTGTATTGTGTGGCCCTGTTTTGAATCAATGCTGCTTAACGGTCATGTGTATGAGAGGTCATTGGCGTGCATTTGGGTTGCGTGTTTCCGACACATTATTATAAATCAATGTAACAATTACCTTCTTAAATAGGTCGCTGTAACATTACGCTCGTTTGCCTATTCTCTTCTGCGAAAATCTAACACACAGGTATTTAAACTGATTAGTAAAGACTCAATTCTAAAAATAAAAGAACCAGAAATATTTAATAGTTATGTTATTGGGGGAAAATAAATATAGTTTCTAAAGGAATGACTCAATTTACTAAAACTAAATCTCGCGCCTGTTTCACACCCTAAAAATTTAAAGTACTTTGAGAAGTTCACTTTTTTTGAACGAAAAGCTTATGACTTTTTATTTGGAATTTACATTCAGAAAATGTGCGATCCAAGACCGGCAGCAGTATAACGAATAACTTCCATTCATATCAATTGCACGCACTATGCCATACCATAAACCATAGCCATGTATCATCCATTCATGAGTTTAAACCAGGGGTCTCCAAACTACGGCCAGAGGGCCACATCCGGCCCGCGGAGAGCTAGCATACTTGAAAACTCCTTTTAGAGAACATATTTTTTATAGCAAATTAAATTTAGTTTACTGAAGTATTCTAATTTTATGTTGAATAATTATCAATATGACATCTACATTGATATGGTCATGGGCTAACTACTCATACCATTGTAGTAGGCTTATTGTTATTGTTTTTGTGACAAGTTGGATAAAGAAATACAGAATTGTAATGAGTAAAGACATGTATAATATGCAGAAAATTTAACTTGAGTTTATAATAACTAACAAATTATTGAAATGAATCCAACTAACATTTTATACATTTTAAATAAAAACATAACTTATAACAAACATAATGACATATGAAATACTAATGAGATTTATGTAATTGAGATTTTCCACTGACAATAGTTTGTAGATGTGGACTAATTTTACTTGTACCAATTATTAAAAGAGATTTAAGATGCTCATCGGTTAAATTAGATCTGTAAACATTTTTTGTGTACTTCATTTTGGAGAAGGTCTTCTCCTTTTTTTTATCAGTGGACTATTTCACTTTTTACCACCGGCAACAATGATAATATGGTTTTGGCCCTCGGAACTTACTGGAGTAATCAGTATGGCCCTAAGGCTGGAAAGTTTGGAGACCCCTGCTCTTAACAAACAGATAGATACGCTTATAGTGAATTGTTGTTGCGTTACGTGATCATATCTATGGATGGATGGGAGAAATACCTGACCTCTTGCATATGGAATTTCCGTTTGTACAGAGTTGTATATATAATTTACACGTAAGAAACAAAATGACAATAAATTTCAACAATAAAAACCTTTCTCAGGAAACTAAATAACCTCACTAAGTCATTAAGCAATACTTTAGTACAGGGAGAATTTAGTTGAACAATGATCTCGCTGGGGCTGCGTGAACTAAGGAAATTTCCCACGAATTGCAATACCACATTGAATGCATCATATCATATTCTGTTCTTTATTTTTCCCACAATAGTGTTGCATTAAAAGAGGTTCACGCGAATAAAGGATAATGGGAATATTTAGAATTTTTTACTAACCCCTTTTCTAAACCACACACTTTCTTTTCAAATGTCTACCATGAATGCTTAAATATCGAGTTTAGTTACGATCAGACGATATTTGCTACCGCTCGCGTATTGAACGGCAAATATCTTTATGTGTATATATAGGTAATTGTTTAAAGGTTCGGTAGTAACTGTTTGTTATAAGTCTTAATTAGGTTTGGAGGAGGTGAAAAATAAAGGAAATCTAAATTTTCCCATTTATTGAATCAATAATTCATGTGATTTTCATTTAATGCAACAAAGAAGCATGTTAAAGGTCTGAAACAATATATGCATTTAAGACGTTTGAGCAGAATTAAATCATAAGCACATAAAAGTATTTGAAGAAACATCCTAACTTTAAAAATAGTACCGCATAATCTTTTTATGAAAGAATACTCATATAAATAAAATTATTAAATCAGCTGAACGAAAATTGCATGGTATTGAACCTGTAATCAATCAATTCCAAATAAACAAATAAAAATATTTTATATATATATATATATATATATAAATATATATATATATACTATTTTATGATTCTGCCTTTTATTTTGTTTAAATGCAAAGAAACATGACGTCTGTAGTTGTAAAAACTAAAAAACAAAAAATCTCCATCCCGGACGAGAAACACACTTAGTAGATTTATAAAAGGTACCTTTACGCAATGTGTTTATTAATAATTAGCAAATGTTATTTTCGGGTATTATTTTAGTTAGTTCTACAGCTAGACTAATGGACCTCGTACCCAATTGGGAAATAAATGCTGTGAAGAATATTACATTGTAAAATTACATGGTGACTCATCCTTTTATCCCAAGAAAGAAAATAAATTAGATTCTCTTTTTATAATACTTCGTATAATCATCGAGAAAATAAGAAAAAAAGGGAAATACATTATCCCTGGCACACTTCTCATATCCGTACTACAAAGGATTTTCATATGTGAAGTAAACTGATTTTCCGTTGACAAAGAGTTCTTATATTTCATATACAGTCAGAGAGCGGAGATGTGTCTAAATCGGATGAAGCAATGTTTTTCTCGGGTTTTTTTTTTTTTTTTTGCGTATATTCCGAAGTTTGCCAATGGTTAGAGAGATTATAGGAGGTGCCAATGGTTAGAGGAGATTCTTCCTTTACTTAGGTAGAGCATGTTCGTCAGATTACAGGTCAACATAGATTAGATCTGTTATAGACCGGGGATATAAATATAGAACGTTTTCTACGCAGATTATATGGTGGATGATCATAATTAATAAAAATCCAAATCACAATTATTTCATTACCCAACTAGTTTTGTATCCATTTGACGCCTGACCCGTTTACAATAGAGCACAAGTTAAATAACTTTTTAAATTAGACAACTACGTATTGTATTAGGAGAGCTTCGACTAGCTATGTTAGGCAGCAACAATATGTCAGTTAATTACAATCGATATATTAGAATGTTAAGCTAACAATCATCACTGAAAAAGTATAATCTAAATACTAAACGGAAATTTGATATTTATATCAAAGGTAAATTTACGATTTTCCCATTAAATGTTTTTTTTATTTGGTTTGTGGCCCACACCATGATCACACCATTGTGTTGGTGATTGGCATGATCTCTAATTGCTAAGGGGTAATAGAATAATATATGTATTCCTTCATGTACTTACTTTTGTTGTACTTTATTTTTATATTATGGAAAATATTTCTTAAATATTTGATTGTTTCTCATATCCGTGCTTTGTCTAAATGAATATAATAAAAGTTAACCCTTTTAAATATTTTTAAGTATGCTGTAGACCTATCATATTTTACACTATACGTTTTTGTAATTGTTTTTATCTTTTAGATATGTTAGTATTTGTGGAATATATTGGCTGCTGTCAGTTAATGGTTCTGTCATATTGTAGGGCATGTGAAGGTTTTTTGGTTCGATGCAGTCTGGGTTTTATCGTAAGATGTTTGTTGCAGTACTTGCATATAGGGTTATCAGTCCTTATCATTAAGTTTAAAAAATAATTCAGATTTTTTTAATTTCAGTTTTTTTATTGAATCATACTCTTTTATCTTCCTAATATTTTTGAAACTATGATTACCATTAAAATCATACTTTGCTAGTGATGTTATTTTTTACATTTATAGCATGATGCTTGATTCTTTTTCGAAGTTATTCAGGTGATTCTCCTACGTAACTTTATTGCAATCTTTACAATCGATTTTATATGTATTGTATTTTATCTTAAATTCAATTTTTCTTTTATATAGATGGCTCTAATCTCTGTTGTGATATTTTCCTGATCATTGTTTAATAATTTTGCGTATTGATGTGATTTTCCCGATACTACGGCCTTATATAGGTGCTCCAATAAAGGTTCTCAAATATCTCTGTTTTTCCTTAACTAGCCTGATCTTTATTATTATTATTATTTATTAACGTCCACTTTTTGCAACTCAGGCTAATTGGGACGGGCTATCTACAGGTTACAACCCTTTTTAGCCTGATCTTAATGAGACATCGGAAAGTTGAAAGTCCACTGGTTTCATGAGACTTAGTTTTGTTTCTGCTAGAGTGTAGTGAACACGTCATGAGAACTAAGCACATTTCGGGTAAATTTTGCTTTTTTATTTTAAAAAAAAAAGAAAAGATTTTCTAAGAATATGAAATCAGCAGGAGTGGGGGTTTTCTGAATGCTCAAAACTAAAAAATGCAAATATCTTGGTTAATAATCGAGGTAATGAAAAAACGTATGTAACAACATTTATAGAACATTATTTATTTATTTATTAACGTCCACATTTCGCAACTAAGGCTAATTGGGACGGGTTATCTAAAGGTAACCTCCCTTTTCTAGCCATGGTGGGACTAAGGGTTTTCTTTAATGAATTCCGTCAATAAATAAATTCCTTTGCCCAGGCGGGAATCGAACTCGCCACTCCTTTGCATTTTTTGGTAACTCAAATATTAAGCGAACTATTCGTTTTTTCTTGTTTTCTGCCTGCAGTGACCCCTCCCCCCCTCCTCCTTTCTACTCATCGGTTTTTACATATGAATGACCCAAGATCCGTGATGATATGGGATCACCAGTGTTATACCAGCATTTGGGAAATTTTATATTTTTCGTCTCTTGTGAATTGGTCTCCAAAACATTATAGATGATAAAGATCAATTTCGTCGTGGCTGAAATCAGACCAGTAGAAAGAGGGTTTGATTTACATTCTATGTTTTTATTGTTACACCTGACACTGAAGATGAAGAGCTAGTGCTGTGAAAGTACCCTCTCATAATAGCTGATCTACTGTATACTCTAATGAAGACAATACTGGCTCAAGAGGCTGGTCGATATTTACTCGTCATTTTGCCAGATCTTCATGTATATCGAGGTATGGGAGTAAAAGAGAACACTTCTCTAGAATTCCTTCATTCTAGAACTCTATAATTTCTTTTTTTTTCGCAGTAGTTTATCCATTCAACCTGACATATAAACACGTCCCCTCATGGTGACTCGTCGATGATATCGAAACTGGTTCACTGATAAGAAGACCGCTGACAATCACATAAATCAGCTGATATAATGTCGACTGCATCAATCCATTTTCTGAGGAAGTTTATTTAAACTAATAAAATTATATAGAACATTTTATTCTTTTGAATGGGTCAAATATTAAAACTATTTCTTCACATTGCAAAACAAGAAAATATATTATTTTCGCCTTATTGTAACATTATTAAATATACCGAAAAAAGCTGCACTTCTCACTACTTGCTCATCAAATTAAAAAAAGAAATATCTCGTTAAAATTATTAAATTATGTATGGTTATTAACATTTGTTTCCCTTCTTTTTATATTGTGGACATTCTCTTTAATTTCCTGCTGAATGATGTTCCTTTCCTTATCTTAAAGTTTTTATTTGCCAGGATTGAAACCAGTCTTATGTCATCAACTAATGATGCTTTTTAATTTTCACTGTCGTCAAGAGATTAAATATATATATATATATATAATGAAATTAATAAAGAAGTGTTGTATCCCGCCCTCTGGCTTGATAGTGATTGATGAGGCTCTTGAGAGTTGTTTCTCTAATTGGTCTAATTGATTGGATCGTGTATCTTATCCAACGCAGTTATTCTCAGGGCTTTTCCATTTTTATTATTAATATGCAGGAGCTAAACTGAATATTATATTTATTCATTCTTTTAAAGGAAATGTTATTCTCACTGCTATGATATTTTCAGAATTACGAGTTACGGCCAATGCTATATTAAGGACAATTAAAACCTTGGGAAAAGAATACAAATTTTTACAACTAAAGCAAATTATATACTATTTCAAATTCTCAATTTATGATATTCACAGCCAAAACAAAATATCCCAGAATTTCACTTAAACATAGTAGAAGTCAAAATTATCGAAACATAAATAACTAATTTAATAAAATATTTAGTCGTGATAATTATTTATAAACTTCGCTGGAGTACCCACATTGACTTTTTCAAAATAAACTTAAACAAACAATACATTGTTTATTACATTCGTTCAAGACATCCGGAGATTGCAAAATGAAGCTTTAGAACCCAAATATAAAGAAGCAATCCTCCCCTGTTTAACTTATGCCATGTGGCTATTTACTAAAAATCGTAAATGGTTTCAAATCAGTTTCATTTGATTCGGTCGGAGTGCTTCCAAAAATGACACATATCACAATTTTGACTGGCCAAATTTACACACAGTGCAGACTACAGAAACTAAGACTACGTACAAAAGACATTACAGCTGATTACATAGAGCTACCAATGGATACACCTTGGAAGACTGGTAACAAAATATACATTTTATTTGTTTATTTTTATTGTTTAGGCACCGAACTCGCGAGGATTATTTGTGCCATGTGTTTTCCATCCTTTCCTTCGGTTGTCCTTCTTTTCTAAGAGATCCGGTCCACTCATGGTCGCTCCTTCAGCCTCGCCTATTTTTTTCTATTGCCGATCCTGTCCCAAATACCAAAAACACAGCAGCATCTTTTTAAAATCTATTTTATGTATAAATACTTGTCTTACTGGCTTGTGTGCCCATATGTTGAGCTCATATTTATATTTCTTTATTTAGGCCCGTAATTGTAAGTATCACTTTTTTAATAGAGTGGCTGTCGTCCCCTTGTATTTCAAAAAGTACTTCTGACATACCAAGGGACTTTCTGATGTCCTCATACCTTCTACACTCGGTAAGTGTGCAACTGTAAGTTCTACTTCACAAGCAGTGCAGGTGGTAGGTTCTTCCTTTTAGCAGATTTCCCTTAAGGGAAATCAGCTAATGAGGTAGAACCCATGACGGAATTTTAGAATTTTTTCTTCAAATGTCCATCGATCCTACCTAGGAGATGACGAAAATTAGGTCCGTTCAAAACTGTATATATATATATATATATATATATATATATATATATATATATATACATACATACATATATCTATCTATCTATATATTTGTCTCTTACCACTCTAGCGGTAGCACTTTTTGTTTGATAGTTACCAAACTCGATTTTTAGTCTTTTTTTGTAAAAAGAAAGATCAAGTTCGTTATCGGCTGAAATCGGACAATGGGGAGGGGGGTTTTAGAGGGGGAGAATTTTGAAATTCAAAACATCTCCGTTACTATAAGTCGGATCGAAAAAGTGTATAGAATCAATCTTATTGCAAATTAAATTTACTGTAAATGTTGTTATATACATTTATTCTCTATCTTGAATATTAACCGAGATATTTGCATTTTTCAGAGTCCAGCCTTCAGTAAACCCCCTCTTCTACTAGTGTTACATAAATAATGCTCTGTTGTATAATAAAACATATTAATTGAAGCATAAATAGCAAATATTGTTTTCATTGAACAATTTCTTTGTGAGATATATGCAAATACGTTTTGTTGACCCCCCCCCTTCTTTTGTTTTTGGATTACTAAAATTAGAGTGATTGAGATAAAACTGATTCTGATTCATTACAAATTACAGCACTAGCTTTAGTAAATTGTTTTTTAATAAAGTTAAGATGTTATATTCAGATATATTTCATTAATTGTTTGTCTTTCCGGTCTATCTATGCAGCGCTACTAGGCTGGCTGGCCTGTTTGTTTACAATTCAGCCACTCTCCGTTGTAGAGATTACATTTACTGAGCATTCACGGTAGTGTTATCTGTATGTATATTGTTTTTCTTTCCCCTCATCCGATGTCAGACCTGCTTGTTTACATTTCAGAAGCTTCCCGTCGGGAGGTTTCTTACTGTAGTTTGTATTTATTCACTTAATATTCACGGTGGTGTTGTTACCGGTATGTAGATTTATCTATGTATTGTTAAACTTCAAGCGGGAAATCTGCTTAGTTAACGCAGCCCCTGCGTGACGTACTTTATTTCATCAGGTGCTGGTGTGTGAGTCTTGTGTGGCCAATTCTGAGGTGACATATTAATACTTCGTTCCTCCTTGTAGAACTTGTTGAAGTATTCCAGGATATGACACTACTTTTAACAGTGCGGAGCTTATTGTCAAACAACTCATGCCAATGCCATGCCCATTGCTCAAGAGCCAGTTTTTTTGCATGATTGATGGCTTCAGCGATCGGAACTTCTGTCAGTAGTGTGCCCTCACTGATGACTCACTGATTGGCATGGCTAAGGCGTCAGCTTTTATATTTTCGTCAATGCCACAATGTCCTGGTATCCATAAAAATTGTACATGAACATTTTTTTTTTTTTTTTTTTTTTTTGTGGAATTCTTCTGTAATCTGTTGAATGTCTTTGCAGATGGGTTTTTGTTAAACATCTTTTCAAGTGACTTTAGGCTGCTGGAAGAATCAGAACATATCAATAGATATACCATAGATCTCTATTACGTTGTTTATACTGGCGAAAGTAAAAAAAGACGATCAGACGGAATGTGCATTCGTAATATACAAAAATTTAGGGTATTTTGGTCATAAAAAATGTAGACTCGCAAGAACTTGCCCCAAAACTCAAGCTGAAATCCCCAAAATTGAAGTTCGAACTGACAAAAATGGATCACTACAAATATTAATTGACAATAACAAATATTGGTTGTGGAGTAGCTTAAAAAGTATCACTTGGAATATTTTATACCCCGCATAAATAATAAATAACACAAGACTAACCCTTAATTTTATCTTAAACAACTACTAACATAACATGGCTAAATATATTATTTTCACACGTAAAAGGAAATATAAACTACAACTACCTTGTTTTGTTTTTTATGAGCAATATCGCCTCGCTGCGAACGCTCCAAAATAAATAAATAAATAAACTAATTCTTTATCAATAAAAATGAAAAAGATTAAGATACATATTTGCTCATGTGACCATTGAACAAATTGACACACACCTAATTTATGACTTCCCACTCATCGTAAATTTCTGAAAAAGAATTATTTCGAAACTAGGGAAAAGTGACCCATAATCTAGAAAAAAATATACACAAATTAATCAGAAGAATATAGTAAACGTGTCTATGATGATTCAAGATTGTACTTATCATTGCCATGAATTAGACTCGAAGAGGAGCTTTGTTTGTAATTTCTTGTGCTATATTAAATTAACAGCGTATTTGTTCTTTGAATGAAATACTTTAATGAAAGTTAACGAATTTCACCGCTGCTATAAAATTGTATTAGAATATATTATCCAAAGAACGGACAGGCTGAGCTCACTTTCACAATGCTATATTTTAATGAAATGATAGCCATATAAAGATCTTACATTCTAGCATAACTTAGAAAGTAAATGTTTTTAATATCTCTTATTTTATGTTTCCCAAACTTAATTCATATAACCCCCGATGAAGTAAATTAATATTTTCAGCGAATAAGACTAAATGACACCTTTGGCAAGAATATACGAGCAAAATAGAGCATAATTGTTGTCTGATATAGCTCCATACATTTGTTAAATTTACTGACACCCATTTATCATCTATGAGATGACAATGTGATTTATGTAATTTAGATTCTGAATTCGATGTCACACTTGGGACCAAGTAAAGGATATTAGGACACAAGAAAGTTTCTATCATTAATTATGTCTACCTCTGTATCATTCATTTCACATCTGTACATTGTCTCTTCAGGAACATGTGTCAAGGCTTGTAGAGCCAAGAATGAGTTTATTGTTGCCAAGTACTATCAGTCATGTATATTCGAAATTTCTATATAGTGCTCTTCTAAATTGTTTAATTAATTATTCTGGTTTATGTTGAATTATTTCTAGCTGAACTCGTTTGATGTACACAGTAAAATTTAGCATTCTTGTCCATAGGCCTGAAATTCAGAATGCTATATTGAAGACATGATATCTTAAATCTCTGGGTTATGTTTGTCCTGCATTTACAAATAAATAATCGAGAATGGTTATGAATGCAATACTTATTCTTTTATTTATTTATTTATTTTGGAGCGTTCGCAGCGAGGCGATATTGCTCATAAAAGAAACAATGTATATAAACAAAATACAAAAATGAAAACATTAACAAGAAAAAATTAAACAATACTTATTCTTTTGATGATATAAATTTTCTTTATTAATACAATCAGCAGTTATGACCACCAAGAGTATCCGAAAGAAGAAAAAATACGACTAATCTTGTATTTAGTAAACCTGTTTGTTACCTCTGGTGTCATTTGTCTAAGATTTATCAAACATATTTTCTAACGAGGAATTTCATGAAGATATTTCTAAAACCGTTTTTGTAAAATATTCATTCCTACCACGTGGATAAAAAAAAAGAACAACCCTAAAAATGAAATCCTTATAAAATTAAATGAATGCATTCGAGAGAGCGTGTGTGAATATACATACTTCTAGTGTTCGATGACACTTCAGATATATCAATTTTAGGATGAGCCTTTGAGTCAAAGAGGTAAACACTCACTTAAGTTTATAAAATTATTTATATTTTTATTATTATATTCCTCTGAGCTCATTTACTTGCTCATTCTGAAAGGATTTTCATAACTTCATGCTATATAACTTAATTCACTCAAAAAATGTTTTATTTGACTTAGAACAAGGCTTTCGTTGTTCGCCATAACAAGTCTTATATAATAATAATCCAGGTCAACATCCAGGACCTTCGGGCACTGACGATGGTCCACTGCATCGAAAGCGCTCTGCTGTTTTAATAAATTGTTATAGTGGAAGCTTAGCCAATTCTTTCATCCTACCTGCATTAGAAGTCACTTCCGCCTGCCAGAATACCAACTCAGAATAATAATAATCCTTTTTGACTAAATTTGGCTTGTAAAGTTACTGAAAATCAAAGTGGGGATGTTTACTTTGGGCCATAAAGAATCATCCTATAATTATATATATACATAAATACATATTAAACACATACATGAACACATATACTCACGCACCCGCATGGACACACACGCACACACACACACATATATATATATGTATATGTCAATGTGTGGTTGCATGCGCGTGCGTGCGTGTGTGTGTGTTGAACAAACTACCTTATTATAGATTGTATATAACTCGATAAGTACCCAGAGATGTGTAACCGTAGAAGTGCACCAATTGCATGACCACTAGGATTGTTGGAAATAAATAAATTATTTAATATCTTTATTTGTAGAATATTATTTGGTGAAGACATTAAATCAATTTTTATATTAGGGAACAAAACATCATGTTGTATTAATCTATTATAAGTAGATTATTTAGTTTAGGAGGCAGTGGCATAGTTAAAAACATTATCAAAGAAGAATGACTTCCGCCATTCGTGGCTGTTCCTATGGCACAGTCCATCACGCTTAACTACATACCTCTAAACCTGAAATACCCTTTGTCCTCTAAAGTCTCTAGAAATAAAATAGAGAAGGGTGCTATTGAATGGGGAACTCTTCATGGCTCCTTGACTTAGAAGAATGTAGTTTGTAAAGTTGGTAAATGAAGTTAGAAGACAATCTTGGACCGGAGCTCCTCTTAACTTCTCCCTAACATAAACAGTTTCTATGTACTAGGCTTTTAAACAAATACCCTAAGTACTGTTTTTATCAAGTCTAGTTTCTCTCCTGAGACAATATTATACAATTACTCTCCTTAATAGTTATACAAATTACATAATTCATGTGAGAGACATAGAAAATTTAAAAGTACTCCAGCAGATAGAAGGCACAATTATTTAAACCAGTATTTAGAACAAAATAATTTAAAAGGGTTAACTAATCTAAATAAAATTCTGTATTTAAATATTTTGAAGGAGTAGTAAAATATATGCATTTATCCAACCATATGGAAAGCAAGCCTAAGCAAAGGACGGGAACCACTGAATTGACCGATATTTTGTTTTCTTATAGATAATGTTGTTTGTAGAAGACTTATTATTGTGAGGTGAAGGGATGAAAGAGAAATAGGAGGTTAATAAAAGTGTTTGAAGTAGAAAGTGTCTAAGCTAATAAAAACAAGTTATTTGTACACATTAAAGTGTTGACGAGGTAATTGTACTCATGCCGAAGAAAGGTCGAGGTAAAACTAAAGGAAGAAAGGAGGATCAAATGCGAAAAGTTCAACCCGCAGAGTATGGACATCGAGGTACGGTGCTTCAAGTTCTGTAATAGTTTGAAGTAAGCCAACGTAAAGTATGAAATATTAAAAATCTTGGTTTATGTTATGTGTCTATACATCAGTTCTTGAGAATTTGTTAAACTTATTATTATCAGTATTTGGGAATTTGTTAAACTTATGCAAACCAAAGTCATTAGATGAATTTTCGCAGGATGAACTACCGTAGGGACCCGATTAACCGAGTCGATCGGGACCGCTGTTACCTCGGTTAATCGAAATTCTCGGTTAATCGGAACCTACTAATACCAGCTGAAAATGTAAGGTTTTTAGAATAAAAACTAGTACCTATAAGTTTAATAATTATATTCATATTTACATTTTTTAATCATAAATTAATAATAGAAGTAGAATGTATGTACATACATACATATGTAGTATAAAATAACATCGAACACAAAAAAAAAAAAATTAATGGAAAATCGGAAAACTATTTTGATTTAAAAAAATCATTTACTGTTGTTTGTTTTAAACAACTGATTCTATCAGCAGCTGCAGTGTCTCTCCACTTTCTTAACATCATCAGTTCATATGAAGGCACATCACCTCTGCCTTCTAAATAGAGTAGTGACCTGTCAAGTAGGTTGAAACCCTCCTCATGGCTTACTTTCGTGGGGATAGATACCTCGTCTCCTTCAAGCTCTTCTTCGTTAGTTGTTTTCATTATTTCATTAATGATTTCCTCTTCCGTTAGGACCGCTGATCTCTTTAATGATTCTTCATTGACCCAATCCGTAACTTCGAAGTCCATTACATCTTGGGAGTTAAGATCTTTTAACAAAGAGCACAACTCCAGATTTGTTGGTGGCTCTTAGTTTGGCTGACTACTATAGGATACTAATTTGGATACTAACTTCAGGCCATAAGTTTTTCCAGGCTTTATTTAATGTGGTGTTGGGTACTGAATCCCAGGAATTAGCTGCCATGTAAATGACATCTTTAATTGTAATCTTTTTTAGTTGTTCTATTAGCCCTTTATCGTTATCTAATAACATTGTAGTTAAGAGCTTATTTTTGTAATATCGCTTAAATGTCGAAATTACTCCTTGATCCATGGGTTGGATCAATGATGTAACATTTGGTGGGAAAAACATGGCCTTAATCTCGCCCACGCTTAAGATGCTCTCGTCGGGATGTGATGGTGCATTATCAATGAGAAGCAGGGCTTTATGAGGCAGTTTTTTTCGTCAAGAAAAGTTTTGACGTGTTGTACAAAATTATGTTTGAACCAATGCTCGAAAATTTCAGCACTCATCCACGCAGATTTTTGATGTTTATAAACAACCGGAAGGTTATTAAAATTGACGTGTTTGAGGGCTCTAGGTTTGGCTGATTTTCCGATTAAAACTAACTTTAGTTTATTCTCTCCACTTGCATTCGCGCAAACCAAAACAGTGACCCTATCTTTAACACCCTTGAAACCACTAACAGATTTTTCCATATTCGTCGCTAGAGTTTTTTGGGGCAACACTTTATACCACAAACCGGTCTCATCAGCTTTGTAAATTTGGTCCGCGCATAGATTATGGGACTTTACTAATAAAGAAAAACTATTAATAAATCTGGTCGCAGATTCCGTGTCTGCTGAAAGTTTTTCCCCGGAAATGGTGAGTGCTCTAATGCAGTGTCTGTTTTTAAAACGACTTAGCCAACCTTTACTCGCCTCAAATTTCTCTATAGGCGAATTTAATTTTAAATTAAGAGACAATGCTTTCTCTTGAATTATTTGACCACTTACCGGGAATCCTTGCTCTCTTGCCTGGCAAAACCACAGTAAAAGGGCTTTTTCTAAAAGCTCACACATAAACATAGTCTTCAATTTGCTTCCTATTCCTCCTCCAGTCACCGACAGTATTTTCACCGAGACCATAATCCTGAGCAACTTTTTTTAAAGACTCGCCTTTGTCCAAGCGATGAATTGCTTCTAATTTTTTTTCAAGCGAAATAACCACTCTTTTACGTTTTTTAGCTGCGATGTGATCCATGGTGTGACCGGACATAAACTGAGAATGAATGAGCTAGGATTGTTGTGACAAGTAGAGATGTAATTACAATATTCCCGGAACAGGGGAAGGAGGGTTAGACGGGGTGCTAGAGATGTATTTCTCAGAAGGCAATTAACGACTGTCTTAGAGCTTCCTTTTCAATAAACCGCTTGCTGAACACCTGCATCCGGCCTAGGGTTTTGAGGGTTTTAAAAAGGTTCATAATCACTTCCAAACGTTACCTTATTTTTTTTTTTTTAAATGTTTAGCACCTCGGTTAATCGGGACCTCGGTTAATCGGGTCCATACAATAAAGTTCTATTATTACATGTGGAATGAAACCCAGAACAATAAACTAAAAACTATTAAAACCACCATCCGTCCATGGAAATATTCGACAAGAGAGAACAGAGATGAAGTAGTATTAGGAAGACTCCGAATTGGGCACACAAGATTTACGCATGGCTATCTTATGACAAAAGATCAACCAGCGATTTGTGAGAAGTGTAACACAGACCTGACTATCTATCACATATTAATGGAATGTCATAAGTATACAGATATTAGAAACAAATGCAATATTTCCAATAATATAGAAGTGGCCCTTGGAGATGACCCGAAAGAACTCGATAAATTGTTTAATTTTGAGTTTATACAAAGAAATTTAAAGTACAATTGTTTGTATCCTCGTTTATATTATTAAAATGGCGATATGGATGAGGATACCAAAATGCGAGTTATAGATATTACAGGGCGATGATAACCTGATAGTTTTTCGCCCTTAAACCCTATACAATAACAACATAAAGTTCTATTAGCCAATTACACAGTTAAGAATGTAGGAATAGCCGAAAGAATAAACTTTTCTCAATTAAACATCAAACATAATCCACTACTACAAGTTTTGCAAATAATTTTTGGAAAATGGCAAATGGGTGAAAGGTTCCAGTAGAAATTTATCAGCAGGCTTTGATAACTGGTTTTGTTATCGGTCTAAATGATTTAAATGTTAAATCAAGTTTATTAAAGGAAGATTAGGAGTTTTTATTGAGGTAGTTGAATTTGTAAATACTTTAATGCCAAAAAATTAAGCCTTGGCTCAAACCTCCACTATGAGAAATTATGGGTGTTTTGTGGTTAGTAAAGGCCCCTGTTAGGTATGTGGAGGCCCATTCATTCCTTAATATTTAAAAACCCTGGTGTGCGAAATGTAAACTGCGAGGACAGACAACTCATTACAATTAATTGTAAGAAGAATAAAAATATAAACAAGTCAGAGGCTTTTAGAAAGGAGGGTGGTACTAACATGCTTGGCGGTATCAGGGACGTGAACAAGTCATTGAGTTCAGTGTTCCCGTAGTAACAGTGAAACTATATCAATAATAAGATGGTAGCAATGTAGTTCGATTATGGGATTTCATTTAAATAATTTCGGAAACTGCATTCGATGTAAAACCCCCGTCAACCAAGGAGGACCTGGAATGAGTTTTTTCCAGTAGACAATTGTACCCGGAGTGTCCATTGGCGATTCAGGCTGTTCAATGCTTTGGGCGGAATCTAAGAGATTCATAATCATTAGTTATCCCGAGGGGCTGTCAGACGCGTATATCCGTTATGACTCCCGCTGATCCATAAGCACTACGATACTAGCAAGCATTGGTAGCGAACTCGTGAACTAATTTTCTCCCTTGGTGGGGATCGAACCTGCACCTATTTACTGGCGGTACTGGTATATGTTCCCACGCGTTAACCCGCATGACCACCGGCACCCAAATTAGATGTTATTGTCCAATCAATTACCCAATCAAATGTGATTTATAGATAGGGACAAAAGAGTAATAATTCCCGCATCAATATTTGTTTATCGCTATTAAGTACGGATGGCGATGGTTTAGTGGATTCAGCTTTGGACCTCTGTACTAGAGGCGTCAGATACTAGGACCCTGGCCATTGCACTCTAAATTTGATTTAGCTGTGTGGTTACCGGGTTAACCTATAGACCCTATCCCACTATTGTAACATCTGATCTATCACTCTGCTAGAACCCCATTGTAGATATACCTTTAGGGCAACCTCAAGCACGCTGACTCTACTCCGAAATTCTCACATTCCCACACACACAATATGTGTATATATACAGTTTTGAACGGACCTCTTTCGTCATCTCCTGGGTAGCATCGATGGACGTTTGAGGACATTTTTCAAAACTGGCGTCATGAGTGTGATTTCGATAGCTGATTTCCCTTAAGGGAAATCTGGTAAAAGAATTCTGCATTCAATTCCTAATATTGCCTGGTTATCCATCAGATGCTGTTTGATACTCTTCTGTAAGGCATAGCATGTTTTTTGTTATTATAATAACTGTGTCAGTTTTCTAAGTCTATGATATTTTTGTGGTTCATTAGGAAGCTCATTAATTTCAATGTTGCTTATGTTGATTATTATAATGGTATTTATTTCAAACAGAGCATACATTTATATTTAAGTCTATAAAATTCATTGCCTGTACTAGTACTTCAGTTAAATAATGCCTTGTTGTAAGTCATTAATTGATTAAGTTAATTCAACTGGGATAGTAAGAATGTATTGTCGGCATACGCAGCTAGCAGCCCAGTCTCGGAGGCATGCCATGGCAATAAACTGAGAACATGAGTGGGCTGAGAATTGACCCCTGTGTGACAACATTGTATTCTTTCTCTTCTCGTCGAAGGAAGTCAATCACAGAAAGTTCGCAAAATCTAAATATGGTTTTACACGTTTGCATAGTCGGTTTGCAATGCCAGCTAATCTTGGTTAATAGAGGTACCCCCGAGGCAAGACAGAATCAAAAGCTGATGAGAAATCCAAGTATACAACATCAGTGAATTCTTTTTGTTCAATATCTTCCACAATACTCTCTGTTGCTGGTGTGTCGTCGAGTATGGTGGTCTAAATCCAAATTGCTGTGATGCAAGAATATGCCCAAGGTGTGCTTTGAGCTGCCTGGGAATTATTTTAAACAAATGGTGGACAAACCATTTAGCCGAGCAATAGGGCAATAGCTTTTTCTTTCATTTTTGGAGTTTTCATGCTTATTATAAATTATTAACTCAACACATCTCCAGAATCTTGGAAAGTATACACAATTACAAACATTAATTTTGCCTGAAAGAAAATAAATTGCTTTACGCACAAAATGCTTTAAAATTATGTTAGGAATGAGCTCATTGCCAGAGCTTTTCTGTTAAGTAGTTAGTTTTTCTTACCATTTGTAAACCTTGAGTTATTAGCTGATTATTGAAAATAACAAGACGAAAAATTGGTACTTAAAGTGAAACCAATTCCAGAAGCTCAATAGTTGACCTTACTATCTCTATCGAACCTCGAGCCTCAAAGTAGTGTAATTTTTCTTAATGATAGAACTCCAATAGATAGTGTATATACATATTTTAAAAGTCTTGATGGCGATTGAAGAAAAATAATTATTTGGCCTAAAGGCATATTATTCAATCATTAAGTAGGCAGTCTCCAATCGGTGGAGTGCAGTTTCTAGATGGACTGCAGTTAGTGCATCTAAGATGCAGGTTGGAGACTGATTCACGGTGAGAAGAGCTCCGTGAGCCGAATGGAGATATCACACTAGCATAGCCATTTGTACTTAGTGCCTGTTATCGCCAACTAGATAAAACCATAAACAAAACAAAAATAATTTGTTTATAACGTTTCTGAGAATAAATTTACCTTTTTTTTTTTTTTTTTTTTTTTTTAAATTGCTTCCTGAAAAAATATATCTTTCCTGGAGTTCTGTTCTACTGTTGATAAAATAAAAATATGTGCTGTTGGGTAGGCGTGCTTGTAAATGTGGCAAGACTAAATTAAATTTACATTACTCTGTTTAAAGAGTGTTCTCATTGCATGAAATTCACTCTCATGTAAAATTTACATGTTTTATTATGGAAAAATAACGGAGAACAACGACGGTACTTTACGGGATGTCAAATATCTGTATTGCAATTCATTCATTCAATATTTACTTCTTTAAAGCACAGTATGTGTATTATGATGGTATAAGTTTTTTACTCATCACAAAAACAATAAATTGCATTTTTATCAGCTCAGCTCTTAACATTTCCTTCCAACAATTTAATTTCAAGCTAGGCTCCATTCAGTGCAATTAAGACCCTCCTCAGAGCAACAATCTAATACAAGTTCTTCCAATTCATCAGTTTTAATAGAATGTGGAATTTAAACTGAGTATATTTCCTTATATTTACTTGTAGCTGATATTTCGGTTGAGAAGAATAGAGGACTAAATGAAAGCAGGATACTAAAAGAAAATACAAAATTCAACTCTCTTAATAATACAGTTACAGACAAATGATTACAGACGATAATTGGATGAAATAACTTCATCAATAAGGCACACTTTTCATGACTTCTCAGAATACCCATTCATTATAGGTTGCTCTGAAAGTTGAACTTTGATTTTACATAAAATCTTTAAATACAGAGTAAAATAAATTTCAAATACGAATTTGAAAAAACCTCATTTTTTGACAACCCGGTTAGGAACGGTTGGCATTTGAAAAAGCGTTGTAAAACTCGTCATGAGTACAGCTTCACCTGAGGGACACCTGCCTAAATGTTGATTCTGATTAATGGTCCCTACCTCACACCATACAAATACTACAAGAGAAGGACTGAAAAGCGGTGCAAGCAAGAGTTTTGAAAGGGTCCAAATGCAGGTTTTGAACCGTGAAGCCCTTCGTTTACCTTCAACCAGCCCTCACCCCTTAGGGCCTCATTTTAAGAGGGTTAATTCCCCCTCTCCACACTTCGCTGCTCCTGATGAAGGGATTGTGAAAATTTTGCCATTTCTCTAGGGTCAAGTGTAACTTGAAACATTTACAATATTGTATTCTATTAGCATTAATGAGCCATAGAAAGTGCCTTAAAATAAAATAATAATAAACTAATCCTTTTTACAATGATAGCAGTATCTTAAATACTTTCAAAGTCCTTCTGAATGGAATGAGTTCAATATATATAAGGAAGACAAGGTTTATAAGTTTGTATTAACTTTGCTATTTATGGCCCAATTTTGTTCATTTGTTTGTCGTTCGAAAGATAAGAGTGTGCTACATGAAATACCTAAAACGATAGAGACATAAATAATGGATTGTTATTATGCAAATTTCAGGACGGTTTTTAGTAAAACCAGAAATAATGTCAAACTAGATTATTTCTTTGGATACATACACACATATATATATATATATATATATATATATATATATATATATATATATATAAATTTTGCCTTAATTCCAACCAATTTATTTGTTTAAGCATTAGGCCTTTCGGCACTACCATGACATCATCCGGTGATAACGAACAAAAGAAAAATGAAACATATTTCAGACCATGCAATGTATCCAATAACTACTATTTAAATGTTTTAACCAATATACAACTACATCCTCACATCAACCTTACTAAATGTATAAATTAAAATTATTAAAATTGAAGTCATTCAAATAGAACTAGTATATTATAATTTATCAATTAACGGGTTTAGTTAAAATAACAAATAAAAATTTATACATATTTTGAACGTGAAAGACATATATATGGTATAAATAAATTTTCTATAATTTATCAGTGATCCTACCTCTATAATAAAATAGGTGCCATCGTTAGGGCTTTGGTACCATTATCGGTGACTAGGAGAGTGACAGGGAGGCTTACTCAGCAGGACAGAACTCTGCATTTCCAGTTGCATATTTAGGCAGATACCCCTCTGTCCCTCCAGCTGAATGTACAGGACCTCGAGTTGTTGAATTATTTTATAGCCATGCTCAATACCTTGTTACGTTTTCGTGGTTTGCTTTATCCAATACTGGAGGAAAGTAGAATCCTTTCTGGGTAAATTCTCCTTAACTATCTTGACGTTCTACCCATGAAAAAAAAACCACATTCTCCACAGACGAATTTGGTTGTCAGTTTTATCGGGTCTTTTAATTTACTTAAATAGAATTTTAAATTATTTAGATTTGCAAAACCAACTCCAAGTTATTGGGTTTGAAGATCGTTGGATCTTGTTTGAGACGAATCCCTAAGGCTTTTGCCTTGCTAAATCCTTCCATTCAATATAAATATATACACATGCACGTACGCACACACACACGCAACCCCCTCCCCCCCCCACACACACACACACACACACATTTTTAATGTCTTTACATTGCTTTATCTAAAAATTGTCTTTAGAATATAATTTCCAGTTCTAAAATACTTCATATTTATTTATGAGTTTCGAAATGTTGACTTTTGACTCCCAGTTAAAGATATTATATTTCTCTGGGGATCTAATGAATACGCTTCAACATTATATATTCACATTTTCGGTACTAATGCGATGATAATGCAATCATATTTATATATTTAATATCATCCGCCAACAATAGATAACAATTGTTCTAAGCATAAATTCATTATTATGCACTAAACTCAATACTGCAGTACTGGGATTGATTGTTCAGAACGGTCATTTTGTGTGATGGCGTGTTTTGATAGTGCATCAATTTTCTAGTTCTTAAGTTAATCCAATTTTATTATTTCCCCTGGAAAACATTTCTATTTGAACTGACAAAGATAGCTAACACGGGTAGTAAAAATATAAATGCACCAATAGGTGGACAGTTAGAAGCATAGGCAATTACATTTTAAGTGTCCGAACAGCATACTTCAGTTAACAATGTATCAAACTCACATATTAGGCACTTTCCAGAAAAATGAATAATTATGCTCTGCCTGAAAGGCATAGAATTTTGATGATAACGGTTGTAATTGAAGAAAAAAAACAACAAAGGGGGATCAAGATTATGAATAAGCAGAAACTTTCCGAATATTTTTAAAATTAATATTGCCAAGGGTTGAGTTTCGCTTAGTAAAACTAAAAGTGCTTTTTCTGAAAACTAAAAGTGTTGAAGGGTTGAAAGTGTTCATGAACTCTTTAGTGAATTATTTATATTGGAAGCCTTGCCTTGAAAGTTTCTTATGGTTCATTTTTGTTCAGTCACTTTTCAAACTTGCGGAAGTTAGACATTATGAAGAACCTATCGCCTGCTAGATTTTAAACAAGATTTAATTGCCCATACACAACGAATTCTTAATCGTTTTACGATAAAGCGATAGTTCGCTTCGTTCGAATTTGAAAATGCGGATATTAATATATTAAATTAGCTAACTCCAAAAATATTTATTTATTAAACTAGGTAACAAGATTTCGCCTGTCACTAGGCATTTTCACATTATGGGGGAAAAACCCACCCCCCCCATCCACACGTGCATATAAATGGAATTAACAAGTTTATCTGTTAATACGCCTTTTACCAGATGATAAGGCTTTTAGCTATCTGTTATTGATGGTATTTGGACTCAAGATCCAATTTAAAAAATGCCCATCGGCTACCTAGGAGATTACTAAAATGAGCTCTAAATAATATGTAAATATATATATATGTTACGGTGAAAGACCGAAATCTGGTGTATGTCGACATTCACCGATATGATTGTCGACGTACAACGGTGAGGGTATTTGGTGAATGTCGACATTCTCTGATTTCGGTCTTTCACCGTAACATTAACATATATATATATATATATATATATATATATATATATATATATATATATATATATAATATATATATAAAAATTGTAACCTCTGTCTGTACATTGATTTTTTTGGGAAAATTTCACGATAACTTTTCGTTTCACATGTCATAGACACCATAACTGCATTTTGTTTATTTGGTGTCTGTTTGTTTGTTTGTTTGCTACCTTTTCACGCATAAACGCCTGAACCGAATTTTATGAAACTTGGTATGTATATTACTACTAACCCAACTTAGACTTTAGGCTATATTAATATTCTCTGAGACAAACAGGAGTGGGGGTTATAAGGGAAGCCAGAAATTAAAAATAGCGATATTTGGTTTCGTATTGGGTTTTTGGCAAATATGAACATAACAAAAGTTGTTTATTTTGTTATTTAGAGTAACTTTTGTTATATACACTTTTTTCGTATACCGAATTATAAACGAGATATACGGTAAAACCTATAGCGGAAGTGAACAATTTTATATGGGACAAAAGACCCAACCGAAATAAATAAAATTCGATATATGTATTAGCACTAACGCTTTCATTATAACAAACAATATCGATATTTCGAGGGACGGACAGAAGTGGGGGTTATAAGGGAAGCCAGAAATTAAAAATAGCGATATTTCGTTTTCTATTGGTTTTTCGGCAAATATGAACATAACAAAAGTTGTTTATTTTTTTATTTAGAGTAACTTTTGTTATATTTTTTCGTATACCGATTTTAAACGAGATATACGCTAAAACCTATAGCGGAAGTGAGCAATTTTATTTGGGACAAAAGACCAACCTAAATAAATAAAACTCGGTCTGTGTATTAGCACTAACGCCTTCCTTATAATAAGCCATACTAACATTTCTCGGGACGGGCAGGAGTGGGGGTTAAAAGGGAGGCCTGAAATTAATTATAGTGATATTTCGTTTCTTATTGGGGTTTCGGCAAATATGCACATAACAAAAGTAGTTTATTTTTTATTTAGAGAAATTTGCTCAACAATTCTGTTCAATATGAACTACCAGGTACCTCAGCTGGAAAAATTAATTCAAATCAATGTTAATATTTTGTCCTTAATAGCTGAAATCTATGCATAATGCACAGGAAATATGACAATTTGGAGGGCAATGAAGACTTACATAAAAAATTAATTTTATTATTAACAAATGCCAACAACGGGTATTAACCCTAAACACTGGGACGGGTAAATGTCAAAATATTGTGCAAAGTAAAGCCTTGCCAAAAAAAAAATACCATCACCATACCAGCCTCAAATCAATCCCCGGGCGAAGCCGGGTATCTGAGCTAGTATATATATATATATATATATATATATATATATATATATATACACACACACACTTGTCTGGTACTGCTCTAGCGGTCGCAATTTTTGTCTTACCGCTACCAAACTCGATATACAAGCGTTTCATGTAATATTAAAGATCACGTTCTTCGTAACGTCCGAAGCGGACCGGGCTGAGGGGGGTTTAGATGGGCAAATTTCGAAAATACATCCTCGTTATTATATGTTGGATCGAAAAATTGTAGGGCCACTCTAACTGCAAATTTAATTGCCTATAAATGCTGTTATATAAGTATATTTTCTATCATAAATATTAACCGAGCTAATTACATTTCTTTGTTTTCAGCGTTTAGTAAAACTCTACTCCTACTCATGTAATATTAACAATAAGCCGTTATGCCATGCACCACTTTATTGGAAGGTTAAATGACAATTATTGTTTTCATTGAACTTTTACTGTGGGTGGTTCATGCAAATAGGTTGTTTGATGACGTTACCAAGTAAGGTATTACGTTCTTAACTCGAAAAGGTGTACTTGTTTTATACCAAACTCGCCATTTAGCTGTAACAATGTGGAAAGAATGGTTGACATACGATGGCCACATTGACTTCTTCAATGGAGACCACCGGGGAAAGAATAATGAGGTGGACTAGATAATGTTTTTAGCAAATGGCTTGTAGGGATAGAGGAACAGGAGCGAATACAAAAGTGTATTCGTCGAATCAAATAACAACAAAAAATTTGAAGGCTCTAGTAGATTATAGACTTTGTAATACGTAGGTTGCTATATATATAACTGGCCTAGGCAACACTAAGTGTTGCCAGGTGCAATCTGACATTTCCATTGGAAAGTTTGACATTTTTTAGCATAAATGTACTCAGAACTTTTTGACTTACGACAATTTTTTTTTCTTTAACAGGGACTTGAAGAAATCAATTTGGCAAAAAAATGGAATTAACTCGTGAACATTTTCGTGCGATCATTTTTCACAACTTTCGACGTGGATTATCACGACAAGAGTGCATCGATGAACTTAAATCTTTGTATGGCGACGAAGCACCATCCTATAGCACTGTGAAAAACTGGTACAACGAATTCAATCGTGGCCGACGCTCGCTCAAAGACGAATTCCGTGAAGGTCGTCCAAAAACAGCCGTTGTGCCAGAAAACATCGATGCCGTACGTGAACTGATAATGCAAGACCGTCATGTGACATACCGTGAGATAGAGGCATGCCTAGGCATTTCTCCCACCAGCATACATTCGATATTGCATGAACACCTGGTCGTAAAAAAAGTTTGTTCTCGTTGGATCCCGCACAATTTGACAATCGCTCAAAAGAAAGCTCGTGTGGATTGGTGTAAAGAAATGCTGAAAAAATACGATCGCGGTGCTTCAAAAGACGTTTATAAGATCGTCACAGGTGACGAATCATGGATCTATGCGTATGAGCCCGAAACAAAACAGCAATCGACCGTGTGGGTCTTCCAAGACGAGCCAAATCCAACGAAAGTTGTTCGTGGAAGAAGCACTTCGAAGCAAATGGTCGCCTGTTTCTTCGGCAAAACTGGTCATGTGGCGACTGTTCCGCTTGAGCAACGTAGGACGGTCAATTCTGAGTGGTACACCACCATTTGTTTGCCTGAAGTCTTCGGAGAAATTCGAAAAATGAACAAGAGAAGACGAATCATTGTGCACCATGACAATGCGAGCTCTCACACATCGGCTCAAACCAGCGCCTTTTTGACCGGCCACAACGTCGAAGTGATGGGTCATCCGCCTTACAGCCCTGACTTGGCACCCAATGACTTCTTTTTATTCCCACACATCAAGAAAAAAATGCGTGGTCAACGATTTTCGTCGCCAGAAGATGCTGTTGAAGCATTCAAAAACCATGTTTTGGAGGTGTCTCAATCGGAGTGGAAAAAGTGCTTCGAAAATTGGTTTGAGCGCATGCAAAAGTGTATAAATCTTGATGGAGAATATTTTGAAAAACAATAAAACCATTTTCGTTGATAAATATTCGTATTTTCATTATTAGGCCAGTTATATATATAGCAACCCCCGTAATAGGAATTTTATAATAATAAAGACTGTTACAGCTTTGTTGAACTAAGACTGTATCCATTCAAAGTATGTTGATATACATGCTGTTTATAAAGTCTCACCATTTCTGGTTTAACGGAACAAGTTTTGATTTGATTGTAGATAATCTGAAGCAATGTACACAGGAGAAGAATGAATAGCTGTTGATTCGTACCAGGTGCGTAAAATGACGTATGTCGGAGTGCGGAACAATTTCACCTGCTGATTTTACAAACTACCTCCATTCCCCCCATTAAGAACAAGGTTAACAAATTCAGGGGAACTGGTAGTGTTATTGAGGAACAGTAAACTGTCTTAGCAGAAGTAACTGCACACAGGATTTAGGAAGTACTTACCTTAGGTGTATTACACGGAGTGCCTCAGCATCAGCAAGAAGAGTAAGCAGGGATCTTGCTATCGCAGACAGCACTCTTTATAAAACACTATGATTCAGATTGAACAAACATGCCTACCACGAACATATCATATTGTTCATGGACTTGAAGATGAAGATTATTCCACCTGACAAGCTATGATTTACTGAATGCTGTTACAAATGAGAATTTAATGAAGCACGTTCGGTTCAGGCAGATGGACAGCCAAAACGTTACAGGAATAGGAAAGGAATTCTCCCAAGGTGAATATTAGAATGGGACTTACACAATCAAAAGAGTATAGACCCTATATGTTTGCTTTGCAACCAGGGGCTGGTATCACCTACCTTGACTTACTGCAACATTTTTGGACTCACAGTTAGCACAATATGGCGTTTTGGATTCTTTGGAATAAATTGGAGCGGAGAGATCCCCATTTTGCCAGAATTGTACGGGGCAAACTTAATGCCACTTTTCCAGGGAGATGGATTGGCCGTGCATCTGGCTTTGGGTTCCCGTTCGCCTCATTTTCCAAGGTCTATTAGGTGAAGATCAGTGGTCAGATTTTGAGTTCTAGTTCGCCTGATTTTCCAAGGTCTATTAGGTGAAGGTCAATGGTCAGACTTTGAGTTCCCGTTCGCCTGATTTTCCAAGGTCTATTAAGTGAAGGTCAATGGTCAGTCTTTGAGTTCCCGTTCGCCTGATTTTCCAAGGTCTATTAGGTGAAGGTCAATGGTCAGTCTTTGAGTTCCCGTTCGCCTGATTTTCCAAGGTCTATTAGGTGAAGGTCAATGGTCAGACTTTGAGTTCCCGTTCGCCTGATTTTCCAAAGTCTATTAGGTAAAGGTCAATGGTCTTGAACAACTGAGAAATGCAGCACAGATATCGCCAGATATGTCTCGTGCCACAGAGGAACGATGGGACCTGTGTCATTTCCCAGGTCATCACGTTGAAATGTATTGAATTTGTGTCAAGTGTGTCTAAATGTAATGTCCATGCATGCAATGAATCATTTTTTGCTTGTCAGGCCGGCTTCTGGTGCTGTAACACCCGCTTGCCAGTGTCTATATCACCATCAGTCAACGGGTGGAATATATTTCATTATTTCTTTTGTAAATGCAATGATTACTAGTATTGTGATGAGCAGGATTCAATGTAGAGAAGTTTTGGACAACTATATTGGTGGTGAATTTTAGATACTTTTTGCTTTCTCATGGACTAAAAAGGCATACTTAAAAAGTTAATATGAGTAACTAACTATCAGCGCCATGACATTAATTAAAAACTAGGATTTCATACAAAAACCTACTAAAAAGAAGAGGCACCTGAGTTTTTTGACAGCTGAAATTTCACTTACGTTATACAGTGGTTGGTATGACGTAATTTTCCCGAAGGGCAAAAATCCGATCTTAACATCAACAAAGGAAATAAATCTTTCAAGAAAGCAAAGAAAAGAATGAAAAAAGGAATTGTAAACATAGAAGCTGACATCTCTATCACTCCAGACAGTTTCTCATAGGAAGGGTAACCCTACACCCTCAGCCTTCGACTAGCTATTTGACAGTATAATTCCTTTATCCTATAATCGCTTATATTCTAGATTGAAGAGAGAAACACCAAATAGTTTTCTAAAAAAGAGGCTTTATCTCTTCTATTTGAAAGCATCTTTTTCCAAAACATCAGGGACCACATAATTCATAGTCGTGGGTAATATTCCGTATTCCGAACCACGTAGCAATAGCACAAAGATGGCATCTATTTTAGGTGCATATTAAACATTATTAAATATACTCTTTTGTATGCCTGAAAAGTAAAATTTATATTCATAATCTTACACATTACGTCCAGGAAAGAATAAAATACTAACGGAGCACTGTTAATAAATACCAGAAATAACTGGGTACACTTTTCTAGCACTTTCGCACTACCCACGTTCATCTATTTAAATTATTTATTTATGAAAATTAAACAAATTCACAATTATGAGGATAACACTAAATTACTTAAAGTACAAACATAAAGTCACATGTATGCATAAGCTAATTTGAGTTCTGGAGGTGTGTGGCAGAAGTGATTCTACTTTTGTCTTTGCATATTCGCCAACACAAACCTCTGAGCCGTAAAATTTGTCTTATTATAATAAAATAATTTATCCTCACCTACAGTATTAAAATGCAAGAATCTTATGAATATACTCAGAACATAAAAATATACTTAATCGTAAGAAGAAGCTAATAGTTTAAAAAGGTCACTATATTTTTGTCTGTTACCGCTCTAGCGGTCGCAATTTTTGTTTCATCGTTACCAAACTTGATATTTAGTCGTTTTATGTAAAAAGAAAGTTCAAGTTCGTTAATGGCTGAAATCGGACCAGTGGGAGGGAGGGTTTAGAGGACGATTTTCTAAAATTTAAAATATATCCGTTATTATACGTCGAATCGAACAATTGTATAGAACCAATCTTATTGCAAATTAAATTTACTATAAATATTGTTATATACATTTATTCTCTATCTTGCATATTAACCGAGATATTTGCAATTTTATGAAATCGGGGCGGATAACGGATGAGAGTGAGTTTCCCGCCAAAAGCAAGGTCGGCCGTTTTTTAATTCTTCGGCTCTCGTGAAATTTCTCTATTGTAAAACTACACGTGGGAAATCTGCTTAGTTTACGCAGCCCCTGCGTGACGGACTTTGTTATTCTTCTATAATTTTGTTTTCATATTATATTGTTAAATTTTGAGCCAAATCGCCTATTTGTGTGTGCTTCTATATAAATAAATAAAATAATCTCGTAAGAGTAAACTCAGATACTGAGTTTCCTTAAGTTACGTGCAGTCAGTTGTGTCCTTTAAATTGTTGGCACCTTCTATAGTATTTAGTGTATATCTTTTTGTATTGGTTACACGACAAAAACACACATAAAAAAAGTTACTTTAAATATCAAAATAAGCGACCTTTGTTACGTATAAATATGGGGATAAATCAATAGGACCCTTTTACAACCCCCACACCTGTTAGTTCCTGAGAATATTAGTATAGCCTGATGTCTAAGTGGGCCAGTTGCAATACACCTACCATGTACTCTAAAATTTGGTTCAGTCGCTCACATGTGAAAATGTAACAATATCATTTCAATTCCATGCGAAATGAACAAGTATCATGAAATCTTGAGGAAAAAAATCAATGTAATGATATATATATATATATATATATATATATATATATATATATACATAGATTATAGATCTTTAAGGATCAGAGTTGTACATAGTGACTGAGATCAACTCGACGTACAACCCATATTACCAAGGAGGGCCATATATCTATTAGAACCATTTAATATATATATATATATATATATATATATATATATGTATGTGTGTGTGTGTATTAAATTTTCTATCTCCTCGACGGACATCTGAGGAAATTTTCGGAAATTGCGTCTTGAGTACAATCTCAATAGCTGATTTCCCTTTAAGAAAAATCTCTTAAGGAAAATATGCTTAGGGTGGGAGATTTATTCGAGCTAGAAGAAGCAATTGGAAACAGATTGTCTTTTTCTCTAGGATATTTAGCACCATAAAGTTGGTATGATTTTAGAGAAAAATCAAACATTGTATTTAAGGCAAATTCATTGTTATTATCGTGTATTATCGTAAGCGAAATTGGAAAGTAGAAGGACCTGCAACGGAAGCGCCGTCGAACTCAAAATTAGTTGAATAAAAAATCTTAGTTTGAAAAAACCTACATTTAGCACCTACCCCACTCGGTTTAATCCAAGTATCTAAAGGAATAAACACATTTGATCACTTAAGAAAACACTGCGTATGCCAACAAATCAACACATGTCAACCTATTTAAAATAAACGAAATATTATTTAACACTCCAATACACGCGCCCCCTAGTGAGACATAAATACACGCGTGTCATATGTCAGATGACTGTTCACTTATTTGTCAAAAGTGAATAATATAATTGTTTTTTCGCAATTTTGAAGGAACAATGGTGCATAGATAAATGAAAAAGTTCATAAATGTTCATAAATTTGTATTTGAAAGAAATTATCTGTATATAAATCTTCAAAAATGTTAAATTTTTGTAACACAGCTGTCACGGTAGCTTAGTTTCAATTTTATTCCTTATTACTGGCTTGCAAAAGGTAAATCAACTAGTAAACCTAGGAACACATCTCTTATCAGTCTTGTAAGATAGTTTCAGAGAACATAATAATAATGCAAAATGTATGAACACATTGACAATTGAGCCTCATTTCTAGAACTTGGAAAGTTACTCAAACAAATGGAAATAGCCAATAAAAAAAAAATACTAAAAAAACCAAGAACCTTTGCTTTTAAAAAATTCAACTTAAATTTCACTCTGAATCACTTTCATTACCCACACCCAAGTTACATCCATCAGCACAAGAAAAGGCACAGTGTTGCAGACATAAATATTGGCCACATTTTTTGCAAGAATATTTGGTGTATTGTTTTGTTTTATTTTCCAAGCAAAATCCGCAGCGCTGGCGTCTACCAGCATCAGTAGCTGCTGAGTTGCTTGAAACTCGTGGTGGTATTTGATCATTGGGAAGGAGTTCTCGAAGACGTGAGGTCATGATGCGTGGCAAATTGCTGAACTGCACTCGCATAATCAACTGATCTCTGATGAGTTCATTCCCCAGTTCCAGAAGGAAAAGTCGTCAAGTTGGTACGTTTTGTCAGTTTCCCAGACTGATGACTTGGCCGTTGATACCAGCCACATCGAAATCGGGCATTATGAAAAACTTAAACTTTTACCCGCGTGTCATCTGTAAGATTCTCACGCCAAAACACGCGCAAACTGCACTGGAAGCACGCTCACCGGCAACAGAACTGTCGAGCTAGACGAGCTTGAGGAATACTAAGGCGGGGGACCAGGTTCCCCTCTGTCCATCAAACTTATGACGAAAAAACAGAACTGGTCATCTGTGAGATGACGCGCGTGAATTGGAGAGTTAAAACTAAATCTAATTTTGCAGTTAACTATTAACAATGAAAAATCGTCCATTATTCAAACAATTCCCTAACAGTGCACTTTTTGTTAGTTTTCTAGGACGTCATCGAGCTCAATTAGTGCCATCTAACATTGAATTTTGGTAATTTATGTTAAAATTAAATTAATGCCCTTTAAATAATGTTTTAAAAATAGCATTTGATGTAATTGTGTATACACCTACACTTCAACTGACGTATATGCACTTTTTTCGGATAAAAATCTAAGAGCCGTGTTGACAAATACGTTCAAGAGGTCCATGAGAAAAAAAAGAAGCTCCCTTGGAAAAATAAAGAAACCGATACACTTGAACTCGTACTGCCTCGAGCAAGAGGTGATTGAAACGTGCTATATAAAGACAACAAAGCGGCTTTTCAGTAATCCAAAAGCAGCATCCAAAGCGACTGGTGCGGACTAAGAAATGACTAAGAATGAGAACGTTTTCCTCCAATAATATTAGCTTATTATTAGAAGGAAGGAAATCAGCTATAATGACGCGATTTTTGAAAAATGTCTTCAATGTCCATCGATCCCCAGGAGATGACTAAAATGAGGTCCGTCAAAACTATATGTATATATATATATATATATATATATATATATTCAGTACATACCTATATATATTTACTACATAACTATATATATATATATATATATATATATATATATATATATATATGTCTGTCAACACTCTAGCGGTCGAAACTCGACATTTAATCGTTTTATGTAAAAAGAAAGATCAAGTTCGTTAATGGCTGAAATAGGACCAGTGGGAGGGGGGGGGGTTAGAGGTGGGAATTTCGAAAATTCGAAATATCCACGTTACTATACGTCGAATCGAAAACTTGTATAGAACCAATCCTATTGCAAATTAAATCTACTATAAATATTGATATGTACATTGGTTTCTCTATCTTCAATATTAACCGAGTTATTTGCATTTTTATTACGTGTGTGCAGATAACGGACGAGATGAGAACGGCTGATGTCGGTTCTATTCGTGACTTTCCGCTGAAAGCTAGTTCGGCCGTTTCCGTAACTGTTCGGCTCCCATGAAATTTGTTTAGCGACTCGCTACTACTACTGTTACCAGTATACAGATTTCTCTATTGAAAAACTTCACATGGGAAATCTACTTAGTTTACGCAGCCCCAGCACGACGGACTATTTTTATTTGTGTGATATAAACATGGATAATTAGAATAATATTGCTCACCTACATTGACACTGTACAGTGCAAAATATAGTTGGCATCGCTAAACATCTCAGCGGCATAAAAGACTGTAGTTTTAGGGACGAAGGTATAATAACATTAGAAAAGCACTTGCGTAATTATTTTTTCAGTTTCGGCTCTTTTCCACCTCGCAATTCTTCACTGCATAGTTGTAATTTTTCTAGCTACACTGGTATGCCATCATTGTCCTCTCTCTCTCTCTCACACACACACACTCTCCCTCTCTCCCTCCTCTCACTCTCTCTCTCTCTCACACACACACACACACACACACACTCTCCCTCTCTCCCTCCTCTCTCACTCTCTCTCTCTCTCTCTCTCTCTCTCTCTCTCTCACACACACACACACACACACACACTCTCACTCTCTCCCGCCTCTCTCTCTCTCTCTCTCTCTCTCACACACACACACACACACACTCTCCCTCTCTCCCTCCTCTCACTCTCTCTCTCTCTCTCACACACACACACACTCTCCCTCCTCTCTCACACTATCTCTCTCTTTCTCTCTCTCTCTCTCCCTCACACACACACAAACACACACACACACACACACACACACACACACTCTCTCTCTCCTTCCTCTCTCACTCTCTCTCTCTCACACACACACTCTCCCTCCTCTCTCTCTCTCTCTCTCTCTCTCTCTCTCTCTCTCTCTCTCCCTGTCTTCATTTTGTCATAGGTGTGTGTTGCGATAACGTGACGTTGAACCCACCTTTTCTTTGTTGAAAAAAACCAGAAGTGAAAGAGGAACTGTTCTGGTGGCTGTGGAGGCACTGAACTTCAGTTGATCCTGAGCATTTTTTAGACCGTTTAGAATTCGTTATTCAGTTTATCAGATATGGATATATATATATATATATATATATATATATATATATATATACATTTATTAGTATCATTTAATGATGTCAAAATGTGTTATTAACATTTTAATGAAGCCTCATGACTCAGTGAAAGTGTCCTGGATTGTAATTCAAAAATTTGGTGTTTCTTTCTCTTTTGTGCGATCTGCCACTGCATAAATTAAAGCTATGTTAAGTTTATGGTTAAGGTCGCAAAATGTATTGCATATTCGTAACATTCAATGAAATATTTTACAGAGTAAAAAGCCTTTCATCATTAAGTGAGAGGAAGAAAGCGTCTATGAACTCTAGCAATAATTAATTAATAACATATTATATTCAAAATATTTACCAATGAATCATTTTCGAGATTGAGGGATCTATCCTTCTCCTCTAGCACTTTCAACTGAAAACACAAAGATTTTGTTCCAGATAGACAGTTTAATAGAATTTAAATTACTGAGTTCCGAACTTAAAGCCTAGTGCGTTGCATACATTTTGCAGCAAACTTAGGCTTTGGGCCATAAATTAATTTGTAATTGGGACTAGATTAAAGCCGATGTACAATTTTAGTCGCATAATAGGCATATACCAATTAAAGCTACTATCTAAATGTGCTAGTTTTATTTGTTTTATAATAAAATAGATGGTTATTTATTGAGATATGTTATTAAAATGACAAATAAAACAGAATTAAATTATTTTCTACCTCGTCAGCCTCTTTAATTGTTTGAATATTGTAATACAAATATTTTTACCTGTTAAAAACTAAAATAATATAGATAATAAGTAAAAAATGTACAGTTTCAAAATATTTAAATTTTAATTTCTTGAAAATATCAATTTAGAAACATCAATAACATTCTAAACTAAGCAAAGCTGATATAAAAAATATTAAGATTAAAAAAAGGTAAATTTACAGAAAATAATTTTGAAAAGTAGCATATTGAATAATTTACTTATAATAACTTTTAATTAATAACATTCTGAAAAAAATATAAAATAATTTAAATGATAAAACAAGAATTACGTAACCTAAGAAGCACATTATTACAATGGTTTCAATAAATTGAGAACTTAATGACATGCATGTCATCCACTATACTATATTTTAACATAGTTTATTACAAGAATTCAAACATCAATTCTAATTTGCATTGCAAACTTAATAATTACATCTACTCCATGAAATGTTCTTCCAAGATGCAACCGTAAGAAAAAATAAATAAAATAGAATAAAACATTCTGTACAAGAGAAATTAATTAATGCTTTTTATAAAATATATACAATGCTTTTAGTTCACCTATAATAATTCACATTGATGATGTTATTATTAGTTATTCATAAAAAAGATATTAAATTCTAAAATCATATAAAATGAGTGTTTAATTTCATGGCTACAGAAAGCAGATAATAAATAAATAAGCGCATATATACAAATGTACGAGTTTATCCCTACATATTAACACATGACTTAAAGTGTAAGCAAACTACACCTAGGTGGTATAGAAAGCAATAATATAACCTGCCTATAACGCTAATTATTTATTTTAGAGCTCTATATTTAAAGTGCACACATTTTATATCTGAAACATTTTATCGATTATTAAATGTAAATAATTTTCAAAGAAATAATTAAATTATTATTTTTTTACTAATAGTATATTACATCCAAACAACAATAGAATGTAGTGACTATTTGTGGAGGGGAAAACACCTTCTATTCTCTACTCGTGTCACTAGAATTAAAATGTTGAAAGACATTTATAGAGAAGTTCTCTGAGGTTTAATTCGTTCCTCGGCCACCTTTTCAGCACTAGAAGGAAATTGAAGAGCTGTTAAAGTATAGATTCAAATGGTAACTTGAAGAATGAACACCACATATGAATATGTCAGGGGAATAAAACCCATATACTTTAGACGAAAAGTTGAGAGACTCGCGCCTCACAGCTTATTTTACATTCAAGCAAAATCAAACGGTTCTTCGTAAACCACGAGAATTCCCAGAAGGGAGTTAGCGTCTCCCGATCTATTTTATTAATATAAGTGATTAAAAACTGCACAGAATATCTGAGTTTACATTTTAACAAGGACGAGACATTTCATATACACTCGAATATAATTGAATACATTCAATAACACAAAGTTTCTTTGAATTTATAAAATATTCTATTCTATATCGGGGATGGTAGTTTAATTGATAGTGCACACCCCATACTAGGAATCACTGGGTGCGAGGGCAGGGGATGCTAAGGAAAACGAGAACAGAAGATGACATGTTCATTGTGAAAGTGATTAATCGGAGGGAGAAGAAACTCGCCAATAACAGAACAGGTGCTATACCTCTTCTTAAACATAGGTCGTCGAAATTTAAGTCAGGAAAAATGTCTGTAAAGGCTGTGGAGAGCAGCCTCGAGACAAGCATTCACTAGAATGAAGACAGCTGAAAAATGGTTAATGTACAATAAAGAATTGAGTAGAGAGAGTTTTGTGGGACAGTTCCAGAAACTGTTAATACAACAGGACTTGTAGCAAGGAATGATGAAGAGGATCGTGCATTACAAGGAAAGGGCGATGGAAATGAACAAGTTGATAAAGTATTTTGTAAGGTTAAGAGCTGTGTTAGTGTCTCTACTAGCTTTGAGATTGCCACTATATTATACTGGCTTAAGACGAGTAAATATCTACACGCCACCTGTAATGCTTGCTTGAAAATGGCCGGAATAAGGACAAACACCTGTAGTACTAAATATAATAAGCTCACAAATAAAATGGAATATGATGACAATGTGTTGATTACGTATAGAAAAATCGTAGCACAGGCTGGCCTACTGACACTGTTTTCACAAGCCATGCTGGATATAAAAGACTAGAAACGATCAAATAAATGAGACCCACTGGATAGGGCGATTGGTGGTTTTGTCAAACTGCGGTATTGACTTTTCGTAGAACGTTCAAGTACCTCGTAGGGTCTGTTGCGCAACGCAGTAGTGTCAGAAAGGACGCTGGGACCGTAAGAATATTATCATTCCATTTCGATTTATCCCCCCCCCTAAGTCGATTAATTTTGTTAAAAGAATGAATCTTAATGCACTAACAGGAATGGAGACTACTGGAAGGCCAAAAAATGTTTGGCAATACAATCGATATATTTCGATAGGAACCATTTCAAGATATTCTGTACAAATTCTATTATTCTATACAAATTCGTCCGATCGTAACTACAGGCGTTGCAGAAAATGTGTGCACTGAATGAACAATTCCAATGGCAATGAATAAATTATTTAATTTAAGTTTATTTAAATCGGTCTTTGATCAGTTACTGATATTATAAAAAGAAATTCGTTTATATGTATTCAATTACCGCTTATTACTTCACGGATGTAAAATGAAAATTACTATGTAGAAGAATATTGATCACAGGTGTCAAAAATAATTAAACCTATCAGTTCTTTAATAAATTCAAAATTAACATTTTGAAAGGTAAACAAAGGGTTTATTATAAAACTGGTACATTAAGTCATGTGACAATTTTATTTAACATTGATTCTTTTTTTACTAATAATAAACCACAGTTATATTAATTAAGTCGAAATTCCTTTTCGATTTATTTCCCTTTTAGGGGTACAGGTTGGCCGCCTGAGTTAAGGCGTTGGTCTTGATCTCGCGTGGTAAACCTAAATTGGTGGGTTCGATTGCCGTCCTGGGCAATAGCAATTTATTTGGTGACGGTTTCGCTAAATAAATCCCTTTGTTCCATCCTGGCTAGAAAAGGGTGGTAACCTATAGTTAACCCGTCCCAATTAGCCATAGTAGCATAACGTGGACGTAAAATAAATAAATAGCATAAATAAATTTCCCTTTTAAAATTGTATGAATTAATTTAAAGGTCCTGTATAGAATCTCATATTTTTGACAGGTGACGGGCATCTATCATATTTGGTGTATTCTGAAAATAGAAATCATACCCTGCATATATTATTAAAATGCCATCGGGCCGTCTTAAAATATAAACCGTCAATATGCTATAAACTTAGAAACTGTTGAACTTTGAGATAGTAAGTTTTTTTTTATTTTTTTTATTTTTTTTTTATCTGAGATCCAGCTCGTTCAGAAAGATGGTATTAAGGTGGTGTAACCCACCGGGGGTAAGAAAGGATAGTTCCCCTTATACTGAACTCTAGTTCCATTTGAAGGGAGATGGTATTTTGTAGTGGGTGTGATGGAACTAATAAAAGGTGGGTGACCCGGTAGCTGGCGATACCGGGTGGGTTGTAAAGGATAGGAGGAAAACGAAATAAGAAGGAAAGGGATACAAGGAGAGGAGATAAGAAGAGAAAGAAGAAAGATGGCCGCTACAGCCAGTAAATAAACCTAAGAAGCCGTTGTAAATTGGTAAAGGGGGTAAGGGGCGCCCAATCTATCTCTAGCCTAAACTAAATTAACCTAAAACCTAAACTAAAACTACAGGGCTATATGAGAAGGTGGGGGTTAGCCCTGTTTGTAATTTATAGTCCGGACCTCGGGCACTATGAGGGTGGGTGTCAGCAGCGGGTGAGATCGACTAGGGCTCATCGAGACCAACCTGTTGCCATCTCACCGGCTGCTGAGGAGGGGGTATGGAGCGGTATAGGGGGTTATCTATGTAATGTAGGGAATCGAAAAATTTTATATGTCTGCGGGATATGGTGTGGGAAATGGGTTCGAGGGAGAGGGTATCAAGGATTATGCAGTTCTTAGCTCTTTGTAAGGATGTGTGGCGGACTATTTTACGGACTATTCCGTTTTGAAATTGCTGGAGGATGTCAAGGGAGTTTTTGGTGAGGTATCTAAGGATGGGGGAGCCATAAAGGAGAGCGGGCTGAATGACGCCTTTAAGGATCAGTAATTTGAGGCGGAGGCTGAGGACTGGGGAGAGGAGAAGGTGGTTGAGGGAAGTGAATTTGTTACGTAGATAGTTTGTCCGTTTGCGTACGTGGGTTGAGAATGGCAAGTGATTGTCGAGGTTGATTCCTAGGTATGTTATGGAGCGGGACACGGGAATGTTTGTGATATGTGAACACTAGGGCATCTGTCTTCCCAGGGTTCACATGGATGTTAATGGAGCGAAGGTCATCTGCTATGGCTTGGCATGCGGATTCTGCCAGGGAAAGTGCGCGGGATGGGTTGAGGGATGTGCTAACAATGGCTACATCGTCCGCGTATGCGGCCACCTCAGTGCCTGGAAACTGCCGACTCACTACCTTTGCGGTGTATGCCGTGAAGAGGGTAGGAGAGAGCGGGGAACCCTGAGGTACCCCTACTCGGAGAGGACGGGATGAGGAAAGGGATTCGCCGACTCTCACTTGGAAAGTTCGGCCGTTGAGGAAGGAACGGAGCATGGCTAGGAGTTGGCTGGGGCAGCCATGCCCATTGAGGGTATTAAGGAGTTCGGCACGGTCGACAGAATCAAAGGCCTGAGTGCAGTCGATGGAAATCATCGCCGTAACGACGTTCCTGCGGAGGTTGTTGGCAGTGTTAGCGTATATGCGGGCTAAGGGATGGAGGCAGCTGTGTTGAGGACGGAATCCGGACTGCTCGTGGGGAATGAGGGATTTCTCCTCACAGAAATCCACAAGATACCGGAGGATTATACGTTCCAGTATCTTGGAGATGTGTGGGAGGAGGCTGATGGGACGGTAGTGGTCGGGAGAGGTGCCATTTCTGGCGGGTTTTAGGAGGGGGACAACAATTGCATGTTTCCACGTGGAGGGGAAGTGACGGAGACGGAGACAGGAGTTTAGGAGGTGGTTCAGATAGGACAGAGCCTTACGTGGAAGCTGACGGAGTAACACGTACTGCACCCTGTCCATCCCAGGGGATTTTCCTCCAGGATGGCAGAGTGCTGCCTGGGGGAGGAGAACATGAAATTATCACCGCTCTCCGTCCCAGGCGCCTCCTCAGTCCGACGGTACCTTGACCGATCTACCGCGGCCATATGTGCCGCTAACATCTCGGCCTGGTCTGTGGGACTCATCACACCTCCGCCGGTTTGGAGGAGAAAAGATCGCCTTTTGGTTACTCTGGTCTTCACCAACCGCCAGAGCTTGCGGTGGTCACCGTGTGTCTGTCTGAGGGTTTCGTGCCACTCCGCCGTCTTCCACTGACTCATAAGGGAGCGGATCTGGGCAGTGAGGTTGTTAAGGACGGGACGTAGGGCTGGGTTCCTGGTGCGATACCAGGAATTTTTAATGGTGTTCCTCTGCCTGATTAACTGAAGAACGTGAGGGGGAGGCGGTTTGAGTCCCGGGGGTCTTCTGACGGTCTTCGGGATCGCCTGGTCTGCAGCCTCCAGGATGATGTTGGTGAACTCGTCCAGCTTCTCTTCCAGGGTTTGGGCGTCACTGATAGTGGTGAACGCCGGCGTGGTTGCGTACATAAGTGACTTGAATAATTTCCAGTCACCGTTATGAAACGCGTATGTGGTTGTAGTGGGTTTGGGAGGACGACCTCGCAGCACATACAGTACTGGTCGGTGATCACTAGTGATAAAGTCCAGGGCGAGACATTTAGTCACTATGTGAGGGGTACGGGTGAGCATTAAGTCCACAGTGGACGTTTTATAAGGCGTTACGTAAGTGTGAGAACCAGGGTGTATGACGGTGAACCTAGAGTTCAAAACCGCCTCACCAGGGGGATTGGTTGAACTGTTATCCTAGGAAGTGTGTCTGGCGTTCAAATCTCCAATTAAAAGATGATTTCTGTCTGTCTGAGCTAGACTTATGAGGGATTGAAAATATTCGGGTTCGGCTCTAGATGGTGTACGTGTGGTTGGCTATAAGGACCTTCACTGATGCGATGTGGTGTTTCTTCGGTACGGGGGAAACGACGGGTTTCACTTCTTTGAAAGGTATGCCGTATTTAATCAAGATGGCAACAACCCCGTCCTTGTCATTTCTTCCATCGATGTCGTCTCGTACGATGTTATAGCCAACCACCGTAAGGTTTTTAGAGGGGGTTAAGCGGGTATCGCATAACACCGCTATTGTGGGGTCATATCGTTGCAAGAGAGCATCAAGCTCGGACTTTCGTTTGGTAGCTGAATTTATGTTGAAATTCAGTATGGAATAGGGTCTGACCATTATTTGGCCTTGGATGCCTTGAGAGACTGGACGAGTTCTGTGACTGTAGCTAATAGGGTGTTAATCATTCCCTTCATTTCATCCACCCAGGGTGGTGTGTGGTAATACATCTGTGGGTTGTAGGCTGGTACCGTCTCCGGAGCGTAGCAGGCAGAGGGGGGTGTGGGGTGCATAGTGGGAGGGGAGGGTTGTTGTGGATGGGGATGTTTGGGTGCTTGGGTTTGGCGAGCAGTCCATGGGTTATGGGTAGGGGGAGGAGCGGGGATATAGGTGGGCACCGGGGCACTTTTCTTGGCATGGGTCGTTCCACTAACTCCAGTCTGAAAGGGCATTGGCGAAAGAAGGCGGGGTGTTCTCCGTGGCAGTTGGCGCATTTAAGTTTGAACTGCTGTCTGTCGCAGTCTGCCACCGAATGCTCGCCAGCGCAGCGCACACACCTGAGGGGTAAATGGCAATATGCCTTAGTATGGCCAAATTTTTGGCAGGAGTAGCATTGGGGTATGTCTTGGGTAGGTTTGTATTCCCTTACCCTGATGACAATATTACTGATGGCTTTGATTTCCCTCAAGTGTTTGGCGTCGTAGTCGGGCTTGAACGTTGCCAAGATGGGCTCTATGTCCCTCTTGGTCCCGTCTTCGGCCGTTCGGCGCATGCGCACTACGCTGACGAGTTTTGTGTGTTTTAGCGCTTCCTGAACTTCTCAAAGGGGGTGCTCCTTTTCTAAACCCAATATGAGGAACTTCTTGTTCCTCTTGGTGCCCCTGGGTGCGAAGGTGTGATGTGGGACCGGGTTGTTGGGTTGTCGGTAGAGGGAAAGGATGTTATTGTAGGTGGTGGAGTCCTCGGTCAATATACGAAGCTCATACCTCGTGGGTTGAATTTTAAAGGCGGTTGAGATAGTAAGACACAGGTGTGTGTGTATTTAGGCAAGGCTCACTGTAGCTTTGGATATGTTCAAAAGATGAGAAGGTGGTTTTAAGAGATATTCCGATAGTAATCATTCTGAATCCAGCCACCGGAGAGAGCCACCGTGAAAGAGTGAGGGTGGAGAGACGAATAAACCCGATCTCTCCTTTCAACCCTCTGGCAGAGTGTAATTATTTTTCGTTCATATTTAATGCTTCTAGGCTGGGTCAAGTGTTTCTCCGTCCGGCCCCATTAATACCAGCAGGCATCCTTAGCTTACATCTCTTCTGACCCAAAACCAGAATTTGATGCAATATTTGACAATGAATATATAAATATATATATATATATATATATATATATATATATATATATATATATTATTTTATTTTTAAGGAATGTTTCTTGATTATATATATTTAAAGTTAAGGGAACATTCCTACGAGAAATGTCCAAGACAAAATTAAATAGTCCTTAAGCATTTCTAATTTTTTGTTTTCATATTTGTTTTTTAATCAGTTTCTTGACGAGTGAACAGGCCACCTCTATTTAACAAGATTTAAAATTCAAGAAAATGACAAATGTACTTGCGACTCACAGGCCAAAACAAAACATTTTAACATATACTTTATGACTGTTCAACATTTAATCAAAATAGATCAAATTTAATAATGAATATAGTTTTAAAAGGAGGTAATTGGCCAGAATAACCTCATTTTATATTTAACAAATATAATAAAGAACTTAAAAAGTTTATCAAATGTATAGATATAGACTTAGCAAAAATACATTACAATGTAAAGTTGATTGTGAGGAATGGGAATCATAATTCAATATATTTACCTTACATAGACTCGTAAATTAAACATCGGTTGAGTTTAACTTTATTTGATATGCTTTTTTGTTCTTAGTTTATTTATTTACTTTTTCATTTCATTTATTAATTTTATTTGTAATTATCAGTAGTTAAACTACTTTAACTCATTTTAACGATTATTTGAGAAATTATTAAAATTATCATTTTTTTGGGGATTTCGGGTATTTTGAAAAGTGTGCCAGAAACCCCCTTTTCCTACTACTATTATCTCCCTTATTTTAATATTTTATTTTATTATTATTATTTCTATAATATATTTGAGTAGATAGTTGATTAACGTATATATATTGTAAAATAAAAATGTATTTAAACATAATCATACAAGTAATATGCCATGTGGCAATGGAAGATGTATTCAAATAAATAAATCTTCATAGGGTTCTATGAGGAGAGAAAAAAAAGCATTTCTAATAAATAAAAAAAACTACTTGAAATCTGAAGTTCAAAGACTTCACAACCCTAACTGTGTTTACTATATATTTCGAGCCAGCTAGTGCATGCGTGTAGTTGGGGAGTTGTTCTATACATCTATGCTACTACGAATCCAGAGCCATTCTGTCATTTGAAACATGATAGGACAGAGAACATTTGAATACACTGTCTTGATTATTGCTAGTGGCTTTAGACTAAGGCTTCAGATAATAAAGAAGGATCTTACGGTATTATATTTGTTACTATCGATGTCTCAAACTAAAGAACATCCTTACCCGTAGGAGGCCGTCAAAACTATATTACTCAATCGGAGGTTTTTTTTTTTTTAATTTTGTTTATTATTACATTATTAAACTAATTAAATTGCTGTTGGCGACTTTAATACCCATTTATTGTTATATGTATGCTCCCGTTTTTGTGTGGATTGTTTCTCATCGCTTGGTTCACACCAAGAATAACAGTATATACGACAACATCTCAACAATTTGTTGGGAAACGACAACATGTATCCTGGAAATATGTTGTCCATAATTTTCGTTTTCCATATCAATAGAGTGGTGAAACATGGATTCCGCTTTGTTCTAGGGAATAAACAACCAGAGGAGTATACTTCTCTGCAAAAGAAAGGATCATGGGTCTAATTAGAGGTTCGACTACAACGAAACCAAATTTATGGGAACTATTTTAACAAACATTATAATATTTTATAACTAATACGATTTTTTCTAAGATCCTCCTAAAAAGGAAATACCCTTCTTTTCATATAAAGCATATAGACATCTACAGTTCTCACTCTCCCCAATTTACCTGCGTTACTGTGGTGAAAACTTATTGTTAGATATAATGTTAAAGGGTAGAAGTTTCATTCACTATTTCCTCAGATTTGGAAAATAAAAAGTGAATTTGAAATACCTGGTTAAGAACTACACTGGACATGCAGTCATCCTCCTCAACATTTAGAAATGGAATCTCACTGGCCGTCATTTAGCTGCAGACGTTATCTTATTTAAAACATTGAAACAAATAATTTCCGACTTGAATTGAAGTAGTATCAATGAAGTTCTTCAAGAGTATTGAGAGGTAAGAGCACGAAACAATCTCCACAGTAGTACAATAATGAATTAATTATCAAAATAACTTAATAATATAATTGCTATTAAACTTTTATTAAGTATTGTTTATGGGGAGAAGAAATTCTTATATAGAGACTTGTACTTCAAGATTAGCCACTTGTAAATTACAATTTTTGTGGATTGATAGTGTGGATTAGGATACACTGATGATTTAGGTATTATTGCATGCAATGAAAAAGAATGAATGTGTTTGTGAAAGTTGAGGAGAATAGTTTCTGTGTGTCATTTGGATTGTCTTGTGTCAATTACGTTAGTTCAGGATATTGGCCAATTATAATTCCAAAAACATAGGATCAGCTTAATATTTCACTATAGCTGTAGCAAATTTCCTCTCTTATTTAGGGGACTAAATCCCCTCTTGATTGCATATTTTATTGGATCGAACATTATTTTAAGCTTCTCACACACTTTCATTATTATTCATTTTTTTCGATTATAATAATAGTACTTTTGGCAATTTAGTAATTCGAATCACCCATTAGCAATACTTCGATTTATTTTGTGATCTGCTTTCCTGAGAGAAATGGCAAATGTACCAAATAAAAAGATAAATTACTACCCTGTGTATGCCCAAAGGCGCACTTCAAGACAAACTTCATTATCGTCCAAATCAGATATTTCCTTTCGAAATTTCAAACTAAAATCTGTTCTAAAGGTTCTACTTGATATTTCATCAACATTTGCTGAGACAAGCATAGCGTGACGATTTCATGGATGGATATTGTCCAATAATAATAGTAATGTTGTAGCAGAAATAAAGTATAGAAGGTGTGGTGGCGTCATTAGTGTAGCCTTGCAATAGTTGGGAAATCTGCTAAGGTTACGCAGAACCAACAGGCTTTTATTTTATCCATATATGTGCGTAGTAAATTGATCCTAGTGTAATAAAAATATCCTCTGAATTAGTTTAATAAAGCTAAAATAAGCCAATTTATAGCATATATATATATATATATATATATATATATATATATATATATATATATATATATATATATATGAATCTACAATTACTGAGATATGTAAATAGTGAATAGCAAATAAATAGAACCATTAGAAGGAAAGAAAATATTATTACATCTAGCCTTTGTGTGTTTGCAGTTATATATGAGAGAAGGTCCAAGAAGGAAAGAGGAAAAAGGTTTTTAAAAATAAAGATCAAGAAATAGCTGAGACCATCCTCTCATAAGAAGTAGTAAGAATAAATCTTCCTACTCTTAGTCAAATTAATGTATACTAAACCTTGAATATCGTCTACGGTGGTCGGTACGGAATTAACAAAGAGATTGAGAGTCGCGAGAGACTGGGAACAGTCGGTGATTTCATGAACTATTGTATTGTGAAATGTAACAACTTATCAGACAGCAATGGACTAAACATTACTCGATCTTGCGCTTTCATCTTGAAAATGAGATAAGACATAAAGAAGTTTTTATAAATTGAAATAAAATGCAAAACGTCCGTCCCGATGGGCTGCGTAAACTAAGCAGATTCCCCACGTGAATTTATACAATAGAGAAATCTCCATTCGAGAGCCGAACTGTTACGGAAACGGCCGAACTAGCTTTCGGCGGAAACGACTAGACCCGACAGCCGATCTCATCTCCGCACACACTTATTACAATTGAAAATATCTCGGTTAATACTCAAGATAGAGAATAAATGTATATAACAATAATTATAGTACATTTAATTTGCAATAAGATTGGTCCTATACGTTTTTTCGATCTGACGTATAGTAGCGGAGATATTTTGAATTTTCGAAATACCCCCTCTAAACTCTCCCTCTCACTGGTCCGGTTTCAGCCGTTAACGAACATGATCTTTTTTTTTTTTTACAAAAAACGATTAAATACCAAGTTTGGTGACGATTAAACAAAAAATCTAGCTACCGCTAGAGTGTTAACAGATATATTTATATATATATATATATATATGGTGTTGTTATTCTTTTTGGAGTTTTGGTCAATGTTGGTGAAAAAATCTTAGTTTATGCCGATATTTCGAGAATCTTTATTTTCTCTTCTTCAGGGCTGTAAAAATACAGGTACTACTTTATAATATTGCACATTGTTATTAAACTACAGTGTAAAAGAATGCATATATGCACATATATATATATATATATATATATATATATATATATATATATATATACATATATATATATATGCATATACATAGTTTTGAACGGACCTCATTTTCCACATCTCCTGGGTAGGATCGATTCACATTTGAAGGAATGTTTCGAAATAGCGTCGTGAGTACGGCCATAGTAGCTGATTTCCCTTAAGGGAAATCTGTTGAAATGACACACTATAGAGTTACAAAGCATAACATACAAATATATAATATATTACTTTCACGTTTTAATAGAGGTACTGTATAAGTAAGAAAACAGAATGGGGTGGCCTCGTCTGATAAATTTAACTTACTTGATTTAATATCCGCACGTCTGATAGGTATTACTAATTTGACAGTTATTGATCTATAGGGCTATTGCAGAGGTGAACTGTCAAAACAAATAACCCATTTTTTCCGATTAATATTAGGCCTTATGATTCATAAAACTAATATTTGTTACTGCCTCGCTTCTAACGGAGAGATATACTGATTTCATTCAATTTTCCAGCAAAATGGAATCATATGTTGAGGATTAATGCGCCATTTGACATAAACTATAGTAACACTGTTGACCGGAGACGCCCTCTCTGGGAGACATGATTCATCCAAACTAAGCCTATTACTCTACAGAACAAGTGGGAGATAGCCATGGATTATAGAATCGGACCACTACGCCCGGCAAACAATAATGCTCACGTAGTTCGAAAACACTGCGAAGAGATTTAATAAATCGCTAAATTAAATACACAGAATTCCATAAAGACTCAGAATATAATCACTTGGCTAACAGAAGAGTGGAATGAAAAAAATTCCTTTGTAGAAATACGTAGTTTATTTTAAAAGAACATCAAAAGGGGCATTTTAAACAACCAGCAGATATCCCGACTATGTGAAGTTCTTGAATAAATATCTTCAGCTACATTTATCTAGGCCAAGACCTAAATGCACCATCTCATAATGAAGAAGCCGGTAGCACATCATGTCTTAACTTTATTTCGTTACACCTACATTTAAGATTTACCTATAGAGAAATCAGCTATTGAGGTTATCAGAAGATAACAAAAGCACAAGGGAGGTCAATATATATTTATATATATATATATATATATATATATATATATATATTCTTACATACATAGTAATGTATATACTTACATACAAAATAATGTGTACACTTACATACATATAAATATGTCTACCCAGTTTGAAGAAAGTTAAATCAGTAAACTGGGCAGGAAAGGTCTTGAAATCTGCCGTGAAACCAAATGACTTCTATTAAGTTAAAAAAAAAATCCTTAGTTCCATCTTGGAGCTTAAGATAAAGTGTTCCATAAAATAACATCTTATTGTTAATATGACATGAGTAGGAGTGGGGGTTTATCGAAGGCTGACAACTGAAAAATCGCGAATTTCGGTTAATATACATCATAAAGAACATATGTATATAACAATATTTATAGGGTATTAAATTTGCTATAAAATTGGTTATGCATATTTTTTTTTATGCAACATATAATAACGAAGATATTTTGAATTTTCAAAATAACCCCTCTAAACTTCCCTCACCCGGCCCGATTTCAGCCTCTGGCGAACTTGATCTTTAGTTTTACATAATTTTTATATACATAATTGTGAACCAACCTAATTTTTGACATCTCCTAGGTAAGAACAATGGAAATTTGAGGGCATTTTTCGAAAATCGCGTCATGAATACAACCTCAACGGCTAAAAGGTTCTATATACATTTTTGTATCTCCAATACCTACAGGGAAATTTCCGTTTTTTATATTCGCGCCCCCTCTAAACCTCCTCTCACCCTCCTCCTTAGTCAATCGATAGGCAAGGTACAAAACTAGACTGTACAAAGGTCTTGATGAAACTTCAATTATCCAAGGCAAGTAGTTATTGGGTTGTGCTAGATACGTATACCCATACATATGTATTAGCTAAGGTACCTGGATTCGCTCGAGAAATCAATTTAATGCCAAATGATGATGGTATTTTCATTTGCACGGCTTTACTATGCACAATATTTTTACATTTCCCCGTACAGGATTAATACCTGTATATCTCGTAACTAAAGAGAACTTTTTACTTTTAAAAAATAAATATGAATGATGTCCTTATCAATACATCAGCACTGTTTAAAATAACGTGGACAATATTAATCGTAATCGAGAATAGCATTCATCATTATTAAGTATGATGCTGAGGTAGCTTTGCTTAGGAAATATTTAGACTTAATTATAAGTGTTAACTTTGATTCGCTGGAAGGGAATAATGAAGCCTTTCTATTTTCATTCCCTCTATACTTATTTACTTTTATTAAGTGTTACAACTTTCTGGAAACATGGACAATCGATGAACTATTGCCGACTTCTGTCCGATCCTAATGTTAATATAGATTATAATCAAGAATGAGTTAATACCAACCCTCATACGGAGTTTCGTTGAGTTCGGTTTAGTCTTTTCTACTCTTTAAAATTATTTATACCCGCAATAGTTTTTAGCGTATATCTTGTTTATACTGCGGTATAGGCCAAAAGTGTACATAAAAAAAGTTACTTTAAATAACAAAGTAAACAACTCCTGTACAAGTTTGCCGAAAAACCAATTGAAACGAAATATGGCGATTTTACATTTTTGACCTCCTATATAACCCCCACTCCTGTTCGTCTCAGAGAATATTAGTATAGCCGAACGTCTAAGTGGGGTTAGTAATATCAAACGTACCAAGGTTCATGAAATTCCGTTAGTTAGTTTCGGCGTGAAAATGTAACAAACAGACATCGTAGCCAAAAATTATTTATATCGATTCAAGGCCATGTGAAAGGAAAAAAAAATGAATGTACAGAGAGAGGTTATAATTATATATATAATAGATGTACGTGCTGACGTCCCACCAAAAATAGCTAAAATTGGTCCAGGGAAGGTCAAAACGGATAATTCTGTTGAAATCTGGGAATCGAAAATGTTTTCCGTTGCACTACTTTCTTTACTTCGTATAAGAAAAAAAAATAACACGTATAACGATGGAAATACTGAGGGTAGGAGACAAATATACATCCTTCTGGGCTTAACTTGCATTGTAATTTGTATTACTGATGGTATAGTTATTAGATCATGCCCAACTGGCCCTGGTTAGCTCAGAATATAAAAAAATGGGCAAAGTACAAGTATGTATATAGCAGGACTATTGTTATAAATCAGCTTTACTTCAGGAGCATTTACTCTGAGAGAAACCGAACTGAAGGATGAGAAAAGAGAGGGATGAGGGCAAGATTTGAAGGAAATATTCCCAAATCACCACCTGCGCATACTAGAAAAGTATGCACTGAAAATCGTGTGATGACAACTTGTATCGCCAAGGGTAGCGAATTCCCATAGACGTTACCTGCGTTGAAACCAAATAAAAAGAGAAACGGCAGCACATCGGCAATACAACAACAGTGATAACCTAGCTTATCACCCGCTCCTAACCGGTGATAAAACGAACAGGGCACGAACTGGGCGTAGGCCAGGGATTCGTTCATGAACCGAAAAAAACCTCGCCTAATTTTAAATTACACAACCCGTAACAACGAAAATATTTGATTATCCTGCATATTAATAATAAAAAAAAATTTTTTAATTGGGAAAAATAACGAACTTAATTGGAAATCACATTCAAAACTAACCTCTATCATCTTAAGGGAGAAAAAAAGATATTAAAAATCTGGGAAATAAATTATTAATAAATTACCCAGTCGGGTAAATAAGGGGACGATCGTTTATGAAAATTCTCCAAGAAGTCCATCCCCTTATTATTGATGTCGTGGTAACCATAATTTCGCCAAAAAAATTTTTGTTTCGGTAGTTGAGTTTTGTCTCATTTACAAAATATCATTAGTGCCGCAACAACCTCTGGTCGGACACTTTTCCAAATTGTACATGCTCAGCTACTCACCTAGTTGTTGACGTTTTGTTGAGGAGACGAATCGGGGCTATCAAAATGAATGTTTCATTGTGAAACTATGTCATATTTCTTAATGTACCCATCCAACCAAATTGTTGTTTAAGAGAGAATAACTTTATTTTTTTTTGTTAAAAAATTTGCATTATAACATTTACTAAGGTGAATAATTCAAATTCATTTTACAAGACTTTAAAACATTCATTAACTTCTTCATTTAACCAGGAATATGTTTTTCAATCTTTCAATATTCTATTCGAGAATATGCGCTAGTACTGGGTACTTGATTTTCTTTTTTTATAATGAATATGATATGAACATAGATTTGATCTAAAATAATAAACATTTCAATTTAACTATGTTTAAATCAGGCACTCAACAGGTCTTTATTTTTAAGTTTTTACAGCAGTGTAAGAGAAAAGGGTAAAAATATTAAAATTTATTGAGGTACAAGACCTAAGGCGGAGTGGATTTCTTTTCCTTTATCCATTATGAATTGAGATAAACTTCTTTCTTTTAAAATTAAAAAGGAGAAACCTCTTTTTTATTTTTTTTTTTTTTTTTTTTTTTTTTTTTTTTTTTTTTTTTTTTTGTTTTTTTTTTTTTTTATAATAATCCTTTATTGAATAACAAGAATTTTTTTTACAAGATAATTCATAGTGTTCCTTGTGACCACTGCAATTACAAAAGGAAACATAATATAAAAATTTCTATTTGAGTAGCAGATTGTTGAAATGCAATTGACTAATAGTAGGCAGTCATATTGCAACTTAGTGATAACAGTTATTTTAAATATTTACAAATTTAAGAGACCTTATGAGCTAATAATAATAACAAGTACAGACTTTCTTATGATTATTTAATATGATTAGAGGTAAAATAGGGATTAAGATAAAGGTGTTACATGTCTTTAGCCTAGCCTGTTGGGTATTGATTTAGTCAGTTTCTTGTGTTAGAGTAAGATGTGCTTCGTTCGTTTATGTACGTACCTAACAGTGCTTTCTTTGTTATAATTACCTATTTCATTGATGAGTGGGTTGTTTTTGTGTTTGCAAGATTTGAAAAATTTAGTGGTTAGATTACGGATATATGTCTTTACCATTGGTAAGTTTGAAATATGATGTAATTTTCTTATTCTTGTATGATAGGGAAGATTATACACAATTCTTAGGCATTTGTTAACAATGACGATTAGTGAATGATGAAGGCTTCAATTTAACACCATGCTCCTAGTGATATCAACATAGCGGAGTTCTAATTTTGTATAAACAAATGATTAGATAAATCAAGTAAAGGGTTGGAACCGCCAGTATAGATGATGCTTTTGTCATATCTGTCGGTGCAGACCGTCGTCACTGGCTGGTGATCGAGTACAGTTGGTAAGCGCTTTCGATGCGATGGCACCCTCTTCAAGCCTGCTTGTACTCGACAACAAGTCCAGTACAAGTCTAGACGGCTTGTAGATGGTGTCTTTGGATCGAAAGCCCTTACCAACTGTACTCGACCATCAACCAGTGACGACGGTATGCACCAACAGATATGACTACAGTAATGATTAGATATTACGTTTTATGTTATATTTATCTTCCTTCAATGGATATATACAATTAGGAACATAGTGCTCAGCATGTTTTTTTTTGTTAAGTTTCTAATCTATCTATCGTACCATGATGACAAAGTTGAGATCCGAACAAATATACAAATAGAAAAATATACAGGGTGATTCACAGGACATGCTACACCCCTTTCTCTTCCAGAGCATTTGGAATTCCAGGCCGAAACTTTCAGGGCTGTAACCAAAATCGCAGAATTTGTGGATATTATTAACATGTTAGATTATGGACAGATATTAGTTTTCTTAACTTGTCTGAAAAAAGTGGTGAATCTGCGTAGACCATCTGTAGGCCGATTTATGTGTACAAAATTATGGCAAAAGTTATAAAACATTGGTTTTTGACAAATATAAAAACCCGTTGATTAAAAAATCATACTTTTCATTTGTAAAATGTTATTTTGGGGGACTGAAAAAATGATTTTAGGCGAAGTTCGAGAAAAATGGTAATTTGGTGGTGACAAAATCATAGATAAGGTTCAGACAAAACCATGTGCTATATGGGAATATGATTTTATTTATATTCATATTCACGATCACAATATTCTACCTGTGATTGTATTCAAAATCATGTCCATGAATACAAATACTCCCATTTCTGCCTGCGACAATATCTGAGGTGGTCGTAAGGAGTATATTCTTGCTCGAAGAGTATGGGGTGAGTCCATAAGTTTGGATCTTTAAGTGTTATCTAAATAGATGAATTAAGTCGATCTATAGTTGGTTCGCTGAGCAATTTCAGCAAGGATATTAATTGGCATTTTTTCCTGTTTTCACTGGCTTCCTGTGCTAGAAGTTGAAAGGTGGCGCTCTTTGCCCTATCTGAAATTCGTCTCTGAGAAGAGCAAACGAATTTTTAAGCGTAAGAAAATTGGTAGTGGTTTCGCAAATCCAAATAACTTGAAATCCTAGTAATGTAAGTGGAATGACCCAATGAAGCTGCCCGAGAAGTCAGGGGTATACAAAATTGTCTGTGGGCAACGTGGGTCATTTTATGTGGGTAGAACGTCCAGAAAAGGTGCCAAGAGGATTTATCTTTGATGGATTCAACGTTTTTCCAACATTTGAAAAAAAAAAGAAAGAAACACGATAACGCCACACACGAGGTATCTCTAATTGTTATTGAACATGACCATAAAAGAATTAAATACTGGAACCCCTTTACATACTAGGAGGGGTATCTGCCCTAATGTGAAATTGGAAATGCAGAGATCTGTCCAGCTGAGTAGACCCCCTCCCTCTCTACTAGTTGCCAGTAGTGACCCCTAAGCCATAGCGATAGCAATCTTTTATACAGCAGTGGTAGGAACTTTGTTAAATAATAGTAAATTTACTTATACCATAATGATGACTTCCATGTTCAAAATATGTATATATTTATTTAGGTATAATCTGATTTTAACTATTTTAAAATTAATTAAATTATTATTTATGATTTATTGGTTTAATATGATTAAACTTGATTTCAGTATTTTTAAGCTAGGAAAATTTATAAAACTGATTTAGTAGTTGTATTTAGGTTAAAATATTTCAAATGTGATTTTTTGATACATCTCGTGGACATAAACATGTTTCTATTTTGCTGTGTTGTTAGCTACCTGATGTAGGCACGTTAATGACGAAAGATCTTGTGCTTTAATAAAGAAATTGGTGGGAAGACTTCCTGTTACTAAGACCTGTTTCCCAGAAAAAAAAGAAGAAAACTAACGTTTTGACTAGACTGAAACAAAGTAAGGTTTAGATCAAACCCAAGGATAAATTCTGATATCTTAATCTCCAAAGAAGAGGTATCGTCTAAGGATTAGGTTCTAGTTGCTTTACCTTAAAAATCCAATCCAAAGTGTAAGGAACTAACACACAAACACACACATATATATGTATATATAAACTTTGATATAAGTTGTTAATACAACTCTATTATCTCCGGCATATCATATACTCTAGACTTTTTGCTTTGCCCTCTAAAATAAATTCTACAATCTGGAGGGTGAAACTATAGAGCTCCTATCTCGTGAACTTCATCAGCGCTGGAATATATGACATTTTGATTCTGATAGAAAATCAACTTCTAAGACGATTTAATTACAAACAATTTTTTTTATTCAACAAGTTCTTACATACACCAAAATCACAAAAATTCAGTCTCTTCTAAAAATTCATGATCATGCCGATATTCGTTGGCGATCCGCTCGGTAGTCTTTGATATTCCGCATTTTAATGAACTATTCTGGAAGAAAACAACGTTTATTCTTTTTCCCACTCCAATAGGTCTCAAATAAATAAAAAAAAAAGTTTAGCTTATCTACTTAAGACTTCAGTTGTCTTAGTCGATTTCAGCTTAAAATGTAATTGAGTACAATTTTTTTTTTTTGATATAAAAGATTAGTTAGTTACTAATTTTTTTTTTCAAAGCTGAAAAATGCCTAGAACGTTACCACTTATCCTTCGGCCTACATGATAATAGTTAGTAATAGCCATACTTTATGACAATGGACCCTAAAAGTACCTTTCATTGATATGATTATAGTGATGGGTTTGAAAACTTAGTACAGCAGCTGGCGATTCAAGTCTGTCTCCTTTTCGTATGCTTTATTTGAGGGCCAATTACTTTCAAAGGCTCCAGTCTCCATCTCTAGCGATACTTTAATCCTGACAATCAGAAAGTGAAGAAGCATCACATCTTGGAGGCTTTAACTTTGGAAAGTACTTAACACTCAAGATAACACCACGTGCGAAGGAAACCGTCTGTCATAACATAAAGAATGCTTTGTCTAAGACCAAGTAGAAGTAAAAATTCGTGAAGTGTGTTACAGAAATATGTCTTGATTTTTTAAGGTCATTATTGGTATTACTGAATACTTGCTTGCATTCCTTGATGGGCTCCAACTTGTGTCTCCTCCACTTTGCAGTTCACAGCCAGACTTGTCTATTCTGGATGTTCAGCTTCCGCAAGTCGTCATCCAGGTCATTAAATTGCCTTATTCCACTTTCTTCTGTTCTCATTGGTTCCTTCTTTCAGCATCTCTCAGCTACTTTGTACAGCACAAATGATGTAAGTTCATCAGTAAAATTTATTAGTTTGGCGTTGCTTATGATGCGACTTCTGTGTAGATCGGTTCAAATATATTTCTTAGAGCTCTAATTTCGTAGTTGGGCACCAACTTCCTATTTTCGTTTATGAGATTCCACGTTTCTCATATATATGACCACGGGCCCAATCATCGTTTACGTAATTTTGCAATCCGAGAGAGACGTTTTTGACTAGGAAGCTTTAGGCAGGGCACAGAAGCATGTGTTCCCGAGACCATTCTAATTCTTATAAATTTAACCTTTCCTCCATGGTACTTCAATTAAGTAGAAATAGAAACGTGTACTCCAAAAAGACGTTTCAATCCCTTGCCTATACTCCCTCTGGACCGCCTAGACGTTCTCATGAGTTTTATCTAATCCTTATTTATTGTGAGCTTTAAGTCATAGGCTCAACGTGCAATGGTAAGCAATGGCGAGTCCCCACAGGACTATGTAATTAATACCTCGCAGACTGACGAAATGTATCACCCGAATGGTGTTGGTAATGTGTAAAATAATAAGAGAGAAGTGAACAAAACAATTTAATAGGTTTATCAACAATTTACAATATTTTTGGGGAAGTTTCGCACGAGGCACTGACGGTTCTTTCGTCATTCTTCGAACCTCGATGAACAGGTTACGCACGCAGTGTTGCCACCAGCGCCCATGTGTACATATATATGTGTGTGTGTGTGTGTGTGTGTGTGTGTGTGTGATGATTTTTAAAAACAATTTCTCTAAACTGAACAATGATTCAAACTAGAATACGTTGATATTAAAATGGCCTGAAGATGGCAAAAATGTATTTTTATAGAGTTTTCGTTTTAATCTGTCTCGGGCATGGCAGCTATTCAGAAAATTAAATATTTGATACATAAAAAAAAGAAATAAAAAGTATTCTTCATGATCACTGATAAGTATTGCTTGAGTGAAATGTTTATAATTTTATAGACGTAAGTTATCAATGCACATTAAAACTAAACTAGTTCGACTGATTAGTAAGTAATTATTGTTTCATAATATTTAAAACTTTGACAGTGAAATAAGTTCCATATTAGATATGATTAAAAATTCGTTTATAATTTAAAATCAATCTATTTAATTAGTAAAGCAAAATTAATCAACCTTTTTGTAGTACGCTTAAAATTAAATTGACAAGTATTTGTCAATAATTTGTAAAATAATGTAGGGAGTCCAGATATCTATAAAGAAGCAGTATATCAAGTTTAAGGATTAACTAATTTATTGAGAAAAGACGTTTTTCATTTATTTAATTATTGGATTAATTTTACTTTGGTTTATGTTTGATGAGAAACCACTACAAGTCCACTCGATTTTCACATTTCCAGCCAATAACAATCCTCTTTCCTGAGGGGTTGACAGAGAAAAATATAATAATAATAAAATAAATAGAAAGCAAAAAGAGTTGTGAATGAAGGAAAATCTCACTTCCCTGAATGCAGAGGCATTGAAACTCCTTCTCAAAGGAAGTGGCAATATTTTCGCTCTCTTGAATACTAAGGCGTTCAAGTCTGTTCCCTTTGGATGATTCTGGCTATATTCTTACTGAGAAATGCCATCTTACGGCTCCAAGCTTACTCAAAAGGACTCTAAAATTGGTAATGAATTCAGTGTTGTTTTTTTTTGTAAATCTTTGATGTATCTGAATTGGAAAACGTTCGTTTTCCTTGATTACTTTTTATTATTTATTTTCTTTTTTTCCCAATTCAATGAGTATAGGAAAATAGAAAATTCCTCCTTCATATAAATATATATATATATATATATATATATATATATATAGATATATGCATAAAGTCAGCTCATTAGAGAGAGAGTTCTATTACAGCATGGTCTCCAACTTCCAAGATTATATAAATACATACCCCTCACACACAAAACATGTGTTTATGTATATATATATATATATATATATATATATATATATATATATATATATAGTTTCAATGTGTAACCATAATGGGTCAAAACAAAAACAATATGTTTCTTCTTCTTTGAAAATTTTTATTTAATTTTAATTGAACGTTCGTTGCGAGCATTGTAGTTTCTCATTAAGGGGTTCCTTTTTCTCTAATGTTTATGATCTACTAGCTAAGGCAGCCGGGTACATAATAATAATGAAAGTATTTGTTATATACTTAGTTCTACAAAATACACAATATTTTTATATTACCCGTTTCCTGTGCATGTATCTTTTTTTATATATAACATGATCATAGATTATCGTATTAACAATATTATTCATAATCAAAGAAAGAGTTCTTCATTCCGAACCATCTATGAATAAACGTTAATTCCCTCAAAAGTGACACCACTTGGATGGCAGGTGTTTTTTATATGGGTAATAACCACTATTAAAAATACTCTTTTGTATGTTTGGAAAGTGGAATGTATATTCTTAATGGTACATATCATGTTCAGTTAACATATATTATACATATTCTTATTACATTTTCAACAATACAAAAGTGTTTGTTGAATTAATTTTCCTATTTTAATTAAATAAAGTATTAAATACATTTAAGAAGAAACTGACATTTCTGATTAATAATTCATACATTGATATACTTGAATGCCTATAACAAAACGTCTATGCAATTACTTGTTTTATGAATTACGATAATGATGTATATAACAAAAGTTACTCCAAATATCAAATTAAACATCTTTTGTCATGTGCACGTTCGCCAAAAAAACAATAGGAAACGAAATATGACGTTTCATTTCATGCCTCCCTAACAACCCCTCTCCTGTTCGTTCCTAAACATGTTAATATAGCTTATAGTTAAAAATACGGAGTTTCAATTTAGTCTTTCGTATCCTATAACATCGTTGACACCTTTTATAGTTTTTCATGAATACCTCATTTATAATTCGTTATACGGGAAAAGTGCATATAACAACAGCTACTTTCAGTAACAAAACAAACAACTTTTGTTACATGCACGTTTGCTGAAAAATGAATAGATTACGAAATATCGGGATTTTATATTCCACACCTCCCTTATAACCCCCACTCCTGTTCGGACCATGAAATTTTAATGTTTCTTATAATCAGGGAGGTGGTAATAACAAATCACATACGGAGTTTCGTTTTGTTCGATTGAGTCTTTTGTGCCATATAAAATCGTTGACTCCCACTATAGTTTTTAACTCATTTAGACTTATTTAGACCGTATTAGGTATACGACAAAAGTGTATATAACAAAAGTTACTCTAAATAACAAAATAAACAACTTTTGTTATCAGCATATTTGCCGAAAAACCAATAGGTAACGAAATATCGCTATTTTTAATTTCAGGCTTCCCTAATAAACCCCATTCCTGTTTGTCTCAGAAAGTATTAATATAGCCTAAAACCTAAGTTGGGTTATTATTAATATACATACCAAATTTCGTAAAATTCAGTTTAGCCGTTTACGACTCTATAAAGGACATACAAACAAACATTCATTTTTATATATGTAGGTAGATACGTGCCTAATTATCATAAAAATGCACAAAAACTTTTATTTTGTATTCCATTATTCGCGTAACAATATTGGTTATATTACAAGAGGTCAGTGGTTTAAATTGACTCGTCATAACTTCTTAATCATTTACATCTTGTAATACAACTAACATTGATGTGAATTTAATGGAATAGAAAATAAAAGGCTTTTATACAAGACAGTGTGATAAAACCATAGTTTAACAAATGCAAACGTTAATGATAAATCTTTCAGTTAATTTTAATAAGCTCCAAATGGGAACGGCTTCTGAATAGTAAACAAATATCTGCCAACCACTCAGAGCTGAACAGATAGATAGTCATATTCTTCACCGAAAAGAAAAACAATTACGGATGTGAATATAACTTATTAACTTTATTGCAAACAACTATTTACTATATCTAGTACTGTAATTTATAATGTATCAGAATAATTTATATTTTAGTAGTCCAAGAACTAAAGAAGAACGGGGGGGGGGGGGGTCGACAGAAAGTATTTGCATATAGCTCAATAAGTAAAAATTAACACGAGTCTCTAAACCAATTTCACGAGACCCGAACAACCGAATAGTTACGGAAACAGCCGAGCTAATTTTCGGCGGAATCTCAGGAACAAAACCGACAAGAGCCGATCTCATATTAAATCAATATTCAAGATAGAGAATAAACGTACATATGTAACAATATGTATAGAACATTTAATTTTCAATTAGATTGGTTCTACACAATTTTTTCTACACGTATTGTAACAGAGATATTTCGAATTTTACAAAATCCTCCCTTCTAAACTCCCTCCCTCCCTTTGGTCCAATTTCAGCCATTGACGAACTTCATCTTTGTTTTTAAATAAAATGATTAAATATCGAGTTAAATAGCGATAAAAAAAATTCGACCGCTAATGCGTTAACTGGCTCATCAAAGTTGAATTCTCATGTCCAGGAATGACCCATTTTTTCAGGAATGATATCATTTCTTGTTCCATTATCAATTTCTTCCTTCATAAATATCCCATGTAAAGAAGACTTAAATTATAAAGTGCAAAAGGCATGCGTTGTAGTGCACGTTTATTATAACCTAAAACAAGTACAAACAACTCCGTCAATATTTGGGGACAATATTTTCGTCAATACAGGTGTTGGTCGAAAATTGTGGAAAATGACATGAATGACAACATTGGGAATATAACATTTCACAATGTGAGTTAAAATAATGATATATTTTAAATTTTATTTTTTCTTTAACTCTCCGTTCATTTAATTTCTGCTATTGCCGAACTTTATTTAGTTTTACATTAAATAGTTTGACAAGTTTGATCAATATCAAATGAAATTTGTGGTCAGTATGAAGTTAAGAAATCACAAATACACTTATGAACATGTTTGGTAGGTGATTTATGATGCATAAGTCTATAAAAAAAATGTAGCAAACTAGTGATGGGCAATCAATGCCCCTACATATAAGGAATTAAATCTGAATGCGATGAAATCCATTTGCTATTAAATCTAGTAAGTGATTTGGTTTGACAGGCCTAACAGGGTATCTCAATTTTTGTCTCTCCAAGATTCCGCTCAGTGGAGGGGTGATCTGAGCAGTCTACTGGTGATTAATTCTTCCAGGCCCCCTCCCTTAATTAGAATTGCTGGCTAACCTCATTATCTCTATGCACAGCCTTGTTCGTGAACACTCTCCCTATTCTCCTAAATACCTAAAACGGTCTAAAATAATAATAAAAATGAAAGTAGCCCCTTATATATAAAACTCTTCACCTTAACTGCTTTTATATCAAAACTGGTATTAACTTTAATCGCTCAATTACTATATCGGACGAGGGAAACAAGTATATATGCTTGTGTCAAAGACAAAGTTTACACATCTGTGATTTCCAAATCAGTCAGCTGATTCCATGGGATAAGTTTGGAATCACGTCCGTTGGTAGGAGAAACATTTTGTGCAACCAATACTCCCCAGCGCTGTCTCAACTTGACAACTCATTTAGAATTGGGAGAACTTCTGGGTGATCCTATAGATTTCCCAACAGGAGTTTAGACAGAGAGGCACAGCGATAGAAAAGCACTCAAGAAAATAGAAAAAATCAAGACAATTAGTTCGAACTTAATACCGTATTCATGTCCCGTTCACGTTCAAGCATTTTAGCAACATTTTAGTTTATTAAAATCACAATTATTTATTATGGCAGGATAAAGCTATAAAATTATGTTATTATTTTACCCACTAATATATACAAGGAGGATGTATTGAAAATTCCCTTGGCTGCTATTTGTTTAAATAGAGCCACCCTGAACTGAAAAATTCATTAATATTCATTTACAGAGAACGTTTAATACTCATTAAATAGGGAGAAGAGAATAATGGTCGCGAGAAATAAATTTTCGTAATAAATCATTGGTTTAAAAAAATCTAAAATGAATTGCATAGTATTTTTTGGAATCAGTTATTTTAAGTTTCTTGGTATTATTAGAAAATATCTACAGAGATTTAAAAAGTTATATTATTCTACACTGAATGGAGTATTATAACAAACAATTTACCAAAATCTAGAAGGATAATTTTTAAATTTCCATTTCAATTAATGGACCCTTGCTTAAGAATAGATGAATACTGCAACTAAAATTTCAAGCCTACTCAATATATGTAGCTCTATCATTTATACACTAAACTAATTTTATTAATGAAAGTAACTGTAATATGCTCACTCTATATTTTGGCAAGCGTTGTACCTCAAATGTAATTTATAACTACAAGAGCAACCATCAGACAACTAAATATACATGCAATTCAAATCTTAATACACAGAAATTAAATAACTTAGGAATAAATATATTCCTCAACTTTAAAACATGCATATTATATTATTAAATTTATTTAATTATTAATAGTATTTTATTTATAAATCAAACTATGTTACAGAAATTAAGGAAAAGACTCAAGATAATGTAAACTACAATACTTTTTTTATTGCATTGTATTTTATAATATGGATTTACCCAGAGTGAGAAATTATGCTGATTTCGCATTCAAGAAAAAAAAAAAAAGCGTGAAAGAGTTCGATTCCAGAGCAAGAATGTAATATTTCTTGTATTTCTTACTAGGATTAACTTTTCTCTTGATGTTGATCTTGATATTTATTTTGTTTAATATGATCTTTTTGTCATCGTGTTATTTAATAATGGAATGTAATAAAAAAAAAGTGCCTCTTTTTATTTTCTAAAATAGCACGCATCTTGAAATTATGTAAACACTAAATTTATATGAAGATGAAATAATACGGTTTCCATTAATTTGTATAAAACGTATTTTATCCACTTATAACTGAAACCCCGGTGTTCCTATGAATTTAAATAAACAAAGTTTTCGAGATTCCGTAGAAGTGGGCTACTTTAGTCTATTGTATGTAATTCAGTTTTCCAGAATCAATTTTTTAAACATTTCGAAACTTGTTTTCTTTCCAGTAAAAATTGCGTCATGCCAGTTTGACGGGATTTATTTAAATTATGATTCATTAAGAAATAATATTAAAATTTCAGAAAAATAATAATATTAAAATCTCCTTTCCTCTTTTTGTAATGTCAAGATAACCATAGCTTATTATTTAGTAATCTTTCAACATTTACTCAAGGTGACAATTAGACAACAAGATTAATTTACTGTTTAGTTAATGCCTGAATAATTTACTTTTTTATTGAGTATTGATTTATTAATAAACTGTTATAATGTAGTGAATTCACTTAGATAAGTATTATTTTGCATCGATATTAGTTCCTAGTTATTTCTAGGAGTTAGTTTAGTTTATTTTTTATTTATATTTATTTTTATTCTGGCTCTGGTAGAGTGAGTGATGAAGAGAGGAAACCGTACCTGAGTGTAGGTCATCCAGCAGCAGGGCTCTACTTGGTTCGCATCCAAACCCCAGAACTCCAGCTCCTCTTCGAACAGAGGGCCACATACGTCCGTCGGGTAGTGCAACTTCCCCGTCCTGAAAATAAAATTCACAACACATTAACACTAAAAGTCAATAAATATTTAAAAGCTAATAATATATTTAGGACTTTAGGACCTAACCTTCCAAATCCAATTTTTTGGCTTCAAATGTATGAACATTTGTATTCTCGCAATTTTTTCGCAACACGTCTGTCATAGTATATATATATCAACAGAATCAGTGTTTCATCAAAACAACAACAAAAATTATGAAAAACGTGTCACTCAAATTATGAGCGTTATATATCAGTAAGAATAATACCATCCCAGTATTTATATAGTTACTTATATTTCATGGATTTATTTATTTGTTCATATTTTAAATGGTCAATTTTATAATAACTAATAAAAAGGACTCTTTACGTTGTTTTTATATGAATGTAAAAGTAACGTGGTCCCATGTATATACCCAATATTCTTTATACGTTGTATATACTCTTGACGCGCTCCGTTGTTTATACTCAAGATTCTTGACGCGCTCCGTTGTCTATACTCAAGATCCTTGATGCGGTCCGGTGTTTATATAAATATCCTTCATGTGGTCCCTTGTATATACTCAAGATTCTTGACGCGCTCCGTTGTCTATACTCAAGATCCTTGATGCGGTCCGGTGTTTATATAAATATCCTTCATGTGGTCCCTTGTATATACTCAAGATTCTTGATACGTTCCGTTGTATATACTCAAGATCCTTCATGCGGTCCGGTGTTTATATAAATATCCTTCATGTGGTCCCTTGTATATACTCAAGATTCTTGATACGTTCCGTTGTATATACTCAAGATTCTTGACGCGCTCCGTTGTTTATACACAATATCCTTGATGCGGTTCAGTGTTTATATAAAGATCCTTCATGTGGTCCCTTGTATATACTCAAGATTGAGGTCCGTTTCTGGATAGCTTTCGTTCATGGATGTGGATTAATTCCGTATTTTGCTCTAAGATGGATTAACCAGTGCCGTGGTGGTCTCCTAAATATTATATTTCCTATGTCCTGATTCTCTCTAGTTTTAACATTCCCCATAGCAGGAATATTTTAAATATTTACTTTTTCGTTTATTATGCTTTTTCTTTTCTAACTTAACCTAATCAAATGAGAGATCTGATTACATCCTTAGTTTCTGTTAAGTAAATTTATCTCTGTACATTAAGAGACATGTGCTATTGACTATTTGAATTCAGTTTGGAAATATTTTTTAAAATGTCTGACAGTCCTACCCGGCAGATGGCGAAAATAAGCAATTAATAAGAATGATATTGCAAGGAACGCAAAGTTTGATTTCACCATATTAAATTTGATGACACAAATATTTTACAAAACATTTTCGATACCTAAAAATTTTAGGGAATAAAACTTAGGTAAAAAAATGGGACTAGTACTCATGAAATTAATAAAAGAAAAAAAATCTATGTACGGTGTGGATGGAATAATACTCCCCGAAACATGAAAGCAAGTATTTAAAAATCGAAACATATCGTTAATTAATAAACAGTTCAGTAGCGTAACGAAGCTAAATCTATCCTAATTGAAGTTGTCTGGCATAAGTATCTTCTAATCCTAATTTCTGATCTTTACTCCTATTTGAATTGATTTTAGTATTATGTAGTTTCTAGGATTAAATCATAGGATAATTGCAACTCTAGGGATTACAATTTTATTTATTATTGAAAGCTTCATTAGAGTATTATGAATAAGTGTAATTTAATTTAATTGTAGTTAAGTTAATAACCTTTGTATTATTTAAATTATAGCATTCGACGGAAATATGCTAAGAGAAGAGTAAATTAGTCATTTAAAAATGGTTCTTTCTTCTTGTTTGAAAAAGAGGTATCTCAAAGAAAGGTTAATTTTTTTTATTCAGCGTATTTAACTTTCCATTTCAGAAGTTCCAGCATTAATATTCCAGCTAGTTAATAATGTGACTCTTTTGAAGTTGTTGAATTTTGTAAAAACTTTTTTAATTGTAGGTTTCAATTCATGAAAAAAAAAACCCGCCATGCAGGGGATGCGTAAACTAAGCAGATTTGATAAGTACTGTATGAGATACTGGTGAACTCATCTAGCCATTCTTTCTTTCTAAGTAAACCTCCAATGTGTAGAAATTGGGGTTTATCGAGGTTAAAAACAAGAAGTTACACATGACACTTAATATTTGTAGAGCATTAAAAGTTTAACAGAATTGGTTCTATAAAAATATTCTATCCGACTCATAATAACAGAGATATTTCGAACTTTCCAATTTCCCAAGCTATAACCCCCCCCCCGGTCTGATTTCGGCCATTTACGGACATGATCTTTACCGTTAAATATCGAATATGGCATAGAAAAATAACCCTCGAGTCAAAAATGTAAAAAACTTAGTTGATGACGTCATCACAAAGTATTTGCATGTTTATCGAATAATAATTGTCCCATGAAAACAATATTTAGTATTTAAGCAAACGTTTCATGATATATTAGCTTATTGTTAACGTTCAATGACTAAAAGGGGAAGGTCTGCGGTGTTGAAGTGTAGACATCAACATTTATAGAAAATTAATTTGAAACAAAATTAGCTATATCCATTGTCTCGATCCGACTCGTAATGACGGCAATATTTAGAATTTTTTAGAATATTTCGCTCCCCTCTAAACCCGGGAGGGGGATCTTCAGGTCCGATTTCAGCTGTTAATGAACTTGGCCTTTAGCTTTTAGAAGAAAAGCTTATATATCGAGTTTAGTAACGATTTAACAAAATAGTGCAACCGCTTATACCGGTAACAGACTAGTATATATAGGTATATTGGCAGCCTAGTCTGTTACAGTTCTAGCGATTGCACTATTTTGTTGATTACATCTTATATATATATATATATATATACTAGCTCAGATACCCGGCTTCGCCCGGGAATTCATTTGAGGCTGGATGGTGATGGTATTTTTTTGGCAAGGCTTCACTTTGCACAATATTTTGACATTTACCCGTCCCAGTGTTTAGGGTTAATATCCGTCATTTCTGTGGATTTGTTAATAATAAAATTTGTAAAGTCAGGCCTCCCTTACAACCCCCACTCCTGCCCGTCCCTAGAAATGTTAGTATGGCTTATTATAATGAAGATGTTAGTGCTATTGCACATACCGAGTGTTTTATTTAGTTCGGTTGAGTCTTTTGTGCCGAATAAAGTTGTTGACTCCCGCTATAATTTTTAGCGTATGACGCCTTTATACTACGGTATACGACGATAGTGTATATAACAAAAGTTTCTCTAAATAACAAAATAAACAACTTTTGTTATGTGCATATTTGCCGAAAATGCAATAGGAAACGAAATATCACTATTATTAATTTCAGGCCTTCCTTATAGCCCCCACTCCTGCCCGTCTCTAGAAATGTTAGTATGACTTATTATAAGGAAATCGTTAGTATTAATTCACATAGCGAGTTTGGTTTAATTCGGTTGAGTCTCTTGGGCCAAATAAAATTGTGGACTCCCGCTATAGGTTTTAGCGTATAACTCATTTATACTTCCGTATACGGCAAAAGTGCATATAACAAAAGTTACTCTAAATTACAAAATAAACAACTTTTATTATGTGCGTATTTGCTGAAAAAGCAATAGGAAACGAAATATCGCAATTCTTAATTTCAGGCCTCCCTTATAACCCCCACTCCTGTTCGTCTTAGAGAATATTAATATAGCCTAAAGTCTAAGTTGGGCTAGTAGTAATATACATACCAAGTTTCATAAAATTCGGTTCAGCCGTTTATGCGTGAAAAGGTAACAAACAAACAAACAAATAAACAAACAAACAGACACGAAAGAAACCAAATGTAGTTATGGTGTCTATGACATGTGAAACGAAAAGTTATCGAGAAAATTCGCGAAAAAAATCAATGTACAGACAGAGGTTACAATTTTATATATATACTAGCTCAGATACCCGGCTTCGCTCGGGAATTCATTTGAGGCTGAATGATGGTATTTTTTTTGGGAATGACAATATTTTGACATTTCCCCGTCCCAGTGTTTAAGGTTTCTAACCGTCTTTGCTATGGATTTGTTAATAATAAAATTAATTTCTTATGTAAGACTTCACTGTCTCCCATATTGCCATATTTCCCGTCTCCTGTGCATTATGCATAGATTTGAATTATTAAGGGCAAAATATTAATATAGATTTGAATTACGGGTATTTTTTCCAGGTAAGGTACCTGGTAGTTCATATTGGAAAGAATTGTTGAGCATATCAATATTTCTACGCAAATTACTTGCTTCATACATTTTACCCGAAGAAATGTATAAAATAAAAGTTATTCCAAATAACAAAGTAAACAACTTTTGTTATGTGCAAGTTTGTCGAAAAACGAATAGACAATGAAATATCACGAATTTTTTTTTCAGGCCTCCCTTATAACCCCCCCTCCCGTTTGAACCTAAAAATTTTAATGTAGCTTATAATCATGGAAGATTTAATGCTAATTGACATACCGAGTTTTGTTAAGTTCGGTTCAAGCCCAATAAAATTGTTGGAACCCACTTACACTAAATAACAAAATAAACAACTTTTATTCTATGCATATTTTCCGAAAAACCAACAGGAAACGAAATATCGCTATTTTTTTTAATTATAGGCCTCCCTTACAACCCCCCACTCCTGCTCCATCTGCCGGGCTGATTTGTGAATCTAAAGGGCGTCACCCAAACGCTTACAAAAGAATTCATAAAAAAATCTGATCAGCCGTTTAGGAGTTCAGTGCCATACACACGTACAGTAGAATTATATATATAAAGATTAGGGAATAGCAATATAGCAATTGAAACTGCCTCCGCAATAATTCTAGACGTCGTTATAAACATCTTGTCCAGTAAACTATAGTATTTAGTGCCAGCTGTCCTTATGGCTCTCTTATAGGGGTATCAACGATTAACCCAATATAAATCTTGTGGGAAATGTGGGTTACGCAGCCACTCCGTGACGTATTTCTTTTTTTAAATTGGTAGATAGTAAATGAGTTTGTTGCTTACCTGTAATAGTTGAGTACCTGAGCGAAGACACCAGGATGTCGGTCGAAGAAGTACTCATTGAGGATGGGGTCGTAGTTAGCAAGGGCCTCGGTTAGCCGGGACAGCCTGGTCGCCGGGATCTTCTTCAGCGTCGCTTTGTACGTCTCATGACGGATCCCCCCGACGTTCAGGACGACCCGGTTCTCCGCGTCCATGTTTATCAGGTTCATCTTTCACCTGCAACAATCAAATTATTAAATGGTTATGATTTCTCACCTAAATGATTATGTCAGGCGTACCTATATGGAAATCATTACTTAAGATAATGCTAGCAGAGTTGAAGTCAGTACAAGCATAACTCTTGCTAAACTTCTTTCTAAAGCAATACTAAACTAACTCCAAAGCAAACGGAGTATATTAATTATAACATATAGTATGGATGCCAAAAAATGTTTACTAATTCTTTCGTTTCTGGTGCACTGTTTTACGGGAACGAAAGTCGATACCTTTGTATAAGCGAATAGTTGTTTGTTTGTTGGATTTAGGACAAAAAATATCATGGTCATCAATGCCCAACACTCATCAGACAGTATTTGAGTTCCTCAACCATGGGAAATCGCAGACACATGCACGCTAGGCCGACTTTTTTTATATATTTATATATAATTTTTTTTAACTTTACATTTTTTATTTCAACCCCCCACCTTTTTTTTCTTCTCCTTTTTTTGGGGGGGGGGTCAGGGGGGTTTCTTGGTCGTATGCCCAGAAACCTACGTACCGGTATCACAGTATTCAATTCAACTATTAAAGACAAAATAAATTTTCAGGCAAACAATTTAAATAAATACTAAGAAAAATGTTATTATTCATTAGACTAAACCTATGGACTATTAAAATAAACAATGGGATTAGGGCTATTTAAAAAAAAAAAAACTACTATTTCTAATTAACTAATAAATAACGGCATTAAAATAAACATAGAAATCAAAGCTTATTAAAATAAACATTAATGGAATAGAATAGATTAGATGCAATGGTAATATGGATTTTTCTCAGAAACGCCAGAATAGGTTGGGCTAAAAATGGATCCAACGTGGAATTTCTAAATGAGGTAAGTGAAAGAAAAAGTCTTATTGGAAAAAAAGAGGATCAAACTTCTTGAGCATATCATAAGGCACAATGAGTTCAACACAAATATATTTGAAGAGAAGGTCCCTAGTTATAGGGGAAGAGGGAGTCTGAGAAAACTTTATTTTTAAGACATCAAACATCTTAAGGATTTCAGTGGGGATAGTAATATGTAAAGAGCAGCTTCCAAAAGAACACTATGTATTTAGATCATAATGATTACTACTCACAATAAATAACTCAATGAAGGAAGCTGCCCTTTTGAAACAATAAAGAGAGTTGCAATTATGATTGAGATTTAAAGCAATGGCTAGCCTTGCATTTTATTTCGTTATAAGAAGAAAACGAATATTTTAATCCCACAAATTTAAAAATTAGAAAGATAATTAATTTTGAAAAAAAAAATAAGAAAGAATTAGTCATTTCATTCCAGCACGTGGGAAATCTGCCTAGTTTACGCAGCTCAAGAGCGGAGGATTTTTTAATAGCATTCTTGACTCAATTATAGTTTCACAATCATTTTTAAAGATTGTTTTTATGAAATCGTACGCAACAATTGTTACTCTAAACTACAAAAGAAAACAAGTTATTGTACACGCTTGCCGAGAAACAAAGCATAGACTTACAATGCTGGTTCTTGTTAGTTGGTTTCAATAAACCCTATAACCTAGGTGGTAATTCGTATACCGAGTTTCTATAATTAGTCTGCTTAATAAAAAATTGTTGATTACAGCTATAGTTTTAAGTTGTTTACACAAATTCAATATATATATATATATATATATATATATATATATATATATATATATATCAAAATTTATTGTAAATACGAAATATACAGGTTTTTATACGTGCTTGAGCGTTGAAAAATTAAATATCGTGAATTTTTATTTCATGAATTCCTTACAACCTCCTCCTGTTCACAAATAATTTTAGTATAACCTATAGACTATCCCACAGATAATACTATAGACTATACTATAGATCTAAGTTAGTTTGGCAATACCAAACAAATCAACTTTATAAAATTGGTTTTGGACACCAAATGAAAATAAAACTTCGTTTCAGTAAAAACATGTACGTATTGTAAGACTGGAGAGAAGATTAAAGTGCAGATTGTATGTTTATAATGACTAATGACTGCCATTCGTCAGTTATACCCTACGGAGGGATGGCTCTCTAATAACTTTGGCCTAGAATTGAATTTGATTAGCAACCTACTACCTACCTAAAGGATTACCCTCTCCTGTTCCAAAAGAGAAAAAAAAGGATATCTATGCATTTGGGCTATTATGTTATTAAATTCAAACGTAGATTGAATGATAGTCTTATACAAGCCGGAACCATAGCACATGGTTTGTCTAATCATTGGAAATGTAATAATTTATTTTGTAGTTTTTCAGTAGTTGACTTTTTTAAAAAAATAACGAATTTTGCTAAGAAACAAATATTTCCTGTTATCGGATTTATTGCTTTGTAAGCCTGGTTTGCTTGGAGTGAGTAAAATGGAGATAGGACGTATGTCAAGTGGCCTTTGACATCTGTAAGGCAGCTGTCCCTCGTTTTCCATCTCAGTAAATTTGATCTCAACATTTTTCGATATTTCCATCTTTTACTAAATATCCTTATTTTATTTTCCTTATCTCTCAAATCCATATCTGTTTCAGACTCATATCATAGACAAGTCACTGGTGAAAGCCAGATCAAAACATTTAATGATTCGGAATGTTTCTAGAATGAAAGAATGTATTCATTGCAAATGAAAAAAAAATCTTAAGATAAGATTTGTTTTTATTTGGGCCATAATTTTCATTAATATTGAGCCCTTCTGAGGCTTGGGGTTTTAATTGGCTTTACATGCCTTGAAGACGATATAATTGACCTTCTTCATCTCAATCTACTTTGTAAGATCTCCTTCCAGTCCATATTTCGTGGAACTATGTAGTGACTTTAATCTGTGAACTCATTCTGTCTTTGGTGCTCGTCAACCCGGTCATTTAATACTCATTGTTTACAAGGGAAGACATTTACATTCATGTCCCAAGTCTAGTCTATCGTAATCATTTGTGCCTTGTGAAGTAAGCTGCCTCATTTCTGGTATTATTTTTTCCTCTTCTAGAGTCCTATGTGACGCCTCTTATAGCCCTGAGAATCTTGCTTCAAACCATTTCAACATTTACTACGTGGGTACAGGTCATCCTATAGGGGCCAAGTCTCCTACCCATACATAATAAGTACGGGGTTATAAATCCTTAGTTTCAACAATTGTGAGACTTTTCTTGATCTTTAGACTCGAAAACCGAGGCGAAACTATGGTTAACTCTAGTTATTCCTAGCCAATATGAGTAATGTGGCGGTTGTCGGAGGTCACTTGGGTTCTGAGGAATTGGAAGATTTGGAACTTTTTGGAAGAATATGTTTCTACACTCAAGCAGTCTTGCTACGCCTGTTTCGGCCTACTTCTTATGCAGCAGTCGGAGGACTAGCCAGACGACGCATATTCGGCTTTGCCTAGTCTTATTCCTTCCTAGGAAATATACATCATCAGCATACGCAAGCACTGTGTGCATATTTGCCTACATGTACTCCCTTTCAGCAGATTTCCCTTAAGGGAAATCAGCTATTGAGGTTGTACTCATGACGGAATTTTCGAAATTTTTCTTCAAATGTCCATCGATCCTACCTAGTAGATGACGAAAATGAGGTCCGTTCAAAACTGTGTATATATATATATTTGTCTGTTACGGCTCTAGCGGTCACAATTTTTGTTTGATCGTTACCAAACTTGATATTTAGTCGTTTTATGTAAAAGGAAAGATCAAGTTCGTTAACGGCTGAAATCGGACCAGTTGGAGAGGGGGTTTAGAGGGGAGGATTTTCAAAAATTCGAAATATCTCCGTTACTATACGTCGGATCGAAACATTGTATAGAATCAATCTTCTTGCAAATTCAATTTACTATAAATAATGTTCTATATATTTATTCTGTATCTTGAATATTTGCATTTGTATTCTGCGTATGCTCGGCAGCAGTCAGCTATGTTCGGACTTTCAGCAGTGAGCTCTGGCGGCCGTTTTCGTAACTATTCGTCCCTCATGAATAGGTTTAGAGGTTTCGTACTACTTACAGTTATTAGGCAGATTTCTCTATTGTAAAACTTTACGTGGGAAATCTGCTTAGTTTACGCAGCCCCTGCGTGACGGACTTTTTTGCTTTAGATTTATTTATTTCTCCGAGGTTAGGTTGAACCACATTGGAGCCCAGCAGTCATCTTGTTACTATCCGATGCGTTAAATCCAATCTATTTAACGGTTAATATTCTATTGTACCAATAAACGAAGGGACAGCAGCCATTTGTTCACGACAAGGTTCTCTGCAAACCCAAGTATCTGAACTAGTTTCTAAAGGCAGTTTTTATGTACTGAATTATCTTCTAAAGGCCATGTATAGAACGTGTAAATATTGATTTACTTCCCACCGCTTCTCGCCTATCTGTTTGAGAATAAATATCCGATCTGAAGCGCTTCGTCTTCGTCTTGCGTAATAACCAGGACAAAAAATAAATTCTGAAGTGGGCACTGTTTGCCTTCCTTATACTCAGATCAAATTAAATAAACTAAAAGCAGACCTTTCTTTCCAAAAGTAGAAAGCTTCAAGTATCTTGGAGCTATAGTAGCAATGACCAGTTTACTGAAAATTACCAAATAATAGCTAGTACCAACCTCACTTTTATTCAAGTATCTCGAGTCTTGAGATCAAGGAATATATCAACTCAAAACCCTTGAAATATAACTTCATTATCAATAAAACCTGTACTCATGTATGGGTGTGAAACATAGGCGTATTCTAGAAACGAATCTGAAGGCTTGAGGGTAAGGGTCTTAGAGCAGTAACTGGCCCAAAGTAGGATGGTGACTTAAGACTCCGGAGAAGGAAGACAACAGAAGAAAATATACCTGAGACGAGAGATTTCATTTTACATGATATTAAAGCTAAAAGGTTACAATAGGAGGGACTTTGACAAGATGTAGCCGGCTCCCTATACAAGACAATGAATGCGAGAGTGTTGGGTACTTGAGGGACAACGATGACGAGATTGGTTGAAAGAGTAAAGAAGAAGGCTACGGAATGTACTGAAAAGCCGTCGCTCAGGGTGGTAGAGAAGTATTGCTATCCTAATGGCGGCTATACTATATATATATATATATATATATATATATATATATATATATATATATATATATATATATATATATATATATAAACTCTTATATGATATTTGTTAGTGAAAATTCTTAAATAAAAACAGTTTGATCTAAATTAGATTTCACTTTAATTGAGAAATCAACTTCATGGTTATTGCATTTAGTGATACTGCATTGCTGGAAATTAGCTAGTGGTTTTAAATGTGAAACGATTTTCGAAAAATATTCGTCAAATGGTCATCGAGTGAAACCAGAAGGGAAACAAAATGAAGTCTGCTTCTGACGGAAATGTAAATATGAATCATCAAGACTTAATAAGTGTAATCGTCTAATTAGGTTAATAAAATTAATTGATAGAATAACTTACTATTATTAGATTACAGTATAACATTCAATTTCTAAGTCAGGCCAGGCACAAAGATGACTAAGTGGTGGAGTGAAGAAGTTAGGACTGCCATCAAAAGGAAGAAGGAAGCCATCATCATATAAAAGAAGTAAGCTCCAAAGGGATTGGGATGCTTATGTGCAACTGAGAAATGAGGCAAAAAGGGTTGTCAAGGATGCAAAGCAGAAGTCCTGGGAAGAGTTCGGCCTAGAAATAGAAAACCACTATAAGGAAAATATAAAGAAGTTCTGGTACATAACCAAAGCTCTGAGAGGGAAAAGATCCAAACCAATTAGGGATGTAAAGAATGGAAATGGCAATATTGTGACGGATGATAGGGAGATCCTGAAAGTCTGGAGGGATCACTTCCAGGATAAATTCAGTATGGTGGAGCATCAACCCAATAACTTGCAGAATCTTAGAGGGAGAGGAAGACAAGATGATGACTACCCTGAAGATATAGATGATGCAATAGAGGAGGATGAAGTGGAGGAAGCTATTGAGAAGCTAAGATTGGGTAAAGCTGCTGGACATGACAGAATATCCCCGGAATTCATCAAATATAGTGGACAGGAATTAAGGAAGTGCCTAGAAGCCCTATTCCAAAATATATGGGACGAAAAGAGAATCCCAAATGATTGGGAGAATAATATAATCGTCCCAATCTACAAGAAGGGCAGTCAAGCTGCGTGCGAAAACTACAGGCCTATATGCTTGTCCTCTGTGGTGTATAAGCTATACACCAGAATCCTTGAGCAGAGACTAAGGAAAATAGTTGAGGGGATCTTGAGGAAGAACAGGCTGCTTTTAGACCGGGCAGGCAGACCCAGGACCATATATTCTCGGCCCGAATGATAGTGGAGAAGGCATGGGACAGAGGGAGGAATGTCTATCTGGCCTTTCTGGATTTGAAAGCTGCATTTGACTCTGTCCCACGGCAAGAGATATGGGACGCTCTGGTTAGCAAGCGTGTTCCACATAACCTCATTAGTGCCATTAAGTCGGCGTATCAAGACCCAAAAGGAGTTGTGAGACTCAATGGAAAGGAGTCTTCTCCATTTAGCTTCTACAAGGGAGTCAAACAAGGGGACAGCCTTAGCCCATTGTTGTTCATTATAGTGATGGACGAAATATGAAAAGTCTGCAAAAGAAGGACACCCCGAGCACTGGTGGGCTACTGGAATGTGATTGTGGCGGACTCGCAGGAAAGGCTGCAAACTAGTGTTACGGAGTGGTATGAGGAGCTAAAGAGAAAAGGAATGGACATAAATGTCAAGAAAAGTAAGGTTATGTGTGTAGGAAGAGAAGAGGAAGACGTTAATGTCACCTGCAATGGCGTACCACTTGAGATGGTTGACACCTATAAGTATCTTGGCACACTCGTATGCAGGGATGGTAGGATCGATCAGGAGGTCTTGAATAGGGTGAGTCAGGCCAATGGAATTTTCTAGCAAATACGTAACACCCTAATTCCCAAGGAAGAATTGAGTAGATCATCCCAACTCAGAATCTACAAAGCGGTCTACCAGTGCTTTTGTATGGTGCAGAGAGTTGGACCTTATTGGACAACCACGCAAGCAAACTCAAGGCAGCAGAAATGAGATACCTAAGGTGCATTGCGGGAAAAACAAGGCGAGACCGCATCAGAAATGAGCGGATAAGAGAGGACCTTGGGGTGAGACCGATTGGAGAGATAGTTGAGGAGCGCCAACTTAAGTGGTTTGGCCATGTCAACCGAATGGGGGACACAAGAAAGGCCAAATGGTTATATGAAGCACGGCCAGAAGGCAAACGACCCCGTGGTAGACCTAGACTTACGTACCAGGACTACGTAGCTCGATTAGGAGCAGAAAGGGGCAAGACCGCGCCAGAGATGAGGAGACTAGGGGCGGACAGACCCAGCTGGGCAAAGTGGACTGAGGTGGCCCCTCCACGCATATCGGCACGATGGAGGTAGAAGATGAAGAAGATTCAATTTCTATTCAAAATATTAAATTAGCTAATAAAGTTAATCCTTTAATGAGGGGTGGCAAATATGATAATGTTGGTACGTTTATAATATTAGTGAATTGCTTATAAAACTAACAGAAATATAATAAACAATAACTACAGTTTAACCATCTAATGTAATAAATGGTTTATCCATTATTATATATAATAAACCAATTAAAATTGGAATAATTAGATCATTTATAATATGTTTATTGTGCCTATGTTCAACAATTCCATATCACGTTCATTGCTTATCTCATTATTATGTTCATGCTTTGCGGACTACAATAATTTTAGTTAACCATAATTAATTGCTATTTAAACAATGAATATTTTGTATTTTGAGGAAGATTAGCTACTCAAAACAACTTCCGGAAGAATCGCCCTATGGGTGGTGGAGTGTTAGGCATCCCACAAATATAATTTTCAATTCATATCCTAAAAAATCATCATTCATAATACCATAGAATTTGTAATTCTCTAGAGGAGGGGTTTTGAAGGCTAATTTTCCAAAGAATAAGTGACATTTCGTTCAGCTTAAATCATTTCCCCATTGCGGAAGTTTAATTTTAAAGAGTTTATGAGGGGACGTGTACTTCATAACTAGAAGTAATGGAATGCAATGAGCTGGTATATAGACGACGAAACATGTTGGGCATTTTAGCAGATTTCCCTTGAGGTCGTACTCACGAGACGAGTTTTGAAATATTTCCTCCGATCCTGCCCAGGAGATGACGAAAATGAGCGGTCCCAATTTTTGTTTGATCGTTACCAAACTCTATAATTAATCGTTTTATTTAAAAAGGAAGATCAAGTTCGTTAATGGCTGGAATTGGACGAGTGGGAGGGAGGTTTAGAGTGGGGATTTTGAACTTCTGAAATAGCTTCTTTATTGTAAGTCGGATCAAAAAATAATATAGAAACAATTTTATTGCAAATTTAATGATCTATAAATATTGTTCTATATATATATTTTCTGTATAATTAATATTAACCGAGATATTTAGATTTTATAGTTTTCAGCTTTAAGCAAATCCCCACTTCTACTCATGCTAAACTAACAATACACAGTTATGTAATAAACCACATTATTCAAACCATAAATACCAAATATTGTTTTTAAGAAACCTTTATTATACGGTACACATGCAAATACGCTCTGGTGACCTCCCCCCCCCCCAGTTTTTGGACTACTTAAATTTAATTGATTGAGATAAAAATTATTCTGATTCATTCTAAATTACAGTACTTGATATAGTAAATAGTTTTTACTCAAATTAATAAGTTATATTCTGATTTATTTCAGTAAGTGTTTTTCTTTCCGGTGAGAGTGGGGTTGGCAGACCTGTTTGTTTACATTTCATACGCTTCCCGCCTGGAGGGGAAAGATTTCTTATTTCCGTTTGTATTTATTTACTTAATATTCAAGGGGTGTTGTGTAACCAGTAGGTGCGTAGATTTATCTATAATTAAACTTCACAAGGGAAGTCTGCTTAGATTACGCAGCCCCTGCGTCATGGACTTTTTCGATTGCGTTTGGAAAAAGGTTTTTTTGTTTTTGTTTTTTGTGACTTGCCATTAAAGTTTGAGGAGTGTTTGAGTATTGGGTGCAGAATAAGAACGATTATATAATATTATCTAATTGATAATTTTGTTGCATATAGATATACTTTTATTTTTATTTCATTGATATTAAATGTATTACCAACAGTTATTTTATATCCCTTACTTCTTAAGAATATCCTCAAAAGTTAAGTAGTGTTTGTGAGTGAACATTTATTTGTTATGTCACTTAGAGGGTTGTGCCAGTATATATAATGCCGTTATATAAATACTATTGTTATATCTGTCACTAGATGCCGTAATTACTGGCTAGTCGTCGAGTACACCTGGCAAGCGCTTGCGATGCGATGGCACCATCCTGAAGCCTATCGTTTGATTACAAGCAATGTGTGCTTAGTTGTAGGAGTACCACTAAGCCAAAGCTAGAGGGCGGTGCCATCTGTCCGAAAGCGTTTGTCACGTGTACTAGGCGATTAGCAAGTGTGACATCTACCGACAGGTATGACAAAAGTAAACATTTATTGCTAATCAACATAGTAGGTAGAGTATCAAAAATAGTAGGTAGGATCATACCTAGTACATTTAGGCAAATTACATTCCTAAGTGTTGTATGTGAGTTTTCTGTAATGAGTACCGCTTTTTAGCAGATTTCTCTGAAGAGAATTCGAAATAACGCTGTTATTATACGTCGGATCGAAATATTGTATGAAATCAATCTTAGTGCAAATTAAATTTACTATAAATATTGTTATATTCATGTATTCTCTATCTTGAATATTAACCAAGATATTTACATTTCTATTAAGTGTGTGCGGATAATGGAAGAGATGACATCGGCTAACTTCGGGTCTAGTCGTGAGTTTCCACCAAAAGCTAGTTCGGCCGTTTCCGTAAACGTTTGGCTTAGTAAAATTTCTCTATTGTATAACTTCACGTGGGAAATCTGCTTAGCCTACTTAGCCCCTGCGAGACGGACTTTTATAATATCGCTGTTAATAAATGGTATCCAGTAATAAATGCAGTTAATGTTTAAGACTCTGCGTCTAAAATTAATTCGATTTCATTCATAGATTCCAAGGAAGTACATACATGTTGCCGCTCGGGATTATTAACGAATGTGACTCTTTTAGATGCCGTCCACAGGGAAGCTGCCAACACGAACTGGCCACAGATCTTTCGTAGACAATGGGTGCCTTCAAGTCTACTCAAGACAACTCATTCCAGGTCCTCCTTGGTTAACGGGGATTGTACGTCTCCATGATTACCCACTACCTGAAAACGCTGAACTGAAGTCCCTCAAGTCTCGCTCAGGGGCAAAAAGATCTCAAAGGTCTATAATGCCAATAGAAAAAAAAAATACATTTTTCAAAGTTATAAAATGATTTTTATTTATAAGTATTTGAGGATATTAGATAAAAATAAGCAGACCAAGGCTGCAACAACGATATGGATTCTGTTTCTTTAAAAACTTGTATTTTAATTGGTTGTTATTTTAAATAACTGCACATTACATCAAATTTTTTCGGAGAAATAGGATTTATTGGCTGTAGCAAACAAAAAAGCTTGTGTAAGGTCCTGATAAATGTGTCATTTGTTCACTTGTTTTTTTACCTGCACTTCAAATATTGTTTAATATTCTTGTCACCCCGTTTCATTTTTTTTGTAAATATCATTAAAAGAAAAGAACTGATTCTAAGAATAACATTTCTACACTAATACCAATTTGCTTCGAAGCCAAACAAAGACAATTCTTGGAGTAAGTGCAAAAATTATAATACTAGAAAAAATAACAGCTCTTTTCGGTGAAATCTATTTAAGAACTTTTAAATTTTGTACACCATAAAGTTTTTTTTTTTTTTTTTTTTTTTTTTTTCAGATGGTGATCTCTGAACCTGTCCTTTACAAATGTGGCACTTTACGAAGGCCTGTCTAAAATTTTATTGGAGTGACTTGGGCGCGGGAGTTGAGTTAGACGTATTTTGCTACCACTGACCAAAGGAAGTACTTTTGCCTATGTAGTTAGAAACTCTTTTGTTCCAAACTGGATGATATTATGAAATGTTCGTACTACAGATGGTTCTATGAGCTTGTGTTATTATTAAGGTAATAAGAATTCAACATTATTGTGAAGAAGACGGGGAAACAGTAAATTAAGAAGCCAATTATGAGAATATAAATAAATTACATAAATTAGAAGACTTCATAGTGGTTTTTCTTTTCTTCTTGAGTTCTGACTGGCATAAAGCCTAACAAGCCGAACGTAATTTAATAAGTAATGGCTTCTTTTATTCATCACTGCGTGATTTTATTCTTTGTGAAAAGGCTTGAATTAGATTATTCCATTATATATAAGCTAATAAAAGCAAATCATAAAATTTTCCTTTTTCCTTAAAAATGCTAATCCTTTGTTGTTGTTTTTTTCATCTCAGAATATTTTTTTCTAAAGGCTCTGTGTTTTCTGTTATAGAATTGAGGTAAATTTATAGTTTTGCTTCAGCTGTCACTAAAAAATTGCCCAATTAAAAAAAAATATTCACTGATGAGTATAACTATTGTCGACATACATGATTTCGGTATTATTATTTTTTATGTTATGATTCAATACATCATCCATAACTATTTATGGTACCTCCTCCGATGTAAAAGAGTGAAGATGTGAGGTTTTTCTGATCGTTATCAAACTCGATATTTAAACGTTTTAAGCAAAAATAAAGATCAAGTTCGTTAACGGATAAAATTGTACCACTGGAAGGGGGAAAATTTCGAAAATTTAAAATATTTCCGTTGTTATGAGTCGGATCGAAAAATTTTACTAAATCAATCTTTTTGCAAATGTGATCTATGAATGTTTCTCTTAATTGAATATTAACCGAGATATTTCTATATTTTAGTTTTCGACCATAAGTAAACCTCCACTCCTGCTCATGCCTGATTAACAAAAACCTTATTATATTATGAAGCACATTATTTGAAGCCTAAATACCAAATATTGTTCTCATTTGAACGTTTAAATTTTGAGTTAATGTTAATACGTGACGCACGATGAAAATCTGTTTTGTAAACGCAGCCTCTGAGCGACGGACTTTGTAGGTTATAAATGTTTCTAGACGGGAGGAAGTAGTTCTTGCCAGACTCAGAATCGGCCACACATACCTGACATATAGACACTTAATGACAAGGACTGATAACCCTATATGCAAATACTGCAACAAAGACGTTACGATAAAACACATACTGACAGACTGCATCCAAAGAGAAAACCTTCACATAACCCACGATATGACACAACTATTAACTGGCAGCAGCCAATATATTCTACAAATACTAACATATCTAAAACACATCAAAATTTACAAAAACATATAATAGAAATAAATAAGTCTACATAGCATGCCTAAAAAGATTTAAAAGGGTTAACTTTTATTATATTCTTTGGACAAAGCACGGATATGAGAAAGAATCAGATATTAAAGAAATATTTTCCATAATATAAAAGTACAAAAAGAGGTAAGCACATGAAGGAGTAAATATATCATCCTAATAATGCAAATCACCATCGCTATGGGGTACAAAACTAAATAAATAAAATAATATAAATGTACTAGTATATAGGAATAACATAATTTTTTTATTAAAACCATTTTAAATTATTGTCTTTATTACTAGTCTAATGTTTATCTATGTTTTATTTATGTTTGTTTATCTAATGTTTATTTATGTTTGTTTATGTCTTATGGTTATTAATTGTCTTTATTGCAAGCATTTAATGATTATTTGTTGTATTTAATTTTTATTTGTTGTTTCAGTTTTTGTTATTTTTTTCTATAAGTTTGTTTTCATTTTACATTGTGAATCTTTGATCCAAATCGCCAAGATGCGGGTGCTCCTGTATAAATATAAATATAAATAAATGTTTTTGTAATTAAATGGCAGGCTATTGAAACGAATATACGCAGCATCAGTACGGGCAATTGGATTTATTATTTAAAAACCTTCTCAAAAGTTACTGGTCAGTTGAATTTGAACCTGTAAAAATGTATGAATTACTTCAGTTAAAACAAAAATTAAGGGATATAAATGGGTTGACCTAAGCAAAGGATAGGTGAAATTTTCCATTGAGGTTAGCAATGAATGCAGACGGAATGAATTGAGTGAGGTAGGTTGGGTGCCCTATTTCAGAGTATATTTCACGGCCATTTAGTTAAACCCTGGTGGTATTATGGCTGGGAGCAGTGATTCAGAAGAACTGTAACAAAAACCTCTGAGTTCGGTGAGGGAGTGTATCAGTAGTTGTGGTTTGATATCTGCATACCTCTCTGGCTCTAGATGTCTACTACATTTATCATTCTCTCTATTCACCGACGCTTTCGTCTTACCTGTCGTAACAGCCGGCAGGCTCATATAAGAAGAACAATTAATAGATTAAATAAAATATTGTCTTTAAAAACATAAAACTGAAATCCTTTCAGCTGGGTTTCTTGATATTCAGTTTCTCAAAGAATACATTAGTATCAATGATTTGCTTTATCATGCCCAATTTCCTATGAAGGTTGTATACTTACCAATTTCTATTTTACTAGCGGACCTGACAGACTCTGTCCTGCATGATATTTCAAGCAATTAGGATATTAAATTTAATAATATTATGTTTGAAACAAAAGCTATTTTAATAACACAAAAAACAACTTTTGTTATGTGCACGTTTGCCTAAAAACAAATAGAAAATTAAATATCCCGAATTTTTTATTCAGGCGTCTCTTATAACCCCCACACCCGTTCGAACCAATCTATAGCCTAAAATCATGGAAGAATTAAAGTTAATTTATATATAGAGTTTTGTTAAATTCGGTTCAATCGTTTGTGCCCAATGCAATTGTTGGCTCCCACTTCAATTTTCTAGTGTATATCTCGTTTTTACTTTGTTATACGACAAAAGAGAATATAACAAAAGTTACTCTAATAAACTATTAATAAAAAACTATAAATAAACAACTTTTATCATGTGAATATTTGCGGAAAACCCAATAGGAAACGAAATATCGCTATTTTTAATTTGAGGCCTCCCTTACAACCCCCACTCCTGCTCCATCTGCCGGGCTGATTTGTGAATCTGAACTATCCAGGGGATCACCCAAACGCATACAATATACTTCATTCAAATCGGTCCAGCCGTTTAGGAGGAATTCAGTGACATACACACGTACAGTAGAATTATATATATAAAGATAATAATAATAATAATAATAACGACATTCGTCTTTTATTATTGAGTAATTCAACGAAATTCCAAATGTAGGTATATGAAAGAAATTGCTTCACTTCCACTGCAACATCAACTATTACAGTGGAAGCGTAGCCGTTCTTTTCATCTACCTACTTTAGAAGTCACTTCGACCTGCCACAATACCATCTCAGAAATTCCAAATGATCCCTCCATACCATTGCTTGGGAGTTATTTATTCTGAAATACAAAAAAAAAAAATTAACCCAAAGGTACATGGAGCATTAGAGTCTGCGTCGTTTGAACTATTCATAATAACCTTTACAACTAATTTGGCATGCAATAAGTGGAGGATGGACTTTGCAGATAAATTCAAAATTATAGTAAAAAGGGATATGTATGTTTCACCTTTATGTGGGTTGAGTATAAAGTGAAACTAAAATTATTTATTCAACTAAATGGCTTAAATGAAAAGTGAAATAAAGGGATTTTTTTTTCATGCTTCAATTGACGACAAAGAGGGTTCTACGGCAAGGTAATTTTTAATTTTTCATAATTATTTTATTAAGACTAGATGGTATGATTAAAGAGAATTTTAGATTGACGATGGAAATCTGACTTGTAAATTATTCTTTGGCTTGAAGTGACGAGATGCAACCTTTGCAAGCTCCCTAATTGAAGGTCAAGGAGTGATTAAAGGACTTGGCAAGGCCCCCTCGTTGAGGTTTCCATCGTACAAGTTGTTGAATCAACACTACATAATCAAGTGGCTAGTTTAAACTGCCAATCATGTGTTCCCAATTGCTAACTTAATTACATGCTTCACAAAGTTTCAGCCTAACTGCTATCGATAGGCTGAATCTGGTAGTTTCGCTCCCAAACTCATAGGAATGAGGGCTCCCCATAAACTATTCTACAGACATAATTTATTATTAAATAAAAAAAAATTATATTATACTTAACTTAAATTATTATTATTGCCACATTATTTTTAAACAAATTTATTGTATGTTCGGGGCTCAGGTTAGTCATGCGAGTTAAAGCGTTGACCTTAATCTCACATGGCAAACCTAGAGTGGCGAGTTCGATTCTCGCTTGGGCAAACGAAATTATTTAGTGACGGAATTCATTAAATAACATCCTAAATCCCACCCTGGCTAGATAAGGATGGTAACCTGTAGATAACCCGTCCCAATTACCCTCAGTTGCAAAAAGTGGACGTTAACAAATAATAATAATATTGTAAATTACTTTTAAACATGTAAAAGTGGTTTATGGGCATGCCGTTGCATATTTGTTGATCTTCTCGCAAATATATTATGCCAATGCTTATACTTAAAGAAGGCAACACGCTAGTCAGCTTTTGGAATGCTACTATAAGGGCTTCTCGAATGTTATTTATAAAATAATAAGAAAAGAGAAAAAAGAAATCATTGTTTTGCTTCTTCTTGATTCTCTCCCTAGTCACAATTATCCGCTTCGGATCACTTGATAGAAATATTTGTTTATACACTAAAGTGTAATAAAAAAACGTAACCCGAGGGAATTGCAGCTTGTTCAATTTGTTTTTTTAAAATCAGTATATCGCAAATATTTTGGTAATTTTTACTAAATGTTTTTTAAAATTTAAAATATCTTTATCAAACCGATTTTCCAATTTTCCAATTCAATTATAATTGGTTGTCTTAGTGACGAAATTCATTAAATAAAATCCTTAGTCCCACCCTGACTAGAAAAGGGTGGTAACCTATAGATAACCCGTCCGTATTAGCCTTAGTTGCAAAAAGTAGACGTTAATAAATAATTTAATTGGGTGAATCGCATTATTTTGGTGTAGTTTTTAATTAAACTGTTAATCGATGAACTCATATGGTTATTTTTATGTCTTATGTCCTTGAAATTCCTTCAGGTCATATATTAGTAAATTTTTAACTAATAGTTTAATTGCGCTACTATTATTTTTCGATCATTTTTAGTTCATTTAAGTATATTCGTGTCAATGTATTGTACATTTATTTTTAGAATTTACGAGTTAGACTACACTTCATTAAGGAAAATCGATATATTTTTATTTCGTGACGTATCGATATACCTTGACCCGCCATACTTTCTAAGCAGAAGAATTATTAGAATTATATTTATTCTTAAGTTCTGGAATTTTATCCTTTACTGGCCATTATCAATAGTCTATAATTATATTAAAAAAACCATTCATTCATCTATGTAGCGCCTACAGTTTTAAACCTATATGCGAATAAAACTCTGTATTTGAAGTTTTTCATGGAGTAATCAAATTTAAGAAATTTGTCGACACCATAGAATGTTCCAAGAAGGAGATGGAAGGTAGGCCAAGAAACAGATTTATAAATATCTCTGTTCCGATGTAACGAATAAAATAATGGCATTGGCACTTTTCAACTTACCATTTAAGAACATTGAGCTATTTGTTGAGAAGTAGTAGCAACAATTATTTATGCAAGTGTTATTAATGTTTTTTTTAGGAAAAAAATATTCTATTCACCCTCAAACGTATCCGAAAACGAAACCTTCCACTTTTATCATTCATACCGCGTGCATTCGAGGATTCAGACATTATCTCTTTTCTTGTCTTTCTTCACTAGAGGCCTAAGTCACTATGGAATTTTGATGAGCTTCAAGACCTTTCGTTCAATATTCAAAATGTGCGTCAAGGTTTCCCATCAGCACCCATAATATATCAGTACAGGTCTTCTATAAACCCTAATTTTCAACGTCCACGAGGTGGTCCTTCAACGTTAGCGTAGAAGATCAAGACGTTGAGAGAAGTTACTGTAGCTCCAAGGTATTAGAAGCTTACTACTTTTGCAAAGAATAGGTGTACCATTCAAGTTGTATGTTACTGTTTCCTAGCGAGTACTACACTCCGAAGTACATATTTTTGAAGGCGAACTCTTTTGAAGTTGATATCAGCGGCCCAGCGAGACTCCATATCCTCTTTTTTATCAAGACGATCAAGCTAAGACATCAACTTCTGTCTACTGAATGATATGCTGATTTGAAGTCAATGAATGGGGTATGAACATATTTCCCTACATCCTGCCGCCTGTATCCGTATACTCAGGTACCCAAAGTGCTTCGTTTACTTCTCAACGGTGCATTATAACTCGCAAGGAAGGCCTTTTGTCTCTGCAAATTATGTGTATACGGAAATTCCAATTTTACAAATGAGTGGACGATTCCTCTGGAGTGGCCTTCTAAACCAATGTTCATCTATCCGGGGTCCGTTCCTTCTTTCAGAGTTAATTGACGTTTCCGACTCATGAATAGCTTACCATCTTCTTAAACCGTTCACGAGGCAAACCGTCCATCCCAGGAGCTTTTCAGCTCTTAACTTTGCCAAATCCTATTTCTGCTACATTTGAAAGGAGGCCTGGCTTCTGAATAATATTTTCATTTCAGTCCATTGCCGCGACTTCTATAGGGGCACCACTTTTCAATAACTGCTAATTTTTGCAGATTTCCCTTCAGGGAAATCAGCTATTGAGGTCGTACTCATGATGGAATTTTCAAAATTTTTCTTCAAATCTCCATCGGACCTATCTAGTAGATGACGAAAATGAGGTCCGTTCAAAACTATATATATACATATATATATGTATGTATGTATATATATATATATATATATATATATATATATATATATATATATATACTAGCTAAGGTACCCGGCTTCGCCCAGGAATTCATTTGAGGCTGAATGATGATGGTATTTTTTTGGTAAGCCTTTAGTTTGCACAGTATTCTGACATTTCCCCGTCCCAGTGTTTAGGGTCCATACCCGTCGTTGCTGTGGGCATAGTATTTTTTTTGGGCAAGGCTTCAATGTTCACTACACTTCCCGTCTGAGCGTATTATTTTCCCGTGAGGGTCAGGCAGGCGACTTATAAATGAGAAATTTTACTGTTGAAGAATAAATAAAAATGTGTTCCTAATCTATCCCTTTCCACTTTGTAAGTCCCCTTTTTGAATTCTTAAAATCATAGTCATGGATTGCATTTATTACAATTAAATATATAATGAAACTTATTTCCCGTCAAATACCAATCCGAGCACATGTAGTTTAAGCATAGTTTTGTACATTATATTATAATCGTAATAGCGTAATAGCAGAGCTCAGTGGAAATCACTTCCAGGAATGGCAGCGTTTCACTGGAAATAGGATAACTCAATTAACTGTTTAGGCTCCTGTCATCTTCCGGTCCAGCATGAGTGCTAAACACCATGTTTTTCTTAAATTATTTATTCAGAGTATTATTTTAATAATTTATCTACCTGACAGAATTAAATAATAGTATTACCCTAAAAATAATTTCATTCATATTCAAAGAGATAGGTGAGGGAAATAGATTGTAGCCCTCCCAGCAAAATAAGTAATACTTTAAGTCATATCAAGTTTAACCGGATATTGTCTTTTTTCATAATGGCATTACCATTAACGTTAAATTGTTATGATGGTACATATTTGTTTCAATAACATCAAAATAAAATAAGATACATATTAGCAGAACCAAAGAGTTTGCTTCCCTACAACTTCCGCTATCGCTCCTTGTGCCAATTCAGCATGACTTTGTTTAAATAATACATTATACAAATTAAATAACGGAAATGCTCTTATGGTTTACCTTTCTATTGGAAATAAATAACTATGTTATTTTCTAGGAAAAATAAATAAATGAGAAGGAGGCGACGGAGATATATAACCTCACTAATCCGAATCATATTTAGAGTTATCTTATGTGACTAACACAAAATCATTTTTCGTAGTATGCATTCATTAAAAACGCTTAAATAAACACTAATAAAATGAATGACTCCGACTATTGTGTTAGCGTATATCCCGTGTTTACACCATTTTACAAAAAAAGTGAATACAACAAATGTTACTCAAAATAAACAACTATTGTTATGTGCATATTTATCGAAAAATCAATGCGAAACGAAATATCGCTATTTTTCATTTCAGGCCTCCCCTACAACACCCCCCCCCACTCCAGTTTGAACCTAAAAATTTTAATATAGCTTATAATCTTGGAAGAATTAATGATAATTCACATACCGAGTTTTTTTTTTAAGTTCGGTTAAATCGTTAGTGCCCAACAAAATTATAGGCTCCCGCTCTAGTTTTAAGAGTATATCTCGTTTATACTTCATTATACGACGATAGTGTATATAATAAATGTTACTCTAAATAACAAAATAAACAACTTTTGTTATGTTCATATTTGCCGAAAAACGAATAGAAAACGAAATACCGCTATTTTTAAATTCAGGCACCCCTTACAACCCCCACTCCTCTTTATCTCAGTTTTAATTCGGTAACAAACAAACAAACAAACAAACAAACATACACGAAAGAAACAAAATGCAGTTATGGTGTCTGTGACATTTGAAACGAAAAGTTATCGTGAAATTTCGCGAAAAAAATCAATGTACAGACAGAGGTTACAATTTTATATATATACTAGGTCAGATACCTGGTTTCGCCCGGGAATTCATCTGAGTGGTGATGGTATTTTTTAGCATTACATTGCACAATATTTGGACATTTACCCGTCCCAGTTTTTAGGATTGATACCCATCTTTGTTATTTGTTCGATAAGGCTTCACAGTCTTCGATATTTTTATATTTCCCGTCTCTTATACTTGTAAATATGGTGAATTTTTATTTCAGGCCTCCCTTTTAACCCCCCTCCCGTTCGAACCTAAAAATTTTAATATAACTTATAATCATGAAAGAATTAATGCTAATTGACATACCGAGTTTTGTTAAGTTCGGTTCAGCCGTTAGTGCCCGCTAAAGTTTTAACGTATAACTCATTTATACTTAGGTATACGACAAAAGTGTATATAACAAACGTTACTCCAAATAATAAAATAAACAACTTTTGTTATGTTTATATTTGCGGAAAAACCAATAGGAAACGAAATATCGCTATTTTTAATTTCAGGCTTCCTTTATAACCCCCACTCCTGCCCGTCCATAGAAATGTTGGTATGGCTTATTATAATGAAGGTCTCACTGCTAATACACACACCGAGTTTTATTTAGTTCGGTTGAGTCTTTTTTGGCAAATAATATTGTTGACTCCCGCTATAATTTTTAGCGTATAACGCATTTAAACTTCGGTATACGACAAAAGTGTATATAACAAAAGTTACTCTAAATAACAAAATAAACAACTTTTGTTATGTGCATATGTACCGAAAAACCAATAGAAAACGAAATATCGCTATTTTTAATTTCATGCTTCCCTTATAACCCCCACTCCTGTTCGTCTCAGAGAAAATTAATATAGCCTAAAGTCTAAGTTGGGTTAGTAGTAATATACATACCAAGTTTCATAAAATTCGGTTCAGCCGTTTATGCGTGAAAAGGTAACAAACAAACAAACAAACAAACAAACAAACAAACATACACGAAAGAAACAAAATGCAGATATGGTGTCTATGACATGTGGAACGAAAAGTTATCGTGAAATTTCGCGAAAAAAATCAATGTACAGACAGAGGTTACAATTTTATATATATATATATATATATATATATATATATATATATATATATATATATACTAGCTCAGATACCCGGCTTCGCCCGGGAATTGGTTTGAGGCTGAATGGTGATGGTATTTTTTTGGCAAGGCATTACTTTGCACAATATTTTGACATTTACCCGTCCCAGTGTTTAGGGTTAATACCCGTTGTTGGCATTTGTTAATAATAAAATTAATTTTTTGTGTAAGTCTTCTCTGTCCTCGAAATAGTCATATTTCCCGTCTCCTGGGAGTTATAAGGGAGGCCTAAAATTAAAAATAGCGATATTTCATTTCCTATTGCTTTTTCAGCAAATATGCACATAACAAAAGTGGTTTATTTTGTTATTTAGAGTAACTTTTGTTATATACACTTTTGTCGTATACCAAAGTTTAAATGCGTTATACGCTAAAAATTATAGCGGGAGTCAACAATATTATTTGCCAAAAAAGACTCAACCGAACTAAATAAAACTCGGTATGTGTATTAGCAGTGAGGCCTTCATTATAATAAGCCATACCAACATTTCTATGGACGGGCAGGAGTGGGGGTTATAAGGGAAGCCTGAAATTAAAAATAGCGATATTTCGTTTCCTATTGGTTTTTCCGCAAATATAAACAGAATAAAAGTTGTTTAATTTGTTATTTGGAGTAACTTTTGTTATATACACTTTTGTCTTATACCTAAGTATAAATGAGTTATACGTTAAAACTTTAGCGGGCACTAACGGCTGAACCGAACTTAACAAAACTTGGTATGTCAATTAGCATTAATTCTTCCATGATTATAAGTTATATTAAAATTTTTAGGTTAGATCGGAAGGGGGGTTATAAGAGAGGCCTGGAATAAAAATTCACCATATTTACATGTATAAGAGACGGGAAATATAAAAATATTGAAGACTGTGAAGAATTATCGAACAAATAATTCTATTATTAGCAAATCACCGGCAACGACGGGTATCAATCCTAAACACTGGGACGGGTAAATGTTAAAATATTGTGCAATGTAAAGCCTGCTAAAAAATACCATCACCATTCAGCCTCAAATGAATTCCCGGGCGAAGCCGGGTATCTGAGCTAGTATATATATATATATATATATATACTAGCTAAGGTACCCGGCTTCGCCCGGGAATTCATTTGAGGCTGAATGACGATGGTATGTTTTTGGCAAGGCTTTACTTTGCACAATATTTTGACGTTCCCCGTCCCAGTGTTTAGGGTTTACACCCGTCGTTGCTGTGGATTTGTTAATAATTAATTTATTTGTTATTTAAGGATTGATTGTCCTCAATATTTTTATATTTCCCGTCTCAAGTGCATGTATTTTTTTTTAAACGTAATGGACCATATATATCATAATCATAGAATGTATTATCTTCCAAACCATGTATGAATAAAAGTTCCGTTCCCTTGATGCAGTACAAAGCCCAACGGTGACAGCTATTTTATGTGCGTCACAACAGCTATTAAAAGTACTCTTTTGTAAGTCTCGATTGTAAACTTTATACTCTATTGGTACATAGCGTGTTCAGTAAAGTAAATCATATATTAATGGAGCAGAGATAATAAATACCAGAAATAACTCCATGCATCTTTCCAGCGTTCATCTTTTTAAATTATTTATTTATTATTATTAAACAAATTCACATTCCCGAGAATAACACTACATGGTTAAAAGTGTAAACATCAATTATTATGTAAACATAGACTAATATGAGGTCGGCAGGGAAACGGCAGAACTGATAGGACAAAGGAAGTAACCCCCACCCCACACGTCCCGATGTTCGGTAGTGGCAACTCACTTAGGATCTCAATTCCTTATCTAGTTAAATTATTTTAACAAATCGGATTATATTATCTTCACAAACCTAAAAATGATTTTTCAAATACTTTTGACGTTTTAATTAAATAAAATATTAAATACAATAAAGGGCAAACTGGCGTTTTTCATGAATTAATGTTTCGAAGAAGAGACGTGGGGGGGGGGGGCAATATACTTTACGTACTTGGTGCAATATGTTACTGGCGTATTATGAACATAGGATTGAATTATTAAGGATGAAATATTAACATAGATTTGAATTACTTTTTCCTGGTGAATTACCAGGTCGTTCATATTAGAAAGAATTGTTGACCATATCAATATTTCTAAGCAAATTACTTGCTCCACGCATTGTTCCTGGAGAAATGTATAAAAAAAAAAGTTAATCTAAATAACAAAGTAAACAACTTTTGTTATGTGCATGTTTGTCGAAAAACAAATAGACAATGAAATTTCGCGAATTTTTATTTCAGGTCTCCCTTATAACCTCCCCCCTCCCGTTCTAACCTAAACATTTTAATATAGCTTATAATCATGGAAGAATTAATGCTAATTGACATACGGAGTTTTGTTAAGTTCGGTTCAATCGTTAGCGCCCAATAAAATAGTTGACTCCCGCTTTAGTTTATAGTGTATATCTCGTTTATACTTTGTTAAAAGACAAAAATGAGTATGACCAAAGTTACTTTAAATAACAAAATAAACAACTTTTATTATGTTCATATTTGCCGAAAAACGAATAGAAAACGAAATACCGCTATTTTTAAATTCAGGCACCCCTTACAACCCCCACTCCTGCCCGTCCCTAGAAATGTTTGTATGGTTATAATGAAAGCGTTAGTGCTAATACACATACCGAGTTTTATTTATTTCGGTTGGGTCTTTTGTCCCAAATAAAATTGTTCACTTCCGCTATAGGTTTAAGCTTATCTATCGTTTATAATTCAGTATACGAAAAAAGTGTTTATAACAAAAGTTACTCTAAATAACAAAATAAACAACTTTTGTTATGTTCATATTTGCTGAAAAAGCAATAGGAAATGAAATATCGCTATTTTTAATTTTAGGCCTCACTTATAACCCCCACTCCTGTTCGTCTTAGAGAATATTAATATAGCCTAAAGTCTAAGTTGGGCTAGTAATAATATACATACCAAGTTTCATAAAATTCGGTTCAGCTGTTTATGCGTGAAAAGGTAACAAACAAACAAACAAACAGACACGAAAGAAACAAAATGCAGTTATGGTGTCTATGACATGTGAAACGAAAAGTTATCGTGAAATTTCGAGAAAAAAATCAATGTACAGACAGAGGTTACAATTTTATATATATATAGATATATTTGTCTGCTAGGGGTTGCAATTTTTGTTTGATCGTTACCAAACTCGGTATTTAGTCGTTTTATGAAAAAAAAAAGATTAACATCGTTCATGGCAGACCCCGGCCGGGGGGGGGGGGTTTACAGGGGGAGAATTTTGAAAATTCCATATATCTCCGTTACTATAAATCGGACCGAAAAAGTGTATAGAATAAATCTTATTGTAAATTAAATGTACTATAAATATTGCTATATATATATATATATATATATATATATATATATATATATATATATATATATATATATATATATATATATATATATTTATTCTCTATCTTGAATATTAACCGGGATATTTGCATTTTTCAGTTTTCAGCTTTTAGTAAACCTCCACTTCTACTAGTGTTACATATTCAATACTCTGATATATAATAAATCACATTATTTGAAGCCTAAATACCAAATATTGTTTTCATTGAACTTTTATTTTGTGAGGTACTTTTTTTTACTGCAGGTAGCATTCAAATTTTTCTTTTCTTCTCAATGCTATGTGTATATATACATATATATATATATATATATATATATATATATATATATATATATCTATATATATATATATATGGCTCGCTCTAGGGTTTTATCAATGTATGAAGGTTGTGTGGGAAATCATCTTAGTTATTGCAACCCCTGCGTTCATGAGAAATGAATAGGAATAACAAAGAATCGATTGTAGTTGTCTAATAGAGGTATGTATGAATAGTATAATGCAATTAGATGTTATGACAGTAGTGAGTTTAGCTTGAAGGGTTGTAGTAGATGTTATGTTGTGTAGTTAGAAAGTGGCCTTGACCCTTGGAGCCGAGTTGCAGTGACCCGCTATCCCTTCCTAATTAAATAGAGTCATCTCTATAAGGAAATTACCACGTCATGATAATGTCCAGCGCATAACTAGGACACCTGAATCTGCTCCGCCCAACTTACAGCCCTTGGCTACCTGTTATATACCACCCACTTTAGCTAGTTGTCAATAAACTTTCTAACAAAAGTTTGGACCCCGGGTCGTAATTTTGATATAGTTATTCTTGTAACTCTTTCCCCCTTCGTGTAGCCTGGTGAGTTTTTATCCAACTCTATTTTTAACTTCTTTCCCCTTCGTTCACATTGATTTTAAAGAACATTAAACAACTCATTGTGCTTACATATGAAAAGAACTTGGAGGGGGGAAAAAACTTTCCAGTACTGATATTGTAAAAGTTTTGACACTCGACTTTTAACTATCTATAAAGCTGTCATCAGAAGAGTCCTTGTAAAAACATCGGTTTAGTTATATTGAAAACTGCACTTAGAATTGCATAGCCATGGTATCAAGCGATTAAGTGTCTACTAAATGATAATTAGGGACTCCTTATGGTTAACCATGAAAGTTGGTGCGTTGGCCTCAATCTCACATGGTAAACCTAGAGTGGCGAGTTTATTTCCCGCCTGGTCATTAGAAATCTATTTAGTGACTCATTAATTAAAGCCCTCTAGAAATGGTTGGTAACCTGTAGGTAGCCCGTCCCAATTGGTCATCAAAATCCTCAATTCTAAAGGAGGTTGAAAATTTTCTTTTTTTTTTGTAGACCATCAGCAAAAGATCCTTTTGAGTCAAACCCAAAATAATAGATTAATTTTCTTTGCAGTAGTTATCTAGCTACTTTTCTATTTCTCCTGTTTGCAAAGGTACTCCCCCCTCCTCAGTTACTTTCTAACCATTATTCTAATCTCCGCAGTTCCACTGTCTGCCTTATTCGCATCTTTTTTAATGTTCAAATTATGAATCTCGGGAGGCCGAAGTGTGTCGAAGACTTTGAAGGCTCTTTTTCTTTGTTTAATACTGCTTCTAGTGATTCGCACTGTAGACTCGAGTGCTCTATCATTGTCCCTTTTTAATTTAGTTTTCGGGTTAACTTAGATAATTACATTGTAGAGGGAAACAGGCCTACTGTGTGCATCTAAATAGATAATTACAATTAGGACGGAAATGATAATAAAACGCATTCCTAGGTTTTACAATGTCATTAGGGCTTGTTGAGAGATGTTGCTTTAATACGATTTAATATTCCAACACCTACAGAATACTGTTTGTGCAGCCTTCAAAAGCTAATAGCAGCCCTCGTGCTCAACTAATATTTTTTGAAGGAGATTTTCATTGGTCTTTTCTAATACTTTAGATCTCACAGTCTCCTAACGAAATTAAGAAAGCAAAGTTGTCATTGGGGTAATTAATCTTTAAGTCAAGGAATGATGACAGGCTAATGGAAGTAATATTTGGTTCCCCAATTGACTATAAGAGAAAAATTGCTGTTAGACGGAAAATAATGCGAGATACCAAAATAACGCGACCATATTGACTGTTATTGAAAACTTCAGAGAGCATCTCACAAGTAATTGAGAATATCTCCAAAGGATCATATATTTTATACTAAGATAAAGTTTTTAACTTTATATTACTACAGTTGATTGGGACGGCTAATCCGCAGGTTAGCTCCTAACCTTTCTCCCAAGGAAATCGACCTCACGACCGTTCCTAGTTACATTTTTTAGATAATTTACAATAGCTGAAACTGGTATGTGATTAGTTACGAAAATTACCTACTTGGAAATTACAATTATTTAATCACGTATTTATGAAGTGCAAAGAAAATTAATATATATATATATATATATATATATATATATATATATATATATATATATATATACTAGCTCAGATACCCGCTTCGCCCGGGAATTCATTTGAGGCTGAATGGTGATGGAATTTTTTTGGCAACGCTTTACTTTGCACAATATTTTGACATTTACCCGTCCAATGTTTAGGGCTTATATCCGTCATTGCTGTGGATTTGTTAATAATACAATTAATTTTTTATGTAAGACTTCACTGTCCTCCATATTGTCAAATTTCCCGTCTCCTGTGCATTATGCATAATTTGAATTATTAAGGACAAAATATTACCATAGATTTGAATTAATTTTTCCAGGTGAGGTACCTGGTAGTTCACATTGGAAAAAATTGTTAAGCATATCAATATTTCATAAAACAAAAGTTACTCTAAATAACAATGTAAACAACTTGTGTTATCTGCACAAATAGACAATGAAATATCGCGAATTTTTATTTCAGGCCTCCCTTATAATCCCCACTCCCGTTTGAACATAAAAATTTTAATATAGCTTATAATCATGGAAGAATTAATGATAATAGACATACCGAGTTTGGTAAGTTCGGTTCAATCGTTAGTGCCCAATAAAATTGTTGGCTCCCGCTTACGTTTATAGTGTATATCTCGTTTATACCTTGTTATAAGACAAAAGTGAATATAACAAAAGTTACTTTAAATAAAAAAATAAACTACTTTAGTAATGTGCATATTTGCAGAAAAACGAATAGAAAACTAAATACCGCTATTTTTAACCCTTAATTGGCCAGAAACTCAAAAAATGACTTGAAATGAAAAATTTTGTTAAAAACTCATTTTTTGCGTTCCTAATAAATAGAAAATATAAGGTTTTACTTAATTTTTTTTTCTGAACTAAAATATTACATGGTGTCTTTAAGTAAACTGTGGCCAGATACCCTAAAACCTTAGCGGTGTCTTTAAGTACACTCTGGTCAATCACCGTAAATCAATGGGGTGTCTGTAAGTTATGTTAATAACATGCTGACATAGTTTCTAAAAATGTAATTAAATAATTTATTATGTAATAAAAGAAACGTGTTGTAAATAAAAAATAAGTACATTGTAAATAAAATATAAATCCGTCAAAAATATCATTAAACTTTCCATTCATTCAAGAAAACAGGGCCTTTCACGTGTGTTACAAAGTCCCACATTACATTTTCGGCATAAAACAACCCTTTGATTTTGGTGACACAGTCTACACTTTCCTTTTGTAGTGAATACTTGTCAATGGTGCATCCCGCTGCATGCTTGTCAATGGTGGAGCTGCAGCAGTTCTTGGCTGCAATTGGTAGTCCTGGCTCCACTAGCCCTTTTAGATCGCCGGTCCAGCAGAATAACCTCTGCAATGTGTATTCGAAATTGTTTTAAAGTCAATTTTTTTTAGTGTGTTCCTTTTTTACAATAGCTATGCGTTAGTTACCATCAAATCCAATAATTAGCTGAAAATGTTCATGTAATACTTGTGGGAGCGGTAACCTGTTCTATAAACTGCAACGAACATATCACTAAGGTCAACACTTTGTTGTCATACCATTTAATCATGCTGATACACTTTTTGTTATCAACGTATTCTTCATAACATCCTCTTCACTTTTTCACCCTCAATATTGAAATGTTCCAATACTTCATTCATTTCAATTTGAAAATTTCCTTCATCCATTTTGGGGCATCTGTGGGCATTTATCTCCTTCATTGTCGATTTCTTCTTCATCAGAAGTGATTTGGTAGCAAAGAGAAAAATCTTTTCACCTCGACTTTTATACGTATCTGTTAATTAAATTGGTAAAAGTAAGAAATAACATAAAATCATGCCTCTTGGGCAAATTTGTTGGTATCTGGCCAGGGTGAACTTAAGTACACCATCATTAAAATCCATGCTAAAACTCTATTTCTCTCCAGAATGGAAAATGAAACACATAGGAACTTAAATAGAATCCTTTACAACTAATTCACCCATTTTGGTTCATATTTAAATCGAATAGAGTATATTTTAATGAATTATAAACTTTGCTGGCAACTAGTGTGAAGTAGGGTGGTAAACAATGATGATTTTCTTGAGTTTATTGTTAGTAATTAGCTCCAATAACAATAAATGGACTTTTGTTGCATATGCTCATGCTTGGGAGGTTACAGGGGTGTAGGCTGTGGCTCAAAATGGGTGAGAATAGAAGCAGTTGCTCTCTGGGAGTGTTAAATATGAATGGTGTCTTTAAAGACAACAGTTAAGGGTTAAATTCAGGCCTCCCTTACAACCCCCACTCCTGCCCGTCCCTAGAAATGTTGGTATGGCTTATTATAATGAAGGCATTAGTGCTAATACACATACCGAGTTTTATTTAGTTCGGTTGAGTCTTTTGTGCCAAATAAAATTGTTCACTTCCGCTATAGGTTTTAGCGTATATCTCGTTTATAATTCGGTATACGAAAAAAGTGTATATAACAAAAGTTACTCTAAATAACAAAAAAAAAACAACTTTTGTTATGTTCATATTTGCCGAAAAACCAATAGGGAACGAAATATCGCTATTATTAATTTCAGACATCCCCTATAACCCCCATTCTTGTTCGTCTCAGAGAATATTAATATAGCCTAAAGTCTAAGTTAGGTTAGTTAGTTCTAAAATTTGGTTCAGCCGTTTATGCGTGAAAAGGTAACAAACAAACAAACAAACATAAACGAAAGAAACTAAATGCACTTATGGTGTCTATGACATGTGAAACGAAATAGTATCGTGAAATTTTGAGAAAAAAATCAATCTACAGACAGAGGTTACAATTTTATATATATACTGTTTTATTGTTTTTTATATATAGATATACTTATTAACTTTTCGCAAATACGGCTAATTGGGGCGGATTATCTACAGGTTATCACCTTCTTCTAGTAAGGGTGGGATAAGGGCTTTATTTAATGAGTCCATCAGTAAATAAATTCCTATTGCCTAGGCGGGAATCGAACTAGCCACTCTAGGTTTACGTGTGAGATTAAGGCTAACTCTTATTAACGCGCATGGGTAGCCTGAGCCCCATGTATAAGGGAACGTTCGGTGCGACCCAGCATCATGAAACCAATGGTCATACCAATATAAATATTAACAAATTATTTATTAACGTCCAATTTTTGCAACAAAGGCTAATTGGGACGGGTTATCTACAGGTTACCATCCTTTTCTAGCCAAGGTGGTACTGTGGATTTTATTTAATGAATTCCGTCACTAAATAAATCCCATTGCCCAGGCGGGAATGGTACTCGCCACTCTAGGTTACCATGTGAGATTAAAGTCAACGCTTTAACTCTCATGGCTAACCTGAGCCCCATATAAATATTAGAGTTGAAATGAATATCATTGACATATGTTTAACTCTATAATTTATTTTTTGGTTGTTAGTAATTAGTTGAGTTCCGAACAAATGTTTTCAGAGAAATATAATGTTTTTTAAAGTATTGTCAATATTTGAAAATTGTATATATTTTCGTTTTTTTATATTCTGCCTTGATCTGCGTTGATAATCAAATGCATTACATCTCAGTCATTATTATATTAGTCCACTGGTAATCGAAATGAAGTCGAGTACTGTAATATGAGAACCATAAAAATATAGAATAGGCCATTTTCTATCAGATATATTGCGATTCAAGGCGATATTTAAGGTTTGGCGTGGCATAATTCAAGCCACTGCTGAGGAGGAACGGGAGGAGCGAGTCTGTAAAAGATTTAACGGGCTGTAAAGCCGTTCCTAGGAGTAATAACAGCTACTTTATGACATCTCTCAAGCAGAAGGTCGAAGCCAACACTAGATAGCTTATAATGTATCTCAATTTAATTATCTTCCCATCTTTTTTTATCAAGTTATTTTAGTTGATTCATCAAGTTATTTTTTCCTGAGTCACTAAAAGTAACAGTAACATTAAATATTTTAAAAAAATAACCATTTCACATTATTTAATATATATAAGCAATAATAATGTGATATAGGGTTCTGCATGTGTGTGTGTTTGTAAAGGTAAATCAGAGCAGGGTGCCTTAGAGAGCTATGGGCAGTTCGACGGGAGGCTGATCGTAACTTGATCAGACTCACAGATCAGGCCTGTTTATCTAGGAGAAGTTATTTACTTTTATAGTATTCACACAGTATTATTGTTATACTTTATGCTTCATCTTGATAATGTCTAACATTTTAGCAGATTTCCCTTAAGGGAAATCAGCTATTGAGGTTGTACTCATGGTGCGACTTTTAAAAATGTTCATTGATCATACCCAGGAAATGACGAAAACGAAGTCCGTTCAAAATTATATATATATATATATATATATATATATATATATATATATATGTCTGTTAACGTTCTAGCGGTCGCAATTTTTGTTTCATTGTAACCAAACTCCATACTTAATCGTTTTATGTAAAAAGAAAGATCACGTTCGTTAATGGCTGTAATTGGATCAATGGGAGAGGGGGGTTTCAAGGAATTTTAAAAATTTGAAATATCTCCATCACTATAACTCGGATCGAAAAAATGTATAAATCCAATCTTATTGCACATTAAATGTACTATACGTATTGTTGTATACGTTTATTCTCTATCTTGAATATTAACCGAGATATTTGGATTTTATAGTTTTCAGCCCTCAACAAACCCCCACTTCTACTCATGTTAAACTAACAATACTCGGTTATGTAATAAACCACATTATTCGAACCTTAAGTACCAAATATTGTTTTCAAGAGACCTGTATTATACGAAATACATTCAAATATGTTCTGGTGACCCCCTCCCCGTCTTTAATTTTTGGACTACTTAAATTTGATTGATTGAGATAAAAATTATTCTGATTCATTATAAATTACGGTACTAGATATAGTAAATAGTTTTGAATCAAATTAATATGTTATATTCTGAAATATAACAGTAATTGTTTTTCTTTCCGGTGAGAGTCTGGTTCGGCAGACCGTTTTGTTTACCATTTAGACGGTTCCCGCCTGGAGAGGAAAGATTTCTGAGTTATTCACTTAATTTTCAAAGTGATGTTGTGTTACCAGTATGTAAATTTATCTATTGTTAAACTTCACAAGGGAAATCTGCTTAGTTTACGCAGCCCCTTCGTGACGGACTTTAAAGAAATTTTCCCCTAGCACTGCGATTACTCTAGAATCTGATGGTCCTCTCTCTTCTCTGGCAAAGGTAGAATTGAGAACCAGAGGTACAAGGTTTTTTATGACACGAATCATGTATCATATGAACTAAGTCAAATAGTAATACCCACATTTGTTTCTTGCACACGCACACCCAACCTATGTTCTAAGTTTGTGTCTTCTCAATGTGACTATTTAGCGAGTGGGGAGAACCAAGTCTTTGAGAGGCCCCCTATATTCCTCTTTTCTGTGTGGTATATTTCCAGAAATGTTTAGAGAAAGCCGCTAATCTGAGTAATGCACACCACATTTCCATTATTGATACCATTTCATATTGTTTTTAATTCTATTTGAATGTTTCTCCCTCCTCTCTCCAAGCCTCCTTTCTTCAGCCTTGTAACGCAGCTAGTCTGGCAGCATCTCCGTAGCAAAGGTATATCGTATATCTGTCGGTAGTTACAATGTACTTAACTAGCTAGAGGGATTGTTGTCAACTAGTAAGCCTAGCTGAACAAGTCCAATACGATCCAGGCTCATTCATTATTCTTTCTGTAAAGCCTTCGGTGGAAACATTGTGGATATAACGTTCATACTCATCACTGTCAGAAACCCCGTAAGCACAGTAACCACCACCGCCTCCTGGTTATGAATATTAAGTATAACTACACTTGAGCTAAACTGAGCAATGAATGTGATTCCCAGATCATCATTGGCAGAAGTGCCAATCAGGTAAGTGACACTTTTGAACATAGGTATACCGAGTCTCAACATAGGTTTTAAACTTAAAAAAATTGACATTTCAGTTTCCGCCATAGGTGCAAAGGTAATAAAATCCCAGTTGAAATTAGTCTAATGTTCAGATATGGTAGTCCATACAAGTACGAAGATATGACACTCACTGCACAGTTTAGGTGATCCTAGTGTAGTTTTAAAACTTGAGATGCATTTCCAGAGTAGTCGATATTTTTGAATTACGAGGCTTACAAAGCAAATTAGCGATGCGATTAGCCTTTAAACTAAGTTCCTGAATGATCCTGTCTAGCCCTTAATACATATTGTTTATGGGGCGTTTAAACGCAGAATTATCGTAAGGGAAATTTCGACGTACGCACATAAATGAGGAGCATTTAAAATATGTATATATATATTTGACCAGGTTTTAGTTACCGCAATTTTAGCAAATTCGGCTAAGAGGAGTGGGGCTTTAAGAAAGGATTTAATACATTCCTTACTACATATCGGATCAAGAAATGTGATGTCACCATTCTAATCTAATAGAGTAAAGTGAAATAGTAGTTGATGTATACAATATTAATATTATAAAATAAAAGATTTCACTAAACGCTTCTTACGCAGCTTATTTGTTTCAATGTGCCGTTGCAATAGTGTTCTTCGAAAGGAAGAAAGTAGATATTAGACTTTGAAGATAACATCTTCTGTCTCATTAAATGAAACACACTACTACATCATCTGTGTTTCATTCCTCAACTTAGGAAATATAAACGCACAGCCATTTCTTGATGGACTTTTATTACATTTTAGATAGTATTTCTGTCAAAAACAATTGCTTACGTATGAACCGTGTAATTAGGTCATTAAAACATAACATAGAAACTTCAAATGAAATAAATTGAGCTGGGTGGGGAAGATTTTGTAGCACTAGAAAATGTCAGAATGAGGATAATGAAGAAATAAACTGAGTTCAGCTGTGGCTGGAAGCGTTATTAATTAAATTATTCTTTGATCTTAGCATTTCAAATTAAATTTCACTAGGGCTTTTAATAAAAGCAAAGCCCTTTCCCCATTCTATGCCAACATGGGTGAATTAATGAATACACATACTTATAACGTTCTTCCTCTCGTTCTGCACCAAAATATATTCCGGCGCGATTCGCCTATTTGTTAGAGTGATTATGGTTTCGAAAAAAAAAATTGGATTTTTTAGAAAATAAAAAGTCAAAAATATATATGATATTCAAATATTTTTCATGAATCCATTTAAGCAATTTCTAGTAAAGCGGACAGTAATTACTTTCTTATCGCGCTTATTTAAGCTACATGGTTTGGGGTCATAATCTTTCCATCGACTCATAGAACACAACTTTGGAAGTCAAATAGCGTTAAAAAAATACATATTTATGAAAATTTCTTTGTGATTTTGCATAATTCTAAGTATAATATTTTTTACAGATAATTTTAGTAATTGTCTCACAATCCGTGAGTGTATAAACTTCTTGTTATCTTTTTTTATCATAGACATCATTACCATTAGGTCAGATGTACATAGCTAAACAAGTGCTGTCTAGTTGAGATGACCCCACTGCTAGTTGAGTACAGACAAGTAATAATACTTTTGACACCGTTAAACTGTGTTACGGTGCGTCCCAAAACGAGTGTGGACATTGGAACTAGGAAGAACTGTTATGGCGAAGAAATGTAGAAAAAACACAGGATAATCTGGGAAGAAGGAAGTAGATGGAAAGAATCGTTTATTTTTCTAGCGATTGGAAGAAGGAAATTAAAGGAAGAGACAAGGCGTGGTTGAAAAAAAAGCTTATTATCTCATTAAAAAAAAACTCTATAGCTTATAAGAAACTCCTTCTGGACATTTATTGAATATTGGTGAATAGCGGTGAATGGACACTGGAATAGTGCCAGAGATGTATTCCTTCAGGACACTCGAGGACACATCATATCTTCACCATAAGGTAGGTCATACAAAAGGTATAGGAGTAGGAAATTGACCTTTGACCTTCCAACCTTTCTCTTTATTGACTTCTGACAGTGTCGCAAGGCTATGCTAAAACGAGTGGCGGCGTTTCAGATCGCTTAGCTGTTACGATGGAGTTGAGGCAAAGGGACTCATTGTCCCTGCTGAAGCTCATTCTTGAAGTGGCGATTCTTTGAATAAAAACTAATCCTGCAAGTACCATATAATTATTTGACAAAGAAAATGTTGGCCATGATTTATTAATTCCGACTGAAACAGTCATTGAGGTCGATGAATAAGGGGAAGTTCATGGGATCGTTATGCCAGACAGAGACGAAAAGGATACTGAATTTCCCGCTAATACAGGTGTACTACTTGTACATCATTTACTTTACTGGGAGGGAAAGGAATTGGCCTCATAGAGAAATACCAGTTAGAGCTAGAAATGCTTTCTGAGACACTGTATGGCAGAGGAAACAATTCATCAGCATTAATAAATATCATATTTGAAAAGGCTATAGGTTTTTTAGTTATCTCAACCGAGATGCTTCTACACCCTGCGAAATAAAGGAAACGCCGAAATAAAGGAATTGTATGACGAAACTTATACCATCTCTGCTATCCAAATGTGCAGATTAGTGTGGTTTGGGATTTGCTGAAATGAATGGGACCTAAACTGTTGCTCTTTGGTACTACTGAGGAAGTAGGAGAATTAGGAAATATAGGCAACAGAAACATAAATAACCTGGAGGGGACTTGCCGATTTCGGCCATTTGAAAGATGACTGTCTGGGAAATGCGCGGAATGATCAAAAATAGTAGCGGCAGATGTTCAGGTCCTTCCAAGTACTGTTAGACTCAAAATTAAACGAATTTACCGTATATCAATGAATATTTAAGTGCTTTTAGTAACTTAAAATCCATCCATGTCATCAATAGGAAATCACTTTGTCTTTAGTATACACTATCTAAGGTACCCCGCAATGGAAATAATTGTTGACTGAATAATGAAGGTATTTTTATAGCAACGCTTCAACGTGTACAATGACACATCCCGTCTCAGCTTATTGTTTTTCGTAAGTTCCAGGTAACTTTAGGGAACTTATAGAATAGAAATTTTAGTATCGATGAATAAGTTAAAATGAGTTCCTAGTCAATCGCTCTCCACACCGTGAATAATTCAAATCATAATCACGGGAAGCATTTATTATAATAAAATATCATCTATTATGTACATATTTTCTATCAAATTTAATCCCAGCACACAATGCTTAAATTGTTATATACGTAATAGTAAAGTGAGTAGAAAATACTTTCACAATTAACTGCGTTAGCCTCTCGGCAACTTCCGCTCCCGCATGAGGGTTATCAACATTGCTTTATTTAAACTATTTATTCAAAACATTAAACAATTTGAATTTTGTAATAATTAATATGCCTATTGGAAATGAATAATAATTCCCTAAAAATAAATAAATTTATATTCAAAAAGTGAGGTGAGGTAAAGAGACCGTAGCCCTAACTCCCTGCCAACTGAGTTACATTTTAAACAATCAATTATATTAAGTTTAATCGCATAATTTACATATCGGGGGAAATAAAATATGAAATTGTTTAATTAATACATTATAAAATTTAAATTGTCGAAATTCTGATATAATTTATATTTCTATTGGAAATAAATAGCCAAGTTATTACTAGTGAAAATAAATAACAAAAGAGGTGGGATAGGGGTAGGAGATTTGTAACCTCGCTAATCCATATCATACTTACAATTTGAAATATCGCATAAGTCTAAAAACCTTCATTTGTCATAATATGTCTATATTAAAAACACTTTAAGGAGTCCTAATTAAATTGTTGACATCCTTCTAGAGTTTATCTCGTCTTTGATTCTTTATACGAAAAAAAACTACTTTAAATAATAACATAAGCACCTTTTGTTCATGTTTGCCCAAAAATCAATAGGGAACGAAATATGGTTATTTTTGTTCCATACCTCCATTACAACCCCCACTACTAATCGTTCCTAAAAATGTTAATATATATTAATAACTATAATTATTTATTAACGCCCAATTTAATATATACTATAATTTCTTGATTATAATCCTTGATCTACAATGATTGTAGGTGTTAATAGCTACCAACATAGAGAGTTTCGTTGAGTCCGGTTTAGTCTTTTGAGTTCTTTAATATAGTTGACTTCCGCTATAGTTTTAAATTATATATTTTTTATACGTTATAAGGTAAAACTGTATGTACCAACTGTTACTTTCAATAGCAAAATAAAAACTTTTGTTATGTACTTGTTTGCCGAAAAACAAGTAGGAAACAAAATATCCAATTTGAAATCTAGTTGCACACCACAGACTTAATTTATATATTTACTTTTGACGTGTATTTAAATTTTGTGTAGGTATGAGAATATACTGTTAGTATATTGGTTGTCTTCCGTTAATAGTTCATGTAAGTCATAGGGAATGTCCTAATGGCAATTAAGGCATTTCATCTGTATATGTCTTATCGTCAAATGAATGTTACAAGTTTTCAACATTCAATGAGTGTGTTAATTTGGTGTGGCCGATTCTAAGGCTCGAGAGAAGTACTTCTCCTCTCTCAGAGTTTTTGAAACTTATTAGGAAAATAGTGTTCGTAATAGTACGTAGCTTTTTGTCAGTCGAAACCGTTTGCCATGCATCTTAAAGATGAGTCGTTTTTTTTTGTGTTAAAATGTCTTCGTGTAGTACATCTGCAAGTTCATATTGAAATATTTGAGCTGCATTTTTGCCTCTATGTTCGCAGTATCACTCAGTCCTAAGATTTCGTGTCTTGGCTACCAATAGAATGTAAAATATTCATCTAAACTGATAAGCTCTTGTTTTATTTTTTGGGCTATTGAGGGTTTTGTGTTATATTTTGTTGTGCTTGAAGGGAACCTAAAGAATCAATGCAAATGATAATGTGTTTGATTTGTGATGTCTGGGTATTCTTGAGGGCCAATAGGATACCTTGGAGTTGAGATCCTAGAATGCTGGAACAAGAAGGCAGGGTCTGTGTGATTACCTTTCACTCTGTTACAGCAGCTGAGCCAACTCCCTTCTCGTTTTTAGACCCATTAGTATGCCACACAGTGAGTTCCTGTTTTCCCTGTAAAAATTCGTTGAAGTGTGTTCGGTAATGGAATTTGGATAGTGTATCAGACATTTTAAATTTTGTGATGTATGGAATTATTCAAGGGGGTTTCTCAGTGGCTTTTTGAGGATAAATTTCAAAGTCTAGGAGTTTTAAATAGTGCTTCAAAGTCTTGTAGCGTATACATAATGGACGGTTATGAGTTGGTCTCTTTTCATGCAGTGTCTCTAGTGTATTTTCAATGCACGTAGGAAATGAATTTATCTTATGGAAATACTTTGCTATTAAATATTTTGTTCTTTTGTCTATACAGGTTTCTTCAGCTTTGAGGTAGAATGTCGATAGAGATTGATCTGAATGCACTTAATGCTAATAGTAAACCCGAATTGTGTATAGTGTTAAGCATATTAAGTACTGTGGGCTCGAGTATACTACACTACCCTGCATCGATGTGACCTTACTGAATATGTAACTAATGGGTCACATAAATAATTCCAAGCAAGAAATCTTGCAACTATTATAAAGTTTTAGAAATAAGTTTAGCCAAAAGGGCTGATTATTAATTTCCATAGAAAGCTAATAAGAGGCCATTGATCTGAACTTTACCTGTAGAGGTCAAGGGGTGATTTGACACCAATGGCATGGCGAGTCTAAGTAGAGCTTTGCTGTGCTTCCCAACAGTAACCTCTGTTGGCACTATATTTGCATCAAATTCCTTATATTCAATTTAGCGTGAAACGGTTAAATATGTATGGAATTGACCAAATAAAAATGCAGACATTTAAGGATATATATATGGTGTTTTTATTGTTTTTTGGTGTTTAGGTCAATGTTGGTGAACAAATTTTAGTTTATGCCAATATTTCCAGAATATTTATTTTCCCTTCAGGGCTGTAAAAATACAGGTACTACTTTATATATATTGCACATTGTTATGTTATTTTCACTTACCAAGACTAAAGATACTTAAAAACTATTGTACATAATGTATTGCACTTCAGGATACATTAGGAATACTGGTTATAACCTTACTTGGTCTGTTTACACTGAGCAGGGTCGCAGCCTTATGTTGTATATCCATAGTTTATTGTCTTCTGTTTTTTGAACATGTTATAATTATTATACTGCAGCTATTATATTATGTTACAACTATTACTTACTATTATGTTACAATTATTGTTATATTTAATTAAAGCTATTTTCATGTTTTATGAAAGCTATTATGTTATTATTATGTGTTATTACAATTATTGTTATATTTTATTTAAGCTATTCGTATGTTATGCCAAAGCTAATATGTTATTGTTTTTTTATTATGCTACAACTATTATTGTTGTGTGTTATTACAATTATTGTCATTTTTTTATCAAAGCCACCTTCATGTTGTATTAAAGCAATTATGTTATTGTTATTCCACTATGTTACAACTATTATTGCTACGCCTTTTTTTCTAATAATCAGGAATTATTCTATACATTATATGGCATAACTAAGCTAAAACTAATATAATAGGGTTGTTTCAATTATTTCTTTTCTCTGCTTTTTGATTTTTAGTTCATCACTACATTTGTTTTTATGTTTAATTTTTTTTCTTCAAAAATATTAAAATCCTAGTTTCTTATATATCATTAAGCATTATGGTCGTAAATAATATAAACTAATTGTATGACTCATTTAGTAAACAGAACCCATTGTCTAAAGGAATGTGTGGTGTGAAAGGAAGGGGACAGAGTGTCGGTCTTTGTGTGATTTTGAACTCACCTCATTTTCGTCACACCTTCGTAGTATCGATGGGCATTTGGAGGATATTATGAGTACATCCTCAATACAGACTTCCCTTATGGGAATATCTTCAAAAAACATGTTTCTCCTTCTCTATCTCGAATTAGTCAAATAAATAAATTAATATCTCGCATTTCAGCAAGTTTGAATCTTAATATGTATATTGAAATCCAAAATGGGTTTAGAGGAAACACTTCTAATAGTAATTTATGTGAAAAAGAATGGTTTCTGTCCAAAATAATGTCCGTGGAAAAAACACAGCTTGTAGTGTGTTCCAAATATCATCACCTGACAGGGAAGAAAGTTTTCGTATAAGTTTCTTGGAACGAAGTCTAATAAAACTTTGTCTATAGAATGTTTTATAAGCTTTATGATAGGGTGGATGGAACACTTTCATGAATAACAATTTTTCATATTTCGAGAATAATGTTAATTTCTTGCTTTCATATTTCAGTTCTGAGGAAATTCGTTTCATATATACGTACTTATATTCAATTTTATTTGAAGAATTATTTCTTCCTCTAATGAAAATATGTCTAGCTGCAGTTACTTTGGAGTCAATCAATAAAACATGCTGCCATAAAATACGTGTGGGAAGATGGCAGAAAAATCAATATGATTAGAGCTTCTTTATGTTATTGATAATAAACCATAAAGCTTAGCTTCCATTCTCCAAGTAGCTTTAGGGAGACTTGATATAAGGATAGTTGGGGCCTATATTCCTTTGATTCCGGAATTCTCAGAACACTTAGTTTAGTTATTAGTTATTGCAAAATTATGCGCAACTTATTATAACCACGTGTTCATCGTTCCTGAAACGATCTACTTTGTCATATTTTTTTTTCAAATTACTTTCTTGCGTACAGCAAACCTTTTCCAACCAATGTTTTATTAATCGATAACAACATGGCACGTACAAACTAAACAATATATATATATATATATATATATATATATATATATATATAAATATAAAATCTTTTGTTTCACATGTCAAGTTTTGAAAAATTAAATAAAAAGTCCACTATAGCCTTAAAAGACTGCATGTGTTTGTGTGTGTCTACTATACACACACACACACACACACACACACACACACACACACACACATATATATATATATATATATATATACAAGATATTTCAATCTTGAAATTTAACTTCTTAGAGCGTTTATCCTGCATGATTTAATGAATCCTTGAGAAATATTTTTTGCAAAGATGAAGTACTCAAATTATGTAATAGGAATACTCCCAAAATTAATTGCAACAATGGAAGTGCTAATCTCAAGAACAGATAAGCTCATTAAGTCGGATGAAACTCTAGTTCCTCCGTTATCTGATAAAGCCGAATTATTAGACTATTCTCTTGTTTGTAGGGCTTAAACAAGGTTGGGTCAAATTGTTAGCACAGGTACCTGTTTCTGATGAAGATTATAAGATATTTCGTAGGCTGTACTATAAATTCGGACTAACTATAGTTATAGAAAGTTCTTTGGATCCTTCATTCCTAAATGATTTTTTTTAATAAGTGATAGTTTCCTAAATTAATTGAGAATTAACCAAAATGATTGATCATTGTCCATCAAATGATGTGAATTGAATTCAATACTTCCAGTATTTAAGTATTATACTCTAAATCCTCAAACTAAATCAATGTCACGCAAGGGCTGCGTAAACTAAACAGGTTTCCCATGTGCTGGTACGAAACTACTGATCACATATCGCCATATTAGGCTAAATATGACGTCAATGTCGATGGAAATTTCAGGATTTTTTTGAAGATCATGTCACGAGTATAACACCAATAACTGATTTCCTCTACAAGAAATGTGCTAAAATAATAATTACAAATAATATAACTAGAATCAAGGAAAGTACTGTTTGTAAGTACTTTAGATTAGTTCCACAATTTTACAATGTTTCAAACGTGTATTTTCAGTAAGTCAGTAAACAAGCTTAAAAAAAAATGTTTGTTCGCTCTATTTCATAAAGATTTTCTCATTACTAACAATGGATTAATATTTATAAGAATAGTGGAACAATTTAAAGTATGATATGTTTGTAAGTTATTATATTCATTTCGGTTAAGCATGATAATTTAAATGAATTGGAATATTATTACCTCTTCCTTTTATTTAATTTCGGCTAAATGCCATTCTGGAAGAGATGTTATAAAATATAAATGAATTAAAGAGAATTCCGTATTACAAAATTCAATTAATACCTCCTACATGGGATGCCATTAAATGTGTTTAATACCCCCTTAATACCATAATTTTGTATAATTTCAATGCCATAATTTTGTTATATACATTAAATCAAATAACGAGAAATTTGGAGACACCCAAATTCATGACTAAAGGAAAGAGATGTCAGTTATATAATATATTAAAAACCTTACCCTCTCCTATTTAATATTCTCATAAAGTATCTCTACGTGGGATGATATAATGCATGATCATATGGTTGACTAGCTCAATTAAAACTATATGACCCATCTATTTCGCGAACATGTAACTAAGGCACGCATTAAACGTGATGTAATAAAATTGAAAGACATATAATGAATCAACGAGCTCAGCTCATTTGCAATTGTAAATGAATATGAATTTGCAATTAATGTTAAGTATTATAAATTAATTTTCATTGAAGTTCTTATTTTTTAATGTTCACTTTGTGCTAATAACGCTAATTGGGTTCGGTAATCTACAGGTTATTACCATTTTCTAACTAGGGAGGGACTAAGAATTTTATTTAATGAATTATTCAGTAAATAAATTCCTATTGCCCAGGTGGTAATCGAACTCACCACACTAGGTTTAGTGAGAATAAGAAAACCACCACCTTATTTTATATGGTTAACCTGAGTATCTACAGGATACCAACCTTTTCCAGCGAAGATGGGACTAAAGATTTTATTTTGGGACTGAGTATAAACATTTTATAATTGCTAAAGCCCAAAATTATCTTCGGGAGTCAAATTAAATGATTAATACACACACACAGGCGTGTGTGTGTGTGTGTGTGTGTGTGTTTGTCTTCTCTCGAAAAATCATCAGAGGCTGAATGATGACAGCATTTATTTTGGGTGGGATTTTCTATGCTCAATGTTTTTACATTTTTCCGTATCAGTATATAGAAGGCAGTGTATGCCTGAATATTTAGTAACTAAAGCGAAATTTTTTGTCTTCAAGAATAGAAAATAAATGATCTCATGATCAATCCCTCAGCATGGATAAAAATACCGTGAACAATATTAATCATTACCAAGGATATCATTCATCATTATTAAGTACCATTACTGAGGTAGCTTTGCTTGGGAAATATTTAGACCGAATAATAATGGGAATTTTATTCATTAAGTACTTTTTATTTAAATTTTCTGTTTGTATATTAACTTTTATTAAAATTTAAAGCTTCCTGTGAACTTGGACAATCGACGTACTATTGTTGAAACGTTCAGACTAAACGCCAAGCGTATGCAAACCAACTATTCAATCTCAAAATAATTAAATTGTTGTTAAAACATTATGAATAATGTTGTCAAAAACATTATGAATAATGTTGTCAAAAACATTATGAATAATGTTGTCAAAAACATTATGAATAATGTTGTCAAATAATTGTGAATAATATTGTCAAAAACATTATGAATAATGTTGTTAAAAAAATTATGTATAAATTTACTTCCTAATTAATCCCATTTTCTTATTTAAAACAACGTGGACAATGCAAATAATAATCATCGATAGTACTTATTCGACGTTACTGACCAACCACATTCCCGTCAAATGCCCACTGAAGTCAGCGGATGTATTCAGATCCAACAGTAATTCATTCTCGACAACTTCCGCCTCCGCATGTTGTGCAAATTCAGCATTGTTTTTTTATTATTTTAAATTAGAGTAACTTGAGTTACTTAAATTAGTGTTACCATCAGAATGTTACAATAATTCACTTATATATTTTAGGCTGCATCGCAGGGATATTTTTTTTTATACCATACATCATGATTTTCGGTTCTGTTGCTTGTCCCAAATAAAACTGTTTACTCCCGCTATACTTTTTAGTGCTTACCTCGTGTATACGTCGTTTTTACATGTTAATGAAATTCCGCATAGTTTTTCTAAACTATGCTTAAACTTTAGACTTTATATATAAAAATAAACAACTATTGCTATATGCAGATTTGCCGAAATACCAATAAGAAACGAAATAACGTAATTTTTCATTTCATGCCTTCCTTAGAACCCCCCCCCTTCTGTTCGTCCCTAGAAATTTTAAAATTGCTTATAATACTGAATAATAATACGAATTTAATAATGCTAATTCAAGAAACGAGTGTTGCTCAGTTAGTGTCAGTCGTTAAATGGTTGATTCCCGCTATAGTTTCAGTTGTATCGTATATCTGGATTATATTTCGGTATACGAGAAAAGTGTACATTACAAAAGTTATTTAAAATAACTAGTTAAACAACTTTTGTTGTGTGCTTGTCTGCTGAGAAACCAATAGGAAATATCATGATTTTTCATTTCAGACCTCTCTTATAACTCCCTCTCGTATTCATCTCTGAGAATATTAGTACAACCCCCACTCATCTAACCTACTAGAGAGGACGGTGGGCATTTAAATCTTGACTAGCTCGCCCGGCAGTGCAGTGTGTTTTTAGTTGAGCACCAGTGATTTGACCAGTGATTCAAGTGATCGACTCCTGTGTTATTGTGCAGCCTAATAAGATTCTGTTGTGTAATAAGAACGTGAAGTTAACAGTGAATATCGTGGTTAGTAGCGAAAAATAATTTACCATGTGTATTACAGTACCAAGTAAATAATAGAAGCAAGTCAAATAATTGTTTAGTGATAAAAACGTAAAAGTTTGTGCATTCAAAAATTACACCTGTGCTAAGTGCGTTCCTAATATAAAATATGAAAAATCACCCATCACCAAGTCTCTTTTCAAGAATAAAGAAAGAGTTTATTATTAAGTAGTCTGCAAAGTTTGAAAAAGGATGGGTAATGGGTGCAGGATTAAAATAATTTAAAACAAAGAAAAACTTGTTCGGAATCTCACCAATATTGGACCAAGTATTCTGTTTCCTCCTTCAAAACAACTAATTATTTTTATTAATTTTTACAATGGTCATTGTTAAATGAAGTTGTGATGGCAAAAAATTAATAATAATAATTACGATAGGCTCAGGTGAGCTCCGATTAGTGACAATGAACTTATACAAAAAAATCTAAAAAAAAAAAAAAAAAAAAATTCATCTTACCTCTGCACTAATACCACCCAGCTACTAGCGATTAGGAAGATAGGAGGATAGGGGTAGAGAATAATTGGGATTTTGTAGTCTCACCACCAGCCTGGACAGATAATTCCATCCATAGTCCTCCGTATAAATAGGGGAAGCACGATGAATTGATATTTCTTCACAGGTGTTCTTATATACAGTCAGCCTCTTCACGTAAGGGATACGGACTTACAGAAACATAGAAATGATACGTACAAACACAAGTAAATACCAAATATTCACTACATATACTTTGAAAAAACGGGATGAAAACACAGGATTGAATGCTCGGTAATGGATTAGTCAGCAGATATCTAAGTCAGGGTGTGTGAGGCTCTAAATCCCAAGAGGCGCGAAATACGAATCATATTCGCGATGAATCCGTTTAAATCCAAATCGTATGACTCGACACCTCATTCGATTCCCTCTTACAATAGTTAACCTACGTAATTATGTTGCAATGAAAATATTTTATCTCTGGAATATGCTGGATAGTAGAGGAACCAATTGATAAGGATCACTGTTAAAAACAGTAGAGGACTTGGCCTTCTTATTGATCCAGAGGGGGAAAATTTCTAATATTAAAAATATATCCGTTGTTATGCGTCGGATCGAAAAATGGTATAGAACCAATCTTATTGCAAATGTGATTTTATGTACATGTTTTATCTATGAATAGTAAACGAATTGAATACGAACCGAGATATTTCCATATTTTACTCATATCATATTAACTAAGAGATGTTATATTATAAAACACTTTATTTGAAGCGTAATACTAAATACTGGTCTCCTTGAACTTTTACGATTTGAGATAAATGCAAATACGTGAGGTGATGTGGGGACTTTTACTTCATACAAAATGAGTAAATAAAAAAAAAAGTTGATAATATTAGTAAGATTTGGAACATATCTAGCCTAGTGAATCCATTATTGATGATATTGACCCTAAAATGTTATAATAATGAGCCACAAATAAAGAATGGACCAAAGAAATCTGCAAAAATATTCTCATGTGCACGCGAAGGTAAATTGACAACGGTTGACCAGAGTAACCAAACATTAAAATTGTCTGAAGAATATACATTGTTGATTTGTGAAACCCGCTAGTAGTTTAATAAACAATATAAAGAAAAATATAATTATAATGCTTTTTCAAATTTGATGGCAAGGGTCTCCAAAAAAAATATTTTTTCGGTGCAAACTTTATTGAAACTGCCCTACATGTTTCGTAGCTTATCAGCCACCTCTTCAGGTGCCATCCCTTTTAAAAGAAAAAAATATAAACAAATTACTAATAACATTAATTTAACACATCCCTCAATAATTCTTTTGCTACATATTGCATTAGTAGGTACCTACATCTATGATATATTTATTAAATGTAATTATAAATTGCTACTTACATTTCTGAAGTGCTCGTTTACCTTTTATATTACGTTCCGACGTCCTCACAGAGGAGGTATATGATACTGAGAGGTTCCCGAGGTAGGTTAAGTCGGCTGGCTAAAAATCGATTATTTACAAGTCAATTTTGAACTCGGTTATTTCGCGTCATAATTTAAAGTCGATTAATTTATGATAAAAGGTATTTGATTTCTGTTTTTTTTGTTTACTGCCCTTTTTCTATTTTTTATTTTGTGAATGTTCTCTTTTATTTTCCGTTTTGTATTATTTCTTTCTTTATCAATTATTTGAACTTTTTTTAAAATTGAAGGTGTGTTTCCTGGAGATAGCATAATCCGTCAACGGAGTTTTTTTTTTCATTATTGTTTATACTTTTTACGTGTTGTTTTAACATCTTATTCAGCAGCTGCGAGGATTCACCAATATAAGTTCCATTGCAAGTGTTACAGCTAATATTGGGTCAAGAATACAAAAAATAATAATGTTGCTTGTTTAATATAATTATATATTTACCTTTTTCGTAAATCGAAAATTTATAGTTGCAAGAAAGATTTACACGTTATAGGAATACTTTTAGATACTAATCTTTTAAAACTACATTAGTTGTAACATTGAAATTTTTGGATGTTTTCATACAAACAAAAGTCCATCATTTTTTAACACATACAGTGCTGGATATGGTCCTGATAATACAAAATAAAACCATTTCAGGGGATGAGAAGGATTGAGAAGATGGGGATGTAATTTTAGTGTTTCCTTAGGCTGTTGGCCAAGTTGACTAAGGGAAGGGTCTTATAGCCCGTGGGAAAGTTCCACGTGGTACACAATAAATATGAGAACACTTCAACTATAATATGAAGAACTCAAACTCTGAACCGACTCAACTTGGTGCTCAATTAGCTTTCTTCTTCATCTTACTGCCGTGCGTACTGACGCCTTTCCCACCAACTTGGCCAACTATATTACTTAAAGCTAGGGCGAACTTGAGAAACTGTCACAGTCATGAGGAAGTAAATGAGAACGAAATTTTGAAAATTATAAAAATGTGATAGTGGAAATATTACCTCTTATGATAATAAGATTATTACTTACTAATACCTAGATTAATCAATGCCATTTGCTAGTCCTATATATATTTATAAAATTTAGCATACGTATACCAACGTGTGCGTGTGTGTCTGTGTGTGTTATGTGTATGTGCGCGCGCGTGCGTGCAAGCATGAATCCAAATAATATAATGTAGTATTTGTTTAGTATTATATCATTATTATTATTGGTTATATTTAATTGTTTGGACAAAATCCCTTTCTTCGGGGGTGCTCTTGAATAATTTAATGACACATTTCTTGATTCATTCCTCCATCACTCCAAGGTGTGAGCCTCGCTCCGGCGAAGGTATTTTCTTTTACATATGGATGTTCAAAAATAATGGATTCTTCTTACTTCAATTTAGGGAATACCCTTGACTAAACTTTTCTATAATACGAAAATATTATAGTTTTTTTTTTATTACTTATTGACGCGAGTTTAGAACATTTTCTTCAAATTTCCACCTGATAGATAATCTTCTCATAAGAGAAATCTGCCAGAAGGCGATTCACAAATGACATTCTCTAAGAAGTGAATACCTATTAACAGTTGCCACTAGTGAAAAGTAACAGCTCCACAATTATGTCTAGAAATTATACAATCTCATATCCAAATCTTAAAATTGATCCAGTTCCTGTATTCTTCACACTAAATTTTGAATGGCGCTAGAATCATTTTATCTCTAACGTTGTAGCATATATTCATCAATTTAATAGATTCTCCTTACCTGAATTCACACTGGTATAATCAAGACTATCTGCATGCTATATTTGTAGTCTGCTAAACGGCTAATGATCAACATTTGTCATTACGTCGACTATGCTGCAGAAATCCTTTAGCCGTAAAATGCCAAAATCCCGTAAAAACACGCTTTAAAACAAATCATTATAATGCTGCGACATAACTGTTGTAGCTAGCAAATTACCTTTGAAAGATGACTACGGGAAAAGGAATAGATTCCGAAATAAAATTTGAAAAAAAAAATGATTTAAATTGAAATACTTGTGACAAGAGACCAATTAAGCATTACAATATCGACGTTTCAGTTTCAAACAACAACAGAACGCGTGTAGGGGAAAGTAATTAGAGATATGAGGTTTCTTAATCTTATTTCTTTAAATTTGAGACGGTCTCTGTTGAGACTGTGATTTCCCGGTGCCTAGTTATTTCAGTTGTCATAGATTTGGTGGGTTACAGGGAGTCTATTCAATGTGTTGCTGGAGTTGAGGGGGTGTCGAATGAGTCATGCTGCAGCCACATTTGTTTATGCTCAGAAATTTCCAGAGCACCGACATCATAGCCGATGGGAAGGTCTGCGAGCCTTCTTACAGCCAATTCCCTGAGTAAATATAGCTTAAATTTGTAATTTTTTAAGGAAATTAACTTTGATTTACGGTTATTTCTATGGCAAGTAACTGCCGGTACTTTTAGTGTATTAAATTTAAAAAAAAAATATTTTAGCTATGTGATTTACAACATTGGTCTTAAGACCAATCTTGGCAAACCAAGAGTTGTAGTTCGATTCTCACCCAGTATGAATTTATTTAGTGACTCACTAAGTTAAATCCTTAGTTCTACCCTGACTTGAAAATGGCTGTAAACAATCGAAAATCAGTCTTCGCTTTATTTGCTCAAAGTGCGCGTTAATAAATTACAATAAGTTATATTTGTGGAGATCGCTTTTCTCATTTTATGGATTGGCATGAAAGTACAATTCATTGATAAATGTGGAACGAAAGTACCAATTCATTAAAAATTAATAAAATTATTTATTGGAGGTTTTGGCTCCTTCATGAAATCCAAATGTTATTAAGACACTCCTACTGCGAGTAGTGTATGTTGATAATTATCATATTCGTTAATTTTATCGATTGAAAAGAACTACTGTCTAGATGGCTGAATTCTACTGAATTTTCCTATTCCGTCAGCCATCATTAGATCTTCTATTTCTATTCTTATTCATGTCTGAGTATTATTCTAAAAATTCGCGCTTGCAGGAATGTCATCAATGAGGGTTTCGATTTTTGAAATAAAAATCAATCAGAAATACTGCCCCTGATTGGCGCAGGTTAGATTGAAAGGAATAAACGAGTAGATGGAAGTTGAATGGGACACTGAATTGTTCAAAAGGAACGAAGCTATATTTCGAGCTGGGATAACTCCTCACCTTCCACCATATCTCTCTCTCTCTCTCTCTCTCTCTCTCTCTCTCTCTCTCTCTCTCTCTCTCTCTCACACACACACACACACACACACACTCCTTCTCCCTCTCTCATTCAAGTAACTCCCTGTATTTTACAACTAACATTTTATCTCGCTCTTAAAGTATTCAAGATACATTAAAGCCCTTTTGATTTATCGCCCACACAAAGGATACTATATCTGAGATTTTCCTTCTTAAGAGACGCAACACAACGTTATTTTTAAAACACATTTAAAAAAAATCATTTTTAATTTTTTTTTAAAACATTGATTTTCATTTGCTTTGCATTTAAAAACAGGTAATATTCAAGATTCTTTCCATTACTGAGAAACGTCCAAAGATATACCCTATCCTGTGATATCAACGGAGGTAGAACCAGATTCAATGTCAGTCCTAAATCCCCGGGAATGAGGAAGTTTGTGTGGAATTAAGCGCTCATACCACCATTAAAAATGTCAACAAATAAAAAACACTCCTCATAAGCTGTTTTTGGCGTTGAACTTTGTACAAATGAAAGACAGGTGACGGCCATATATATATATATATATATATATATATATATATATATATAGTCCTTGGAAGGTAGCAATAAGAAATATTTTATTAATGCTTATATTTTCTTAGCTTCGTTTCTTATCTACTTCCAAAACATTTCCTTTATCTTGAGTTTGAACTGTTCTTGGGCGGCTTGTACCGATTATATTCATTTCTTCTTCGTACTTTGCCATTAATGCAATTTTATCTGCTAATTTGATGTGTAGAACCGAATTACCCTATATATCTTGTTCTATCGTTGTCTCTTCAATGAACATATTGTTCTGAGAAGGTGGCTGAGGGCACCCTTGTCTTACGCCTTTCTTAATTGTAGCTTCTTTTCACTCATTTGTAAAGTTTTGTGCAGGTACTCTGGTTTTTATGATAATGTTCCAAATTAACCTTTTACCTTTCTAATTCCTGCTTTATATAATTAAACATAAATTTCTAGCATGAGGTATCAGTTTCTATGCTTTTTGTAAGTCTTCAAATGCAACTATCGACTTTGTATGCATGTCTCTCTTCTTATCGGTATAAAACTAAGTGCTAAAACGGCTTCCCTTCTTTCTCTTCCGAATTGAAACCCATTGGTCTTCATGATGTTGTGCTCAACTTTATTTCTTAGCCTAATTTTTATTATTCATAATAGTATTTTAGAGTCATGAGCCAAAAAGGAAAATTCCTCCACCCTAAATCATCTTAAAAAAATATCTAAGTGATAATTTTTATGGCATCTTTTCATAGGAAGACAAATTTCGAAAATATTTTTCTTTGGTCTCTTAAACAAATGCATGAGAGTTACAAACCACAGACATTTTCTCAAATAACCCATTAATCATGAAACAATTTGTCACCAATGTTTTAGGAAATTAAATTTTCTTATTTGATTACCACGGCTACTTACGTTATAAATCTTTTTCAATTGATGTGGAAATAAACAGAAAACGGATGCCTCGCTAAATCAATTGTTAATATAAACACAATCTGTTCGCCTTATCTAGAGTGGAGAATACTCCATCCCCAGTAGAGAATATTATACATCTATTGACATGCTATATTTTTTCTTGGTTGAAAATCAAGATAGAATTAGAATAAGAAAGTCTCGTTGAATTTTATTTTAGAATACGAAAGTCATTTCTAGTCTGACTGAAGGTACATGAACGTCTGATGTGTTTGGTTGAATAATGTGATTAAAACGACATTTTATGGTTTCTAAATGTCTTTCTATAAAAGCTGCAGGTTCATTTTCATTCATACAATAGTCAGTTTTTTGAAGTCCGAAAATGCCTCAAGTTCAAAAGTTCAATTAAGAGGTAGACCGAGAAACCTTCCCACTTTAACTAGTGCACGGTATGACGTGCAAACATTTGATTTGTTACATTCTCCACATCTAAGATCCGTAAAATGCTAGACATTTTAACACAGCTTGATTTTTTAGTCCGGTATTTCCTATTTTCTAAAAGCATTTTTTCTAAACTCTTCTTTTGCACTAACCGTTTCTATTTCAACTAAACTAACACATTTAACTCCTGCTTCTCGTTATTTCATCTTCAACAATACTTTCCCGTGGTGCTTCTTTTCAAGTTCCCTTGCCACTAAATTTACCACAATAAATTATCCAATTACTTGTTGATCAATCTACTCTATATCATGTCGACCTTTCAGAGCAAAATGACTAGATTATTTTGAATTCTTGCTGATTGCTAATCCAGTATCTGTGAAAAGTGAGTTCTACAGATTCTCGGAAGTAGTCATAGGTATTTTTTTTTCTGTATTACGTTCTTTTCATAAGTGGGAGGGGGCAACTTGTTTATACCAATAGGGCAACAATTATATTTTTTACGAAGATTCTTCGTGTTTTCGTAAGGAATATACTTTATCCCTTTCCGATTTCCAGCATAAGTTTATGGGCAAATTTGGATTTTTGCATTTAGTAATGCAATTTAAATCGTATTGATTAGATAAGAAAGTAATTTCAGAATGGAGAAATGAACTTATTAAAACATTTGATTCTTTGCACATCAACAAAATATCGAATTTATTAATAAAAAATATAATGCGTACATAAGTAATATTTTAACAGGAAAATCGTTTATAGTAACTGATGCGTTACATAGATCTAAATCACACATGCAGAGTGACATTTTGTCAGTGACAATACATCCGTAATACAACTCAACCCCTTTAGAATCTTTATTGGACGAACATCCTCTTGTGACTTTGGTCTTGTTACCACCTAGCTCCTCTACTAGCTGTATACAGAATGCAGACCTTCTCTTGGGGCAATGCGTCTCCAAGGTTCGTCTACTGCTCCTATTCAAGTGGCGCCAATAACTACGAGTGCACACGGGTCTTTTCTGGTTACTGCAGACAAAGCATGGACATTTAAATAGGCACGAAAGAATAAACAAAAATATATTATTTACTTGTTATTTTACTTTATTATGTTACAAAAAACAATAAAAAAAGTCCGCCACGCAGGGACTGCGTAAACTAAGGAGATTTCCCACGTGAAGTTTTACAATAGAGAAATCTGTATACTAATAACGGCAGTAGCAACGAATCTCTAGACCAATTCACGAGAGACGAACAGTTGCGAGGGACGAACTTTCACAGAAACGGCCGAACTATCTTTCGGCGGAAAGTACCGAATATGGCCGACTTCTGCCGGCCACTCACACAATACAAATGCAAATATCTCGGTTAATATTCAAGATACAGAATAAATGTATAGAACAATATTTATAGTAAATTTAATTTGAAATAAGATTAATTCTATACAATTTTTCAATCCGACGCTTAGTAACGGAGATATTTCGAATTTTCAAAAATCCCCCCTCTAAACCCCCCCCTCTCACTGGTCCCATTTCAGCCATTAACGAACTTGATCTTCCTGTTTACATAAAATGATTAAATTCCGAGTTTGGTAACGATCAAACAAAAATTCCGGCCGCTAGAGCGTTAAGTGACATATATATATAATTTTGAACGGACCTCATTTTCGTCATCTCCTGGGTAGGATCGATGGACATTTGAAGAAATTTTTCGAAACTCGCGTCATGAGTACGACCTCAATAGCTGATTTCCTTTAAGGAAAATCTGCTAAAATACTTAATGAAGTAAGTGAGCAACAACTAAGTAAGGGCAAAACCGGCAGACCGATAATATAGCGCCTAAAGAGGTTCTGTCCCTACTTCTGTAGCTGGATTACTTGTTGAAAAGTATTAATAGTGATCGATATTTTTAGCAGATATCTTTTAAATCAGCAATTGAGGTTGTACTCATGACGCGATTTTCGAAGAATGTCCATCGACGAAAATGAGGTCCGTTCAAAACTATATATTTTACACCCTCTAGCTCTAGCGGTAGCAATTTATATTTGATAGATACCAAACTCGATACTTAAACGTTTTATGTAAAAAAAAAGATCAAGTTTGCTATTGTTTGAAACTGAACCAGTGGGAAGGGAAAGGGAGTTTAAAGGGGGTAATATCCGAAATTCAAAACATCTCCATCATTATACGTCGGATCAATAGTGTAGGACCGATCTTAATGTACATATAGTGTTCTAACAAAAATGCGTAGTGTTGACGACATCAAGTAAGATTTTCCGCTATTGACTCGATTGAAATGTTTATTTGATCTATGGCGCACTCAATATTTAAACGTCTAGTTCATCTGTAATGCTCATATTTGGTAATAGCTTAATTTGGACCAGGAATAGGGGATTTAGAGTCGGGGTGGTTCGAAGTTTTAAAATTATTTCTTTATTGTGAATTGAATAGAAAACTTTTTAAAACCAATTTTTTTTAGAACACTGATGCTCTACAATAGTTGATCAATACATTTATTCGTAACTCAAATATTAAGTGAATTATTTGTAGTTTCCTGCTTTGTTTTCTCTACTTCTACTCATCGGATTTTTACTTAGAAATAGAGAATATTTGGTGAGATGAGATTAGTAGTGTATGATCTGTATAGTTTACGCAGCCCCTGACGGACTTTTGATTTACATGGAGTAGGTATACTACCATCCTCACCACGTGTATTAGGATAATGATTTATTCAGTCGGTCCAGCTGAGGCAAGGTCAGCTGAGAAGTACAACCCAGATGACTGAAAGGGAGGGAAATAGCAGCCTTTCTTGGAGTTCCTTATGTAGACACACCACAACGATTCGAAGTCAGCCACACCACATTATGCTTTATTTTTTAAATTAATAGGAAATCATCTTGGTCCGGTATAACAGTAGCCAGGGATCAAATCCTTTCTGAGTAAGTAATATTATGATTACAAAGTAATCACAGGTAAAATTATTTCTTTAAAGCAAAAATTAAAGGGTCAATCTCAGAATAATTAGTGGAAAACAAACAGTACTAGTTGTGCTTAGAATGCATTTTTCATTCCTACAATGGTTTTTAGATTTAGAAATTTGCAGGTTTTGGTTTCCGGTTACAAAATAGAATTTGTCAGTGAGATCCTATGAGAACGCCTAGATAAATTCCAAAAATATATATTATTTGTTACCGTCCACTTTGAGCTATTAAGGCTAATTGGAACGTTTTTTCCTGGTTACCACCTTTTTCTAGGCAGGATGGAATTGAGGATTTTATTGAACGTGTTATTGACTAAATAAATTCCTATTGCCCAATTGAGAATTGAACTCATTACTCTAGGTTTGCCAACTGAGAACAGAGCCTTAACTCACATGACAGACCTGAGCCCCATATACAATTTTGAATTTTTCCAAATATGTCAAGAAAATGAATATTGTCAACGTGAACAGTTTAATACTTTACTACCACTGATAGGGGTTTACTGGGAAGTCAAAACTCATATTTGTTAATACTGTTTCTAAAACCAAAGGAAAAATCGTGTTTCAAATGTACTTTTCAGTCCTAAACCGATGATTAAATTTATTACTTTCATAATTCTTACTTACACTCAAGTTCGCAAATATATATATATATTTCTTTCTTGAGATTTTCTCAATCAAATTAATAATTTATTGTTTATTTCTTTTGGGAAATTTATTATTGTTTGAAGGAATTTGATCAAAATGGCCTATACTAATTCTTTTTCCATAGACAGAATTGAGGGTTTACTTGGGATAACATTACTGAGATGTAAGTCGTTATATAAAACTAGATTTATTTCAACCCATAAACAATTGTAAGGTGGACAATATTTAATGGCATGCCATGATTCACGCTCTAAAGTATAATGACTGTGGTTAGACGGTAATAAAATAAAGAGATTATTTAGTGATTAAGTTAATACAATCTTTATATTTTGATGGGAAACAATTATCTCAAGTAATTTAGATATAAAAGCTATTCTAAACTCAATCCATAATATTCCTCAAATGGTCATTTTAACGGCTTGGGTATAACAGATGAGTGACTACACCTTTACAGTACATGTCGCTGGACATTTCTGTTATTTGAAAAACGTAATTTTCCAGATGAAAAGTTTTTCTTAAGAACGAACTGCAGGGAATTTATTGAAGGTACATGAAGTTTATTTATGAATATTTGAGTGATTAGGGTTTTCGTGTTTATCTCCTAGTTACTATCCGATTTAGCCCGCATTCCGCTGAGTGCTGACTAAATCGTATAGTAACTTGAAGATAAACACTAAAAGCCCCGAACACTCAAATATTCATAAATAAACTTTATGTATCCTCAATGAATTCCCTGTAGGTTGGTGAGCAGGCCTTAGGCGGGGGGAAACCATGAGTCGCCTTTCTTGATTATTTGTTTGCTTTGTCTTTGTCCTAAACAAGGAGTATAAATATCCTCTGGGACTCCTTTCAAAAGCTGAATTTAGAGAGGGGGAACTGGGTCCCCGAGGATTGTTAGTAACTTAGATAAAATCGGTCTTAAGAGGTTCCTGACAGACAATCTACTTGGCAGAACATAGAAAGACCTGAAGGAACAAGTGAGTGGAATAAAAATAAAGGAGGGTAGATAACCTACCTTTTGTTAAGCCTTCGCTTCAAAAGGGAAGGATTTTTAGTCTGCCATTGTCACCTCTCTTAATCAACAAGGCTTTCTGCAACAATTCTTCTCAAATTTATTTGGTTTATGATACTTACAGAAATAGGTAGGTAGTACTGACATTCTGTCCGGCCAGCAGGCTACTATCATACGAACGTTTATAGTTTGTATAATTAAGGAACACTTATAAATAGTTAATAGAATCAATAGAAATGTGTTCACCTAAGCCCGTAGAGATGTTTAGAGAGAATCACTTTATTGTATAAAGTTATATGCAGTTTGTGAGGCTGCTCAATTACATTGAGATGCTGAAGCACAGAACAACTAAAACCAATCCCTAGGACAATACCAATACTAAGTAAAACAATACATATTGTATCTAGTAAGATAAATATCTAAAATATCTTAGCACACTCAGCAACCTAAAAGGTGTATGTCACTATATATAAATTAACAAACTCTATTATAAGAATAACATGATCTGTCTATAAGATCACTGGTCAAAGTTAAAGTTAAAATATATGGTGGGAAATAATGACAATAATTATAAATTTCAAATAATAATTCATACTCAAATAATAATAGTTTAATTCCGCAAATGTATTACCATTGTCAGAAATTCTCTAAAAGCAGTCTCTCAAAAAGCCTAGAGTAACAAGTAATTACAACTATTGAAAAATTAAATATTAAAAATAAAATTTAGATTAAGTAATATACACAAATAAAGATGAGTTCTAATTTCTTCATCATCGATTATATCCATATGACTAGCTGGTTTGGATTCAAATTGCTTATCAGGGTTAAAGTACACTTTAGTACCTCCATTTGATAGTTTTATTATTCTTAGGGGTTCCTATTATCAGTCCTGTGACTAAAAGTGCCCATGACGAGATGTCAGACAAAGGTTATAGAGCTATATACATATATGGCTGGTGGTGTAGGTTCACTATCAAGAAGAGGTATTAATGTTAACTTTAACTAAAATTGTGCAACAATTAGCCAGCAATAATACCAATATGTATAGATGTTCGTCCTTTCGGAGCGTAGGCCCTCAGAAGTACTAAGCCAACTAAAATCTATCAAGTGGTATTGCTGACTTTTACTTAGCCCGATCATCGATTATGTTTCCGAATAAAGTCCACCTGGTTTTAAATAAAGTCCGTCAAGCAGGGGCTGCGTTAACCATGCAAATTTCCAACTTAAGTCACGTATTTGCATTTATCTCATGACGTAAAAGTTCAATGAGAACAATGTTTGTTATTTAGGCTTCAAATAAACTACTTCATAATACAGCTTGTTGTTGATATGGCGTGAGTAGGAGTGGGGGTTTACTGAAGGTCGAAAACTAAAAAACGCAAATATCTCGGTTAATATAAAAGATAATGAAAAAAAATGTGCATAACAACGTTTATAGAACATTATATTTGCAATAAGACTGGGTCTATACAATTTTTTGGTCCGGAGCATAATAGGGAAGATATTAAGAATTTTTGGAATTCCTCCCCGCTAAACACCCCCGACCCACGTCCGATTTCCGCAGTTAACGAACTTGATCTTTCTTTTTACATAAAACACTTATACAACCTCAATACCTGATTTCCATTAAGGGAAATCTTCTAATAAGTTAGGTGCAAGGTGGAAGTATAAATCCATAATTACAAACACACAGATCCAGGACTTCCTCTATACACCTATTAATTTATATTTCAAACTGTTCGGTTTCGAGGCCTGCAAATCATTCAACCTACACAAAAATAACGCCTATCAAGTCTCGAAAAAACAAGAAACCTTACATGTTAATAAACTATATATATGCTTTGAAATTCGATCGAAATTCTTGATGTTAATTAGGATTATAAAAATGGATTTCATTCAAATTAGGAATGAATCATTAATTACGATATATGCAATACATACCTAACATTTTCACATTGATAGCATTTCAATGCATCATGCGGAAGGAAAAGTAACCCAAACATAATTGAAAATCGAATAATCTTCATAAGTTATTGATTCAGTTGGTGGTCTGCAAGTTAAAATGTTTACATCAGGAAACATTATAATTGTTACTAATAATAAACCCTACATTAGTGAATGAATTGAGAGTTATGGTCAAACTACAAGAACAACACCTATTTTAAGTTCTCAATAAATAAATGATTTTGGATGTAGATTCTGCACTCGAACACTGAAAAATCAGAGGAACTCTTAACATTTCGCAAAAAATATACCTTTTGTACTTAGAGGATAGAGGAGAATGCTGTTCGAGATTAGCAGCAAATGATTTGAACAATTAAGACCATTTTTCAAAATAATATGGGTAACATAATAATAATGGTATTTTGAATTTAGAAATTCAGAAAATGCCATTCCATTTGATGTGTTGGCTGATTGTAGTATATATATTCGTTGTTTAGGAAAATGTAAACATGGAATTCAAGAATAATATTTCCCTTCATTTATATGCTATCATTTACAGCTACCAGCTTCGGAGGTAAGCGTCTAAATTAATAACAAGAAAGGTTTCTTCATTAATGTAGCCTAGAAATATTACCTAAAATTAGTTGATAATAAACATGCGGTGAACTATAAAAGGTTTTTCTGTGGCGACTCTCTCTGAGTCCATTTTGAGTATTCTCGGCGTGGTGTATGTATGTGTGTGTGTGTGTGTGTGTATATATATATACATATATATATATATATATATATATATATATATATATATATATATATATATATATATACTAGCTCAGATACCCGGCATCGCCCGGGAATTCATTTGAGGTTGAATGGTGATGGTATTTTTTTGACAAGGCATTACTTTGCAAAATATTTTGTTTATCTGTCCCAGTGTTTAGGGTTAATAACCGTTGTTGGCATTTGTTAATAATAAAATTAATTTTTTATGTAAGTCTTCACTGTCCTCCAAATTGTCATATTTCCCGTCTCCTGTGCATTATGCATAGATTTCAGTTATTAAGGACAAAATATTAACATAGATTTGAATTAATTTTTCCAGGTGAAGTACCTCATAGTTCAAATTGGAATGAATTGTTGAGCATATCAATATTTCTACGCACATTACTTGCTGCACACATAGTTCCTGGAGAAATGTATAAAACAAAAGTTAATCTAAATAACAAAGTAAACAACTTTAGTAATGTGCATGTTTGTCGAAAAACAAATAGACAATGAAATATCGCGAATTTTTATTTCAGGCCTCCCTTATAACCCCCACTCCCGTTCTAACCTAAAAATTTTAATATTGCTTATAATCATGGAAGAATTAATGCTAATTGACATACCGAGTTTTTTTTAAGTTCGTTTTAATCGTTAGCGCCCAATGATATAGTTGACTCCCGCTTTAGTTTATAGTGTATATCTCGTTTATACTTTGTTAAACGACAAAAATGAATATAACAAAAGTTACTCTAAATAACAAAATAAACAACTTTTGTTATGTTCATATTTGCCGAAAAACGAATAGAAAACGAAATACCGCTATTTTTAAATTCAGGCCTCCCTTACAACCCCCACTCCTGCCCGTCCCTAGAAATGTTAGTATGGCTTGTTATAATGAAAGCGTAAGTGCTATTACACATACCGATTTTTATTTATTTCGGTTGGGTCTTTTGTCCCAAATAAAATTGTTTATTTCCGCAATAGGTTTTAGCGTATATCTCGTTTATAATTCGGTATACGAAAAAAGTGTATATAACAAATGTTACTCTAAATAACAAAATAAACAACTTTTGTTATGTGCATATTTGCCAAAAAACCAATAGGAAACGAAATATCGCTATTTTTAATTTCAGACCTGCCTTATAACCCCCACTCCTGTTCGTCTCAGAGAATATTAGTATAGCCTAAAGTCTAAGTTGGGCTAGTAGTAATATACATACCAAGTTTCATAAAATTCGGTTCAGCCGTTTATGCGTGAAAAGGTAACAAACAAATAAACAAACAGAAACCAAAGAAACAAAATGCAGTTATGGTGTCTATGACATGTGAAACGAAAAGTAATCGTGAAATTTCGCGAAAAAATCAATGTACAGATAGAGGTTACAATTTTATATATATATATATATATATATATATATATATATATATATATTTATAGAGAGAGAGAGAGAGAGAGAGAGAGAGAGAGAGAGCTCGTAAAACTCAAAAACACCTGACCTTAAAATGTTGTAATTTCATATCTGGATCTGTTGTAAAGTGTGCCTCCTGTTTGATAGAGTTTTCGATCTTGCATTGTTACTTATTATTTGTTATCATGAATCATATACGATTGATATTTTTTAACGAAAATAAAAGACAAAGAACAGTGCTAAGGACATATAGCTAAATTAAAGAGTTCAATAACTACCTTATAGCGATAAAACCTTTTTTGATAAAGAATTTCAGAATATTTTAATCCCATAATGATCTTTAACATTGATAAAGAAAGTGACCTTGTAATAACAACAAAAAATGACATTTACTCGAATGTAATTCTTTTTTGAGATTGCATTCTTGTTGAAGGTTTCCAGAAAAATGGCTCTCAATAATGTTACATAACATATATAATCACATATTCCCGATAAAAAAAAAATAAAAAAAAAAAAGACATTTGTGTATTTATAGAATTATGTATTGAAATAGTTTTCTATTAAATAATTTATTGTTTTCTTATAAAAAAAAATATAGTTTACTGATTGTGGAAGTTTATCAACAGGTCACCTATTACTGAATGTTATTTAGTGAATACGTAACTAAATAAACTCCAGCAGGAAGTTTTATAAACGACTAGGTTTAGCGAGTACATGGTTTACTTGAGTCCCTCGATTAGATATGAGCTAGTGCTAACAAATTTTAGGATGTTATGCAATTCCAAAGTGAAATTCTTTCATTACGATTTTGGAATGGTTCTTGAACAGACTTGAATAGCTTATGAAGAACTTACCTTCTTCAATTTAGTTGCTATTCAATTCATAAAGTAACAATTATGTTTATCACTCTTCGTCATTCACGTGAAATAACCTAGTAACAACTTGTATAATGTTCATAAGTTCAGTACAACACTATTCTAGATTATTTTCATATGGATCTAATGAATTAAGTTTTTAATTATTTATTAACGTCCACTTTTTGCAACTAAGGCTAATTGGGACGGGTTATCTACAGGTTACCACCCTTTTCTAGCCAGGGTGACACTCAGGATTTTATTTAATGAATTCCGTCACTAAATAAATTCCATTGCCTTATTGAATAACATTGACTATAACCATTGAATATTGTTATTGTCCAATTTGTGCTATATAACATTGGTATCACTGCATTACGAATATGGATGGGCTATGTAGTATCTCACTTAGTCATTGAACTCCTAATTTTGGGTAAGATCTCTTTTGGACAATATTCTTGATGAGACTAACTTCCCGTGCCATTTTATTAGGGTATTTGAATTTGAAGAATGTCGCTTAGGGATGCCTATTCAAACATAGGCAACATGTTTACTATATAGTGTAGAAAAGGAAGACATCAAACCTTCATGCCTTCGCCTGGGATCAATGATAAATATTTTGTACCACATATCGCTCTACTTCATGTTTTCGCGACTAAACTGACTTACTCCAATACTAGAGTATTAGTAGTAATTATCCAACATGAATTATACTTTATAGTATAATGAGTTCGTTATGGGAAAATTCCATCAATAATAACATAGACCTCTGGGAATCGATATACATAATTTTTTTTTTATTATTAATATTATTATTATTTATTAACATCCACTTTTATACATAATTTCATAATTAGATAAATTGCTCGTTACTCCTATGACGTTTGTAAATATATAAAAAAAAGAAACAAAGTTAGATGGTTAAAGGCTTAACCATTATACCACAAACTAGGTTAGAAGGTTTCAGGTGACCTAAGACAGCATCCGAGTGGGTTCCCAGTGAAGTGGAGCTGAGATAGGCTGCTGATGGTGAGATGAACTCATTGATATGCTGACTATTGTTGACCCAGACAACATAATACAACAACTTCTAACCTTATAAACTCAGTTACTCATGATCACCTTAAACTTCATTAAATGCCTTAGTAATATTTATTAACTACATGAATATATTCACACACTTTATTGTCAAATGTGGTACTATTGAAGATAATATCTGTTATGATTTTATTTTGGTACTAAAATGGTATCTTTTTATTCATACTAATGGTTTTGTATCGCATACGGGATAAGCCTCGAATTATGACTCCATACTTCTTTTGGTAAATCGAATATTATATATATATATATATAGTTAGAACTGTGTAAATTGAATGAACCCCTATGGTTCTTTACCAGCTATCATGGAGTGGGAATTGTTCTTTACATGAGTTACATAAATAAATTATTTTAACAATATATTATAGTAGTATGGGCAAATACAAGAGGGAAGATGGGAATGGGCTAGGCGATGACTGGAGGGCTATACTGACTCCAGAGGCCCCTCTATTGGAATTCCATGGCTGTTTCTTCCTCACATGCTGGAATTAAAGATTCTCTTCCACCTACCGCCTTTCACTCACATCATAGAAATTTAAACTATTTACATCTCCTGCTTATATGTGGCAACTAATATGCAAATTCTGACTTATATGAAAAACTTATATTCCTTTGTAAAACATATAACATTCTATCTCTGATTATACATTTAATGGCTATTTCTTCTTCCAGTGTCTGTCAATAGGGATGCTTAACAATTCAAGTAAATACGCTATGTAACACGGTCACTTTGGAACGTCCAGTCGTATACATTAATTTCCACGTGGTAATAATTAACAAGGCATCAGAAGAAAATACTCGTTAATAAAAAGGGCTGTCAAAGAGCATCCTCTCAGTAGTATGCCATTAAATGAAAATGATAGGCATAGTAACTGTAGCTGAATGCGCCTCAAGCCTGCCTGGCCAAAAGGGAGGAAGGTGTCGCTCTTGTTGTTTGAATACATCAACAGCACAAGGGCACTTTTAATACATATAAAATGCATCTGTTACGGAGCGAATATTATAATGAACGGGTCTTATATTTATATCTCTTTGTAACGGTAAGATATAGGTTAGGTGTAAAACTTATGTTTTGTAAATTCATAAGACACGGTTTTTTTTGGGCAGTCATGAGTTGGAGAATAAAGAGACACATTCTGATAAAACATGCTAAATCTTTTTTGTGCTTAAGAACAGCACCCAAGGAATTTCGTACTCATAATGGTTAACTTTTACTAATATATTTTATCGAATTCGAATGGAGTATATAAATAGAAAAGTATATAAACCGAAAAACATTTAAGGGATCATAGTACAGTGCCTAGCTTTAGTTTTATTTATTATTTTGTTGGAATAATGTATAAATAAAGTATGGAGATTTTGACAAATGGATTCATTACATAAACTATTCTTTTTATACATATAGTGTATTGCTGGTATACATGTATCTTCACGATTAAAAAAAAATGAAGTGTTATGACGTCTAAAAAGTAAAAACTACGTGCCTTTGTTGAACTCGCTTCAGAAGTTATATATTCAGAATACGGCCAGGAAGTGTTGTTAGGAGACCCAAGTGAGTTTCCTTACAACAGATAAATTGATTTTTTCTCAATGGGAATTACACACATATAAAGCACTTGTAGATTTTATAATTATCGCTTCCTACCACTTCTAATTCTGTTTATTCTTATGTGTTTGAATCCATTCTTTGGAGTTCACAGAGGGTGAAAGTCTTACAATATAGCCAGCTGTACCTTTGTATTCTTACTTCAAAAATGTAAATGGGGCATAACTAGGGAGGGGGAGGGTTGATATTGTAGTCTGCATCGTCGTACTGGCTAATGCCTATCATTAGTGATCTTATGAAAGCAACGGGCCTCCGAAGGATGGCTATCTAACAACTGGAATCTACTCCACTCATGCTTTTATTGGTATGAATAGAATTTTCCTCATCATGACTTTATTGTTTGATGGTCTGTCGCAGAAGAAAACGGGAAACCACTGCATGCCCTTGTAACCCTCTTCATTCTCTTGATTGTTCCCTTGGTTATCAGGATTAGCTGTTCATGGGAACAATAACTAGGTGTAGCCTGGAGATTCAACAAAAACACCTTTACATCGTGGGCCCTGATTCTCAATTTGTACTGCTTCTTAACTGAGTTAGAAATATTTCAGGAGGTACTCTCTCCTCAGACTACCAGGTACCTGTACTTCTCAATAAGTTCTGAATTTACTACCAAACATTACTATGAGTCTAAATATAATTTTATTTGCCATTTATTTCCCCCAGGAAGGGATTAAGAATTTTTTTTTGATGGCGTAGAATGCCAATGACATCAGTACTAATAAAATGTTTAATCATTTTTTTTAAGACAGATTTTTAGAAAGCTGATGTCAATATTGAGGGTACATTATTACTTGTTAACCTGTATTACCACCTTAACAACTTACAAGGACGTCATCAAGCTAATGAGTTTAGCTTATTAGGTAAAAAGTGTAATTAAATCTAATTTATTTACTTTTTTATTTAATTTATTATTATTTAACGGAAGGATCAAAAAGGTCAAACACCTCCACTCTTAATATTTCTTTATTACAGGCAAAGTACTTTCGGGGCGAACCGTCCCATCATCAGTGCTCTAGAGTTGGTTCCTATTGAGCCGACATCTCCGGCGAGAGTCTCGCCGGAGATGTCGGCTCAATAGGAACCAACTCTAGAGCACTGATGATGGGACGGTTCGCCCCGAAAGTACTTTGCCTGTAATAAAGAAATATTAAGAGTGGAGGTGTTTGACCTTTTTGATCCTTCCGTTGATGATGGACCTCCACCAGCCAGCACAAATCCAGAGTTATTATTATTTATTTTTCAACCCGTGAATGATGGGAAACAGAACTAAAGTATATTATAGTATAATATAATATAGAATAATATGTATATATATATATATATATATATATATATATATATGTGTGTGTGTGTGTGTGTGTGTGTACACATTATACATGCACACGTGTATGAGTGTTTAGGTATTTTCAAATATTTTTGTCATTCATCCGTACGGCATTGTCGCTATTAACTGCGTTCTGAGTTCTCAATTAACCACAATTTATCTGATTAACAGGGTATCTCAATCAATTTTTGACCCATAATTTAACTTTAAGACATTGACTATAACGTCCTATTTTTCCATTGTACTATTTTCCCTCCCCGGTCACCCAGTGCAAATCATTTCAGGTAAGCAGATTTCTTTTCTCACCTCAACACTCCTCACCAGACCTCTTATACATATTATCAATTTCTGCTAATTTCAACTTTTTTCCCTCCCTTGTTTTATCTGAGATAACCGCTTTCTTTTCTTTTTCTGTCCATTTCGTAGCATATTAGGTCGATCCAAGAGAAAGAGAAAAAGTTGTAAATCTCTGAGAGAAAAAGGGACGAGGCGTAAAGTATGCTGAAAAAAGAAATTAAATATATTTTAAAAATTGGCTAATGCTCAGAAGTTAGTTTGACCATAATGCCGTAGGTGCAGTTACACACTAATAGTGGAAGAGCTTGGAAGATGATAAATTTATCCGTACAAGTTGAAACACTAACCACAGCAAAAGTAGTAACACGCAGTGTTAAAGGTATGTTTACTCTTTTTTGGGTAGCGCAATCAAAATTAAGCAATAAATTAGACCTTAGGGAATGCGTCCAGGCTCGGCACTTCTATTCGGTAATCGACTGCCCAAGCCTCTCAAACACTATGCCTTTCGCCCTCCAAAGCTATATCGATTATGCTCTATTTCTCTCCTCAAGGTAATTCGGAAACTCATAATTGTGAACTAATAAATCTAGCTAATTCACCTAATCTCGTATACCCTATGTAGTGAGCACCTCTCGAGGTAAGTCACTTTACCAATTAGAGAACAAAGTTATTTGGTAATTTTTTGTCTTCCACCTTTGTACTCTCTACATCTATACTAAGGAAATGTTATTCAATGGATTGTTTTCCTTTCCATCTAAAGGGAAAGGCGAAACCTCATCTTCTGAGTAGATGAAGAATGAGATAAAAAATGCCTGACCTATTGAGGGTGGACAAACGCTGTCAGGATGTACCTAGATCCTAGAACTAATGATAAATGCATTGCACAATCGACGATCAGCCGTGTCGTAGAGTTCCAAATAGTTCATAGTAGAATTTATCATTAGGAGTTGGATTTTTTTGAGGACGTTGTTTGTGAATCATTCCAAGGCTCATACCTGTATGTGGCATGTGGTTCTAACCTCAAATTAAATACCCAAAATATTCTGGATTCTATAGAACGGTTTCAAACAGATTATATTCTGGATTAAAAATGAGGCGAGGAAAAGAGAACTATTTTTGAAGTGGACATTTTCTAAGGATTAACCTTGTATTTGCGGAAATAGATAATGGCAAATGAAGGCAATTGTGAATCATATTCAGGTTCACCGTTGACATCCTGAAAGTTTCTGGATTCCAATCTGATGTACTCAGGTTGATATCTTAAAACGTATTATTGTAGTCATTATAAACTCCACGTACACCTAATAAATTCTAATGCAACTAATTGTAAACTTTTGGTCACCTCTTATTACGCAATTCCTGTTTGCGAATATTTATTAGACGTTTTGACTTCTAAAGGCAAGCCCGCAACGGCTATTTTGACAAATGTATCAATAGAGCTATCTTAAATTACGTTTAGTCCATTTGTTATATGGTATGGATAATAAAAAGAAATCTCAGAGCCCAGAGCTGCTATCTTTAAAGGTTTAAACTGTATGGATATCAATTTGAACTTAATAGTTTAAATGTTTTATTCGTTGTTTCCTTCCAAACAAGATCGTTAAAGAATCTTCAGCCGTGTGTATGCCTTTGTAAATAGAACGTTATTAGGGAAGTAAGTATATTTAACGAAGACATCATCAACAAAAACTCAACAACAACTTAGATAGAGTAGAACTAGAAAAGAAAGACTTCAAAAGAACTACCAGTCTTACTACGATAACAGTAACAAAAATTCTATTCATATCCCTACGCCTTTTTCAGGGTCGGTATGTTACGTCAGTTATATTGCTTTAAATGGAACCGAGCAAACCTTGTGTTGCAGACTTTTCTGGCACCCGCCGTCGGAAGATCTAGATTAGGCTCATCTCTATGTTCCAAGTTATTCAACAACAACCTCCAGTAGAAACTCTGAAGAGCTGGAATTCATTCACACTGAGACGTGGCAACCTTTACATATACACATTACAACACAAAAATGGACATTGATGTTATATTTCTTAAGCATATTTGACATGCAAGACAAAAATATTGTCCTGAATAAATACTAAAATTAATTCAAGATTAGAAAATAGCTGATTTCCCTTAAGGGAAATCTGCTAAAAGAAAGTCCATATTTGTCTGTTAACGCTCTAGCGGTCGTAATTTTTGTTTGATCGTTATGAAACTCGATATTTAAACGTTTTATGTAAAAAGACAGATCAAGTCCATTAAAGGCTGAAATCGGACCAGAGGGAGGGGGGGTTTAGAGGGGGATTTACGAAAATTCAAAATATTTCCGTTATTATGCATCGGATCAAAAAATTGTATAAAACTAATCTTATTGCAACATAAATTTACTATAAATAGTGTTATATACATTTATTCTGTATTTTGAATATTAACCGAGATATTGGCATTTTTCTGTTTTCAGCTTCTGAGACGAGATCGGCTAACTTCGGGTTTATTCGTGAGTTTCCGTCAAGACCTAGTTCGGGTCGTTCACTTAACTGTTCGGCTCTCTATTCTGAAATTTCTCTATTGTAAAACTTCACGTTTGTAAATTTACTATAAATATTGTTATATACATTTATTCTCTATCTTGAATATTAACCGAGATATTTGCATTTTTATGGTCCGTGGTCGAGTATAGTTTGAATTACGTCGGCCGTTTTCGACATTGCTCGGCTCAGGTGGAAGCTTCTTCTAACCTTACCTGTCGTTTCTAACCTTACCTTACCTTCGTTACTTTGTGATATTTATGCAAATAAGTTCTGTTTATCCGCCCCCCCCCCTCGTCTTTAGTTCTTGGACTACTAAAATTTGAGTTATTAAAATATAAATTATTCTTACAATTCAGGAGCCGTGTCAGTTGGGAATTTATTTTAATTAACCGAATTATTTCTCATTACCGTTTGTATTTAATCACGGTGGTATTGTGTAACCAGTATGCAGATTTCTCTATTCTAAAACTTTACAGGGGAAATCTGCTTAGTTTACGCGGCCCCTGCGTGACGGACTTTTTTTTAGTTATGTATGTATCCTTAAAAATCCAATATAAGGAAAACAGAAAAAGTCCGTCACGCAGGGGCTGCGTAAACTAAGCAGATTTCCCACGTGAAGTTATACAATAGAGAAATCTCCATAGGAGAGCCGAACGGTTACGACAAAGGGCCGAACTAGCTTTTCGCGGGAAATTCAAAAATCCGGTATCGGCCCAAATTTCATAAAAATGCAAATATCTCGGTTAATATTCAAGATAAAGAATAAATGTATATAACAATATTTATAGTAAATTTAATTTGCAATAAGATTGATTCTGTACAATTTTTTGATCCGACGTATAGTAACGGAGATATTTCGATTTTTCGAAAATCCTCCCCTCTAAACCCCCCCTCCCACTGGTCCGATTTCAGCCGTTAACGAACTTGATCTTTTATGTTACATAAAACGACTAAATATCGAGTTTGGTAATGATCAAACAAAAATTGCGACCGCAAGAGCGGTAACAGACAAATATATATATATATATATATCAATCTATCTATATATATATATATATATATACATATATATATATATATATATATATATATATATATATATATACAGTTTTGAACGCACCTCATTTTCGTCATCTCCTGGGTAGGATCGATGGACATTTGAAGAAAAATTTCGAAAATCGCATCATGAGTACAACCTCAATAGCTGATTTCCCTTAAGGGAAATCTGCTAAAAGTAGCGTGAACACCGAGGCGAAAAAGTGTTTAAGAACAAAAAAATTGAGAAAAAATTCAGTTCTTCAGAGGAAATATATTCTATCAGATAGATTTATTAAACCTTTGATAAAAGCCGTCAAGGAGTAAAGGGAAGCGAGAGACAGGGAGGATTCAATATCCGAAATTGAGGGGGCGTTAACAGGACCTTGATAGGAAATGCAAATAAGGCTTTGTGCCGTGGCCCGAATGGTGCCGGAGATAGCCGACATTACCTAAGAGTGGGGGTAAATTCACTGTTTCCATGGAGAAGGATCCTTTACAGGGATGATTTTCTCATATGGGGTTTTAGCAGATTTCCCTTAAGGGAAATCAGCTATTGAGGTTGTACTCATGACGGAATTTTCGAAATTGTTCTACAAATGTCCATCGATCCTACCCAGGAGATGACGAAAATGATGTCCGTTCAAAACTGTATATATATATACAGTGCTGTGAAAAAGTCTTTGAACAAAACTGTTCTTGTGAGAATAATTTAAATAATTTCATTTTAGCACTTAATTTTTTACTTATTATTTTGCTAAGAGTCCTAAATGTACTGTGCATTTAACTTTCTAATGTAAAAATGTGTACAGTGGTGGATAAAAGGATTTATAACTGCTTGTCAATATTGTCACTATTAGGTTCTAAATTCTTTTTATAATCCTTTCTATTGACGTCATCTTAATGTTTACATTATTATCATCTCTTTCTCTTGAAATCAGTATAAATGTTCAGTTGGAAGGTACAACATATTTGTGAAAACAAAAAAAAAAACGTTTTTATTCATAGAATACTGCGTTTTTTCAAACAGTAAGTAAAATTTATAGTGTAAAATAATTTTCCTTAATAAACTTATTTTTTTCTGTACTTTAAACTAACTGATTTTCAGGAAATGGCGAAAATTAATCTTCTTGATAGACAGAAAGTGATTATTTTGTATCAGCAGGGCCTTACTATTCAGGAAAATCAAAGGCAAGTGAAAGGTTCTATTTCAGGAATACACTATATTATTGAAAAATTTAAAAACAGCAAATGTATTTTGGACTTAAAACGTTCTGGTAGGCCCCGAAAGTTAAACCGTGCTGCAGAAAAACATTTGAAGTTGTTATCTTTGCGCAACCGCAAAAAGAATAGCACACAACTTGCTCAAGAAATAGCTGAAGCCACAGGTACACAAGTATCGTCTTCTTTGGTTAGAAAGAAACTTATAAGTTTTGGACTTAGGGGATGTGTGGCTAAGAAAAAAACATTTTTTCCGTCGTGGAAATAAAGGAAAGCGTTTGAAATTTGTGAAAGAACATGAAAATTGCACCGAAGAGGACTGGAAAAAAGTTTTATGGACCGACGAATCAAAATTCGAAATGTTTGGCTCTAGGAGAAGACAGTATGTGAGGCGGCGGCCAGGAGAGAAGTATTTGGAAGAATGCTTAAATCCAACTATGAAGCATGGAGGAGGTTCTATAATGGTTTGGGGTTGCTTCTCCGGCTATGGAGTGGGAGATCTTGTGAGAATAGAAGGGAAAATGGATGCTAAAAAATATCACAGTATTCTTATATCTAACGCAATACCATCTGGGTTGAGGCTTATAGGGCCGGGATTTCTTTTGCATCATGACAATGATCAAAAGCATACAGCCAGAACTATCAAAGATTATTTGGCAAGAAAAGAAGAACAGGGACAGTTAAAATGTATGGAATGGCCACCTCAGAGTCCTGATTTTAATCTTATAGAGCATTTGTGGGAACTACTTGATAGAAAAAAAATTGAAAGGCAACCAAATTCTTTAGAAGAGCTGTGGAGAATCCTAAAAGAAGAATGGGAAAAAATTTCCCCTGATTACATAGCCTCTTTAATTTCTAGTGTTAAAGATAGATTGCTGAGCGCCAAAAGAAATAAAGGAGGACATACTAGATACTAATTTTTTGTTTGTGCTATATGGTTTTTAAATATTTTTTCGCTGCAATATTATATGGGTGGTATTTTTAATTAAATAAAATATTTATTTCACAATAATTTTGTTTTTTACCTTTTCTTCCGACTTAGATTATTTAAAAAATTACTTTGTTCAAAGACTTTTTCACAGCACTGTATATATATATATATATATATATATATATATATATATATATATATATATATATATATATCTATATATTTGTCTGTTACCGCTCTAGCGGTCGCAATTTTTGTTTGATCGTTACCAAACTCGATATGTAGTAGTCGTTTTATGTAAAAAGAAAGATCAAGTTCGTTAACGGCTGAAATCGGACCAGTGGGAGGGGGGGGGTTTAGAGGAGAGGATGTTCGAAAATTCGAAATATCTCCGTTACTATACGTCGGACCGAAAAATTGTACAGAATCAATCTTATTGCAAATTAAATTTACTATAAATATTGTTATATACATTTATTCTCTATCTTGAATATTAACCGAGATAATTGCATTTGTATTCTGCGTGTGGTCACCAGTAGGCTATGTTCGGACTTTCCGCCGAGAGCTCTGGTGGCCGTTTCCATAACTATTCGTCCCTCGTGAATAGGTTTAGAGGTTAGGTTAACTGTTTTTTGGGGCTAGAAACTACTGGGTTATTACGCCCTAAATAATGTTTTAGGTTTAGAGGTTTCTTACTACTACAGTTGTTATTAGGCAGATTTCTCTATTGTAAAACTTCACGTGGGAAATCTGCTTAGTTTACGCAGTGCCTGCGTGACGGACTTTTTAATTAAGAGATTGAGGGAACTTCTGAGATTAAACAAATAGAAATGGATTTCTGAATTCATGTTTTCAACTGAGAAGTAAATAAACACTGTCTCTTCATAACAGTCAGAGGAGAACAATTTTATTCTTTGGAGGTATTACATAGCTAAGATCAATTCAATAACCTTCTCGTTTAAAGAAGGAGGGGTGACGAATGGGGAGACAAAAACGCTTGTCTTATTGTATTCACAGAGTAGTATACGACAGTTGTAGCTTAATATATTGTAGTGTTGTAGAACTACACTTTTCGGTATTACAACTGTCGTTAAGAGATGATAATGTTTTGGTCATAGCCCGAATAATATTTTCTTTTTCATTGTATAAGGATATGATTATACAGGCTGGGGTGAAGAAAAACACGGTCGAGAGGAATAAACTGGGTTATAAAAGAGAAACTGACGTTTATTTAATTTTAAGATAAAGTGTTCAATCTATTGATCAGTCAAATAGATAAAATGGTAGGACGTTTGAACTTTCTACCTACAGTCGACCATGCATATGATTATAAATGCTATTTATGCATTTAATTAATAATATTTAAACGTTTTATGTAAAACGTAAGATCAAGTGCTTTAATACTGAAATCGGACCATTGCAGGGGGGGGGGATAGGGGAAATTCTGGAAATTCGAATTTCTCCGATAATATTCGTCGAGAAAAAAAAAATTGTTTTTAACAAATATTATTGCAGATGTTATGTCTAATAATGGTTGTTATATGCATTGTTTCTCTATCATCAATAGTAACCTAGATATTTGCCTTTTGTTTTAGTTGTAAGAGTTTAGTAAACTATTATTCCTACTCATGTCATATTAGAAATAAGCTGTTATATTATGAACCATACAAATTTAATTTAAACGCCCAATTTACGGTTCGGTGTCATCATTTATGATTTAAAGTTCTTAACTACATGAGTTTTTATTAGATCAACACCACACTCCATATCTGTCTGTCTTATGGAAAACTGAAGATTATATTCGGCAATGGCTTGGGGGAAGTGGCTGAGTTAGAAGAGGGGAATAATTCAAAATATCTCGGTTACTATACGTTAAACAATTTTGTATAATCAATGTTGTTGGGTTTTTAATTTCTCAAAACTATTGTTTTATAGATATTTTCTCTGAATTTAATATTAACGGAGTAATTTGAATATTTTTGGTTTCAGCCTTTTTTATACCTTCACTTCGATTTTCGCTTTACGTACATCAGTCACTAAACCTCTCTGGTCTAACTAACATTTTATTTTTTTATTATTATCAGTAAACTCTAACTTCTAGTGATAGAGAATAGCCTGTGAGATGAGATTTTATATGATTCAAATGAAATAATTTTAAATGAAGCAAATCAAAACATTTTGTATTCATAACTTAGTAGGAGTATATAGGTAGTCATTTGCTGTCTAAATTAATTTTTTATATTGTATGCTTCTGGATGGTCACTTGTATAAACAAGGCTTTATTTCTTGCAGTTTATTTTCTGCTGTTCTATGCAAGCATTTTTGCCTTTCAATTTATGTCTATAGTATTTGTAAATGTGAGTCTAGTAGGGCCGCCAGAAGGTTAAAGTCAGAAGTTTGTTTCTGTGTTGCATGTTTGACAAGGTCGTCCTCTTTTATCATGTCCTGGAACTCAAAGCATCGACACTTTTGTCTTTAGTTTTGAAATTATTTCTAGAATCTGCATAATTAAGGGATGAATGTTCTAAATTTTTCTGAAGGAAACTAAACAACTTAATGAATCGGAGTATATAGTAATTCCATGTGTTGTAGTCTGCATGTGTGACAGTCCCAAGAGTATAGCATGCAATTCAGCGATGTATATAATTAGTTATCTAATTTCATATGCATCATCTACAATAGTCACTGTGTCAGTACCTTTCTCAGTTTTGGATCCGTCTGCGTATATGGGTACAGCCTGTGTATTGGCGGTTGAAGTCAGTAAGTTGAAGAATGTTTCGTGTAAATAATTGGCTAAAGTATCATTCTTTTTAAATTTTTATAAGCTAAGGTCGATCATTAAGTGGTTCACTTTTCATGGTGATACGGAAAGTTGTCTGTGTGGGCAAACGGGAGAACCAATAATGTGTTCATTGTATTGTGAAAATCTCATTATTAACGGTTTTATATTTGTTTGCATTTGTGTGTGTTTGTAAATGTGGCTTGTTTAAAAAAGTATTTACACAGGGACTGCTCAAAGATGTTGACCTTGTGAGAAATTTTAAACACAACATCTTACACCTGTACTACAGCTGAGGTTCACCGGCTTCCACATAAATACTATTGACGGGACTTGCCCGAAAAGCCTCTGTTGTTATTCTAATTCCAGGGTTGTGAATAACGTCCAATGCTTTAGCATGCTACTACTGGCAGATGAGTGTGCTATGCAGGTTTAATCGAGTATAGACCAGGGCATGTTTCGCAAAACATTGTACATCTGTCAGCTACCCATTTACTATTCCTTAGAATCCACAATAAATTCAATGATTTCTTGCATTTGTTAACGAGATCTTTGATTTGGAGTGTACATGGGAGCTTGCTCTTATCAAACGTCATACCTAAAACTTTTAGTTGTGCTATAAAGTTGTTATAGTGGAATATAATACGAAATTTAGTGCATTTTTTTTTTGGAGAATATTAAACATTTTGTTTTTTTCTTTAGAAAATTTAAATCCAGTTCTATTGCACCAAATCAGATAGGGATTTATCGTATCCGGAAGATTCTCCTGCTCTATACGGAAAGTAACAGATCATCAGCATTAAGACAATAGGATACATTTCGTGGATAAAGATAAAAAATAGTATTAATCTCCACATTGAAGAGTGTGGTACTCAATACACTTCCCCGAGGAACCCCAATTTCTTGCAGAAATTCATCAGAGGAATCGCCGGTTTGTTAGACATTGGTAGACGTGCCTAAGAATGTTGCCTCGAAGATTCCAGTCATACAATTCTTTTTCGTTTGCCAGAGAAGAGATAAAGCGATCATATACTCCTTTAAAACAAAGGTATTCAAAATATCACCCCTAGTCTTCCAATGTGATGTAAAGTATTGTGTTATGGCCTAAACCCACATTGGTAAGGTGAAAGTTGTTAATTACTTTCTAAATATCATTGTAGACGTTTATTCAATATTTTTTCAACGAGTTTAGACAAACAGCATGCCAGTGAGATTGGACTGAAGCTGGACGGGTATTTCTTGTCTTTTCCTGGTTTCAGAATAAGGACTGCAATTAATAATATATATAATAAGAATTGAGAAGTGATGACTTCCATGAGTGTCATCTACGACTTCCTATTTAAAGCGAGTGTGTATTGAACATAAGCAAGCTGAGATGTCAATATGCAAAAATGCACCAGTTCTAGGTCATAAGTCAGTTGGTTCGTTCGTGCCAAGTGGAACGAAATCGAAATTTTCTAGTACTGTATTTGTTGGTCTCTTTGGTTGGAATTGGCCGAATTTCAGAAGGTACTAAGAGCGTTCGCATCTGTCAGTAATGGAAAGGGCTTTGGAACTTGTGTCAATAAATCGTCAATGCTTTGTACGTCAATTGAAGTCAACGCTTTAATCTCACGTGGTATATCTAGAGTGGCGAGTTCGATTGCCGCCCTGGGCAATAGGAATTTATTTAGTGACGGAATTCACTAAATAAATGTACCTGTAGATAACCCGTCCCAATTAGCCTTAGTTGCAAAAAGTGGACGTTAATAAATAATAATAATAATAATAATACTGTGGTGGATGATAAAGAGAGCATACAATATGAGCTAGTATATTATTCATCAGATGCATAAAGTAGTCAGGTAGTCAATGTGTTTCTATAGGCGGGGATATTCAACTGGATTACATTCACCATGATGCCCATTTTCTTGGGTAGCTCTTTGAATTTGCGTCATCAATTGAAGAGTATTATCATCACTTTCTTGAATTTGTGAAATTATACTGGAATAAGATCCTTTATTCAACATATTCTTTTTTTTTTCTTCGCTTTAATTATCTCAGCTTCTTAGATATTTATCCCAAGAATAGTGAGCAGATCCACAATGGCTACATTTGATTTGAGTGGAGTTTCTTTCGTGCTTTTCAGGTGAACATTTGACACAAGTAGGTCTTTTGCACTTGGTTGCAACATTGTTGAGGCGATGGCATTGTATGCACCAATTAATTCTTCATCAAAAGGTGGTAGTAGGATTCAGACTGGTGTATCAGTTGCAAACGTCAACTCCAAAATGTTACCATTGCTCGCTTGAATCCCTGGAGGTCTGAACATTTAAGATAGTGGAAGGAGTATTCATCCATCGTTGACCCCAGAAAATGTTTCCATGTTCCATCAAAAACATCAAATGGGAAAAATAGATAAACTCATTGACAATTTTGATGTTGTAGACTGTAGCAAGTCGGATAGAATTCCTATATTTTTGATCTAAGAAAAGTAAAAGGGATTAAAAATTCTCAACAATATCTATACCAGGTAAAATACGCTTTTTTTTAACACGTTTTCTAGATCAATATCTAATTTTAGTATTCTTTGTTATGGGAAATAAACAAAAAATCTCTTTTTTTTAACAGATTTCTGGTAACTTAATCAGCTAATTTGGTTGAAGTCATGACGCTATTTCCGAAACATTTCTCCAAACGTCCATCGATCCTACCAAGAATATGACGAAAATGCGGATTGTTCAAAATTATATAAATATATTTCCCAAGAAATAATTATAATGATTTCCACGTGATTGTTTATGCATTTATCAATCTTTCCGAAGGTGAGTTATAGTCTACTACACACAATAATTCCATCGGAAATAATTCGTTGGATAGGGTTTTTATTTTAGATTTTCAGAAGAACGTGATCATAGAGCCCGCAACTGGCTGTTTACCACTTTGATATTTTTTTTGTTCCCAGAAACTTAAAATATGAGTAGCATTTCTATCATATCATTGGGTCTACGCCATGGACTAATCTAATAATCAAAAGTCCGTCACGCAGGGGCTGCGTAAACTAAGCAGATTTCCCACGTGAAGTTTCACAATAGAGAAATCTGCCTAATAACAACAGTAGTAGTAACCTATTCTCACGAGGATGAATAGTTAGTGAAACGGCCACACTAGCGCTCGGCGGAAACTCCCGAACATAGCGGACCAAACTCACAATACAAATGCAAATATCTCGGTTAATATTAAAGGTACAGAATAAATGTATAGAACAATATTTATAGTAAATTTAATTTGCAATAAGATTGGTTCTATACAATTTTTTGATCCGACGTATGGTAACGGAGATATTTCGAATTTTCGAAAATCCCCCCTCTAAACCCCCCTCCCACTGGTCCGATTTCAGCCATTAACGAACTTGATCTTCCTTTTTACATAAAACGATTAAATTCCGAGTTTGGTAACGATCAAACAAAAATTGCGACCGCTAGAGCGTTAACATACAAATATATATATATATATATATATATATATATATATATATATATATATATATATATATATATAATTTTGAACGGACCTCATTTTCGTCATCTCCTGGGTAGGATCGATGGACATTTGAAGAAATTTTTCGAAACTCGCGTCATGAGTACGACCTCAATAGCTGATTTCCCTTAAGGGAAATCTGCTAAAAGAATGTTGCTATTAATTTGGAACTAATTCCAAAAAAAATCGTTTAACCTACCTCCCCCATGACAAAGTATCAGTGAGATGTGGGTAAGGCAACGCTTCCCAAAAAAAGGATAAATGCGCGAGGATGTATCATGTTAAAATACAATGCAGTATACATTTAACAGTGCAAAACTAAATAGACTCCACGTAAAGATGGCTTATATAATATACGAGTGTGGTGCTTGTAAATATGTAAATAGTAGTATGAGAGGTGGTGCAATATTGGGGTTGATGCAAACATGTTAAGTAAAAGCGTGTCATATCGTCAAAAGTAAACACGGGGTAATTTTATTAACATGATATCTGTGGGGAGGAGCGAGGCAGAGATCCACTCTAGCCCGAGGGTGGCTTCCGAGAGCATCTCTACCAATCCTGAATTTTAAATAGCTCAAACCACACCCTACTTTCTCTCTCCTTCTCAGCCTCTCATCGGCCTCTTTTTCTCTCCTTCACGCCCCTTTCCCATCTGGGATTTTTCTCTCTTTTACCATCATTATTTTACTCTGGCTCATCTCCAGCCCCCACCATTTTCTCTTTCACCCTCTCTCTCTTTCTCTTTATCTCTCTTATCATTTGTTCCCTCCTTCCTCTGAAATATCTTCTTACATAACCTCCAATCTTCCAATTGAAAGATCGGTTTCCAACAAAACAAATCGACATCATTTTAATACCCTTAAAATTCATCCTTCAAGTTAAAACGTTTACACGTGTTTAACACACAATAGGGTATAAAAAGAAATAAAATAGTTTAGGAATAGCTAGGATGAAACACAATAAGTCATACAGCAGGGCTTCCTACCAGTAGTACAATAGTCGCATGTGGAATTCAGACGAAGAGAGAGAGAAAGGCTAACATCAGGCGCACCCTGCTTCAAAGGTTGGGAAAGTTCAAAATATGCCTCCAATATCTGATTGCATAACGCCTTTTCGCTGTCTCATTAACTGGGAAATTGCAGCAGATCATCTGTCCAAATGTTTCTGGATTTTGATCACAATCAGCGATAAATCGAATCTAATCTCCGGGCACTATATTTAAAGACACGCGAGTGGTTGGTCGTGATTGTACATGATGAATCAATGAATACGGAATGAACTTTCATCCTCGACCCCCCACATATTCTCTCCTCTTTCTTATAATGAATATCTCTTTGGTCGTTACTGAGTGGAGGGAGTGAGAAAGGAGTTAATAGTCTTTAGCTCTGATTATGGTTGCTATCGTGCCAAAACTAAAGTGTTGTGCCCGCGAAGTTAAGAAGGCCGCTTACCTTTAACCATGAATATGCTACATAAAGGAGAGAGAGCTTGATTGTACCCACTTAATTTAATAAAAAAATGTTGATATATGAAAAGTTTTATATGCTATTTAGTTCTAAGACAGATAATTTTTTATTGTTATATGGTATCTAAAATAAATTAAATAGAAATGTAATTATTATTTTGTGTGTCAACAGGGCTCGGACGATGATGCACAGCATCGAAAGCGCTCTGCCTTTTTAATAAATTATTATAATGGAAGCGTAGCCAACAATTTTTTCATCCTACATACATTAGAACTCACTTCCTTCCGCCAGAATACCAACTCAGAATAAACCTATCACTTGCCATGCTATTGAATAATAATATAGCAATAGTTGCCCATTTCCCTTTGATTCGAGTGGTTTATTTTAGTTTTTCCAAATGACAAATACAAAATTTACTCATGAAGAAAATAAACAAATAGCCATCTTAATGACCCCAACGTTTTTCAAAGGGTTGGAGAGCTGGCAATAGTTCCTTTTATTTCTGTTTTTAACGCGATGAATCTCGCAGGGAACTCCTCTTTTACTGCAGGTTAAATTCATCCTCATATTTCGAAAGATATTGTAACTTTCAAAACTGCATCTACAGAGACTGCTGCCACGCTTAACATTCATGTCCTTCTCGATCACATTGAACGAGATCTACAGGATTTAGCCAGCGTCTGGAATAATGTCAGGAGCAAGCTGGAGAATCCGTACACCAAGAGTACGAGTTTTCGAGAACGCTATAATATCAAAAGTATCGTCCGACATGCATTAAATGTTTGAAGAAAGCAGTCGTCGAATTTTCATCGCAACATTTGTGATTATTACAAATAGTGTATTTTCAATAAAAAAATATTGCTGTGTAGTTTTTTTTTTTAATTTAATGTGTGCTCTTATTCTAATATTTGTCCAAGGCATATACATAGACCGTTGTATGTATTTACATGTTGTGATTGGGCATTAAAATCGATTTATCGCTCCGCTGATTGTGACCGAAATTCATGAAATTTCGGAACAGACGATCTGCTCCTATTTTCCGGTTGAAGAATACTAACTCAAAGAAAGTCTAGAAATCAGATACTAAAGGCATTTTTTGATCTTCCGGCCCTTGATGCTGGGTGTATAGCCGGTGGTACAAGGAAAACTCTCACGTAACAGATATAAATAGATGGTCGATCTTTAAATAATTCCAGGTTGCTGTACAAGTACGTAACAAAATATCCCTTTGTTGGTGATGGCTTTATTCGTGATTGTAATACACTCTGTTTTACTTCCCACCCTTAAACATGTTCTTGAAACTATTCTCTTATTGTAATTCATTGAATTTATCCTGTAAAACATTATTCAGACATTTTATGGATTTGGTCGTTCTGAACTGCAGTAGAAAGTCCTCATAAACGTCATCCTATCATTCATACATACCACGAACGTAATAATTATATTCAAATATTTCACAATTAAAACCAACGATTCAACATATAGTTTCATTTTTTTTTAAATTTAAATAGAATCTCAGAATGAAGAAGGAGTTAATTATTAACAATTTAAAGTAGGCAACATTCTTTAAGTCTAAAACCAGTTAAGCAAAATAAAAATTAAAGTGCTTCATCAGGGAAAATGTAAAGTAATTAAATATTAACTGAAAACAGATTCATCTAACCTGTTTTGCTTCACCGTTAAGGTAAACAATGTTGTAATGTTGGACCAGCCCTTCGCTCCGCCCCCCTCCACCTCAGAATCATCTGAAAAAAGATACGTCTTTTTAATCTCACAAAACGGCAGCTAAGAAGGGCTTCCATAAACATAAATGCAATGCACAATAAGAAAATACAGAGTCTCAAATTAATTCCTTCCTTTTAATTCCTGTAATTCTATATTAGCAGATTTCCCTTAAGGGAAATCAGCTATAGCGGTCGTCTATGATGTGATTTTCGAAAAATGTCCTCAAGTATTCGATCCATTCTAGTACATGGTGAAAATGAGGTCCATTCAAAATTATATATAAAGTCTGTCTCACAGGGGCTGCATTAACTAAGCACATTTCTTCCGTGCATCACGCATTTGAATTTATCTCAAAACGTAAAAGTCCAACGAGAACAATATTTGTCATTTACTATTCAAATAAGACACCCCACATACGAGTGAGGGTTTACTAAAGGGTGAAAACTAAAAAAAAGAAAATACAATATCTCGGTTAATAATCAAGATATTGAAAAAATATACATAACAACATTTATAGAACATTAAATTTGCAATTAGATTTATTCTTTACAAATTTTCAATCAGACACATAATAACGGAGATATTTCGATACCCTCGTTTAACCCCTTCCCCTCCTACTGGTCTGATTTTAGCCGTTTACGCACTTGATCTTCATTTTTACCTGAAACGTTTAAATATAGAGTTTGGTATTGATCAGACAAATTGCGACCAGTAGAGTGGCTAGGAAGAGAAATTTCAGAAATTTGAAATAAGTAGATAGAAAAGGGGGACTCTGGACCACCTTAAAAAAAAAGACGTGATATCCACAAAAATGATAAAACATGAATGTTTGCCAATTATTTTATTATTTTGTAAAAAAGACATGCAGTTTGCTTAAAATTATCTATTTTTTAAATAAAATTTACATCACTTTTTTTGCTTTCCAAAACGGATTTCGTTTCAGGATATTTAAAATTTTAGAATATCCTCAAAAAGGGAAACAGCTTCTAGAAAAACATTTTGGAGCAACATGATGGAATAGTGGGGGGTGGAATTTGATAATTCAAAATATTTTCGTTTTACGAGTTGGATCGCAAAAGGTTATAGACAGAATCTTGTTAAACTAATGATCTACTATTTTTGTTCTACGCATTTTGCCATAACTCAAGTATTATATGAGTTATTCTTGCTTTCTTTTCTTCAGCCCCACCCCCCTCCTCGCTGCCTTCTACTCAACTGTTGGTTTACATAGAAATAGGGAATATGTGGTGAGTGGAGATGATACAAGTACCAGCACGTGGGAAATCTACTAGTACGCAATCCCAGCGTGAGAGACTTTTTAGCAGATTTCCCTTTAGGGAAATCAGCTATTGAGGTCGTACTCATGACGCGAGTTTCGAAACATTTCTTCAAATGTCCATCGATCCTACCCAGGAGATGACGAAAATGAGGTCCGTTCAAAATTATATATATATATACTAGCTCAGATACCCGGCTTCGCCCAGGAATTTATTTGAGGCTGAGTGGTTATGGTATTTTTTTGGCAAAACTTTACTTTGCACAATATTTTGACATTTACCCGTCCCAGTGTTTAGGGTTAATATCCGTTGTTGGCTTTTGTTAATAATAAAATTAATTTTTTATGTAAGTCTTGACTGTCCTCCAAATTGTCATATTTTGTTATATTGCCATATTTCCCGTCTCCTGTGCATAATGCATAGATTTCAGTTACTAAGGGCAAAATATTAACATAGATTTGAATTAATTTTTCCAGGTGAGGTACCTCATAGTTCAAATTAGAATGAATTGTTGAGCATATCAATATTTCTACGCAAATTACTTGCGCCACACATTGTTACTGGAGAAATGTATAAAACAAAAGTTAATCTAAATAACAAAGTAAACAACTTTTGTTATTTGCTTGTCTGTCAAAAAACAAATAGACAATGAAATATCAGGAATTTTTATTTCAGGCCTCCCTTATAACCCCCACTCCCGTTCTAACCTAAAACTTTTAATATAGCTTATAATCATGGAAGAATTAATGCTAATTGACATACCGAGTTTTTAAGTTCGGTTTAATCGTTTGTGCCTAATGAAATAGTTGACTCCCTCTTTAGTTTATAGTTCGGTATAAGAAAAATGTGTATATAACAAAAGTTACTCTAAATAACAAAATAAACAACTTTTGTTATGTTTATATTTGCCGAAAAACGAATAGAAAACGAAATACCGCTATTTTTAAATTCAGGCCTCCCTTACAACCCCCACTCCTGCCCGTCCCTAGAAATGTTGGTATAGCTTGTTATAATGAAAGCGTTACTACTAATACACATACCGAGTTTTATTTATTTCGGTTGGGTCTTTTGTCCCAAATAAAATTATTCACTTCTGCTATAGGTTTTAGCGTATATCTCGTTTATAATTCGTTATAAGAAAAAAGTGTATATAACAAAAGTTACTCTAAATTACAAAATAAAGAACTTTTGTTCTGTTCATATTACTTTATAGGAAACGAAATATCGCTATTTTTAATTTCGGGCCTCCCTTACAACCCCCACTCCTTCCTATCCCTAGAATTGTTGGTATAGCTTATGATAATTAAGGCTTCAGTGCTAATACACATACCGAGATTTAATTAGTTCAGTTCAGTCTTTTGTGCCAAATAATATTGTTGACTCCCGCTATAGTCATTAGCGTATAACTCATTTAAACTTCGGAATACGATGAAAGTGTTTATAACAAAAGCTACTCTAAATAACAAAATAAACAACTTTTGTTATGTGCATATTTGCCAAAAAACCAATAGAAAACGAAATATCGCGACTTTTAATATCAGGCCTCCCTTATAACCCCCACTCCTGTTCGTCTCAGAGAAAATTAATATAGCCTAAAGTCTAAGTTGGGCTAGTAGTAATATACATACCAAGTTTCATAAAATTCGGTTCAGCTGTTTATGCGTGAAAAGGTAACAAACAAACAAACAAATAAATAAACAAACAAACAAACAAACAAACAGACACCAAAGAAACAAAATGCAGTTGTGGTGTCTATGACATGTGAAACGAAAAGTTATCGTGAAATTTCGCGAAAAAAATCAATGTACAGACAGAGGTTACAATTTTATATATATACTAGCTCAGATACCCGGCTTCGCCCGGGAATTCATTTGAGGCTGAATGGTGTGGTATTTTTTTGGCAAGGCTTTACTTTGCAAATTATTTTGACATTTACCCATCCCAGTTTTAAGGGTTTATACCCGTTGTTGGCATTTTTTAATACTAAAATTAATTTATTATGTAAGACTTCACTGTTCAAACCATAATCATGGGTAGCATTTATTACAATTGAATATAATCTATAATGAACATATTTCCTTTCAAAAGCTAATCTGAGCTCACATAGTATAGGCAAAGTTTTGCACGTAAGATTATATTTGAATAGTGAATCTCACTGGAAATCGCTTCCAGGAATGCCAGACGGGAAATAAGTTAACTCAATTAACTGGTCCCGTCATCTTCCACTCCCGCATGAGACTTCTCAACATTCTTCTCCTTATATTATTGATGCAAAACATTATTTTATAATTTATCTGCCGGATGGAATTAAATAATAGTGGTACCCTAAAAATATCATATCGAGTTTAAACGCATATTGTTTTTTGTCATAATGACATTACCATTAACGTTTAATTGTTATTATATTAGATATTTGTTTCAATAACTTCAAGGTGCATTATAGAAATTAAATAATGGAAATGCTCTTATAGTTTATATTTCTATTGGAAATAAATAACAAAGTTATTTTCTAGGAAAAATAAATAAATGAGGAGGGGATGACGAAGATTTATAACCTCACTAATCCGAATCATACTTTGAACTATCATATAAGACGAAAACATAACATCATTTGTCATAATATTCATTTATTAAAACCCCTTAAATAAGTACTAATATAATTATTGACTCCCGTTTAGCGTATATCCCGTGTTTACTTCATTTTACGACAAAAGTGAATGCACACAAAAGTTACTCTAAATAACAAAGTAAACAACTTTTGTTATGTGCACATTTGCCGAAAAACAAATAGAAAATAAAAAAGACGGTTTTTTATTTCAGCCTCTCTTATAATCCCCACTCCCCTTTGAACCTAAAATTTTTAATATAGCTTATAATCATGGAAGAATTAATGCTTATTCACATACCGAGTTTTGCTAAGTTCGGTTCAATCGTTAGTGCCCAACAAAATTGTTGGCTCCCGCTTTAGATTTTAGTGTATATCTCGTTTATACTTTTCTATACGACAAAAGTTACTGAAAATAACAAAATAAACAACTTTTGTCATGTGCATGTTTGTCGAAAAACCAATAGGAAACAAAATATCACTACTGTTAATTTCAGGCCTCCCTTACAAACCCCACTCCTGCTCGTCCATAGAAATGTTGGTAGGGCTTATGATAATAAAGGCGTCAACTCTAATTAACATACCGAGTTATATTTAGTTCGGTTGAGTCTTTTGAGCCCAATAAAATTAATGACTCCCGCTATGGTTTTTAGCTTATAACTCATTTATACTTTGGCTTACGACAAAAGTGTATATAACAAAAGTTACTCTAAATATCAAAATAAATAACTTTTGTTATGTTTATATTTGCCGAAAACCCAATAGGAAACGAAATATAGCTATTTTTAATTTCAGGTCTCCCTTATAACCCCCACTCTTGTTCGTCTCAGAGGATATTATTATAGCCTAAAGTCTAAGTTGGGTTAGTAGTAATATACATACCAAGTTTCATAAAATTCGGTTCAGCCGTTTATGCGTGAAAAGGTAACAAACAAACAAACAAACATACACGAAAGAAACAAAATGCAGATATGGTGTCTATGACATGTGAAACGAAAAGTTATCGTGAAATTTCGCGAAAAAAATCAATGTACAGACAGAGGTTACAATTTTATATATATACTTAGCTCAGATACCCGGCTTTCGCCCGGGAATTGATTTGAGCTGAAATGGTGATGTTATTTTTTTTGGCAAGGCTTTAATTTGCACAATATTTTGACATTTACCCGGTCCCAGTGTTTAGGGGTTAATTCCCGTTGTTGGCATTTGTTAATAATAAACTTAATTTTTTATGTAAGTCTTCACTGTCCTCCAAATTGTCATATTTCCCGTAGACAAATAGACTATGAAATATCGCGAATTTTTATTTCAGGCCTCCCTTATAACCATGGAAGAATTAATGCTAATTGACATACTGAGTTTTTGTTAGTTCGGTTTTTTACTCGTTAGCGCTCAAAGAAATCGTTGACATCCCGCTTTAGTTTATAGTGTATATCTCGTTTATACTTTGTTTTAAAAGACAAAAATGAATATGACCAAAGTTACTCTAAATAACAAAAATAAACAACTTTTGTTATGTTTATATTTGCCGAAAATGCAATAAGAAACGAAATACCGCTATTTTTTAAATTCAGGCCCTTCCTTATAACCCCCAACTCCTGCCCATCCCTAGAAATGTTAGTATGGCTTATTTATAAGGAAGGCGTTAGTGCTTAATTCACATACCGAGTTTTGGTTAAGTTCGGTTGAGTCTTTTGTGCCAAATAAAATTGTGGACTCCCGCTATAGTTTTTAGCGTATAACTCATTTATACTTCCGTATACGGCAAAAGTGTATATAACAAAAGTTAGTGTAAATAACAAAATAAAAAACTTTTTTTATGGGCATATTTGCTGAATAAGCAATAGGAAACGAAATATCGCTATTTTTAATTTCAGGCCTCCCATATAACCCCCACTCCTGCCCGTCCCTAGAAATGTTAGTATGGCTTATTATAAGGAATAGGCGTTACAATCTTAGTACTAATTCACATACACCGAGTTTGGTTTAGTTCGGTTGAGTCTTTTTTGTGCCTAATAAATTGTTGACTCCCGCTAAAGTTTTTAGCGTATAACTCATTTATACTTCCATATACGGCAAAAGTGCATATAACAAAAGTTACTCTAAATTACAAAATAAACAACTTTTCTAATGGGCATATTTGCTGAAAAAGCAATAGGAACCGAATATCGCTATTTTAAATTTCCAGGCCTCCATTATAACCCCCACTCCTGTTGTTGTCTTAGAGAATATTAATATAGCCTAAAGTCCTAAGTTGGGCTAGTAGTAATACACATACCAAGTTTCATAAAATTCGGTTCAGCCGTTTATGCGTGAAAAAGGTAACAAACAAACAAACAAACAAATAATAAACAAACAAACAAACAAACAGACACCAAAGAAACAAAATGCAGTTATGGTGTCTATGACATGTGAAACGAAAAGTTATCGTGAAATTTCGCGAAAAAAATCAATGTACAGACAGAGGTTACAATTTTATATATATATAGATATAGATATATATATATTTGTCTGTTAACGCTCTAGTGGTTGCAATTTTCGTTTGATCGCAACGAAACTCGATATTTAACCATTTTATGTAAAAAGACAGATCAAGTTCGTTAACGGCTGAAATCGGACCAGAGGGAGGGGGGGTTTAGAGGGGGGATTTTCGAAAATTCAAAATATCTCCGTTATTATGCATCGGATCGAAAACGTTTATAGAACCAATCTTATTGCAAATTAAATTTACTATAAATATTGTTATATACATTTATTCCCTATCTTGAATATTAACCGAGATATTTGCATTTTTATGAAGTCTGTGGATGGGTATAGTTCGGGTATGGTCGGCCATCTTCGTCATTTCTCGGCTCAGGTGGAAGTTTCTTCTAACCTTGCCTTTCGTTCTAACCTTACCTTACCTTCGCTACTTTGTGAGATTTATGCAAATACGTTCTGTTCATCCGCCCCCCCCTTCTTTAGTTCTTGGACTACTAAAATTTGAGTTATTAAAATATAAAATATTCTTACAATTCAGAAGCCGTTTCAGTTGGGAATTTATTTTAATTAACTGAAAGATTTCTCATTATCTAATCACGGTGGTATTGTGTTTTCAGTATGCAGATTTCTTTATTGTAAAACTTCACAGGGGAAATCTGCTTAGTTTACGCAGCCCCTGCGTGACGGACTTTTATTTTAACGTACACTGCGTACTAAACTTACATCAAATGTGTGTCATGGGATTAGTTCAAATCAATGTTATTACCCTCGACAATGAGTCATAGAAATTTCATTGGGATTTCAACCCTCAAATATGTTCTATCTATATGAATGAATCCTTTTGAAAAGAATACAGCAATATCAGAATGATATTGCCGACCGCAGCGAAATGAAAAATTCAAACCCAATCCCTCTTTCTTTTCAGTTATAATACTCGATGAATTATTGTAAATGTCATATGAACACGGGATCTACTTTCCTTCTAGAAATGCAATTAACGGGTTTGTGAATCCATGAAAACCAAATATCTCATTTATTTTTCAGAAAACCAGCTTCGATTTGCGAGGATCGCTAACTAGTTTTGAGTAGTCGTTAAATCAATGAAATGAAAAATACTTTTATAGGCCATCTATTCAAAGCTTCTGTAGATTTAGTTACACAGAAGCCGAGAACATATAATTGATGTAACCTATATACATTTGCAGCAAGGACATATTAGCTTTGCTGAAGGGGATATTAGATTTCTTGTAGTACATATTAGTTTTGCTGTAGGACATATTAGATTTCTTGTAGTACATATCAGCCTTGCTCTAGAGCATATTAGATATCTTGTAGTACATATTACCTTTGTTATAGGGCATATTAGATTTCTTGTAGTACATATTAGCTTTGCTGTAGGGCATATTAGATTTCTTGTAGTACATATTAGCTTTGCTGTAGGGCATATTAGATTTCTTGTAGTACATATTAGCTTTGCTGTAGGGCATATTAGATTTCTTGTAGTACATATTAGCTTTGCTGTAGGACACATATTAGATTTCTTCTAGTACATATTAGCTTTGCTGTAGGGCATATTAGATTTCTTCTAGTACATATTAGCTTTCCTGTAGTGCATATTAGATTTCTTCTAGTACATATTAGCTTTGCTGTAGGGCATATTAGATTTCTTAAAGTGCAGAGATCCCTCCTTTTTGCCCTCCGTCATCTTCGCCTACGTGCCATCTCTCATATTTTTTCTCTTTTTTTAGTGAATATTGGTTTTGCTGGTGGGCATATTATCTTTTCAACAGGGGATATTACATTTATTGAAGAGCATATTACCTTTACAACAGAGCATATTACTTTTGCAGAATATTAGGCTTGCCACAGGGCATATTAAATTTGTATATCTGTTCTAATACAATGTATTTTATTAAGCTTTCTAAACGAATAATAGCCTTGCTTCAAGGCACCATAGTTGCTACGGAAGGAGAGCCAATGTAATATCCATTGTTACACAAGAATTCGACATATGTATGAGAATGATAACCATCTTCTTGGTGGTTGCCTTTATTTTTTGACTATGGAATAGGTCATAGAAATCTCCCACACGCAGCCTCACTTCTATTTCTAGGCTAGTGCTAGACCGTCATACTTCAGTCCAATAATTAACAGTTATCCCACAAAAAATACGAAAGAGGGTGTAAATCAATGTTTCTTAAAGTCCCAAATATAATGTATTTTCCCCATAAGGCACATGCTAATATGGATAATAATAATGTAGCGAGGAGCAGAGGCCGTCCCTTGATGGTGATGAGGAAACGGATCCCTTTGTGATGCACCAACTAAGCATGACACAAACATAATTACGTTTCTGCCTGGAATTTACATACATTTACATCAAGGAGCACATTCGATAGTACTTGAAAAGCCATACACCAAAATTGGACCTAAGGCGTAAACTAATTTCTTCCTAAAATTTTAACTCTTTTGAACCCTTTCATTTAAATGAGCTGGATATGGAGCCTTTTTTACATATTAACGAGAATATTATGTCCTTAAGGAATATATACATTTTCCGCCTCTAAAACCCGAGATTCTGGTGACCCCTTTAAAAAAAGAGGATAGGTGTCGTCGTATAGGAATATATTACTATACGCAGTGAACTAAGTTAAGTTCTCAAGAGCATATTCCTACTGGCCAAACGATATTTACAAGTCAATTAGCTTAACTTAATAAATAAAAATTGCATATAATAAACACATGTTTATATAATACTGATAACTTCATGTAAATATTCCTTTTCTTATAAGCAACAGATTCAATAACCTAAGACAAATACTTTCTTGTCTTAAATCGATTACAATTCATTATTCCAACATTTACAATTATTCTAAATACATATAATATCGGTCTCAATGAAATAAAAATGAACACCAATACTTCAGCCACACAAAATTATTTGCTAATGATACAACTCTGCAGAACAGATAATACTTATCAGTGAGAAAATGTCCTCATAACATTCAAACATATACTACCTTATAGACTATATCTTAATTTTAAGAATGTTTATTCAATATACTTATATGGACACATATTCATTTGACATATTTAAAAAAAAAAAAACTTGTTTTCGAATTTCGATTAATTTGATCCCAACTGTTCACCAATATTAAAAATCATCTGTAGGGTTTCATCGAACTACAACTCTGTTGTTGACGGGTAACAATAGAAATAGCTTCCAGTGAGAATTTAAAGTTGCCTTAACCTATGCACATAATTATTTCGTCATATCCATCGCCTAATATGACCTGTACTGCATATGTGCAGTCATTCAGTTGTTCTACTCGTGATGTAAAAAGAGAAATGTAGAAGAACATATGTGCAGGAAAACACAGTTTTAGGGCATGTTAACATGTTAAAAGGGTTGGAAAGCAGATATGGAAAAATTAATTGAAGTAATAATGATTGCCCGTAGAAAGATAAAGATTGAATTAAAGTAGTGAATGATCCCTTATTGCCTCAAAATCAGAAATATTCAATAGCTATAAGCGTTAGTTTCCCGTCAGAATATAAGAATAATATCATCTTTGCATTCTGATGAAAAATATGATAACGTTTTAGGTATATTTGACATTATGGGTTGAAAGGGTAAAAAAAAAAAAACATTCAAGCCCACTTTACATCCGCCCCATTGGAGAACTCATAATAATCAACATGCAGCAAGCCAATGCTCATTCTCAAACCCACATCTCGTAAACCATCTCACTATTTTACAATGGTTCTCTCCTATTCCTCCAAACGTTCTCTTCTCATCTCCTCTCACTCTCCATCATCACACGTTCTTTCCACTCAATCCTACTTACTCGAGTCTCAGAATATACCATGCTCACCTACTCCCCACCTCGAATAACTGCGGTCCTTTACTGGCGGAACACCTGCCAACAGTTTCAGGGCTTCCTCGGAAAGTGCGTTGTGCTTTACGCCTGAGCATATTGTAGTAGGACACACAGATGAGCCTTTCGGGCGGAAAAGATTTCCAATATTGATACTACTGTTCTTAGAATGGCATGAACAACATTTGTCACCGTCGAATTTAAATAGAAAATGAGATAAACCATAAAATTACTTATTTGTTGAATCTTCTTTGAATATTGCTCCTTTGTTCTCCGAAGGATAAATCCTTCATCAAAATACTCAATTAAAATGAATTATCAAAGCTTAGGAGGGGAAAAATATATGCTTTTAGATCAAAGGTACTGAGGAATATATTAAGTGTATTTCATCAAGGAGACTTGATTTGAATGAAATAACAAACCATTCATTAGATTATGAAATAATTTTGTCAGCAAATTTAACCAACATTTTTTACCAATGCGTTCGCCTTCCTTTCATTAGCTTTTTCATTTTGAAGCAAGTATAATTAATAAATTATCCTGGCGAAAGGAATGCCCCATTAAAAAGGAATCATTTTAAGAGCTTTGATTACACGAGAAAAATGTAAAGGATTGCCAGATTTTCATATTGTAAAAATTAAATTTGAGCACATCTGGTTTGTGGCACATACGCACATGAGTGTGCATTTTAACCTAATATTACAATACATCTCATTTATATGTGTTATTATTCTATTTTATATATTTCCAATGCTGAAGAGAAACAGTATGTTACTGCTATGGAGATATTTTTCAACCAGACAACAAAAAAACAAATCATGTGGATTTAAGTACTCCTAGTAAATTAAATAAACAATCAGTTTTGCTGCATTTCATTTAATTATATTTGATTTCATAGCTTGGCACGATATTTTCCAGTACATTGTATGCAAAGATATAAAAATTTAAAGATGACTTCATGATAAACAAACAAAGTCCGTCACGCAGGTGCTACGTAAACTAAGGAGATTTCCCATGTGAAGTTTTACAATAGAAAAATCTGCATACTGGTTACACAACTCCACAATGAGTAAATACAAACGGCAATGAGAAATCTTTCAGTTAATTTTAATAAATTCCCAACTGAAACGGTTTCTGAATTGTAAGAATAATTTATAGTTTAATAACTCAAATTTTAGTAGTCCAAGAACTAAAGAAGGGGGGGGGCGGATGAACGTATTTGCATAAATCTCACAAAGTAACGAAGGTAAGGTAAGGTTAGAAACGACAGGTAAGGTTAGAAGAGGCTTCCACCAGTGACTGGCAGTTACGAAAACGGCCGAACTAATCCGAACAATACCCGTCCACATGTCCCAGAGACTTCATAAAAATGCAAATATCTCGGTTAATATTCAAGATAGAGAATAAATGTACATAATAATATTTATAGTACATTTAATTTTCAATAAGATTAGTTTTATACAATTTTTCGATACGATGCATAATTACGGAGATATTTTGAATATTCGAAAATCCCCCCCTCTAAACCCCCCCTCACTCTGGTCCGATTTCAGCCATTAACGAACTTCATCTGTCTCTTTACATAAAACGGTTAAATATCGAGTTTCGTAACGATCAAAAAAAAATTGCGACCGCTAGAGCGTTAACAGACAAATATATATATATATATATATATATATATATATATATATATATATATATATATATATATAATTTTGAATGGACCTCATTTTCGTCAACTCCTGGGTAGGATCGATGGACATTTGAAGAAATTTTTCGAAAATCGCGTTATGAGTACGACATCAATAGCCTAAGGGAAATCTGCTAATAAGTCGAACACAAACTGCTTGCATCTAGTAGGGTACAGAGAAATTTGCATTTTTTATTTTCGACCTCCTGTAAATTCCCTCACTCTCTTATGCGATTTTGATTAGAAGTAACCATAAATATGAAATTCTCATGCTAATAATAGCTTTTGTGTTATGCGAGGTACTTGTACGGAGAAACGATAAACCTTTACATTGAAACTAGATAAAATGGGTTCAAGGAGAGTCCAAACCTTTGGAATAAGAAAACTAAATTTTCGGGATAATAATACTTCCTTTACTTCGTTACTTGTAGAAAAAAATCCAGCACGAACTAGCTTCGTTTACCAACGGAATGTAGTCTTTTTTTTTGAAAAAAAAATCTTCATTAAAAAAGAGATTACATAAAATAATCATATTATAATTAAATGGTAAAGTTTATAGCAGCCATTCATGAAACTGGAGCGCACCGGCATTGTACATCCATTCACTGTCCTCTATGTTTCACTAATTGCGGGTATCAAACTACTGCAATTAGTCCTCCCTAAGGTACTGATATATTGTACATTCTTACTACCTTAATTCAATTATGGGGCTCAGGTTAGCCATGTGAGTTAAAGCGTTGACCTTAATTTCACATGGTAAACCTAGAGTGGCGAGTTCGATTCCCGCCTGGGCAAGGGAATTTATTTAGTGACGGAATTCATTAAATAAAATCCTAAATCCCACCCTGGCTAGAAAAGGGTGGTCACCTGTAGATAAGCCGTCCCAATTAGCCTTAGTTGCTAAAAGTGGACGTTAATAAATAATAAATAAATAATTCAATTGTGTCAATTTAACATATGTTTTTAAACTATCCTTAATAAGTGTTGAATGAGACTCAATAATGTAAACATGTGGTGTATTTTCGTGTAATAAAACCTAGATAACAGATTTCCTATAATTCTGCTACCTTCGCCTGATCTTACTCTTTCCCTGATTACCCTGGTGTCCGATACGGCAGACAATTAGATTCGTTCACCTTGTTCCTGCCACCGCTGTCTTTCATTTTGATATCACAGGCGATGCCAGTTTTGCCTTATAATTTTATAATTTCCCATTGCGTGTGATGCGCCAGCTTCGCTGACACTTGATTCAAATATATCTATAGGGCGCTTCTGCCCCTGACAAGCACTGCCCTTCCCTACTAAAAACCTTTTTTACGCATGCGCTCAGGTATTGTTTACAAGAAATACAAGATATTCATCTTGTAGTAGGATCTATAAAAACATATCTCAAGAAAAACCACACACTGATTATGCCACAAGATTGTAGAGATGTCATCCCAGAAGTCTGAGACAATCATGAGTTTTGCTTTCCAAGAGAGGTTCTTGAATCGGAGAACTTTCTTCAGTGCGTAATACACCTAGTCCCTGCAGCCATTCTAGTTTTAATGTCAACTTCGACTTTCTTACTCTCCGTTACCACACATCCTGGTTGCTTGCATGATTTATAAGTATGAAACTTGGACTCCCCTAAAGATACAGAACTTTCTGCCACTTTAACCTCTCTAATGAACTCACGTACTTCGTTTATTCATATTTACTAAAACCCTAGGTACATGGCTCCAAATGATGGCCTTCTACGTCACCACCCAAAGCTGTAATTGAACAGAGTGGAATCAATTCTTTGTCGGCTTACGCCATATGCCCAACATATGACCTTCAGTTACGTTAGAACAAAGAAACATCATTTCTCTACTAGTCACAATGTACGTGGTCAGCAGGTTGTCCATCACAACTAAGCAATATAATGTATGCCTCTATTCCCACTTGATATGGTGAGCAGGTTGTCCATCATAATTAAGCAATATAACTTATGCCTCTATTCCAAATCGACATGGTGAGCAGGTTGTCCATCCTAACTAAGCAATATAACTTATGCCTCTATTCCAAATCGACATGGTGAGCAGGTTGTCCATCCTAACTAAGCAATATAACTTATGCCTCTATTCCCAATCGACATGGTAAGCAGGTTGTCCATCCTAACTTAGCAATATAACTTATGCCTCTATTCCAAATCGACATGGTGAGCAGGTTGTCCATCATAACTAAACAATATAATCTGTGCCTCTATTCCACGGCACGGTAGGCATGTTGTCCATTATAACCAAGTAATATAATTTTTACCTCTATTTCTAATCGAAGCTGTAAGCAGGTTGTCCATCATAACCATGTAGTGTAATTTCTACCACCGTTCCCAGTCTTAGCTGTTCCAGGTGGGCCTCAGCTAAACAAGGAATGCAATGTGTGCCTCTATTCCCAGTCGTCACGGTAAGCAGGTTGTCAATTATAACCAAGTAATAGGTATAATTTGTACCTCTATTCCTAATCGAGCGGTAAGCAGTTTGTCCATCATAACCATGTTGTGTAATTTGTACCTCTGCCCCAGTCTAAACTGTGCCAGCTGGGCGTTCATTAAACAAGGGAATCCAATTTGTGTCCTCAAGGTAAGCAGTTTGTCCTTAGCAGATAAGGAATATCAACTATGTACCTATTCTCTGACGACTATATGTCAGATGGATGTTGTTATTTACAGAGGAATATATTGTTATAGGAATATATTGTTTACACATCAATTCGCCGTCGACTTGGTCAGCACATTGTTCATCATAAAAAATGATAAAGAAACAACGTTTCTAAAATATTGTAGAATTAAAAATTGCAGATAACTCGTAATTTAATCATTTGGGTATAAACGTAAACTATAAAAAAATTAAATATATCCCTCTCCCCATCCCTGTATACCTGGTCTCTATCCTTCAACCCCCGGACTCACTTCCAAAAAAATAATTTCATGGTTCCCATTCCAATTGCATCCCTGCCTTTATATATAAAGTAAATTAGTTATGTTACTAATTTATAGTATATACTCCCTCCATTATGCGGAACTGCTTAATTACTTATTGCTATCCATGTTCCCCGTTTCTCTCTAATATAAATATTCAGCCACAAATATAAATATAAGAGTGATATCACATGGCTCGACTAAATTCCATATTAGCAATATTGTGAATTAAAATCTGGATTAGTTAGGACGTGATATGAGAGCGAGAGAGTGGGGTGGGCCGCAAAAAGGGTGTATTAAGAATCGAGGAGAGTATTTCATCAAGATCCCACAGGCAAGGAGAGACCTACTCATCCCCGGCATTCGTCTTCCTCCAATTACCTTTGTCCTCAGAATGTGCTCTTCACCTCTCACATTTCTCTCTCTCTCTCTCTCTCTCTCTCTCTCTCTCTCTCTCTCTCTCTCTCTCTCTCTCTCTCTCTCTCTCTCTCTCTCTCTCTCCGCTTTCTCTTCCACACATTTACTCGCCATGTCTCTCTCTCTCTCTCTCTCTCTCTCTCTCTCTCTCTCTCTCTCTCTCTCTCTCTCTCTCTCTCTCTCTCTCTCTCTCTCTCTCTCTCTCCCTCTCTCTCTCTCTCCGCTTTCTCTTCCACACTTTCTCTGTCTCTCTGTGTATCTCCTGCACTCACTGTTTCTGCCACTTTATCCTACCTCCATCAGACTCTCAGCACTCTCTACTTTCGACCTCCATATCTCATTTTCCAGCCTCTTATTCATTCTTCGAGCTCACAATAGCTTTTAATACTTCTATTCCATCAAATCTCTACTTGAGCCACTTCTATATAAGGGCTTCATTGCAGATATTTTCAACATGTATCAAAACTGGGCCTCACTCCCCGGGTTTTCATTCATGTGGCTCAGTTTTAGCAGATTTCCCTTAAGGAAAATCAGCTATTGAGGTCGTACTCATGACGCGATTTTCGAAAAAAAATTTCAAATGTCCATCGATCCTACCCGGGAGATGACGAAAATGAGGTCCGTTCAAAATTATATATATATATATATATATATATATATATATATATATATATATATATATATATATATGTCTGTTAACGCTCTAGCGGTCGCAATTTTTGTTTTATCGTTACGAAACTCGATATTTAACCGTTTTATGTAAAAAGACAGATCAAGTTCGTTAATGGCTGAAATCGGACCAAAGGGAGGGGGGGGTTTAGAGGGGGGATTTTCGAAAATTCAAAATATCTCCGTTATTATGCATCGGATCGAAAAATTGTACGGAACCAATCTTAATGAAAATTAAATTTACTATAAATATTGTTATATACATTTATTCTCTATCTTGAATATTAACCGAGATATTTGCATTTTTATGAAGTCTGTGGTGGGGTATAGTTCGGATTATGTCGGCCATCTTCGTCATTTCTCGGCTCAGGCGGAAGCTTCTTCTAACCTGGCGTTTTTAACCTTACCTTACCTTCCTTACTTTGTGAGATTTATGCAAATACGTTTTGTTCATCCGCCCCCCCCCCTTCTTTAGTTCTTGGACTACTGAAATTTGAGTTATTAAAATATAAATTATTCTTACAATTCAGAAGCCGTTTCAGTTGGGTATTTATTTTAATTAACTGAAAGATTTATCATTATCTAATCACGGTGGTATTGTGTTACCAGTATGCAGATTTCTCTATTGTAAAACTTCCCAGAGGAAATCTGCTTAGTTTACGCAGCCCCTGCGTGACGGACTTTTGTATTTGCATTGCCTTAAAGAGAGAAAATGCTCAATGAGAGAGAGGAAATACCTTCCTATTATTAACGGCAAAATTAGATTCTTTATAGCCTACAAAAGACTGTTATGTATGGCATTGAAGAATGGAAACTCACCAAAGTCTGTTTTTTTTTTTAAGTTGTTAGTAGGTACCACCCATGGAAGATGAAAAGCATCCTACAGCTAACGCATTTAAGGAACGATCCTAATAATCTATGCAGACGGTTATGATGGGCCATGTTGCAGGGAAGCCTGCAGGAGGCACAAAAAAAGGTTATATGGAGGACCTGAAGTCTCAGTGGGTACAAGGGTTTACCTCTATGTGGAGAGTCACTAGTTAGTATAAAACAGAAGTATTTTTCACAATGATATATATATATATATATATATATATATATATATATATATATATATATATACATATGTTACCGAAACGATGCCCCCCCTAATCTTTTAATTTTTTATTTTGTTTTAACCAACCTACCATTGGTAAAACTTTTGGATTACAAGAGTTAAAATAAAGTTAATGATGTTTTATGTTTCTTATCAAATGTTTGCGAAAGTTAACAGTATAAAAGAAAGAATATTATTATTATGGGGGTGCTTAAACAACAATAATCGGCACATTATTTATTATATGCAATTATACTTATTATTAGTAGTTTGTCATAAATCTTAGAGAGGAATTATGTTAATTTGATATGTCAGGAAACTGATCTTTATTTAGATATTGAAAAAGAACGAATTAATCTACATTTACATTAAATTATGATCTATTGAATTAAGTATTATAATTAGTTAGATTAATATTTATATTGCATTACATGCCAATGCATATGCTGTTCATTTGTAATTTAGAAATTATTATTATTTTTATTTACACATTTATAATATATTAATAACCATACTAACAGTAAATGGCCAGACTCTTGGCAACATGTTTGTAAACATGAGCCAATAAAAACAAATCTTTTAATTTAATTTATTTTTCGCATGGTATCTTAATCATTTGGTCAATAATATTATATTCATTGGGAGGGATCAAACTGCTTGGACAGGACCTTAACTTGAAGTCAAAGCTCATCCTTGGTTAGCAAAAGTTCACTGTGACTATTCAGTCACTATTGTGTTGTTTGATCATTACCGTATCATCTTAAAAGAGTAATAAAAATAAATTAAATTTATAAAGAAATAGGATTTGTTTTAATTGTTACATGTTTAGGTTAATTTATCAGGAAGCTATCGATATTAAGAGGGTAAATTTTTACAGAACTTGGTTGACTTAACTTTTCCATCAGTGTGAACAATATTTGTATAGAGGAGTTTGATAAGAGATTTTGGCCACGTAGCTCCTCCATCCATAGTCTATTATCAACTGAATCCCTGCCTCAATTCCCTCAGCCAACTTCCTTCCAACATTTTCGTCATCATTCCTAAAACTAATTAAACTTTCCTATTCAATTTTACACTTAATCTCCCCAAGTAACAAGGGTTTTTTCCCCTCCTAAACCCTTGAATTCTTGGAGTATTCTCTGATGGATTAGATTACGAAAACATGAGAAAATACATCTATTAAAGTTCTCTAACTAGTCGATTTCATTAAGCGAACCTACAATTGACAATTTATTGTTGGATTTTAGTTCTTACGTTTATAAGTTACCTAAATTTTCTCATGATCTGAGTTTGTTTGATTCTTTCATTCTCTCTTTTAGAAATGTTGTTTATTCATTTATAAGTTCCAGAGAAATGATAAAATGTATTTAAAAAAACAGGAAACATTTTTTTTTTAAAACAATCTAGAAAAAGAATAGCGTGTGTTTTAAATAAAATATTTCAATATTAATTTATAATTTAGCCTGAAAACCGATTTTCTTCACCTTAAATAGATTATCTATCTAACTAATGTTCTTTGTCTGGTGGGTGGACATTTGCCAATGAAACACATGAGCATTTCATAAACTCTATATTAGAAAATATGGCAGGCATTTACATTACTTTTATTTTATGCATTAAACTTGTTTAATGTATCATTTTATTATAGGAATATTGGGTCATATCTTCACAACAAGAAATGAGGAAAAAGGTTAAACAACCCCGTATAAACCTCAAAATAAACTAAGTGGAGGTCAACTGATAGAAACGATTAAGTTGAGATGGGTGTTTACTAAAAATACCAGATCACTACTAAAAATGTGGGGAAAAAAATCATATTATGGATATAACGGCTCACAGCTGCTAAAATCAGTGTTTTCAGAAAATAGACATGTCGGGAGCCAGTAGTGCGTGTAGCAAGCAGATTCGTTTTAGTGTATGCTAAAGACCTCGTTCCTGTTCTCTCACGCCTATCGGACAATCGCTTCGGAGAAATCACCCCATCATATTGATGGGTCCGCAAACATTTTTTATTTATCAAGAAAAAAAAATTGCCTTCATCTCTATAATGGTTGTTTATATATACTGAGAGACATGCATATGACGTCGATGTTATCTTTTTTGCCATTCCGAAGGAGTTTGATAATGTAAGATTCTTTACTCTGTCAGATGTCATTGGACTCACCTATTGAATTTTTGTTGGGTGGTTTTACTCTTCTCACTCCTGGTAAGAAATGTTCCGATCTATTAAATTAAGTTATTTATTAACGCCCACTTTTTGCTACTAAGGCTAATTGGGACGGGTTATCTATTGTCTTTGGGGATCAGGATGAGGCAAGCCATTTATTCTTGTTTGATCAGTCTTCTCCGTTCTTCAGGTACCTCCAAGCGAGGCACGCTGCTAACTCACACGACGAAATGATCTATCTGGCCTTTGTTGAATACTGTGTGCTGTAAGGCAATGGGGTTTCTCTTATCTGGAAAGTCTTATCTGTGACCCTTTTGCTGGGACCGACAAGAGCATTGCAGAGCACCAAAAGGTGGTGAGATATTAAAGGATGCTTGTAGGTACCCGGATGTAATGTTTAGGGATAATGTTGTTGGAGGACCTGATTTGAAATTGGAACTGCATAACACTGAAAATGCAGGTTCCCAATCCCATTCGAAGCAGAAAGTGTTTAAAATCCGGACATTTTGTATATAGGTGCTCCAAGAATCAAATATATGGATTTTTTCGAATCCAGAGAACTCATATGAAAGCTTGAACAACATATCTTATACAGATGTAGTAAAGAATAATACGAATGGAAAAGAAGGCGGATGCCAGACCGATCCATCCAATTTACAGGATTAATACTAAAAATAAGACTAATTATTTTAATTCAGCATTAAATGCGTTAACTCCTTCCGCACCCCTCACCATCCTAAATACCTCTCGTCCTCCCCTCACTCTACCTCCAAAATCCCTAACCTTCCCTCACTTCCTCATCCCCTCCCTCCTCCTGTCCCCTCCATTGACCAAGTATTTCAAATTCTTCCTTACCACCAGACTCAATGCAAAGGAAAAAACAATGATTTGTTGAATGTCCCACTAGCTACAAACAAAACCCCTCTGAGTAAGAAGCTCAAAATATAGAGTAAAAACAAAATGGAAACGGTTTAATACTAAATAATGCAAAATAAAATATTCACTATGGGTTTTCTTACATTACAAATCAATCGCATAAATGAGCAAAGCACACTACTCAATCAACAAACTTCTACTCAGTCATTAAACATAAAATCAAAATATTTTATAGTCCAGTCTCTCACCCTTGAATTGCAGGTTGTATTATATTATGAAATAAGTACAGTTATAGATAAATTAAAGTTATGTCTTAATGATAATACACTCAAAGTAATAATCGAATTCTGTAAGGAATTTATCATTGTACGCAATGCCGATTTATCTAAAATACCACTCATTATTGTGAAATATTTAATGTCCAGTAGTGTTGTGTCGTAGGTTTCAAGTACCTTTTGAAAAATTATGGTTGTTGTGTGTCGGAATGTCAATTGGATCCGTACACAGTTCGAAGAATTTAAGCTACGTTTAAGAGATAAAAACCCAGCCATTACATGTCTCCAGGAAACCAAGTTGACATCCCATCTTGATTTAATAATTGCAAACTACAAAGTTTATAGAAAAGATACAGAATTTTAGGGAGATTACTCGCAGTAATTTTCAACACTATAATTTTCAATGAACTTTAATGAATATGGTAAACAATAGATTATGAAAATAATGTTGTTACACTTAACCTCATTTTTGTTATGGAAATTCAGCCAATGCGATTTTCCTTATGGCGTGTTTTTAAAAGTTTCTTCAAATTTACCCTGATTGTACCGATTGCTAAGACAAAATTCAGGCCCGCTAAGATGTACGTGTATACATTTGACACTACGTACAACACCTTTTTATATATACCGTTGTACGTATTCACTGCCCCTACACCCTATCGTGGCTCTTTAAATAGCTCATTTAGCATTTATTATGTAGGTCATTTAAGGAGGTAGAGTGAAGGATGTGGTAGTTGTATAGCATAGATTAGTAGGAGGGGCGGACATAGCTTAGGCATTAGTCAATATTTGATATCTTCCGTTAAATGCCCCATTAAGGAGGCCTCCTCGGCCCGGGCTACATGCTCTTGAGATAAGCAAATATCACACATGATAAATCGTCACTAACTTCGCCGCCGCTCCTTCCCTCCCTCCCGGCTAAGTGTTTGCTTAGGTAATCAAATTTCCAAAATCTCCTCCCATGATTCGCTCATGCATGGATTCTCACACCTTCTAAAGATAACCGCATTTTATTGTGACATCCTAAAAACGGATTGGACTTTTAATGCAGTGCATGCTTCTTATGTATATGTGCTGACTAAGTGTTGGTCACTACTATAAATATCTGAACATTGTATGTATCTACAGCTAAGCAATATAAAATATGGGGTTCAGGATAAGCTTAAAATCGACCATCAGTATGAGAACTTCTAAGAGGTTCGGGAAAAATGGTGGTCTCTCAAGCCACAGTTGCATTCATAGCACGACACCAAGGAAGAATAGTGTTAGAAAAAAATAGTGTGAAATCAAGTATAAGGCCAGATTGTTAAAACTGTCTTTCCTGGAGGGCGAAACTTCAATAAACGGTCATCCTAGCAACACAATAAATAATATATTAAAAAAAAAAAAAAAAAAAAAACTCCCACAAGAAAAAGCGAAGAATATTTTTTTTTTTTGTTTTGGGAGAGAAGAACCCTGGGAAAGATATTTGGATCTGTGAGAGAACATTGCGGATTAGGATGGGAGGAGCTGATTAGATCATTTGAAATCGTAACGACCAGTAGAAGAGAAGCTGGTCCAGCAACAGGAATGGCCTACGAGAGAGAGAGAGAGAGAGAGAGAGAGAGTGAGAGGGGGGGGGACTTGCAGTGGGTGGGGAATCAGAGGAAGGTTACTTCATATCACACAGAATGATTTAAGATTGAGGCAGGCCTCAGATTCCGAAGGGGGCTTTCGCGCTTAAAAGTTAATATTTAGTGTATTAAACAGAATGGAAATTTCTTTTTTCCCCGAATCACCTAAGAAAAATACAACGGCAAATCAACCCCATGCTGTTGGGAACTAAACAAGCTCAGGATATATTAATCGTTAATAAAGAAAATTCTGAATGTTTTGTCAACTGCTCAAATCTCAGTCCACATAACACGATTATCCAGATATCTCTTTCTGATCTTTCTTGCTGACTAAAGGTCACCACAGTTGTGGAAGGGACTAGAACCCGTTCCGCCATCATTGACTGTTGAGAGAGGTTTGTAGTCAACAACTTAAAATTGCACGGATGATTCGTTCGCTATAACCATGATTTAATTCATACATGTGCCTTTCTCCTAAGGCTCCTATGTTTTTCATGTTCTCAACACCTTTAACGGCAATTTTAAACACCATTAATTGTCTGCAGTTATAAAGGGTTTGGGCTATTATATGAGTATTGGAGTGATAGCAGTGATTGGAATAAGGGAGTGAGGACAGTAGAAGAGTAGTTGCCGAATCGTTGGCTACGTGATCTGACTAGCTCCGGTCCAATACTGTGATGATATCAGTACCTGATCTTTGTATCAGACTCCCAATATCTCTCACCCTTCATCTAGACCATACATGTCAGATCGATATCCCACAGAGCTTTAGCACAGAAATAAAAATGGAAAACGCGCAATCACGTACTTCTCGGTAGGTCTCTTATACTTCCATGATTACCTATTTTATAAAATACGGCTTTATTTAGATCATTTTATCATAGTTTTACAAACTATATACATTTTATTTTTTAGAAAATGTAAAACATTGTTAAAATTCTTCTTGTTGGTCGTTATACTTTAATAAAAGAAGCTATTTTCCTTTAAGGGAAATATCTTAAAATGCGAGCACTCATCTTCTGTCCCCATTGGCATCAGAGTCTGGGGAAGTTATACTAAATTTTATTAAGCTGCGATAATTATTTTATTGTACATACCATAGCATTAACTAAGATTCTGTGTATAGATAGCCGTGGGCTCTAATGTCAAAAAAGAACATTAGATAGGTGTTGCGTAAACAAAGCAGAATTCCATTAAAATAGCTCTAGCTAATGAAATAATCTCACGTTATTCTTCATTTATTTCGGAATAATAACCTAATCCTTATGCAACCTACGACACAGTTCTAGAAATTTTTTATGGGTTACGTTATTTATGTGGAAATAGTATAGGCACAGAAAACCAATTCTAACATATTAAAGTTTCCACATAATTCTTTATTTTAGTTGATCCAACTAATAGAATTTCCGATTCTCTAAACCTCCACTTCTCTATGTGCAATTTAAATTGTTCACGAGCCCAGGTTTTAGCTTATACGTGAAATGGTTAAAAAACGAATATGGTATCGATACATATACAAAATAAATTCTATAAGAATATAATCTTCATTGATGACGCCACGTAGAGAATTTATTTATGCATTTCACATTGAAAAAAATTTAAGTAAACAACACGTTGTATTTAGCCTAAATATAAGTCTTTTCATTGTGCACTGGCTTATAAATCATATGAGTTTCTGTAGGCTGAAAACTAAAATACGAATATCTCAGCTAATATATGATTTTACATTCTCCCGTAACTCAACATCTAGCCTTAGAATGTTAAAATTTCATATTTATAACTTTTGTAATAGTTTTGTACCTTTTCCTTTCGTCAAAATAGTCTAAGAGAGAGGGGAAGGGTTAGGGGGTGCCGAAATAAGAAATAGCACATTTATATGTAATAACGAAACAAAAAATTTATGCAGAACCATTTTTAGCTTATTTCCCTTAAGGGCTTTTCGAAAAATTTCTTCATATGTCCATCGATCCTACCCAGGAGATGACGAAAATGAGGTCCGTTCAAAATTATATATATATATATATATATATATATTTGTCTGTTAACGCTCTAGCGGTCGCAATTTTTGTTTGATCGTTACCAAACTCGATATTTAAACGTTTTATGCAAAAAGACAGATCAAGTTCGTTAATGGCTGAAATCGGACCAGTGGGAGGGGGGTTTTCGAAAATTTGAAATATCTCCGTTACCATACGTCAGATCAAAAAATTGTATAAAACCAATCATATTGTAAATTAAATTTACTGTAAATATTGTTCTATACATTTATTCTCTATCTTGAATACTAACCGATATATTTGCATTTTTATTAATTGTGGGCCGATAACGGATGACTGAATTTCCCGCCAAAAGCTAGTTCGGCCATTTGCCGTAACTGTTCAGCTCTCGTATGGAGATTTCTCTATTGTATAACTTCACGTGGGAAATCTGCTTAGTTTACGCAGCCCCTGCGTGACGGACTTTTTTTAATTGAGTAAATACTTATAAATTATGTTCTATGACATTTTCTGATACGACTAAGGGGAACGGAGATATCGTATTGCTACGTTTATCACAAAAATAATAAACGTTGATTATTAGTGTTCCTTTCGATTGCAAAACTAAATACACCAATTTTAATGTTTTTATTATAGATAATCCGAATCCCTTTGTTGTGTACTGACTACTTTCCTAAGATATTCCTCTTGTATCATGGTTGGATCTTTCTACCATGCCATCAGACTGCGGATGTAGCGGCGTTGTTCTCGTCTTTTTGAAGCCATGTCAGCCACACATCATATGGCCCATTGGAAATTTCGTCACTGGTCAGAATAAAGTTCTATTGGAGCTCCGTATCGGCACAACCAATTATTTACAAAACGCATCCACAACTGTGTTGGACTCCTGGTTTGGAATGGCATAGACTTCGAGCCATTTGCTGAAATAATCCATTCCCACTTTGTACATACCGGTTTCCAGCCTCACTGACTGGGAATTCACCAGCAACATCGATGGCTATCCGGTCGAAAGGGACACCTGCGTTGTACTGCTGAAGCTTGCCACGTTTTCTTCGTGCTGGACCCTCGGCCGCTATGCACTTTTCCCAATTGGCTATCCAATCGACTACAGATTGCTGGCATCCCACCCAGTAAAATCGCTGTTTTATCTTTTCCAGGGTTTTTGTAATGCCCAGATGGCCGCCGCTGGGACCATTATGGAACTGCAACACTACCACATTTGTATTGGAAGTTGGAACGACAATTAAGTCTGTGTGGTTTTACCATCTGTACTTTCCCAAGATTGGTTTAAGCAGCCATCTACCAATTTTAGACTACTCCACAGAGCCAAGTAAGATTTTGCAATTGGGCTTTCTGCAAGTATTGGATTACGGTATTTGCTTCGGCCTTCTGTTGTAATCGATAGCCGATTAGCTAGAGAAAAGTCATCTTTCTGCACCTTCGACCAGTCATCACCTGAGCCAATATAGGTAATTCGAATATCAATGACGCACTCCTTTTTGACTTTTGTATAATTCTTGCACTCTACGTTGCATGGCCGCCTTGAAAGGACATCAGTGTTACTGTGTGTTCCCCTTTTCCATACCTGCTAAAGGTTTCTGCCTGAGGTGGTAATTTCTGGCATCCGACGGTAAATAGATTCCTTACTGTGGCCATACTCCCAGGTCCAACATCCATGGGCATTTCGGCGTTGCGCCAGACTAATATTTGCTGACCCATGTACAGGCTAATGCCGTGAGTTATAATACAGTCTGTACCTATTATAACTTCAACCACTATTTCGGAGACAACATGTATATGTACAGCGCTGATACTTGGCGTTAGTATAGCCTAACCTTGGATCTACCATATACGGAATCCTCCTTTCACTGAGTCGGGCCTGTTACAAAGGGGGAGGCCTGCTTCCTTCCGTCCGTCGACCATCGGATGTAGGAGCCAATTTTTTTGACGATCACTTCCCACTTTTACGCACTTGGTAAATTGTTCTTCACTATTACTAATCACAGTGTTAACTTCACGTTCTTGTTATACAGCACAATCTTACTACAATGCTCTATATCTCATGATCACTGGTCAAAGCACTGATGTTAAACTAAAAACTGCACTGAACTGATATTCACTAAAAACTGCTCTGAATTAATGTTCACTAAAAACTGAAATCTGTAAGGGGAGAGGACGGACTTTAAACGCACGGTGTCGGCTCTAGTAGGCGCCAATTCATCCTATTATTGGTCGGCGATTGGTCACCCACCCGAGCTCCATCAAAGGCGATCCTTTGCAGAGATGCTCTCATTTCCTTTGTACCTCTTAAAAGTGTGATTAAATAAACGGAATTTTCAAGTGGTAATGAAATCCTTCAAGTAGACCAATATATATTTTGCAACTGTAGTATTAAAATACAAGGAAGTCAAACATATAATAGATCTTTTTTCATTAGTCTCCAATCTTTTTAGGACCCGGACAACGAACATAGTCTCTTACAGCTCTCGCAGTATGTCTATCTGCCAAACAATGAACACACACACACACACACACACACACACACACACACACACACACACACACACACAAACACTAAGGAAATTTTGCCGTCCTCAAAGTACTTAGCTAAATGTAATCGTTTTTCTTCAAAACTCACGATACACACTATTCAAGGGACCTGTAGTGTGTGCGCGCGTGCGTGTGCGTGTGCGTGAGTATGTCTGTATGTGTGTGTGTGTGTGTGTGTGTGTGTGTGTGTGTGTGTGTGCGCGCGTGCGTGTGTGCGTGCGTGTGTGTGTGTGTGTGTATGTGTGTGTGTGTGTGTGTGTGTGTGTGTGTGTGTGTGTGTGTGTGTGTGTGTGTGTGTGTGTAACAGCTCTGATCGCATGGAAATTCCGAACAGATTTAGTGGTTAACTCAGTGGTATAGACAATTAGTCTTTGCGGTCACATAAAGTCACGACCAGACACCCGTTAAACATCCACAGTTGCTATCTATATATATACATACATGAGGTATTTCTCTCAACTAGCAATATGACTGACTAGTTTTAGTCTTTAAACTAGATGTCAAATTTTCGAAATATTTATTTATTTCACCAAAATTCAGTATTTTAGACGTCTTGATATACAGTGAGCCATGGGTTCCGCCCACGTCTTTCATGTTTATCATAAAACCATCAATAACTAATGTTCTATTACGTTTTTTCCTCCAATGCATTGGATCAAAGATTTCGTGTATAACTTTCATCTAAGCAAATTTCCCCAGATGACTCACTATTGATATTCACCATATTCGAATAAAAATCCGATCGCCAGGTTTACTAAAAGCTAAAAATAAGAAACCACGAATAATTAGCTTAAAAATTTGGTTACAAAAAAATGAATAAAACAACAATCGTAGAGTATTAATGCATTAACAAAATTGTTTCGATAACATTTTCTTATCTGACTCATAATAACGAAGATATCTTGAATTTTCGAATTCCACTCCTTCTAACAACCCCCCCCCCATCCCGCCCCTATTCCTGGTCCGGTAAAATGTCGAATATTCGACCAAATAAGCATATAATTTATTAGTCATGAAATAAGATATTCATTGGTGGCTTCGTCACAAAACGTTTTGGCATGTATGTCTCCATTAAAGATCTCTTAAAAAACAATATTTGGTATTTAGAATTAGACATTTCTCGATATATTCGCACTGTTAAACAGTTATTACTAAAAGTGGGGGTTTACTGAAGGATGAAAATTAAATAATTGTAAATACCTCTAATATTCATAATAAAAAAAACATATTACACAAATTTTCAGCCCGACGTATAATAGCGGAAATATATTTAATTTTCAACATGACCCCTTTAAACCTTCCATCCAGGGACGGAAGGACCGAATTTCAGCACTTAACGAACTAGATCATAAAGCATTTAAATATGGAGTTTGGTACCAGCCAAACAAAAATTGTGACGGCTAGAGCGGTAATAGTCAAATATATATACGCGTGTGTGTGTAATTTTAAACAGATCTCAATTTCTTCATCTCCTAGGTAGGGTAGATGGTCATTTTTTTAAAATCGCGCCATGAGTACAATTTGAATATGTGGTTTAGCTGGTTTAGATAATTCTACTAATATAAGTAAATACAGAGTAAATTCGCTACAGCTTCAATATAAATATCATTATGAATAATATTGTCAAGGGTGTTTTAAAAAATGTGAAGAGGGATAGAATTGGAACGTATTTTCATATATTTTTGAATTCCATAAGTAAGCTAATTAATCACTTGCATAGGAATAATACAACTTAAAAACGTTGAGACGGGAAACGCAAAACTACCGTATATAGTAAAGCCGGACAAAAAAATGCCATCATTATTCACTCTCTAAAGATTTCTAAAGCAAAGCCTCGAACCTAAGCTAGCTTATATTATCGTTTGTAATGTTAATCCTTGGACACCATCTCTCACCATAGTCTCTAGGATCCTAGCCTACTAGCCGCACATTTCTCTCCACAACTCATTGTGAATAATTCATTCAGAGGTTAATTCTAGGAAATATTTTCAGCAGTTTAACATCTCGGTTAGCATCTAATATTTTACATTTTATTTATTATATTTTAAATCAAGTTTTAACTAAATGTAATAGAGAAAAGTTCATTCAATTATCTTATAAGCATGTTTTAATTTTTAGACATACCTCGACCAATGATTGTCATATCTTATTTAACATCTGAAACACCTCATGCTATATAAAACGCTTCATTCTTATAACAAATTGGTTACACATAACACAGCTTACACAGTATCTTGAAAGTTTCAAATAAGAACTTGTGGTAATTAATAGGGGTCGATTTTTAGACGCCCAATAACAGTTTCCGTTAATGTCGACCCCTGGGAAACCGATTTCAACCCCAAGAGGTCGATATTTGGGAATCCCGGCACATACTAATTCATATCTAATGAACGGCGGACCTCTTTGTATCCAGACAGTTGGGATTTGCATGTCGGGAAGAAATTCTTGGTCAATCATCATGTCGATGATCTGTCACATCTCTTCAACCCCTGAAATTCTGTATGAAGTTTCTATAATTTACCCTATTACTCAAATGAGTGCTTGTCCAATTTATACGCCTCGTTTCCAATTCATACAGTAACACCTCTAAATAGTCATTGATTGGAGATCCTAGCATATATCACATTGGTAGACCAATCAATCAAGATGAATGTACACTAGGAAGCTTCATTCAATTACTAATGAACAGCTGGAATAGTTTTAAAGCATTCTTATTTTCTGATTATGTAGTTTTGAAGGGACGACGTACGCTGATGAATTCATCATTTCCTATGCGATTAAAATGTCTAATGTGAATTTACGCAAAAAATTAACTGATCCTTGAAAATTAACTTCAATTCGTAGGTTGTAATATAAGTCGAATGAAGACAATCAGAACTGACACCTTTGGCAATTTTTTGCAGCATAATGATGCCTCAAAAGACAAAACTAACTTAAAAAAATAAGTCGCAGAGGCGCTCTAGAAATGAAATATAAAAAGAACATGAAACAATTAAAAAGTTTGTTTTTCAATTTTTTGGACCGTAATTGAAGAATCCACACAACATGTGTCGAGAAAGTTAAGTCCGGAGTAATTAACTCAAATGTTACTTGTTGAGTTTTGTTTATCAATTTCCGCTCTTTTGTGAACTTTATTTAGGAGCCCAATAACATATTTGTAATGAAAATAATTTTCTTTACAGTGATAGTAATTAATTAAGATAATAAGTCTGTCACGCAGGGACTGCGTAATCTAAGCAGATTTCCCGCGTGAAGTTTAACAATAGAAAATCTTCATACCGAATACCATAATAGAAATAGAAAAAAATACCACCGTTAATAAATACAAAGGATAAGAAGAAACCTTCCGACGGAAAGCATCAGAAATTTAAACAAACAGTTCTGCTAACTTCTTACTGGAAAGGAAAACAATTACTGTAATACATGTGAATATAACGTATTAATTTGATTGAAAACTATTTACTCTATCTAGTACTGTAATTTATAATGAATCAGAATAAGTTTTATCTCAATCAATCAAACTTAAGTATTTCAAAAACTTAAGAAGGGGGGTTCACCAGAACATATTTGCATGTATCTCGTATAATAAATGTCTCTTGAAAACAATATGTGGTATTTTAGCTTCGAATATTGTGGTTTATTACATAACCGAGTTTTAGCAGATTTCCCTTGAGGGAAATCAGCTATTGAGGTCGTACTCGACGCAATTTTCGAAAATTTTCTTCAAATGTCCATCGATCCTACCCAGAAGATGACGAAAATGGGGTCCGTTCAAAATGATATATATATATATCTATATATATATAAAATTGTAACCTCTGTCTGTACATTGATTTTTTTCGCGAAATTTCACGATAACTTTTCGTTTCACATGTCATAGACACCATAACTACATTTTGTTTCTTTCGTGTCTGTTTGTTTGTTTGTTTGTTTGTTTGTTTGTTTATTTGTTTGTTTGTTTGTTACCTTTTCACGCATAAACGGCTGAACCGAATTTTATGAAACTTGGTATGTATATTACTACTAGCCCAACTTAGACTTTAGGCTATATTAATATTCTCTAAGACGAACAGGAGTGGGGGTTATAAGGGAGACCTGAAATTAAAAATAGCGATATTTCGTTTCCTATTGATTTTTCAGCAAATATGCACATAACAAAAGTTATTTATTTTGTAATTTAGAGTAACTTTTGTTATATGTACTTTTGCCGTACACGGAAGTATAAATGAGTTATACGCTAAAAACTATAGCGGGAGTCCACAATTTTATTTGGCACAAAAGACTCAACCGAACTAAACCAAACTCGGTATGTGAATTAATACTAACGATGTCCTTATAATAAGCCATACTAACATTTCTAGGGACGGGCAGGAGTGGGGGTTATAAGGGAGGCCAGAAATTAAAAATAGCGATATTTAGTTTCCTATTGCTTTTTCAGCAAATATGCACATAACAAAAGTTGTTTATTTAGTTATTTAGAGTAAGTTTTGCTAAATACACTTTTGCCGTATACGGAAGTATAAATGAGTTATACGCTAAAAACTATAGCCGGAGTCCACAATTTTATTTGGAACAAAAGACTCAACCGAACTAAACAAAACTCGCTATTTGAATTAATACTAACGATTCCCTTATAATAAGTCATTCTAACATTTCTAGGGACGGGCAGGAGTGGGGGTTATAAGGGAGGTCTGAAATTAAAAATAGTGATATTTTGTTTCCTATTGGGGTTTTGGCAAATATGTACATAACAAAAGTTGTTTATTTTGTTATTTAGAGAAACTTTTGTTATTTACAATATCGTCGTATACCGAAGTATAAATGCGTTATACGCTAAAAATATATAGCGGGAGTCAACAATTTTATTTGGCACAAAAGACTGTGTATTAGCACTAACGCCATCCTTATAATAAGCCATACTAACATTTCTAGGAACGGGCAGGAGTGGGGGTTATAAAGGAGGCCTGAATTTACAAATTTTATTATTAACAAATCCACAGAAATGACGGGCATTAGCCCTAAACGGTGGGACGGGTAGTCAAAATATTGTGCAAAGTAAAGCCTTGCCAAAAAAATACCATCACCATCCACCCTCAAATGAATTCCCGGGCGAAGCCGGGTATCTGAGCTAGTATATATATATATATATATATATATATATATATATATATATATATATATATATAAAATTGTAACCTCTGTCTGTACATTGATTTTTTCGCGAAATTTCACGATAACTTTTCGTTTCACATGTCATAGACACCATAACTGCATTTTTTTTCTTTGGTGTCTGTTTGTTTGTTTATTTGTTTGTTTGTTACCTTTTCACGCATAAACGGCTGAACCGAATTTTATGAAACTTGGTATGTATATTACTACTAACCCAACTTAGACTTTAGGCTATATTAATATCCTCTGAGACGAACTGGAGTAGGGGTTATAAGGGAAGCCAGAAATTAAAAATAGCGATATTTCGTTTCCTATTGGTTTTTCGGCAAATATGAACATAACAAAAGTTGTTTATTTTGTTATGTAGAGTAACTTTTGTTATATAAACTTTTTTCGTATACCGAATTATAAACGAGATATACGCTAAAACCTATAGCGGAAGTGAACAATTTTATTTGGGACAAAAGACCCCACCGAAATAAATAAAACTCGGTATGTGTATTAGAACTAACGATTTCATTATAACAAGCCATACCAACATTTCTAGGGACGGGCAGGAGTGGGAGTTATAAGGAAAGCCAGAAATTAAAAATAGCGATATTTCGTTCCCTGTTTGTTTATCGGCAAATATGAACATAACAAAAGTTGTTTAAATTATTATTTAGAGTAACTTTTGTGATATTAATTTTTGTCTTTTAACAATGTATAAACGAGATATACACTATAAACTAAAGCGGGAGTCAAGTATTTTATTGGGGGCTAACAATTGAACCGAACTTAACAAAACTCGGTATGTCAATTAGCATTAATTCTTCCATGATTATAAGCTATATTGAAATGTTTAGGTTAGAACGGGAGTGGGGGTTATATGGGAGGCCTGAAACAAAAATTCGCGATGTCATTGTCTTTTTGTTTTTCGACGAACATGCACATAACAAAAGTTGTTTACTTTGTTATTTAGATTAACTTATTTTTTTTTATACGTTTCTCCAGGAACAATGTGTGGAGCAAGTAATTTGCGTAGAAATATTGATATGCTCAACAATGCATTCCTATTTGAAGTATCAGGTACCTCAGCTGGAAAAATTAATTCAAATCAATGTTAATATATTGTCCTTAATAGCTGAAATCTATGCATAATGCACAGGAGACGGGAAATATGACAATTTGGAGGACACTGAATTTGGAGGGCACATAAAAAACTAATTTTATTATTAACAAATGCCAACAACGGGTATTAACCCTAAACACTGGGACGGGTAAATGTCAAAATATTGTGCAAAGTAAAGCCTTGCCAAAAAAATACCCTTACCATTCACCCTCAAATCAATTCCCGAGCGAAGCCGGGTATCTGAGCTAGTATATATATATATATATATATATATATATATATGTATATATTTGTCTGTTAACGCTCTAGCGGTCGCAATTTTTGTTTGATCGTTACCAAACTCGATGTTTTAACGTTTTATGTAAAAAGACAGATCAAGTTCGTTAATGGCTGAAATCGGACAAGTGGGAGGGGGGAGGTGTTTAGAGGGGGTGATTTTCGAAAATTCGAAATATCTCCGTTACCATACGTCGGATCAAAACATTGTATAGAACTATCTTATTGTAAATTAAATTTACTATAAATATTGCTTTATACATTTATTCTCTATCTTTAATATTAACCGAGATATTTGCATTTTTATTAAATTTGGTCCAATAGCTGACGACTGAATTTCCCGTCAAAAGCTAGTTCGTCCCTTTGCTGTAACTGTTCGGCTCTCGTATGAAGATTTCTCTATTGTATAACTTCACGTGAGAAATCTGCTTAGTTTGTGCAGCCCCTGCGTGACGGACTTTTGTTTATGTAACATGAGTGGAATTTTGACGGCTGAAAAGTGAAAAATGCAAATAGCTCGGTTAATATTCAAGATAGAGAATAAATGTATATAACAATATTTATAGTACATTTAATATACCATAAGATTGTAAGATTGATTCTATACATTTTTTCGAGGTGACGCATAGTAACGGAGACATTTCTAATTTTCAAATTCTCCCCCTCTAAACCCCCCCTCACCCTGGTCTGATTTCAGCCGTTAACGAACTTAATCTTCTTTTTTTTTACATAAAACGACTAAATACCGAGTTTGGTAACGATCAAACAAAAATTGTGACCGCTAGAGTCTGGTAACAGACAAATATATATATATATATATATATATATATATATATATATATATATATATATACACACAGTTTTGAACTGACCTCCTTTTCGTCATCTCCGAGGTAGGATCAATGGACATTTGAAGAAAAATTTCGAAAATCGCGTCATGAGTACGACTTCAATAGCCAATTTCCCTTACGGGAAATCTGCTAAAAACAAAGGAGTAGGATATAGAGAGAAAGTAATAAAGGAGAAAGAGTTAATGCGCACGGTCATCTGTGGAAGGAAGCATTGTTGCTAAGTTAAATTAGATGGTGTAGGAGGACGAGGCGGAGGAATGTGTGAGAGAGAGGGGTGTATTAAGTGTGGCTCCAGCTGATAGATGGACTACCCTGATTCACCCAACCCTGTCTTACAGCCATCCCAATCATCCCTCTTATTTTACTCATCCCTACTTCACGATTAATATCTCAGCCAGTCCTTACTCTTTCCTTCCGCTTCCATTTATGTCAACTTTGTCAAAGTGTCACACGCTTCTTGGAGCGTAAAGCTCTCTCTCTCCCCACACTCACCATTTTCATTTTACAGTTCAGAGCTCTGCTGTGAGCGAACTCTAGTGATATTTTTTGTCACCTTTTTCTTATTTGCAGGTATTTCGTTTTTATATATTTTTTCTTTTTCGTTTCTTTATTTAGAAATACTATACTTATGTATTTGATGGACAGGAGGTGCCAAATGGGAAGAAATGCAAGTATTCTGCAGAAAAAACACATACCTAAACTCATTGCTTTCAAGTAAACAACTAGTTTCTCAATGGTTACGTTAATCAGCGTTACCATTGAGAAACCGTGTTCCATGGATTCTCAGTGGTTACGCTGTCTAATACATGTGCTAAGAAATAACAAATCGAGTTCTTTGCTCAATAAGCAAATTTATTAACGATTTTTCATGAGGTTCAAATTAGTTGTATTAATAATATGTTCCTACTTCAATGAAACACTGAAAAGAAACTCCGTTTCTCAATACAATTCTCTGTCCTTCAAGACGCCGCCGCATGGTGCTGCCATCTCTGTGTCAGTCCTGGGAACCAGCGCCAAGCACCCAGCTGGTAGGATAGAACAAAAGCTGGTAGAATTAAAAAAGAGACAAGCAGTCAGGCTACTTTTCTCATAGAGCGCACACTTATTTCATAAAAGAAGTATTTTTTGTTGTTAACTTGGTCAACCATCATGGATAATAAGTAGTATTCAAGCCAAGGGAGGTGGTAAGGGAGAGGTCAGAGATGGAAGAAATAAGGAGAAAAGGGAAAGAATAACCAGCAAGAAGAAAAGGAGACATGCGCAATAACCCAACATATTTTCAACATCAGTATTCAATATAGTAATTTTAATCAATATATTCATTGTATATTATATATTATTAAGTAAAATTTTCAATAGGCTTATTTACTTTATCATATCTGCCCACATTTATACAGTCAATCCTCATAAAACAAGCATTTGCATAACCCCCAAGTGAGAAGGTAATATTCATTTACCAAATGAATTACCCCATCACATTTGACAAATATGATGAGTTTGGGATACCGTTGGCAGTAGAATGTCGATAGTTTCGTGGGTTTAGGCAATGGTCAATGAGGTGTACACTTCTCTATATGCCAAATAGCTTCTTATTAATCCAATCAATTTCTAACAAACGCACTCCATGCTGATTTAAAGATTCAAGTACATTAAGCAACACAACTAAATTGTTTTCATATCAGACTTCAAACTATTGTTCGTTCTACACTTATAGTACAGTCCAGAATACACGAAGACACTCACAAACGTTCACATGATACTCCAATCCAACAATATTTCCCGTCCAACAAAATTTCAAAGTACTTCAATTGATGATTGATTTAAACTATCTAAATATCTAAATAAAAAATTAAAATATGCTCAATTTGCAGTGTACTTTAGAAATATCACAATAATATAGGGGTCTATTTAATTGGATAAAATTGATAAAAATGAAATTGGAAGAGCTAATACAATAAAAAGAAATAGAAGTAATAAAATCGACCATGAGAAATGCTGGTAGCTAAATATCCCAATTTCAGCCAGCACCACTGGCATATTATTATTATATGCACAAAATAATTGAGAAATATATTTTAAAAGCAGACCATCAAACAAAAAAAAATCAAATATTATAATATCAATTTAATTTTTAACCCATTAGTGCCTACATTTAATTCCTATGTCAATTTTATGAAGATTTTGTTTGGTAACAGAGATCTCTTTCGTCCCACTGCCTTAAAAAAGTGATGATTCATTTTGTCCTACAAATATGATGCTGGGCTCTTTACGCATTGCCACATTTGTATAATACGTCATTACATGCAAAATCTTTTTTTTTTCAAGCCAAAGAACAAGGGTTATTTTGAGGAAATTTTCTATTGCAGATGTAATCTCATATATATTATATTCATAATGATGACAATAAATAAAATTTGTCTATGTGATTTGTAGTTCTACCATATTATTAGATTCTAATAGGTATTCCAGGGGAGCAAAATAATAGGATGAAATAATTGAATATGAATTTTTAGGTTTTTCTGTAAATTTTCGAGAATAATATTGCACGTAATGCAACGTATGCCAACATTTTTAACAAAGTGGTTTTCCATTCAATTCAAATAGGAGTGTGTGTGTGTGTGTGTGAGAGAGAGAGAGAGAGAGAGAGAGAGAGAGAGAGAGAGAGAGAGAGGACTTGCAGTGGCTGGGGAATCAGAGGAAGGTTAAAAATATTGTAATGATAAGAAAAAAAAGGACGACTGAATATAAATAAAAGTTTTACAAATCCTTTTCCAGTTGTAATAAAGCAAACATTTATCAAATATTCCTTAATCTGTTGGTTACTCTAAAGATTAAAAGTTACGCATTTTGGTATTTTTTAAAATTCATGGTCAAGGGATTTCTTTGTTCTATTTATTCCCTTTGTCCACTGTTCCCCTTTGCACTCACATAATTGCTATGAGTTACGAAAACCAAATTCTCTTTCTCCAAAAATGTGAATTTGACAAGTGTTAACAGCTAAAAATTAATAGTTATTATGAATTCATGTATGCAATAATTAATTGAACTAGATGTAATTTTCAGCTTTGTTTAAGTGGTTATAGAAAGCAAGAGTAAGTATAATCGTATCATTGAATATTGCTCCGAAGCAATTTTTCAAATAATAATTATTTTTACCCAACATATTGACTTGAGGTTTAAAAAGACAATACGTATATTCTGTGTATTTAATTTTCATTTATTCATAGAATTTGATTTGTTTATGAATATCTGATTAGATTTTTATTTATATATTGAATGAGGGCACTGTGCTGGACAGATTTATTCGTGCCTGGTAGTCATAGATTTCCATCTCTTATTATTGATTCTTCCAAGCCCTTCATCATGTTTATATTCCATTCTGCACTATCTTCAAAAGTGATTCCTTCCTCTTTCACTCAGGTTCCTTCCATGCTCTTTTTTGTCATTCACCTTTCTGTCTACTCCTTCTTCCTCGTTTGCTCCAGACCCGGTATTGACGCCTCGTGGTAAATAAAAATAAAAAAGCTGTAAGTTTGATTCAGAAAACTCGTATCAATATACCTTACTGTTTATTATTTGTAGTCCTTTATAATTATAATCATTACTCAGTCCCGCAATTGGTAAGAATTGGGATAGTTTCGTTATGTAGTCATTACCAAGCCTTGGTATTTCTCATGGTTCTTTCGTCATACTTAGATAGAATCCTATGTTCTCATACCATACAACCTCAAGTATTGTGTTTAATTCAACACAATGTAATGAAAAATTACATTTTGTGCTACCTTGTGTGTACATCCGTATTTGTGGGTGAGTTCCCACGTATACGTTTGTGTGTGTGTGTGTGTGTGTGTGTGCGCGTGTGTTTGAGTGGAAAATTCTGAATGCTTATGTAAGATTTTACAAACTTATAAATAAATCCTTGTAAATTTATTATAAATTATTAATAATTATAGATTTATTGACTTTTATCAAGTATTTTTGTTTTCGAATTTAACATTACACTTTTGTTTCGTTTTTTTTCTTTTTTATCAATTATTCATTCCTGTTTCTATTTCCTTTTCATGACTTTCCCCGTTCAATAATTTTCTCTATTTTAATAGTTTTCATTTCATTAGTTCCTATTTTATTTTCCACTAGTGTTATCGCCCAGCAGCAACTATGAATTTATATTTACTATATTAAATTATTTGGATTAATTTTTACAATTTGGTTTATGTGATAAAGGGTGTAAATCGCTACAAATTGCGTGGCACCAAACAAACAAATAAATAAGTATTATGTATGGGCTCATTTCTCCAGACATTGTTTTTTGTATGGTGGCAGGTGTGAGGGTCTTATTTTCCCTTACATACCTGTATCCATAAAATGCCTAAGATTTCATACAATAACTATTTCAAACTACTTGAAATTTCAACTAATATGTTTTCATAAATCCTAATCATCCCTACTTTACCACTATTTTATGGTCGGAATTCATTTTCAGTCAATAATATGTGTCCTCAGCATTTAAAATAGAGTTATCAAAAACAAAGTTATTAACCAATCTTCTACTCTCCTCGCAGTTTAACAAACAGGGTGTTTACCGGGAATCGAATAGGTTTTTTATTTTGGGTAGTACACGGCGAGTAGTTGGAGGATGGTGGTTGGGAAAGCCTATTGTGTAGAGGTGGATTGGAAGCTTCAGTTACACTCAAAGTGGGAGGCCTTGAGCTTTTGTTGCGATGGTTTTACGCTAACGGTGAGTCCGTGATCCAAACCAACGAGACTTTCGCCGGCACTTCAATGGTCTGCCAGGTGGGCCGAAAATGTTGATGTGAACACATTGGGGCCATCGGTGAAAAAAAAAAAAAACCTCCCGAGCCAACAAAATGCGTTCGTACACCTGAGGATGTAGAGCTTCTGTGCGTAGGAAAACCCCACCGTTCGCTTAGAAAGCGAGCTAAAAGCTTTCTGCATTTCTGTCTCTAAGGTAAAAAAAAAACACATTGATTGAAAGACCTCAAGTTCCTGGTGATTACAGAAAATGAACTTTGTCAGCGAACGACGATGGCAATCTTGGATGAAAACGAAAATCTAGTTATACATAGTTATGAGCCACGAGACTCATTTCCATTGAGATGGTTTTGTAAATAAGCAGATTTTTAGATTTTAGCGTTGAGACAACCCACAAACATTGTAAGAGAGGCCTTTAGACATTGCTCGAGTAGACAGCGTAGTGTTCGGTAGGAAAAGTGTGGGTCATCGGGCTTTATTTACAATAACGGCCAAGCAGTTACTGTTACCAAATTATGTTGAATAACCTTTTCTTGTTTGCACTTCCTCTTCGTCGTATAGCAATGCAAAACATGTGCTTCAACAAGAAAGGGCTAAGGCCCACATTGCTCAAATTTCCATGGAACGTGTCTGACAAGATTTCAATGGAAAAGTCATCTCTCGTTTTGGAGATGCTCCTTTGCCCCCTCCCCCTAATCAGACGATCCCGGACTTCCTTCTTAAGGGTTTCTTGAAATCACGTATTTATTTTGAAAAAAACATGCACTTTGCCAGATTTGAAGGAAGCCAAAGGGAAATTCAAGTCATTCCACAAGACATGTTACAAGATTCATTGCGTAACATCAGGAAACCTCCGGAAACATGTGTTTCAAGCGGAAGGGCCATCTACGCGATGTTACTTTTTCTACTTAAATTTTTGTACGATTCTTAAAATTCCGAGTTTGGATAATAGTTGTTTAATAGAATAATTATTATATTATTATTATTTATTAACGTCCACTTTTTGCAATTTAGGCTAATCGGGTAATAGAATAATTAATGTAAGGAAAATATTAATGTAGAACTTGTATGGATACATTGTGACAAAGAAGGAAATATAAAAGTTGGCGCCTTAGCCGCAAAAGCTATCACAGAGGGCAGGAACCACGCCCCAAAACATGAGGGCAACCTCCTCCCCCCACCCTCATTTTCTTGCTACTGAGAGAAGTTCAAATCGCAGACGCCATCAATCATGCAAAAAAACTGGCACTTGAGCAATGAGCATGGCAATGGCATGAGTTGCGTGACAATAAGCTCCGCACAGTAAAAAGTAGAGTGAACCCTTGGGATACTTCTACAAGCACTAAAAGGAGGGATGAAGTAGTAATATGCCGCCTTAGAATTGGCCACACAAGGCTCACACACCAGCACCTAATGAAGAGGGAAGAACCTCCAACCTGCACTGCTTGTGGAGTAGAACTAACAGTTACACACTTACAGAGTGTTGAAGGTATGAGGACAAGAATAAGTCCCTTGGTATATCAGAAGTACTATCTGAAATACTAGGGGATTATAGTAGCCACTCTATAAAAAAAAAATGTTCAAATTTTTAATAATTACTGGTCTAAATAAAGGAATTAATATAGGACTTCAACATATGGGCACACAAGTCAGTCAAATAAGTATTTGTATATCAAATTGATTATTATTATTATTATTATTATTTATTAACGTCCACTTTTTGCAACTTAGGCTAATCGGGACGGGTTACCTACAGGTTACCACCCTTTTCTAGCAAATTGATTATAACAAAATACTGTTTTTTTTTTGTTTTTGTTATTTACCACAGAATCGGGGATAGAAAAAAAATAGGAGAGATGCAACATCAGCGAGGTTGACGGAGGGCTGAGAAGTGGATGGAACCACTGAAGAGAGGACTGTCGAACTCAAGAAAGGAAAATGAAAATCGGATTTAGACCAATGATATGACCTAGACACAAATAACTCTCGCGAGTTCGGTGCATGTACAATAAAATAAATAATTATTGGTTCAAAATTAAAATATTATGGATTTTTGAAAACCATGCAATTCTTGGTAAAGGTAGAAGGAAGGTATATTCATATCATTAAAAACGGACTTTGTAACATCTCAGATTAAATTTTCGAAATAAATACTATTGACCCATCATTGATCAGACTAAAGCGTTTATGTAATGGGCAAAATAAAAAAATATTGCACAGTATGGAGACGGTGATTAGAATTGGATGGAGGATGGTGCACTGAGAGGTGGGAGGGTTCCCTGGCGGCTAGTTACAATTTCATTGGGGAATCAATCTACTCGAGGGAGCTGCCCAATCGGTTTTAGCCACCGACTGAGACGTTACCACCAGCTGGTTAATATGCAAACCGCTGCCTTCCATCCCTTAGACTGTCCGGATCAATAGCCAGTCGGTCACTACCGATTAACTCCAAAGTGAGAAATTATCTTTCTTCCTTTCTAATGAGATCTTGTTCTCTTCTTTATTTTAAAATAACATCAATTTTTCTAAAAACAAATCGTTGTAATCAATAATGTTTGTTTAATTTTATCTTAATGCGAGCTGATGAACCATATTTTTAGTCAATTCCTGAGGAGTAGAAATGAATAAACTTGCGTTTTCCAACGCGAGAACACGGCACATATAATTGGCCATGTGAAAAGACCGGATTTTCTTGATCCAACCCATAAATCGACATTGTTTGACCTTGATTTGAGAATCTAAACCATCCAGGGCGTCATCCAAACGCATACAAAAAAAATCATTCAAATCGGTCCAGCCGTTTAGGAGTTCAGTTACATATACAAGTAAAGTAGAATTATATATATATATATATATATATATATATATATATATATATATATTTATATATATACATAAAGATAAATCATCAAAGTTTGAGGTAGTATTTTTACCTTGCTTGTTAATTCAAGACATATTTCTTCCAGTTCTACCCAGTGAATGTCAAAAATAAGTACTGTATAATCTATTTAATTGAAATTGCCGCCCGTCTATAGCAGACCCAGTAAAACCTTCCCTTGTACGTAGGTTGTCCAGATTGAGTTATAAACACGCCGCCCTTTGCTCTGTCTGCGACTTCTCCATACTCATTTTTGTTTCAGTTAGTGCTTGAGATATTTCTCGGCTTTTACTGAGATTTCACACTCTTATACTTAAAAATGTACCCTTTTATCCTAGAGAAAACAAAATTATTAATCTGTAAGACTCAAAGCGACCTAGGCCATACTTTTGTTGGGCTACAATTTTACCATCCCATTTTTCCTTCTTTGTTCTATCATATTTTCTTCGGAATATGTATTGCGGTAACACAATTCCTTCGAATCCTATATTTACTTCAAAAATTTCACATTTTCTTTAAAATTGTACATTTAATTGATTTTTGTTTATTCCCCATCCCTTTATGCCCTAATTGTATCTATTTTATTTGAATATATTTATTAAAATTACATATGTTTGCGTATGATCACAATCTAGCAGCCCAACGCTTTGTATAACTTCTATGTATTTAACATTAAAACATTCCTCAAAGCTGATGTGGCACTTAAAAGTTAACCAGCTCATGAAGTCCTTTTGGCAGAAAGGCTATGTTATGTTTTCTAAATGTGATGCACCCGACTCCTGATATGAACGATAATTCGAAGTCAAATGCTTTTCGACAATGAATGTCATTTTCATAATACTGTCTTCAATAATAGTGACCCAAGTATTCAGAGCTTCCTCTAAGCGATAGATAGGGGGCATAATTTGTGTACATTAGTGTAATGATAAAGCTTTTAATATTTAAATAGTGCGGAAACTTAATGCCATTGGATTATGTAACTAAATTTACCATCAGCTTATTCAATTTCTGGATCGGAAAAAATTCAAAGGCTATAGGAGTAAACAAAAAATTGCACAAATATATAAATAGAAGAAAGCCAGGAAAGCCCCTTTCTCACGTGCCAGAAGCGTGTCAGCTGGTTTTTACCAGGCTATAGTGCCAAGACCATACTACCACTGCAAGTGACGGCAAACGGTAATTTCCGAAATGTCTAAGTCGCCATACGCTCAGCGCTTTATTTAAATTGTTGTGAAAGTGGTGCTTGTCCATTTTTCTTTAAACCCCTCATTCAAGATTATTTCACAGTCTTTTCCTTTAGAAAATTTTGATTTATTAATGCTTTGCTATTATTAATGGTGTAGGTGGGTGACGGACTAATTTATGTTGTATCGGGATGTGAAATTATATTGTCTGGGAATCTTGTCAAAAATATCTTGAAAGCCGACAGATTATATTGGCCAAGGAAGAGAAACGGCAGTGTTAGTCAGCGTCCCATTAAATGTTTGGGAGAGTTAGTATTAAGTACAATTAAATCAAGAGCTTTCAAAAAACCCAAAAGTTTTCTTTGCTATTACATACTGGAGCGTTCCTCATAGTAGACAAACAATTTACATATCCAAACAACAAACACAAAGCAATAGTAAACAAAAAGATTATCGTGTCAGTATAGCAGTCTCAGTTCATGTCACACTCGTGTGGGACATGAACTGAAACTGCTACTGCTTGCAGTGTCGTTCTTAGATGCATGGGTTCACTATATGTGTTACTGTGAATTCCTTCAGAGTATTTCCTGATTAACAACTATGAAAAGCTTTTTCTTAATTATGCCCTTCTGATCACCTATGTGCTTTTGAATATCACTTGTATTTCATCGCCTTACTGTCATATCTGAAATTAATAAATAATGAAAATAAATGGTTTAGGACGACCCAGGATATACTTGATTTAAGATGTTAGTCTTAGTTTCATTTGGTAAACCTAAAATCGTGAATTTGATTCTCGCCAGGGCAATAGGAATTTACTAAAACCAACGTACTCATTAAATAAATCCTTAGCCCCACTCTGGTTAGTTAAAGAGTGGTAACTGATAACCGTCCGGATTATCCTTAATAGCACAAAATGGCCGTTAGTCTTCATTTCTTCAAGTATTGGTGAATTGTTATTCTTTCTGTAGGTGTGTGCCCATTTTCATAATCTTTATGGATATTTGATTTATTTTTGGTGCTACCTGCCGAGTAGAATATGGATATATAAAATAAAATAATTAATTAATGTTGACATAACATATTTCAACCTTTTGCTGTTTTTATAATCTCTTCATTCATCACTGTCTCCAGACATACATACATAAATACACTATTATAGATGCTGTATGAAATGCTTTTATGGTACCTACTATGTTTAGGATTTTAACATACTGCTAAATTGAGATTATGGTATTCGCATTTTGGTAACACGTTGGAGTACCATTTTGTTTAACCATTAAAAATGAGGTTTATGCCTTGGAAGGGATATGCTCTATTACATGTTCTTGAGAGGGACTTATTTTTAAAAGTGGAACCTCAAAATAACTCTCTGAAACTCTCTGGAAGAGCAGGTAGAGGGAAGAACATATATATGGTGGTGGAGTAGTATAAAATTTAAGGGGTAATATAATTTGATAGCTGAATTGTTATGTCAATTTCATGTTCTAGGAGAAACTGAAATTATGTGTAATGAGGAAATGGTATGTAATTTACACTATAACTAGGTGGCATGCGAGGAAACATAACAAATTGTTGTATCTGACTAGTTCATGGGAATTGTAAAGTAATGTAAATAGTGGAGAGAAAACACACTGCGGTGAGTGTCGGAAGACGATGGAGGTCAGAGAAATTCTTAATTGAAATATAAAAAGCCAGTAAGTTTGTAAGTGGCACTAAGGTTGAGATAACCTGATTGCTATGATACTACTAATTAGGTTGTGATTACAATGTCAACTTATTATTATGTGGTATTTCCATATGGTAGGGAATTATGGACCTTTACCTCTAATTAGCTGATGTAAATGTAAGGGAGAGACAAAGAGGCAATATATTTACAACTAATTAGGGAGGTAAGACAGATAACATTCATACTATGTAATTACAATTATGCAGCTAGGCAAGAGGACATATGTAATATTCGCCTCTAATTAAATGTAGTTTCCACTCCAAAAAGAAAGGAAGACGAAGGAAAAGCATAGAGGTAGGGAGGGGGCGGAATACACAGTTGCTTGGGAAATTAAGCAGATTTCCAGACCTGCAAGCAGATGGCATTCTACATTCTATTCGCTTATTCACTCCTAATAAGAAGCATATGTAAACTGGATTTAAAATAAAAGTGGGAGGTCAAATGAATCTTGAAAACTAAAAAAAAAATAAAAAAAAATAAAAAAAAATAAAAAAAAAGAATATCTGAGTTAATAATCGGGTTTAAGGTATTGAACAATAAATAGAGCACATTTATTTAGCAAATCTCGGGTCTTTTTTACTTAACACATGCCAGTTAATTTTCTAAGTAAAAGGTGATCACGATAACATATCATTTGATATTAGATACGCCTACTACCATGTGATCATTTATTTTCAGTATACTTTCAGGTTAAAATCTCTATAGGTTTTATCATGATTTTTCGACCCTAGACATAATAACGGAAAAACTTCAAAATTTTAATTTTTCTCTCCAAAATCCCCAATCTTTATTCCCTCATGACAACAATTCCTGCCTGATTAAAATTGATCGCGATGTAATGGCTTTTTCTTAATGTGAATTGAGTAGTAATCGGGCTTTACTGATTGCTAAAAACTAAAAAAAAATGCAAATATCGTAGTTATTATTGGGGTTAAGAAAGGAAATACAAAAACAGAAATTTTAGGAAATACTATTTACATTAAGGTTTATTATTTAACATTTTGTTGTCTCTCTTCATTGGAACCTAAAAATAAGATATAAAAAAAATTAAGTTAAACGAGTTACGAAGAAAACGTACTAAACTAAAAAAGAAATCTAAGTCCTGGGTACCAGACATCACACCACTTTCCTCATGAATCTAGGGCATTGATCAGACAAATAAATAAAATCACGAGGTGTGTGAAATGTCTATGAACAGTCAACCATTCATATGATTATATTATATGTTATATTTCGGCATTTATTCAGGTTACGCTAAACTCCACGATTTTCATTTATTTGTCTGATCAATACACTTGATAGATGAGGGCAATGGTATGTTGACTGGTACCTAGAGCCTAGGATAATGTTTTAGCTTTTAGTACAGTTTTTCTTATTTTTGTCTGTATTTGTTTCTGCAAAAACTTGAAAATATAAAAAAAAAATAGTTATATCTCTGGAATATGCTGGATGGTAGAGGAACCAATTGATAAGGATCAATAAGAAGGCCATGTCCTCTACTGTTTTTTAATATAATGCAGATTGCACTTTCGGAGTCAACGCTCCATCCTCAGTGCCTGCTAACAAACACAAACCTCGAGTTAATTTAACATTCACACCATGGCCAAAGGCAAAATAAACAACAGTCATAAAAACAAACACAAAATAAAGAGTAAAAACAATGGAAATTCTTAAAACTAATAAAAATATAAAATCTAATGACTAGTCAACTACTAAAAATTAAAGCCAAAACAATAAAAAATCTAATAACAAGTCAACTAATAAAAGTTAAAGAAGCAAACAACGATAAGCATATGTCAAAACTATAAATAAAATTAAAAAGCTACATAAATTACAGATTTATATGGAAAACATATCACAGTGGGTGGGAACCCCTGAAAAAACACCCAGAGGAACTGTAAGAGACATCTAAAAAATAAACAAAAACCCCATACTAATAATAGAGAGGAGATGAAGGAGGTACCTGGTTAAAGCTGCGTTGCCTGGACCACGACCGCCGCGCGACTAAACCTCTGCCCCCGTAGAGAAGACAGGGCCCCGTCACTGACATGTCGCAGGCTTGCCGCCTCCTCCTTCTTATTAATATTCCGATCTCCATTCGCCTGTCTGTCCAGCCTTATTTGCAGCCCCTCAACCGTATTTAATCTTTTGCCCTTCTTCTCCTCATACAGCAATTGATATTTTATGGTGGACATGTCATGACCCTCTTTTCTGGCGTGTGAGAAAAACTCAGTGTCGCGAGTGATGTGCTCCTTTAGACGCGTCCTTATCTTTGTACCACTTTTCCCCACATAAGAGGCATCACATCCCGTGCACGACATCCTAAACACGCCAGATCTATCCAGGGGGTCCACATAGTCCTTAACACGGGGCAAACAATTTTTCAGGGACCGCTTGCTCCTGTAGGCAGTAGCCAATCCAATTTTCTTCAACCTGGATCCTATCTTTTCTGAAACAGGACCCAAGTACGGGATGGAGACAGGGAACGACTTATTTTTCTTCTTTTTGGCCGCTCTTCAGCCGTGGCATCCTCCAGCTCCTTGGCTAACTTCCTCTTCAATCGGGGTTGGATAAGCCTGTCCACCAACTGTTCCTCGAACCCGTTTGCTTTAGCAATATGCTTAATGCAGACCATTTCCTTCCTATAGATACCGAATTTATGACCCCCTCCATCTCTCTCTATCTCCAGATCTATGTAGCATAGCTTCTTAGCTTTTTCGTTCTCCATGGTGAATTTAATTGTCTCATGGCAGCTATTTAGGTAGGAAAGCAGCCCATTCAAATCGTCCCTAGTACCGCTAAAACTGACAAAAGTGTCATCAACATACCGGGCCCAGAAATCAATGCACTTATAGAATGGGTTGCGTGCCGATAAAGTGAATTTCTCCTCAAAGAAATACATAAACATGTCGGCGGCAAGTGGACTCTGCATTATATTAAAAAAAAAACAGTAGAGGACTTGGCCTTCTTATTGATCCTTAAAAAATAGTTAATTTTTTTTATATTTTCAAGTTTTTGGTATTAATTTTTCATTCTATGTAGTTTATTTAGTGCCTCATTTATACAACGTTTATTTCCTGACAATTTGTTGCAATCTAACTCGTAAATATTTGATATTGACTCTTAAAATAAAACGTCTAATGATATATCAGATTATTTGTAAGATGGGAAATTATTAGTGGGGTTTACTGAAGAATTAATACTTAAAAAAAAAAAGAATTATATCCGTTAATATTGGAAATAACGACAACATTTATCAGAAATTAAATTTGCAACAAGATTGGTTGTACTCAATTTTTCGATCCATCTCATAATAACTGAGAAAGTTTGAATTTTGTAACCTTCTCCCTTCTTGGCCTTCTCATATTGCGGCCATTAGTGAACTTGACCTTTAGTTTTACATAAAACGTCTAAATTCGACTTTAGTAACGGTCAAACAGAAATTGTGACCGCTACCCTCATTGAAACAAATATGAAATCTGGGATAATTTTCTGGTGGCCATCTTAGATTTGAAATTTGTTAAAGTGCACAGTATTCTACTAGTCAAGCCCTATTATTTGAAACCCATAATGAGGGAGTTGCGACGAAAAAATTAGTACCTAACTCGCCATTTTGTTTGCGGCCGTATTGGATTTTCATTTTTTTTTTTCATAGTGTATTCTATTCTATCCGGGGCTCAGGTTAGCCATGTGAGTTAAAGCGTTGGTAAACCTAGAATGGCGAGTTCGATTCCCGCCTGGACAAATAGGAATTTATTTAGTGACGAACTCATTAAATAAAATCCATAGTCCCACCCTGGCTAGAAAAGGGTGGTAACCTGTAGATAACCCGTCCCAGCTAGCCATAGTTGCATAAAGTGGACTTTAATAAATAAATAAAAAAAAATTATTCTATTCTATGAGATAAGCTTTTTCATTTCATACCCATATTGTGGTAGTCATGAAGAAAATAGTATGGCCGTTGTTTGGTAGTGGTGGCCATCTTAGATTTACAAAGGTGCTGAATGTATTAAATTGTATTTTTATCATAATTAAAGGTGTGAATCAGATCAATTTGTCAACAGAAAATGAATCAAATTTCAACTACTAAATTTGACCCAAATAAATAAATCAACCAATAAATAGGTGAAGCTAAATAAAACCGTTTAAAAATACATGCACTTTAAGTGCATACAACATACAACATACAAGAAATGTTTGGTGCATGCTTAAATTCCAGGTGTAAATATAACGGAAAGACATTTGCAGTAAGTGAATTTTCTGAAGTGAGGAGTAATATAAAATCTATAATATTTACCACAAATAAAAGAGAATAAAGGAAATAATCTATCTAATTTGCATTCCAAATTACGGAACTACTAAAGAGAACAGTTATATATATAAGCCGCATTAGTGTGGCAAGAAAGGGAACATTTGCCATTTATTCTCCAAACAATTTTCTCAAAATAGGAAATTAATGGAACTTGAAAATTGTTTCTGCAAACGAATTGTCTCGAAGAGTAGAGAGAGGAAAGAGCATAGAGGTAGAGAGAGAGTTGACGTATAAAAAGCCAATCACACTAACGGACGGGATAACCTGATTACTGAGTGGTCAGAGAGGATTTCATATGCAAATTAACGCATTCCATCTCTCACTCGCAACCCTCATACTTGACTTTGATTTAGTCCAACCCAAGTGATTCAGTTTTACATACACCCAATTTCCAACGGGGTATTACATTACACAGCAATGGAATTATTCGCCCATAATATTGCCCTTTGTCCCTTTACTTAAGTAATGAAGAACGTATTAATTGAATTATGCTAATCACAATATTTCTATATTTTTCTGTTTCAGGTAATAGAGTGCTTACTAACTGAAGCACTTTGATTCTTTTTTGTCCTTGGGAAGTACATATTCAACGGATTTAACAGCACCCCTGACTATTTGATTATACTGCTCCGATGGATTTCTTTTCATTACTTCATAACCTCCCTCAGTAAGCAATGTCTATTTTTTATTAATATACTCTCCCTTGTCCACTATTACCAATTGCATTAAGTTCCGATCTCCAATGGTCTGGCGCGAACCTTTAAATCACCATGATGACTGCTATTTTTGAGTTGTGAATATAAATGGAATCAACAAGAGGAATCGCTCCATATGGGTTTATCCTACTTCAACATCGACTATAAGGCATATTAGGTGTTCGAAAGACCCAGTTTTATCACTGCCATCTACATCTAAAGAAAGTTTAGACGAAATAAATGAGTTAAGCTGCAACAGCGAAGTGGGATTTTGATCCAGGGAATCTATTCGGACCGAAACCATTCAATCAAAGCGAACTTAATGATTTAATAAGACATTGGACTGTCGAAATGTTCTTGAGAATTACTAGCTTTGCGGTTGAAAAAAGACATCTCGTAACTGATGAAACTGGAGTTTCCTAGTGCCCTACTCGACAAAAAGACTAAGCTTGCTTTTTTCGCTGAAGATAGTTTTGTGTATTGCACTGATACTATGGTTAGATGTCTGCCGTGGGCTTACAGAGATATAATTCAAACGAATGGAGTTTATTTATCGACTCATCAAAACGTAGTTTGAACGGTGTGTCACTGTATAATGGAAAAAATCTAGGCTCCTTACCGATTGCACATTCAACCAAACATAAGAAAGAATACTCCAATGTAGCATTAGTCTTGGACAAGATTAAGTATGATGAACATAAATGGGTAATTTGCGTCGATCCGAAGATGCTTAATTTCCTATTGCGACAACAAGGCTGTTATTCTAAATATCTTTCCTTTATATGTTCATGGGAGACCAGAGCTAAATCAGAACATTGGATAAGGAAAGAATGACCTTCTAGGGATGCACTAGTTCCAGGTAGATTAATGTTATAAATGTACCTGTTGTGTCAATAGATTGTATCATATTGCCACGATATGTTAAAGCTCTAAACAATCACGGGAAATACTTCAAGGGAGTTTCCGAATCTGAGTTCAGAAAAGATCAAAGCAGGCATATTTGAAGAAATAACAACAAATTCGCAAATTGGTGAATGCTCCTAATTTCAGCAAATCAATGACAGAAATCGAGAAGAAAGCATGGGATTCGTTTGTTTGGGTTATTCAAAATTTCTTAGGTAACGATGATGTTGAGAGAGTCGAAGAGATGTCATTTCACTTCCAGCGGCTTGAAAGAAACATGAGCATTGAAGAACATTTCCTTTACAGCCATTTGGATCATTTTCCAGATAATCTCGGTGAGTGAAGAACAGGGCCAACGATTCCACCAAGATATTCGTACTTTGGAGGAACGATTTCAGGGTTGCTGGGGTATGATGGTCAATTTCTGTATCGGGGTATTCAGAGTAGCACTTCGTCATTCAATAACAGTTAAAAATAATATAAAACAAAATTCTAGTGTATAATTTTTTGTATTGTGAGTACATTTTTTTCTCAAAAAACAACCCGCCTTATAATTCAAAAACATATTAGAGTCAAAAATTAGCTCAGAACAATATAAATGATTCAATGGAACATAATGGGTAGTGTAAAAGTATAAACATGAATATCTGTAATTCCTGCCTTCGTTTTTCCTATAGGTTATAGTCAAATGTGAAATGGCGTTAAATCGGAGTAAATAGGTTCTAGTGATTATTATTAACTTCTATTAGATTTTTCTTTCATACAGGTCAAATCTGTATAGAAATATACTGAGATAATATTATATTATTTATTTATTTAAATCAGCTCCGCCACAAGGGTGATTTTGTCAATGTAATACTAAAGCAGGGTATTATGAATACAGATTGATTTTAATTGAAAATATCATAAAATTAAAGAAAAAGGAAGGGAAATGAAAGTAAATACGAAATGTAATATTCCCACGACGTAGTATAGTTAATTCATTGAAATTGGGAATATAATCTACATAAAAACTTGGATATAATGAAGTGATCTGAATTCAGCTTGTTCACTCCAATCAACGGTCAAGTATTTGATTGGGGTTTAGGGCTCTCAGGCTAATTTGCTCTTATTTAACGAAACACCGAATCGCGATGAAGGAGAAATATTTTCACGATTTTCTATTCATTCCAGCAGCTAGAAGTCGAAAAGAAAAAAAAGACCCACACTTATCGTCAATAAGAGTTTTCCACGGAAAATGATTTAGGGCTATTACCGCGAGATTTGTGCTTTTATATTTATTATGAAAGATAAAAAATAATTTTTTTGAAGAAAAAAAATTTCTCACGTGCAGCTTTCTTTTTAATATATATTAAAAAGTAGTTTAATTTATTAAATGTTCTTTACTAAATGAAAAAAAAGTAATATCCCCTTAGATTGTGTTTGGCGGTGTTGAAATACTTTATAGAAAACTACACCACCATTAGGTTAAAAGGTTACGGTTTCAGAATGTTAGAGAGTATATAAATCTTAAGACTAAATATTTAAATCTGGGATCTCCAGTCGGGGCTAGTTAACAAGGAGGCCTCTGGTTTTTGGAAAATACGGAATTTAAACTGCCAACAAATTGGCTCCTGAATTAAAAACTTGTTTTTAATATGAGTAGGAGTGGGGGTTTACTGAAGGCTGAAAATTAAAAAAATTCAAAAATCTCGGTTTATATTCAAGATAGTGAAAAAGTATATATAAAAACATTTATAGAGAAGTAAATTTCCAAAAGATTGGTTTTGTACAATTATTCGTTACACCTATAATAACAGAGATATTTGGAATTTTCAAAACTCTCCCCCCCACCCAAGTATTTAGATTTCAGCCGATTGGCTAGTCAGTTAAATGATTAAGCCCGGAATGCTAACTTTCGGGGGCATATCTGGAAGTGGTTGTCAAAGAGACATTCCTGATGTTGGAATGGGGTGATCTACTAGATTGAAATAGCAGATAAGTGCACAGACACACATCTTGGGCAATCTGCAGACAACCGTCCATCGGATGTTGCTCCAAGGCACTGGCTACTTCTTCACTAATGCTAATAAGTAGTATTTTTACATTTAGGTTTATATTCTAAGCAATAATGCTACGGCGGCCGGTGAAAATTGTCTATCCTTTTGAATATTAATGTAATTAAACTTAAATTAATTTCCCAAGAAACATGAAGGAAACATGACTGGAATTCACTGCTCTATACTCACACATTTCCCATAGTACTTGGTATCCAGTACATGCACAAATAATAGGGCTTACATAATTGGAACTAGACCCCTCAATGTACCCATTTGGGATAGAATTATATATCTAACGGGAACATAGTAAATCTATCTAGTACAGATTCAATTATTTCTCCTGTTCCAGCAAGTTCCTATGATACGTGTATAACAGAAACCAACCGTAACTCTTGAGATACCAATTTTCAGCTTTTAATTCTTCGACTGAACATTAACATTCTCGAGGATTCAGAAATATAAAAAGCCCGTCACGCAGGGGCTGCGTTACCTAAGAAGATTTCCCACGTATTAGCATTTATATCAAAGCGTAAGAGTTCAATGAGAACGATATTTGGTACTTAGACTTCAAATAATGTCATTTTTATTTTCAGCTGGTGGTGAGGGTGATGAATAAGGTTAATCAGAAACACTTTTGTGGGTCCTCAGAATTTATTTTCTCTCTCTCTCTCTCTCTCTCTCTCTCTCTCTATATATATATATATATATATATATATATATATATATATATATATAATTTTGAACAAACCTCATTTTCGTTATCTACTAGGTATGATCGATGGACACTTGAGGAACTTTTTCGAGAATCGCGTCGTGAGTAACACCTTAATATCTGATTTCCCCTGGATGGAAATCTGCTAAAAGAGAAATAAGCCCATGAGGACAACAATTTGAACAAGCAGATGACGTATATAGGCACGGTATATACATAGGCTGAATCAGTCTTTATACCTGGCCGTTAGAGCAGAAACTGTATTCTATTTCTGCTGGAGAAGACTGCAGCCAGTCAGACATCCGTCGGCTTGGACCGAACCTACCTGTCTCCATCAATTTGAATATCTCTTGCTCTCTATTCCTCTCACTCACTTGGGTAGGGTCACAGGAGAGGACGAAAATGAGGTCCGTTCAAAATTGCATATATATATATATATATATATATATAATATTTATTTGTCTGTTAACGATCTAGCGGTCGCAATTGTTGTCTGATCGTAACCAAACTCGACCAGTGGAGGGGGGTTTAGGAGGGGGAATTTCGAAAATTTGAAATATCTGTATCGGATCCAAAAAGTGTATGGAAGCGATCTTATTGAAAATAAAATGTTCTATACATATTGTTGCATGTATTTTTTCTATTTATTTATATTAACCGAGACATTTCCATATTTTAGTTTTCGGGCTTTTGTAAACTCCCACTCCTACTCACGTCATATTGACAATAAGCTGCTATATCATGATCGATTTCATTGCAAGGTTTAATACCAAATATGGTTTTTATTGAACTTTTACTTTCTGAGACAGATTGTTTTTTAAAGTGAACCGTAATATAAATAGCCCTACAGGTCATAACCTTGGTTTCTCTTGTTAGGCAACGCGTTATTTTTTAAAATATTATAATGCTTATGTTTTATGCACACTGGCTGGAAATCCTTACCAACTTCGCCAATGTACAAGCAATGGTTAGATTCCGATTTTGATGCAACTAGCGAGTTATAACAATACCACCGTCCAGTAGCGATCATATCAAAATTCCCAGCCTCGTTTGTATTGTGGACTTTATTGTCCCAGCCACAGTAGGCAAATTAGTCCATTTATACCAATTTAATTTTATCACTTGGAGTTCTGGAACTCTGGTAAATATTGATTTGAAAGCGAGATACCTTATGCCCATTATAGATCCATTCTCCACCATTTATTTTTTAATTCTTTTAAACATTCAGAATTTCTGTCAAATATTTCGATAAATGAATTTAAAGGCACGCGCATTACCATTTATTTACAAATATGCAGCGTAGAGCCATATAAGATGATTGATTACAATGATTTTCATTTTTTGGGTTCTGAAATTTACAAATTCCCCCGGAATACGCATAAGGAATAATGCAAAAATTAAGATGAAGATACTAATTTGTGATTTGCCAAGGTGAAACAGGTCAATATTTAAACGACTGAATCAAGTAAAATGGTTCATTCTAATAGATGAAGAAATTTGACTGTATACCTCATATACAAGTAATTAATTCAAGAAAATGTTTAAAAATGTAGAGTTCTATTGAATTCTCTCCCTAAAAAGTAAGCTAATATTCTAAATTCTTATTAAAACAGGAAACACAGATAACCTTCGAATTTTACGCCCGTGGTTGTATTTATAAACAGGCACTGTGTTACTGTTGACTGGGCTTAGAATCGGGCATTCACTACTGACACATTCAGAGCTCATAATCATACCGAAAAGATCGACCTACATGCACTCACTGTAACACAGTACTGACCATTAAACATCTCCTGACTGACTGGAGACTACGTGAACATCTGAACTTACCGAACGACTTGTACGAACTATTAACAGAAGGTAGCCCACATATAAATACTCTCTTAAATCACTTGAAGACAATAGAAATTTACATTTAACTTTAAACCACACCTACCCCACTCATTTCTCTACGTTTTTATCTCAAATTATGTTACTAATTCGCATTTGTGCTTTTTTTGAACAATGCTGTATAATGTTTAAACTTGTGCCTTAGACTTACATCATCCTCAAGCCAGAATTAATTGCAGAATTAAAGTTTTACATAGTTTTATTTTAACGTTTCCATCGTTTTATTTTATTCCTTAATTTTACATATAGCTAGCTATGTTTTATACTATATTTAATAATTTTGAAAACATTTTTCTTTATATCTTTATTTTAACATTTTAATTTAAGGAATTGAAAATAAGTGATACTGAGCGACATCGCCTAGTTGCTGAGCTCACCAAATAAATACATAAACAGACACACACATATTTATATATTTGAACGGGCCCCACGTTTGTCATTTTTTTCGAAAATAAAGGATAAATCTTTTTAAATTAGTTACCTAAAGGAAGTGACACCAATCCTATCACATATATTCTTTGATGTTTTACCATAGAGTTTAGTTCGATAATAATCCAAATTTGGCAAACGAAAATTGGAACAAATTTTCATTTCTGACACACTTATCTTTAAATGTACGATAAAAAAAATTATTTTATTTATTAAAATTTACTAGCCATTTTAAAATTGGAAAAAATACTTAAACTACTTATGAATACTGTGAATTGGTTTAAATATGTCGAATATTGCAAATTAGATTATACAACCTTGCTCTAACTAAGTAAAGGAGTTGTTTCTCTTTCAGATTACTCTGGTATTGAGGTTAACATGGTTTCTTGAAATGGGAAGTAGGGGAAAATGTGAAGATAGAGAGAAGGAGAGCACATATACGGAGGAAGGCGTCCTAACCACAGCAATGCAGCTGAGTGCGAAGCAACTCGAGGACTAGGGAATTTCATTATCGGGCAAGCTATCTTCCGTTGCCGGCCATCTTCTGCCACTGCCTTTCTTGCCGGCCAATTCCTGTTCCCACTGAGCAAATGTTCTTATCTTTGACATGCCCTCGTCATTTACACTGCTGAGGATTTTCACAATCTAGAAGCCAACATAATATGGGCAGATACCATCTAAATGAATATAATTCGTTCAGTAGAAGAACAAACGTCAACCTTCACGTGGAGTGATAAGTATAATCAACCAGCGCCGAACTGGCAGCTTTGGGGGCCATCGACAAATTTAGCAGTGCCTCCCCCTAGTGGAATGTTTGATTCCAAATATAATACAAATAATTTTTTTTATTTAGTAACAAATAAAATTTGAGTTACAGCGTTGACCATAATCTCACATGGTAAACATAGAATGGCGAGTTCGATTCTCGCCTGGGCTAAGGAAACTATTTAGTGACAAAATTCATTAAATAACATCCAAAGTCCCACCCTGGCTTGAAAAGGGTGGTAACCTGTAGATAACATGTCCCAATTAGCCTCAGTTGCAAAAAGTGGACGTTAATAAATAATAATAGTATATATAAATATATATATGATTTTAATAAGAATATTTTTAATTGAAAATATTAAAATAAGTATCAGATGACTTTCAGGTTATAAAATGCTCGTATATAATACAAACAAACGTTATTGTAGGATTGTAGGCTATAACAAATATTAATTAATCTAGATTTACCTGTAATAATAATTCAGGACATTAGTTCCTTTTTTAAAAAAAAAAAAAAGAAATCTTTAAGAATAGCATAAATTGCAAAATACAATCATAACATTCAATAATAGAAATATGTATCAGCGCTGTATTTAAAAATGTAAATGAATAATATTTGGGGCGTTAATTAATAACAAAATTAATGCTTTTTTAAATTTAGGTGTTTTTTTTTTCATGTGATCCTCTGACCATGGGTCCTCAGCATTTGTCGACCTGGCCAGTCCGGAGCTGTAGTTAACATATAGTATCTGCCACGTACAAATAGTAAAAATATTACATTTCTAAACATAGAAATTAATAATTTGTGTTAAGGCTATGATAGATTCATTTCTATTTTCTGCTAGTGGTGAGGGTGATGAATTAGGTTATTCAATATACAGTTTTGGGGCTCTTCTCAATTTTTTTTTTTTTAAAACGATGGCACTTTCAGGACTTACATTGTCATCATCAGAGCGTGGACTTCCCTAGAGAGATGCAACTGGGCTGAATTCTGGCGATGCACTCAAGTAACATCTCTCTAGGCGCGTCCTACGCTTTCATGATGGCAATGTAAATTACCGAAAGCGCAAAGCGTTGTTAAATATAAATTGTGAGGATCCACAAAACTGAAATAATATGATATATTCATTATGGTAAGCACATTTGAAAGTTGTTATATGGTTGTGTTGTTTAATTTGCTCGACCCAATGGTCTTGTGCCCCACTCCTTCTTTCTCCTCCAGCGGTCTCAAAAAGTCATTTGGCGACGCTAATTTTTTTCCACCTTCCTCATGCTACTCATCGTCGCTACTAATGCTCTGGGTAAATTGCAGAATAGAGACGTAGTCCTATGTTACGCTTATTTATTGGACAAATAATTCCATAAGTAAAAAGAGAGTCTATATTGTTGTATACACGCCCATGAAAAGAATTATGATGTGACTTGTATTTATTTTTATTTATTTATTACAATATACCGCATCTTCTATTTTCATTAGCGGTAGGTGGTTCTATATTTCTTGAAACAAACAAGCTACCGTTAAAAATACAAAAAACCTCTTTATGTCGTCTTCATCGTCTAAGGAATTCTTTTGGTTCTGTTTAAGGTTCAAAGCTCTTCTTGGAAGATCGTATTTCTTACAATTGAGGAGAAGATGTGAGACGGTATGATGGGCATTACAACAACCGCAGGTTGGTGGGAATAAACCCTTCAATAAAAAACTATGTGTTAATTTCGTGTGTCCAATGCGAACACGGGCAATGGAATTGAAGGAAATTGGTGTTCTTATGATATTTAGTAGTTGATTGGCCAGACCAATGTAGATGTAGATGAGATTGTAGTAGGGGCGATCAACTGCATGGTTATTACGCCCTTCCAGAGTTAATAATGTACAGTTTATTTGGGTCCCTCCAAACCAATGTAGATGTAGATGATATTGTTGTAGGGGCGATCAACTGTATGGTTATTACGCCCTTCCATAGTTAATAATGTACAGTTTATTTGGGTCCCTCCAAACCAATGTAGATGTAGATGAGATTGTAGTAGGGGCGATCAACTGCATGGTTATTACGCCCTTCCATAGTTAATAATGTACAGTTTATTTGGGTCCCTCCAAACCAATGTAGATGTAGATGAGATTGTAGTAGGGGCGATCAACTGCATGGTTATTACGCCCTTCCATAGTTAATAATGTACAGTTTATTTGGGTCCCTCCAAACCAATGTAGATGTAGATGATATTGTTGTAGGGGCGATCAACTGTATGGTTATTACGCCCTTCCATAGTTAATAATGTACAGTTTATTTGGGTCCCTCCAAACCAATGTAGATGTAGATGAGATTGTAGTAGGGGCGATCAACTGCATGGTTATTACGCCCTTCCAGAGTTAATAATGTACAGTTTATTTGGGTCCCTCCAAACCAATGTAGATGTAGATGAGATTGTAGTAGGGGCGATCAACTGCATGGTTATTACGCCCTTCCAACGCCCTTCCATAGTTAATAATGTACAGTTTATTTGGGTCCCTCCAAACCAATGTAGATGTAGATGAGATTGTAGTAGGGGCGATCAACTGCATGGTTATTACGCCCTTCCAGAGTTAATAATGTACAGTTTATTTGGGTCCCTCCAAACCAATGTAGATGTAGATGAGATTGTTGTAGGGGCGATCAACTGCATGGTTATTACGCCCTTCCAGAGTTAATAATGTACAGTTTATTTGGGTCCCTCCAAACCAATGTCCCACTGACGTCGGGGAAGAGATTGACATTCCTTGGAGTCTGCAAGCACTGCTGGAGGCCTGCAGAGGAATATGTAGCTCAAGAAGCTTAAAATAACTTTCAGAGGGTAGACTATATTTAGCACATGACTCTACATCAAACTGATGTTCTTCGCTGTTAAGTTGGGCCTTGATAAAATACTGGTCCAAATAAACTATTTCAAAAATGTATATCTACAATAGTGAAAACGTTTTGAGGCTTTAACTAAGAACATTTATTTATTTAGTCCCAGAATATTCATGGATGGAGTCAAAGTAGTTGCTTGTTTTACCTATATCTGTTTTCATTCGAGTGAATATGTAAGTTCGGATGTTCTGGCTGGTGGAGGTCGATGTGAATATCAATGGTTGAGAAAAAGGTTTATACACAGGTCTGCGATTAAAAAAAACTGAAAAGATTCTTCTAACATTTTCTTATAGATTTATTTGTTGTAGATTATGAACAGTAGATTTATTTATTTATTATACAAGAGCACCCGCAACTAGGCGAATTGGCTCAAAATCAGCAGATTTTGTGTTAAAAAATACAGTAGATGATGATAACACTTCATTAAGCAGATGAAGGTGTCAGCTAGACGCAGCATTCTAGATAAATAGGGAAAAGTCCGTCACGCAGGGGCTTCGTAAACTAAGCAGATTTCCCACAGGAAGTTTTACAATAGAGAAATTTCACGAGAGCCGAGCACTCAAGGAAACGGCCGAACTAGCTTTTGGCGGGAAAGTCAGCCTCGTCCGTTAGTCGCCCAGATTTTAAAAAAATGCAAATATCTCGGTTAATATTCAAGATAGAGAATAAATGTATATAGCAATATTTATAGTAAATTTAATTTGCAATAAGATTGAGTCCGTACAATTTTTTCGATCCGACGTGTGGTAACGGAGATATTTTGAATTTTCGAAAATTCCCCATCTAACCCCCCCCCCCTCCCACCAGGTTTCCGCCATTAACTAACTTGATCTGACTTTTTGCATAAAACGTTTAAATATTGAGTTTGGTAACGATCAAACAAAAATTGCAACCGCTAGAGCGTTAACAGACAAATATATATATATATATATATATATATATATATATATATATATATATATATATATATATATATATATATATAACTTTGAACGGACCTTATTTTCGTCATCTCCTGGGTGGGATCGATGGACATTTGAAGAAATTTTTCGATAATCGCGTCATGAGTACGACCTCAATAGCTGATTTCCCTTAAGGGAAATCTGCTAAAACAGGTAGTATTAAAACCTTACCCCAACCCAACAATAAAAGGTGACGGCCATCAGTCAGAAGCCAATTAAAAAAAAAAATAAGAAGAACTGATAATGAATAAATGCCCTGGGAAGTAAGGTAACATGGAATTACTTAAAAATAAGGTCGAAAAGGTTGTTGAAGCGTCCCCCCCCCCCACCACTGCACCACGGACTGTATTAAATTTATAAGTTTCGGTTGCTCACAAAAATGTAAGCGCGACCGATGCTAAATTACATTAAGCATAACAATTTATATCGTGGATCACATAAATGTTTATTCTTCAAATGTGCTAAGATCATTTTTTTTTTGTAGTTATGTTTCCAATGGATTTTTTCTTATGGATGCAGTTTTAGTATTTAATGTGAGAATGTGTATTTTCTTACATAAGCAATGTATGATCGATAACAAGTGGAATATATAAGATGATAACAGAGACAAATCGCCGAGGAGGGGGGGGGGTTAATTCCTCCTGGGCCCCCCTCGAGGGATTCTTTCAAGAGGCCCTGATAGGATTGTACCAATCCTGCTTTGTGCAAATCACTAAGAGGATTCTAGAGAAGCCGAAAATGCCATTCAAGCGAAAGCTTTGTTTACTATGTTATGCTTCTCTTCCGCTGGCATTCTGACTTTTAACGTGTATTCATTTTTTTCACTATTTCATTTGTCGCCATTAATCCTATTTTGTAACAAAATATTTCTTCAGTCTAATAAAATGACTCAAGAGTAGGAAACAGGTCTTAATAACAGAATGTCTTCCCACCAATTTCTTTATTAACGCACAAGGCCTTTCGAAACTAACGTGACATCATTTGGTGCTAAGAAACAAACAAAAAAGAAACTTGCTTAGGCCAAGTGACGTATCCAATAATTACATTTTGCAATATTTTATCAAAAATAGAATAACAGCCTAAACTTTTAAAATATTTCAAAAATGTAATTATTGGTTACATGACCTAAGCATGTTTCTCTATTGTTGGTTTGTTAGTTCCTGATGATGGCACGTTAGTGCCGATAGCCTTGTGCGTTAATAAAAATAAAATAGGTGGAAAGACTTTCTGTTATTAAGACCAGTTTCCCAGATCTGCCCTCCCACATTCAGCAACATTCGAATTATGACTCAAGAGTTGTTTATCAACCCTAAATATATTAAAAATAAATATACTCTTCCTTGGGACAAATCTCTGGGAGTACGATGAATGAACAAGTTATTTATTCGAGCCTTGGTTATAACAGATTACGTTATTGGTTATATTTATGATTCGAGTTTCGTAATTTATTTCTTAAAAAAAAAAAAAAAAGTTATATATTATCATGAATGTCTAGTGAACTGTCATACCTGACCATGGGTCCTATCACCGTTTTGTTTATCACTAGTTTCAATTTTCGAGAGAGGTTCTTGATTTATGCCAGGAGGGCATAGTTACCATTTCTTTCAGAAATGATTATTGGAATCCAAAACAAATCTATAATAATAATATAAACCATATTGCACTCATTTAAATTTTCAAACTTTTTTAATATGCTGATGGTACTTTTTAAACATGCATAAAAAGTTTTTTTTTTCTAACCTGACTGTATTTGCTATTTAATTAGTTAAAAAGAAAGATTACCATTTTATTTTTAAAATAGTAGTGGTAGATAAGAAGAGCAGATGAGCCAGCAGTTGCTCTCAACTATAATATGTTTCAGTTAATTAAAACCCCCAAATACATTCTTTATGGTTGTAATAATCAAACAATTGTTCCGACGTATTTATTAAGTGGCGCAAAACGTATCTAACGTAGCATTGTGATTAGTTTGACTACCAACATCAGAAGGAATGTTGATTTTTGATTAAAACGTAGCCATGGAGACAGCCTGTGAGCTGAGAGGGAAAGTTCTTCCCTTCCTTTATAACACAGAAGAAAATATGTGCTTTTGGAATTGCCAAAAGAGCGCGCCATGAGCCAACGGATACCATGAGCTAAAAGTACGGGACTCATCATGGCCTATGACGGGGAGATATTTAAATTCAACATATACTGTACTCATTTTCAACAAATAGGCTAGGTCTACGCATATCTGAGGAGAGTGTGTGAAAATTTGTACAACCTCAATTTCCGATTTCCCATTTAGGGGAAGAATTATTATTACATTTAAGTTTGCTGAGAGTTTCAGAAGAATGTTAAACGTATAGTTGAAAATATTTACATGGGAATTAGATCTTGTCTAATGTTTTTACTATTAAAAACTTGAGGTTTACTTAATAATTTCAATTTAGAGATTGCTTTTACACTGTATAGTGAAGTGAGGGAGAGGCTAGAATCAAGAAAGTAATGGTCTAACACATTTTAAAGTAATGAGAAAGTGTGTTTCTCTCCCTAAGAATGGTGGTCTTTCCATTACAGTCTGATTCTTTTGTTAAGTTTATCTTGCAGTTGAACTTTCTACAGATAATTCGAAACTCCATTTCCCCCCCGCGTACTGCCATTATGCTATATAAAGACACTCCATTAGAGATAAATATTTAAATATAAAACATAACACAGGAATCACGAAGGAACATTTTTTATCTTTATTTGAGGTAATGGTTTCTTGCGTATTCAGCTAGAACTTTACCAAGAAAAAATGGAGAACTCTACTAGAGTAAGGTCTGTTAACCATTAAGTCTCGTGATGGCTTGGTTTATTAGCTACATTTTTGTGTTATTAGGATTTTCTTTTCAAATTATTCGGCACCTAGGCTAGATTTAGAGAATTTGTCTTCAGGGAACTATACAATTACTGTATGTTGCATGGGAAGACAAAGATCAGGATCAAGAAATTTTTTTTTCAATTTTTAAGCTACTAAATACTTAGAAATGTAGTCTGTGTCTCAGCTGAGAGGGAGGTGGCGGTGGTCTAGTGAGAAACTACTGGTCTACTAGGGTTCCCAGTTTTAACTCCGTGATCACATTTTACCAGATTTCCCTTAAGGGAAATCAGCTATTGAGGTCGTACTCATGAAGCGATTTTTGGAATTTTTCTTCAAATGTTCAACGATCCTACCCAGGAGATGACAAAAATGAGGTCCATTCAAAATAATATATAAAAAGATCAAGTTCGTTAACGGCTGAAATTGGACCAGTGAGAGGGGGGGGGGTTAAGAGGGGGAGGATTTTCGAAAATTCGAAATATATCCCTTACTATAAGTCGGATCGAACATTTGTATAGAGCCAATCTTATTGCAAATTAAAAAATCTATAAATGTTGTTATACACATGTTTTCATTATCTTTAATAACAACTGAGATATTTGTTTTTTTTTTATTTTTCGGCCTTCAGTAAACCTCCACTCCTACTAATGTCATATGAACAATAATCTGTTATATTATGAAGCAGTTTATTTGAACCCTAAATAACAAATATTGTTCTCATTGAACTTTTACGTCATGAGATAAATGCAAATATGGTGCAAGTGGGAAATCTAATTAGTTAACGCAGTCCCTGCTTTGAGTTTGTTCGCTTTGAGTGACCGAGAGTGGAGATTGGAATTCTTTCCTTGCCCCCGTTCCTGCTCAGTACCATGAGACAGTTAAATAAATACTTCCTTAATGCTGAAGTTTTCTTCGGCTAGCAATGCTACCAGAATACAGCTGGTAGTGCGCCTGACTGACACCATTAGACCTCTTGGTTAGCCTTGGTACTTCATGGACTGTTGAACAAAGATTTTGTTTTCCACTATGATCATTTTTAAAATGTTTGATCCCTGGCAGTATAATACCACGAAACTCGGTACTTAAAAGTTAAAAACTTTTAGTGTTTTTTTTATGATGTTAAAAGCTATGCCTTCTTGCATTGTATGTATGTTGTACGAGTGTTGTTGCATATATATATATATATATATATATATATATATATATATATATATATATATATAGTGCATATACAAATGAATTGCTCTTTTTATTCATGGTATGGATTTGGGACACAAGAGGGGAGAAATAGCCTTTTAATGCCTAGGACATTAGGTCGATAAAATCTTTACTTCGGGTTGACTTCGCCTCAGATGTATCAGTCATATCCATTATATTAGTTCGATCAGAAAATTCAATCTTCTTCGAAGAGGGTTTAGGTATTCACTGGAATCTACAAAAGTCTGATTATAGTCACCAATGCGTACAGCGTTAAAAATAGAAGATTTTATTCCAGAAAATGTTTTTACCATTTCATTTATATATCTCCATATCTCTGCGAAGCTAATTAAAAAAAAACAAAAACGAATTACAGAAATCTGAAGTAAGTTATAATACAACATCACACCCACCCCCCCTAAGGATATATAATTAATTATATTAATTAATTAATGTTAAATTTGACTAGTACGCATGATTGTCTCTGAACAAGGTAACAAGCAGTGGGGTGCTACAAGTAGTGGTTTTCCCGTAGCTTTCTGAATCTATCTAACAATAAAAGGATCAGGAAGAGATCTGGAATTATAAGTGAGCATAGCTGCGTATCCCGCTGGCTACTTAATTTGACACATGCAGGCACAAACCGGTATGCGCAAGTAGACTACAACTTTCATGTACCCCTCACTGTTGTGTCACTGACTTGCAGGCATGAGTATTCTTTGTATGGCAGATGTGGCACATTCTGCCACAGGCAATATAAATGGCAGGATTCAACTATTATGTCGACAATCACATTAATAGTCCGCTCTTAAATACCAGGAGTGCATGGTGGGCAAAATGATGAAATGGTGGTTTAAGAAGAAAATGGAGAGGGAAGTTGCTGAAAGCCTCTCAGATAAAGTAGCACACAAGGATTCAAACCAAGTTAGCATCCCTTATATTTATCCTTTATTTGAAAAAGTGGGTAGTATGCTAGGTAAATTGGGTGTGAAGATTGCTTGCATGAATCGGGGTTCTCTATGAGAGTGGTTTCCTCGGATTAAAAATCCTGTTTAACCTTCAGACAGGTCCGGGGTCTACCGTATCTCTTGCACTTCCTGCGCTATACCATACAATGGCCAAAGTAGTAGAAAGTTGAGAAAAGGATTGAAGGAACATTTGTCTAGGGGTGACTCAGAAATGAAATAACCTGTAGTGCAAGGAATGAGCCAGCCTTCCTAGATGCTTAAGTCTTACACAATATAAATAAAGGGGAAAATGTGGATGCGATTGAGGGCATCAAAATAAAATTAGGCGCCCTTGCATCTCAGAGTATGCTCATTGTGACAGGGGAAGAGGCCGTGCTAAGGCATGTACCTGCACAGCCTAGCTGGTTAAAGGAGCCACAATTGTACTTACACGCCTTAGCACAGGACTCACTTAACTAACGCATTAATATCTAATGAGCAGGTAAGATGAGCCTATATGTCGCTACTGCTACAGAACTCTGACTGTAAAATACATACTAACTGACTGCACTCAAATGTATGCGAACTACTAGCTGATAGTAGCCAAATTATAGATGATGTTTATAAGTAAGTATTTAAGAAATAATGGATTATTTGATGAAATATAAAAGCTGTTATTTCCCATTATGAATGTTATATATAGCACTATGCGTTAAATATAAGTTTTGTCTCCTGCCAGTTTAACTATTTATTATATATGTTAAAAGATGAATCGCCATTGTAGTGGCATGGATACATATTATACACGTCTAAAATTTAGCTTTGTAAAAATTTTAATATTTATTTAATTTTGCAAAACTATATTCTAACATTTTAAAAGATGAATCGCTATCTCAAATAAATAAATACAGGAGCTACACCACTAAGAGACAGGATAGGGTGAACATTGCCGATTTATAGAGAAAGGTCAGTGGTTGCATATTACCTTTGATTATTTATTATTTAATTTGTAGATAAATGCTTTGTTATTATGATTAATTGTATTATTACCTTGTGTAATATTTTGTTTTAATGGTTTAAAATTTTGTTTGGCTCAGGCTATTGTTGTTTTTTTTTTTAAAAAAACACACAGACACTTTTTGGAGTGAAACGGAATCATGAACGAAAATAAATCTGGTCTCATTAAATAAAAATTTGAAACAAGAGCGTAACGTACTGACAGCATCCTTAAGTATTCAAATATAACACATTTTTAGTAAAAAAAAAAAAACCCAAAGTTTTTTTCATAAAACTAGAAACTCAAAATAAAAGTGGAATTATAAATGAACTATTTCTTATGTCATTTGAAATAGTTACTAACAGAAGGTAAAATAAACTTTGAACTTCAATATAATTTTGAAGGAGGCATGAGTCAAACATTTTTTACATCGTAGATAAAAGTCAATATCTGCAGCTTTTAAAGGGCAATAAATCTAATAAGAAGAATCTTGGGGTGTCAACAGGAAAAGAATGAGAAAATGTAAGTTATTACCTCAGGCTCGTAAAACCCTTTAGGAAAAGCGTTCAGCCTAAAGGGAATTTTGTTAAAGCACTTAAGAATCCAAGAAAATTAACGATGAAAAAAATTCGTTGTGAACGAGAGAGAAAATGCCTTCTTTTAGCCGGGTCTTTAATGACTTATAGCAGTGATATTTCTTAAAATCTGTATTCTTAATAGCAACAGGGTTCCTTTGCCTCATTTCTTTTCTTTCGTTTTCCCCAGTATAAAAACATAGCTATAAAATTAATTTTAATTTTCTTGTCACTTATATATTCTATAAAAAAAAAAAAAACTTGAATAATTTTGCGGTTGGAAACATTTGATTTCATACGTCATTTTTGGTTGATATTCTACAAGACTTATAATTTTAATGGAAACATCGCGTAAGAAGCATTAGTTTAAATCACTCTTTAAAGTACTGATATGTTCAAGATTAGAGTACAGTACTGTCAGATTGGTCATTATAATTAAAAGTCCGTCACGCAGGGGCTGCGTAAACTAAGCAGATTTCCCAAGTGAAATTTTACAATAGATAAATCTACATATTGGTAACAAACACACCACCGTGAATGTTAAGGGATTAAATGCCAACGGTAATGAAAAATCATTCAGTTAATATTAATAATCTCCCAACGGAAAGTGTCCGAATTGTAAACGAACAGGCCAGCCAACCTCTGAGTGCTTAACAGATAGACAGAAATATTCTAGGGCGGAAATAAAAACAATTAAAGAAATATTTCTGATATAGCATATTAATTTTATTGAAAACTATTTACTATAGCTAGTGCTAAAATTTACAATGAATCAGAATAATATTTATCTCAATCACTCAAATTTAGCAATCCAAGAACAAAAGAAGGGGGGGGATCAACAGAATGCATTTGCATATATCTCACAAAGTAAAAGTTCAAAAAAACAAACAATATTAGGTATTTAACCTTGGACTGAAATGTCCATGATATAACAGGTTATTATTAATATGACATGCTTAGGAGTGTGGGTTAGTTAATAACTATAAAATCCAAATATCTCGGTTAATATTGAAGATACAGAAAATATGTATAGAGGAAATATTTATAGAACATTCAATTTGCAATAGGATTGGTGAAAAAAAAAATCATCGATCTGACATATAGTAACTGAGATATTTCTAATATAATTCTTAATTCGAAAATTCTCCCCCAAACCCTACCCCCCTCCCACTGGTCTGATTTCAGCCATTAACAAACTTTATTTTAGCCCTTTATTCTACTATTAGTTGTTATCTTCATTTTGAGGAAGCTTGTTTATCTCGTTACGTAGTTGTATTCACATTTGTATGGATTAGCTGTCCCTGGCGATGTTGACTTATATAAAGTAAGGGGCCCACTACCCTCAGCTGATTGCAATACAAAATAGGTATCTCTCCAGGGAGAGCATTTAGTTCGCGGGTACGCTAATAGAGCGCATTAGTATAGCTATTGATACCTCTGACAGCTCTTCGATGACTGACGATTATGACTCTCAGCCCGCCACGGGTACAATGGGGCCCTTCAGAAGTCGTACTGGAAACAATTCATCCGAGGTCCTCCATGGTTCACGGGGGTTGGACGTCGAGCTGATCACTTGCTACTTAAAACTCTGATTATGAATCACTCGAGTCTCATTCAGGGGTGTATAAAGAACTCAAAGGTCTATAATACCTGCCGAATATATATATATTAAGTGTTCTTGGTGAGAATTATCTTTTATTACTGCTAGCTCCATAGTTAGCGAGATTTCCAATGAATTATAATTGATAATCATCTCAATCGAGTCAATTATCCTAAGAGTATGCCAATCGTTCTTTGGTTAAGTGTACACCCAGATCTTCTGGAGAAATGTGAGAATATAGATAGATAGATATTTATTTGTTAAAGATAAATCTTGTACAAATAAAAACAATATAGATACATTTTGTTTCTTTTTGAGTTTGGTGAATCCTAAATGCTTTTTTACAAAAACGGTGACATAGATTTCATGAAGTGAATTTAATATATTTCAATTTCAATAATTCTAATCTAATTTACTAACTAATTCTAATGGTGAAATTACTTTAACGCTGTTCAATGGTATCGCTGGTTCATTGCAACTTTTTGAGCAGCTAAAATAACAATATAATTTCTACACGAATGTTTGCCTTGAAAATGTGCAAAATAGAATAAATAACAAAAACACTCACAAAAAGTAATATATTCACAAATTCTTCATGATATGAGTATACTCATTACACAAACGTTTTCAGAACTGCTATAATGAACGTATAAAGCCTATTAAATTTATTGATATCGTTAATATTTAACATATTTTGTATTGACTGATGATCAGAGGATGTTCAGATGGATAGCTTTAGAATATTCTTTCTGTTTTCTGCTGTTTTCTTGGAGTGCTGAACAGTGTAATAGAAGGTGGTATAGGCTTTTGTTTGCATTGAGGAATAGAGGCTTGCTTCCTCGGTATATCTTAGTGTGCTCAGGGTTTCCAACCCTTAATCGGCTGATGCATCTTAGTTTTTTTAAAGGAATCTTGAATGTTAGGTAGGTTTCAGGGTGCAAATTATTAAACCTGCTTAATACTCCGTAAATGGAATACCTGTTTGAGTTTAAACACTATTGATGTCCGTTGAGAGGTTATGGTTGAGGGTTATTTCAAGGATGTCATCTTAATACTTCAAGATACTGTTAGGGTGAAAAGTGTTGAACTCCTCGGTACATGCCCTCCTCGTACTGATTGACTATCATATTCACTTGGGAGACCCAGTTATATTCTATGTCAGGACTGTCTGCATCCGGCAGTCTTAGCCTCTTAAAGCATTGTTTGGACAGTATTTCTTCTGACATCAATGACAATTTAGACCAGTAATTCATTACTTTCCTTATTACTTTTACACTCAGTGGACTTCAGCCAGTCTCGAGTCGAACTATAGGATTGGGAGTGTTCTTAGGCCACCCATATATAGGTATTTAATGAATTTCATCTGAGAAATGTGAGAATATACTTAACTGAAATGCTAGAAATCATAAGATTTAGGAGCAGAGGCGGTGTAGTTAGATTGACTACACGCACAGCTGGTGATATTGGTGTATAAGGTGGTTGTAAATCCTACCTGTAGATCAGCTGGAATGCGGTGTGCTCTGCTAGAGATAATTTGCCTCGGGAAGAGAGCTGCGCCCCGGAGGAGTCCTTGTTCCGGGGAGTGCTAATGGAATTTACACTCTCACCCTTCTACAAAGCATTCTACACACCTCAATTGATTGCTTCAACCCACACTCAGGCTCTGTTTCTCACCGACAATGTCTATAGGGACCAATTCATCTCTACCTCGCTGTCGCTCCATATTAATAAGTTTCTATCTGCTGTAATAACTTCGCTGCAAGATACAGTTGATACATTTTGACAATTTTATTGATTAAGATTAGTTTTGAAATTGTATTGGTAGTTTTTATAGTGTCTGGTTGTTAATATAGAGACATGTAAGCTGCTTAGTTTATTTTTTTTTTCAATCAAAGTTCAGTGCTGTGTTTATATACATTCTTGTTCTCTTTAGATTGGTACGTATAATATCGCATTTATTTCATCACATTGTTATCTTACAGAATACATTGTCCTTCCTCTAGTCGCCAATATTGATCTTCTCAATGCTCCTTCCATCGCCACGCGATGCTGTTTATTCTCTTAGCTACGACTCTAAGATTCCCATTTAGATTCCATATTTTTCTATCATCGCCAGGCAAAGATAGTAAGAGCACGTGATACAACCTAAGTGTAAACAGCGTCATTTGCTGTTGGAAGAGCAAAATAAAGAGACTTCATTTAATATGTTTTATTGAACACTGCCTCTTTTAATGGCTTCATTGGGAGTCCTCATAGTCTGTAGGATATATTACTTATAGACCCCTCTCATAGGCCACATTGGAAGTTCTTATCGTCTGTTGTAACCTCAAATGCCGTTTCTTTACTTGCCTCTGTAGAAGTTCTCTTTCTCTGCAGAGACACTAAAGCAGCCTTTTTGGACTTTATCATGTGTAGAAACCACAAATGCCGTTTCTTTACCGACCAAATGCAACCTCTTTGCAAGTTCTCATCGTCTCCAGCGCCACAAATGCAACCATTATGGAAGTTCTCATCGTCTGTACAGCCACAAATGCAACCTCTTTGGAAGTTTTCATCGTCTGCAGACCCACAAATGCAACCTCTTTGGAAGTTTTCATCGTATGCAGGCCCAAAAATGCAACCTCCGTAGAAGTTCTTATCGTCTGTAGAGCCACAAATGCAACCTCTTTGGAAGTTTTCATCCTCTCCAGCGCCACAAATGCAACCTCTTTGGAAGTTTTAATCCTCTCCAGCGCCACAAATGCAACCTCTTTGGAAGTTTTCATCCTCTCCAGCGCCACAAATGCAACCTCTTTGGAAGTTTTCATCGTCTCCAGCGCCACAAATGCAACCTCTGTGGAAGTGATTCTGAAGTAATGCAATGTGAACTCTCTATTTTCGAGTTCCATTTTATTTATATATAGGTGGCATTTGAATTTCCAGCAGTGTACGGTTGTCAGTAGTACTTGTAACAACATATGCATATAATGCAAGTTAACATAATGACTTCTTTTAACATATGATTCCAAAGGACATATTCATAAGTTATTATTATTATTTATTAACATCCACTTTTTGCTACTGTGGCTAATTTGGGCGGGCTATCTAAAGTTCCTATTACCTAGGCGGGAATCACACTCACCACTCTACGTTTACCATGTGAGATTAAGGGCATTTTTTTTTTATTTATTTATTAAAGTCCACTTTATGCAACTATGGCTAGTTGGGACGGGTTATCTACAGGTTACCACCCTTTTCTAGCCAGGGTGGGACTATGGATTTTATTTAATGAGTTCGTCACTAAATAAATTCCTATTTGTCCAGGCGGGAATCGAACTCGCCATTCTAGGTTTACCAACGCTTTAACACACATGGCTAACCTAAGCCTCTTAAGTAGAAAGAAAACAGCCTGAGAACTAAATAAATTTAATTCCTTTGTCAGTGCTTAACCTTCTTGCGATTGTAAAGTTATTCAAAAATGTATCGAGGAAGTAACCTCATCCCTTATTCCTTTCACGAAGTAAACCACCTTAACAGAATAACTTAATATCTTTCTTTATAATGTATACTCTCTGAGATCATTTTGTTTGTCGCATTCATATCGAATTTCAAATGAGCACTCATAACCACATCGTGCTATCCTTTTACAGTTTTATTCTCAAAGTTTGAAGCTCTTATTTTTTATATCATTTCAACAAAGGTTTGTTTAAAGTTTATAAAACATCACAAATTCTTTCTTTGTAACAATATTGAAGCAATCAATTACTACCGAAATACAAATTAAAAGATAATTGCTCAGGATTTATAATTATTACCTCTCTTTTTTCCATGGTATCAATTTTACGAGTATCAATCCTCTTAATCAAAGTAGTGCTTATTATCAGATGGCATAGGATATACTCCCAGAAACCAAATTAACTTCTTGCCTCAAGACACAGTCTTCACCAATAAATATATGATGTGGGTTCCACCTGACTTAATTATAGTCGTAGTAAATTAAATAAACTAAATATTTGTTTCCACTTAATTGAAACTATTTTATTTGAAAGTGATTTATGATATATAAGTTCCAATCTATTGGGTCGAAAAAGGGTATAGAACATAGTTCATAGATGTTCATGAATAACTAAAACGGCCGTATAGAACTTATTTTTAATCTCTAATGCACACAGAGAAGTTTTATTTATTTTTATTTTCGCCCCCACCCTCTGTCTTAGTTGATTTCGGTCAAAAGGGGATATGCACAACTAGAAGTTGCAAAAATCATAAATATGAAATTTTAACACGAACATTTTTGTGTTTGAGAGTCAGATTCCGAAACTAGTCAAAATATAGGAAGGGATCATTCCATTGAAATCTGAATACCGAAACTTTTTGGAATTACAATACGTCCTTTAAGAAGTGCAAAGATTATTTCCATTTCAATGGGGGGAAAAAACCAGTAAATTGAATGAATAAGTGATTCCTCCTTAGTTCTTCAGTTATCTGCCCTTTACTATCTTCCTCAAATCCATCGATGAATATCTTTTCCCTCCTGTAAACCTTATATTCTAGGAATACAAGTTAAATGACGACCTAAAATAGAGAGACTAAAATTGGACTGTGAAGCATTTGCATTCATTGATAATATCTTTTTGCGTGATTATACCCCCAAGAAAATTGTAGCCTCTCCTCCCCTCAAAAGTTAGCACGTTTGAAAGTAAAAATGTGGAGAGAAAGACCATTACCAATGTCTCGCCAAAGAATAACGTTTCGCCGAAATTTTATCCTTTAATACCTTATGAATAATAAAGTAAAGCTTTTCTACCTAAAATCAAAAGTGGGAGGGAAAAATCATCCTACAATCAAGTGTTTTAAAACTTATTTTACATATTCTGACTTCAATGTCGCATTGATAAAGGTATGAATTTGTAGAAAATTCATTTTATAACAGTTTTATTTTACATACGTCACTGTCCAGATTGAAGTTTGGCCTTAGTAACGGTGAATGTTTTTGCAAATTCCGCTAACACATTTTCATTGAAAAGTTTACTTTCGCTATCAGCTGTGACATCGTTAGTTATAAGTCTGTTTTCCGACTTAACAATAGAATAATGTTGGTGAATGATGAAGTAAATTTCAATTCCACTTGTGAGTTCCATAGCCACTGCTTTCGTTGAGAATACAGACATAAGTATTTATTACTAACTTCATAAGAATTCCTTCTTATTTAGACAGTCATATGTCGAAACTAGCAATGGTTTATCGGTGAGTGAACAATTGTTTTCGGGAGTGCGGGTATTAGAGCCGCATTGCTCATTGTTGTTGGTATATGTCTTTCAAATGTCTCAATAAGAAGAGCTGAATAGTTCTGATACAAAATGTAAAAATTTGAATTTATTTCTTCCTACTTCCTAATTAATATTTTAGGAATTCATTTCTTAATTAATACCTTTTTTGCTTGGAAGAACAAGCTTTATTGCTCCCCGAAACGGGCAGGTGGAAAGGTGAGCAAATCCTTGATTAGAAGAGTGTGTTCATGGCTCACACGACAATTTATTTCCTGTGAGACTATATTACCAGAGTGGGTAGAATTTTATCAAACAAATATCCATTGAATATTTTTTGTTATTTTAAGTCATAAGCTTATTTTGAAACTTCTATTTTCATACAGTTATCTCTTACCATGATTAATGAAACCCATTGTATGAATCAGAACATTTTTATTTATTTTTCATAATATAGGCCCACACATAAAGTTTATTTCTGCAAAATTCAGCAGGTCAAATGGGTAGAAAACAAAGCATTTTATTTAAAAGGTCAGTTTCAGTAGAGCTGAAATAAAATCCGTTTTCGCAATTTAGAATATCTTTGCTATGAAGAATACTGTTCGGATTTGATAACGAAAAGGATACATTTGCAGCTTTAAATGTAGAAGTTTATCTGGAGTTTGAATGTTAAAATCTTATCTTCAAATAGTGGAGCAATAGAAGAAGTAATTAACAGAGAAATAAAATGTCATTACCTACTCTAATTAAACCCCTTTAGTTCTTTCTTTATAGTGGCATGTGGATATATTTGGGGCATCATTTTATGGGAAATTTACTTCTCTTTCGAAGAGTAAACTCAGATTTTGGATATTGAAATAATCTCTGGAGTATTGGCTTTATTAGGTTGTTGAATGGGAACGAATAGCTCCAATTTGGAAAAAAAAAATAAATAAAATAAATTATAATATTTCCAAAACAAGTAAGAATCTGACCTGACCGGTTATGAACCTTTTTGTTGGAAATTTTGTCTAGAATCATCTCTGAATTTATGCTCACTGAAGCCTATAATTTTGAAAGACACTCATTTTCGCTATCTACTAGGTACGATAGATGGACATGGGAGGAAAATCTCACGTCATATGTAATGCTCGCGTTTTCCCCACTTCAGAAAAATCTGCAGAAAACCCTAGAAAGAAAACAAAATCACAAGAGGCTAAATCGAGAACGTTGGGCGGCCACTCCAAATCGCCCCTAATTGAGATTAGGTGCTGTGGGAAGTGTTCCCCGAACCCCCATCGATGCTCTTGGTGTGTTCTGTTGCACCGTCTAGTTGGATCTCAGTCCAAAGCATCTAGCCGTGGGAAAAAATATTCCTGTTAAACGTTTTACCTACTGGTTCAAATTTACAGTGACTTCATTACCCTCGAAGAACCTGGGACTCCAGTTCTTTGTATTGTTGCACTTGAAGTTTGTCCGAACCCAGTGACCAACGACCAACAATTGATTTCCGGTCAGGACTGGGGCCAACGGGCCTAAATTTGTTGGGCTAAAGCGAATCCCAAAGGCGCGCTGGGTTGCGATCACTTACTACTTATCTGTTATTACTATAGAATACACAATTATAAACATGATAATAATAATGGGGCTCAGGTTAGCCACGTGAGTTAAAGGGTTGACCTTAATCTCATATAGTAAACCTAGAGTGGCGAGCTCGATTCCCTCCTGGGCAAAGGAATTTATTTAGTGACGAAATTCGTTAAATAAAATCCTTCATCTCACCCTGGCTAGAAAAGGGTGATAACCTGTAGATAACCCGTCCCAATTAGCCAGTTGCAAAAAGTGAACGTTAATAAATAGTTTTTAGTTATAACTATAGAATACACAACTAGAAACAGGATAATAATAATGTGTGGTTCATGTAAAACTACTCTGATCTAATATTGTGTCATTTCTGCACATGGAAATATGCTTAGTTTATTCAGAAGCTGCATATATTTAGGGAGTATGTAATCTTGAAATATAACAATAATATACTGCTACTACATAAATATTTATTCAGTGCTATACTTTGTAGCACGGAAGATAGGGTCTTTTTCAGAAGGCACAAAAAAACGTTTACTTTCGAAAATCCATGAAGCTGGACATTTTTTTCTGCCATTTTATACCTCTATCTATTTTATAAATCAATATCATCCACTCGGGACATGATATCACAAACAAATAAGTTACCTAAGCAAAATAAGGAGACTCGCTTATAGGCCATATACCTTGTGAAAAAAAAACAACAAAAAAACCTTGGAGCAATTTCCTCCTATTTCCTGCGGCTTATAGCTGAAACGGTGAGTGTAAAAAGAGATGCAGGAGGTTCTAGAGAGAGAAGGAGGTTCATCTGCAATTCATGAAGTCTATCTGCTCTCTGATAAAGTATTATGGGGATTGGCAGGGAAACAGACAGATCCTAGAGCCTTCCCAATAGTTCCACTACAACAGACCTAATGAATCGAATAACTTTTGGGGCTCTCCTTCTACCACACTTCCCATTCTTTTAAACCTGTCTATCTGTCTACTATTTGCCACTGATTTCCCTTTCCCGGCTTTAATGTTTCCCCAGGCGAAAATTCTTATCAGCTTTATTTCCAGCGCCCCAAGCAGTTTTTTAAGGCATATATTCGACTGGGCAATTTATTCTAGAGGTATATTACTACTCCTAATTCTTCTTCTTTCCGGGGCTATTATTAACGGTTAAAGGGAATATAATCTTCAACTAGGCGTTGGCCTAAATCTCACGTGGTGAGTTCGACTTTCGCCTCGGCAATAAAAATTTATTTAGGGGCGAACTCAAATGGCTAAAAAAGGATGCTAACCTGTAGATAACCCGTCCCAATTAGCCAGAGTAGCAGAAAGTGGATGTTAGTAAATAATACATGGGCGATACCGTCTCTTGTCTATAGTTTTGGCATAATAAAATGGTCTGCTCTTGATGAGTTGGATAGGCTCATAAGAACGGAGATGACAAAAGCCAGAATGCACCATCCGATTTCATCTATGGCCAGGCTGTATTTATCGAGTAAACAAGGAGGACGAGGCCTTCTCAACATCCGAAACCTATGTCGGTCTCAGGAAGTTAACCTGAGACATTACATAAGATCGAATGACAGCCACGTCTTTAATGAAATAGTTGATTATGGGTTTACGGCCTTAAACTTGAAATGTAGCAACAATCCTGAAGTTAAAGATGAATCCCATTTTCTTTCAGAATGGCAAAGTAAAGAACTTCATGGTCGTTACTACAGTCGCCTTTATGACTCGGAGGCAGACTTGGCTTATTCTGTTGTGTGGTTGACATCTGGAAAGCTGTTTTCAGAAACAGAAGGTTTCATTACAGCTATCCAAGACCAAGTGATTGCCACCAGATCATACATACGTCATATCCTCAAGGACAGTAGTGTCTCTGACTGAGAGACTTATACTGAGTCCATTCAACATATCACGGCTGGTTGTGAAATACTTGCTGGGTCGGAATACTTACAAAGGCACAATAACGTAGCAAAAATATACCATCAAGCTCTAGCGTAGAAATTCGGCATGGTAGACACAAAGGTCGCTTATTATCGCTATAATCCTCAAACATTATTGGAAAAAGATAATATAAAGATGTATTGGGACGAAGCGATGATAACTGACCATACTGTGCATCATAACAAACCGGATATTCTCATTATTGATAAGATCAATAAGACTACTGATATTATTGACATTGCAGTACCCAATGATGAAAATATTTGAAAACCGTATGCCGAAAAAAATAAGAAAATATCAAGAATTGGCTGTCGAGTTCAAAGAGGTATACAACCTGAAATCTGCCATAGTTGCGCCTATTATAGTTAGTTCAAATGGACTCGTGCCAAAAACGACAATAGCAGACAACAAGGATTTAAATCTGCCAACAGCAATTATAAAAGAAGCACAGCAAGGGGTACTTCTTGATACTGCCAGAATTGTTCATGTCACAATCACAAACTCCATATCGGTTGGATTTTCCCCCGATATGGATTTCATTCCAGTTTTTACTGAGTATAAACCTCCCATAATAATAATCTTAAACTATTTGAATTCAAAAACAGCAGAGTAGGCAAGACTCATGTTATGGGGAAATAACGGTAATCGAATTTGGGGGCTATTACGTTAAATTTGAATAAAAATAAAATTCGAAGAGTAAATAATATATACAATATTAAGCTCAAAAATCCTAGTTGAAATCAGCATTTCCATATCTTCTGCTATTAATGCAATCAATTGCCAAATTGTGGCTCTTTTCGAGTTCAATTGTCTTCCTGGAGAGACAAATTATAAAAAAGCCAAAAATTTGAATAATACTTCATAAATTTAAAATGGGGAGACACATAACATAAGTAGTCCAATCTGTTAAATATTTTTTTATTATTGTTAGCAATTAAGCAAGGAAAAATGAGTGCTGACTTAAATGTAAGTAGACCTACGAGTAGAAGTCTATGTGCCAATTTTAGCAGATTTTTTTAAACTGTTATTTTTTATATACTAACAGATATTTGGTTATTTCAGGACTTTATGTGGCAATTGTGCTTACAAATGTTTAATTTTATAATATTACACCATTAAAGAGTTTAGTAAGCAGGTTTTTAATTATGAACATTAATACATATAGTTTTTAAAATGAATTCCAAATTTCATTGATTCATTTGTGTTTTTAATAGGTCTTGATAAAGGCAATGAATTATACTGAAACGTCGACAAAGCTGTTGTTGGTTGTGTTACACTACAAACAAAAGTGAAAATAGATGTGGGTATAGATTTCCAAACCGGAAATATCTATTTCAGCACAAGTTAATATGAGAGTTTTATATTAGATTAATCTTTAATAATTTCATCCATTGACGTAACGTTATTTACCAACTTGTTGATTTATGTTCTTCCACTATTTTTGTTGTCAAGCCAAAATATATTCTTTAAAGAGAAGTAGTCTTATAAAAGAAATATTGCTACAAAGGAGTACATTCTTGATTTGTAAGAATAAAAAAGCCCTATTGAACTGTCGGTCTATTGAGAAGCACATTATTGCATCCAATGCCGTATATCAGAGTGAAAAATGCAAATGACTTTCCTAATGCTGTACAATAGTCCACTGATTTATCATAGACAATCTCTTGAACAATTGTTTTCTGTTAAACTCTAATATATCCACAGATATGCACTTGTACTTGAGTATACTATTTAATAATATTTCAGGCGTACATCTACATTATTAACGAATGACGTAAGCCATTAGGGACAATTGCATAAAAATAAAGAGCTTAAGAGCTTCTTGAGTTCAGCTAGCATAATTAAAATGCATCTCTGCCGTATTTAACCAAGTGAAATGTAAAGAATAACAATCTAATTAGAAAAATAATGACAATAAAATATATTTTTATTTCCCTACTTACTAAATTAAAACGACATTCTTAACATAAACGACATTAATGTCTAGTTACTTGATTAGCTACTGAGCTTATAACAACGACTAAAACAATTTATCAAAAGTACGGCTTTCCTACACAAAACGCACACACACACACGCATACAGATATTTTGTGCTTTATTGGGTATCTCTTTTGCCACTAACTACATTTTATTAAATATTTAAAAAATATACACAATCATTTAAGGGTAGAAAATAATTATTGATTCAAAGATATTTATGAATTTAAGGAAAGCATTTGCCAACATACTCCTAATAAAAGAGATGTCTAGTCACCAAAACCCCTTTGTCTTTTAGCAATGTATAAACGAGATATAAACTATAAACTAAAGCGGGAGTCAACTATTTCTTTGGGTGCTAACGATTAACTCGGCAAAACTCGGTATGTCAATTAGCATTAATTCTTCCATGATTATAAGCTAATTAAAATGTTTAGGTTAGAACGGGAGTGGGGGTTATAAGGGAGGCCTGAAATAAAAATTCGTGATATTTCATTGTCTATTTGTTTTTTGACAAACATGCACATAACAAAAGTTGTTTACTTTGTTATTTAGATTAACTTTTTTTTTTTTATATACATTTCTCCAATGTGTGGAGCAAGTAATTTACGTAGAACTATTGATATACTCAACAATTAATTCCTTTTTGAACTATCAGGTACCTCAGCTGGAAAAATTAATTCAAATCAATGTTAATATTTTGTCCTTAATAGCTGAAATCTATGCATAATGCACAGGAGACGGGAAATATGACAATTTGGAGGACAATGAAGACTTACATAAAAAATAAATTTTATTATTAATAAACCAACAACGGGTATTAACCCTAAACACTGGGACGGGTAAATGTCAAAATATTGTGCAAAGTAAAGCCTTGCCAAAAAAATACCATCACCATTCAGCCTCAAATCAATTCTCGGGCGAAGCCGGGTATCTGAGTTAGTATATATATATATATATAATTTTGGACGGACCTCATTTTCGTCATCTCCTGAGTAGGATCGATGGATATATGAAGACATTTTTCAAAAATCAAGTCATGAGTACGACCTCAATAGCTGATTTCCTTTAAGGGAAATCTGCTGAAAATTGAGCAGTTAAAGACAGTTTGCTTACAGCTTGAGAAAAGGTGACTCTATTAAGGACTGCGAGAAACACAGAGAGAGGAAGGTAGAGAATGCCAGTTGAAATGCTTCAAGGTTGTTATTGTATGAGAAGGATATTACATCTAAGCGGCTGCATCCGAGCGAAATTTCAATTAGTCATTATGGCGGTATACACAAGAGAATTAAAATATTTCTATAAACTGTTTCTAGGATATTATATAAGAATTTTTTATAATACAATTATTGTTTTCTCTTATATGCCGTAGTTTATTAATTAGCATATTTCATTATGCAGTACGTAACCAATTAGTCAAGCACGTTGTTTCTTCACACTTTTGTTTTAGGGATAATCGATTTTTTTAGATGACGAATGGTTAGTTTATTATTTGAACCGAAGTGAATATAGCATTGCTGGAATTGTATTTGCGAGATTTACGAAACTTTAGTCATATTATTCATGGCTGAAAGCTAAGCTTCTTTTCTAGATGGCTGATCTGGGGTGGGATTAAACTACTGAAACGTTGGTGCTTGAATTATGAATACATTTTTTATTCCATTGTGACTTACAAATGCTGGATTCAAATTTTTCTCCCTGACTTTCCAGGAAGGGATGGGGGTAGAAAAGTGTGCTTATCTGTTAGTACCTGCCTAGCGAAAAATATATATTTTTTATTATTAATCATTTGAATTGCTTTAAGATGACTAATAATTACTCAAATAGACATTCTTGTAATTGTGACGTGGTGGCATATAGGCAAAACCTAGACATCTGGTTTTAATAAATTTTTTTTTTTTTTTAACCTTATACATTAATTTCAACATTTTAATTGTATACACAAATCATTTAAAAGTTCGGAAGAGCCTGATTAGGTTGATACTTAAGACAGTGAACCCTAATAAGATACAAAGAACGCTTCATTGGTTGAATCCTTGTATCTACAAGTTTGGTATCTCATGGATGGGATCATCTCAGGTCGAGAGTTCAGATTCTTTGCACAACATTAGTTTTATCCCTTATTTATCAGAGTATCTTGGGGAAGCTGATACGACGGGCAAATTTCTCTGTAATAAGGTGCCCCAATAGAAATAAAAAAGCAATGTAGTCGAACGATGCTATATCTCCTAAGTTGTTGTCGGAAAGCGACGTGACACCGTAGTTCACTAGTCTCTTTCAAAAACTGCTTCGAAGTCTATCTGAAACTACTTTGCAAGCAACAGGCCGAATGTGAGTACTAGATACTATTATTAAAAAGGTTGTTATTGTGGATGTCCAAAATTTAGAAGCAACGTCGTTCCATCATCGGGAATGCGTCGAATTATTATGTTGATTCAAGGAACTCAGAGGTGAGTGTAAGTTGGTTTGGTAATTCTCCAGTCCAATGGAGTAACGTGGTTCACAATTAACCCGAGGTATGTACGGAGTGGATGATCTGCCAGGGATCTTGGAGTCCTGACTATCGCAATCAGTTTCCTTCAGAGAATGGTGCTAAGGTTCATGGTTAACCATCGGTAGGCCAATTAACCCGAGGTATGTACGGAGTGGATGATCTGCCAGGGATCTTGGAGTCCTGACTATCGCAATCAGTTTCCTTCAGAGAATGATGCTAAGGTTCATGGTTAACCATCGGTAGGCCAATTAACCCGAGGTATGTACGGAGTGGATGATCTGCCAGGGATCTTGGAGTCCTGACTATCGCAATCAGTTTCCTTCAGAGAATGATGCTAAGGTTCATGGTTAACCATCGGTAGGCCAATTAACCCGAGGTATGTACGGAGTGGATGATCTGCCAGGGATCTTGGAGTCCTGACTATCACAATCAGTTTCCTTCAGAGAATGATGCTAGGGTTCATGGTTAACCATCGGTAGGCCAATTAACCCGAGGTATGTACGGAGTGGATGATCTGCCAGGGATCTTGGAGTCCTGACTATCACAATCGGTTTCCTTCAGAGAATGATGCTAGGGTTCATGGTTAACCATAGGTAGGCCAATTAACCCGAGGTATGTACGGAGTGGATGATCTGCCAGGGATCTTGGAGTCCTGACTATCGCAATCAGTTTCCTTCAGAGAATGATGCTAAGGTTCATGGTTAACCATCGGTAGGCCAATTAACCCGAGGTATGTACGGAGTGGATGATCTGCCAGGGATCTTGGAGTCCTGACTATCGCAATCAGTTTCCTCCAGAGAATGATGCTAAGGTTCATGGTTAACCATCGGTAGGCCAATTAACCCGAGGTATGTACGGAGTGGATGATCTGCCAGGGATCTTGGAGATAAGGTTCATGGTTAACCATCGGTAGGCCAATTAACCCGAGGTATGTATTGAGTGGATGATCTGCCAGGGATCTTGAAGAAATTAAATCGTTATTATAACTATTGTAGTTTAGGAACAATAATTAATTAATCATACTCATTAACATTATTAATTGCAGATGAGGTAGGATATTAATCCCAAAATTAGTTTGAGTAATTATAAAATTACTTGTACTTCTTGATTGAAAGTTATTAATAGATGTTTTTGGAATAGTGGATAGCATGGTGGTGTATTGAGTTTAGGGAATTTGGCAAACAAGTTGACGGCGGGGGAGATGACACAGGAGCAAACTCTTCTTTTCAGCCATGCATTCCAAATCTACCTTATCACTACTTCAACTCTATTATCACACCTCTCCTACTGTCCGTCTATAACCTTAGGCTGCTGCTAATAAACCAAACACCCTGCCTCTTCACTATATTTATAATATTTCATTAAAAACCAAAAAAAAAAATAAATAATCAAATTTAAAAGCAACAAAACAAATAACCTGGGCAAGCTGCGAAGTTTCTAGTGCATTTAATTATTTCAATATTTCTATACATAAGAGGAAACTTGCTAACAACAATTTCTTAACTTGCAGAGTAGCGCAAACTACGACAAAAGTTGTCGCGTTAAGAGACCCTTTCACACACGCGCGCACACACACACGCACACACACACACACACACACACACACCCCTAACTTAAACTGTTCGCGGAAGAATCAACTCTGCGAAGAGTGATGTAGGCACAAGACTTCTATGACGTCATAGACCGCCACTCATCCTTGCCCTGGACTGGGACCTCGCTGCTAGCGCATCCAGCCACGAGGGGGACCGGCAGGAAAGAGCAGGACACGAAACAAGATGGGAGCCTAGTGCGGCTAGTGAAAGGAGCCATTATCACCGAAGTGAAAACCCCCCTCAAAATGCAGGAGTAGGCCTAGAAGGGCCCGTCGGGCGATGAAGCCAGGAAACAAGGAAGGAAAGAAACCACGACAATGAAATAGTGAGTACTCACATTTATCTAAAAAATTCAACGCACTTCGAAGCCAACAGGCATAAACCCCATAATGGGCCCCACCAAGCAACATGCTCCACCATGAGTTCAACCCAACCCACAGCAGCTCACCAATCCAACATCATCAAACATTAAAAGATTTTATCATCATTGTTCTTATTATTGACCACAAACATGGTCCATGTAATTATAAATATTGTACATATCCATGCCTTATAATTTGCCCCACCAATACCCCAACATTCATCGCACTATACAGTTCACTCTCTCAAACTAACAAAAAGGGGCGAAGGGGCATCTCCCTATATATCCTTTAATGGGAAGCCTCTTCGATCCCCAAACATAAACATATGATTTATTATCTATCCAGTGGAACCACAAAGAAATGTTGTATTATTCTCACGCCTAGGAGTTTAATGGATTAATTTAATAAATAAAAAATAATAATTTAATGTATGTATTGAGTATATAATATTTTGATTTTCTAAAACCATTTCCCTCAAGTCATATCACACCTAATGTTAACAGCTATTGATTGGGTATATAGTTCCTTGAGTGGTAGAATGTCTAAGAATAAAGAGTTCCTAATAAGAGAACACCAGTTAAATCTCAGTGATCTACAATATAAAAAGGATGATCAAATCAAGTAGAGCTACAAATAATAATATCTAAAAACCGAGAACCTGGAGTAAGGCGACAGCTTTAAGGAGGAAAGAAGATAGCGTTGAACATCAGTTGAGAGAGAGAGAGAGAGAGTGAGACAGAGAGAGAGAGAGAGAGAGAGAGAGGAGAGAGAGAGAGAGTGAGGGACAGACAAACATCAATAGCTGATTTCCCTTTAGGGAAATCTGCTGGAAAAGACCTATGATAAGAATGTAAAACTGGAGGGCAGTAGTTATGGTTTTAGCCATATAAGAAAGAGACTGGATTAAGAGAACCCGATAATAGAGCAGCTGATAAGGGTTATCAACAAATTAGAGGCAAAAATGAGTTTAAAAAATACATCATTTGGAGAGCGTTGTAAAAGAGTGGCCACCAAATAAAGTCTTTCTTAAGGATAAAGCGAATCCCGAAATGAGGGCTTCAGATAAGATTTTTCCTGAACGAGGAGAGGTAGTACAAGAAGGAATAAGTATAAAATATAATTGGAAATGAATGTTAATACTATATGAGGACGTCACAGGAGTACATGATGTACTGGGTCAAGAAACAAAATAGATATATAGAGATATTTAGTAAAAAAACGAAATCGATCTAGGAGATACTGAAAAAACCATTAAGGACATAATCTATATTAATGTACAATTCATATTAACAGACTATTTAATCAAAAACTGACTCTCTTTTATGAGTTAATCGCGTTCGTTCACCAGCTGTCAATAGATAAATGTCAGTGTTGATGCTAACTTTTAATTGAGCGGATTGAAATTTTTGAAATAACTAAGGTAAAAGTTTGGCGAACCCTGATGAGGGGATTGGCTAAAGCTGGACAAAGACTCTAGTCGATAAGCAGCTTTTCGCAAAGCTATTTTCCGAATATCCTCCTTCTCTCAGTTGTCAATTAAAACTTTTGCTCCGGTCAATAACGATATTTTCTTCCTTTTCCCTATGTGCCTATGTCTATCTTTGTCAAGGATTTCTATAAGCAGTGAGTTCCTAACATTATTCTGAATTAGCAGCACAGTCTATGATAAATAAGAAAATAATATTGAGAATACAGAGATAACTTTGTAATAATCGGGGAAACTGAAGGCATTTTTTATGAGATAGACTCTACTGTTTATTATAATATAATTCTTCCGAAGGACACATGTTAATATTTTAGAATAGCAAGATGTAATGAAATTATTTGACGTCATAAGAAAATATATCAGAAATAGAAATGGTACACAAAGCTGATATTTCCAGAGACGCACGAGGAAGAGAAATTTCACTGAAGATAAGGAAGGAGATAAGGAAGTAGTACTATACTTTGAGTGAGTTAGCATCGTAACTTTAAATTGTACTTTTTGACAGAAAGTGAATAATAAGCAAGAGTTGGTCCTTTATTACTGTTTTTGCAATAATCAGGATCAATAGACAACCTTGTCCTCTACAAGTACTTTAAATAGAGTGACCTTCCAGGGACCAAGCTCCATCCTCAGAGCCTGGTTAGAGTAGCCTGAAGGAAATCAGTCAGAAAATCAGAAGGTTGGTAATGTATTAAATTGTTAATTGTATTAAACAAGCACGTGGTAAATCTACTTAGTTGACGCAGCCCCTGCGTGATGGACTTTTAGTTTGTGTTTTATTATTTTTTTGTTATTTTAATCTGTCCCCGACATTTATTAAGGTTTAAAACATTTCTTTACGCGACGTACAATGAAGAAAGTACTTAAAATTGTTACGTGTCGTCCCATCTGAAAAGCCTTTTTTGGAAGTTCAGATTTCATACATTAATGAACCTGAACTGTAGTTTTATACGATGCGGTTAGATTAAATATCGTGTTCGGATACTATTTAAGAAATGCGATCACTGGGTGTCAAGAGATTAATATATACAGAGATCCCAATATAATGCGACCAAATGCTTTCATGAACAAGAGATGCGTAAATAAATTACGTTCATAGGGATAATTATAGGTCTCCATCTGTGCGTTTGTCTACCAACAATTATTTTTCAAATTTGCCCCCTCCACAGGTAGTGGTTTGTGAGCATTAGCGTAATATAATTTATAGATGACATTTATTTCTTATTAGGACCATTAAAAACCCTAAAAGGTTTGTGGCAGCACGACTTTCGTTTTCATATTTTTGAATGAAAACTTTCATGTCAATTTACAATTTGTTTTCACCTACGATCATTATGCTCAGAATATTTTCTAATATCCCATTTTAAACCGCCTAACTCAGATAAGACGTATACATTCTCATATCGTTCAATGATATGTGCTTTCATTACAGTTACTTTTTATGAATTATAAGGCAACAAAATCATCGGATTAGAAACGCATATATATATATATATATATATATATATATATATATATATATATTTACATATTATAAATAATGTACGGCGAATTGATCAACTGCTTCAAACAGCCATTGAACGTTTCATTCAATCAAGAAAATCACTCAAATTACTACTTAGCTCCTTTAGTTAACTGCTTCTGTTAGACGTTATTTGAACATCTAAGACCAATATTTTGATTTTCCTCGGAATCCATCTCCCATATAATAGAAGGTTCATGCAAACGTTTTGACTTGTGAGTCCAGAGGTTGCCTCCATATTGCATAGCTCTTTTAATGACTAAACCTTGGAATTACATATGTTAAACTAACTTTATTGTATTATTGACGTCCACTTTTTGCAACTAAGGCTAATTGGGGAGGGGTATCTACAGGTTACCGCCCTTTTCTAGCCAGAGTGGGACTAAGAATTTTATTTAATGAATTCCGTCACTAAATAAATTCCTATTGCCCAGGCGGGAAGTGAACTAGCCACTCTAGCTTTACCATGTGAAGTAAAGTAAAATAACTTTAGAAATTTTTAATAAATGTCAGTTCCAAAAAACATTAAAATCATTGAACCTTCTTTGAAAAAGTAAGCTCGAATGATAATCTCATAAAAGTCTGAACATTTATCTATATCATTTATTTGATTAATTCGAATTCAGAATATAAACTGATATCATTAAATAATCTCTGAAACATTTTCATTCCTAGGTGGTTATAATTATCTAAAATCTCAGTGAACAAGTACAATTAACATTTACCGAGTGAATATGTGATCTGCAAGTTTCCCCTGCTCGTGCTCTCAATGTCATTCAGCATCATGAGACAAGTTAGGTGCTGACGGGAAAGAAGATGTCCAATACAATTGCAGGTGTTCTTCTCCATCCAAAACCTTGTATAGGAGGCACTAGCACATTTTTTATTTTATTTTTGCAGTAGAAAATTTTATGGTACGACTGAGTTGTACGGGAAAGAACATAAAGTTCACATATATTTATGCTGATTTTCGCACAAAAGAACTTAGGAATTCATTAATCTTTAAGCAATTAGATTTGTTCATTTTAAATTGAGCATGAAGGGTCGTGTTTGGCGAAATAGCTAATTTGAATATTAAATCGTTTTAATACTACCCCTTCTACAATACACGTCTGCAACAATTACGTTTAGTTAACAAATTATATTTCCACGACTGAATTGCTGCAAAAAAAAAAAAAAAGATGGGAAAGAGTATATAGTAAGAAATATAAGATAGAGAAGAGTATCCCAGGGGGAGAAGCGGAAGAAATAATCTCTTTAGGTGGAAGACCATTAAATGTAAGAGAGGTAAACAGGGTTCCCGTCTGTCAACCACCTATCTCTTAGCCACAGCGAGCCCATCTCTTAGTTCTCACATCTCTACAGGGAATTTATCCACCCCTAACATTCAGGAAAATATTTTTTTATTTTATTTTATAGTTCATGGAATAATTCTTTCATTAAAACCACAGATTGAAAACATAAATTTAATATTGTGAAAATATGGCCTATTTAACTTTAACTTAAGATCATGACTTCTCGCCTAGATTAGGTAAATAAATTAAATAGTTTTTCTTTTTTCCTTAAGAAGAAATCCTTTAAGTACTCTAGATTTAGAATTAGTAAAGGCTAAGGTAAATTTTTAATATTCTAAATACAAATAATGATAAACTTGGAATATTAAAATATAATTAATTTCCTTTTAACTTCTTTACTATACGTACATACAATACATACATAAATATATCTTAAGAGTCCAACTATTTAGTCGATTATGAATTCAATGTATAAACTATAAATAATATTAAAATTAAGCTGTGAGTATTATATTTAGAACGCTTTCTCTATTTCCCCTAATTGCCTTTAATGGTTTTGATAGGCGACCATTAGAGAGTGGGCTAGGTGGATCCTTGATCTCAAAACCAACAACAAATACAAATTTAAATTATACACACTTAGGAAACTAAACAAACTACAAGGGAACTTGTGGATTGACTCTCATAAATAATTATCTAACGTAATGATAACAATTACACATATTCTAATTGGTTAAAAAGAACGAACACTACCAGTGTAATATTGATTTGATGCTCATATATTGTTAGTGGTGGTCAAGAATCACTATTTGTGAGCTGAAAAACTAATTTACAATAGGAAAAACCCCTATTTTTGACATGAGTATTTGAGGTTGAGGAATGCAGTGTTTAGTTGATAGGGTAGCAATGTAAATGATATCTGCAGACAGGGATATGGATAGGTAAACAGAGATCCCATTTGCAGCTGTTCCATCTCCATGCCTAACTTTGATGGACTTCCTGCATAGCTTAAACAACTGGAGGAAACAAGGCACAACCTCTCAAATCAGAGGATGAAACCTTGTTTATTTAGTACAAATGACATTATTCTCATGCCAAAATTAAGAGTTTACATTAACTTATTTCATAGTGGTTACATTTTACTCTCTGAGTCTCATTCAATTCCTTTATTTATTATATTAGTGGAAACCTTCGTGACATCACTCATGCGATGTTAACTACTAATAATTAATAGTTAACATAAAACACGTACAAGATTTATAGTCGTACAGCCATAATGATTTATAAAAACATATGTTTTGACCAGAGCTTTATTTTATTTTTATTTTTTTATCTAGAACATCATTGGTCATTGCATATCTTAAAAAAGTCCGTCACGGAGGGGCTGCGTAAACTAAGCAGATTTCCCACGTGAGGTTATACAATAGAAAAATTTCCATACGAGAGCCGAACAGTTATGGAAACGGCCGAACTAGCTTTTGGCGGGAAACTAACTCGTCCGTTATCGGCCCACTTTTAATAAAATCGGTTAATATTCAAGATACAGAATAAATGTATAGAGCAATATTTATAGTCAATTTAATTTGCAATAAGATTGGTTCTATACAATTTTTTCCGACGTATGGTAACGGAGATATTTCGAATTTTCGAAAATCCCCCCTCTAAACCGCCCCCTCCCACTGGTCCGATTTTAGCTATTAACGAATTTGATCTGTCTTTTTGCATAAAACGTTTAAGTATCGAGTTTGGTAAGGATCAAACAAAAATTGCGACCGCTAGAGCGTTAACAGACAAATATATATAATTTTGAACGGACCACATTTTCGTCATCTCCTGGGTAGGATCGATGGACATTTGAAATTTTTTTCGAAAATCGCGTCATGAGTACGACCTCAATAGCTGATTTCCCTTAACGGAAATCTGCTAAAAAAGAAGATGTGTGTTTCAGTCATTGCCGTTGGTTCTTCATTACTCTATATAATGAGCTCTATGATTGTACTACCTAAACATACAATTTGGGTTAAACAGTCCAAATTCATTTATGACAAGAATATATGAATAGAGTCATAGAAAATTTTCTGTTTCATCCTATTTCAAATTAATAAAAATAATGTTCGTTGAAATTCTTCGTTGGAAATAATAATCTTAACTTATTATTTATTTTACAAAAAAAAAATACCCCACTTTCCTTTTCAACTTTATAGCCAAAGTGGAGCTAAAGGTACGCTGCTTTACTCGGGAAATGATTAGTGGATGTATGTATGATGACGGTATTTATTTTTGGGCAAGGATTTACTATGCATAATGTTCTTACATTACCCGTCTCGATGTTTATGGTTCATACCTAAATATCTAGTAACTAAAATGAGCTTATTGAATCTTTTAGTTTTGAAAAATAAAAATAAAATTATTTCCATCTGCATTTATCATTATGTGGCATTACTCAGGTAGCTTTGTACAGGAAATATTTACAGTGAATAATGAGTGTGAAAGTTATTCATTGCAAGGCTAAAATGAGCCCTATCTAAATATATACATCCTGTCTGTATTAAGGTTTATTACATATTACAGCTTTCTGGGAACATTGACAACTAAAGTTATATTGTTGAGTCTGTCAGGCTAAACGTTAAACAGTTACTATCCAATCCCAATTTGTCCTTCAAAACGTTATAGACCACAAATATCATAATTGATTTTTAGCAGATTTCCCTTAAGGTCCGTTCAAAACTATATATATATATATAATGTCTGTTAACACTCTAGCGGTCGCAATTTTTGTTTAATCTTCACCAAACTCGGTATTTAATCGTTTTATGTAAAAAGGAAGATCAAGTTCGTTAACGGCTGAAATCGGACCAGTGGGAGGGGGGGGGGTTTAGAGGGGGGATTTTCAAAAATTCGAAATATCTCCGTTATTATGCATCGGGTCGAAAAATTGTAAAGAACCAATCTTATTGAAAATTAAATTTACTATAAATATTGTTCTATACGTTTATTCTCTATCTTGAATATTAACCGAGATATTGGCATTTGTATTCTGCGTGTGGTCAACAGTAGGCTATGTTCGGACTTTCCGCTGAGAGCTCTGGCGGCCGTTTCTATAACTATTCGTCCCTCGTGAATAGGTTTAGAGGTTAGGTTAACTGTGTTTTGGGGCTAGAAACTACTGGGTTATTACGCCCTAAATAAGGTTTTAGGTTTAGAGGTTTCTTACTACTACAGTTGTTATTAGGCAGATTTCTCTATTGTAAAACTTCACGTGGGAAATCTGCTTAGTTTACGCAGCCCCTGCGTGACGGACTATATTTTTTATTATAATTTATGTAATATTAACTATTTATCTGTCTCATTTATTCAATAACCATTATTAAAAAGTCCGTCACGCAGGGGCTGCGTAAACTAAGCAGATTTCCCACGTGAAGTTATACAATAGAGAAATCTCCATAGGAGAGCCAAACGGTGACGGCAAAGGGCTGAACTAGCTTTTCGCGGGAAATTCAAAAATCCGTTATCGGCCAAAATTTCATAAAAATGCAAATATCTCGGTTAATATTCAAGATAGGGAATAAATGTATATAACAATATTTATAGTAAATTTAATTTGCAATAAGATTGATTCTGTACACTTTTTCGATCCGGCGTATAGTAATGGAGATATACCAAACTTTCGAAAATCCTCCCCTCTAAACCCCCCCCCTCCCACTGGTCCGATTTCAGCCGTTAACGAACTTGATCTTTCTTTTTACATAAAACGACTACATATCGAGTTTGGTAACGATCAAACAAAAATTGCGACCACTAGAGCGGTAACAGACAAATATATATATATATATATATATATATATATATATATACATACAGTTTTGAACGGACATCATTTTCGTCATCTCCTGGGTAGGATCGATGGACATTTGAAGAAAAATTTCGAAAATCGCATCATGAGTACAACCTCAATAGCTGATTTCCCTTAAGGGAAATCTGCTAAAATATTCCATTCTATACCAGAAGAAGAATCTTAGTATCCAAAATTGTTCATTCCTTGCTCTATTACATGAAATACCATATCAGATCAATGATAATAAATAGCACTCATAATTGGGTTCACTTCCCCAACACTTTCAATCCCTTTAACTGATGTTCAAACAAATTATCAGTTCTCAAGTTAATACAACTTTATTAAAAGGGTAAGAATTAAATGTTACACTACATCATCATTATCATGTAAAGTTTAATGAGTACTTAGTTACTTTCTAGCATTACTAACATTACTACTGTTAAGAGAAAAAATTGTATATGAGAAATTTTATTTCGGTTGACATTGTACATTCCGAAAAACATTTGCCACTCCTGTTCTAGGAATATTATATATATCTCTTCACTCGTAATATTTGATTCACATCTCACTAGGAATATTTGTATAGTCTAAGCTGGGTTAGTAGTATAACGCTTACCAAGTTTCATAAAATATATATTGGGGGGATCCCCACCAAGGGAGAACATTAGTTCACGAGTTCGCTAACAAAATGCGCTATTGTAGCAGTGCTTATGGATCAGTTGGAGTCTAAAGAGTATATACGTCTGACAAGGATGTCTAACGATTATGACTCTCTTAGATCCCGTTTGCAGGTTGACAGCGTGAACTGGCCAAAGACCCTCTAGGAACAAAGGGGCCTTCTGCCTGCTGGAGACTCATTGCAGGTCCTCCTCGGGTAACGGAGGTTATACATCGAGTTTATCACTCACTACGTAAAAACTCTGATAACGAAACCCTTAATTCTCGCTCGGGGGCGACTAAAGGTCTTTAATGATAACCGATATACATATATATATATATATATATATATATATATATATATTATATTTGTATATACATATATACACATACATTCATATACATTATCAAACAAAAATATTTTATTCACATTCATTTAATCATTTTAATGAATAGTATACAACTTCTAAAATATTACTTTTTTTTTTTTTATCATAGAAGAAGTATTGGAATCGTACAGAACTCGGATGAGACAAGCTATTTACTAAAGTGGCTCATCTCATTTGATTATCATACATTGCATAAATGTTCATACCCAAAAATGTAGGCACAATACTAATCTGTGATTCATTTAAGATAAATACTTCAGGCATAGTTAGCCAGTTACCCTCCCGGCAGATTAAACTATATTTTATTTTTAATATAAGAAGAATATTAAGTGTTGTCATTTTTAACGTCCACTTTATGATACAGAGGCTAATCGGGATGGATTATCTACAGGTCTGCCATTTTTTAGCCAGGATGGGACTAATCACTTTATTTAATGAATTCGTCACTTAATCAATTCTTATTACCTACAAATGAATCAAACCCATGACACAAGGTTTACCAAATTTATTAACAACAAATGCCTTAACTTCCTTGAATAACGTGGTAATTATTAATTATTATTATTATTATTTATTAACGTCCACTTTTTGCAACTAAGAATCGAACTCGCCACTCTAGGTTTACCATGTGAGATTAAGGACGGGGCTTTAACTCACATGGCTAACCTGAGCCCCAGTTTAGCTTAAGTCTTTGAAAAATAGGTATTACTAAAATATGTAATTTCAATCATTACATAGAATCTATGATTTTCTATGCAATAATCATATACTGAAGCTGCTGTTGGATATCAAAATGTAGTAATGTTTATGATGTATGGAGCAGTAGGAGTTGGACCTGGCGGAGAGATCTTGTTAGGTGAAAGGGTGGAGTCACTTGACAACATGATAGAGATATGGAGAGGGAAGCCCAGCCGCAGGTGTAGTAGTTCCGCTGGCTTTCATCTGACGAATCACATCTTGGCCCCCAAGAACCCAATAGCATTACCGGAGTTGGTGTAAGGGCAGAAAATTAGATTGCATGAATTCTCTGGATTTAGATTCGTATCCTACGTCAGCTTATACATTCCCCACACCAGGCCTCTATCAGGCTCTCTTCAATATAACCTTAACTGAGGAGGTTCATTCCCTTAGAGGTTTTTTTTGTGGTACACATTTTTGTAAGGTATTCGATATTATGTGAAAATTATACATCAACGTAGAACGGAATATTATCAACATTTAATATGTTAGGTATTTTAGCAGATTTCCCTTAAGGGAAATCAGCTATTGAGGTCGTACTCTCGACGCAATTTTTGAAATTTTTCATCAAATGTCCATCGATCCTACCTAGATGACGAAAATGAGGTCTGTACAAAACTGTATTTATATATTTGCCTATTACCGCTGAAGTGGTCGCATGAATAAAATCAAGCATATAACAAATTAAATGTACTATAAATATTGTTATATACATCTATTCCCTATCTTGAATATTAACCATAATATTTGAATTTTTCAGTTTTCATCCTTCAGAAAACCCCTACTTCTACTCTTGTTACAAAAACAATACTCGGTTATGTAATAAACCACATCATTCGGAGCTCAAGTACTAAATATTGTTTTCATGAGTCATTTATTATACGAGATACATACAAATATGTTATGGTGACCCGACCTTCTATGTTTTTGGACTACTTAAATTTGATTGATTGAGATAAAAATTAATCTGATCCATTATAAATTACATTACTAGATATAGTAAATAGTTTTCATTCAAATTAATACATTATATTCCGATATTTTACAGTAACTTTTTTTCTCTCCGGTAAGAAGTTGCCAGACCTGTTTGTTTACATTTCAGATGCTTTCCGTCGGGAGGTTTCTTATTATCGTTTGTATTTATTCACATTATATTCACGGTGGTGTTGGGTTACCGGTATGTAGATTTATCTATTGTTAAACTTCACGCGTGAAATCTGCTTAGTTTTTTCAAGTAGTCTGATTTATTTCAATACTACAGGTAGATAAGAACCAATTACACAGGTAAGGTCTTAGTCCCATGAAGGGGTCGCCTATTGAAAACCAGTGCAACCATATAACGTAGGGGTACGTGACCTATGTGTCCAATATGGCCTATTCTATGTTAGAATATGAACTCTACTCTTATAAGTTGGGCTCCATCATTTTTCATGTCACACTGAGAGTTGGCATGCCCTACTACACCGCAAATAAAATAGCGTAATTCTTCGTCGCTACAAATAAGTATTAGGTGAGAGTCTCCGTCATTATCCAAGAGAAATGATGGCTGTATCTTAGCAAGCTCATCTGAATGAATGAAAACATGTCACCTAGCACATATAACAAATGTATATATGACGGTAATTTTGCTCCAAGTCGAATATATGAAACAGAAGATAGAGGATTCACTTCAAAATTGTTTAGACTGTTATATATTTTTTCATTAGAAATGTGCGAAGGAGCATAAGAAATGATCAATTAATTTTTGAAGGAATATTAAGTTTTCGTGCTGGAATGAATTATTCATCGATGGATGGAGACAACTTTGGCTTGTTGATAAAATTATCAACACACTTCACGTTAGATAGAAAAATAAAACAGGGTTGTTTCCTAAAATATCGTCTCATTGCCCTACAATTTTGCCAATAGTGACGGAAATTTTCGATAAGAATTCATTTGAGAAAAAGATTAAGCCTTTTTCTTCAGAAGTTGTGAGAGAAGTGAACTTTGGTGGCTTCATCAAAGCAGGCATTAGGTACGGGATTAGTAGCCATATTGGTTTTTGTTAACTTGTGCTCCCAAATCTCAAGGCTACTTTAAAATTTGGGATTTTAAAATAACATCAAGAAGTCCAAATTCGTACTGTAGATACTATTACTTCCACTCAGCTGATCTAAATTTTAATATATTAGTAATAATAATGTTTCGGGTGAAATATTAGGACAAAAGATATTAATAATTCGAAGTTAAAAAATATAAAATGAGCAATTCCTTCGCGGATGACCAATCCAAGAGCCCAATGAGCCACTATAATCCTATTTCCCTTTTAATAAAATATTACATTAAAATAAAAGTCAGGTATATAATAATAAATGAATCATTACTAATATATTTAAAATGTGCTTGAAATATATAAGAAAAACGATAGTTCGCAGGCAAATGGCAAGGGTTGAAGATTTAAAGGGAGAATGAGGTAAAATGATCAAAAGGTCAATCCCATGTTTTAGTACCGTGCTCCCAATTCTTTGCTCTCCGTTGTGATGCCAGTTCCTTCTCTCTCGTTCCGTGGGAATCGACTACTCTTGGTGTTGCAAGCAGTATTTTCCGGGGCAGTTATATGCCTAAACAATCTGAATTTCCTTCTACAGCGAGCTTAGACGGTGATTTGGTGGGACATTTTCATTTCCCTTGGCCCCTTTCTTTTCTCACCCTTCAGTGCAGTTTCTCTTAGGGTAACTTCTTCAGAAGTAAGAGAGATTTATTACAATATTTATTATTATATATGTATTTGTACTTTATCCATTTTTTGGTAATCTGAGCTTACCTGAGCCTATCATATTTGTTTCATATATTATTTTATTTACCCATTTGGGCTTGTTATTAAAACTATATCCCACATTCCCGATTTCGAACTGTTATATTATTAAGATTATTACAAAAATAATAAACGTTGATTATTAGGTTGACCATGCGATTAAAGAGTTGACCTTAATCTCACATGGTACACCTAGAGTGGCGAGTTCGATTCTCGCCTCAGAACTCACGATTCGACCACTCGAATAACTTGACAACAGCTCATTCACAACTGTACCGGGCAAGTTGGCCGAGTTTAGCCCGCCGTCCGGCAGCAGGTTTGTACCCTAACTCGCCCACTGATGATTGCTTGGACCGCCTCGTAGATTCTACATACCTGCCCTGGCCCATCTTTGTAAGAATGCTCTCATTTCTCATGTACTTTTTAAATCCTTGATTAAATAAGTGTGTGTTTGCATATGAAGTAGCATCAAAATCCCTCAAGTAGGCCAATGGATGCATATTTCGCAAAAATATATTGTGGCAAATAATAGAGACTTAAACTATTGGATTTGGAACCAGTATTTTCGATCCCCTTTTGAATCCTACAAATAAGAGAATTTAACTTCGTTATTTTAAACAAATATATGAAATTATTAAAAAGTTTTTTTGAGATAAAACTACTTCACGTTTAAGATTTTTCTTGGTACAAACAATGAATTATCGCGAACTGTACGATCGCATATGAGCAGAGATCTTCGTGGAATGCGTATATCAATATATAAAATAGGCTTATATACCTAATGAGCGAACGTAACCTGTATATGATATCTGTAGATTATCAGTATAGTTTAAGAAATATAATAATGATTACTTTTCCTGGTATTAAGTGTAGCTTAGGGTAATTGCTTCCTCTAAATGCAAGGTGTTTGCCACCCGCGGCAATACAAATTATATAATCGTTTATAAGAGTAATAATAAACAATACGCAAAATTTAAATATTGTGTAATATATTTCACTTTGTAATCCAATTATCAGAAATCAAAGAATAAATACGTCAATATATTCCGAATCAAAAAATGCAAAATAAAACAAGGTAAAATCTCCTTTTCTTAGGAAAAATATTAAACTCCAGATCCCAATAAGAAACAAAAAGAGTGAGAAAGAAAGAAAATTTCTCTTTTATCTTTTTAAACACAATGGCGAAGTATAAGGAGAACCGAGGAGTGGTGCTAAAAGTAAATTAAATACTTTTAGTGGCTGCTTAATTTTATTGCTTCGTTTATCAAAAGAAAAGTGTTATTGTTTTCATGGACTTTACTATGATGAATAAGCATTTTCAATCCATATTCATCGCGGTTTTCCATTTTTTCTTATTGTCAATTTTTTTTCAATAGAATAACCTGGAATAGTTTTTAATAGATGGCCTGGTTAAGTGAGGACAAATTTACGCTCGTATATCTTAGCGATTTTTTAATTTACTCAAAAATCCATCGATCCTACCTATTTGATGACGAAAATGAGGCCCGTTAAAATTATATATATATATAATTTAACCCCTTCAGACCCAACTCAAATATTTTGACTAAAAAAATGGTTTTCATGTTCTACATGTTTACAAAAACATGGGAAAAATAGAGAAAAAAATCCTAATTTCCTAATTGTAATTTTATTGACAATTTTAAATTGTGTCCAATATATTGGACATCGGGTCTCAACAGGCATATTTTTTACAAATTATTCTACTGACAATGATTTGGATAAATAAATAAAATACACTTTAGTAATAGTTTTTTAATTGATAATAAACAAATTTGCATAATAGAAAGTTACAAATAATAAATATTGAACAAAATTTAACTATGAAATAATATAAAACAATTTCTTTCTTTTGTAATGCACAAGTGGCATATGCATTTAACACAATAAAATTGAGTTTTTTTTTTGTGCAACCTTTCATTTTGTATCTACTTGCATCTTTTTTATCATCAATATCTGGAAAATGCTCAAATTCATCATTCCTAATATCAGAATTTGGTCTCACTTCAGCTCTTGCTTTCTTTGCAAGGGGTTCTTCACTACTGGATTCTTGAAGACTAGGTCTTCCTCTTTTTTTTCTTTCTATTTCTGAGGTAAGACTTTCAGCAATTTGAATTTTAAAATTTAAAAGATCTAAAATATTGTTTCCCTTTATGCCTTTTAATTTACAATCCTTTCGGTACTCTAACCAACTGTTCGCAATTGCTAGGTCAGTAGCACGTGCAATCATTCGTAAGGTCCACTTTTTGGAGTGAAATGCAACACTTGAGACCCGATGTCCAATATGTTGGACATCCATGTTTATTAGAAAATACAATAACCAGGAAAAAAAAATAAATTTTTTCTTAACAAACATGACTTCTAGAGGCTTCTGGCTACTTAAAAATATTTTTTTCACTTATATACATGCAAAATTAAATCTATGAGATGTTTACTTACTCATGGTTTTAATAGGTGAAACACCAATATCAAAAATTTGATGTTCAAAGCCCTAGAAATGCCACTACAACAGGTATAAACATGAAAAAAGCTTCACAATTGAAAGGTAAATACCTAAAATCATTATTAAAATTGATTTTTCTGCCAAAGAAGATCAATCCATGAGGATATAGTATTGAAATAGGCATGTCCAATATATTGGACAGTGGGTCTGAAGGGGTTAATGAGCAGTATTAGAAGTAGGAATATGAAAAAAATTAGAAAAGACAGATATTATTCCAATTACAGCGTGTTAGTATATATATACATGTCATTTAAAACGTGATAGGAAGAAATATGAATACTTTTCTGGTAAATCACTTCATTAAGTGATTCATAATCGACATTGCGGTATAACTTTCCAGCTAATTGACTAAAGTGTATCACGAAGCTATCACTGGAGGCATGCAGCACTTTGCTAGCACACAGAGCAGATATTAGCGACTCTGAGGTTTCCTTTGGAGAGAGTTAGTGGAGACAAAGGTAATGGAGAAGTAGGGAGTGGGTATCGCGTTGCAGCGAGAGTAGAAGCAGGCTAAAACCAGGGCTTCAAGTATCCTCTCCCTCTTAAGTAGATTGTCTGCCACAATTACCTCTGAGATGCATGTCCCTGTCTCACTGCACCCATTTCAAGTATATATCGCAGCCATGCTACCTTGGTGCAGTCAGCTAGTAACTCCATAAACAAAACTATTAGGTATGTCTGATTTTATATTAAAATTCGGCAAGGGATTTATATATATATATATATATATATATATATATATATATATATATATATATATATATATATATATATATATATATATATATATATATATTTGCATATTTGAGGACTTCGGTTATCTGCTCCAGCGGTTTGAATTTTTATTGTTATGCAAATTGTCGAAGGAAAATCGTCTCATTAGACAAAAGTTCTACTCAGAGATGACCACCTCAGTAAAAGATTGATCCTTGAAGCTCTCGAAATTAACAAGAGAACAAATACAATAAACGGCGTGGACGGTGTCGTACTCTCTGAAACGTGGAAAACCATATAAAACTAAAATCCAAAACATATGATGGAATGAAGTAGCTTTTCAAATTAAATTATTGCCTGACGTAGATGGGCGCATTTCCATCGAAAATATGCATAACAACAAAAATTCAAACCGTTGGAGACGATAGTCGAAGTCCTCACAATGAAAATACTTCCCAGCGATGCAGTCTCAAAAATAGTATATATATATATATATATATATATATATATATATATATATATATATATATATATATATACTAGTTCAGATACCCAATAGGAAACGAACTATCGCTATGGCTTATTATAAGGAAGGCGTTAGTACTAATTCACATACCGAGTTTGGTTTAAATAGGAAACGAACTATCGCTATTTTTAATTTTATAGAGGCCGAATGGTGATAGTATTTTTTTGGCAAGACTTTGCACAATGTTTTGACATGTTTAGAGTAAATACCCCGTTTCAATGGATTTGTTTATAATACAAGAAAGTGTATATAACAAAAGTTACCCCAAAGAGTGTTTTATTTAGTTCGGTTGAGTCTTTTGTGCCAAATAAAATTGTTGACTCCCGCTATAATTTTTAGCGTATAACGGCGTTAGTACTAATTCACATACTGAGTTTGGTTTAATTCGGTTGAGTCTTTAGTGCCAAATAAAATTGTGGACTCCCGCATAGCGTATAACTCATTTATGCTTCCGTATATATTTTTAATTTCAGGCCTCCCAATTTCGCGAAAAAAATCAATGTACAGACATTATATATATATATATATATATATATATATATATATATATATATATATATATATATATATATATTAAATGAGTGAAGTGTGTGGGTAGAGTAGAGTGGTTTTCTTTTCGGGAGACTTTGGCTCAGTTATATTATTAATTAGTGAGCATTTACTTGAAAGTCAAACGTGTACATATTATCTCTAATCCCACATCACTCATCATTATTTCCTGATTATTTCCTTGAAAGTTCTTAAAAGTTATAATAATTATCTGATGTTGATAACCCGCCTTCTAGCCAATAATGAGAATATGCTTAATTGTTAATAAGAAAATTTGTATAAAATATGACGCAACTTACTTGCACATAACGATAAAATATATGGACCAAAACCATGGGACTTCATTCGTAGAGGTACATGATCATTGAAAACCACAAATCGTTTTATTACTGATATATCATTTATTAATCATGTAACAATTTGTGTATAATACCTTAGTTGTATTGGGCCAAAATAATATTTTCTTTCTTTCTATCATATATTGACTCTCGAACTCAGGATTCCCCCATTTTAAAGGCTATACAAAAGTGTACCATCATATTATAATCGGAGTATAGCATGTGAAGCACATCCAAAGATGGGAATGAATCCCATAAATGAATTCCACTGAAGACATTGCCTTGCACTGAAGCACCTGGGTATTCATCCGTCTTTTCTAGTGAAAAACATTTATCAACCAGGAGTAGAGTAAACTAAGTAGATTTCTCACCTACGATATAAGGATATAATATTTTCTATATTTAATATATCATTTCTTTTGAGTTATGAGCTTTAAGAAGAATAGAATAACAGTAAAGGTAGATTGCGAGAGATTTCAAATCCAAATCTATCACAGGACTAACACGTGGGCTATATATCATCTTCAACTCTATTTTTTCTCGGGGGCTGAGGTTAGCCATGTGAGTCAAAGCGTTGATCTTATTCTTACATGATAAACCTAGAGTGACGAGTTCGATTCCCGCCAGAGGAGTTTATCTAGTGACGGAATTCATTAAATAAAATCCGATGTCCCACCCTGGCTAGAAAAGGGTGGTAACCATTAGATAATCCGTCCCAATTAGCCTAAGTTGCAAAAAGTGGACGCGCTAATAAACAGTAAATATTTTTTTTTCAGGAGAAACAAAAAAAAATAGTTCTTTGTGTGAAATGTATATAACACATTTAGGACATCATGAACAAGATAAAGCAAGGCCTTTTTGTTACTAGAAAGACTTACTTTATTAATTTTGTGTATCTTTTCTTCAGATACCTTTTTTCGTAATTACAACAAAATCCATTGCTTTTATGTGGAAGATATTCTCCATCTGTCCATTAAACATGCATTGATCAAAGGTCATAGAGATGATTCTTCTCAATATCTAATTCATGGATCCTAACATAGTATTGTCCATATATTTAGTTAATTTAATGAGCAGTAGTAGAAGTAAGAATATCAAAAAAATTAGAAAAGACAGATATTATTCCAATGGCAGCGTGTGAGTGTATATATATATATATATATATATATATACTAGCTCAGATACCCGGCTTCGCTCGGAAATTCATTTGAGGCTGAATGGTGAAGGTATTTTTTTGGCAAGGCTTTACATTGCACAATATTTTGACATTTACCCGTCCCAGTGTTAAGTTTAAATACCCGTCGTTTCTGTGGATTTGTTAATAATAAAATTATTTTTTTATGTAAAACTTCCCTGTTCTCCATATTGTCATATTTCCCGTTTCCTGTGCATTATGCATAGATTTGAATTATTAAACACAAACTATTAACATACATTTGAATTAGTTTTTCCCGGTGAGGTACCTTGTAGTTTCAAAGAATTGTTGAGCAAATTTCACTAAATAATAAAATAAACAATTTTGTTATGTGCATATTTGCCAAAACCCCAATAGGAGACGAAATATCACTATTTTTAATTTCAGGCCTCCCTTATAAACCCCACTCCTGCCCGTCCCTAGAAATGTTAGTATGGCTTATTATAAGGAAGACGTTAGTGCTAATTCACAAACCGAGTTTGGTTTAGTTCGGTTGAGTCTTTTGTGCCAAATAAAATTGTTGACTTCTGCTATCACTTTTTGGCGTATAACGCCTTTATAATTAGGTATACGACAAAAGTATATATGACAAAAGTTTCTCTAAATAACAAAATAAACAACTTTTGTTATGTGCATATTTGCCAAAACCCCAATAGGAAACGAAATATCACTATTTTTAATTTTAGGCTTCCCCTATAACCCCCACTCCTGTTCGTCCCAGAGAAATTTAATATAGCCTAAAGTCTAAGTTGGGTTAGTAGTAATATACATACCAATCTTCATAAAATTCGGTTCAGCCGTTTATGCGTGAAAAGGTAACAAACAAACAAAGAAACAAACATGCACGAAAGAAACAAAATGCAGTTATGGTGTCTATGACATGTGAAACGAAAAGTTATCGTAAAATTTCGTGAAAAAAATCAATGTACAGACAGAGGTTACAGTTTTATATATATACTAGCTCAGATACCCGGCTTCGCCTGGGAATTCATTTGAGGCTGAATGGTGGTGGTATTTTTTTGGCAAGGCTTTACTTTTCATAATATTTTGTCATTTCCCCGTCCCAGTGTTTAGGGTTCATACCCGTCGTTTTTTTTTTTTTTTGTAAGACTTCATTGTCCTCCAAATTGTCATATTTCCCGTCTCCTGTGCATTATGCATAGATTTCAGCTATTAAGGACAAAATATTAACATAGATTTGAATTAATTTTTCCGGGTGAGGTACCTGGTAGTTCATATTGGACAGAATTGTTGAGCATATCAATATTTCTACGCAAATTACTTTAGTTTTACTGTATATCTCGTTTATAATTCGGTATACGAAAAAAGTGTATATAACAAAAGTTACTTTAAATAACAAAATAAAAAAACTTTTGTTATGTGCATATTTGCCGAAAATGCAATAGGAAACGAAATATCACTATTATTAATTTCAGGCCTTCCTTATAACCCCCACTCCTGCCCGTCCCTAGAAATTTTAGTATAGCTTATTATAATGAAGGCGTTAGTACTAATTCACATACCGAGTTTGTTTTAATTCGGTTGAGTCTTTAGTGCCAAATAAAGTTGTGGACTCCCGCTATAGTTTATAGCGTATAACTTATTTATGCTATACGGTACATGTACAACTTTTGTTATGTGCATATTTGCTGAAAAAGCCATAGGAAACGAAATATCGCTATTTTTAATTTCAGGCCTCCCTTATAACCCCCACTCCTGATAAGATAAGAGAATATTAATATATCCTAAAGTCAAAGTAGGGCAAGAAGTAATATACATACAAAGTTACATAAAATTCGGATCAGCCGTTTATGCGTGAAAAGGTAACAAACAAACAAACAAACAAACAAACAAACAAACAAACAAACAAACAAACAAACAAACATACACGAAATAAACAAAATGCAGATATGGTGTCTATGACATGTGAAACGAAAAGTTATCGTGAAATTTCGCGAAAAAAATCAATGTACAGACAGAGGTTACAATTTTATATATATATATATATATATATATATATATATATATATATATATATATATACTAGCTCAGATACCCGGCTACGCCCGGGAATTCATTTGAGGCTGAATGGTGATGGTATTTTTTAGCAGGCTTTACATTGCACAATATTTTGACATTTACCCGCCCCAGTGTTTAGGATTGATACCCGTCTTTCCCGTGGATTTGCTAATAATAGAATTATTTGTTCGATAAGGCTTCACAGTCTTCGATATTTTTATATTTCCCGTCTCTTATACATGTAAATATGGTGAATTTTTATTTCAGGCCTCCCTTTTAACCCCCCTCCCGTTCGAACCTAAAAATTTTAATATAACTTATAATTATGGAAGAATTAAGGCTAATTCACATACCGAGTTTTGTTAAGTTCGGTTCAGCCGTTAGTGCCCGCTAAAGTTTTAACGTATAACTCATTTATACTTAGGTATACAACAAAAGTGTATATATCAAAAGTTACTCCAAATAACAAAATAAACAACTTTTGTTATGTTTATATTTGCGGAAAAACCAATAGGAAACGAAATATCACTATTTTTAATTTCAGGCTTCCCTTATAACCCCCACTCCTGCCCGTCCATAGAAATGTTGGTATGGCTTATTATAATGAAGGCCTCACTGCTAATACACATACCGAGTTTTATTTAGTTCGGTTGAGTCTTTTTTGGCAAATAATATTGTTGACTCCCGCTATAATTTTTAGCGTATAACGCATTTAAACTTCGGTATACGACAAAAGTGTATATAACAAAAGTTACTCTAAATAACAAAATAAACAACTTTTGTTATGTGCATATTTACCGAAAAACCAATAGAAAACGAAATATCGCTATTTTCAATTTTAGGCTTCCCCTATAACCCCCACTCCTGTTCGTCCCAGAGAAATTTAATATAGCCTAAAGTCTAAGTTGGGTTAGTAGTAATATACATACTAAGTTTCATAAAATTCGGTTCAGCCGTTTATGCGTGAAAAGGTAACAAACAAACAAACAAACAAACAAACAAACAAACAAACAAACAAACAAACATACACGAAAGAAACAAAATGCAGATATGGTGTCTATGACATGTGAAACGAAAAGTTATCGTGAAATTTCGCGAAAAAAATCAATGTACAGACAGAGGTTACAATTTTATATATATATATATATAATATATATATATATATATATATATATAATATAAATATATAATATATATATATATATATATAGATATATATATATAATATACATATATACATGTCATGTAAAATGTGATAGGAAGAAATATGAATACTTTTCTGGTAAATCACTGCATTAAGTGATTCATAATCTACATTGCGGTATATCTTTCCAGCTATTTGACAAAAGTGTATCACGAAGCTATGACTGGCTATGCCTCTGCAGCACTTTGCTAGCACACAGAGCAGATATTAGCGACTCTGAGGTTTCCTTTGGAGAGAGTTAGTGGAGACAAAGGTAATGGAGAAGTAGGGAGTGGGTATCGCGTTGCAGCGAGAGTAGAAGCTGGCTAAAACCAGGGCTTCAAGTATCCTCTCCCTCTTAAGTAGATTGTCTGCCACAATTACCTCTGAGATGCATGTCCTGTCTCACTGCACCCATTTCAAGTATATATCGCAGCCATGCTACCTTGGTGCAGTCAGCTAGTAACTCCATAAACAAAACTATTAGGTATGTCTGATTTTATATTAAAATTTGGCAGGGGATTTGTTTTTTTTTTTAAAGTTTATTTTTCCGATTCAGATCATTCTAAGAACCATGGTGTTCTTGAGCAAAAAAAAAGTAGGTTTAGAATTTAATCAGAATGTGTCTCTTTCAGCAGATTTCTCTTAAGGGAAATCGAGTCGTTCTCGCTCGTCGGGGTATTGAGGTCGTACTCATGACGATTTTCGATGTTTTTCTTCAAATGTCTATCGATCCTACCCAGGAGATGACGAAAATGAGGTCCGTTCAAAACTGTACATCTATCTCTCTCTCTCTCTCTCTCTCTCTATATATATATATATATATATATATATATATGCCTGTTACCGCTCCAGCGGTCTCAATTTTTGTCTTATCGTCACCAAACTTCATATTTGATCGTTTTATGTAAAAAAAAAGATCAAGTTTATTAACGGCTGAAATCGGACCAGGGGGAGGGGGGGTTTAGAGGGGGAGAATTTCTAAAATTCTTAATATCTTCGTTAATATGCGTCAGATCGAAAAAGTGTATAGGATTAATCTCATTGCAAATGTATTATTCTATAAATGTTGTTATGTGCATGTCTTCACTATCTTGATTATTAACTGAGATATTTGCATTTTTTAGTTTTCGGTCTTGAGTAAATCCGCACTCCTACTCATTTCATAATAACAATATTCTATTATGTTATGAAGCACTTTATTTGAAGCTTAAATACCAAATATTGTTCTCATTGAACTTTTAAGTTTTGAAATAAATGCAAATACGTGGCGCATGTGCCCCCTGCGTGACGGACTTTTTATTCTTGATCTCATGACTGCCAAAAACTGAAGCCTATCATGTGAATCTACAAAATATATCTTTACACCTAACCTATATCTTACAATTGCAACGAGATATAACATCTTTCGTTATTATATTCACACCCTAACAAATGGTATCAAAATTGAAAATGTTGTCAGCCTATCCACCCGTTTCTTACTCATCACTCAAAAACGGCTAGGAGGATTAAATGAAATTTTATACTTGTCAGTCCATTATCCCAAGCTACAACATAGGCTTTATGGGAATTCAACTTTTCAACTAGGAGGGGGGTTTACTATCACGTGAAATAAATATTAATCAATATCTTCGTCCGTATTGGTTTTTTAGGAAAAATTTTAAAGAACGAGTTGTGTTTAGATTGACATTTTGTTCATAAGCCGTTATTTACATTTATGAATGTTGTAACTCTGAATCCCGCCTTCCGGGCAACAAAGACTTTATTCGTGTTTCATGAAAATGGCTGATAAGAATAAGGAAATTGTTTCAAATGTGTTAAGTGAATGAGTATTGTTAATATGAGCGATTTGATTGTTTGACACTTCACACTTCATACCTTCTTCTATCGTATTAAAACAGAATGCGTTAACAAAATTTGATGTCTTCTCCGAATGCTAAGGTAATATAATCATTTTATTATTGCCGGAAACTACGTCCAAGAGTAACTCCATGGCACATTGAAGACTATAAATATAACTAATCTGAAGGCATCTTTCATGATACAGGACATTTGTGTTATTGATGAATATGATGGGGTGATTTGTGCATGCAATCTTTATATTTCCATGGGAAACCATTTCTACATCATCCCGTCGACGACGGGTATATATAAGTCTAATAAATAAATTATTCATTAATAAATTTCTCTCAAGAGAGATATTTTAATATGTTATGAATAGATTTAATTATTAAGAACTGTTTTTGGGTAGCATATCTTTTGGTTCCTCAATGTTTTCTTGAATTTTCTTATTTCTTCTGATTATTTGTAGTGGTTTTGCTCTTGATTTTATCTATGGTAAGTACTATGGTGCAAACAGCTCAAATCATTCCTTAAGAAACCAGAGACATTGAAAGAAGTTTTTCGATTTTCGCCTAATTTGAAGCATTTTTTTTATATTGAAAAAAAGGTGCCTATGAGGTCACGATCATAAATAGCCGTTTTACTCTTTAGCCTCCATTTTTCCATCTCGGAAAAATATTGACTCATCTTTTTTATACCCCTTTAAGTATATTAAAAATGTGTAGCCTGTGTTTTCCAGATCTTCATGATTATAAAATAGCTGATTTCCCTTAGGGGAAATCTGCTAATACACTTGATACACCTGAACTGGTCTTTGGCCAGCTCACCGTGCAATCTATCAATCCGGAGGCTTTTTGGAGTTTGGCAAAGTGAATTTGTCTAGATCGTGTAGAATTGGTTCCTCAAGCATACATTCCATCCATAGATTCGTTATCCACTAACCACTATAATTATAAAATAACATTACTTAAAGGGAGTAAAATTCTACCAAGATTATTCATCTGCTCTCAAATGAAAGAAAACAAAGTTGTAAAAAAGACTCCCAAACCTGAAATACATTTACCATCAATATATTTTTTGAACAGTCCATGAAGGCCCTATCCTGCGACATTGTTTTGTGGGAGTAACACATTCCCCGACATATTGTGGTGAGATCACATGCCAAAGAAAAGTTTTTATTTATTTCACTAGGCACTCAATATTGCCTCATGATGCTGAGTGAAGGTAAATCAAATTTATGGGGCGATCCCGGGGTTAGAACTGAGAATCTCCAGCTAAGGAGTCTGCACTACTCCTCTACACAACCACCGTCTCTCTTTTTACTGTGAACTTAACAATTTCTTTACTTGGGAAATAAAGCAGAATTAATGATTTGAAGGATGTGAAGGCCTAAACCACTGCTCCATCCACCCCATTTCGTTAGACAGGTCAAAGTAATTGTATTAATATAAGGTGATTATAGTAAATAGAGAGCTAGAGGTGGAGAGAGGGGGAAGTGGCTGCGACAGTGGCCAGTAGAGTGGAAACAACCCCTTCCGTAACACCCGCCCCTATTTCCTCAAATAGATTTCCTACCTCTCTGCTCCAGGGTAGCTCTTTGTAGTCCCCACCTTTCTCCAACCCACAATCAGCCATTATTAAGATTAGCTAGTTTAACTTTGTGCCGCTTCTCTACACTCCACCCAAATTATAACGATAATACCAACACCAGATTAATCAAACTGATTTAAAACATGACTGTGTACGAAACACGAAAATACCTAACAATCAATTTTACCGATCAGGATCAACAAAAAATCCTATTCCTCTACATATATTTGTTATGCAAAGTGCACTTTCAAAGAGGAAGTTCCATTCTGGGTACGCTCCAGTCGCCTGACTGTTTTGCGTTAGACAGCATGGCTCTAATCTGCCACTAATAATGAAGCTAGGAGGCATTTTTGATGATCCTGATCAAATGGTTTCTCTTTCGTTCAGGAGAAATCAAACTTACATTGTAATACAAATCATTGATTAACTGCTACACATAGACATCTACCTGAAAAAGTTTGGATCATACGACTGTACCGAACTGAACAAAACTCGGTGTTTGAATTAGCATTAACTTCTCCATGAATGTAAGCTGTATTGAAATTTCTAGAGACGAACATGAGTGGGAATTTGAAGGGAGGAATGAGAACAATGTCGTTATTTCGTTTCCGATTGGTTTTTCGGCAAATGCACATGTTAAAAGTTGTTTATTTTGTTATTTAGAGTAACTTTTGTTATATTCACTTTTGTCGTATAACAAAGTATAAACGAGATATTCACTAAAAAAATAAAATGGGAGTTATCAATTTTATTGGGTACTAACGATTGAACCGAACTTAACAAAACTCTATATGTAAATGAGCATTTATTCTTCCATGATTATAAGCTATATTAAATTTTTTAGGGGAGTGGGGGTTATAATGGAAGCCTGAATAAAAAATTCGCGATATTTCATTTTCTATTTGTTTTTAGGCATACTTGCACATAACAAAAGTTGTTTTTTGTGTTATTAAAAGTAGCTTTTGTTTAAACATAATATTATTAAATTTAATGTCCTAATCGCAGGACAACGTCTGTCGGGTCCGCTAGTATATATATAATGATGATTAAGCCCATGGAACGTTGTAAAATTATTATTGGGGCTCAGGTTGGCCGCGCGAGTTAGGGCGTTGGTCCTAATCTCGCATGGCAGACCTAGAGTGGCGGGTTCGAATCCCCTCCTGGGCAGTAGAAATTTATTTAATGACGGACTCATTTAATAAACTCCTTAAGCCCACCTTGCCTAGAAAAGGATGGTAACCTGTAGATAACCCGTCCCGATTAGCCTAGTAGCATAAAGTGGACGTAAAATTAAAAAAAAAATATTATTAATATTTGAAAACTGAATAAGGTATAAAGAGGCTGATGGAATATAGACATATTTTGTTTTAATATTTTATGTGGATAGGGCGATATTTGGGCCAGTCGCATTGTGCCCCTACTAGTTGAATATCAGCATCACCAGCTGAGCACACGCATCCTTCCTTCCTAATTCAGCTCCCCGCTTCCGATATACCATTCTTTTCCTCTAATCGTCTAGCTAGGAGGTACGTTCCTCCCTCTCAAGCCTTTCATTCTTCCAGAGATGTCGGTCTACTCATCCATTTTAGTACAGAGGTTCGTTGACGAAATTTTGGTGTTTCGTATGTGTGTGTGTGATGTGTGTACGTGCATGTTTTACCTTTTTGATCCTTCCGTTTATAAATATACACTTTACATTTCTGGTACAAAGATTTATGTCTTTCTATTTTCCGTATCCTGTTATTCCATTCTATCTCTGAGACCCACCCGGTTCATATTTTTTTATTAATTTGAATTTCAACTTGTATTTCCCTCCTTTTCACCCGAGATCATTCTTTATTTTTTCTTTCTACTCTCTTTCAAAGAAATTCCTCCAGCAATAATAATAAATGGAGTTTTTATTTGATTATTGAACATAAAGTTAATTGAATATTGCCCAAGGAACGAATTTGGGGGTATATTTTATTCCCTTATGTTCCTGGCTCCTCTAATATTTTCTGTGACCTTTAAAATCTACATAGAACTGAATAAATTAAAGCCGTACGCAACAATAATTATCATATAAACGACGCAAACAAAAGTTAACATATAAAGGCAAATCAAATTCATTTCAAGAAACAAAACTTGTATCTCATAGTTTAATCTAGTTATTCATTGAATAACTTTGACCCAATTGTAGTATAATTAAACTAATCATGACCTCTTGGCCGTAAATAAACCGTTTTAGATTATAATAGGCACTTAGGCTCCTTGGCTCCGATAGTTTCTTCTAAAATACTATATCAAACATTATTCCAAAAGTTTATTTATGTTTTTATCAACAGATACCCTTTCTTTTATGATTTATACCCCTTTATTTAAGATCAAAATATTTCGACATCTTATGTTCTGTTTATTTATTTTCATTTTATCTACACTTTTTAGTAGTAGTTTTATTTGTTGTACTAGTAGTTTCAGGGATTATGACATATTGTAATAATCAATGCAGTTCATTCCCTAAATACAAATTTTGATTTTCAATTATCTTTTTTATGCTTCCTTCTACTGAAGTTCTTTGAGATTTTAGAAACATTATATGATCTACAGGCCTTAATATTTGTATAATCACGTCAAATTCGATATTTAATTATTTCATGTAAAACTGAAGTCAATTACTTAAATGGCTGCTATCGCAAAAAGAGCGGAGGTTTTCAGATGGAGAAAAATAGACAATTATGTATATCTCCATTATTATGCATTGAAACAAAAATATTATATAAAAAAAAAACTTAACAAAGTAATGAACAACAATGTTTTTCTAGCTGGAGAATTTTACTTTTTTATTGCGCTCAGTTAACCTCCACTCCCAGTACTACATCACTAAACATCTCATCCCCAGCTTAAATTCCATGTTGTGTTATCATACGGTTCTTATGACAGAAGCAATAGACAATAGAATACTAGATGACATCAGCATATCACTCTAGAGACAAAGCCGGAGTGGGGGGATCTGCTAGTTAACGCTGCGCTGAGTGACGGGTTTCCCCCCTTGCTTTATAAAGACGGAAAACCTAGTCCATCTCCAGCCTTGGAGAACTGAGGCACTGTTTTAAGGTCTGAGAATGGCCCTGTAAGGGACCAAAGTACTTTCCAAATGAAAGTTTTGTCAACCAAGGCAACAATCCACCCTATTGAAATGGCTTCCAAGCCCGGATTCAAAGACTTGCCAAGTAAAATTGCTTTAGAAAAATGAATCGAGTAGACAAAATAATCGTATTATTGAGACTGCCCCATTAATAACCACTAAGAAAATGTAGTTTTAAAAACCCTAACCACTTGGGCAGCCAGAGGTTGCATTCATCCTGAGATATATAGTGCTAGAGGAATATATTTATCTGGATTAATAAACGATGGTATTTTCCTTCACAATAAACTATTATAACTGAGTGCTCTTTCAACAAAAAGGGGACGGAGCCCATAGAGAATTGCATTAATGAGATTCTGGTGTAATTTGTGAAAATGGTTGAAGGAATTGGTTGCTCGAAGCATCAAGTCACAAACGAATCCAACATTAGACATCAGTTATATATATATATATATATATATATATATATATATATAACTGTCAACTAAAGTTTTGCAAAAGTGAAAATTGAAATACAATTATTAGGCACTCTGGATAACACGCCGTCCAAATTCAACTTAATCCATAACAGGATAAAGGGGAGGCAGGGAGTAATGTTCTCTACCGGAAGTTTTCGAAAGAATTGTTAATTTTTTCACAACTATTTTTTGCTCGTGCTGGAGTGCACAGTTGTGATGCGGGCATATAAATCAATTTACACATCCGTCCTCTTAAGAATTTTACTTATTTAAGTTCTTAATTAGGATACAAAAGTTCTTAATTTAATTACGATTGTACAGAATTTGATTTTGACTAGTCCAAAGATTTTTACAAAATTCACAATTTGATTTTGAGAATTTCAGTTGGAAATTTACTTTTTTAAGTCAGAAATGTTTTAAATACAACAACATTATTTATTGGTATGCTCAATTTTCAAACTTTTTGGGAACAAATTTATATTTGGCTGATTTTACTGATTAAATACATTTTCCAAAGCATAAATATCACAACATTTCGGCCGTCCTTATTTTCTTGTATTCGGATTAATTATGGTTAAAATAACGGTTTTCAATAATTTAATTGAACATCGTTATCATTGACGATAACATTTGTCCTGTTGCCTGAGGGACATAGCAGTAAGTAGAATCAGCTATTCCAGAGATTCACTACAGATACTTTATGGAAACACACACACGCATTTTGTCTCAAACATTCTTCAATTTTTTTAGAAGATTTCCCTTAAGGGAAATAAGCTATTGAGGTCGTACTCATTACGCAATTTTCGAAATTTTTCTTTAAATATCCATAGATCCTAGTAGATGACGAAAATAAGGTCCATTCAAAACTGCATATATATATATATATATATATATATATATATATATATATATATATATATATATATATATATATATCCTTTCGATGGTAACAGGGGTGATGAGTCACCCCACGAATATTTATTTTTTTATGTTTTGTTGGTTGACGTGGTAGGGCAAACCTTAGTCACTTGCTAATCTCACTTCGCGTCAGGACTGTTCGATTGAGAGTGTTGGCCTCCGTGTCGGAGCCTGTTTACCTGATTGATCACGTGCTTGGGGTGACTAGTATCCCCTGTTACCTTTCTCGGTTGCCCAATTTTTTTTAACATTTATTTGCATAAAGTGGATTCCTGCAATGTTAGAGACCCAAATTTTGCCGCAATTGTGAAAGAGTGTCTAGAGGATGAAAGCAATATAAATTCTGGTGATTATTCAAGTGGTGTAGAAGATATCCTACTGGAAGAAAGTGATGTTGATGACATAATAGAAGGATACTCTTCAGAAGTGGAGGAAGAAACGCCATCGTCTTCGGGCACTGTAAAAGGTAAAAATGGTCATATACGGTCATTGAAACCACCTAAACCAACCAGAACACAAGCCCATAATATTGTAAAAATCTCTTGAGTAAAACCCTATTCAAATATCACATCTGAACTTGATGCCCTAAACTTACTTATTGACCCAACTATAGTTGAAAGAAATGTTTTATTTACAAACCTGGAAATATGTATTCTTCGTGAACATTACATCTATGCACATGAGCAAATGACAAAAAAGTGAAAACTGCCTGCAGGAAATGCGGAAAACTTTCATGCAGCGAACATCGCAAGTAAGTGTGTAGCATCTGCTTCAAGTAGTGATTTTTCAATCTTAATTCATTTTTAAGTTGTCGATTGTATTAATAATAATTTAATATAAATGTCAAAATGTAAATAAATCATTGTGTTAACGTTAATCTCCTTTATTTGTTAAATAATCTCTTGGGGTGACTCGTCACCCCATGTTACCCTTCTAAGGTGTCAAAATAGTGTTACCAGTGGAAGGATATATATATATATATCTATATATATATATATATATATATATATATATATATATATATCTCGGGGTGTGTCTCGCGGTGGCAATTTTTGTTTTATTGTTACCAAACTCGATATTTAGTCGTTTTGTGCAAAAAAAAAAAAAAGATCAAGTTCGTTAACGGGTGATATCGGACAAGGGGGAGGGGGGGTTTAGAGGGAGACAAATTTGAAAATAGAAAATATCTCCGTTACTATAAGTCGGATCGAAAAAGTGTATAGAGTGTATCTTATTTTCAATAAGTTTAGAAAATTACATTTTTTATAAATATTGTTATATACATTTATTCTCTATCTTGAATATTAACCGAGATATTTCCATTTTTTAGTTTTCAGCCTTCAGTAAACCCCCACTTCTACTCTTGTTACATAAACAATACTCACATTATTCAAAGCTTAAATACCAAATATTGTTTTCCAGAGACCTTTATTATATCCATATTTATGAGGTGCTGGATGGTGAAGGAATTATTATCTCAGGTAAGAAAAAACGCCTCTTTCCCTCACTGTTCTTTATTCGTTGCGACAGAGCGCTATCAAAACCAAAAACAAAACAAACATTTTGGTTTTTTCAAAAACAAAAACGTTAATCCCTTGATTTCAAACGAATTTGTCAGCTTACTCTCGGTCTGTTTGGGTCAAAATTACTTCAAATTCAGTGGCAGCTGTTACAAAATGGACCATGGTTTAATTATGGGATCGGGGATCAGCCCTCTATCTGCAGATATGTTTATGAACTACATGGAAGAAAAGTATATATTGTCCCCACGCAACCCCTACTTCAAGTTCATTGAGTTCTGGGGACGCTATGTTGATGATGTTCTTATCGTTTTTAAAGGTACCATACTAGAACTTAATGGGTTGCACTCGTACCTGAATAGTTGCCATGAGACAATAAAGTACACCCTGGGAGTAGAGCAGCATAATAAGCTGTGCTACCTAGATTTGGAGATAGAGAAGCGGGGTAGTGGTCATTCTTTTAGTACTTTTAGGAAGAAGTCATCGACAGACCTGATAATACCGACGGATTCTTTCCACCACCCCCAATACAAAATGTCAGGCCTGACTTTCCTTGTAGACAGGCTGTTGAATGTGCCGTTGGATGAAAAGAACTATGGTGCAGAGCTGCGCCACATCAAGTGCATAGCATCCAACAACGGCTACAAGGATGGGGTGGTGGACAGGCTAGTCCAGAAGAGACTCCGTCGGAAGTTGGCCAAGGATGGGGGTCGGCGACGGTCAGGTGAGCCGAAATAAGGACGTACGTTTCCCTGTTTCTATTCCTTATCTGGGCTCTGTGTCTCATAAGATAGGAAATAAACTCAAGACACTCGGGATGACGACTGCTTTCAAAAGTCGACACTCTTTGAAAGCAATGCTCCCGAGGGTCAAGGACCCTGTTGACTCACTCAACAAATCGGGACTTTACAGGGTAACATGCTCTAGCTGTGAGGTATCGTACATCGGTCAAAGTGGGAGAAAGATTAGAACCCGGCTGAAAGAGCATGTTACCAGAGACACAGAGTTCCATGCCCACATCAAGAAGGAGGGTCATGAGAAATCTGCTATAAAGTATGAGATGCTCTACGGAGCAAAAAAAGGCAAGACCCTGAGCATAGCCGAAAACCTATTCATAAAACTAGATAGGATTGAAAAAGGAGGCCTGAATATTAATAAGACGGGAGAAGGAACCAGGTTGAGGCATGTCTCGGAAGCCTCTCTCATTGGTCTCCGGTCCCGAGGCCTCAGTCACAGGGAATCCTTGGTTCCTGGCACATCATTGTGAAGAGGTTAGTCGTTGTCTTGCTTCTCTATTTTTCTTTTAAGTTTTCTGTATGTATTGCTTTCTGTAGCTCCTCCGGTGATTGTTCCTTCATTTTTGTTTTTTTAATTTTAATTGGACTATTCGCTTTTTACTATTTATTCTATTTTATACTTAACTGTAAATATTTATTTTTTTATTCATTTGTTTATTTTAACTATTTATTGAAATTGTGCATATATTCTAATGACAAGTTTTTAATGTTTAATTTTAATCTGTAAAAATAGTTTTTCTTTTTTCTGTAAATATTCACTGTTTTAACTATTGACCATCGACATGTACATATATTTTCTAAATTGTTTAATTAAATGACATATTGTACAACGTTTTTATGGTATTTGTTTGCCAGCAGGGCACTGATGATGGAGCGTATGCTCTGAAAGCGCTCTGTCGCATCGAATAAAGAACAGTGAAGGAAAGAGGCGTTTTCTCTTACCTGAGACCTTTATTATAGATACTAACATGTTCTTTTGACCCCCACCCCCCTCCGTCTTAAATTCTTGGGCTATTAAAATTTGATTGATTGTTGTAAAAATTATTCTGATTCCTTATAAATTACAGTATTAGGTAAAGTACATAGTTTTCAATGAAATGAATATGTTATATTCTCTTATGTTTCAGTTATTGTTTTTCTTTCCGCTGATCCGTTGGCAGACCAGTTTGTTTACATTTGAGACGCTTCCCGCCAGCAAGGGAAAGATTTCTTATTACCATTTGTATTTATGCACGGTAATGTGGTGTTAGCAGCATGAAGGTTTATCTATTATTAATCTTCACGAGGGAAATCTGCTTAGTTTACGCTACCTCTGCGTGACGGACATTTTTTTTTTTTCATTTGCCAAATCAGAAAGCATTTGGTTGAGCTATATTCAGTTTTTCCGCTCCACAACAACGACATTCTTATGTACTTTATCTCCCTGCTAGGAAGGGAATTAATTGGAATGATTACATTTTATAAGCAAGTGAAGGACAATTAGAAATTTTAATTTGATTATTTTACAGAAGGAGTCTCTATCTATATACTAAGGCTTTATAGAAACGAGGTTACGTTTAACTATGAGACATGGCCTGAGGTTAATTACTTGTAGAGTCTAGGGAGATTTGAGATGCGATGAGAGGATTGGAGATTGCGGCGTGGGAGGATAGGAGATATATCAATCAATAATCTAGTTACAATTACCCCGCTGATTGAACATAGGCACCATGTCACAGTGATTAGGGCTTAGCACCACGCTCCCACTATATCACTTACCAATTAGCATTTGTCTAACAGTCCTCCAGACCTCTCCTCTACGCAGGTTCGATTCCAAAGCTTCATTGGTCTTACCGGTAGCGGTTAACACTCTCATTTCTTCTTTACCAATAATTTGCCAGACAGTGGAACCATTAAATCAAATATACTGTTTACCTTCGAGGTACACTCGTGCAACCTTATGGTCGTACAGATCTGAGGTTCTACACATGTTTATTGGCAAAGCGTAATTAATTATTCAGTATCGTCGAATTGATTATCCGTAATCCGAAGTTCTTGGTTTCTATTCCTATTAGAGAAACTTATTGAACTACGAACTGCACCAGCGTAATAACCGAAACGTAGATTCAGAGAAAGAATTATAAGTTTTACTCCTTAGAATCCTGTATTCATGCACCTTAACTGAAGCAGACGATATTCATTTTATAGCAAATGTCGAAACTTACAAATTCAAAGACTGTATTGTCTGTTCTTTTCTATGTCACGTCCGTCAGTCAGGTGCTAACTTAAACTAAGCAGATTTCCCACGTGGTGAAATGATACGCTGGTTATCTCAAATTCAGCTTCTATCTCTAAATTGAAGGAAGTAATGTTCCTTCTACTCCTAAGTTAGTAATATTTTGATTTCACCCTAAGTGATATCAAAAGAACACTTTAATATTCAAGTTAGATAATATGTAGAAGACCAATAGTTATGGAAAATTTAATTTTCAACAAGAATGGGTAAATAAAAGTTTTCGATAGTACTCGTATTAAAGAAGATCTCCGGAATATTCGATTTCCTCCCTCCCTCTATGAAGGCCATTCTCAGCCATTGCGTATAATAATAAACGGTTAAATTTTAAGTATGATGTTGATAAAATAAAATCATGTAGTTTAGAGCGTAAAATCATAGTTGCTGGCACCACTTCGAGTAAATGTGAAACATATCGGTTGACAATTCAAGAAATTTTTGAAATTGCGTATTTAGTAAAACCTCAATAGCCAAGGCCAGGGAAGGCAAATGAGAACCTTTGTACTTTAATATATTTATTAGAAATTAATTCAGTGAAAAAATGAAGAAATTACACAGGTCTGGAAAAAAAAGTTTTGTCAGCTGCATGAGATAATTTTACTGAATTGAATGTTTTAGAATGCGCTGATTTCAGAAGTGAATTCTATTTTTTTCAATTTTATCAAAAGTATCAAACTTAACACTTTTTACAACCAATGAGACATTAAGTTGAGACACATAGTAACAATTTTATACTTACTCATGTTTTGTATGAAACCTTTTCTTCATTTCCTAGATACCTCGCCAAGTCCTTTTCCGATTTCCATTTTTAGCTTCCCGTATAAGGATCCAACAGTAGAGTGCAAGCATATTGACATCCCATCTTCCTTCTCTCGATATCACGGCCCTCCTGGTGAAACCGATCCCCTGTTTCTTAACTGTAAGCTCCCAGCTTTTCTGGAAAATAGTCTTTGTGGGAGTGTAAAAATGGACCTTCAATCTCATTTTGCAGCCTTGAGTTTCGTATGCTGCTAGCATCCGTTGAACAATGGTTTTGGAGTCAGGATCCCAAAACCTTTCGCACTACATCCTAGAACGGTACCCAAGATTCTTTTTCCTTTTCATTCATACTTTCCACAAAGAGGGTGTCGGTTAAAAGTTTTCTTATGTCGGGGCCAGTGAAAAATTCATCTTTGAACGTTGCTTCTGAACAGATTCGGGAATTTTGTACATAGATGTTTAAAACAGTCCCCATTCTTTTGCAGCGATTTTACAAATTGTTTCATCAATTCCAATTTGATATGGAAAGGGGGCAACAAATCCGTTTCTGGTGATTTCTCGGGGTGGCCAATCACTTTTAGTCCAGTGCCATTCTCTGGCTCTACTATCCCTCAAGCAAAAGAATAACAATGTAATAAGACGTTGAGGGATAGTAGCCTCAAGCAAAAGAAGCATGGGTATTTAGTATACCCTGCCTGATCCAAAAGCATCGTGAGTATTTTGAAGACCCCACAAACCATCCATGATGATATTTGATTTTTTCCAGGATAAATCGTTTTAGTTTACTTACATATACACAGAATGCCCAATGGGAAGCAAATTTATTTCTATTGTGCAATAATACTACTTCAAGACTAGTTTTGGATAAATCAATGAATAGGCCCCATTCAGATAAGTCATACTGTATATCAAAGCAATGCATGAGCCCTTTCTAAAGCGCTCCAACATGAATGAACACGATCTCTGAACTTCTTAAGACCAAGTCTACTGTACAGGAAGTGGAAACAAAGAATACTAAACATTGTATTTTTTTAAAATTTCAGTTTTTTTTATCAATTATTAAATTTTTTAAAAAAAACACTAATAATCATTATTACTGTAAAACACATAAAAACCTTTGTGATAGATTTTTTTGAATAGTTTTCCTGTTTTTGGGAGGCCAAAATCTATAAGAAAATGTTACAAAATTCTTTGCAGTTTTTTTAGTCGTAGACCTGTATTATGGGTCTTTTAACTTTGTACTAGAATAAACGAATGTATAGATTTTTCAATTAAATGTGTAGCAATGTTTTTACAAAAATGTAATAAATAAAATCTTTATTTAGTATAGTAGGTTAGAATTTTTATTGCAGGAAAGCACTCATTACAAACAATGCATAGCCCGGAAAGAGAGGAGATACTAAAACTACTTCTATCCTGAACATCGGTATTCAATTTAATGTTATCAAAATAATGATTTAGATTTTACTTATATTTCATTTTTTTATTAATTTAATAATAATTAATAGATGCCATCAAATATTATCCACATATGACAGATCTCCTTTCTACGGTAACAGAACCAAAGTATAATAAGACGCCCTCACGCACACACACACACACACACACACACACACACACACACACACACGCACGCACACGCACGCACGCACACACACACACACACACACACACACACACACGCACACACGTCTTATTACATCGTTATTTGTTATATTTGATTTTTTGATTCTTGGATAGTCTGATGTCGTCGGAAAGAACCAAATATCCTTGTGTAACTACTCCCATGTTTGCTTGAACATAGCTTTTAGGTCATAAGAACAGTGAGCGACCAGACATGGCCTTTAAATAGAGCAAAATCACAGAGATCCATCAGTGTTTTCTGCCACAATTCAATACTTACTTTCAGCAGTCGTGTTGGATGGAATTTAAAGAAATTAAATAAAAATCGGGTCAAGTGCGTATTATCAATAATTATCATAATGGAAAATCTCCGAAACAGCGACAACTGAATCTAACACACAGGGTGTAGGTAGGTGTGGGCAATGACATGTTTCTGAAGAAAAATACCTTTCTCAGATATATATTTTGGTTCATTTGTAAATCAAACAGACCTCAAAGAGACACTAAAATGCACCAATTGCAGCGAACTTTTAACCAACAGACTGAACGCAGAAGATAAGAAATCTTCTGCGTAATACTGAACATCATAATCAATAACTCCTCCGACATATATAATATTTAAATGTTAAAAATCTTCAAGACTTACTTAAAAATAGAACAAAAAAGAACCACAAATACTTGTAGAAATTTTTTTTATTAGTACTACTTTCCGAAACATAAATATTTGAGAAAATATTTGTGGAGTATTTTATAAAAGTATGAAAAAAACTAGAATGTTCAAAATGAATGCTAAAAAAGATTAGTTTCCTGAATATATAACTCGAAATGTGGAAGTCACTCAAACGTTAAAGTGGATTTATTTTATAATGACATTCACCATGTAGAGTGCTTCAGACTGACTTTACGAAGCAGAACATATTTTATAGAGCTGCTTTAAAAATACTAAATTTTAGCTTTCCTGTATTACTAAAAAAATTAATGATATTCTTATAGTGTTGAAATACTAAATAATAATATTTGCTAAGAGATCAATGGTTAATTTTGATTTTAAAAACATGAACCAACAACTTCAATAGTTCGTCATTAAAAAGAGCTACTTCCATTCCGTTCTCTCACTGCTAACCTTATACTACAGAGAGTTGTAGTTCTGCTGAAAGACCAATGGGAAACGGAATATCCCAAATTTTTCATTTCAGGCCTCCCTCATAACACCCACTCCCGTTTGGACCTAAAAATTGTAATATAGCTTATAATCATGGAAGAATAAATATTAATTCACATACCGAATTTTGTTAAGTTCTGTTCAACAATTAGTGCCCAAAACAATTGTTGGCTCCCACTTATGTTTTTAGTGCATATCTCGTTTATACTTTGTTACACGACGAAAGTGAATATAATAAAAGTAACTTTAAATAACAAAATAAACAACTTTTGTCATGTGCATTAGCAAAAAAACAATAGAAAACGAAATACCGATATTTTTAATTTAAGGCCTCCCATACAACCCCCACTCCTGCCCATCCCTAGAAATATTGGTATGGCATATTATAATGAAGGCGTTAGTGCTAATACAAATACCGAGTTTTATTTAGTTCGGTTAAGTCTTTTTTGCCAAATAAAATGTTTCGCTTCCGTTATAGGTTGTAGCGTATATCTCGTTTATAATTCGGTATACGAAAAAGTGTATATAACAAAAGATACTCTAAATAACACAGTAAACAACTTTAGTTGTCTTCATATCTGCCGAAAAACCAATAGAAAACGAAATATCCCTATTTTTAATTTCAGGCTTCCCTTATAACCCCCACTCCTGTTCGTCTTAGAGAATATTAATATAGCCTAAAGTCTAAGTTGGATTAGTAGTAATATACATACTAAGTTTCATAAAATTCGATTCAGCGGTTTATGCGTGAAAAGGTAACAAACAAACAAACATACACGAAAGAAACAAATTGCAGATATCGTGTCTATGACATGTGAAACGAAAGAGTATCGTGAAATTTTGAGAAAAAAATCAATGTACAGACAGAGGTTACAATTTTATATATATATATATATATATATATATATATATATATATACACACACATACACAGACACACACACACACACACACACACACACACACACACACACACGCGCGCGCGCACGCACGCACGCACGCAGGCACGCACACACACACACATTTTTATACTGACCTCATTTTCGTCAACTCCTAGGTAGGATCGATGGACATTTGACGAAAACTTTCAAAAATCGCGTCATAAGTACGATCTCAGTACCTGATTTCCCTCAAGGGAAATTCGCTAAAACGACAAAAACCCAAATAATAATATAATGCGTTTTGTATATAGTTACTTAAAGCAACGCGTTTTATTCCCTCCTTAAGAATCTATTTAAAAACGATGAAATATGGAATTTGCTTTTAAATATTTAATAAGACAAAATATGTTACTGCTCTGAAGGAATCTGCTTAATTAAATTGGAATAGAAGCATTGGAGGTATTAATATATTAGCTTGTATTAGCAAAATTGATCAAAACACATCTTCAAAAACTAAAATTTACCCCCTACGTCATATGTATGTGGAGCAGACTTTATTAATAGATCTGTACCATTCCTATAAGCAATGCCACTCGATCATGCCTCATTATTTTTAAATGAAGAATGAAAAGCCTATCGATGAAGTCCTTCTTCTACCGAGCTTTGAGGTCAGAATGGAATCAGATAGTCTTTATGAATGTATTCTGTGCTCATGTTGCAGAAAATTCTATTATCGGACTGGAAATAGATATTTTGACTATGATAATTCAATGCGGGCTTATATGTTATTGACTCAATAAATGGAAAGGTTCAAGAACGTCTTCAATGACTTTATGATCATTTTTCAGAGTTGTTACAATACAATTCTGATCTATGAAAAAACCTAAGGGCCGAAATCCATGTAGAGCTATTGCTCGCATTAAAAAGTTGTGTTCTGGAGTCTAAAAGGAATCATTAAATATAACTGCTAACATTTTAACGGAGTTATGATTGGATTATTAGAATTCGAGAAAATTCTACTTTTTATTTAATTTATTTGGAACAGAAAAGTTTCATTGAAGTTTACATAAACGTCGAATAAAACATTAAAGTCCACCATGCTGGGACTGCGGAAACTGAGCAGAATTTCACTGTGTGGCAATGTTACACTGATGATCTCATATTTTTTTCATATCTCATTTTTCCCGTAGTATCAGGCGTATATTAGTAATTAAAATATAAGCTGGGCATGAGATGATCAGTGGCATAGTTACTCAAGGTAAAAATTCAATGAATAGAAGTGGGTGTTTACTGAAGGCTGAAAACAAGAAATTGCAAATATCTCGATTAATATCCAGGTTAAAAAATGCTGAATAAAACAACAATTGTAGAACACTATATGTTTAACATGATCAACTCTACGACACTTTTTGATCCGTCTCAATAGCTGAGATATTTTGAACTTTCGAATCCCCCCCCCCATCATCCTTGTTCCATTTCAACCATTAAGGAGTATGTAGCCTTAAAAATTGATTATGGTATTGATCAAATAAACATTTTTCATGTAAAACCATAATTTATGACGTCACACAACGTATTTGCACGTATCTCATCTAGTGAAGATCCGTTCAAAATAATATTTGATAGTGAAGCATGAATAAGGGGTGTCATGACAAATGTCAGAAAATTAAAAATAACTCTCATAATTTTGCATATACAAAACAGAATGCATTAAACGGCATTTATAGAAATTTAAATTTACAACAAAGTTATTGGTTTCTTCTATAACATTTTTTTATTCAATTCATAATAACGAGGTATTTTGAATTTTTGGTTCCCCCTGGTCCGATTAGCTATTAAGGAACTTGAACATCATTTTTACATGAGACACTTCAATGTCCAGTTTAGTATATTTGTATGTTATGTGTACATATCCTAGGTAGAATAGAACGGGATTTAAAGGAAGTTTTCTAAAATCGCGTAATGGGTGAAATGAAAAAGATCCTACTTGTCTTGTCGAAAGATAATAACTATAAGCCAAATTTGTCGGAAAAGAATAGTGGAAGGTTATGCATTTATACAGCATAGATCCCCGCTAAAACATACATGTTCGGTTTTCGCCTCAAAAAGAAAAGCAAATCCCTTTCTGCCAAAGTATTTACATTTCGCCAATACAAAATACCTTAAATATTGGTTGAGTAGAGTAGTGATAATTTAATGCTATTTAAGGATAGAAGAGCTTTTCGGTTGGGTAGATCCACATTAGGACTAACAGCTGTAGATTTGAGAGTGTAGACTAGACAAGTGTATTAGAGGACGGAGGGAATCAATAACCCAGTTACAATTATCCAACCAATTGAAGCCTGCGATGGCAGCCTAGAGCAGGTTGGTCAGGGCTTGTCGCTTCTGCCTACCGCTAGTCCATTAGCCCACCGCTAGGTCCGTGTCGCCTGTAATTGACTCATGTCTGCTTTATACGCCGCTCAACGCTCAATTAGTTGATGACGTGTTACGCCAAGCTCGTTCAATCCCTGTTGGCAAGAGCCCCACAGTTTACGGAAAGGTCAACAATAAATCGTAAAATCATAGTTTTTAATAAATTGGCAGAATGAACTTTTCCATACTCGCAGGAATAAAGTTAGCAAATATATAGCAAACCTACTTAGGCTACAGTTATTAACGTTCATAACTTCGCCAAGGGCGTTTAAGATCCAATCTGTTTCGTCACAACCTACCATTAGTTAATTGGCCATTAAACTCTGCAATAAAACGCGAACCTCAAAACCATCCTATTTTCGATTAAGCTTGAGATCCAACATCAACAAGCTAAGCCGACATGATCATCCATTTCATGTGCAGAAGCAGAAAAGGCGTTTTACCTTAATTCAAACCAAGTTAATCAGTGAACAGACAAATCTCCCTGACAAGTAGATCTAAGAAGAAAAATCGCGGTATTTCATTTCTTATTGGTTTTTCGGTAAGCATGTACATAACAGACGTTGTTTATTTTGGTATTTAAAGAAACTTTTATTCTATGGACTTTTTCCGTATAACGAAGTATTAACAATATATACTCTAAAAACTATAGCAGAAGTCAACATATTTAAAGCAAATCTGCACATAGCAAAAGTTGTTTATTTTGATATATAAAGCAATATTTGTTATACACTTTTGATGCGTATAAGTATAAACCAGAACTGCACTACAAACTAAAGCGGGAGTGACTTATTTGTGACTCCTGCTCTTGCACGAACGACTGAACCGAACTGAACAAAACTCGGTATTAGAATTTGCATTTACCCCACAACTTCTAGCCCTACTTCAAAGTGATCTATTTAAGCTGTTCGCTTCTCCTACCGGTAACGATTACTATCGTACTAATGTTATCAACTGTTGCATAATACTATTCCGTTTTCATACTGAGAGGATTCGAAGTAAGGAGAAATAGTACAACACTCAACTTATACACAGGTTTTTATCAGTTGTATTATAGTGAAAATATTCAGGTAAAGTTACAATCGCTTCTACAGCATTCCTCGTGACCTCACTTTGTTATGCTTACGTGGTATTTGATGATTATACTTTTATTATAGTAATGTAGTGTTATTCTCAAAATGTGAATCTGTTTAATTCACATAAATAAATGATTTAAAAGGATGGGAGGGACGGGTAAAAGCGCTGGGTGGTATTTATGGTATTTATCATCATTGCTCCTGTAATAAGTTATAATTTACTGAACATACTATGTTCCATTATGAATATAATATAAAGTTTACTTTCCAGACAAACAGGAGTATTTTGTAATAAAAGCTATTATGAAAATGAAATAATTGATATTATAATATTAATTGAAATAATAATAAGGTTCAGCTTTGCACCGCTTATCAGCAAATGAATTTTTATTCAATCATGGTTTGGAATAGAGAATGTTATCCATTATATGAATTATATGGTCCATAATGTTTTGACACAAGATACATTTGCCGGTAACCAAAATAACGAACTTGATCTACTTTTTTACATAAAACGATTAAATATGGTTTTGTTAAATATCAAACAAAAATTGCGACCACTAGAGCGTTAATAGACAATTATATATATATATATAGGTAGTTCCCTGTCTCCAACAGTACTAGGGCCCTGTTTCAGAGAAGATAGGGTCCAGGTTGAAGAAAATTGGAATGGCTACTGCCTACAGGAGCAAGCGGTCCTTGAAAAATGGTTTGCCCCGTGTTAAGGACTATGTGGACCCCCTGGATAGATCTGGCGTGTATAGGATCTCGTGCACGGGATGTGATGCCTCTTATGTGGGGCAGAGTGGTAGAAAGATAAGGACGCGTCTTAAGGAGCACATCACACGTGCCACACGCCAAGAAAGAGGGCCATGACATGTCCGCCATTAAATACGAATTGCTGTATGTGGAAAAGAAAGGAAAAAGATTAAACACGGCTGAAGGGCTACATATAAAGCTGGGCAGAAGGGAGAAGGTAATATTAATAAAAAGGAAGAGGCCCTGTCGTCTCTACGGGGACACAGGTTCAGCCGCCCGGCGGTTGTTGTCCAGGCTACACAGCTATAATCAGGTACCTCCTACATCTCCTTTCTATTATTAGTATGGGGTGGTTCATTTATTATTTTTTAGATGTATTTTGCATTACAGTTCCTCTGGTGTGCATTTTAGGGTTTTCCACCCACTGTGATGCTTTTATATAGTTTTCCTATCTGTAATTTGTGATGTATTTTAATTTTATTTATAGTTGTAAGTCTTTGTCATATGCTTATAGTTTTTAACTTCTTTAATTTTATTAGGTGACTATTTATTAAATTTTCTATTGTTTTTATTCTTTATCTTTATTTTTGTTTTTGTTTTTGTGACTGTTTTTACACTGTCATGCTATGATTGTTAGATTGACTGGAGGTTTTTGTTTGTCAGCAGGCACTGACGATGGAGCGCTGACTCCGAAAGTGCACTTTTCATAAAATTAAAAACAGTAGAGGACAAGGCCATTTTATTGATCCTTATCAATTGGTTCCTCTACCATCCAGCATATTCCAGAGGTGAATTGTATGGTTCAAATCTCATAAATAAACAATTTCAAAGGATAAAACATTAACATTGTTAATTGTATTTTTATTTTTACCCTCATTACTATATATCTCAGATTAACTGTAAGACTATATTTTATGAATTATCTGCCTAGAGTCCAGCTATCGAGCACACCGAATGAATATTATGCCTTGATATCGCTGCACGCTAATAAATTAAGAGGTGTTGAGTTTTAGCCGTTCCAGTAAATCCATTTCCAAGTAATCAATTCTTTCTTTCCAAAAATCTGAACACATTTGAACCTAACACGCCCCCCTCCTTCACCAATAGGTGAATGATACTATTTTTTTTGTCTTTTTACCTTCTAAACCGTTTACAAATTTTTTTTAAGAATAACTCCCACCCACGCATCCAAATGGATATTCCGTTCAAAATGTGAAACAAACTCACTCACATAGACACACACACACATCAGTCACTAAGTCCATTTTGTGGCAAAGATTAAGATAATAATGGAGCATTTTGCCGACGTAATAGTAGAACTGAGGCTTTTCTTTTAAGAGAAGGATTTACCTTTAGAATAAAGGGAAGTTTATTTTATCCTTTATTAAACAAATTTACCTCTTTAAGTCGTTGTGGCTTCTTGCTTGACAACTGAGTGGACTTTAATTTGAATTTCCCTCACTTTCCTTCCCAGCTTAAAACATTCCTTTAATATTTGTCGATTTCCATTGTAATAAAGTGAGTGGCATTCCTTTACAAAGCTTTTTACTTATGATTTATTCTCATTTACATTCATTATTCACGGTATTTACACTCCTTGTCATTTACTTTATTTCATTATTTAATATTTTAACAAAGATTTAGTAATTACTATTAATTTGTTTTCGTAAATTCAACAATTCTCTTTCTATCAAGGGGTGATATATTTTTAAGCAGGTTTCAGACTCCTTTGAGGATTACTACTAATATTAATAGCGCTAATTACAAAAATAATTTTACGACAGTCCTTTATGGTTTATTTCTTATCCAAATGTATTCTTCTCACTGATAGCATGCTAGTAGGGGAAGACTGGAGGTATATAATAGTCATTCTGCCATTTTTAACCAGCTCATCGTCTTAAAACTATTAGTCGTTCAGTCAGAAAGAACGTCTCTTATAATTTTGGCCTCGCGTAGAATTCTATTCACTCTTCCTGATACTTTTACTGTTGAATCTCCTCAAGGAGAAGGCTGTAGGTGTTGAAGATATAACATTATTTTAATGAATGGATTGTAAACAGCTGTTTTTTTTACTTACAGCTGTTTGTTTTACTTACAGCTGTTTTGTTAGTACTTAGGTTAATTGTTCAAAAAAGAAAGAAAAAGAGTGTGTTCAGTGTTGTCTTATAGAATGGAGCTATTAAAAAAGAAAGTTTTGAAGTGAACCCTTGTTTTTCCTTAAAATCTTATCAGTAGGAAACCACTTTTTATCCGGTGACTCTGTTTCTCCACTTGTTCATTTCCGTGCAGATTAGGACTTCCTCTTAACAATAATTACTCCCCATTCGTACGAAGTACTTGTGTTACACAGTGATAAGCGAATATATAAGGAAAAATTCTTAAAGTAAAATTTATATTGACCAAATACGTTTTGATTCATAAATCCAATTGATATTTTATAAAAGTACAAAAGAATGTATTTTTAAAAATAATAGTACTTTTTTCCATTGTTTAATCTTTTTTACATAGTATTTTCCTCCAAATAAAGAATGCCTTATTACATGGCTTAGTGTCGACAGTAGTCAAACAACAGAGTACCACTCCACCCACTCTGCTATTAATTTTTGTTTTCATTTCATCCTCCTGAAAACAAAATTCGTCATCTAATAATTTTATTATAGGAAGCTTTGGTGAAGTAAACTGTCCCCAATATCTCTTGTATCTTATCGATTCTAATGTAATTTCCTAAATACTGTGATAAATATTTTTTTTTTATATTGGAATACATGGCTTAGCTAGGGGTCTGGCCACTTTATGTTACTATCGTTAGGTATTCAATTTAAATAATTTATAATAAAATTTTGAATACTCTTATAATATAAGTAATTTATAACAATACGTATGCAAAAATATGTACTAGTTCTGAAAAAAGGCAAAAAAAAACCAGAAGAAACTGAAAAAACAAAAAAAAATATACTCTTAATAAACGAAAATACGTAATTTAGCTTTTCAAAACTGTTAGTATTTAGCATTTATGTTCGTCCCTGTAAATGATATATAGTTAAATATTCATTTATTTATGATTTACAAGTGTAGGCCAATTTACCATTACATGCTTCAGACTATTACAATTCTATTTTTAACACCAAACACATATTTCATCTATTTTTATGTTATGAGCTTTATCTGTATGAGGTATTTTAATGTATTCACTATTGCAGACTCTCAGTTGGCTTTTGGTACTTAAATATTCTACGCTGAAGTTAAATTGAAGATGATTCGCTGGTTCCGGATTTGAAAAGTTACAGAATAGTGTATAAAAAGGATAGTATTTTGAGTTATGTGCCCATTTAATATCTCTGGAAACTAAATTATTTGTGGCTTTTACTATTATATTATTTTTATTAGCAAGTATTGTTTGAGGGCTAGAATATTGGTAAAATATTCCTGTACAAAATTTGAAGCAACAAACATTTTAATTTGAGTCACCCATTTATATTCATCTAGCTTCTTACTATCCAACACAACTAATTTTTCAAAGCACCTGCGTGGCACCGATGTTCTGGGAGGGACAATATTTTTTATATAAAAATTAATTATTTTCTCTAGAACAAGAATAGCTATTGGGCAATGGTCTGATTCCAGCCAGACTATATAATAAGGAGTACATCTGCGCAAGAAATATAAATACTTAAAAAATAGAAACTGTGCCACCTCAATAGCTTCTAAATATTTCCTATTATGACAAATATATTTCTTCAACTCTTAGGATTGAAATTTCTATAAGCTCTATGACTGGGGAGTAAATACTGTAAAGGCCACATTGATTTCGTCAAAGACAAAGCCTGGCTGCCGTATCTTTAACAGATATTGCCAAACCCATATATTATCTCATAACCTTTAGAATACACTTAAATAATATAGTTTTCCGAACATCACATAGGGTTTAAAATATTAGGCTGGAAAATTCCATTGTTTCCCACAGGTGGAAGTTGTCTGAATCTGCTATTGAAATACTGGAGATAAGACCAACTACATTCTACCACGGAGAATCTCCATCTTGATCAGTGTGTGGATTTTCACTTGGAAATAAATCATTCATCTCTCCTTGTTTCTCTCGAGCTCAAACTTATTCAAAGGAAGAGGCCTTGGTGCTCTCAATAAACCTTTCTCGAACCCCATAATACTGGCTTCACCTATAGCACGTAGGTTTCTTTCTAACCTTTAATAACGTTTACCTTTAATTTGACAAGACTTTTTTGAGTTTCCTTAAAATTACATCATAATTCTCTGGGCATCTCATAATTTATGAGAATTTTCTTTTTGCCATGGAATTTACTTAGAAGAGAAATGATGCGTCCTTTCAGCCACGTGAAACCATAATGATGGTACAATCATTTGAAATGCCCCCAGGTTTGACAGTCTATTGCTCTACGAGTATAGCAAACTGCTTCTCCTCTTCACGTTCTACACTCGAGCATGCTTCTACATTACTTAGGCCACTCATCCAAAGTTACCCAGCTTCCCTAACTTCCATGTGGTCTATTTATTTTAATAGACTAAGCCTATTACACATTCTTCTCAGAAGGCCCACCGATATAACTTGAGTGCCAGAAGTGGATCGAAGACATACATCTCAAATATTATAATAAATGAAGATAGACATTTAAAATCATTTTCGGCTGACCCAATTTCTGTCATAGCATCTTGGCTAAAGCATTTGTTACCTTTGAATTTGCTCAGTGACAACAACAAACATTAAGCTCGTATGAACAGAAAATTAAAAGACTGAAGAAGGTTTCACAGCAATTTCTGGTCACTTTCAATATCTACGTAACTAGAGATAATGATATATTTCAATTTTTGAGAAGGTGAAGGGAAAATTGGAATTTCATTAAAAAAAGAAAACAAATAAATAAAACATTAATTATACATTTAAAAAAAGAGATGGAAATTAAAATAATTTAATTTAACTTGGTCTGTAGAACTGTTAAATTGAATGACTTTAAAAGGAAACTATATTTATTTGACCTACTAAACGAATACAAATCCTTCACTATGCATCCAATGCCACCCCAAGTTAAACGCAAAAAGATAAAGACGTGTATTGTGATGAACATGATGGAATTTTTGGTGCATTAATTAACCTCGACTTTATTTATAAAACTTTTAATATTTGTGTGTAATTCTAATTAAATTCAGTGAGGATATATTTGTTTCCCGTTTCAGGTTTTTCAAAAAACTATGCCAACAAAATTGAAACAATTCTATGCCTCTACGACGGTTTGTAATTCTATCTTTGAACAGACAAACGGACGATTTCAATAAGAGTTCTATATTTGTCAGCTATCTCAAGGTGTATAAAAGGGTAAACGATATTCCGAAGTTCCAAGTGGTATTGGGGAGTTTTATGCCAAGTAAGAAACACTTATTTATCACAATTTTTTGTAAATATTAGTTTTATCGGAAAAGAACAAATGTATTTTGAATCTATTTTTTTCGTTCATTATTCATTCTTTTTTTGTTGTTTCTTCATTTAGATTATTGAACATTAAAATTTGGACTACCGACTGACGGTCACCAAATTGATTTTGTTGCCGCCACCACCACCATAAGACCAAGAGAATGCAAGAGCATAATTGAGAAACGTTTGTCTTAATGAAATCACTATGCAGTATTTTATACTTTCCAACAGGACTTTTTTACTTGGAAGTCAAAATATATATATATATATATATATATATATATATATATATATCAGTCAATACTTGTTTTGTTAAAAAAAAAAGGAGAAATGAATAATTTTGTTTATTCAGTGCTTATAATAATAGAATATTTTTTATTACCTCAAGAATTTATTTTATTACGGGGCCATCTAAGGATAGATAATATCAATGACAATGACACAACACAAATGGACACATTAATTCATTCAAATCTTCCTGCAACGGCTTTGGCCAAGTGCAATTTGAGAGTAAATAAAATGTTTTATATATCTCTAAACATGAATTATAATTGGAATGGATAAGATTGTGTCCTTTATTTTATGCAATTAATGAAAATATTAATTTATTTTCATTTAAAATTCACCGTCTTAAATTTAAGTGGTTTTGTGGATGTTATAAGTTAACAATTTTATTTTATGGATCTTTTTATTTAGAAATTTGTTTTCTTTAAAAGTACCTAATTGTTTTTTTTTTTTTTAACATAATTACATTGTAATCTGATTTTATTTAATTTCTTATAGTTGTCCTAAGCCCCTCGGGGTGGCTAACGATTATGACTTTCTTAGATCAAGTCAACAGGCAGGCTGACACTGGGTAAACTTGCCTTTCATTCCCATCCGCGGGTAGATTGGGGCCCACCAATCTAATAGAGGAACTCATTCCTCCTCCTTCTCGGTTAACGGTACAACCCATGCCATGTTGATCACACACTCCGTAAAACGCTGATTAGATACCCTTCGGACGACTGAAGAACCCAAAGGTTTATAATTTCAACCGAAAAAAATCAAGAAAAACGTTTAGTCTTTTCAGCGACCATAATCGCAAGACATTCGTATTGTGGCTCATTTACTACACTACCCGGCCAGATTTAGACGCTAACAATGAACCGTAAACATTGGATAAACTGTTATTAATAGAATGGTTGGAGTAGACCTTGAGTAAATGTGTTTTATTATGCCTGAGTAAAATTTTTCAAATTTTAGGACTCCAAACAGGGCCAAAATATAAACCAGTGCTCCAACAATACCCCCCTCCCCAGGTGTGATGGCAATTTCAATTATTTCCTCTTTGAAGCAATCCGCCCCAAATACTCCAACTCATACCAGTGGATTGTAGAACGATTAATTTATTTTCAAAGTTTCACAATCCTGTACCTTAGTTAAAATTTCGCTGCCATAGATACTTTGGTGCTCTATTTTCGTGTACTGACAGATATAATAACTTTTCTTGGTTCAATAAAAAAAAAAAATACTAAGTAAATTTTCGTCTTGAATTTACGAGTTTTTTTATTCGATTTATAATAAAAAATTAACCAAATTACGGAAATCACATCATAATATTCTAATTGCCTAGGTCCATTAATAAATTTACTTTTGCGTATAACTCTACTAACGCATTCACGATGTTTTGAATAAAGCATGGTTGGTTTGAATGATACATGGAGACTATCGTAGTAAAATGATAAATAGAATATTAGAGCTTCAAATGAACAGAGCTGTCAGCGTCAGAAGATCCATGATTAATATTGGACAAGCTAAAAGATAAAAAATGTCGGAAGAACTCAGCATACAACTTTTTGTCCAGATGGCGGAAGGTGACAGGTTTATACACTAAAATTATTTAGAATAGAGCGCAAAAAAGACAATGCGACGGCTAATTAATATACAGGGAAGTTCTAATCGATAAACTACAATCAGAACAATGAGGCGCTGAAGGACAATCCTCTAAATGAAAATCTAAAAAATTAGATTTTTGCAACACGCCTGTTTATTTTCTGAGGGAATCATTTTAAAAACTATTGATAATATCCTGATAAGACTGGACGCTGAATTATCTTCATATTAAGAGAAGAGTATCTTCGAGGATGTTTTTGTAAATGTTTATATGTTTTAGATATGTTAGTATTTGTGGAATATATTGGCTGCTGTCAGTTAATAGTTCTGTCATATCGTGGGGTATGTGAAGGTTTTCTCGTTGGATGCAGTCTGTCAGTATATGTTTTATCGTAAGGTGTTTGTTGCAGTATTTGCATATAGGGTTATCAGTCCTTGTCATAAAGTGCCTATGTGTCAGGTATGTGTGGCCGATCCTGAGTCTGGCAAGAACTACTTCCTCCCCTCTAGTACTCCTATGGCTCGATGGTCACTCCTTAATAGTACTTTTGATACTTCGGAGGCGCTCATTTGAAGCGCTAGATTAACGCATTTCCTATATGTTACATAGTCAATTAAAACCCATGTTATTTATTTAAACGCAAAGAGCTTTCACAGCCTAAGTTCCATTTTTAGCACATTGTATTTTAATTAATTTTTACATAATTTTAACTAATTTTAAATGATTAAAAATGAATGAATTAATTCTGACATATAATGATAAATGAATTTAAAAAGTGTCAAGTGAATAATTCATTTCTCCAAGTACGCAATACTCTTCACCTAAAACAACATTACTGTTATCTAATTCTTTTAGTCATTTTAAATATGTGACAACAAGAAAGAAAGAGAGTTAAAAATACATTTCGTTAAGTCTGTAGAACTGTTAAATTGAATGACTTTAAAAGGAAACTATATTTATTTGACCTACTAAACGAATACAAATCCTTCACTATGCATCCAATGCCACCCCAAGTTAAACGCAAAAAGATAAAGACGTGTATTGTGATGAACATGATAGAATTTTTGGTGCATTAATTAACCTCGACTTTATTTATAAAACTTTTAATGTTTGTGTGTAATTCTAATTAAATTCTGTGAGGATATATTTGTTTCCCGTTTCAGGTTTTTCAAAAAACTATGCCAACAAAATTGAAACAATTCTATGCCTCTACGACGGTTTGTAATTCTATCTTTGAACAGACAAACGGACGATTTCAATAAGAGTTCTATATTTGTCAGCTATCTCAAGGTGTATAAAAGGGTAAACGATATTCCGAAGTTCCAAGTGGTATTGGGGAGTTTTATGCCAAGTAAGAAACACTTATTTATCACAATTTTTTGTAAATATTAGTTTTATCGGAAAAGAACAAATGTATTTTGAATCTATTTTTTTCGTTCATTATTCATTCTTTTTTTGTTGTTTCTTCATTTAGATTATTGAACATTAAAATTTGGACTACCGACTGACGGTCACCAAATTGATTTTGTTGCCGCCACCACCACCATAAGACCAAGAGAATGCAAGAGCATAATTGAGAAACGTTTGTCTTAATGAAATCACTATGCAGTATTTTATACTTTCCAACAGGACTTTTTTACTTGGAAGTCAAAATATATATATATATATATATATATATATATATATATATATATCAGTCAATACTTGTTTTGTTAAAAAAAAAAGGAGAAATGAATAATTTTGTTTATTCAGTGCTTATAATAATAGAATATTTTTTATTACCTCAAGAATTTATTTTATTACGGGGCCATCTAAGGATAGATAATATCAATGACAATGACACAACACAAATGGACACATTAATTCATTCAAATCTTCCTGCAACGGCTTTGGCCAAGTGCAATTTGAGAGTAAATAAAATGTTTTATATATCTCTAAACATGAATTATAATTGGAATGGATAAGATTGTGTCCTTTATTTTATGCAATTAATGAAAATATTAATTTATTTTCATTTAAAATTCACCGTCTTAAATTTAAGTGGTTTTGTGGATGTTATAAGTTAACAATTTTATTTTATGGATCTTTTTATTTAGAAATTTGTTTTCTTCAAAAGTACATAATTGTTTTTTTTTTAAACATAATTACGTTGTAATCTGATTTTATTTAATTTCTGATAGTTGTCCTAAGCCCCTCGGGGTGGCTAACGATTATGACTCTCTTAGATCAAGTCAACAGGCAGGCTGACACTGGGTAAACTTGCCTTTCATTCCCATCCGCGGGTAGATTGGGGCCCACCAATCTAATAGAGGAACTCATTCCTCCTCCTTCTCGGTTAACGGTACAACCCATGCCATGTTGATCACACACTCCGTAAAACGCTGATTAGATACCCTCCGGACGACTGAAGAACCCAAAGGTTTATAATTTCAACCGAAAAAATCAAGAAAAACGTTTAGTCTTTTCAGCGACCATAATCGCAAGACATTCGTATTGTGGCTCATTTACTACACTACCCGGTCAGAGTTAGACGCTAACAATGAACCGTAAACATTGGATAAACTGTTATTAATGGAATGGTTGGAGTAGACCTTGAGTAAATGTGTTTTATTATGCCTGAGTAAAATTTTTCAAATTTTAGGACTCCAAACAGGGCCAAAATATAAACCAGTGCTCCAACAATACCCCCCCCCCAAGGTGTGATGGCAATTTCAATTATTTCCTCTTTGAAGCAATCCGCCCCAAATACTCCAACTAATACCAGTGGATTGTAGAACGATTAATTTATTTTCAAAGTTTCACAATCCTGTACCTTAGTTAAAATTTCGCTGCCATAGATACTTTGGTGCTCTATTTTCGTGTACTGACAGATATAATAACTTTTCTTGGTTCAATAAAAAAAAAATACTAAGTAAATTTTCGTCTTGAATTTAAGAGTTTTTGTATTCGATTTATGATAAAAAATTAACCAAATTACGGAAATCGGTTATCACATCATAATATTCTAATTCCCTAGGTCCATTAATAAATTTACTTTTGCGTATAACTGTACTAACGCATTCACGATCTTTTGAATAAAGCATGGTTGGTTTGAATGATACATAGAGACTATCGTAGTAAAATGATAAATAGAATATTAGAGCTTCAAATGAACAGAGCTGTCAGCGTCAGAAGATCCATGATTAATATTGGACAAGCTAAAAGATAAAAAATGTCGGAAGAACTCAGCATACAACTTTTTGTCCAGATGGCGGAAGGTGACAGGTTTATACACTAAAATTATTTAGAATAGAGCGCAAAAAAGACAATGCGACGGCTAATTAATATACAGGGAAGTTATAATCGATAAACTACAATCAGAACAATGAGGCGCTGAAGGACAATCCTCTAAATGAAAATCTAAAAAATTAGATTTCTGCAACATGCCTGTTTATTTTCTGAGGGAATCATTTTAAAAACTATTGATAATATCCTGATAAGACTGGACGCTGAATTATCTTCATATTAAGAGAAGAGTATCTTCGAGGATGTTTTTGTAAATGTTTATATGTTTTAGATATGTTAGTATTTGTGGAATATATTGGCTGCTGTCAGTTAATAGTTCTGTCATATCGTGGGGTATGTGAAGGTTTTCTCGTTGGATGCAGTCTGTCAGTATATGTTTTATCGTAAGGTGTTTGTTGCAGTATTTGCATATAGGGTTATCAGTCCTTGTCATAAAGTGCCTATGTGTCAGGTATGTGTGGCCGATCCTGAGTCTGGCAAGAACTACTTCCTCCCCTCTAGTACTCCTATGGCTCGATGGTCACTCCTTAATAGTACTTTTGATACTTCGGAGGCGCTCATTTGAAGCGCTAGATTAACGCATTTCCTATATGTTACATAGTCAATTAAAACCCATGTTATTTATTTAAACGCAAAGAGCTTTCACAGCCTAAGTTCCATTTTTAGCACATTGTATTTTAATTAATTTTTACATAATTTTAACTAATTTTAAATGATTAAAAATGAATGAATTAATTCTGACATATAATGATAAATGAATTTAAAAAGTGTCAAGTGAATAATTCATTTCTCCAAGTACGCAATACTCTTCACCTAAAACAACATTACTGTTATCTAATTCTTTTAGTCATTTTAAATATGTGACAACAAGAAAGAAAGAGAGTTAAAAATACATTTCGTTGAGTTTATATTATATTTTAATGATATTTTAACGTTATGAGACATATGTACGATCATCTCAACTATGATTTATATATTTTAAACATTCATGCCTCAAGCCATTTACATTGTTGTCAAGTTATAATTATTATCTTTCCCACGTGGTCTGTTTGAAAGCTCAATTTACCTAAACTGTCAAATACATATAAACAATTAAAGCAAGCAGATGGTCAACATATCACCTCGAAACAACTTTTTGCTCTCTGAATAATTAATTTAATTTGTTCGACATATTTCACGCCTCACTAGTGCCTCTTCAATATCAGCATATTATCACATACAATACAAATTACCAAGCACTAACACTGTATTCAGCTCTGCCTGACGAAACATAAGACGATTAGCATAAAGAGCTATTTAATATTGATCTTGGCGACCGTACCAATTAGTAAGCAATATGGACGATATTTTACACCCAAAATTAGTTTTATTCAACTGCAAACTGATCTAGGGACCGCAGTTAAAAACTTTTTGTTCTTTAGATAGAATTGATACTGTCGAATATATAGAATATGGATTATATATTTACAATTCTCTTTCCCTATGAACATTTAACTAATAGTATTTAATATCAATAATGCTCATCTCAGAATTTACGATATGCCTCCAATCCAAAATTTCCAAACTCAACCAATATCCCGTTCAAATTTCCTTTCAAATTATTTCAGCGGATTTTCCTTAAGAGAAATTAGCTATTGAGGTTGTGCTGGTGACGCGATTTTCAAATAATTTCTTCAAACGCCCATCGATCCCACCTATTTGATGAGGAAAATGAGGTCCGTTCAAAATTGTATGTATGTATATATACATGTCTGTTACCTTGCTAGTGGTCGCAATTTTTGTGTTATCGTTGCCACTCCATATATAATCGTTTTATGTAAAAAGAAAGATCTATTTCGTTAACGGCTGAAATCGAACCTGTAGGAGGGGGGTTTGGAGGGTGAGAATTTTGAGAATTCAAAATATATCCGTTATAATACTTCGGATCGATAAAGTATATACCTATAACTATTATTTCTATGTTCTATAAATGTTGTCTTAAACATATTTTCTGTATCATGGATATTAATCGAGATATTTGAATTTTTTAGTTGTCACCCATCTAAAAATCCCCACTCCTACTAATTTCATATTAACAATAACCTGTCAAATAATGAACCACTTTATTTTAAGTTTAAATACGAAATATTGTATTCATGAGACCTTTATTATTCGAGATACATTCAAATTCGTCACGTAATGACGACATCAATTAAGATTTTCATGCTATACTTAAAAATATTTATTTTATCTATGCCATACTCGATATTTATCTATTTAATTCAGCACTAAAGATCATATTTTTTATTAGCTGATATCGGGCCTGGAATAGTGGGGGTTTAGAAGGTGGGGAGGAATTTGAAAGTTCTGAATATCTTCTTTATTATAAGTTGGACCGAAAAGTGTTGTAGAGCAAATCTGCTTAATTTACGCAGCCCCTGCGTGACGATATTTTATTGGGAATGTATGGAGAATAAAAAACCACACTTGGGAAGTTATTCTGTTTTTATTTTATAATTATCAAAGAGGCGAATGTTTAGGTTTTATGTTCAATGAAGTGTAAAAGAATACATGGAAGTATTACTCTCAAAATCAGACCATTGTAATTGAAATGGAACCTATTTGTGACCAGAAGGTTGGAAAATTTATTTAAAAAAAGTGTACGTAGTTGGCAGCTCGATTGTTTGAAGCTATAAGGAAATAAATGCATCAAAGAGAGATAAACTATTATATCGTTAAAAACTGCAAATTGAAAATTCTGAAAAGGTCTTCCTGGTTCCAATCATAAAGGGATTTAGTAAGCTGACCGAGTAAGAGGCTTTTTCCATTAATCTGTGACTGAAAAAACAATATTCCACAGTTCAACACCTACTTCCAAAAATGTTGTACGTACCCATTTTCGAGGACAATTCTGAACGAAAAGAGAAACCTAAGATACCTTCAAAGAAACGAAGAAGAAAAAATAAGAAGTCATTATCTCCTATCACTAATGAGTCACTAGTCAATGAGGTATATTTAAATATTAATAATTAATCATATTTTATTAAATGACATCCATTTTGTCCACCAAAGCTCATCAGTTCAAGATATCAGAGGACGTCAACTTTTTTGAGCAAGGGAAAGGATGGGGATTTTGTTTAGTGATGAGCTCACTAAATAAAATCCCCATCCTTTTTATTTCCTTAAAATTTTATTCCTCAAAATACATACCCAAATCATTTTTCTCGAAATCCCGTAGTTCTACAGAGAGAAAAATCAAATTATAAAGTAGATTTACTGCAAGCTGACATAAGGATGAATAGATGGAATGGTGGTGATTTTAGCTGTCATTGATGGATGAGAGTGGCTTCGAGGGTCGAATTGTGAATAACTGTGAAGATGATGTATGTTGTGACGTTGCAACTTGCCTCCTCTATCTACATTCAACCCAAACTTATGATGAATGGTTCTAAACAGAATTTGATAAATACCTGAATATATGAATGCATATTTAAAGAATTGAGGTGTAAAGGATTACAACTGATTTACCCTTATTGAATGTCTATCTGTATTTTGAGAAAAATACGAGTAAGACAACAATTTCATCCTAGTTCAATTTCCTTTTATTGCAATATTTCTATACATTCGCCAGTACCATTGGCATTATTACCTACAGGTTGAACGTTCTTGTTGCTAGTTCTTGATATAGACAGACCACATTCCGTAGCAGTGAGGACTTGTGGTGGCTTACCAGCCGTCTGCACAGTACAACAAAGACATCAGCAAGAATTACTCGATTGTCCATCAAAGACCAAAAAACTCTTGCTGAGTACAAAATTGATCATATGACCCCATTTTCAATGTCATTCAGTGAGATACGTTTTGACAACTTAGAAAGAGAGAAAGGGCGATTCAGAAAATATAATGTCCGATAAGCAACGCGACATCATATCTAACGCAAGTACTATAGCGAAGGTACTAATATGAATGTAAGAAAAAAGTGACAAGGGTGAAATACAAAAGTCCGTCATGCAGGGGTTACGTAAACTAAGAAGATTTCTCACGTAAAATCAAACAATAGAGAAATCTCCATACGAGTGCCGAAGAGTTACGGAAAAGGCCGAACTAGCTTTCGGCGGGAACGAATAGAAGCAACCAGAGCTAGTTCCTTACACTTAATAAAAATGCAAATATCTCGGTAAATATTCAAGATAGAGAATAAATGAATATAACAATATTTATAATAAATTTAATTTGCAATAAGATTGGTTGAAACCCCACCCCTAAACCCCCCTCCCACTGGTCCGATTTCAGCCGTTAACGAACTTGATCTTTCTTTTTACATAAAACGATTAAATACCGAGCTTGGCGACGATTAAATAAACTTTGCGACTGCTAGAGTGTTAACAGACAAATATATATATAAAATTGTAACCTCTGTCTGTACATTGATTTTTTTCGCGAAATTTCACGATAACTTTTCGTTTCACATGTCATAGACACCAAAACTGCATTTTGTTTCTTTCGTGTATGTTTGTTTGTTTGTTACCTTTTCACGCATAAACGGCTGAACCGAATTTTATGAAACTTGGTATGTATGTTACTACTAGCCCAACTTAGACTTTAGGCTATATTAATATCCTCTAAGACAAACAGGAGTGGGGGTTATAAGGGAGGCCTGAAATTAAAAATAGCGATATTTCGTTTCCTATTGGTTTTTCGGCAAATATGCACATAACAAAAGTTATTTATTTTGTTATTTAGAGTAACTTTTGTTATATACACTTTCGTCGTATACCGAAGTATAAATGAGTTATACGCTAAAAATTATAGCGGGAGTCAACAATTTTATTTGGCACAAAACACTCAACCGAACTAAGTAAAACTCGGTATATCTATTAGCACTAACGGTTTCATTATAACAAGCCATACCAACATTTCTAGGGACGGGCAGGAGTGGGGGTAATAAGGGAAGCCAGAAATTAAAAATAGCGATATTTCGTTTCCTATTGGTTTTTCGGTAAATATGAACATAACAAAAGTTGTTTACTTTGTTATTTAGAGTAACATTTGTTATATACACTTTTTTCGTATACCGAATAATAAACGAGATATACGCTAAAATCTATAGCGGAAGTGAACAATTTTATTTGGGACAATAGACCCAACCGAAATAAATAAAACTCGGTATGTCGATTAGCACTAACGCTTTCATTATAACAAATCATATCAACATTTCTAGGCACGGGAAGGAGTGGGGGTTATAAGGGAAGCCTGAAATTAAATATAGCTATATTTCGTTTCCTATTGGTTTTTCGGCAAATATGAACATGACGATAAACAAGAACATTTCAATTGTATGAAGCATTTTAAAAACAAGTAGCTGTTTCATGAGGAGCAAAGTATATTACTCCCCCCCCCTTCCTCTGTCTTTCACTGGAACATTAATTAATCGAAAGTAAGTAATTTCATCCTTTAATGTGTTTAAAACATCAATTAATTCACAAAAAACGAAAGTATTTAAACATACATAATTAGAATTGAAAATAGAATCTGAATATAAGGTAATGTTAGCGGAATTGAGAGTTAGCCGTTAGTCATGTTCTGTTGGTTAACCTGGAGCGTCAGGGAGGGGTGGGGAGACCTTCCTGTAATCTAGAACCTTTCTCACTCCCTCTTTCTTTCCTCAGTTGTTTTACACACTTTTTTCGTATACCGTATTATAAACGAGATATACGCTAACACCTATAGCGGAAGTGTATTTTGTTATTTAGAGTAAATTTTGTTATATACACTTTTTTAGTATACCGAATTATAAACGAGATATATGCTAAAACCTATAGCGGAAGTGAACAATTTTATTTGGGACAAAAGACCCAGCCGAAATAAATAAAACTCGGTATGTGTATTAGCACTAACGCTTTCCTTATAATAAGCCATACTAACATTTCTAGGGACGGGCAGGAGTGGGGGGTATAAGGGAAGCCTGAAATTAATAATGGTGATATTTCGTTTCACCACAATATTTAGTGCTTAATAACTGAGATCTATGCATAATGCACAGGAGACGGGAAATATGACAATTTGGAGGACAGTGAAGACTTACATTAATTTTATTATTAACAAATGCCAACAACGGGTGTTAATCCTAAATAGTGGGACGGGTAAAGGTGAAAATATTGTGCAAACTAAAGCCTTGCCAAAAAAATACCATCACCATTCAGCCTCAAATGAATTCCCGAGCGAAGCCGGGTATCTGAGCTAGTATATATATATATATATATATATATATATATATGTATATATATATATATATATATATATATATATACAGGGTTTCCCCAAACCAAACGGCCAAACTTCAGGGATCGATAGAGGATCGAAAAACTAAGAAAAAAAGTCCTCTGGCATATGCCTCGTTTTCGCTTCGTTTTTGAGAAAATCACAAAAAACTGAAAATAGTGCAAAAAGTGTATTTTTTTTAATAATGTATTTAAATTACAAAAAACTATTGGCTTTTTGAGTAAGCTTAATTTTTTAATTTACGAGGAGTAAATTTAGAAAACATGAATATTCTCACGCTTTCCTTATCAATAAAACGTCTAGGTTGAGTGTTTAAACTTAAAAAGAAAGTATTAAAATGTTTACTATCATTTTAATCCTTTTTGGGGGGAATCCAGCAGCATTCTCACATTAGTGGTGTTGCTAGTACTATTCAGTGAAGTCAACAAATATGGCTAGATTTACCAACGCTGTATACGTGGACATAGTCTACGTCTACGGATTCTGCGATGGCAATGCACGTCAGGCAGTTCGGGAATATCGCAGACGGTTTCCTGACCGAGAAACCCCACACAGATGTGTTTTTACCAGCACTTTCAGAAGGCTTCGAGAGACTGGGTCCTTCTTATGTAATCGTCGTGGAAACCGTATGCAGGCTCCGATGGAAGCCGACCTGAGGCGGAGGGAGAGGATACTGAGGCACTTCAATACCAACCCTGGCACAAGCGTCCGGAGAGCTGCTTCAGTTCTAAGCATACCAAAGACAACCATTTGGCGCACATTAAGGGCTGACCGCAGGCATGCTTACCATGTACAAAAGGTACAAAATTTAATACCCGCTGATTATCCCCGCCGATTAAATTTTTGTAATTGGTACAAAGAACAATTGCAAAACGATGTAAACTTAAGTTCGAAAGTAATCTGGACGGACGAAGCGACTTTTACACGTGCGGGCATATTCAATCAAAGAAACTACCATCTTTGGGCACATGAAAATCCCCGCGCTGTTAGAGAATTTCACTACCAGCATGAGTTTTCTGTAAACGTGTGGGTCGGTCTTTGTTATAATCGCATAATAAGTCCCGTATTTTTACCTGCTCGACTTCACGCTGAAAGTTATCATCTATTCCTGGAGAATGACTTACGGGCACTTTTGGAAGATATCCCTTTGGAAACAAGGCTTGAGAGCTGGTTTCAACTCGATGGTTGTCCTGCACATTACGGAAGGGCCGTACGAGACTGGTTGGACATCAACTACCCAGGTCGCTGGATAGGACGAGGTGGGCCGGTGCCTTGGCCTCCCCGGTCTCCGAACCTCACGCCACTAGATTTCTTCGTGTGGGGATACGTGAAAGAAAATGTCTACCGAGAGCTCGTCCGCACAAGGGATGACCTCATCGAGCGCATCAGAATGGTTTGGAACCAGCTCACCGCAGAACAATGTTTAGATGCAGTGCGATCTGTGAGTACGCGATGTGATGCGTGTATTGCAGCGAGAGGCCCAGCACTTCGAACAACATTTACGTTGACGCTTTAGAAATTAACGATGTAATATTAGAGAAGGTAAAACCTTCAAAATTTTCAGGGTTTTTTTCTCACTAAGGTAAACCCATATAAAAACTGAAACATTTATGTTTTCCAAGTAAGAATATCTAATTATTTTATTAATTTTCTAAATTTTTAATCTTTTTTTATGTTTTAATCTTCAGTTATTGTTCATAATGTTATCTACTTTAAATAGGTAATTTTTTTTATACTATGAATATTTGAATAAAAAGGTATGTATTATTTTTTCTTAATAAAAAATAACCTTTCTGTTAGTATAAGATTAGAATTATATACAATAATTGTATTGGAATAACATTTATTGCTAAAATTCATTCAAGGAATAAAATCCGCTCTTCCATTGGCCTTAACTAGTTTTTGCACAACTATTTTTAGTTTTTTGTGATTTTCTCGAAAACGAAGCGAAAACGAGGCATATGCCAGAGGACTTTTTGTTTTAGTTTTTCGATCCTCTATCGATCCCTAAAGTTTGGCCGTTTGGTTTGGGGATACCCTGTATATATATATATATATATATATATATATATATATATATATATATATATATATATATATATATATTTTTATGTTTTGAATGGACTTCATTTTCGTCATTTCCTGGGTAGGATCGATGGACATTTGAAGAAATTTTTCGAAAATCGCGTCATGAGTACGACCTCATTAGCAGATTTCCCTTAAGAGAAATCTGCTAAAATGGATTATGCCAAGTTTCGATATAAAAGAGCTCTCGTTACCTCAAAAATAATAACTTGAAGGAATAAGGGGCTACTCCACTACTAGACTACTAGCAGTAAGAAGATTAAGATTTTAAGATTTTTTCATTTTATTATTATTTATTTGAGATACCGCTACAATGGCGATTCATCTTTTAACATGTTTGAATATAATTTCACAAAGTTAAAAAATATTAAACATTTTACACATCTAAATTTTACAAATGTACTAAAGAAATAGAATGGAATATAAATTGTTAGTATATTTACTACATGAGGAAAAACAAAATAAAGAAAAACTATAAATAGTTAAACTGGAAGGAAAACAAACGTATATTCCACGTACAGTGCTTTCTATATATAACTTTCATAATGGTAAATAATAGATTTTATATTTCATCAAATAATCCATTATTTCTTAAATACTAAAAAAACATCATCTATAAATTGGCTACTGTCGGCTAGTAATTGGCAGTATTAAGAACAATCAATGCACATTTAACTTCGTAACGTATGTCTTCCTGGGGTTTAGCGTCTTCAAAGAGTAGAGATAGGTAGACATTTAGTCTGGTGGAAAGGTGCTGGGAGAAGAAGAAGCTCTGGAGTCATGAAAGTTAGAGGAGCGAAAATGCGCTTTTCCCTTTACATTTATTTGCAACCTCAATTACCAGTCTTGTGGTAACTCCCAAAGCGTTTGTGTGAGAATGATTTGGATCAACACATAGTGTTTGTAGATTTTCAGGAGGCATATCTATATTTGAGACTCAATATTGCTCTAGTGGAATCGTGTATATAGCCACAGTGTTTCACCCTTGTTACAACTGGCTTCATCAGGTGGTAGTAGTAGCCACGCTGATGTAGCTCTTTTCAGACCCAAATTGTGGCCATCAAATCGTTCTTTAATAGCGTCGGTTTGGTACACTTTCTAGGCGCTCTGAGTACCGGCGTTCGTATTACAGATGTCGAGCTCCTTTGAACTTACCGTCCCGTTCCGCTTCCTGTATAGCGTGTACGCCTATTCACCATTTCATGTGTTATCACGTTTCGAAAATGTACAAACCAACCAATCTAGTTTCATTAATGATTGCAAATAAGGTATAATTTATAACTAATCCCATTATTTGCAGATAAAAGTAACACACATCCAATATTTCAATTATAGTAGTAATTATTTAATATTAAAATAAGAATTATTTATTTATTAAGTAAGAGGAGCTTCATAACTGATGCAATCAAAATAAATTGTAGGAATACCAAAATGAGGAAGTTATTAAATTAAATAATTTCAGTTCTGTCATGTTAGCATACTCAAATTTCGATACAACGCTAAATTGTTTGAAAAAGTAGGATGATGAAATAAATTAATAATTCAAATCTGTTAATTTCAGTTGTTCTATTTATTTATATTTTTTTATCATAGTCCATTCTTCAGAAATTGATCTTAATATTATTTACGACTTTTAAATATTGAACATTCTGATGTCTTGTAGGAACACAGGTTTGCACTAAATTCTGTAAACTAATTAAAGAGAATACCTGCTCCTCTTTCAATTAAATCTTGGTAGAGCTCGAAATACCTAGAGCTTATCGAATAACATAGTACACTGAATTCGGTTGATAATTTTACAATTTGATTTAATGCTATTAATCAGAAAACAAATTAGATATAATGTCTTATTGCCATAATAATATAATTTCAACGCGGAATAAATATAATACAATTTGAACCAATTAGTATTGAGTTTTCCTTTGGCATGTCCTCAAATGTCATAGGAACACTTGGCTTTTATGAACACATTCTTAAAAGTTGTATTTAACTGTTACTTCTCTGGCAAGAAAGAATCGAATAGGATTCTCACCTTTTAGCACCAAATTAATAATATTGAAACAAGAAAATATTTTTTAGAGTTTTCCATTGCCATAAACGATTCACAATATATTGTGAGTTTTTCTCCCTTTTAGTAGGCCGTATCGGAAATGTGTCAATTCGCATGAAAGGTTTTCACAGCACATTCTCCTCTAATGTCTCGTTTGAATTCTCATCACTGGAATTCATGAGTGTATTATGATAAATCACGACCAAAATATACCTTGAAACCTTCGTGGTTTTTTTTTCTTTATTTATTAAAATTCAAATAGTCATTGAATATATTTTGTTCCTTAGTTCAAGGTTAGTGAAAAGAAAGTTTTCCAAAAATTAAACCGCATAACCACACTATTAATTCAAATTTTCTCGCAGAAGCTGCGAAATTGGTGATTTTACTGAGGTAACACGTTATCATGAAATGAATTGTAGATTTTAGTTACAGCCAATCGACTACTATCCAGGATCGTATACTAATATATATATATATATATATATATATATATATATATATATATATATATGCATGCATGCACACTTCTCCATGAGATAACCTCCTGAATGTAAAAATACTCATACATTAATTTGAATCTTAGTACTTAATGAATCTATAAATATTTATCATAATAGAAAACAAGTAGAAATGGTACAAATGAATGATTGTAAACGGGTGCTCCCTACTAACATTTTTTATAAAATGTGCAAAATACAGCCATATAAAATTCTCCAAAAATACTCGTATATTAATTATTAATAAAATAATTATTCTTTTGGACAGTTGGAATGGTATATCTTAATTAAAATATTTCCTCATTGATGCCATCAAGGGACAGAGATAAAAATTAAATCATTTTGTGAATCTTAAAGATTATCCTCATTTTGGCTGCAAATAAGGAAAAAAAAGCCTTCGTCAAGAAAAGGTTGAGAATGGAAGATTGTAAGAGGATTATAGAGAGGCCTTGGGGTAGCCAGCTAATTTTCTCTGAAGAATCCCAGCTTCTTCCATCCTCACAACAATGGGCCGCAGATCTCATAGAGTCACTTCTCTCTCTATTGCCTCACTCATTCTTGTCAAAACTTTGAGAATAGGAAATTGTTCTTTTTCTCCGTCTATATTAATTGATATTAATACATCGTATTCACATAATCCCTAAACTTGAACCCCATCTGTCGAGGGAACTCACACATATTAAATTATTATGACTTTTGTCAAAAGTTACCTCTGGTAACAGGTTGAGCTTTTATATAGTAAAACTATATAGCTTGTCGGTGTGGGGTCAGAGCTCTCTTGGCTACCTTCTAGAGGAAACCGTGGATATAGATGCACATAATAATTAGTTTCGTGACAGTTTACCAGTTCGGTTCTGACATGCACTAGCTGAGACTGTGAATGAGTTGGCCGGACTTACTTTTCAAAATGATAGAGAAGCTGCTTAACTCTCCCAGATTCTGTGGAAAGCCATTTCTGTGTACGGTAACACTGGACCGCTCTAGAGAAGCCTAACAGTTCGCAGGCCTGCAGTAATAATGGGGCCCTTAGACTTCGGGAGACAAGTAATCACAGGACCTCCGTGATAAAGAAGACGTCTACGTTAAGTTGATTGCATGATACGTAAATAACCTCATTAATGGGCCTTCGTGATAAAGCAGACGTCTACGTTAAGTTGATTGCATGATACGTAAATAACCTCATTAAAGGGCCTTCGTGATAAAGCAGACGTCTACGTTAAGTTGATTGCATGATACGTAAATAACCTCATTAAAGGGCCTTCGTGATAAAGCAGACGTCTACGTTAAGTTGATTGCATGATACGTAAATAACCTCATTAAAGGGCCTTCGTGATAAAGCAGACGTCTACGTTAAGTTGATTACATCACACGCAAATGATCTCATTACAGGTCCTCCGTGGTAAAGCAGAGGTTCTACGTTAAGTTGATTACATGATACATACAATTATTTGGTTTATCTAACAGTTTTATTATATTTTATTTTCTAATAATAATCCATGAAAATTATTAGTATAGTAAAACTCAATTTATATAAATCTAACCGTCCATGTAACATGCCACTGGGCAGTGGGTCAAATACTCAAATAAATTACCCCTCATATGGTTACTATGAGGGGGGAAAAAGGTATTCCATGGCAATGCAGACTAAAACATTTAGTTGATTTCATCGCCAATCTTCATCAAATTATTCCTAGAAATAATAGTACTACTGAGTGAAAAAATGTGTGCTACTCCTGCATAGCTTTTTATACAGTTACTCAGCAGTTAAGTAGCATTTTCAGATTCATAGCACTTAGAGTGAGAGATATTGTAATCCCTCCATAAATTACTTTTCAGAGTTGTTCATCTCCGTCATGGGGCCCTTATAAACGTTTCCATGCGATTCTGTCCATCCCCAAAACTTTATATCTGAAAAACGAAGAGATGCAAACAAAGAAATGAACTTCCCTTATTCATTTTAGTTTTTTTTCATTTTTTTTAATGTATCTATGTTCCAAAATTTGGAATATATTGTTACGAAAATTAAATACATGAAAAATTAAACAGAGAGTCACATATTTGGGAAGTACGAAGTAGATCAAAGAAGCCGACAGAGGTTCGAATTCGTTCGAGTCCTGTTCTGGACGTTTCTGGGCCTTCCCTTTGATGTATGTCGACGACCTATATTAAGAACCGGCCCGCGGCGAGTTTAGTTGAGTTTATTCTCAGCTGTCTTCAAGTGATCGTCAGTGCTATAGCGCGACTTATTGCAGTGCGGTAATGTGTTTTTATGTGAAGTGTTGTGTCGTGACTCTGTAACAGTTTAGTGCCGTGTTTAAGGCAGTCCAGAGCCGTTAACTTCGCGAAGTAAAGGACAGTGCAGTGCCATCTTTTTGTGAATTTCAGTGACCGTGAGTGAATTATTGCACTGTGTAATCTGAAGAACAGTGAAGCTATCAGTGCATACTGTGACTAGTAATTAAGAATGTTTCTTTTTTCCATTTTGTATTAACGTCCCTTTTTTTATATAAAAAATCTCATAGCAAATATAGTATGATAGTATGCTGCACTATAACCGTTTTCATTCCTGTAATTAGTACTGCTACTGAAATGTTTTGAGCAACAACATTTGTCACGTCATGAATTTTATCAAAGTTGTACACATTGTTTAACGCATCATAGTATATAAAAGCTCAAAAAAGCACTTGAGCGGTACTGAATAAAATAAATAAGACTACTTCTTATATTATATATGATGTAATGTTCCACTCTGAATGTGGTTTCGTTTCAACGATCAAATTTGTTAGTTTTTCTATCTGCCACGTTAGGATAATTATGAAATCATCATTTACTTAGTAATTATAATTTGAAACTTATTATAATAACACAAGTTAATGTTTAAGTGTCATATTACTCAATTAATGATATCTATTCAAAATTCGATACAAAATTACTAACCACGGCCACATTATCATGATTACTTTCACACCCAATGCTTGGCATTTTTTTTTGAGACTCAACATTGCTAGATATTAGGTATAAGGTATTTACCAAATAAATTGTCGCTCAAAAAGACAATATCTGTTTATACCGGTGCACTGGATCTTGCAACCCCGATAACCAATTGCTGTTTTATTTTATAAATATCCTTTACATGACAGCTATATGTACCCCAATGTCATTTGAAATATTGCAATAAAAAAATGCTACAAGATTTTAACGGGAGAGTACTGAAAACGTGTTGGGCAGCTCAAGCTATTTGTAAGCTAATGCTAAAGAGGAGAGAACATTAGTGGGGGATTCCACACAATATTAATAAATCTTTACTGTCACTGGAGGTTGATTTGTGACCATAAAATGCAATTTTAAGTTGCGTCCAAACCCTCACACACAAGGGTTTTTACCCATACATTAGAAACAGTTAAAATGGCTTCCTATTAAAGTTTGGTATTGAGGTTATTTACATCGATAAATTGTTCATTGATTTCTTCAAATATTTACAAACAGTAGTAAATGGATGGCCAGTGTCATACCAATTTAAAATTCGAATTATACCACAGACTCACAAATATGTATAAATCTATATTGTTTATTATTTTAACTAGTAAAAATAATGTAAGAGGTAATCAAAAAGCTCTCCTTGTTGTGAGTCGCAGAATTTGAACATAAAAGTCTTTGGAGGTCCTACGAAATTTGAATTTCACGAGGTTTTCATGATCTAGATACCCACAGATCTTCCGCCCCTAAAAGGTCGCCCACAAATTGCTCATTTATGCCACGGACGCTGACTGATGAAATTGAATATGGTTCCGCCTCAATGTATTCATGTTCGGTTGATAAGCGGATACGGATCTCTCGTTTTGCCTTAATCCTATAAGTGATAATAATATCCCTATAGATGAACCTTGAGTAAGAATGTTAATTCATTGAAACCCCAATATATATTCATGGTGCCGATATATTTTCTACTGCATTTTGGGAATTTCTTCCTCCTGCGGACTCTGGCTGGAATTCGACTATCCTAGGAGAGTGGTGAGATTCCTAATTCCAATTTAAATCTCTCCTTTTATGCTCATTTCCTTTCTCTCGAACTTCTTTATTATTGCCAGTTTCTTGGTGCAATTAGTGCAGAGGTAAGACTATTTTATTTATGCTTAAATGTATTATCAGTTCATTTGACTCTTATCTGGGCTCACCAGAGTCCAGCTCTTAAGCATTCTTTCATTATTTATTGTTTCTGGATTTTCGCATTTTTTATCAGTCATTTAATTTCCTTTATTTTCATCTGACTCCCTCCCCGGAGTTTTATATTTTATTATAATTTTATTCATTTATTTAACCAAGAAAAGTAGTGTGAGTTAGAGACTACGTTACGATAAGATATTAACTCTGGGAGGCTGTTGGTAAACCAAACCCAAGCTAAATGAAATATAAATGGGGGAAAGAAGAGGAAGTTTGAAGAGTATCACATTGAAGCTGCCGGCGGGGGTGGGGGTATACCCACCATAGAGATCAGTGGCACAAGTTAGCTTGGTAGAGTATTTACTGAAGTCAATACAAACTAGACAGAGGCATCCTTAATGGTTGCCGGTCCACTATAGCCACGCCATCATCCAACTGATTACTAACTAGTATTCTCTGTGGTCACACATTTTCCATGTAATTGTTCTCTACAGTCAGGCCCTCTAATACTTCGCATGGTACTCCCTTCTAGTGTGGTTTTATATATATATATATATATATATATATATATATATATATATATATATATATATATATTTCTGTTAACGGCACTTCTGCACAACATTTCTGTCTAGCGGTCGCCATTTTTGCTTAATTGTTTCCAAACTCGATATTTATACGTTCTATATAAAAGTATATAAATTTAAATGAATAAATTTCATTAATGGCTGAAATCGAACCAGTGGGAGGGGGATTTCCGAAAATTCGAAATATCTCCGTTACTATACGTCGGATCGGAAAATTGTATAGAACCCCTCTTACTGCAAATTAAATTTACTAATATTATTCCTATATACAATTATTCTCTATCTTGAATATTGAACGAGATATTTGCATTTATATTTGTGTGTGCATGTAACGGACGAGTTGGGATTGGCTTTAACTTTGGTCCTAGTCTTGGGTTTCCGGCAAAAACTAGTTCGGCCGTTTCCGTAACTGTTTGGCTCTCTTGAAATTTCTACATTGTAAAACTTCACTCAAGAAATTTGCTTAGTTTATGCAGCCCATGCGTGACGGACTTTTTAGTTGACCATCCCATGAGGCTCTGTGCAAAGCTTCTCCAATTATGAATGCCAACCTCCACAAGCCACACGTCAGATCATAATGGTATAAGCGCCTGGCCCTACCTTTCTCACATGTACTGCTCAAAAATGAATAGGGATATTGGCTGTTTTGTGGTATTTATGGAGACTAGCATTTTTTATTTTTTTAAATTATAAATATCATTAATATTTATTAGAAATTATTGTCTTTTCCCCCATAAAAAGTAATTTAATTAAGGTCAATTTAATTAAAATTAATAGGAATAAGACAAAATAAACAATATCCCTATTCATTTTTGAGCAGTATATTATCTTCTTTTACCCCATCTAGTATCTTCTTCGGCAGTTTGACGGGTTCCATTCTATACAGTTATACGTGTGCTTGTGTGTGTGTGTGTGTGTGTGTGTGTGTGTGTGTGTGTGTGTGTGTGTTGTATGTATATAAACAACACATTTTACCGATACTTCGGCAATACCACGTTTTCAGTTTTTGAAAACTATATTTTCTCTCATGACAGAACCCTACAAAATTATATATTGTTAATTAATTTATTAATGAACACGTCAATGATTATGTTTACTCTTTAAAACACACACATACTCATTGCATATATATATATATATATATATATATATATATATATATATATATATATATATTAGATTCCTATTTATAAAATGGTTTAAGATTTAGGCCGAAGTTGGTCTTGGCCGAGCTGAAAACCAAGTTTAGCCTGTTGTTTGTCCTTAAGGGAAGGCTAACTCGCTAAACCTTGGTCTGGGGGGGGGGGGAGTAAATATACTTAAGAAGCACTCCGACGTGTACACGAATCACAGATTGAAGGGAACGTAACAGGACTTGGATTTCTCCTTCCTGACCATTAATACAAGGATAAATATTAATTTTTTTTCTCAGAGAAAGAGGAGATAATTTATTAAGATCATTATGATATTCACACATTTTAGCAGATTTTGCTACCCACGCGATTTTCGAAACATTTCCTCAAATACCCATCGATCAGATTTCCCATGTGATGTTTGAAAATAGAGAAATCTGCATACTGGTAACACAATACCACTGTGATTAAATACAAACGGTAATGAGAAATCTTTCAGTTAATTAAAATAAATTCACAACTGAAACGGCTTCTGAATTGTAAGAATAATTTATATTTTAATAACTCAAATTTTAGTAGTCCAAGGGCTAAAGAAGGGGGGGGGGCGTATGAATAGATCGTATTTGCATAAATCTCACACAGTAACGAAGGTAAGGTAAGGTTATAAACGACAGGTAATGTTAGAAGAAGCTTCCACCTGAGCCGAGCAATGACGAAAATGGCCGACCTAATCCGAACTATACCCGACCACAGACTTCATAAAAATGCAAATATCTCGGTTAATGTTCAAGATAGAGAATAAATGTATATAACAATATTAATAGTACACTTAATTTTCAATAAGATTGGTTCTATACAATTTTTCGATCCGATGCATAATAACTGAGATATTTTGAATTTTCGAAATTCCCCTCCTCTAAACCCCCTTCCCTCTGGTCCGATTACAGCCATTAACGAACTTGATCTGTCTTTTTACTTAAAACGGTTAAATATCGAGTTTCGTAACGATCAAACAAAAATTGCGACCACTAGAGCGTTAACAGGCATATATATATATATATATATATATATATATATATATATATATATATATATATATATATATATGATTTTGATATATAAGCGTTTCTGGCAAAACTAAAGATCAGGTTCGTTAATGGCTCAAATTGGACCAGTCTGAAGGAGGGATTTAAAGGGGGAATTTCGAAAATTCCAAATATCTCCAATATTATCTCGATTAGAATCGGTTTTATTGAAAATAAAATTTGCAGTAAATATTGTTATTTAGATTTATAATCTATCTTCAATATTAACCATGATATTTGTATATTTGAGTTTTCAGCCTTAGTAGACACCCACTACTACTCATGTCACATAAAATATCCCAGTTATATAATTAACCTCTTTATTTGTAGCCCAAATATCAAATATTGTTTTTAACTTATACCTATCTATTAGATGAGGCACTTGCGAATACGTAGTAGGAAGGCGTCATCATTTAAGATTTTACGTTCTTAATTCGAAAAAGATTTTGTCGTGAATCGAAAATATTTTTTTCTTCTTTACCATACTCAGTATTTAACTGCTTCATTCAACACTAAAGACTGTGATAGGTAATGAATGAAATGGGTTATGGAATAGGGGGGTTTAGAGGAGGGGTATTTTTGAAAACTCAAAATATCTCCGTTAATATGAGGCGTACCACAAAATGATATTAAACTAATCTTGTTAAGACAATGTTGCTCTACAATTGTTGAACTCTTTCTTGAAAGTAAAGTATTAAGCTAGTTATTCGTACTTGCTCCCCCCCTCCCTGTCCTTTCTTCTCATTGGTTATTTACTTTGAGTACGTGTTGAGATGAGAACGCAAGTATGTTATACCAGTACGTGAGAAATCTGCTTCGTTTACGCAGACTTTTTAGAATTTATTTGAGTAAACACTTCTCTCATTTCCCGGGAGTCTAATTCAATTATCCGTAATAACATCAATCAATGCATTGAAAAACACATTTTCCTCAGTCTAAACTATCCGAAATAATCAAATTACCCCTTGGATTGCATTAAGATCAACCATAATTGCCAATTAAAACCTTGAGGTATGTGTAAACTCTATTACAATTTGTAAACACTGTATTTTATTGATTTTTAGGACGGAATAAGCCCTCAGTAAATAAAAAATAACAATTATTACTCCTCTCATTCGCTAGATGGTGGGCGTCGTATCAGGAGAGATTGACGGAGAGTGATGGGTATTTCGTAAGGGTCGATAATTGTACACAGCTGTCAGTGGGGGAAGGGACTTGTTATCCAGGATACCTCTGTCTATAGTAGGGAACAGAATCTACATGCATTTCGAAAACAAATCATATTCTTAGAATAATTATTATTATTATTACTAAACTGATTGAACTTCGTTAAATTTTTATTTAGGCTAAAATTTCTAATACAGTTAGGGTACCAATTAACTTGTCAAATCATTTATAATGATTACAACCAGCAAAAAGCATTAAACTGCCAACTGAGTAATTGCTTTCGCAACTAAACAAATGAAACTGTCATTAAGACTGATTCTAGATTTGTTGGCTTGCTACTTGGAAACTGTCTCGACATTCGACAGCACCTCAATTTCAAATGATCATTCCAACGAATTGTTAGGTAATTATAAATAATTCCTGGGGCTCAGGTTAACCATGTGAGTTAAAGCGTTGCCTTTAATCTAACACGGTAAACCTAGAGTGGTGAGTTCGATTCTCGCCTGGGCAAAGGAAATTCATTAAATAACATCCTAAGTCCCACCCTGGCTAGAAGAGGGTAGTTACTTGTAGATAACCCGTTCCAATTAGCCTGAGTAGCAAAAAGTGGACGTTAATAAATAATAATAATAATTCATTTCGAGTTCTCTCCTAGAGCTCAGTCAGATAATGCACTTTCTTTACAGTTATAACAAAGTGTACACGATCACAATTGCAGACAGTTACAGAAGGTTAATTACATATCATTTTTGATAGGACATAAATTGTGGTAACATAAATTTGGTAATGAATGAGTGGTGTGTGTGTGTTTTATAAACACGTCAACATTGAAAGGCCTCTGTTTGAAAGCTAGAGAAAGTGCACCACACCCAAGGTCAAGTGCCAATAACCAGAGAATATTCCAAGAATATTGTCCCACAGTCAAGTCATCTTCAACGGACGTTTTGACATCTGTTTAAATACACCAAAATAAAGCCTTTTAAGGGAAAGAAAACCCTAGTATTGGAAGAAAAACTCTGAACATTTAAATTATTTCTTCTAATTGATGATTGGGCAAAAAAAGAAGCCGTCCCTGGTGTGCACCCTACAGAGAAAGGTCACTTTTGTCTGTCTTTATGTTCATTTTGTTGTAGTCAATTTGAGATGGATTTAAGGGGGGGGGGGTTTCCAAAAATCGCGAAGTGAGTCAAACCAAAATGCGATTCATGGAAACAACGGCAGTTGATTTCTCTTAATAAATCTACTAAGATAGTAGGAGTAGGGCGAATTTGGTTTAACAAGCACTGGTATTTCAGCCTGGCTTAAGATTGGCCCAATTTGATGAATAAATTACTGGTTTTAGTGGGATATTTTCTCTACGTGGGAAAATACGTCTAACGTGGGAATTAAATATACAGGAATTGTGGTGTTCTAAACCTAAATAGTTTCTTTGGATTTTGAACGTAACGTGGAATTTAAAAAAGAAAATGTATTTGTCGAAATAAATTAAATTTTAAAATGACAAAAACTACCCCCACTCTCCTTACTTGCCATCTTGCAGGAGAATGTTAACGCTAACACGACGGCTCAGAAGACAGTGGGAATAGAGCGAGAAGGTTGGAATGCTAAGGGCCTAAACAAAAGTCTGAGAATGATCAATAACTGGGTTAGCAGAGCCTGCAGGGAACAGTGCACCACTACGAGTCTTACAATCTCCCTACAATCTGCTCTTGGCTTAGTTATCCATTATCATTTATGACAAGTCGGTGGAATATATAGGCTATCAGAAAAAAATCTGTTATATTAATTGTCTTTACTTTGTCTCGTATAGCTAGGAAATTTATTAATGTCCTATAAATCTAATATAGTAGTTATTGACCACAAGAAATTAGTCGTTCATATATTTGAGTTGACAAATGAAATATGATTTGTAAAATATGTTTTTTTTTTACTATGGTTAAATAACTAAATTATATTTATATTAAATTACAACAACTTGATACTTCATATTTACACTTCTGCAACAAGACTCCTGTATTATTCGTTACAAAACACCGTCTGTGTTTGGAAATATAGTTGTAGTTCTTAAGTTTTGGTGCATTAGATATTGTCGAAAGGTTTCTCTTTATGAAAATAATCCTTCTCTAACTTTTTAGCACATTTTTCTTATGGGAAATCAGCTATTGAGATCGTACTCATGTCACGATTTTCGACATTTTTCTTCAAATGTCCATCGACCCTACCCAGGAGATGACGAAAATGAGGTCTGTTCAAAACTATATATATATATATATATATATATATATATATATATATATATATATATATATATATATATGTCTGTTGCCGCTTTAGTGGTCGCAATTATTGTTTAATCGTTTCCGAACTCAACATTTAGTCGTTTTATGTAAAAAGACAGAACAAGTTCGTCAACGGCTGAAATCGGAAAAGTAGGATGGATCGTATAGAATCAATCTTATTGTAAATTAAGTGTACTATAATTCCCCTATCTTATATAATACATTTATTCCCTATCTTGAATATTAACCCAGATATTTGCATTTTTCAACCTTCAGCAAACCGCCACTTTCACTCAAGTTACAGAAACAATACTCAGTTATGTGATAAGCTACATCTTTCGAAGCTTAAATACCAAATATTGTATTCAAGAGACCTTTATTATACGAGATACAAGCAAATATTTCCTGGTGACCCCCCCCCCCGTCTTAACTTCTTGACTACTAAATTTTGATTAGATTCATTATAAATTACAGTACTAGATATAGTAAATAGTTGTCAATTAAATTAATACGTTATATTCAGATATATTACAGTAATCGTTTTTCTTTGCGGTAAGAAGTTGGCAGAATTGTTTGTTTACATTTCAGATGCCTCCCGTCGGAAGGTTTCTTATTATCACTTGTAATTATTCACGGTGGTGTTGTGTTACCGGTATGTAGATTTATCTATTACTAAACTTCACGTGGGAAATCTGCTTAGTTTACGCAGCCCCTGCGTGACGGACTTTTATATTTATAGAATGTGCATTATTAAGGTGCTGTCTAGTAAATGATTACAAACATTCAGCACTGGCCTCCAGAACATTAATCATTAAGCCTGGTTTTATATTTTGAGCCTGGGACTATACACATTTTAGGTAAAAGTTGGTTAATAATGGTAAAAATTTACAGAGTAAGGCCTAGAGCAAATTTAGCCTTGGCTGGAATTGTTCTCGTGACAAGATAGGGACAATGATTATTTCTCCACCAAAGACAATTATTCCATGTGAATGAAAATTCAATGCCTCGTCTGCGAATTCAATTCTAACTCGTGAAATTGGTTCTGTTGTTTTTCTCTGACTAATTTTCTTCCTCATTGGGGTCGACTTCAATTATAACTGTTCCTTTAATCAAAACAGTTATGATTGGTGATGTTGTTATCCTCTAGTTGAGTCCAGACAGATGATTTAAAACATATACACCTTGTGGAACTCGGCAATGAAAATGAATATTCATCAAATATCAATATGTGCTTTTGGTACAACCGAGCCTGTTTAAAAAATTGATAAAGGCCAATGTAACTAATACATGTAAGTAACGATTTGCCAATACTTTTTAATTGAGAGAAAAACATAATTTTGATTATAGCAGAGGTCCCTAAACGCCGTTCTCTCGTACACCCATGCCATGCTTTTCGATTTCTGGTGATCCTCCAGCACTAATATTGCATTTTTGAAAATTCATCAATTTCAAATGTGTTTTGACACAGTGACATGTGGAAGAAAAGGGCAAAATAAAGTCACCTTTATTTTTATTTATTCATTGATGAAACCAAAATTATTATTACTATTATTATTATTAACGCCCACTTTTGCTACTATGACTAATTGGAACGGGTTATCTACAGGTAACCACCTTTTTTACCCAGGATGGGACTAAGGATTTTATGTAAATGAAATTAAAGCAAACCAAAATAAAATTAAGCACGTTTGTATTGCATGAAATCAATAATTAAAAATAGACGCTTTTTACTGGGAGTAGACCATTCTGAAAACCTGGGGGTAGACTTGGTTCTTTGATAATAAATTTTCAATATTTAGCATCAATTTAGTGAGGTTTAATCATAAATTGAAGCAGGAATAGCTGATGTCCGTTTCTAAACTGTGTCTTAACTTCTTTGCTTGCACTTATTCCGATCAGTTACACTTGCAATATGACATCTGTTTTTTCAATAGCACAATATGTGGTATTACTGCATTCGAAACAATCTCAAACCTTGTTTCGAAATATGCATAGAAGGCATTTAAATGTTGAACACATGTTAAAACGTCATCTCCCTGACAGTTCGTCTCTGACTAATTGGAAAACTTCACCCCTTTAAAGTTTTGTTTAATTAGTTCAATTCTGACAAAAAATACTGAAAATATGGACTTTGTTTTGATAAAATTCTATCACCTGGTAAGCTAACCTCATTAAATTGACTGTATACATCTTTTAAATTAGGCACCTGAATAAATTTTGTTTTAACATTGGATCTTTAAAATTCAAAAGCTCAAAAATGTTTCTAAATGAGCATTACATATTCAATATTTAAATCGCGACCATCTTCATCATCCATCATCGACCATCATGAGATCGGCTATTGTGGACCCCCGTTTATATCACACGGACCCTGTTTTAATTAACATAAATTAACTCCCTTTTTGATAATAAAACTGCATCCAGTGCATACTTAGAAAATAAAACATGTTTCGGAGTCGATGAGGCTTCCCATAAAAGGAGATGTGTTTCGGGGTGGGTTCCCATTGAAAAGAAGTATAGGGAGATGCCCCTTCGCCCCATTTGTGAATTTGAGAAAGTGGACTGTATAGTAAAAGGAGGGTGGTGTAAATAATAAAGAATGAATGGATATAATAAAATATAATGAAGTAGTATTAATAATAAGAACAAATAATGAAATTATATTGTTAGGACTCTGGACATTCTAATGATTAACAATAATTCTAAGTGGTGAGCTGCTGTGGGTTGGTTGGAGCTGGTAGCTGCATAATGTCCATTATTGGGTTGTGCGAGTTGGCTTCGATGTGTGACGAGGTTGTTACATAAATATGAGAACTCACTTTATTTATTGTTCGTGGTTCTTCTCCTTCTTGGTTGGTTCTTACCCGCTTCTCAACTTCATCGCCCGACAGGCCCTTCTTTGCCTACTTGTGCATTTTGAGGGTTTTTTTTACCTCGTTGATGAGAGCTCTCCTTTACTCACCGCACTAGGCTTCCATCTTGTTCCCGTCTTCTTGCCCTTTCCTGTCGATCCCCCTCGTGGCTGGATGCGCTGTCAGCGAGTTCCCCAGTCCAGGGCAAGGATGAGTGGACGGTCGATAACGTCATCGAAGTCGCGCGCCTGCTTCACTCTTCGCGGACTTGATTCTTCCGCGAACAGACCCATAAATCTTTTTTTCGCTAACGTGACCCCTGGGTGTCGATATAGATCACTTTGGGTGTCAAGTTAATGATACCCAATAAAGTTAATCAATCTTATTAGCTATTATATCATACACTCATTAGTAACATTTATCAGAAAATCCTTTAAGTTACTTTGAAGAGAAGGCATTTTACCCAAATTACTTCCTCGTACGAAATAAAGTAAGTATGGTAATTGTAAATATTGGATACCAAGTGAATTCCTTATACTCATATTAACTTGAATAAATGAAATATTTTGATACACTTCGTTTAATATGGTGCAATGTGGAAGTTACGTTTCAATGAGTTGGATCAAAAGAAGTAATATAACATGATTTATAAATGATTACCAGATAAATAAAAAAGGTTCTCTCTACAAATACTTTGTACCTCTAACTGGTAAAGAGAAATTTGCAACTTTTTATTTCCGGAACGCCATACCAAAATAGGTTCAAAGGGAGTGAAAATGGGCGTTTCAATACAAAAAACTGAAATTTTTCGGGAGTAAAATACTTTCTTCGCTTCACACAAGCAAGAAATAATATTGGTAACGAACCATATACAGTTTTCATTCAAATCCCAGTAAAAAAAAAAAAGTCCGTCACGCAGGGGCTGCGTAAACTAAGCAGATTTCCCGCGTGAAGTTATACAATAGAGAAATCTCCATACCAGAGCCGAACAGTTACGGCAAAGGGCCGAACTAGTTTTTGGTGGGAAATTCAAAAATCCGTTATCGGCCCAAATTTAATAAAAATGCAAATATCTCGGTTAATATTCAACATAGGAAATAAACGTATAAAATAATATTTATAGTAAATTTAATTTGCAATAAGATTGATTCTGTACAATTTTTCTATCCGACTTATAGTAACGGAGATATCTCGAATTTTCGAAAATCCTCCCCTCTAAACCCCCCCTCCCACTGGTCCGATTTCAGCCGTTAATGAACTTGATCTTTCTTTTTACATAAAACGACTAAATATTGAGTTTGGTAACGATCAAACAAAAATTGCGACGGCTAGAGCGGTAACAGACAAATATATATATATATATATATATATATATATATATATATATATATATATATGTATACAGTATTGAACGGACCTCATTTTCGTCATCTACTAGGTAGGATCGACGGACATTTGAAGAAAAATTTCGAAAATTCCGTCATGAGTACAACCTCGATAGCTGATTCCCCTTAGGGGAAATCTGCTAAAACGAATAAAGATATTAAAATCTTCTTACTATCTTGAGTGTCTGTGGGATTAATACGTGGGATTTTTTTTAATAGTCATTTGGATAGTATATCGTATTATACAACGGTATAATTGTGGTATGCTTTATCTTACTAAACCCATATGATAAATGTCTCGTATAAAGGTAGCTCAAATAGGAATATCATGATTTAACTAAAATGTAGAAGAAGTTAAAATTCTTAAAACCTGGTACATGGGAGCACGTGCAAGTGGTGTAGGGTTATCCTACAAATATTCGCAGATAATAGTAGCTAGTGCTCAGCTTCTGATATAAGGATGGGTTACGAAGAGAAATACCGGTTGTCTAACTCTAAAAAAGAATAACCCAACTTTGAATACAACTCGCCCTGAATATAAAGAGCGCTCCCTGTTGAATAAATGATAGAAAAAATAAAATAAAGTGCTTATGAGTCTTTAAAGAATAATGTAACCTTCTTGGAGTTAGGGCTAAGGGTAAGCCGCAGTTTATAACCTCATAATAATGCAGTATTCAAAGCCAGCGGGAAAGAAGCATCACAATTGAAAATAAGTTATATATGAGAGAAGTAGAGTTGATCAATAGAGATGGCGTTGTTGAGAACAGTGAATATCCAATTCGAGGCGGAGTACGAGCGTGAGAGATGTTATAGGCGAAGTAAAATAAACTTGGCGAATCCTTCACTCAGCATGAATTATATTCCATTCTGGAGATTGAGCTGCTTACACAACTACCACTTTACATATCATCAGCCTAATTCTCTACAATATGCTCTCTACTTTCACTATTCATGTACCAGACAGTTATTTCACTATTGTGATAAATGTGCACAAACTGCATGAAGAAAACAAAACATTTATAAAAATAAAGCTTATAGACAACTTATTGCAAAATTATTTCCACAACTCAGAAGATTTATATTTTTTTAAATTATTTTTTTTCCCATAAGGGTAATCAGCTATTGAGGTCGTACTCATGACGCAATTTTCCAAATTTTTTTTTCAAATGGCCATTGATCCTACCAAGGAGATAGTTAAAATGAGATCCGTTCAAAACTTTATATATAAATAAATATATATATATATATATATATATATATATATATATATATATATAAAGTCGATATTTAGTCGTTTGATGTAAAAAAAAAGATCAAGTTCGTTATATAACTAACCGCATTGCAAATTTAATGTAATATAATTATTGTTACATACATTTATAACAAATAAAATAAAATTTCAATTTCAATAAAATTAATATATTGCATTCTGATATATTTCAGTAATTGTTTTCTTTCCTGTGTGAAGTTGGCACACCTGTTTGTTTACGTTCCAGGTCCTTCCCGCCTGGAGGTTTCTCTTAATATTCGCGTTTATTTATTATTTATTCACTTAATATTCGCGTTGGTGTTGTGTTACCAGTTTGTAGATTTATCTATTGTTATACATTACGAGGGAAATATACTTAGTTTACGCAGCCCCTCAGAATTTATTTCCTAAAAATAATTACGGGAATCATACACTTAGTTCTCAAGGAAATTTACAAAAAAATTTGAAACGGACAAATTTGAAGAAACCAAATCAAACAAAGTTCTATTTCTTTACCAAATATGACCCTCCATTTGACTCATATCATCCATTTGATGTTGTCGGATATGAACTTCCAATAAATGGTACTCGAATAGTTCTCCAGTGTTGCAACCAGCATATATATGATTTTTACCTAATCACATTTTTTGATTTTTCTTCTTTTTTTCTTATCATCTATATCTTAATCCCTGACTGAAACATGACAGCAAAATGTAACTAGAGCAGTAGATGCAAGATCTATCCAGTCCTTATACCTGGGAAATAGTGGAGAGTAGACAATTCTAACTCCTAAGTAGAAAAAAGTATCTCTTCCTTAATATGCTATTTTTACCGATGAAAGAATTATTCTTAACCCATAGTAAGTCGCTCAATGTGGAACAATGTTTAGAGCAAGAATGGCCACTCTACTTTTTTTGTACAGTGTTGCTTTCTTTTTTTTTTGTATTTCTATTCTCTGATATTTTTTTTCAAGTAGTATCACCCTTGTTGCAAAATTCCATATATGTATATATCATATACAACAGGCATGTATGTATATATAACATATGTATATAGAATATAGATTTTACCTCTTTCATAGTCCTCACGCAGATGAAAGACCTCCTTTCTTTACCCTGGCAACCTGGAAACAAAAATACGTTTATTTCATATGAACTTTTATAAAAAAACGTAGGAGATAAATTGTACTATCAAATCAGATTATTCAGTGGAAATCTGAAAAGAAAATATTGTTAATTACTTTGTGCAAGGTTTTTAAGGAAGTCAGTTGATGAATATTTGCTGAATTTGAAAATATTCAGCGTTTTCTGTTGCTAAAATGGTTTTGGTCGCTAACTTGAAGCGTTCGAGTCCCAGGAGTTCGATTTTCAATTTTTCCATCTAGCGATCAATAAAAGGAGCCCAAAGAAACAAGAAATTTAAAATTGGACATCAACAGATTCTGTGTGAGGAGAAATTAAAATTTGGATCAGTTTACTCAAGACACACTCTAACATAAGACACATTTAGTAATAATTCATGTAAGAAATGAACCCATTCAATAAGAATATTTGTGGGTGGGTGAATATATATATATATATATATATTATATTTCATATTAAATATCTTGAGCGCAGAATCCAACTAATATGTACAATTTTTCTGTCCATCATATTTACAAATCTCATAACTCACTTCCCGAGGGGCCATCGTATTTATTTTAGAACATTTTATCAATACAAAAACAGAGGAACACCGTGTAAACAAATGTTCATTTAAAAAACAAAAGCTCTTAACACCTGATTGGTTTGAGTGTAAACAACTAAGTTTGTTTTAGATGTGTGCTGTCCTTATTTTGTTTAGTAACGCTGTTCCATTAAATGTTTCAATAAACTGAATTCTTCCTTCTTTTTTTTCCTCTACGTTCTTTGGTATTTTTTTTTCATAGTATTCATATGTGAGGCATGTTTACTTGTAGATGCTCCATGCCTTTCCAGCCATGTCACATGTATTATATGGTATACTAGCTAAGGTACCCCCGGCTTCGCCCAATGCTAAGGATTTACACCCGACACCGGCGTGATTGGGATATGTTAATAAATAAAGTATTATTTAAGACCTCCCTTATAACCCCCACTCCTTTTCGTACCTCGAAATTTTAATATAGCTTATAATCAAGGAGGAGTTAATACCATGCCATATTGTTGTTGAAATTGTTGACTATCACTATAGTTTTAAGCGTACAAAATTTATACTTCGGCATACGACAAAAGTGTATATTACAAAAGTTACTCTAAATAACAAAATAACCAACTTTTGTTATGTGCATATTTGCCGAAAACCAATAGGAGACGAAATATTGCTATTTTTAATTTCAAGCCTCCCTTATTACCCCCACTCCTGTTCGTCTCAGAAAATATTAATATAGCCAGAGTCCTAACCTGTTTTAGTAGGAGTATACACACCAAGTTTCATAAAATTCGGTACAGCCGTTTACGATTCTATAAAGGACCTACAGAAAAACATTCATTTATATATATATATATATATATATATATATATATATATATATATATATATATATATATATATATATATATATATGTTACTGTAAAACCCCGAAGTGTGGTAAATGTCAGGACTTACCGGTAAATCCTAGGATTTACCAAGAGCACTGGTTAAAGTCCGAAATCTAGATGAAATTTGAGCTTTTACCGCTTGGCAGTTGGTCAATCCCCAGATTTACCGCCTGGCTTGGTAAAAAACATTAAATAAATGTGAGCTTTCGCACTTTTACCAATGCTGTTTGGTATATGTCGAATTTTCAAGGCTCATTGGTAAATGTCCAGTGAAGAGGAGTGGGGACAGGAATACTCCCTCTGCCGCGGGTGAGCAGGAGAATTTCATGTCTCCTGATGAAGTGTCTGACGAAGAGATAAGCCTTCGCACCGCAGTTCGTCAACAATCATTGGTTGGTGGCCAGGGTTTCAAAAAATGCCCCTCCCGTTTGAAGCTAACAAATTTAATAAAGCTATTAATCGTTTAAGAAATAATGCTAATTCACATGCCAAGTTAAGTTCCGTTCAATCGTTAGTGCCAAATACAATTATCGACTACCGTTTTAGTTTTCAGTGTATATCTCGTTTATAATTCGGTATACAAAAAAAGTGTATATATACTAAATAACAAAATAAACAACGTTTGTTATGTTCATATTTGCCGAAAAACCAATAAGAAACGAAATACCGCTATTTTAAATTCAGCCCTCCCTTACAACCCCCCCCCACTCCTGCCCGACCCTAGAAATGTTGGTATGGCTTATTATAAGCGTTAGTGCTAATACACATACCGAGTTTTATTTATTTCGGTTGGATCTTATGTCCCAAATAAAATTTTTCACTTCCGCTATATGTTTTAGCGTATATCTCGGTTATAATTCTGTTTACGAAAAAAGTGTATATAATAAAAGTTACTCCAAATAACAAAATAAACAACTTTTGTTATGTTCATATTTGCCGAAAAACCAATAGGAAACGAAATATCGGTTCAGCCGTTTATGCGTGAAAAGGTAACAAACAAATAAACAAACAAACACACACGAAAGAAACAAAATATAGTTATGGTGTCTATGACATGTGAAACGAAAAGTTATCGTGAAAATTCGCGAAAAAAAATCAATATACAGACAGAGGTTAAAATTATATATATATATATATATATATATATATATATATATATATATATATATATATAGAGAGAGAGAGAGAGAGAGAGAGAGAGAGAGAGAGAGATTCGTCCATTTTTGGAGTTATTGTCTTAATGTACTAAATCTGATAGCCTTTCTGTTTTAATATCGATATGTGCTATGGAATTTATTATAATCTACTTTTTGGTACTATGGCAAATTGTATCTATAGCTTAACACCCCTAACCACCCTTCTCTAACCAGGGCGGGACTCACCATTAACAACATAAATACATTTCTAATGCACAAGTGGAAATCAAACCAGTTTAGCAACATGTCTTATTCATTGGAAACTAGAAATGCCCTTGGTACAGATTAACGTTCCGCGACGGTTAATTGAAATTTAGTATTTCCAAACCTATTATATTGCAATTTACTTTCACATACATTGGGCATCTTGTTAGAAAATAGTCATTACTATTTTTAATAATTGTAAGTAACCTCAATAGAAATTAAGCTGCTGCCCATTTGTACTAAGGGTGGTGACCTAATTACTAGAGAGATTACGTTCAATTATTTAATATACAATGGCTATTTTCTGGCCCAACAAGAAATTGACGGTAACCTGTAGATAACAAGTCCTGTAGCCATAATAACCTAAAGTGGCCGTTAATAAATAACATTTTAAATTAATAATTATAATGCACTTTGGAATTAGTTTTCTCCTTTTTCGAAATAGGCAAGACATTATAGAATTGATTTGTTTTACTTGTGCCAGCGAAGTTATGTTTAGGTACTCATCAATAGCATATTTCTATAGTTTTCTTAACAAGCGGACACCAAGTCTTTAATTTTCTCTTGTACTAAATCGTTCTGTTACTTGGAATCACTATTTTGCTTTTTACCTTTGAATTGTAGGGTTCCATTATTATTTTAAATAGTTGTAACGTCTTTGACATTGAATTGTTTTTTATTGTGTAATAATAACTATAATATATAAACACTTAAAAATGTAGGATATTTATTTATCTAATTAATTCACAACTTAAAATAGATTAATTATCAATTTACATTCCGTAATACTCTTCACCCAATTGCAATGTTTTTATTATATTTGTATTAACAACGATTTAACCTAAAAATAAAATGTTCCATGTGAGTTTGTCGTCACCTCTGCAGTAATATTCAATTGAATAAATATAAGAAATTGATTTTATTTTCATTCAAATAAATTTTTAATTTTGTAATAATTATGTTAGTTATAAGAATAATCTGTTGTCATATAACAATTCTATTCTTCTTATCCTGGACCCAATATTATTTATATATTCTTCAAATTTTATGGCAAGGGTCTCCCTTAAAAAACATTTTTTTCGGTGCAAACTTTATTGAAACTGTTAATTAATAAGCTACGAAACATGTAGGGCAGTCTTAATAAAGTTTTCACCGAAAAAATGTTTTTTTATTGGAGACTCTTGCCATAAAATGTGAGGAAAATATAAATAATTCTATTGAAAAATTATTTTTCCAAAGTTTGGCTGGCATGTTATTTAAATAAAAAAAAATTGAGTTTAGTATGCCTACTAAATATAAGAACATGCTTAATAATAATTTGCGCCAGTGAGATACTAGGGTGGTTATTGAAACTATCATGAATTATTAACCTTACTAAGAACAGGGACCATAAATACCGGTGTTAGAAACACATTCTAACAATTAATGAAAGGTATTATCGGAAGCAAAAGGTCCTATATGCTATGGCGAGAGATGTACATCTACAATAAAGCAGAGTTAAAGGTTGTTAGTTGGCTAGCCTTCTCTTGGATTTTTGAACTATTTGAAGAACCGGTAAGCCGCCAGAGGCTCGCGGAATTCACCCCAACCATTCCCCAAAGGCTGCCTTCTTTAGAAACCCTTTGTAGTTGTAATTTATAGCGGCAAGATTCGTTGGGGAATCTTTTCTGCTCCCTGGAAGTTTTTCTTTGATAAAGATGTCCTTTGTAAAGTGTATTTGATGTGATAAATCAGTGGTTACCTTCTTCCTCCAAGTGAATTTCAACAAGCTCCAGTTACAGAAGCTCAAAAGAAACAATCGAATTTCTGCTGTAAATATTTAATGGCCGCCTTGAAGAATTAGGGCAATGGAACAAATAATATTTCTAAAACATTAATGAATCAGAAACATGTCTTAGAACATTTACAAGGAATATTAAACCTCTACTAAAATTATCATCATTACAGTATAAAAGATTTTCAATATACAAGAATTGTATGTTTTCTCTTCCTTCTTCAGTAAACGGACATATAATTTTCAAAATATTCTAATACATTATTAAGTATGTTATGATTGCAGAGAATCTTCCTATGGGAAAAACATCGTATCAAAGTTGATTTTTAATATACATTTGACATAATGAGTCATTTGAGATGCAGCTGTATTTCGATTTCTCCTTTCAAAATGTTTACAGGGAGTTTATTGCCGGGTTTTAGTGCTGATTTATTAGAATATCTTGTATACTGTAATGATGATTTTAGTAGACTTTTAATATTCCTTGCAAATGTTCTAAGACATATTTTTGATATATTAATGTTTTAGACATACTATTTGTTCCATTGCCCTAATTCTTCAAGGCGGGCATTAAATATTTATTGCAGAAATTTGATTGTTTCTTTTGAGCTTCTGTAACAGGAAGGAAGCGTAAAAACCAACTTTGATATAATGTTTCTCCCATAGAAAAATTCTCTGTAACCATAACATACTTAAAAATGTATTAGAATATTTTGAAAATTATGTCCGTTTACTGAAGAAGGAAAAGGAATTATATATACAATTCACCCATTAATATTCAAGGTGCAGGAAATAAACTTGGTGTTTATGCATCATGTTTCGAAGTGTCGGAAAAATACGGACATATTTACGAATTTGATCTTAGCCTTTCTTTATCCTCTAACTTCCATTTGCCTGATTAGGACCTTTAGTTTTACATGGGAAGTTTAAATATTAAGGTTGGTAACAAATAATTTGCGTTAATTATCCTATATATGTTAATAAAAATAGACTTTAACGTTTTTATTTTATAGTTATATTAAATTTATTGGTATAAATGACAAGGACGATGGGAAAAGTTGTTCAATGGATTTGATGTATTGCGGAAAACACTTTATTAATTTAGCACGTTATACATTTAGGGCGAAGAAAAGGCTATTTTAGCAGTCTGTTTACACAACAGACAAACATTTTAGCGCAACTTACAATTCAGTGTTATTTTTTCCAAAAACGAAAAAAAAAATTATATCAACAGAGGATTTTCTTTTTGAGTTACTGTCATTCAATAACTAAATTTTACAAAAATAACACAAATGATTAAACGTACTTCATTACCATACTTATACCTGTTTGTACTAGCTATGCTAACTATTTCTAATTAGTTAAATTGTATCAATAAATAAAAATATAACCTCATTTAATTCAACATTCATTAATTTTAAAAATATTTTATAACACAAACAGCAAGCTTAATGTTTTATACAATACTGACTGAACTGTCATAAATGTTTCAATTCATCGGAACACTTTATCAACTAATGTCATCTTCCTGGCTCGTCTCCCACTCTTAGTGTGTAACAGTATTTACGACTCTTAAACTCAAACTAGTGGTGGAAGGTGACATTTTTTCCTTTGAAATTTTATAGAACTATGAAAACAATAGTATATTTTAAGAATTCTTTTTAGAGTTAATTCAAGGCTTAGTACTTTCCAATCTCCAAAAGTTCAAACCCTTTTTCAACACATTTTCTAGAAATTGGCAAAGAGTCGAAATTCAAGCTCTTCAAATTTTCTATAAATAGAATATACTACATAGTAGATAACTATTATCACTACTAATATACACAGGATAACTAGAATTTACTATTCATGAAATTACTATTACTGATATACCTGCTAAATTTATTTAGACTTTTTGGAAATTTTATATACAGGTTGCAAAGTAATATATACATTTGTATATAAAATTACTCAAGCATATATTTTTTTTTATTTTGTGGGTGGTACTGTAGACGTCGACGCTCTTTAACTGGCCACAAGGGTAATTCGTGATTAAAATGTTCTACATAATAAGAGATCAAGTACAATCGTCGGTTAACCATGGAAGGCCTGGAATGATTTTTTCTCATTGTACCGTAGGAGTCATCATCCAGATCAGCGGGTATCACCTTTTAAACAATTTAAAGGTCATTTTAAATGAAATTAAAAGGTGGCGTAATTGAACTCCGTTGCAAGCAAAAAGCATACTTGATTAAATGAAATGAAATGAAACTATTATTCTCTTTCGAAGAAGACATTCTACCGGCTCCAGAAATGACGATTAAAATTTAAGGGATAAGAACGCGTGAAGTAAGGATAAGCGGTTGGATCACAGGACATGAATTTTAACTATCCAGATACAGACTGAAGTTGGCAGACTGATCGAAACATTTCAAGGAACTTTGAGTTCCCCTACATACATTAGGGAATATCTTCTTCCAAATTTAAAGACATTTACGGTTATTTACTATCGCGAAAAAGAAGACAATGATAAAGTGTAAAGGTTCTATGTGGAGAAGATGACGTTTTAAAGAGTGCACACTTTTATTTTATAAGGATATGGGAAACACGGGCTCTTCAGCATATCACTAATCCTCTCTGAGATAATAAAACTGACTATTTTCCTTCATCTTTTGATCAGCGCTTTGGGCGTTTAAATCTCTAGCCATTAATCGGTAGTCATTACTTGTCGAAATGCGCTTCATTGCTACTACTTCTGCCTCATATTTTGTAGTGTCCAAAGGGAAATTGAATAGTCTATCAACTATGAAAATGAGACCCACCATGTCATATTGAGGGGGTTGTAAAGTTTTGTTGGGGATGTTCAGGTCAGTGGATAATGTCTTTCTAAAGATAGGAAAATAGAAAGACTGAGTGCTCTATTTATTTATTTATTGTGGAACGTTCTCTGCTAAGAGAAATTGCACAAGAACAAAAACAGGAATAAATAAAAAGTATGGAAAAATAAAACAGGACAAACTAAGAACACAACAGAAAAAACTACAAAAAGAAACAAATAAAATAAAAATACGAATAATTTACAAATGCTGAATTGTCTTAGTATGTAAACAATAAGTTGGCTATTCACTAGCAGGACATATGAAGCGAAGGAAGGAATGTCCCTAAGCACAACCTATATTGAGATGGATATGGCTGAGAAAGCTGATCACACAGAGTTAATTAATTATGAATTAGATTGATGCATGTTTCAGGCACCTACTTATCTTGCTCCAACCCCAGGGCACAAGGTGTTGACGAGCGGTTCAAGAGAAGTGCCATTACTGACAAGTTTTTGGTTCATTTGGGTTTCTTTGCTATATGTTTGTTGTCAATTTCTCTGTATAAAGAGTCTGTTGATACTAGTGCATATTTTAATGTTTAATATGAATTATTTGACATTTTTAACTGCAAGGTAAAAGTGGAACTATTATTTCTAATATATGTTAGTAGGCTATAAACCTTTTTTTCTTAAAATATTTTTGTAAATTGTCCAGTGTGTAATTCTTTTTTCTTGACGACTGTTGCATAATCACCCTATTTATTTGTATTGTGTTTTTAGCATCGTAGGTTACATTTTTCTTTATCATTCTTAATTAATTTGATGTATTATAGCCAGTATAATAAATAACTGTGACATGGATATGTCGGGAAGTTGTCATTATCCATTGGTTTATAATTTATTTTCTGGTTTATTTATAATTTTCTGAAACTTAGTTTTAATTTACTAAGATGGAATGTGTATCCTAGATGGCGTATAACAAATGTATCAGAACATTTTTGTTTTAAAATCAGTCGGTATAGGTTTTACGAAAAAAAATTGATTCTACTTAACGTTGTCTAACCCGATCAAGATCTAAACACCCTAATGGACGGACTAATAAATTTAAAAATGAATTCCCAATTTAAATGAACATAAATCCCGTATCACTTTCTTCTTTTAATTTCCCGTAAGGGAAATCTGCAAAAACGAATTACTAAGTACTGGCTATCCAACTATGGGACATGTCTAGCACCCAATATTGATATTTACAACTGATTTTACCAAGGCGCACTTTACAGCTAAAAAATTAATAACTTATATTTAGCATAGCTTATGTATTGGAGTAACTCTGACAGAATCAATTCTCTTTCGATTGGAAGTCTCTTTCCGTCTCGACGTTATAGAGGTTGCTGGCCTGAAGAAAAGATGAGTGCTCCTTTGGCATTATTCATATAGAATGCTATACCAGAATATATCCAATATTAATGCTAATTCGAAGGAGTCCTCTGTATCATCCCAATCTGCAGGGATCCTGAAGATGGACAAGAAAGACTTATTAGCAAGAAGGCGAGAAACCTGTTCTGATTATGTTGAAATATTCATGGACTAGATGTGGAAGGGATGGGTACTCCGTGCCTACCTCACTGCCTTCTACCCAGCTGCTCATGATTATGCAGTTAACTATTCAACTTCTCATTACAATAACCCAGTATTCTACCTCCCTTGTCCTTAGTCAATAGTACAACTATTTATACAAATGGATCAAACCAATAGCTATCCCAAACTTAATGGTCCTTTTCCAATTAAGGCACCAGATACTTAGAATAATTTGGTCAGCATTGGAATGTATACTATCTAGAATAAATGTTCAGAGGTTATTAAATTACCGTAAGGCTTCTATTGTGACCATCTATAAATGCTGCTCTTTCACAGCCCGAAATATATACTTAGGGCACTTTTCTCCTAAATTCATGTATATATGACACACCTGATATCATCGGGTCAATGACGATTGAAATGTTTGAGTTAAGTAGTATAGTTACAGTGTCAAGGCAGCACTTGGCAGATCTCCAGATATGAACCTAGGCTCAGATCTAGTTAAGGACTGCAAAGCCTAGTAGTTAGTTTCTGGAATTAATTATTATGTAAATTTATTGAATTATATGACTAGAGATTTTATTTAGTGTGTTCTTCATTAAAAAACTTCCCATCTCTCATATGGAAGCGAAAAAAACACTCAAAGTTACATGAGAATATCAAGACATATGCCTTAATAGGCATGACTAAACTTTCACTCTCTCCTTCAAGGATCACGAAGGTCCTAAAAAAATGCTTCTAATATCTGATTACACAACGTCTTTTCTTGACTTTCTAGAAATCAAAATTCGTCAACCGGGAAATCGGTGCAGATCATCTGCCCACACATCCTGAATTATGGTCACAATCAGCGATAAATCGTTTGTCTCATAGATGTTGTTATATACATTCTTTCTCTATCGTAAATATTAACCGAGATATTTGATTTTTTTCAATTTTCAGCCTTCAATAAACCCCTTCTTTATTCTTCAATAAAACTCAATTCTCTATCATTGCACATTATGAATATACCAACATATCATAAACCGCCTTATTTCAAGCTGAAATATCAAATATTGTGTTCAATAAATCATTTCTAGATGAGATACATGCTAATACGTTCTGGTGACCTTCGCCACCATGTCTTTTGTTCTTGGATTACTAAAATTAGAGGGATTCAGATGAAAATTTATGAAGTGCTGTAATTTATAGTGTACCAGAACGTCACTATAAATTACAGCACTAGATATAATAGTTTTCAACAAAATTAATATATTACATTCAGATATATTTTAGTAATTGTTTTTCTTCCCGACCAAGAATATCTCCATCTATTCAGCTCTGATGACCTTTTTGTTTGCATCTAATGCTCTACTCTTATTCAATAACGTGATAGCTGGTAGGATTAGGTGAAAACATAGTATCTTAATAATTGTTATTGATTTTTTTTTATTATGAATCATTCGGTTTTGGCACAATAGTTACCATAATCAGACCTCAAGGTTATTCAACCACATTCTCACCCTTTCCACTCAGTAACGTCTAAAGCGTTATTCATTATAGGAGTGGGGGGGGGGGTATGTAGACGCTCACAGATGAAAATTCATTCCTTATCCATGGATTCATCACATATAATCACGTTCGGCCGTTTGCGTGTTTCATGTAGTTGCTGGACTTCAGAATATATTTATCAGAGGCATTTTTTTCTTTTGGTCGTTCCCGACTCTTGAAGTAGGCTGTGCTGTGCCTCACGATTTATTCAGGGATGTGCAATTATTTCCACAATGCCTCTTCTTCTTTATAATGAAAAAAAAACAAACTGAATTTTATTCCCTCACCAACCAATTTATGGTGAGTCCGTCATAGAGCCATAAATCCTGAACAGGAATTTAACTAAATTACTTCATTAAAACTAATGCCTGCGCACTCAATTGTATCCTGTACTCAATGAAAACGTTAAAACAATATTCTGTCATAAGCATGGTATTTCAGGAATGAAGTATTGGAGGAGTGAGTGTCAGCCTGAAAACGAAAGAAATGATCCCTGGCTACTTTTTCTTCTACAGCATCGGACGATATTGATATATTTGTCTTAGAGATTTCCACTTCTTCAGTATACGTCACTTGCAGTGAATGGCCGTTATAAATGGTCCCACCTAGAATCGATTTTATTTTTTTGAAGTACCAAAGTTGGGTAAACACCTGAAAAAACTTGGCTTAATTTTACATAACCCTGAATTTCTTGCTTTGATTATTATTTATAGCTATGGTTTATTTGTATAAAAATTATTCTTGAAGTCGGGGAATATTTGAGGTTTTTTTATTTTTTAATTTAAATGATTTCATTAATATAAAGCTAAAATTGTGGCAAAAATTTGCCTGCGAACAAGAGAACTTAAGTAAAGGTAAAGATGGGGATGTATTTATAGATCATTTAGGGATTAAGAAAAATGATCCTACACATATTTTTTTTGGCCTCTAATAGGGTTCAAGTTATTTGAAACTCTCGTTGAAATTTTCCTTCGTTCCCTTTAACTCCTACTTCTCTCCTAACCCTCTCGTCGGCTTAGTTTTCTGGTTAATACCAGAGAAGTAAATATACTGAAAAAGTTTATATTCCGAGTTTGGTACAAGGGAATTATCGATTACTGTAAAAGAGGAATCACATTCGAATCCGAGATTGCATACTATATTTATCAGCTTTTCCTTAGCAAATTAGAGGAAAACACCTCTAGTGATCGCAATTTCCTTTGTTCATTTTCAAACTCGATATATAAGTATTTCATGTAAAACTAAAGGTCTAAGCTTGTTAACAACTGATATTGCATGAGAGGGAGTTGGGGTAGAGGGAAGGGTCTAGAGTTGGGGTGGCAAAAATTAAAACTATTTCCGTTGTGGGTTGTAACGAATAATGTTATATAAATAATCCTGTTGAAAATTTAGTCCCCTTCAATTGCTGTTGAATACAATGTTTCTCCGACTATGAGATTAACAAAGATATTTGGAGTTTCTTGGTTTTCACCCTTCAGTAAACCCCACTCCTACTCATTTCATATTAGTAGTAAGACAATGTATCGCAAAGAGCCTCACTGTATACACAAAACATTCATAGCGAATATCTTTTAGGTGGCTCAAGATGTTTCTTCCATGATTTACAATGCCAACAGAAAAGAAATATAATACATATACAGAGCACACTGACATGAATCCTAATCTGAATCCTCTAATCATTGACTAACGAAAAAATACAATATTTTAAAGAGCATCCACAATAACCCAAAAATTGCATTCAATACAATTCAAAATACACGCAATCATTGATAAAAGAATAAGGGTTGTTAGGAAAGATTTGAAATGTAGTGATGATAAGAGAAGGGGTGAGTATTTTGGGAGGGTATGGCGTATGAGATGCGAGCTGTAAATTAAAGGGGGCGATAGTCCAGAAGTCAGGGGTGGATTAATTAGAGTTAGTCACGCTAGAAGCGTTGTAGTCGATAGAAACATAGGGTTTAGCCACCGAGGCTTGGTTACACGCATTTTATAAAATAAACCCTTTAGCAGGAAGGTTGGCTTCCCTTTTCTCATTTACACCAACCTCTGTATCATAACTGTATTTAGATGACTGAATTTCTGTAGAAACTGACTTTAGATGGTACTGCCCTCATCTTGAAGATAAAAATGTACATTAAAGTCCCTACATAATCAAACTTTTTTTTTTTCTGATTAAAATCATTCTGCTAGCCAGGTGGTAAAAGTGCCTATTGAGCTCCAGATATCCCACTTTAATTAATCTATTTAATTAATTGAGTACATATATTAAAATTAATAGAGACGATGCAAACTCTTCCGAATCAAAGAAGTACGCCAAATTCTATTCTAGAGCATTCAGTAGTGGAATGACAAGGGTCTAGTGTATAAATCAATTTGTCATACCCTCGGTACGAAGAAGACGTTGAACCTCCTAGATCTCGAGAAATGGTAAACTGGCCGTTGGTAATCTGACTATTTTTGGACTTCATTGGTTAATGTTATTAGGGGTTGGGGTTGATCACTTACTCCGTAAAACATTGATCACTAATCCTTCAGATCTATAATACCAACCGAAATAAATAAAAATATATGCATACATAACGCTTTTGTAAACACGACTTCTCGCCTCATAAGGTGCGCCATACGCTAGAAGTACACCCTCCAGCCTTCCCTTTCTTCGACATGACTTAACCATCTAACTCTTCCTATCATAATAGGACAGCCAGTATAAAGTGGTTGTTAAATATCCAGTAGTAAGGCTTTGCTTTACAATCTCCTTCTTATGCTGTTATTTAATGGATTAATTTTTTTTTCCTTTCCGTCTTCTCTCTAAGACTCTGATAATGCTCCTGTTTTTCTTGATATGAGTTCACGTTTCAGTGTCATTCGTTTCCTTGATGAAACTTGATTTTTTTTTTTTAACCGCCTACAAACGTTCACACACAGATATATATGCTTGACTGACATGTTACGCAAAAATTATCTACCCTCACCTCTGTAGCTATATAAAACATTTTTTAAATATATTATGAATAATGTTAGCCCCTAATGTAAATAAAAATTATATTCTAATAATAATAATAATAACTATCAATTATATGTCACATTTGGTGAACAATTATGCGCAAGTCACCTTTGGTGAACTTAAAAATCGAGAGAAAGAAAGAAAATTATATTTTGGTCCAATACAACAAATGGTTACATTTATTAGAAGATTAAGATATTTTGGTACAACCTCGAACGTAGTTGTCCTTCCGTTGCTGCACCTAAATTATAATGGGTGGCTCCACTTGACATTGGAAGGGAGGCATGATATTTCCTTACAAGTTGTGAAAGGTGAACTGAAATAGGAGCAACCTCCAATTACCTCTGGATTTAGTTTTCCTTACAAACCAAGGAGCATTCGCCGCTATCCGAAGTACATTGCTCTGGAAGGACTGAAGTCTCTTCTTGTGTGTTGCTGATGCTCAGCCAGACTGGGCATGCTTATGTTAATATAGGGAGTATTAATTTTTTGTCCCAAGTCAGTTTCAGTGGTGTTTTTTTTATTTATTAACGAGTATATTTGTGCAAGTCGTGTGTGTGCTTGTTGAAATTTAAAGTGGATATGATGGCCCCATGTAAGTCATGTGTCAAAATATACTCCATAGATACATACTACATAGATAGCGGATACTCAGGTCCTTCGGTGTCCAAGGAATTGAGTGATGACCAATTTTCAGATCAGGAAGATCTTCGTTCTTAGACGAAGAGAAAAAAATCTTGGTCTACGTTTTTTCAGTGTTCAAAGAGAGCTTCCACTTCTTGAACCATGTTGAGACCTGCTCGGCTGCTGTTTGGAGATGGAGTAAGGAAGTGTTTGAGGTATTGTCTTGAGTGGGGAGGAGTGTGTCGTCTACGAAGGTAGCTAACGCAGAATTTTCCACCTGCGGGATGTCACTACAGTAGAGGATGTAGAGCAAAGGACTAAGTATGGATCCTTGGGGTACGCTTGCTTTGATATTGCGGTTCGTGCTAAGTGTGTTTTTTTATTTTAACTTTGAATGTTCTTTCTTGTAAAAAGGATGTAATAACACTATAGAGGTATGCTGGGGTGTTCGTAATTCTAAGTTTATGCAGCAGTCCTTCGTGCCACACAGAGTCAAACGAATTTCAAAAATCCAGGAAGACCTCCGTTGTATACTGCTTATGCTCAATGCCTTGTGTGATGACTTCCGAAACTCTTTTAAGTTGTTGGATGGCCGAATGATGAGGCTTACAGGTAAATTAATGGTGAGGGATGATGTCCATGAGAAGCTTTCTAAGTCTATCATTAACCAGGCGTTCTAGAATCTTCCCCGTCGTGTTAAGAAGGCTTATGGGGCGGTAGCTTGCAGGGTTTCCTCGCGGTTTACCTGGTTTTTGAAAGAAATATAATATGAGCGTGTTTCCACTTCTCCAGAAAGTGCCTCATCTGAAGCAGGCGTGAAATGTGCTTGTTAGCAGAGCAATACATTTGCGGGGAAGCTTTTTTAAAACTGCGTTGGTTATTTGATCTTCGTCAGGAGATTTCTTATGGGGAAGTTTGTGAGGAAATTTCTTTGGGGATATAAAGTCAGTGCTGTGGTTCGTCAGACTAGTGTGTATGAAGAATTTAAAAATCGTCCTAACATGTTAAATATTTCTCAATTTAACTGCTTCGATAACTCAATTCTCCACCCTTTTTGGACGTATTTTTCAAACACTAGCTTTGATCTCTGCCTTAACCATCCTGACGAAATCTTGGATATCTAACTAGTCCAGGTGGACTTTGCGGCTGGGCTAGTGAACTATTGACTTACGGCAGGGCCAAGGGGAGGCGAAAACGTCGTCCGGTAAAATGATATATGTGCATGCATAATGTGTGTTTGTTTCTGTGTAAGTGAGTGAATATATATATATATATATATATATATATATATATATATATATATATATATATATATATATATATATATATATTGTATTTAAATAGAGATAGATAGACAGGTAGATAGATAGGTGGTCGTAGTTAGATTCATTTCTCTATTAATACTCCAACGGTTTCATATGTAACTAAAGATCAAGTTCGTTGGTGGTTGGACTTGGACCAGCAGAAGGGGATGGCGTTTAGAGAAACATTCTATATATATATATATATATATATATATATATATATATACATATATATACTAGTTCAGATACCCGGCTTCGCCCGGGAATTCATTTGAGGATGAATGATGATGGTATTTTTTTGACAAGCCTTTATTTTGCACACTATTTTGACATTTACCCAACCCAGTGTTTAGGGTTTATACCCGTTGTTGTCATTTATTAATAATAAAATTAATTTTTTATGTAAGATTTCACTGTTCTCCATATTGTCATATTTCCCGTCTCCTGTGTATTATGCATAGATTTCAGCTATTAAGGACAAAATATTAACATTGATTTGAATTCATTTTTCCAGCTGAGGTACCTGATAGTTCAAATAGGAATGAATTGTTGAGCATATCAATATTTCTACGCAAATTACTTGCTCCACACATTGTTCCTGGAGAAATGTATAAAAAAAAAAAAAAAAAAAAAAAGTTAATCTAAATAACAAAGTAAACAACTTTTGTTATGTGCATGTTTGTCGAAAAACAAATAGACAATGAAATATTGCGAATTTTTATTCAGGCCTCCCTTATAACCCCCACTCCCGTTCGAACCTAAAACTTTTAATATAGCTTATAATCATAGAAGAATTCATGCTAAATGACATACCGAGTTTTGTTAAGTTCGCTTCAATCGTTAGCGCCCAATAAAATAGTTGACTCCCGCTTTAGTTTATAGTGTATATCTCGTTTATACATTGTTAAAAGAAAAAATAAATATCACAAAAGTTCCTCTAAATAACTAAGTAAACAACTTTTGTTATGTTCATATTTGCCGAAAACCCAATAGGAAACGAAATATCGCTATTTTTAATTTCTGGCTTCCCTCATAACCCCCACTCCTGCCCATCCCTAGAAATATTGGTATGGCTTGTTATAATAAAAGAGTTAGTGCTAATACATATACCGAGATTTATTTATTTCGGTTGGGTCTTTTGTCCCAAATAAAATTGTTCACTTCCGTTATAGGTTTTAGCGTATATCTCGTTTATAATTCGGTATACGAAAAAAGTGTATATAACAAACGTTACTCTAAATAACAAAATAAACAACTTTTGTCATGTTCATATTTGCCGAAAAACCAATAGGAAACGAAATATCGCTATTTTTAATTTATGGCTTACCTTATAACCCCCACTCCTGTTCATCTCAGAAGATATTAATATAGCCTAAAGTCTAAGTTGGGTTAGTAGTAATATACATACCATGTTTCATAAAATTCGGTTCAGCCGTTTATGCATGAAAAGGTAACAAACAAATAAACAAACACACACGAAAGAAACAAAATGCAGTTATGGTGTCTATGACATGTGAAACGAAAAGTTATCGTGAAAATTCGCGAAAAAAATCAATCAAAATACAGACAGAGGTTACAATTTTATATATATACTAGCTCAGATACCCGGCTTCGCCCGGGAATTCATTTGAGGCTGAATGGTGATGGTATTTTTTAGCATGCTTTACATTGCACAATATTTTGACATTTACCCGTCCCAGTGTTTAGGATTGATACCCGTCTTTCCCGTGGGTTTTCTAATAATAGAATTAATTGTTCGATAAGGCTTCACAGTCTTCGATATTTTTATATTTCCCGTCTCTTATACATGTAAATATGGTGAATTTTTATTTCAGGCCTCCCTTATAACCCCCCTCCCGTTTGAACCTAGAAATATAACTTATAATCATGGAAGAATTAATGCTAATTGACATACCGAGTTTTGTTAAGTTCGGTTCAGCCGTTAGTGCCCGCTAAAGTTTTAATGTATAACTCATTTATACTTAGGGATACGACAAAAGTTTATATAACAAAAGTTACTCCAAATAACAAAATAGACAACTTTTGTTATGTTTATATTTGCGGAAAAACCAATAGGAAACGAAATATCGCTATTTTTAATTTCAGGCTTCCCTTATAACCCCTACTCCTACCCGTCCATAGAAATGTTGGTATGGCTTATAATAATGAAGGCCTCACTGGTAATACACATACCGAGTTTTATTTAGTTTGGTTGAGTCTTTTTTGGCAAATGATATTGTTGACTCCCGCTATCATGTTTAGCGTATAACGCATATAAACTTCGGTATACGACAAAAGTGTATATAACAAAAGTTACTTTAAATAACAAAATAAACAACTTTTGTTATGTGCATATTTGCCGAAAAACCAATAGAAAACGAAATATCGCTATTTTTAATTTCAGGCTTCTCTTATAACCCCCACTCCTGTTCGTCTCAGAGAAAATTAATATAGTCTAAAGTCTAAGTTGGGTTAGTAGTAGTATACATACCAAATTTCAGAAAATTCGGTTCAGCCGTTTATGCGTGAAAATCGCGAAAAAAATCATGTACAGACAGAGGTTATATATATATATATATATATATATATATATATATATATATATATATATATATATCTGTTCTTGAGCCTGATCAAAAATGTTATATAACTAATCTTATTGAATATTAAATATCTGCAATTCTTATTCTACACGTAGATTACGTAACTCGGTTCCAGCTTTTTGTAAACCTCCACTTCTACTCTTATCACGTTAACAATAAGCCAATGTACTATGAAAATTCTTACTAGGAGCTTGAGTACAACATATTGCTTTAATCGGTTCCTTATCTACTACGCGAAATACATGCAAATATTACAGGTATGTAGACATCTTTATATAGCTACGGTCTCGATTAAAAAAATGTATATTTGATAAATACCTTTCTTTATATTTATCTTATTAATGGATCACCGAATATCATATTCATTAATGGCTATAATCGTGACAGAAAGCGAGGTTAAAGGGGGTAATTCTAAAATTCGAAATATGTGACTTCATTGGTTTTCAGCATAGAATTACCCTCGTTACTTCTCAATCGATTTTAGCAGATTTCCCTTAAGGGAAACCACCTACTGAGGTCGTACTCATGACGCGATTTTCGAAAAATTTCTTCAAATGTCCATCGATCCTACCCAGGAGATGACGAAAATGAGATCCGTTCAAAATTATATATATATATATATATAAATATTTGTCTGTTAACACTTTAGCGGTCGCAATTTTTATTCAATCGTCACCAAACACGGTATTTAATCGTTTTAGGTAAAAAGGAAGATCAAGTTCGTTAACGGCTGAAATCGGACCAGTGGGAGGGGGGTTTAGAGGGGGGATTTTCGAAAATTAGAAATATCTCTGTTACTATACGTCGGATCGAAAAATTGTATAGAATCAATCTTATTGCAAATTAAATTTACTATAAATATTGTTATATACATTTATTCTCTATCTTGAATATTAACCGAGATATTGGCATTTTTCAGTTTTCACCCATCAGCAAACCGCCACTTCTACTCATGTAACATAAACAATACTCAGCTACATAATAAATCACATTATTCGAAGTTTAAATACCAAAAATTGTATTCAAGAGACCTTTATTATACGAAATACATGCAAATATGTCCCGGTGACCCCCCCCCCGGTCTTAAGGTTTTGGACTACTAAAATTTGATTGATTGAGATAACAATTATTCTGACTTATTATTAATTACAGTACTAGATATAGTAAATAGTTCTCAATAAAATTAATGTTATATTCTGATATATTTCAGTAATTGTTTTTCTTTCCGGTGTGAAGCGGGCAGACCCGTTTGTTAACATTTCTAACCTAACGCTTCCTGTCGGCAGGTTATTGAAATTGGATGAAACATTTCTTATTTCCGTTTGTATTTATTCACGGTGGTGTTGTGTTGCCAGTACGTAGATTTATCTATTAGTAAACTACACGAGGAAATCTGCTTAGTTTACGCAGCCCCTGCATGGCGGACTTTTTTTCCCTTGAATAACCGTGTCTCTCACTCTACATCATACAGCTTGCATTTCGATTACTGTGAACAAATGATTATCTCTATAGGAAAAATAGATAATGGAAGATGAAATGAGATCACCAGCGTGGCATTTCAACAAGTGGGCAGCTACTCAGTTTACGCAGCTCCCAGGCCTCTTGTGGGAAAATAATTACCTGAAAATGAATTCACTTTTTGGTAGAAAGTGAGAAAATGGATATAGAAAGAGCTAAGAGCTAGAGAAAAGGGGAGTTATTGGTGGTGAGGAATCGGCGGTGTGTCCCTTCCGTTCATGCACAAGTGAGCCGGAGGGATTGTAGAGGACAAACCCCTGGTCGATAGGCTCCTACTACTGCAGCCTCTCTCCCAACACTAACTACCTCGCAAGAACAAGAGGGGTGTCTCTCACATACCACGAGAAAAACGTCCGTCACGCTGGGGCTGCGTAAACTAAGCATATTTCCCACGCAAAGTTCTACAATAGATACATCTTCATACTGGTAGCACCACCGTGAATGTTAATTGGATAAATTCAAACGGTAATGAGAAATCTTTCTCTCAATAAAATAAAAAGTGCCGGAAATAGTAGACCCTTAGAGCAAATAATATCTTATTGAGGAGTCCGGTGTAATGTTTATTTCAATAGATTTAATTTTAATATTTATTTTTATAGTTCTAACTTTGTTGTTATTTTAATGGTTATTTTAATAAGCTTTAAGTTTCAAGTTTATTTTAATGGATTTAATTTTAATATTTATTTTTATAGTTCTAACTTTGTTGTTATTTTATTGTTCATTTTAATGAGCCTTAAGTTTAATGTTTATTTTTATGGATTTATTTTTTAGCTCTAACTTTGTTGTTATTTTAGTGGTTGTGATTTTAATGTTTGTTTTTTTAATGAGCTTCGTTATTTGGTTTAATACTGTTATTTAATAGTTAATTAGAAATGCATTTTTTTGCAGCCCATAGGTTTAGTCTAATTAATAATAGCATAATAATTCTTCTTGGTATTTATTTATATAGCTTGTTTGAAAATTTATTCAGTCTTAATTGTTTTCAATTTATTTATTAATGGACACCACATCGAAGGTGATTTGCCCTTTCAAAAGTAATAACAGGTAACAATAACAAAAAACATACCTTAACAGCAAGTAACAATAATAAATACCTTAACAACAAATAATAACAAAAAATACCTTAACAGCAAGTAACAATAATAAATACCTTAGCAACAAGTAATAATAACAAATGCCTTAGCAAAAAGTAATAATAACAAATACATTAACAACAAGGGACAATAATAAATACCTAAACAACAAGTAATAATAACATATACCTTAACAACAAGCAACAATAGCAATAATACTAATAATAACAAGTACCAAAAAAAAAAAAAAAAAAATATATATACATATACAGTTGGTGGATGATTAATGCATGTTAAATGTTATCATATATTTCAATTTTGTGTAAGTATGAGAATATATTGTTAATGTGTGGGCTGCCTTCCGTCAATAGTTCTTGTAAGTCGTAGGGGAAGTCCTGGTGTTGTCGTTTTCGGCATTCTGTCAGTATATGTCTTATCGTCAAGGGAGTGTTACAAGTTGAGCAAGTAGGTCTGTCAGTCTTTGTCATTAAGTATGAGTGTGTTAATTTAGTGTGGCCGATTCTAAGTCTCGAGAGAACTACTTCTTCTCTCCTAGAGTTTCTGAAACTTGATGGCCACATGCAAATAGTGTTCTTTATAGCTCGAAGTTTGTTGTCAGTACTTGTGTTAGTCCAGTCGGTTTGCCATGTATCTAAGATGAGGTGTTTTGTTTGTCTTGAAATATCTTCATGTAGTACATCTATTTGTTCATAATCAAGTTTTCCAGCTGCTTTTTTGGCCTCAGAGTCGGCAGTCTCATTCAGTCCTAGGTTTTCGTGTCCTGGTAACCAGTAGAATGTAGTGTGTTTATTTAGAATGGTAAGCTCATGTTTTATTTTTTGGGCCATTGGGTGATTTGTGTAAATATTGTTTAGTATTTGAAGGGAACCTAAGGAATCCGTGCAAATGATAACGTGTTTGCTTAGTGATGTGTGGGTGTTCTTGAGGGCCAATAGAATACCTTGGAGCTCGGCTCCTAGAATACTGTAACAAGGAGGCAGTGTCTGCGTGATTACATTTCCCTCTCTTACTGCAGCTGATCCAACTCCCTTCTCGTTTTTAGACCCATCAGTGAACCACAAAGTGTGTTCTTGTTTTCCCTGTAAAAATTCGTTGAAGTGTGCCCGGTACTGGGATTTTGATAGTGTATTAGATTTTTTAAATTTTGTGAGTGTTAAGTCTGTGGTGTATCTAATAAGCCAAGGGGGTTTCTCAGTTGGTTTTTGGGGACAAATATCATAGTTTGGGAGGTTTAAATTGTGCTTTAACGTTTTGTAGCGTAAACATACTGGACGGTTATGAGTTGGTCTCAGTTCATATAGGTCTTCGTATTTATTCTCTAGAATATTTTCAATGCACGAGGGCGTGGGGAATGATTTTATTTTATAGAAATATTTTGCTAATAAATATTTTCTTCTTTTGTCTAGAGAGGGTTCTACAGCTTCTACCTCAAGACTGTCTATAGGACTTGATCTGAATGCACCTAGTGCTAGTCGTAAGCCTGAATTGTGTATAGTGTTAAGCATATTTAGTACTGTGGGCTTGGCGGATGAATATACTACACTACCGTAATCTAAAAGTGATCTTGTGTAGCAACGATACATGTCTAACATTACTTTTCTGTCAGCTCCCCATTTTGTATTGCTTAGAATCCTCATAAGATGTAGCGACTTCTTACATTTTGCGAGGAGGATCTTTAAATGGGGCACCCATGTCAATCGTTGGTCAAATTGTATTCCTAAAAATTTCAATACGTTTGTTTGAGGAATGGGGGTATTGTAGAGTGTTAGTTGGAAATGTGTATTTCGTCTTTTCCTAGTAAATAATATGGATGATGTTTTGTTGGTGGAGAATTTCAATCCCACCTTGTCAGCCCATTGTTCCAGTAATGTAATTGTGTGCTGTATTCGTTCCTGTGCTTTTGTAACACAAGAATCAGAATAAAAAATTAAAATGTCGTCAACATACAGGCAGTATTGGATATCTGCTGGGATGTATTCTTGAATGGTATCCATTGCAGTAAGAAACAAGGTTGTGCTGAGTACGCTTCCCTGCGGAACACCCATATATATATATATATATATATATATATATATATATATATATATATATAAAGTCGGCCTAGCGTGCGTGTGCCTGCGAATTCCCATGATTGGGCAACTCAAAATACGGTCTGAAGAATGTTGGGCTTTGATGACTGCGATGTTTTTTGCCCAAAACAAACAAACAAAACAGGAGTCCGGACATTAATGAGCCCGAAAAGTAGAGATTGTAGTTTATCTTGAACTTTTCTGTATATGTTTCTTATATCATAGAACTACATTCATGTTTTTTCCCTCGGCTTTAGAACAGCATATTTTGAAAAGCAATGATAACGACTGTTGATAAGGAATCATTTTCTGTTGCCCATATGGCCCATTAGAGGCCTCCACATGCCCATTAAGGCAACATAAAGGTTGCCAACCTTCTTGAGAGAAAAACGCTTGCATAATTAATTAATGATTTAATCCATGACATTTGTGATTCAAGAAGTCTACTATAGGGATCAGATAAATATAATGAAAGCCTGCCATGAACTGGACATTCTAATATGGATTCAATACCATCCGTCTATGACTAATACTTAACTGATCCAGTAGTCATCCAATATTTTTACATTATTTACAGAACAAAAAACCCCTCACAGTTCTTTCCCACGCAGTTTTACAAAAGATAAATCTACATGTTGGTAACACATAACACCACCCTCAATATAAAGTGAATAAATACATACGGTAATGAAAAATCTTTCAGTCAATTTATATGTTAATAACCTCTTCAACGGGAATCGTCTTAATTGTAAACAAACAAATCAGCCAACCTCTCAGAGCTGAATAGAAAGATTGAGAAATTTCCCGAACTGGAAAGAAAAACAGTTACTGAAATATATCTGAATAAATAAAATTTATTGAAAACTATTTACTATAGCTAGTTGTGTAATTTATAATGAATCAGAATAAGTTTTACATCAATTACTCAAATTTAAGTAATCCAAGAACAAAAGAAGGGGGGGAACAGAACAACATAACATATTTGGATATATCTTACAAAGTAAAAGTTCAGTAGAAATAATATTTGCTATTTAACCTTGGAATGAAATGGTTCATGATATAACAGCTCATATTATTAATATGACATGAGTAGGAGTGGGGGTTTGTTTAAAGGCTGAAAATTGAACAACGAAAATATCTTGGTTAATATTGAAGATATTTTTTATTTATTTATTTGTTACTTAGAGCTCCGCAACTATGGCGACTTTGCTCTTCTTAGACATGGGGAACACAAAACAAAAACAAAAAACAACAACAAACAACATAAACAAAATAACAGATAATTGAACACGAAATAATATATAGAACAAAACTAAGGGAACGCAATACAAAACAAAAGAAGAAACACGAACACAACATAGAAATAAAAACAGTCGGTAAATAAATAAGTGAAAAGAAAGCTTGATAACTTTGAAACAAAAACTAAATAGGTCTCTCTCTCACACAGACACACACACACACACACACACAAACACAAACATATAAGCACGCACACACATTAAAAATGTTAAAATATGTAATTAAATATTCTCAAACTGCCCTATTGTTTTCTCTATTGAAGATAGAGAATAAATTAATACAATGCATAACAATATTTATAATACATTTAAATTACAACAAGATTGTTTCTATACAATTTTTCGATCCAACGTATAGTAATCTAGATATTTTGATTGGAAAATCCCCATTTCGTTATTCTTTCCGGTGAAAAATATTTCTATCTATCTGTTCAGCTCTGAGTAGTTATCAGACCTGTTTGATTACAATTCAGCCGCTTTCCCTTGAGAGCTTATTAAAATTAACTGAGATATTTCTCATTACCGTTTGTATTTATCCACGGTGGCGTGAAGTGTTACCAGTATGCAGATTTCTCTATTGTAAAACTTCACATTGGAAATATGCTTAATTTACGCAGCACCTGCGTGAGGGACTTTTTTCTGAGAGACTTATGGAGGATTCTATTGCCGCGGAGTGGGTTCAAAGGACTGAAAAACCACGTATTTTGGTATAGTAACGTCATCGGTTATCTCTAAACATCTCTGAAAACAATAAACAATCAGAAATCCTCCTGATAAGAGCTATAAAAATAAAAATATATATTATTTGTTAGTTTAGTGAATTGGAAACTACAAATTAAATTGAATAAATATTTTCGATTCAAACTACCTAAACACGTATGTATTTATAATATTTACTAACCTCCGATAAGGGTTTAATTACACTGTATTGAAACAGTCCAAATTCATACCTAAAATAATGTACTTAAAAGCATTCCATTTAATGAGCAATTCCAAGTAAAACATTTGTAGGTATTATTTGTGATTGAAGCTAAAGATGCTTTTAAACAGTGAGAATTGAGGATATACTCTAGGACATGACAGGGGAAGAGTCGAGAGAAGAGAAGGGTTAGAGCAATTTATCGGATGGTAGATTTGGCTACAGCCCTGACACAAAGGCTTAACAAGTTACCCTTAAAAAAGCTGTGCATTAATACCTGTCAAAACTGTAGAGAGATTGAATGGCTAAAAACGTGAACGAGGGTTTGGCTGACACACCAAACGAATATAGACAAAAAAGTTTTATCGTCCGAACAGTTTCTCTTTGACTATAGGAAGGTTATGGCGGTCTGTGACGAATGCGCCTGCGTTTTATCTCTCTTCAATATTTCTTCTTACGGAATCACCATTTGAAAATGTTTACCTATTATGGTACTTCTGTACATTGAATTTGTACGAATTTAGCGGGGTATTGTTTTTAGCAGATTTCCCTTTAATAGATTTCTTAAGAATCTTTCTGGCACTATTAATGACTTGATTAAAATCTCTGGGTAAGTTCCTGGATGGATGTGGACCAGATCACTGACAGCCCGAACTCATACGGCGCAGAGGTAGTCTCTCTGCAATATTGAGGTGTTTTTATGTTCCATAATAGCAGGCTATACGTAATCGCTAGTGTGTATTTTCAGTTTATTCATTTAACGCTCTGATCATGGGAAAATAAACTGCTAGCAGTCAACATTATTTTGAACCAATCTGGAGTAAGCTACAAACAAATTTAAAGCGTTTTTATGAACGTTGTTATGGATGTATGTAGTACTTCCAAGCTACACCGGATAGTTGATCCCGTGATCAAGCAACCTGATTTTTAAGAGAACGAAGAAGGGAATAGTCCCGCAAGGAGGAGGCGTGGTTTACCGTAGCCTTCTGCATCCAGCAATATAACTCCATTCAAACCCGTAAATGAATTACTGGAGAAAATCCTACTCAGGCCAAAGATGTTAGATAACCGTATGTCCGTAGTCTGTAGCCTGCATAAGGTGACTAATGATAGACATTAGCGTGTACAGTTATGAAAAGTGTAACTTTAATCTCCGTTTCATTTTTGCCACACTTACATGCTGTAAGTGAGTATTTAGACAAGGATTAATAAACATAAATACTATTAAGGTCTTCGGGCATTGACCGTGTCTTCATTTTTGTTTGCTAACGTTTCGCTAGACATGCTTATAGCTTCCTCAGGGCTATCTCTGAGACTGAAGAGTTGTGTGTTCACGTCAGATATATAGTGAGTCTTATCCGGTTTCCTTGGACGGAGTCTTCCCTTCCATGTGTCTACGGATACTTCTTCCGGTGGCCGTTCACTGACTACACCGTCGTTTTTGTTTCTTATCTGTGGTCTCTATGGAATGACGGGCTTCCAGAGTTGCTGAGTCTGTATCCATCCTTTCTGTTGAAGTTATTTGGGCATTTTGCTATGTCTATGGCTTCTCGAACAAGTCTTTCTTGGTATCGGTCCACCGTTGCTAGCACCTTGACTTCCTCGAATTTGATTCAACCCCGGAACAGCCGTAATACCTTTTGTTAAAGGTCCAACAGAGAAGATCTCAAGGGTACTCAAGAAGCAAGGAATAGAAACAGCATTTGACAGGAAAATAACACACATGTTACCCAGCTGCAAAGATCAACTCCATACAAAAATCTCAGGAATATACAGCATACCCTGTTCTTGCGGCTCAGAATACATTTGCCAGACCGGGAGATTGATAAACACCAGGGTCGCCGAACACAAGAATTTGAAAAAGTTTCGGACAGAAGTATCAGCAATAGCAGAACACTTCTGAAAAAATAACCCCAACATCAAATTCGATGAAGTCAAGGTGCTAGCAAAGGTGGACCGATACCAAGAAAGACTTGTTCAAGAAGCCATAGAAATAGCAAAATGCCCAAATAACTTCTACAGAGAGGATGGATACAGACTCAGCAAACTCTGGAAGCCCGTCATTCCACAGAGACCACAGATAACAAACAAAAACGACGGGATAGCCGGTGAACGGCCACCGGATGAAGTATCCGAAGACACCTGGAAGGGAAGACTCCGCCCAAGGACACCGGATAAGACTCATATATATACCTCAGGTGAACACACAACTCTTAAAGACCTTAATAGTATTAATGACCAGGACCATGGAAGTCTACGAGTATATATTAATAAACATGTTTATTTAATTTACTATTGGATTTGATCTTACATAAGTGAAGTTGAGATCAAATTGGCTTTATTTTTAATTCTGATGATTGGATTATTGTCAATTAAATTTAACTAATAATATTTTTACGTTAGTTTACTGTGGAATTGATTCAATAAATTCCTAAAGTCAGGGGGCTCCTTACGGCAGTTTTGCCACAAGGATGAGAGGGGAAATATTGCAGCAAGGGAGATACGGTAAAGAAGTAGAGCGTTTTCCCTTTGATTAGGAAAGCAACAACCATATGGAGTTAAAGATAACGAAGTCCTTTTTCCTCCACAAACATTAAATTAGTTAGAGTGCACGAAAGTTCAAAGAATGTTTATTTTACGAAGAAACTTCTGTATCTAGTTAATTAGTATGAAAATATTCGTGTATTTGTGCGAATGAGCTCTGAAAATGTAATTAGGGCTCCGAAAGTGCACCTAGTCTCATTATTTATTTGTGAAGGAAAAAGCATTTTTGCTGAACCTTTCATCTAGAATTCCTCTAAAATTCAGCTTTCTACAAAATGGAATTGCAGTGATTAGGAATGAAATCTAAACTTCATTCATCCATTCTTCATTTACCAAAAAATGCAGGAAAGGCTACATGAAATATCTCTATGATAGTTCATCATAAACTCCTGAAGCGGAGTTATCTGCTCGATAGAAGCTCCATTATCCCGGTGGAATATTTACTTTTTTACTTATTATGTAGAGCCCCGCAACTATGGCAACTTGGCTCTTCTTAAAAATCGGAGGAAAAAACGAAAAAAAGTAAATAAACGGAATACACAACATAATATAGAGAACAGAACTAAGGGAACGGAAGACAAAACACTGAAATAAACAAGAAACACGAATTCAACTTAGAACTAAAAAAGAGTGGTAAATAATAAGTAAAAAGAAAATTTAGTAACTTAGAAACAACAACTATTCATTAAATACTCCGTCACGCAGGGGCTCCGTTAATTAAGCAGATTTCCCACGTGCGCCACTTATTTGCATTTATCTCAAAACTAAAAATTTAATGAGAACAATATTTAATATTTAAGCTTCAAATAAAGTACTTCATAACATAATAGAATATTGTTAATATGAGATGAGTAGGAGAGGGGCTTTATTAAACTAAAAAATGCAAATATCTCAGTTAATAATCAAGATAGTGAAAAAATGTAAATAACAACATTTATAGAACATTACATTTTCAACAAGATTGGTTCTATACAATTTTTAATCCGACTCATCATAACGGAGATATTTCGAATTTTCGAATATTCTCCCATCTAAACCCCCCCTCTCACTGGTCCGATTTCAGCCATTAACGAACTTGATCTTTCTTTTTACATAAAACGACTAAATATCGAGTTGGTAACGATCAAACAAAATTGCGACCGCTAGAGTGGCAGCAGACATATATATATATATATATATATATATATATATATATATATATATATATATATATATATATATATACACACACACAGTTTTGAACGGACCTCATTTTTCCACGGCAGTGTTTGTTGGAAGTGAAGAATATTTACTTGGAGAGAGAAAAAAAAAAACGTCCAATTTATCGATATAAAAGACAGGTCCGAGGTATACAAAATGTATGTGGTAGATGCAAAGGAGCTTACATCGGCCAAACAGGAAGAAAGATAAGAACCCGGCGTAGAGTACATGGTTATCGCTCAGATTCTGAATTTTTCTGCCATCAAGAACAAGTGGGCCATAGTGAAGGAGCCCATGAAATGTGCTTATTACATGAGGACAAGAAAGGTAAAAAACTAAGTGCATTGGAAGGTCTGGAGATTACATTGAATAAGAAAGTTATTGGTAGTCGCTGTTTAAACAAAAAGACCGATTTTTATAAGTCTGCAATGGTGGTGGTACTGGACCTCGATATTATCTCCCGCGTGCCAGCCAGTCGCTTGCTGTCTTTCCCAATGAGCGCATGCAAGTAGGTCAGTAATATATTCCTATACCACAATAGATCTCTCATTCTCTGTATTTTATTTATTTTAAGATTTGACTTATGTACATTTACTATGTTCATTGTTAGATATTTATCTTGTGTTTTATTTATTGATGTTAATATGTTTCATGACCCTGTTGCAATGTATAGAGTATTTACTAATGTTATTTATTTTTCATGTGTAGCTCTGAAGATGGAGACACTAGTCTTTTAAAGCGCTTAGCGCTGAAATAAACAAATTGTGAAGAATTGGACCTCATTTTCGCCATCTACAAGGCAGGATCGATGGGCATTTGAAGAAAAATTTCGAAAATTCCGTCATGAGTACAACCTCAACAGCTGATTTTTCTTGAGGGAAATCTGCTAAAAGGGCATATATCATTCAAATGTAAACACGCCTCATACACGTACACTCACAAACACGTACGCACGCACACACATTAAAAATGTTTAAATTATGTAATTAAATATTGCCAAAATGCCCAATCTTTTTATCAGATTTCCCTTAAGGGAAATCACCTATTGAGGTCGTACTCATGACGCGATTTTCGAAAAATTTATAAATATGTCTGCTGCCGCTCTAGCGGTCGCAATTTTTGTTTGATCGTTACCAACTCGATATTTAGTCGTTTTATGTAAAAAGACAGATCAAGTTCGTTAATGGCTGAAATCGGACCAGTGGGAGGGGGGGGGTTTAGAGGAAGGATTTTCGAAAATTCAAAATATCTCCGTTATCATACGTCGGATCAAAATATTGTACAGAACTAATGTTATTGTAAATTAAGTTTACTATAAATATTATTCTATACATTTGTTCTCTATCTTGAATATTAACCGAGATATATGCATTTTTATTAAATGTGGGCGGTTAACGGGCGAGTGAGTTTCCCGCCCAAAAGCTAGTTCGACCGCTTTTGTATTACTTCACATGGGAAATCTGCATAGTTTACGCAGCCCTTGCGTGACGGACTTTTAAATATGTCAGGATTGTGGCAATATGTGGGCTACCCTCAGTTAGAAGTAATACCGATTATATAGACCTCCCTTATGACTCCCACTGCTGATCGTCTCCGAGAATATTAATATAGCCTAAAGTATACGTTGAAATAGTAGTTATTCACTACTATTAGTTTCGTAAAATTCGGTTCACTAGAGTCGTTAGTAATGTCATTCCCATGAATGAATACATTAAACTTGGTACCTGGTACCTTTATTAAAGACTATCACAATTTCATTGAACTTCTCAAATCCATGTTAATAAAACCTTTATCACGTTGCACGAAGAGCAAAAAGTATATTGTCCCAAACATTACTTAATCCTAAATGTCATTTTCCCCTTAATTGCATTTAATTCCTTATTTAATTAAAACCACGAAAATAAATTATATTGTAAAATAATGTAACCAGATTTTTTTACATTATTGAATGTAAACAGAATTATAATCTAAATTCTGATTAGTTGGCTAACCTGAGTGTAAGGAGGGGGGGGGGGTGACTTCCACTGTGAAAACTTTCTGCACTCCTGCTAGCCTATAAAATAGTGAGCTATTAAAGCTATTAGCTTCTCCTTACGTTTCCTTTTATTTTCCGAGTATATGGATACAACTCTTGGATTATAATACTGGGAGGTTTTGAAGTGAGGATAATATTTTTATTGCAACAAGAGAAATGTAACAACTCCCAGTTTATACAAAGGTTTTCTGTAAACCGGCTTGTAGCGGACATGTACAGATAGAGTTATAGTTTCTTCTGCGCCACGACTCTCGACCTTATATTGTTTTATGTTTAAATGTGATTTGATTCATGCACAGCAATGTAGTTTATCATTATCAGAAATGTGAATTAGTTTAAATGTCATAAATATATAATTTATGGGCATGTTATACTTAATTGTATATAGTTTAACTTGCCTATGGTGGAAGGTCATCAACAATGGAAATATCAAATCATTTTGATTTTTCTACTAGTCTCTCGCCCACACCACGCCTCATGAGGAAATATTCTAATACAAAAATGTAAATAAACTATCGGCTACATCATTCTATAGGACCATCTACTCTACCAACATGTAAAAGGGGCAAAACTGGAAGAGAGATTAAAGTAGTCTGTATACTGATACTTGCTAATATCTATCATTAGTAAGGTTATCCAGGCCGTCAGGTTACGGCGGGATGGCTGTCTAACAACTCTGGCATCGTGTGGAATTTTCTCTAATGTTGCAATTATTGGTGTGAATTGAATTTTTCTCATGAAGCCTTTATTGCTGGATGCCGCGATGCGGGTGGCAAAAGGAAACCACTGCATATCCTTGTGACCCTCGTATTCCCATGTTCTTTCCCGTGAAAATGAGGGTTATCTGGTCACGAGCTGAATTAACAGGTGTAGCCACACACGCCATGAAGTATTTAGAGTGCAGTTAATTAACGAAAAGAATGTTCGGGGTACCGTCAATTGGGATGAAATCCATATAAATGTTTAACCATTAACTTCAAAGCGGATAAATAATAGTAATACTTTAACTTCAATAAAAAATAATAATTTCCTATAAAAATATGTTTTTAAACTAATTTAAACGTTTTCTATAGAAGACTATGAAAATTCGTGTAACCTTATATTGCTTATCAAAACTTGTGGTCTCTCCGGTGTGACAGGGCCTGGTAGCACAGTTACAAGGCCCATCACATAAAGAATATTACCACATAAAGGACCAACTACAAGGCGGTATAATGTATAGTTGTAAAGAAGCTCTAAAGGAGGATACGGCTATGAAAGCTGCTCATATCAGCTATGCTATCAACAAAACCTACACACAACCTCCTAGTGCAAACATCTATCTCACTCCCGCAAACATTTTACCTCCTTTATTTTCTGCTACACCCAGGCAAGCCTTTTATAAGGGGCCTATTAAATTTACCCTAATATTATATCATGGCTGATTTCTATGAGAGTGTAAGACATCTTCAATGAGAATGAATAATTAGTAAGTCCATCAATTGAAATGAAAATAACACTTTTTAAAGTTTCCGGAGAATTATTATTATTAATATATTCTGTATATTCAGATAGAAAACAATTACAACACTTATTACAAAATACGTCATATAAGAATTTGGAACAACTTCAATAAGAGTAATAAACAGGACTAACTTTCATGGGAAGAAGGGTGTGGTTAAGAATATGAGTATTATTAAAATAGGTCTTTACGAAACAGTAACTTGCCGTACTCCATGGCTGATTTCTGCTAATAACAAATATTACCTTCAGTGTCGACGGAAACAGCTAAATATCGAGCATGGCATCAATCAAATAAACATTTTCACAACAACAAATCTTAATTTATGACATCATCATACAACAAATTTGCATGTATCTTGCATAATAAAGGTCCCTTGAAAACAATATTTGGCATTGAAGCATAGTGGTTCATGATATAAGAGCGTATTACTATTCTCACATGAGAAGAAGGGGGGGGGTTACAGAGGACAGAAAACTGAAAATGCAAATAACTCGGTTAATATTCAAGATACAGAATAAATGTATAGACAATTACATTTTTAATTAGATTGACTCTACACTAGTTTTCGATCCGACTCATAAAAACCTAGATATTTTGAATTTTCAAAATATCTCCTCTCACCTGTCTGATTTCACAAATGCACTTGACCTTTATTTTTCCATGAAACACTTATATATCTTGTTTGCTAACGATCAAATTAAAATCGCGTCACGAGTACGAACTCAATAACTGATCTCCCTTAAGATAAATCTTCTAAAATTTACGTAACTACACTAAAAGAACAACGAAATGATACGTACATAAAATATATAAGTACATATTACTTGAATAAAGGGTCAAGCCCCTGAAAATTTTTGACTACTAATAAAGGGAGATATTAACTCACAATTTAATCGTAAACACAATAATCCCCAACTCAGGCATTTTACTAGCTTTAGCTCCGCCATTCGTGCATATGCTTTTAATAATATTACTTTTATAGCAACATTAAGGGCCTGAATTGCAAGTTTCCTACCTGAAGTAGAGGTTTACCCCTTAATTGTTAGTTTGCATATGCATATCGAAGAAGAGGGAGGAAAACATAGATGATTATCCCTCCCAATGAATTATATTATGGTAATGTAATTTAAATATTGTAGACCTTTGTGGTCTGAAGAAAAACTTTATCATATGTTCTCTTACTATTAAACAAATAAAAAAAATCATTAAATAAAATCCATAGTCCCATCCTGGACATAAAAGGGTGATAATCTGTAGATAACCCGTCCCGATTAGCCTAAGTTGCAAAAAGTGGACGTTAATAAATAATAATAAGACTAATAAAAATAGTATTAACGCGTTATTTATTAACGCCCATTTTGTGCTACTTACGACTGCCCATGTACAGGTTACCACTCTTCTATCCAAGATTTTATTTAGTGAGTTTGTCACTATAGATAAATTCCTTTTGTCCACACAAGAATCGAACTAAGGGCTGAAGTTTACAAAGTTTATTAAGACCTTTGCCATAACACACAAGGCGAAGCGGAGCTCATGAAAAATTATATTTCAGAAATCCATTCACATATAGTAGTCAATTCAGTATGAAATTTCGTAAATATGTAGGCGACGGGGTAATATTTTTGTATATATTTTTCTGAATGAGCTCTCCTGGCCTTACTGTGATACGTGACGAGAATGAAATCCTGAGAGCAGTTAGCTGGGGAAAACCCTAAGAAGCTCGTTAAAACTATTGGTGATGTAATTAGAGAGAGGTTTATTGTTTGACAGGAGTGTCTCGTGAGATAAGTTTGAATAGGCGCACCACGGAAAGCTAAGAAAGGAGGGAGCAGACAAGGGGGGAAATCAATGATGCCTTATCCTTCCTTAATTACTACTTGAGCAGGCAATCCCTACTTCACTTGAGGGAACACTTGTTGATTTACTACTTTGAGCACTCAATAGGTTGCCCATAATGTTTATTCACATTATGTATAATAAGACTCCGTGTAAATGTGACCAACGGAGTGTGAATCATACCTCTCGAGAAGTTCACAGCCACCTAAATATAATTATAATCAGTGAAACTCGAATATAACAAAGATCCTTTTACTTAATATTCTACGCTTACTCCATAGAGAATACGTTCTTATGTATTACTAAAGAAATTTAATATTTTTTCATTACTAGATTTATTCCTTTTTTTAAACATTACTTAACTTCACTAAGAGGATTTAATGAAAATTCATCTAGAGCGTGTTGTTAGCTTTACGACTTATTCCCTCAGATACTTGGCAATTTCCAAAAGAAAGTGTTTTATAACTTTAAGGTTGTAAAAACCGTTCGGCTCAGCTTTCACTTTATTCGAAATGTATCCTCCCAACCCTCGCACGATTTCCCGCCCAATGTTAAAACATTATGATGCATGCTAACAAATATACTAACTAAGCAGTAAAATAAAAAATAATTTATATCTCCGTTATTTATTGTCCAATGAATTGAAAAACATTAAGTAATCAAACTTATTAATAAAGTAATGTTCTACATTACTTTTACACAATATTCTCTACCTTGATTGTCTATAGTTTCTTAGATTTTTAAGAAACGGGAAAATACAAAATCGTGTGGATCAGCGATATTTTATATACTTTGGATTGAAAAGCTTATTAATAAAGTAATTTTCTACGTTTTGTCTACATATTATTCTTTAACTTACATATCTACTCTATTTTTTATATATGTTTTCAGCCTTTATTTAAGACTCTCTCAAACTCATGTAATTTCCAATTAATAAGTGTATCACCATACATTTCATTTCCACCTTGCGCATCAATTCTTTTTAACATGGTATTTTTAGAAAGGGATAAATAGAGAATAGAAGGGGAATTTGCATAGTTAGCACGAGTTGCGACTTTCTGTTTTCATTCTCAGCACTCGAGAATTAATATTATACATAAGCTATTGATAGATCCAAAAATGTTCTGTTTTTTTTCGTACTAGTAAAAGGCGGGATGAGTATTGAGGGATGAGTTAGTTTTCATCAATAATTACATTAATTTATTTATTTTTTTGGATTTAATGCTTAATAATATAATTGAATGTATTTTTCAACACTTTTTGAACCTAATTTAAAACAAATTTAATTACGTAGAAAAAATTATATTCAATAAAAAATATTTGTCCCTTTTTTTGGACAAATGTTTTTGAGAAAAATGTTATGCATTTTTCTTCCCAATTCCCCGTAAACTACAAAAAGGCCAACCTGCCAAATTTGTAACGAACACCGGCACACTTAACTGTCATTCCCTTTTTTTGCAGCGATCGTATCATATCATATAGTGTCTCCTAAGTGTATAAAGTTCCATCCAGGCTTTCCATTTTTCGAAAATAATCTTATATAAACGAAATTATTGACGAATATGGGATTTCCCTTGAAGCAAAACCCCCTTCCAACTTGAGAATTCGAATTCACATATAGTCTGTGTTGTTTGTGAGTTGACCCACAAATGTAAAAAATCTTAGAAAGGTGCAGAGTTGTACTTGAGTGATTGATAAACAGGGGGACGGCAGACTAACAAAATATTCAAATTGTCATCGTTCTTAGAATGGTCTGAAATGTAAAAAAAAATTAAATAAAAATCAGAAAAATCTTACAGTTTTATTTTTTATAAATGATGACATGTTAATAAAAACGTTAATAAAAATTATCTAAATTAGGGAAATTCTCCTTCATATCATGCCAATACGTTTCATTACTGGCATGCAGTGTTATTTTTTCCTGTCATTTTCTATCAACTAACTATTAATCTTTAAATTAGTTTTAAAAAGAAGGTAGAGGTTTTTTTTTCTATCAATTGTGTCAACATTAAATTAAATCTTGAAACTTCGTTTGATTTTATTTTCAGTTTACTTTATTGATACTGGATGGATAGATAAAATCAAACTACCGCTTTCGTCCCAACAATGAGAAATCAATCCTAAACATAAGTTTTAAAATAACCGTTCACTCATTTGTTAAATGAAATAATCATTGTACTCATCACATGCATAAGCCTCTTGCCATTAGATACGAGGCATCTACTAAATAAAAATAGTAAATACTAGTTCAGCTACTACCAAATTGAACTAAATAAATGAAAATATATTTAATGTAAACAAACTTTCAAGAAGTTGTACATATTTTTATTTTTATTTTTCAAATAATTATATTAGGTATTCTAACAACTTATGATCTCAGGTTGGGTGTAAAGTATCCACTTTTTCCTTGCATTGTTTTGTGTATTATTGTGATTGAACGTAGTTCCTGAAAATAAAGTAGAATAACATCAAATACACTCTTATGGAAAATCATAAAATAATTAATTAATTTTTTTAATAATGTACATACGAATACTGAAGGAAAGAAAACATTAGATTTGATTTTATAATGTTGAAAATATTATACTATAAACAAACTACAATATATCATAGAATTAGTTAACTGGTGTATAACGTAAACCTTCTAGGTCTAGAACGGTATTATTAATGAAGCTTAAAATAATATTTCATTTGGATAGTACTACAGAAGTGACTAAAATACCTAAACAAATCGTTGTTATAATAAGTAATTTTTATTGACCTTATCATCCTAATACTACATTTTTTTCACTCACGCAGCGCTTTATAGTTGTTACGACAATGGCGCTACTGAAGAATACTTGAGCAAAATGTCTAGAGGGACAAAGTAAAGAAAAGAGCCCAACAAGGACCAGAAGAAATCAATGTTTATCCCTTTTTAATTGCTACTTGGGTTGCTGTCAGGAGCACTTGTTGATTGGCCACTTATATTACTACCTCTGCTCGTCCACCCCCACACCAACTTGATATCTTGCCAACTGCTAAAAATGTATAAATCACACGCTAACAGTAATAGGTAGTCGTAATAGGCCCATTAATTATTTTTCTATGCTTGTCTTTCTTGTTAATGAACACTCAACAGTTGGTTACTCGAAGCTGCAGAAGGTGAAATAAATGAAAATCACATTTAAATCCATGCCTTAATGCCCTACATCTCACGGGAGCTGCGTCAATTTTAGCACAGCCGATATCATTTCTTGTCACATAATAAAATAACAACGACATACTAGCTTTAATATAACTTGAAAATAAATTTAACAATAATTGTAATAACACACAACAATAACTATTCTAACATAATAAAAGTCCGTCACGCAGGGGTTGCGTAAACTAAGCAGATTCCCCACGTGAAGTTAAACAATAGAGAAATCTGCCAAATAATAACAGTAGTAGTAAGGGCTCTCTAAACCTATTCACGAGGGACGAATAGTTATGAAAACGGCCGCACTATCTCTCCACGGAAAGTCCCGAACATAAGACGACTCCTGCCGACCACACACACAATACAAATGCAAATATCTCGGTTAATATTCAAGATACAGAAAAATGTATAGAACACTATTTATAGTAACTTTAATTGGCAATAAGACTGATTCTTTACAATGTTTCGATCCGACGCATAATAACGGAGATATTTCGAATTTTCAAAAATCCCCCCTCTTTTTTTTTTTATTTTTTTTTTTTTTATTAAATAATCCTTTATTGAATAACAAGAATTTTTACAAGATAATTCATAGTGTTCCTTGTGACCACTGCAATTTACAAAAGGAAACATAAAATAAAAATTTCTATTTAAGTAGCGGATTGTTGAAATGCAATTGACTAATAGTAGTCATATTGCAACTTAGTGATAACAGTTATTTTAAATATTTACAAATTTAAGAGACCATATGAGCTAATAATAATAACAAGTACAGACTTTCTTATGATTATTTAATATGATTAGAGGTAAAATAGGGATTAAGATAAAGGTGTTACATGTCTTTAGCCTAGCCTGTTGGGTATTGATTCAGTCAGTTTCTTGTGTTAGAGTAAGATGTGCTTAGTTCGTTTATGTACGTACCTAGCAGTGCTTTCTTTGTTATAATTACCTATTTCATTGATGAGTGGGTTGTTTTTGTGGTTAGATTACGGATATATGTCTTTACCATTGGTAAGTTTGAAATTTGATGTAATTTTCTTATTCTTGTATGATAGGAAAGATTATACACAATTCTCAGGCATTTGTTTTGAAATATTTGTAGTTTTCTTAAATTGGTGTTTGATATTTAGCTCCATACGGGGCAAGCATATGTTAATACTGATCTGATGCAGGCTTTGTATAACATTAGTTAATCACAGGGCTCAGTTTCGATTTACGATTAAAGAATGGGTAAATCTGGCAAATAACTTTGTTAGCTTTATCACACGTTTTATTTATGTGTTCTGTGAATGTTAGTCCTTTGTCTAACGTCACCCCTAAATATTTAATATATTTCGACCATGATATAGGATTATTGTCAAAGTTGGATTGCTCTGGAATTTTCGGTCTTCTTTTTGTAAAAATAATAGCTTGTGTTTTTGCTTTATTGACTTTGATTCTCCACTTAGTAAAAAATTTGGATAATTTGTTAAAGCTACTATGGAGTCGATTAATTATTGTATCTATTCTGTAGGAAGACGTGTATATGCCCGTGTCGTCTGCAAAGAGGGATAAAGTAGTATTTATAGTTTTAGGAATGTCGTTGATATAAATAATAAAGAGAACTGCACTAAGTGCAGATCCTTGAGGTAGGCCCGCCTCCATTTTTTTGGTCGATGAATAGGAGTTATTTATTTTGACACAAAATGTTCTATTGGTGATATATGAGTTAATAAGTTTTATCAAATAAGGGGGGAACTTTAATTAATTTAATTTGTATATAAGCCCTTCGTGGCAGACTGTATCAAACGCTTTCTCAATGTCTAGCACCAAGAGTCCTGTATGTTTTTTATTATTATAGCCTTCGGTAATGGCGTCTATTAGTCTTGCTAATTGTTTAGTTGTGCTGTGTTGACTTCTGAAACCAAACTGTTCGTTTTGTATAATGTTGTTTTGGGTAAGGTGTTTGTTTATCCTGGCTAATATTATTTTTTCTATGGTTTTTCCAATTGTGCTTAGAAGACTGATGGGCCTGAAGCTCTGAGCTTCATGTGGATTCTTTCCTGGTTTGCATATTGCTTTTATCACTGCGTGTTTCCAGTTTTTAGGGAAGTGGCCAAGGGTTAGAACAGAGTTCGCTATTTTTTGGAGGGATTTAATTCCTTCGGGTGGCAAATTCTTTAGATAGGTATTTTTAATATTGTCTTCTCCTGGTGATTTGCGGGGTTTGGATTTTTTAATTATTTTGTATATTTCTGAGAAGGTTGTTAAAACTTCTTTAGGGCTATTGGTAGATAAGATATTATTTACGATTTTTTTTGAGCTTTTCATAATTTTGTTCGTCATATATTTACTATTAAGATTTACATTTTGCTTGTGTACGGACTCAAAATAATTAGCTATAAGATTAGCTTTACCTTCTTGGGTAATTTCAGTTTTCTTAAGGTAGGTGATAGGGGGGAGATATCTTTTTTCTTTATTTTTAAAAATTTTATGAAGGTCCCACAATTTAGTTCTGCAATTTATTTTAGCTAAGTGGTAATTGAAGTTTTGGTTTTTATTTTTCCACAGATAATTGCCAATTGCCTTAGAGAAAGTTTTTTCTATTGTATTATATACTTTGTTACCTGTTTTTTGAAACAATCTTCTGAATTTATTCCGAAATTTAAAAATCATGTCAATGACGGGATTCATATGAGTACTTTTGCTTTTCTTTTTTTGTGTGTCGATTGATCTTTCAGCTGATTGAGTTATTGCTTTGGTTAGGGACTCAATATACTGTTCTAAAGAATCCGGAGAATTAATTTCTGTATTGATAGTGATATTTTGGGAGAAGAATGTACGAAATTTGGGCCAGTTTATTGTTTGGTGTTCAGTTTCTTTTGGTATTTTTGCAGCGTCAAAATTTAATCTGAAGATTATTGCATTGTGGTCGGATGACAGATTTGGTATAGATAGGACTTTGGAAGTTGTTTTTGTGTTTTTTGTGAGTAGAATGTCTAATATGTCAGGCATCTTTCTTTTATCGGATGAATAGTAGGTCGGTGTATCTGGAGATTTTAGATCTATATTTTTATTTAAAATATAATTTGAGAGGGAGAGGGAGAGGGAGAGGGAGAGGGAGAGGGACAGGGACAGGGACAGGGACAGGGACAGGGAGAGGGAGAGGGAGAGGGAGAGGGAGAGGGAGAGGGAGAGGGAGAGGGAGAGGGAGAGGGAGAGAGAGAGAGAGAGAGAGAGAGAGAGAGAGAGAGAGAGAGAGATTCCCTTTTTGTATGAGAATAGAAATAAACCCACAGTGAGATGGATACGGTACAACAAAACACATTAGGGCGCTCCTACCTTTAATATTCACTAGTACATTCCTCATTCCTAGGCTTCGATTCACTCCAACGAAGCCTATTCTATACACAGCCCTTCCTGAGGTTTTCACGAACAATGGGTGACTCATATAAAAGAAGTACTTCACGATAGAAAGAAAAAAATAAGTCAACGAGACATAGTTAAATTGAATTTTCAATGGAGAAATAAAATACTTCCTATTATAAATAATAAATATTATTCCAGAAATTTAAATATATGTCCATGGTGATAAAGTGATAAATATAATTGATTTTCAGATATATCCATTTCATTTTTGGGTTTCTTCAAAGTGAATTTCTAGGGTTTAATTACTAAACGGAATATAAGAAGTGGAAAACAGACTGGGAGAAACTTAGGGACAGCTGGACGCATATTTTGGACAACTGTAACAGATATAGGAAAAGAATGACCGAATAGGAAAATAAACTGCTTAGAGAAACACAATCTATAATGAAAATTTGTAACAATTCATGTGAAACCGGAATGAAATACTCTGATAAAAACCGTAAATAGAATCGTAACCTCGTAGAAAAAGGGACTTTTAAGTATGGGAAAATCAAATTTATGGAACAGTTCATTCATAGATCGAAAAGAATTCAAGAACAATTTGTGAGTTAGGAAGAAATGAAAGTGGATTCTGTCCATCACTTACCTCTGGAGCGAGTAGACATGTCGCAGTCTACTACGTGTGCGCGGTAGAGTGTACTGCATTCCAAATATTTCATCATATACAATGTTAAATTGATTTTATATTAAATTATTATTCGTGAAGACATTAATACTCGCATTAAATGAGACTATTAGATAAGGAAAAGAAGTACTTATTGAACAAACATTTAAAAATAACACGTATGTGAAATGAAAATAAAAATATTTTTTTTGTAAAGGTTTTAATCACTTCCAATCTTCTTCCATAGACTCATGGCATGTATTTATGTAACTACTGAGAAAAAAAATTGATTCCATTTTCCACTAGTGAATATAATTTTTATGTTAGAATTTACTGAGAGTGCTTGACTTTTAATCTGAGATATTCCAAGAAAATTCTCCATCTTCATTCTCAAACATGACTATGGTTTTATTATATTCATGGCCACCGCCTTTGTGACAAAGATCAATTCTTGACTGTGCCTGATATTGTAAAATATATAAATTCCATAATAAGTTATAATTGTGTTTCTCTAAGCTTAAATTCCTCCAATTAAGTGGATATTTAGTACCATAAATGTTCCAATAAAAGCCAAAATTAATTTAAATTCACTTAAATTTCTAGGTACGGAGTTCCGCAAATACGCAGTCACTAGGCTAATGCTCAAATAGAACTGGGAAGACAAACAACTGACAATGGCTAGCCGGATTAATCCTGATCTATAAAAATAATAAGAAAAAATAGAAGGGCGTAATAACCATGCAGTTGATCGCCCCGACAAAAATCACGTCTACAAGAACAAATAGAAGGGCGTAATAACCATGAAGTTGATCGCCCCGACAAAAATCACGTCTACAAGAACAAATAGAAGGGCGTAATAACCATGCAGTTGATCGCCCCGACAAAAATCACGTCTACAAGAACAAATAGAAGGGCGTAATAACCATGCAGTTGATCGCCCCGACAAAAATCACGTCTACAAGAACAAATAGAAGGGCGTAATAACCATGCAGTTGATCGCCCCGACAAAAATCACGTCTACAAGAACAAATAGAAGGGCGTAATAACCATGCAGTTGATCGCCCCGACAAAAATCACGTCTACAAGAACAAATAGAAGGGCGTAATAACCATGCAGTTGATCGCCCCGACAAAAATCACGTCTACAAGCACAAATAGAAGGGCGTAATAACCATGCAGTTGATCGCCCCGACAAAAATCACGTCTACAAGAACAAATAGAAGGGCGTAATAACCATGCAGTTGATCGCCCCGACAAAAATCACGTCTACAAGAACAAATAGAAGGGCGTAATAACCATGCAGTTGATCGCCCCGACAAAAATCACGTCTACAAGAACAAATAGAAGGGCGTAATAACCATGCAGTTGATCGCCCCGACAAAAATCACGTCTACAAGAACAAATAGAAGGGCGTAATAACCATGCAGTTGATCGCCCCGACAAAAATCACGTCTACAAGAACAAATAGAAGGGCGTAATAACCATGCAGTTGATCGCCCCGACAAAAATCACGTCTACAAGAACAAATAGAAGGGCGTAATAACCATGCAGTTGATCGCCCCGACAAAAATCACGTCTACAAGAACAAATAGAAGGGCGTAATAACCATGCAGTTGATCGCCCCGACAAAAATCACGTCTACAAGAACAAATAGAAATGCTACCTGTTGCTACTCAGGCTTTCGGCACCTGTCGAGAAATGACTCATTGGAAATACGATACTCATGCCGCAGCAGGATGCCATATCCCTTAGAGGGAGAAGACAAAAAGGAGTTTAGAGCAAGCATACAGGTACTATTGCTCGAAGAGAGGCTCAGCAAATAATAAAAGTAGAGATAATAGAATGGGTTTTAGCTACTTCTAATTGTAAGCCGTTTCTGGCCCTAGAGTAGAGTAGAGAGTAAAAGGAACATATAAGCACAACCTTTCAAAGCATCTTGCCAATGGTGTATATTGCTCAGAAATGACGAACAATATGGGTAATTAAGAGATAGGTTGCTGTAGATATATGAAATCCAGACAAGGTTCATATCATAAATACCTGGGATAGTGATTAGGAGGACCAAAATATAACCTAGACTAAGTAAAAAGCCCGTCACGCAGGGGCTGCGTAAACTAAGCAGATTTCCCACGTGAAGTTTTACAATAGAGAAATATCCATACAAGAGCCGAACAGTTACAGAAACGGAATAATGCAAATATCTCGTTTAATATTCAAGATAGAGAATAAATGCACAGAACAATATTTATAGTAAATTTAATTTGCAATAACATTGGTTTTATACAAGTTTTTGATCCGACGGATGACAACGGAGATATTTCGAATTTTCGAAAATCCCCCCTCTAAACTCCCCCCCCTCCCACTGGTCCATTAACGAACTTGTTCTGTCTTTTTGCATAAAACGTTTAAATATCGAGTTTGGTAACGATCAAACAAAAATTGCGACCACTAGAGCGTTAACAGACCAATATATACATAATTTTGAACGGACCTCATTTTTGTCATCTCCAGGGTAGGATCGAAGGACATTTGAAGAAATTTTTCGAAAATTGCGTCATGAGTACGACCTCAATAGCTGATTTCCCTTAGGGGATGAACAATTGGTGAATGATTGTTTTATGTATGACAGAATAGGCTTATATTAGCTTGGAATTGGGGGAGTTTTGAATAGAGATGATCGTGAAGGGATGTCCTGGCATTCAGGAGGAGGTTCGAATTGTGCAGTGTAGGCTCAATAGTACCCCACAAATTTCAACATACCCCACAACTTGTTATGAACCCTGATTTTGCTAGGGCCTTTATAAAATAAGTCATAAATATTTGGACTTCATGAACTTCGTCTGGATCTATTTTATATCAATGGATACCTTATTTATATACTAAACGGCCATATTTCACTTGTGCTATATGAAGTTTTCCTTTTTCATCCAGGGTGGGACTAAAGATTTTATTTAATGAGTTCATCACTAAATAAATTCCATTGCCCAGGTGAGGATCGGACTCACGACTCTAGGTTTACAAACCGAGATTAAGACCGACGCCTAACTAACATGGATAACCCTTTGTTCAATAAGAAAATTAGATTTAATAATATATTATTTATAATGGTCAAACAGAGATGTTTCATATACTCAGACCTAAAAACCTCGATGAAAAATAATGGAAAAGACAAATTCTAAATCAAGATGAAAATAAAGATGCTATGTTTTATGCATTTGAATATCAAAAATAAATATAAAAAGAATTTGTTAATTTTTATTTCTGAAAATGCAAATGTTCGGTAAATAAAGATCACAAAACGTTTGATTAAATGTAAACAAAAAAAATCGATGATTTCTCAATTGACTCTGGTGAGGACATGAGAACAATAGATTGATTATTGCTGACTAAATACAATATGTATTGTTTTGCTGTTGTCCTAGGGATTGACTAAGTTGCTGTGTGCTTCAGCATCTCAATGTAATTGAGCAGCCCCACAAACTGTATAAAAATTTGTGCAATAAAGTGATTCTCTCATGAAGGTATGACAAATTAATATAGCTTATCTCTAGGCTCTGCGACAAAAGGAACAAGGCAGGACGGAAGGAAGTAGGAAGCGGATAAATGCGGAAGTGAGGAATAGAATGTTATCTTGCCAGTCTCCGCCCACAGCATCTGTTGCCAGAAGTCTCCATTTAATTCCACTAACGTGGGAAGAACTCCAATCTCATCTCCGAGATGCATCCAAATCGAAAAGGGTTCGCTGTGCACGGAACAATGCAATTCATCAACGCACATGGAGGTAGGCTCCCGATAATACACAGAACTGTGGTAAATGAGCTAACTACTGGTAACATGTGCCTAAGATGCCTATACCGGAAACATGAGCCTAAAGTAAGAGCGTATCCCCTGTCCATTCCAGGTAAGGAGCGAGTCTCGAAAAGCCACCGAAGCTAAATCTGACGAACGCGGAAATCTGTGCCCTGAAATAAAAGAGGTCATGTAAGCAGACAAAGGGAACGTAACGGTTGCCATGAATAAACATATATATATATATATATATATATATATATATATATATATATATATATATATATACTAGCTCAGATACCCGGCTTCGCCCGGGAATTGATTTGAGGCTGAATGGTGATGGTATTTTTTCGGCAAGGCTTTACTTTGCACACTATTTTGACATTTACCCGTCCCAGTGTTCAGGGTTTATACCCGTTGTTGTTAGCGCCCAATAAAATAGTTGACTCCCGCTTTAGTCTATAGTGTACATCTCGTTTATACTTTGTTAAAAGACAAAAATGAATATCGCAAAAGTTACTCTAAATAACAAAATAAACAACGTTTGTTATGTTCATATTTGTCGAAAAAGGAATAGAAAACGAAATACCGCTATTTTTAAATTCAGGCCTCCCTTACAACCCCCTCCTGCCCATCCATAGAAATGGTGGTGTGGCTTGTTATAATGAAAGCGTTAGTGCTAATACACATCCCGAGTTTTATTTATTTCGGTTGGGTCTTTTGTCCCAAATAAAATTGTTCACTTCCGCTATAGGTTTTAGTGTATATCACGTTTATAATTCGGTCTACGAAAAAAGTTTATATTACAAAAGTCACTCTAAATAACAAAATAAACAACTTTTGTTATGTTCATATTTGCCGAAAAACCAATAGGAAACGAAATATCGCTATTTTTAATTTCTTGCTTCCCTTATAACCCCCACTTCTGTTCGTCTCAGAGGATATTAATATAGCCTAAAGTCTAAGTTGGGTTAGTAGTAATATACATACCAAGTTTCATAAAATTCGGTTCAGCCGTTTATGCGTGAAAAGGTAACAAAACAATTAAAAGGAAAAAAGAAATGAATATCTCAAGTGAAGAAGGGCACCGACAAACGTTAGTAAATAATAATCTTTTGTTGAAGATACAACGGAAAAAATTGCAAAATAGTTACGAAGCATGGTATAGATACAGCAAATGGCCCAGATGGAAAATTGGATAAATGATACCGAGTGTGAAGGATCAGCACAATAAAAAAGTGCCAGTGGTGTACAGTATACCTTGTTCCTCTGGCTTGGAATAATCATACAAAAAGCAATCAGTAGGATAATAAAATGTCCTAAAAGCTTAAACTGAGAACAGTTGTAGATTAAGAAAATTTTGTAAGCCTATTATTCCACCTAAAAAGAAATATACTAACAAAGGAGGCATTATCACAAGGGAACTGTCGTCGGAGACAGTACCCTATGGTCCTTGGAAGGAGAGGGTCCACCCACCGGACGAGACTGTCACATACTCCTGTGAATAGGAACTCTTCAGTCTCAGAGAGAGCCCTGAGGATGCTAGAAGTATGCCTAGCGAAACATCAATCAGTGACAAGATCGCATGATCAGAAGACTTGAATTGTAATACTGACAAGGACCTCTGAAATCTATGAGTATATTCAATTTGGTATTTTTAAAAAAGCCGAAGACTGCAACCACTGCGCACTCCGCTCCGTCTTCATTTTGTTTCGGCCTAAATTAGGTATTCGCAAAATATCGCCTAGAGCAAAGTCATTTCTTAGGGACAGCTGGGCCATATAGAAGATTGTATTGTAATGCATATATTTAAAATACCCCACCGATTGGTATGAATGTTATAATAAACTGTCTGAAAAGAAAAGTGAGATAATTTCGAAAAATGAATGATGAACCCTAAAAAAAGGAAATTTGCCTTAAATTAGCTAAGGTTTGTTAAGTTATAGATGTCTGAAATGTACATCATTTTACCCAAAATATATGAAATTTAAATATACGTGAATCGAAAGGCTTTTCAGTGTATATGTACTTTTGCCAATAACACACACGTACTTAGAATAATAGCCATCCTATTTCGTTATTTCAATTACTACCAGTGAATCTCAATGGCAACAGATGGCTAAAAACCATCCTTATTTGTTGAATTTAATATTTCGAGTTTATGCCTTCAGCAGTTTTAATTAAAATTGTTATTTGAATTTCTAACTGTGCCACTGAGGTCCTAAATGTCTCTGGAATACAATATTTGTTTATTTCACAGGATTGTGTTCAGCCCACGTCTGTAATAATTTAGAAATGTCAGTGTTATTTAAACTCCATGAATTAGTACTGAATCTACGGGTCTGGCTAGTAAATTCATTTCATTAGCACATATATCAAGACACAGTTGATAAAAAGTAAAAAATAAGCCTTGTAGGCTAGTAAGCAAATGTTTGCTTATAGCCATGAATATATATATATATATATATATATATATATATATATATATATATATATAACATAAATATCTGTATTGTAAGATATAAATTTAATCTTACAATACAGAGTAGGGAGGATGCCGGAAATAATCAAATGACAGAACTAATTATATTCCAGAGGTATATTCCTGAAACAATCAAAAATCGTCAACATAAGGCATTTGAAAATGAAATACTTAAAGAAATGACAATTTTCAAAAAGGATAACAAAAAAAAAAAAGTTTAGGCATATGCAGAGTACATGAGGGCCCAGAAAAAAACTTCTTGACACGTTTGTTTGAGATAAGGAAAATCCAAAGAGTCAATTGTTCCTATCAGAATGTCATTTACTTTTTCTTCCATCTATACATGTGTCAAAACCAATGCCAAACGGAAAATCAAAAAGTTTTTAGTATACACTGTATCCTTTAAATGTTAAATCTGCCACGCACGGACAGTGTAAAATAAGCAAAACTCATGACACAATTTTTTTAATAATCAATTGTAAAGGACAGATCTCATCCATCAGGCTGGATCGGCGTGGACTATGCCAATTTTTCCCCGTAGTCACACACAGATGGCATTCTATTACCTATTCCCCTATAAAAAGAATCATTTTTAAAGATGAGTTGAAACTTATGTTTCACATTAGATATTTAGATATGTAACAACTCGTTTTAACAAGTTAAAACCGCGTGAGTAGGAGAGTATAATATGCAATAGGATGTAGGTGTTTATGTCAGAGAGTATCTGCGAACAGGCTTTTTCCCAATGGCTGGGAAAAGTTACTTTCTCATATATTACAAAAAGTTAATATTTTATAAAGATAGAAAAGATTTTTTTATTGAAGTAAATCCTCATTCGTGGAAAAGAATTCCATGGAAAGTGTTTAAATCAACGTAATGGAATTAAAGAACCACACAGGATTTTAGAGACATGAAAGAGCTAACTGTAAAACCCTCCAAGAGTAAAAAATTAAAAAAAAAACTTAATCCATATAGTACATGATAATAACAGAACCTCTTTATTAATGAATAATATTTATACAAATTTTTATTAAACTCATAATACTTTATATATACTAATTTTATGCATATCTTTTAGCCTTATAAGATAGTTCTAAGATAGTGGAAGTTATCTTTGGATCTGGTAACATATTATTTTATTTCCGATATCTTGATGTTATTGAAACAAATATGTACTATCATAACAATGGTAATATCATTATGACAAAAGACGATATGCCTTTAAACTCGATATGATTGTTTAAAGATTACTTAGATTGCAAGTAGGGTAGCGATCTCTTCCCCTCACCTAGCTTTTTGGATATAAATGAAATTATTTTTAGGGTTCCACTATTTAATTCCATCAGGTACATAAATTATTAAAATAATATTTTGGATCAATAATTTAAGGAAATCAATGTTGATACGGGAGCAGACGTCGACGGGAGGCTAAATCAGTTAATTGAATTTACTTATTTCCTGTGAAATGCTGGCATTACTGGAAGTGATTTCCAATGACTGTGAGATTTACTATTACGAATATAATCTTATAAGATTATAAAACTATGCTTAACCTATATCTGTTCGGATTGGTTTTGACGGGAAATATGTTCATTATAGATATTATTTAATTATAATAAATGCTATTCATGATTATGGTGTGGATTATTCAAAAATGGTGGTCACAAAAAGTGGAGAGGAATAGATTATTCTTCATAACTAAAATTTCTATTCTATTAGTCCAGAAATTCTTACCCTTTAGGATTAGCTAATTCGGAAAAACAATGTCGTAGAGGGAAGTGTAATTGTACACATTGAAGTCTTGCTATAAAAATACCATCATTAGTGAGCCTACAAATATTTCCGGGCATCGCCGGGTACCTTAGCTAGTATAATAATAAAGCTGTAGTCTACATACTCATACTGGCTAATAGTCTATCATTAGCCAGCATATGCAGCCATGGAGGGATGGCTATCTAACAACTCTGACCTTAAATGGAACTTTCTCCATTCATGCCTTTATTGGTGAGAATGGAATTTTCCTAATGGAGCCATTATTCCTGGATGGCCAGGTGCAGAACGCAATGGGAAACACTGCATGTCCTTGTGACCCTCTTATTCCCTTGTTCGATTCCGTGAAAATCAGGTTCACCTACTCACGAGACCAATTACCAGGTGAAGCCTGTAAATACTAAATACAATCTTGGGACACGGCTGGGACCAGAATTACAACAATTGTCTATATGTTAACACTTCAGATACCATATACTATAATTTCTGACTTGATTCTCCTAGAAATTATAATTATTTAACAGTATAACAACGAATTTCGTAAAGCTAAGATGAGATAATTACTACTCATGTTAAAAAGAAACCCAATCAATGAACAAAAGAGAAAAAAAATAAAACAATTAGTTCAAAAACAAAAAAATATTCAATAATTAAATAACCAGATAACTAATTATTGGATATGAGTAAGCATCCACCAAATACACGAGATATTTGATAGAAATGGCTTTTTAGTCACCCTATTTCTCTATTATTTTTTTAAATAGAGTTTTATCAAAAGCTGTTTGAACTTCCCTTCAACAAACGGTGGATGGGGCAGTGTATTATTTCAATAACGATTGTGAACAGTCTTAATTAGTAATTTGTCTTATGGTTGCAGTTACTTATAGTCTTTATTAGTAATTTTCAGAGATAAAAGCAGTTGTGATGATGAAGATGGTAAATTTGAATAAAAGGAGTAAGTGGCAAAACGGCTGTTCAAAGCGAGGCTTTTGTTATAGGGATAGAGACTCAAGGATAGGATTAGCATGTAATACCCTTATAACCTCCCATCATTTGACACGACGTTTAAACAACTTTCTTACTCAAATCATTATAACTTTAAGCTAAATAAGTACCCTATTTATCAGTAAATTTCTTAGAGGCTGAATAGGACCAACAGTGCTTTTATGTTACGATAAAAAATACATTGCTTAAATAACATCCATAAAGTTGTGTCACAGTTGTAACACAGAATAAACTAAAGCTATTCATTAAAACATCACCACGTTTCCATGTTTGCATTTATTTAAGCAAAAATAAAAAAAAAATAATATGAAATTGACGTACTGACACGTCCTAATGAAAGGGTTCCCACCCATTATATGGTGAGTAATTAAAAAGGATATTCCCCGGTTAACAGCTTAAAGCTCTACAATTGCTGTCCTACGCATTTTTGGTAAATCAAGTATTAAGCGAGTTATTCTTACTTTCTTCTTTTCTGCTTTCAGTAACTTCAGAGAATACGTGGTGAAATGAGATCAGAAGTGCTATACCAGCACTTGGGAAATCTGCTTAGTTTATGCAACCCCTGCGTGACGGACTTCCTTTAGAATACATCTTTCCTTCCATGCCAGCTGTCACGATGAACAGTTTTTTAATGATTTGCTGTTTTAGTCCCTGATGAAGGACCATGAGGTCTGATGATGAAACTATTGAGGCTTCTAATTAATATGAAATACTTAAATATATGTTGTTCTATTTAAATATTTTAGGCTTTAGGTGTCACAAGCACTGGAGAAATTACGAATATTGTCAAGTTATTGTTGCGTAATGTATAGATCAGAAAAAAAATAAAAGAGATACATATTTTGAGCGAGTTAACTTAAGTTGATAAAAAAACCATTAGATTAATTCGGCTAGCAAAAGCTCTGGATATAAGAAGGCTAATAGAGGATGGCAAGTATTGATAGTTTGGAGGGGTGAAGTAAATTGGCTGAAGTAATGTGTTTACTTATAAATAGTTAGCGAGACAAATTAAGATGGTGATGAGGGGAAGGTTTGTTGGCCATAAGAAAGCCACCGGCCACAGCAACTTGTAATTAGTAAAGTTAGCGAGCTTCCCTTCAACCTTGCCAAGGACGGCCATGCTCTATTAATGATATCTACGGTACAACTTTGCATGCAGCTACACTATTCATCGTAAAAATCAACGACATTAGTTCATCATATTGACCTTAATCGTTTTGGGAAGCGTTATAGCTTCCTAGCTTACTGATGAAGACAATCATTTGATAAATGAGACCAAACATTTAAAAGTAAATAAGCAAGCTAAAAATTAGAAAACAATATATTGTCCCTCTTCAGTAGTTATTTTTTTTTAATTATATTTTATTTTATTAAGAATATTACAGTCTGCATTTAAATGCATTTGGTAATGTGTGATATGTACAATACAATAGTCCTCCATCACTCTCGACAGAAGCTACACCCCTTCACCACAGTGAGAGGAGCAGCCTATCCCTGCCTGGCAAGGAAGTCAAGAGCTAAGGAGTAATGGCAGTTGATAAGAAAATAGCCACTGCTATCACTTCACTTTACACTTATTGGAGATCTCTAGGCCATTGTCTCTTGAGGTGCTGTAGAGGGGATTAAAGATGAGTGGTACTGGAAAGGACTTCTGGATTAGGATGATTGGATAGCCTGCTGTGGAATGTTCTGAATCTTAGGGAATTAGGTCCTTTACAAGTGGGATATTAAGATCTTTATGGAGGGTGTGGTTTGTAACATAATATGGAGCATCTACTATGGTGCGCAGGACTTTCGATTGGAAGGTCTGGATGCGTCTGACATTCGAAGGTTTTGCTGTACCCCACATTTCTATTCCGTATGTCTATATTGGTTTTAGTAGTAGCTTGTATATTGTTAATTTGTTTTAGGTAGACAAGTGAGATCTTCTGTCAGTAGTTATTTAATAGTTTCAACCTCACAATAAACCAGATAGTGGAAACATTATCCACAATGGCTAAACATTCTTCTAAACCGGATACTTTTTCTGAGTATTTGAGTTTCACTGGTGCACTTAATTGTTGTCGGTCATTGCAACTTTGCTAGATATGTATTTAAATTCAAAGTGAAAGTAAGCCCAACCTGCTCCAGGTGTAGCTCACAAGAGACACGCTCTCCTGGGATACCCTGGGGGGTTCGAGGAAGCTGAAATAAACTAATGAGAGCTATTTATAAGTTCTCCCCTAAATAGCAGGCCACCTCGGATAACTTCAAGGTTTTATGATGTTTGTACAGAACTTGGGAATGTCCACAATCATTCAATAATTAAAAGATAAAACTGCGAGAAGGCTATCTTATCCCTCCAGGCAGATTGAACGCAGAAATGACGTAGCCATCGCTAGGCATCTCAAAAAAAAAATGAAATAAATCACAATGAATTCTCCAAATCGAAACTTGATGCCACAATACCTTAGAGTTTAATGTGTGTGTGAGTGTGTGTTTGTATTCTGTGCTTATATGGAACTCTTGGTCGAAGCACGGATATGTCATTTAATAAATCTCATATATAAAATTATATAAGCTGAATCCTCATTTCAGCAAAGCGATCTTCTAGCAGACCTTGAGTCAAGTGGAAGGATGAAGACATATGGATAATAAAGAATTAATGAATGAACTTTATTTCTGATTTACTTTATCTTCTACTTAAAAAGATTTGAATAATTGGGAAAGTCTGTATTGCTTTCAGCCGGTAATAGAGTACCCGAAATAGATTCCAATAGCCTACAACTATTGCAAATTTAGAATTTTACAAGTTAATGGGTTTCCCCTCTCTTATTGGGCAAATACGGTTAAACATTAATTGGGATGAGTAATTAAAGCTACATCAAACTAATGATCTATTACTGTAAAGCCATGGATGAGAAAATATCTTGAAATCCCACCGGAATGGGTATCCTGAGAAGGCGTAGTTAGAGGAGCTATGGAAAAACTCCTGGAAGAAGTAAACGCTGATCATTCATTAAAGACTCCGACAGAAGACTAGTTCATTAGGAAGTGGTAGGCAGAGAAAAGGAGGGTAGTGAGGGGATAGAGAGAGAGATAAAATACAGAGGTAAAGAGAGAGTGAGTGAGGCAAGGGAGAAAGAGTGAGAGAGAAAAACCAGCCCTCCTCCTCTGGTTCATGACGTCACGTAATCAACATAATGAGCTCATCAACTTTCCAACACAGCACCATATCTAATCAGCTCGCGTTCACCACTTCCTCTTCATATATCTTCCTATACTTAGCTACAAATTACATAAACCTATTGAATGGACCAGATTTGATGAAGGACTCTGCTAATTTAATTGACTTGTTCGACCATTTTGGTAAATTAAATCTATCACAGTCCTACTAATTTTATAATTTTCTTAAGAGTTGTACTGCTTTGTTTTTATGAATAAAATGGTTGAATACATCTTTTTTAGCATTAGAAAGTAGGTTAGGCCAGTTACTTAAGATCTATGTGGCTGTTTAAGTAAATAACAGTCCCAGAATTACGTGCCGTAAAGTAGGTTACAACTACATTAATTGTAAACCCTTTTTCCTGCAAACCACTGACGCATTGCGAAGAGGTTGACTTAATTCATAGAGAGCTCTAGCTGGAATGGCCGGGTAGGAATGCAGATGGATGCAAACTATTTCTCTCACATATTTATGTTTTCCTATGGGCTTTGCAGATCATCTTTAGTCAGCACTACCAGTCACTTCACCACTATGGCTTACTTCGTTCCTATCTCTCATTTGTTGCAGTTTCGTAGATTTGTTCTAATCTTCGTAGTCATATGGACACTATTTTTTTTCTCTTCTAACCTTTAAATGTTTGCTTCAAGTTTTTCAGTCAGCACCAGTGTCTTTATCATGCAATCTCGATTCAAGTTCTACAATGGTTTTACAGGCTCTTAGTTTCAATGCCCCTGAGATTTTCCACTATAATCTTTAAACTAGAAATAACGAGAAGAACGCACATTTAGTAATATTTTTTCTTCGATCGATGTGGTTGGTGTTTGAGATTTTTATAGCTCCCAGGTATTTGGAAAGGATTGTTTTCTTACACTCCAATTTTATTCCATGTGTAGGGCATGCTACATTATCATGAATCTTCTCTTGGCTAATTAGGAAGACTATTTCTTTTGTGTTAGATATAAATGAACCGAATATAATGATAAGACAACATTATTACTTTTTTTTTCTAATAAGAAAAATATTACAAATAGTAATAAATATAATGATATATCCCGACAATTCCAATAAAATTTGATTATAAATACTATAATAGCAGCCATCAGCCACTTGTAATTTATATTATTACATATCTCCTCCAAAATAATACGTAGTATTTCGCACAGTGGTCCCAATCCCCCAATCATGATGCAACAAATCCGAAAAACCAACAATTTGTTTTTATAAAATAATAATATTTTCTTTGTTTCTACATTAATCCTGAACGTTGAAAATATAGTTGAATCATAAATAAGGGACTGCTACCTTAATTCAAAGTTTCCAACATATTGATCCGGACACTTTTTGATCCATGTTAATCTTAATCAACATTCCTATCGAACGACAGATAATATACATCAGTTTCAATTTAAGTCTCTCTCTTTGTAAATAGAATACAAAATGCAGGAACATCTTAACAGTTATAATATCCATTCATATGAACAAGGCATATATTTTTAAAAACAAACACTTTTTGACACATATTACTCATATTTGGGAGTGTGTGAAAATGTTAGCTCACGAGTCTCATGATAGTTTTGTACCAAATGTAGGATGAACTATCTGAGAATCGAATGGTGTAATGTTTGCAATCGGGAAATGTTAGAACATTCTGTATTGTTTTACCAATCATATCGTACACACCTACTTATTTCAACCTGTAATTGTATTAAATATCGGTGTTTTGTGTATCTAAGTGGAACGAGTTTAAAGTAAATTGTTTTGATAAATATTATTTTTATATATTTACAAATATTTTTAGATATTTCATTAATATTAATGCTTAAAATTGAAAAATATTAATGCTTTAACTAAAAAAAAATGAAAATAGTAATAGCATAGAAATATTATTTTTTTTGTAACTTGAAAAATACGGAAGTACTTGAAATGTGAGCGAGCACCTACCCTCTCTCTCTAAACCCCACCCCAAACCTTGAAAAACCTAATACAACCTATGCAAAACACCATTTAAATCCTACAATAAACATCATACAAAGTTGTTGGTTGAGGTCCACCCGCTAAAAGTATTTTTTGCACCATGATGAAGGGATTGGGAATACTGTGCGTCAGTTCGAGGTGGTGGCTAAAATGACAAAGAATTGGTCTTTACATAATTTGCTCGTAAAGTTGCTATAGTGTTAAGCTATTTGGACAGGAGTATCGAACGCGAATCTGGGACATTCAATTTTCAGATTCTCTATTTAATAAAATTCAAAAATAGTAAATTTACATTTTTAATATCGTCCACAAATAAAGTTCACGAACAATAAAAAACACTGCTGGTTTTAAGAACGTATACTCATCAAGGTCTCAAAAATAACAATAAATACTCTAAAAAATGACAAAATGCTATATCACTTTCCTTGACACATTACGTCAAAACAGATACTGCATTAATTTGCAGGAAAAAAACCGCCAACATCTTAGTTGACTTCTCTGATGGCTTTGGGGCCGCCAAAAGTTCAAGATACCCTCTTCTTAGGCCCATATAAGGACAAAACATGGAGGTACCATTAAAAGTAGACTGGCATAGCACATGAACAACAAAGAAGGGAGGGGCAAAGCAATCAGAAGTTGATCAAAATGAAAATGGTATATATACTAGCTGTAGAGTTTGATGCGATTTGGGAGACGAAGTTACGACTCCCAAAACAATATTCACAACGAAGTATGGATGTCAGAATTCTCAAACTCGGAACAAAATTGGTCACATTTTGTTTAGTTCAAAACACTATTCTTTCGATCATGACGCACGAAGATAAAGGGGAAGTACGATAGCTACACTATTTCTTGGATTTGGTTAGGTACAGGTTTCTTTTGGCATAGAGAAAAATACTAAATTGCAAAAACGTGATGCAGCAAAGGTGGCAGGGTCTCGCTTCAAGGGAAAATACGAATTCCATAAAAATACAGACCACAAAAGAAGAGAAATCCGGCTAGCAATTAAAGAAGAGCTGGAGGAAAAAACTCCAGAGGGTGCATGGGCAACCAAAAAAACATGAATGTTCTGCGAGGTCATCAAAAGTTTAAGGCAGGGATTGGGAGGTAATAGACTAAATTTAGTCCAGACGGACAGAGAAACATTCTCATTGAATGTGATCAAATCAAAGGCAGGTAGTAAAAGCTTCGTCTAACGGTCTATTATATTCTAGCATAGGCCAGTTTAATCTGAGGTTAATGGAGAGAAGAGAAAGGATATTACTTGAAATATTGTGGCTTGCATTTGTGCTCTGGAAGGTTGCAAGATCCTAGGTTTTAAAGTGAATAGGTTTGGATAAGTCTTAAACAAACGAAAGATGTGGTAAAAACTATAAATGCCAGAGAGCTGCCTGGAACTAACAGCTAAGTAATTTTTTAGTTGCCGCACATTTAACTACTTGTAGATATATCTACAGAATACTCATAGCATATGTAACAGCCAGAATGATCTCACAAACCAGAAGGATCGATTCCCCGCAACAATTAATCCCTTTAAGAATCCTTGGAAAGGCGAATTTGCTAATATATAAAAAAAAAACAAAAAAAAAAAAAACGAGGCCAACAGTTCAATATGTCGGTGGCTCATGTCAAGAAGCCAGGAGTGCTCATCTAGTCGGGAAGAAAAGAGCCCGAAGAAAATATATGCAGTGAGAGATGAGCACAGACGGACGATCAGGAGCAACTCAGGGCGGATGTACTTGTATGGTGACTCTGATATTATTTGTGCTATTATAAAAACCAATACAATTTAGTTTGGTATTGGGTACTTCTGAAGAAAAAAGCCAAGAAAGAGATGCAGACCAAAGCAGAAGTAGCAGATAGAGCCGAGATAGGACTAGTGGAGGTAAGGAGGCCAAAATTGGAATATGACAATCCTAGACGAAGCACACAGAGGAGTAAGAGGTGGTAGCAGAAGCCCAGGTTCTTACAAGGACTTTAGCTCCTAGAAGATAGTTAGTAGTTAATCCATGCAACATTTATAAATTTAAAAGTTTAATCGAATAATTAAGTTTAACTTGAACAGCAATTGCGTTTTTTATTCTTTCTACAAAATTTATTTTTTCAGTTTATGAACATAAACATATTACAATTAAACCAAATCCGAAAAATGTTGCAGTTTTTTAAACAATTTATCTTAAACTGTATTTTTCAGAATAGTATTTTCTGTTTAAGGAAATAATGTCTAAAAACATTGTTCTTCTATATAATTCCGTTGCAAAATGGTCTCAATTCGTTTTTGTTCAAAATACCCATAATAATTGAGGATTAATTAGTAAACGCACTTTAAAATTTCTCATATGGCACATACGATGTATAAGAAAGTAAATTTTAAAATAAAACACAAAGTTTAGCAATCTACCCCTGTAAAGTAATAAAAGGCGAAAGGGACTGATTTCCCAGGAGTAAAGAAGTTCTCCATGCGATCCTTTTGGGATTCAACTTTAATATGTCTCCACATAGTGTCAAAACTCTTCTGGTTCCTGGCAACATTTTTTGCTCACAATATTACTGCTCTGTTGGGGTGCTTAAAGCCCTAAATTTAAAAGATTTGAAAAAAGAATTCCTTCCAAAAATAACATTAGCAATATTAGAATTTGCATTCTTGATTATGATAATAATTATGCTAATGTTTCAACAAATAATTACTTTTTATATGAGTTCAATGGCTGGAAATATTAGAACTAAGTTATCCAACAAGAAAAAATCATTTTCAGGAAATATAAATAAATTATTAAAATGTTGATTATTGCTATAAAAATTTGGTAAGTACTAATTACCGAGGTTTTTAAATATTTATAATTGCAAATATAAATATACTGGGTTACTCAATAAATTATTGAAGATTTATTTGCACTTAAAATCATGGTAAAAACTGTATTTTTTGTACTAGGATATATATGTACCGATCATATGTTCGTGAGTTACTGCTTTCGGGATCAAAGAAGTTCTCAGTATTATAGAAAGAAATTTGGGAAAAGGGTAATATTGAATCCACGGCCGTTTTCTTTTGCAAACTCTATGAGGCAAACAATGAACAATGGGGTGAAAAATAGAAACCCCTTATTTATCTTTTCTTTTAACAGGGCATTCTACCGACAGAGCCAAATTTAATAAATAATGTGCAATATAAAATTATATATATATCTGGGTGTGTGTGTATTTTTAAGTTTATTACTCCTGATAATTTCCGTATCAGTTTGACTCTCGTTGTACATAGTACGTGAGTTGAGTGTGTTAATAGACCCGAAAAAGTCTTACTGTACTTCTTGGACAAGGTTCTGGTCTAACTTGGACAAGGAGTAAGGACGAATATTATCTAACATGGGAACGCCATATGCTAAAAATTATATCATTGTGATTTGCATGCACGCACACACACACACACACACACACACACACACACACACACACACACACACACACACACACAACACACACACACACATGTATATATACATAAAATGTCCGTCACGCAGGGGCTATTTAATCTAAGCAGATTTCCCACGCGAAGGTTTTGAATAGATAAATATACAAACAGATAACACTACCGTGAATGCTCAGTAAATTTACAATACAAGTTAATAATCTCTACAACGGAAAGCGGCTGAATTGTAAACAAACAGCCTCGTAGCGCTGCATAGATAGACCGGAAAGACAAACAATTAATGAAATATATCTGAATATAACATATTAATTTTAATGAAAACAATTTACTAAAGCTAGTGCTGTAATTTGTAATGAATCAGAATCATTTTATCTCAATCACTCAAATTTTAGTAATCCAAAAACAAAAGAAGGGGGGGGGGGTCAGCAGTATTTGCAAACGTACAGTAAACGTATTTGCGTGTATCTCACAAAGTAAATGTTCAATGAAAACAATATTTGGTATTTAGGCTTTGAATGATGTGGCTTATTATATAACAGAATTTTGTTTATGTAACACTAGTTGAAGAGGGGGTTTACTAAGGCTGAAAACTGAAAATGCAAATATCTCGGCTAATATTCAAGATAGAGAATAAATGTATATAACAATATTTATAGTATATTTTATTTGCAATAAGATGCATTCTATACACTTTTTCGATCCGACTTATAGTAACGGAGATATTAAGAATTTTCAAAATTCTCCCCCTTTAAACCCCCCGCCCTCCCCCTTGTCCGATTTCAGCCGTTAACGAATTTGATCTTTACGGACCTCATTTTCGTCATCTGCTAGGTTGGATCGATGGACATTTGAAGAAAATTTTTCGATAGTTGCGTCATGAGTACGACCTCAATAGCTGATTTCCCATAAGGGAAATCTGCTAATATATACCCGTATACGAGTTAAATTTGTGGCACTTCTTTCATCTACGGCACGTGAGTTGAGAGATATTCAGAGCTAGTATTGGGACCGGAGTGAGAAGAAATGGCAGCTGTATCATTAGGGTGAGTGATGAGGACGGATTTGGGAGAGGTCAAATCGGATGTTGCAGAAGAAAGAACTGCCGGAAGCATTTCCAGCATTTAATCGATATTGAATTGGCCGGCAGGTGAGGGTAGGCATCTTCGTCCCTTTCAAATAAAAAGCCTACCCCTCACAAAATATTTTTATTATAGCACGGCTCTTTCAAGGCATTGCTCATATAGCCTTGGAACATTTACTTCCATATAAAATAGGATAAACTGAAAAAATGCCAAAGTTAAGAAGAGATTTCCGTTTGCGTTGAAGCAGTGGTTCCAAATTCAGTCCAATGATTGCTTCCAGGCTGTAGCGGAGATGCTTATACAATTCTGTGGGATCTTTATTCGACAATAAATGAACACTGAAGTTCCGTCTATTTTTAACAATGGTATACATTCCAAGTATAAATTTCATGTATCAAATAGAGGTAATTCTTTGCATTGAAATTCATTTTAAACAAAGAATAATAATGTATAACTCAGGAATAGTAGTAGGTATAAAAAAACCTGATTTGGCACCACAAAACTTCCCTTTACTGCTACTAAATTAAATAAAAGTAATGCTTTGATGGGCTTAGTGATCATTATCACATTATTTCATTGCAAATTATATACGATATCTCCGATCCAATGCATCAGATCAAAAAATAAGTAAAAATAGATCTTTTTTCCATAATCAAAAAAGATGTCATACGAATTTGTTGGTATCTGTAATAGGGATGAAGAAAATTGAGATTTAGAACTTTCTCCCTCTCTGAACATGTGCTTTCTCTTAGTTAATAGTAAATATAAAACTTCAACATTCTAAGGCTAGTCATTTTAGCAGATTTCCCTTAAGGGAAATCCGCTATTGAGGTTGTACACATGACGGAATTTTCGAAATTTTTCTTCAAATGTCCATCGATCCTACCTAGTAGATGACGAAAATGAGGTCCGTTCAAAACTTTATATATATATATGTGTGTGTGTGTCTGTTACCGCTCTAGCGGTCGCAATTTTTGTTTAATCGTTACGAAACTCGATATTTAACCGTTTTATGTAAAAAGACAGATCAAGTTCGTTAATGGCTGAAATCGGACCAGAAGGAAGGGGTGTTTAAAGGGGGGGATTTTCGAAAATTCGAAATATCTCCGTTATTATGAATCGGATCGAAAAATGGTACAGAACCAATCTTATTGCAAATTAAATTTACTATAAATATTGTTATATACGTTTATTCTCTATCTTGAATATTAACCGAGATATTTGCATTTTTCAGTTTTCAGCAAACCGCCAGTTCTACTCATGTTACGTAAACAATACTCTGCTACATAATAAATCACATTATTGGAAGTTTAAATACCAAAAATTGTATTCAAGAGACCTTTATTATACGAGATACATGCAAATATGCTCTGGCGACCCCCCCCCCCATCTTAAAGTTTTGAACTACTAAAATTTGATTGATTGAGATAACAATTATTCTGACTCATTATTAATTACAGTACTAGATATTGTAAATAGCTCTCAATAAAATAACGTGTTATATTCTGATATATTTCAGTAATTGTTTTTCTTTCCGGTGTGAGCAGGGACGACCCGTTTGTTTACATTTCTAACCTAACGCTTCCTGTCGGCAGGTTATTGAAATTGGATGAAACATTTCTTATTTCCGTTTGTATTTATTCACGGTGTAGTTGTGTTAGCAGTATGTATATTTATCTATTACTAAACTTCCCGAGGGAAATCTGCTTAGTTTACGCAGCCCCTGCGTGACGGACTTTTTGGGTTATGGCAGGAGCACAGGTACTTACAGAAGTCATGCCGAGATTAGTGAAAATGGATTCAGAGATAATTCTATTGAAATATGAATACCGAATGTTTTGGCAATTACAAAACTTTCTATACTTCGACTAGGAAGTAAAAGGTCTAGAAATTTTATTTTATTATAATTTGTTAAGTAATTTAAAACAGAAGAAAAAATAATTAAAATTATCTCAATAAAGGAGTTTAAAAAAAAGTAGTTTAGGCTTACGTAGGAATAAGTTACTTCATATTGGCTTTCTGCCAAGGAACGAGGCAAAACACCTGACATTGTATTCCCATAAGGACCTGATTATCGACATATATGCTTAACTACTATGGTAACTGATGTAAACTACTGGGCTGAGTGGTCACGTCTCAATAATACGGACCTATTATATCCTCAATTCTGTGGCAGGATCCTAACTAGCAGTTAGCAAGAAACCTTTTACAGATTAACAACTCAGCAGCACCATATTTACAATTGATAACCAAACCCAAATGGTCATGTTCATAATGTCTCTTAGGAAAATAAATAATTACTTTCTTCTGAAACAATAAATAATTAAATTACCAATTGCTTAGTGGCTGTGTATTCAGCCCATAGAATCAATAAAGAATTGTGTTTAGTATCCTACAAAGCTGTTAATTGACAATTATATTCGCTCTCCAATCGATCAACTTGGAGCTTCATAATTAGAGAGTTAGCCTTGGGCCTGAAGAGTTTTTCTTGCGGGTCGATAGTCGTAACCGTAGAGTACCATTACTATGGACTTCCGATATTTGGGTCGAGTCCCAACAGGTGATAAACATTTATCAAACAAATCAAATATCATTATATTATTCATAATTATTAGTAGTCATTGATGTTTTAATTCCATAAATAACTACAAGCCCTGTAACCTTTGAAAGACCTGAGCAACTACTGCCCGTGTGTTAGATCATTCAAAGGGGACCAGGCCTCCTTCCCTCACTCCAAACCAGGGTTCATTTCTTTTTTATAAGAATGAATTTATACATTTTTCATTGATCTAAAAATATGCATGAGTCCATTTTGAATCAAACCAGTCAACAGTTTATTCATAATCACCTATATACAGTCCACTCCTCGCTTTTGTTTTTGTTATTTACGCTAAGATGTTTAAGATGTGAACTGAATTTACTTGCAAACATGTGCACACATAAATTTTTAATTTGGATATAAATAAATATTGCTAAGCCTGAAAAATTAATATGACTACAGAAATATGAGGTATTAAACCATCTATTAACAAAAAAATTATAATATCAGAAAGTATTACTTCTTAAAATTTAAAATAAATACTCATTGAACTAATGTTCAAATATTCTCCAAGATCTGCTGTAGCAATTGACTAAAGGATTAGAACAAGTATCTTCAATCATAATCAATATTTTTTGAGACATCATTTGTCAATATAACTAAAAGATAAGCATCGTGTAAATAAATAAAACGGATGTGAGTTTTCTTTGAAACTAGCCAAGTGCTCAGAATAGAAACAACCAAAATGTATTACCTCTTCTTCAGTTCTGCTAAAAGTTTTTCAAATTAAGTTTATGTTATTTGTTGAATCTAATTGATAGTTTGTTCATGGATACAGTTAGAGCTAATTTTGTTTCAGTACTAGATACCCTGAACTAGAAAAACTTAATAAAACTTTAGCTGTAGTAAAAAATAAAACACTAGAATTTGTCACAAAAAAAGGCTCCGTGGGTTGGTCCATATCCGAAAACTTGCTGCTACTGCAGCATTCTGCAGCTTTTAAGCAAAATGTTTTGAGAAGTTTTAGAATAAATAAAGTTATCTAAACTTCAAAAGCAGCATGAAAAAGAAAGGTTTTACAGTTAGTTCCACATCTCATGCCCGGCTTACATTTGAAGACCTGTTCCCATAGACTTCTTATAATGGAATAAGAGAATAAAATGCATCATCAATAGCTACTGGGAAGCTATTGGGAAATCTCCTTAGCTTTTGTACTACCTTCGTATTGAAGTTTAGAGATTCTAAGCTTTTAGTGCTTTGGGAAACTCAAACACCCTTTAAGAAATTCTGCTTCATAACATAAATAGGTGCAAATTTTGAAATTGTGAGTCACATGTAGACTAAAACTTTAACCCAAAATTAATCGGATTCACGGACATACACCTAAATTAACATTACAGCGAATGATGTTTCCTCCTCGTAGACAGTTAAAATGAAAATGCTTGTCTGGAAAATATACTTTATATACTTTTTTTTTTCAATTTCAGTTATTGAATATTGTTTAAATAAACTGATAAATGGTGCAACTACAGTACACTAATGTTTTATATCCATCTTTGTATCTACTTATGGAATACTTGGGACTTCCTATTGCAAAAATCAACTAATTACATATTTTTCCAAGATCCTAAATATGGAGGAAATTAGTTTAAATCACATGAATGACTGCCAAAAACTCCCGTATTAAATGGAATATCATTTTTTTTTTTAAGATAAAGATTTAATTATTTTTTTATATATGTTTTGAAATTTATTTTTCAAAAACGTCATATTTCAGAAAATCCCTGAATAAAGAATATTCTTATGACAATCAACATTCATGGATTATTACTATAGTAAAATGTATCCCCTAATTATCAGGAACTCATATAAATCCTCTTCGGTGCGATGTAATTTCATTACAGGATATCTATCAACAGGAAAAATTTATTATTCAATTCAGAAGAAAATAAAACTTAATCATAGTGTTGCAACAATAAAGTTCTATATAAATATTGAATAGAAAAACTAATATATCCTTCACGCGCTCCAATAAGGGGAGATGAGGTAGTTATTGAACTAGTACTTGCTAGCCTAATAAAGGTCAAAGCCAAGGAAATTTCAGAATGAAAGAAAACTCCAACAAAATGAAAAACTGGAATAAATTAAACTGAGAACTCATACGTATTCATGAACACGTACTTTTCCATTTGTCGAACTCTACGGCAGTGAATAGCTAATATCTATCCTAATATGGAATGAAAATTTATTCACACCATTTTTTCAAGACCTAAACTAATATTTGGATGATCTACCGATTCGGTCCAGTCGGGAATAAAAAATGGCATACTTGTTAGTCAGTGAAAGATTTATTGCCAAGGAAATCTGGGTTATACTGGTTAGATTTTGATTTATATATTTAGTATTTGGCATCAATAAGTAAACTAGTGTCAAATAACTATGAAAATATTAAATACAAGAGTACGAATAATAAATAAGTCGTTAATTAAGTCAAATAATTGTCTTTCGGCAGTTTACATTGAGTTTGAAGAATAATAAAATTGACAACAGTCAATATACCTCTTAGATCAGCCTCCCCCTAACAACGTCACATACAGTAGGGCTACCTAGACAAAATCATTGTTTTATCTATTTTATCAGAAAGGCACATGGTTGAATCAGCCCTAGGATTATAAATCCCAATAAAAAGAGTTCTTCTGCTATACTTTTCTGTTCCTTTATAGGCGAAAAACCTCCCACTACAGTGATGTATACACAAATATCCTAGTAATACAAGGAGAAATACAAGACTATTCCTCATCTGGTTGGTCCTTTCCTATAGGTAAAATCATGTGTAATTAAAAGTTAAACCTCTCAGTAAAAATATTCGTTGAGTTATAGACATCAGAGCCCATATATGCAAGTTTTATATAAATGTATACGGAATCTTATTTCATATAAATATATTATGCCCTGCCTATTCTATGACTCAGAAACAATCGCTCAGAGAAGCTACCGAAATAAATACATTACATTACCCATTAAAAAAATTGTTATTTCCTCACTGATTTTCTAAAACTACTTTTTTTATTTAATATAATGAATAAAGGAATACTTCTTTCCTTTATTTTTTTAAATTCTATATTTTTTCCCTAATATCCTTACGAAGACATCTTTAAATAGCTTGCCTGGATGGGTATTGTAGCTGCTTATATTGTCTTTAATTATAACAATTTAAGAAACGGGGGTTAGCTACATTCTGTGAATAAAAGCAACCGTCTTAATAAATATGGTAAAACCTAGAGTTATGGGTTCAGTTCACGTGTGGAGAACAAGAATTTATAATAAACTGAACGTTAGTTTTAAACAAAACTTTTAAATATACAGTTTAGGAACCATAAATTAGATATACCATGCAAAGAGTGTAGGCAACCAGGTCTAATTGATCAATTGTGAAAAGGCGGTTACATAGACAATAATGTAAATGTGAAAATACAGAATTGGTTGTCCATATGGTGAGGCGGTGATTTGATAGACAGTACAGTGAATGGGGAATGATTTAGTGATTTTCCAGAAGGGGAAAGCGATTAGAAAGTCAGTATAGTGATTGCTGAATGAAAAGCTGGTTGTTCACAGAGGGGAGGTGATCAGGTAGTAAGTACAGTGAATGAATTGCTGGATGTTCACATGTGGAAGGAGTTAGGCAGTATAGTGGCTAGTTAGATAGGCAGTATAGTGATTGCTGAATGAAAATCTGGTTGATCACAGGGGGAAGGTGATCAGATAGCAAGTACAGTGAATGAATTGCTGGATGTTCACATGTGGAAGGAGTTAGGCAGTATAGTGGCTAGTTAGATAGGCAGTATAGTGATTGCTGAATGAAAAGCTGGTTGTTCACAGGGGGAAGGTGATCAGGTAGTAAGTACAGTGAATGAATTGCTGGATGTTCACAGGGGGAAGGAGTTAGGCAGTATAGTGGCTAGTTAGATAGGCAGTATAGTGATTGCTGAATGAAAAGCTGGTTGTTCACAGGGGGAAGGTGATCAGGTAGCAAGTACAGTGAATGAATTGCTGGATGTTCACATGTGGAAGGAGTTAGGCAGTATAGTGGCTAGTTAGATAGGCAGTATAGTGATTGCTGAATGAAAAGCTGGTTGTTCACAGAGGGGAGGTGATCAGGTAGTAAGTACAGTGAATGAATTGCTGGATGTTCACAGGGGGAAGGAGTTAGGCAGTATAGTGGCTAGTTAGATAGGCAGTATAGTGATTGCTGAATGAAAATCTGGTTGCTCACAGTGGGAAGGTGATCAGTTAGCAAGTACAGTGAATGAATTGCTGGATGTTCACATGTGGAAGGAGTTAGGCAGTATAGTGGCTAGTTAGATAGGCAGTATAGTGATTGCTGAATGACAAGATAGTTGTTCACACGTGGGAAGGTGGTTTGATAGCCAGAATAATAAATAAGGAATTACAGAATTCGTTGTCCGTTTGGTGGGGAGGTGATTAGATAGGCAGTATAGTGATTGCTGAATGAAAAGCTACTCGTTTCCTTGAGGGAAGGTGGTTTGATTGTCAGTATAGTGAATGTGGAATGATTTGGTGGATGTTCACTAGGAGAAGGTGATTAGATAAGTAGTATAGTGATTCCTGAATGAAAAGCAAGTTATTCACAGGAGAGAATGCGATTAGATAGGAGGTATAAAGATTGCTGAATGAAAGGCTAGAATGCACATGAGAGAAGGTGATTATTATTATTATTATTATTTATTAACGTCCACTTTTTGCAACTTAGGCTAATCGGGACGGGTTATCTACAGGTTACCACCCTTTTCTAGCCAGGGTTACGGTGATTAGATAGTCAGTACAGTAAATACGGTAATACAGAATTTGTTGTCCAAATGATGAGAAGGTATTTATTAGGTAAATAGGCAGTGATTGCTGGATGGAAACTTATCTGTTCACATGAGGAAAGGTGGTTAGGGGTGGTTAGGAACGGAACATGGACAGACAGGACATTATTTAACTAGATTTGAAATTCAAGACAATGACAAATGTACGTGCGACTTACAGACAACACAAACATTTTTACATATACTTTATGACTGCACAACATTTAGTCAAAATAGATCAAATTTAATAATGAACATAATTTTAAAAGGAGGTAATTGGCCAGAACCACCTCATATTATATTTAACAAATATAATAAAGAATTTATAAAGTTTATCAAAAGTATAGATATGGATGTAGCAAAAATTCATTAGAATGTGAAGTTGATTGTGAGTGAGGAAGGGGAATTATAATTCAATATATTTACCTTACATAGACTCGCAAATTAAACATCGTTGAGTTTAAGTTTAATTTCAATTGATATGCTTTTGTTCTTATTATATTTATTTATTTACTTTTCATTTCATTTATTAATTCTGTTTGTAATTACCATACTTATTTTAATATTGTATTTTATTTTTATTTTTTTTTATTTTTATTTCATTTTTTTAATTTTATTTCTTGAACATTTGAATAGACAGCTGATAAACAAATATTTATTTTAAAATAATGATGTATTTAAACATAATAATACATGTAATATGCCATGTGGCAATGGAACATGTATTCGAATAAATAACTCCTCACAGGGTTACAATGAGGAGAAAAAAGAAAAAAAAATGAGGAAATGTGATTAGACAGTCAGTATAGTGAATGACTTGATGAATGTTCAGAAGGGGGAAATGCTTGATAGCCATTATAGTAAATAAGGAATTACAGAGTTTTTGTCCGTTTGGTTGGGAGATGCTGAATGAAAAGCTAGTTGATCACAAGAGGGGGTTCATTTGATTTCAGTAAAGTGAATGTGGAATGAATTGCTGGATCTTCACAAGGGGAAGGTGATTCGATAGACAAAATAATAAATGGGAAAATACAGAATTTGTTGTCCATATGGTGGGGCGGTGATTTGATAGTCAGTATAGATATTGCTGGATGAAAAGCTGGTTGTTCACATGAGGGAAGGTGATTAGATAGTCAGTATAGTGAATGTGGAATGACATTGTTGGCTAGGACCTAAGCACGTAACTTCGGAGGACGCCTGTCTTCCCCAGGCCCTCTACTAATCTGTAACTTTCAGTCATACATTCTAGTGCATCTCCTCCAACCATTTCCTTCATGTTTTCTATTTTTAACACATTGCTTCATGCCATCCACTACCGTTTGATTCATTTATGAACTACATATTCATTTAGAATCACAAATAGAATACCAACATCATCTCGTGGCCTGTCATCTATTAATACCTCTATATAGGTTTCCTTGAAATTGCTGATATTTAATTCTCATCATCTCTCCTAAGAAACTACTTTGTTTTTAGAAAGATGCATTGTTTTTTTAAAGGATAAATAGTTTACTTAAATGAGTTTTTTTTTTTGAAGAGTTAGGATACAACTATAGTTGAGGTGGCACGTTAGTGGCGAAAGGCTTTGTGCGTTAATAAAGAAATTGGTGGGAAGACTTTCTGTTATTAAGACCTGTTTCCCACAACTATTGTTGTGTTAAATAATAATTTTGTAATTGCTACTTTGATGATATAATAAAACATATCAAGCTATCAATCTATTCTTGGACTAAATAGACTATTTTGAAGTTGATTATGGTTTTTAATGTAATTGGTCTATGAGTTCGGTGAATTTACTTCCTGGTAGTGGGGCCCTACACTCCACTCCTTGGATAAGAGTTCCTGGTTAATAGGAATTACGCAGATACCATTGGGGAAACTGGGCTAGTAACTGTATCCTAGGAGGATCATCTAAATTTTGCAAAACTGACTAGAACAGAAGACAAAGGATAACCACTGTGGTGGCATGGAATAGGAGATTCTCTTTAGAAGACTTCAAAGTGATATACAGCGGAAATGAGTTAAGAATGAATATTGTTCTTTAGTTTTAAATAAGAAAGCTACGGACGATCTCTCAAACGCCTACCTTCAAAATGATTGGCTGCTAATGATTAATGCAACTTGTTAATCTGTCACTTTAGTTGTAATGCAAGTGTATTATTCTACATCAAAATATTTGGTTGAAGAAGTCGAACTCCATTTTAATAAAATAGAAGGATTATTAAATTGCACAAGAGAAATTCTCAAATGGAGATTAATACAATGATCCTATAGATAATTCCTAAAGAATGCACTAGTTTATACTCTAGATAAATGTACTTAAAAATAAACTCATTTGTAGTAGAGCATAAACAAAGCCAAAAATATAACAATTTGAAACATTAGACCTGAAAAAGTGAAGGAGATTTGTTACCTTTGAAGCAATACGAAAATGGAAGAGCTGAAGAGTACCACTTGCAAAAGTAATAATTTAACTAAAAATCGTATAACTGATTTTATCACAAATATATTTGAAAGTAATGTCATATTTTGGAGATAAAAATATCTTATGGATTTCAGTGAGTAATATGAAGAAGAGCTTCCGAAACAACTCAATAATTATAACAACTTAGTCTTTAGATCATCATGATGGTATTGTTTTTATTATTATCTAGCATGTCTTCAAGATTTTAGTGTTATTTAATTAATTTGCATGTTCCTTTGGGTAAACTCGATGCATACAGCCATTTGCATCCAAAGGAAAGCAACATCACATATCCCGAAGAGCTCACCTCAGTTCAGCCATTATAAGTAGAAAAAAATAAAAATCTTTGGGCCGTGGGCTGCCAATTACGAAAGTCAGAAAACAGTAAATAAGATAATAATTAGAGAGTATTAAGTATGTATTGTTATTATTATTGGCTTTCAAATGACCAGAATATCTCTATCGAGAATATAGTCAATGCATATACTGCTCAAAAATGAATAGGGATATTGAACATTTTTTTCTTATCCTATTAATTTTAATTAAATCGATGTTAATTAAATTACGTTTTATGGGGGAAGAAGACAATAATTTCTAATAAATATTAATGACATTTATAATTAAAAAAAAAAAGCAGTCAGGGGACTGCCGGTAGAAGTGAAAACTCCTTTAGCTTTTATCGCTCAATTTTGGCATTGCTGAGAAATTTTTTTTACGAAGTCTTATTTTAAAAATATTTTTAGTTATTTATCAATAAGTAACAGTTATGTTCTATTTTACATGAAAAAATGAAATGACAAAAATAATATTGATAAAAAAAATAATGTACCACAAATTGTTTTATTTATCAATATAAAATACTATACATAATTATTTCAGTTATTTTACATAAAAGAAAAAAATTACATTTCAGAATTATTACAAATGCTTTACAAAAATAAGTTAAGTACACTCAGAAAAATCAATTACTATCCATAATTTCAACAACTCTTGCACCATCATCACTGCCAACATCATCACCAATTTCTAAAACTGATACAATCGGTATATGGTAGCTAAAGTAGGATACAAACAGTTTTGATTCGAATTTATTTAAATATCGGAATTTATTTAAATATTCGAATTTATTTAAACTTCGGACTAAAATATCTATGAAAGTAAAAATGGTTGTATCTGTGAACGAAATGATGCTGGTTTTGTCCTCTTTAAAATGGTATGCGAACGAAAACTCTAGCTAATTTGGTTCAGGAGTTATGAAGAAAAGAAGCTGCTTTAGCTTTGAGTAGAGTACTAGAGGTGGCGGTGGCGGTGTCGCGATTTCATACTTTTTTCCTCTGCCGCAAATGCTTCCTTACAGGGTGCACAACGTGCCCAAAGAAGTTTTCACCTCAAAAAAAATGCTAGTTCCCATAAATACCACAAAACAGCCAATATCCCTATTCATTTTTGAGCAGTATTTATTATATACAGACATCAGAGGGATGGGAACTGAAATTGTTTGATAGGCTATCAGTGGCAATATACTAAAGTTCAAATAATGTCATCCAGCAAATAATGTCGATGGTAAAAAAAAATACAGCTAGTGCGATATATTTAAAAGTTCCATTTGGCGTCCTTATTTGGGACATGGTAAGAGTTAGCAAATTGTCTCTAACACAAAGCGTTTACAGTCATGCAAACATGACATGAACACCCGTCATATTTAAATAATTTTCCATGTTTAAATGACCTATTAATCAGAAACAATTGTATTTCATGTAATAAATTACTCTTGGTAGATAGAATTGTTGATTATTTCTCAACCATGTAAAATTTCGGTTGCTCAACTGCCATTTAATGGGATTGTTATTCTTCGATAGTAAAGTATAGGTCGCTAACCGATTATATATATATATATATATATATATATATATATATATATATATATATACACGATTTATATTATATAAATGTTTTAATACAGATCACATTAATTGGATAAAAATTACCTACGTAAGCACGCTCACATGATTTTGGTAGATACCTCGCGTCTAATCAAAAGTCCACTTTAAAATCACTAAATGTAAATCTTAATCTAAGGATTATATATATATTGCCAGATGGCACCAACAATTATTCTGTCCGCATGTCAGTGCTTTACTATTGGTACTGCAATACCAGAAGGAGAACGACCTTGTGATTTACTATATATGTAGTAAATCACAAGGTCGTTCTCCTTCTGGTATTGCAGTACCAATAGTAAAGCACTGACATGCGGACAGAATAATTGTTGGTGCCATCTGGTGACTACAACGTCCAGAGACTCACTTCATATGAGTGAGCAGCAGCGGGAAGATCGTGCGCAAATCTCGTAACAGTGACTGTGTCTCAAGAAGAAACATAGCTAACATTTTCGATAACTATTGGAGTACAATCGAAATTCTTCTCCATGTCGTAGGTTCCTTCCAATTCGGTGATCAGATGGGAAATTTAAGTCGTCGAAAGGAACGCTTGCATATCGCTCATTTTTGTAAAGGAAGCACTCAGACTGTAAATTATTTGAATAGATGGGCCAGCCATATATAGTGTTTATCCATGCGAATTCATAAACATCTTAGAAGAGGAACTATTTAAGTAAAGAGAAACTATCTGCATTGACGTCAAACAAGAATGATCCTCATGGAGACAATTTAAATCTAACTGATATTTTAAGTATTAAATGTTTCATTAACTTGTTTCGAATGACGACCGGACAGATGAAATGTTTAGCCTTGTTATTTTCCTATTACTTTTATTAAAATTCACATAGAGAATTTGAATAAATGAGAAGTATAGCTTTAGATTATTGGTCGTTTTAGAAGGAGAAGAGGATATTTGGACAGTTGGAAGCATGAATATGTAGAGAGGGGATAAGATGGAGAGTTGACGGGTCATTAGACAATATTTAGAATAATTTAGAGGGTGGCCTAGGATAATAGTGTGCTTAGCGGGTGATATTGTAGTGGGTTATGGATGATGCAGTAGTTAAAGCAGCGAGGGTCGGCCAGCTGAGGACCTTCATCACGTCACTCCCTACAATCTACATAGAGCCCCTTCATTCTTCATCCTTGCCCTCAGCTACAGACAGATTAAGGGACATCCTCAATTTCTTCCAGTATCCATGTCCAGCCTGACAGCTATTTGTCTCAAGTCAGTCTATTTTATTTACAATGGACGAATGTTAATACAAATAATGTTGGTATCACGGATTTTGTGTGGACGACCAAACCCATGGGTTCTTTCCTGGGGGATGCCACGATATACCCTGGAACTATTTATTCTGTTATGTAAGTCCGAGAGAGGCTAATATGTTGAGAACATAATTCACAGAGGTACGTGCAATTGAAGCTGTGAGTAATATCTTCACTCGGAGTTAGACTACCGTTTGAGTAAAGTTGCAATAGCTAACGCAAATGCCCAATATCCAGTAGCGGATTTTGGGCCATTACACAAACACTATTTAACAGAGATTATTGCAGAGCATCTGAAAGAAACGAGAGAAAAAATGATTGGGTCATCGGCTTACAGTGAAGAGAATGCACCAGGTCACGAAAATATCACAACCCATTGGCCAGTCTATATCCCTGTCCCGATTATGAAGGTTCTGACAAACAGTCGACACCGGCTTTAAAACAACATATTGGGGATCCTCAAATATACCAATTCTGTACAATGGTCAATGGTTCCAATTACTTATTATACTTATTATTCCACAGGGCATATCATCCCAGCAACGGTTAGCTATTTTCTAGAAATACTCTACAGGTATTTAATTATTTGATAGCTATAAACTTTGATGGTTACACACCGTTACAAACCCGGTTTGCATTGATTTGCCAAGATAATTAATATATTTTTCCACTGTTGTCATACCTGTCGGTGAAGACCGTCATCACGGGCTGATGATCGAGTAGACCTGCTGGCAAGGGCTTTTGGTACGAGAGCACCTTCTTCAAACCCGTTAAATGTTGTATTAAGTTAATAGTAGTAACAGTATGGGAAAATATTGCTCTGGTTGGCTTCTCTTGCTATTTTTAAAAAGATACTCCCCTTTATGAGGGGTTCACGTCCCTTCTGGTCTCTCCTATTGAACGAGATCACTGACGCCTTTTCAATACAAATAATGTTGGTATCAGGGATTATATGTGAACCACTAATGCCAAATTGATTTGCCAAGATAATTAATATATTTTTCCACGGTTGTCATTCCTGAGGGTGAAGACTATCGTCACTGGCTGACGATCGAGTAGACCTGGCAAGCGATTTTAATTCGAGAGCACCATCTTCAACCCCGTTAAAAGTAGAGCTGTATCAGTGTTCCGCGAGTTAGAAGGTGTAATATGTCTTTTATCCGTATCCGGTTGTTTACATTTTACGATAGGGGTAATAGACTCAGTACAACTGTTGATGGGCTTATATGGTAGATGCTTATGGGTTTTTATACTCGATCATTAACAAATAACGACGGACTTCACCGACAGGTCTGACAACAGTATTATATATACTAACCCTTTATACGATATATTTTTCCACAATTAAATAAGTCTTTCTTTGGTTGAGTTCGATCAAATATGAAAATTCCAAATTATGCCATCTCCTTAAATAATTTTAACTATAGCAGTTTCAGACTGCTAAAATTTCTAAAATTAAAAGGGAAAGTTGGTTCAATTTCTACGTGGAGGGTGTATTTCACTTGTTAACTGCCTTAACATTTACAACCATTTGTCCTCTTCTCGTTAGAAATGGACGGTATGTGGTATACAGTAGATAGCCCGCCCCGATATGCCACAGTACCCAAAAGTGGCAATTTATTTTAATCTATTAAAATGTTACATCTACGAAAACCAGAGAGAGAGTGGAATTTCCATTTGAATGTAGATTGTTTGAATCAAAAAGTATGTTTAGTGGATGCTTTTTTTCTCTTTGTTCGCTAAAAATGAAACTTCTTTTCGTTCCCTTTGATTGTTCCTTGATCTCTTATGAATATGAAATATTTTAATATTTGTTTCAAGATCTGAGTCTTAGGACTCATTGTTAAAGGGATGAACCTGTATGATTTTTCTTCTTAACAAAAAGTCCGTCAAGCAAGGGGATGTGCATACTAAGCAAGTTCCCACGTGATGAACATGCTGCTGATCTGACACCATCTATTCATTATTTCACCAGTAATTGGAAGCTTGTGAAAACGGGATTCGAAATTTAATTTTCACATGAGGTAATGCAATTGCTTCAAGTAAAAATCCCACATGTAAACTGGGGAGTGGGGCTTTATTGCAGGCTAAAACCTATAAATATTCTAATACGATTGACTAATGAAACTAATAATAAATACTTGAGGTAGGGAAAAAGAATATATGAAAATTTGCAAAGCATGGACTGCATATACTAAACAGATTTTCCACGAGCTGGTGTATGGCATAGGGGACTCAACGCATAATCTCTCCGTATGTCTATATAAACAGGAATTGAAAGGAGACATCTCATATCCATATCTTTAGTTACTCAGATTTCACAGTGAAAAATGGACGAGTAGAAGTGGGTGTTTACATAATGAACTAATCTAGAGTGTTTGCTAAACTAGAAATAAAATTTTAGGTTAATATTTGTGATAGAGAAAAAGGTATAAAATAACGTTTACAGAGAATTAAATTTCCAAAACAAATCTAGCTAAAGCAAAAAGAGTTAAATATGCATGTCATTTTGAACGGGCTCAATTTTCGTCATGTCCTGCATAAGATAGCGTCATCAGTACAACCTCAATAGCTTATTCCATTTATGGCAATTCTGCAATAATACAAATAATAAAATTCATTTTTAGATCCGACTCATAATCACGAAAAGTTTTCCAAATTTTGTTCCACTTCCCACCTCCGCCATTGAGCCATGCGAGAGAAAAGATCGCATTGATTTAAGAAGGAATGTCTAAATAAAATTCACATCCTCTAGTAGAGAGAGTTTTAGATTGTGAGTGTGTTCAATATGTGGATTATCGCATAGTAATAATGCATCGATAGGTAGGTTTATCCCTACAGAGAAACAATTATTATTAATTAAATTTCCCTTAATTAATACCATTGTTAAATACTCCTCTGATAATATATTTAAGTGGTTGTCGCTTAATAATTTTTTATTGTGAGAATTTTGATCATTCTATTATGAAATTTATTCTACCATCACTCTCAACATCATATTCATGGAATACATTGCTAAAAAATATTATCTATTAAGTTTAAATTATTTTTATCTTCCTTTTTCTAAACAACTGGTTTTCTTTTACTCCCTTATGACTGAAGAATTGGAAAACACCGTCACGTTGGTTTGTATAACAAATATGTGGTTTCTGGATCTGGCCCACTGTCACTATCATAATCCATTTCGTACTGTTATTAGGTGTGTTCTGGAGGATATAACTCATACAGTACATATGCTCGTTATGACAACAAGAGCCTTTGAACACATTAAATGTTAGGTATTATTTCTATAATGTATTTTCTCTTAATAAACTCTAGAAGTAATATTCTTAATATTTTCGGGGCTCAGGTTAGCCATGTGAGTTAATGCATTGACCTTTATCTCACATGGTAAAACTAGAGTGGTGAGTTCGATTCTCGCATGGGTAAAGGAAATTATTTAGTGAGGGAATTCATTAAATAACATCCTAAATCCCACCATGGCTAGAAAAGGGTGGTAACCTGTAGATACCCCGTCCCAATTAGCCTTAGTTGCAAAAAGTGGACGTTAATAAAATAATAATAATAATAATAATAATAAGTAACATTTTTATTAATCTAATTTTATTAGAGAAAAATGTGAAACTCCAAATTTTCGTTTATTATATGTTGTTCAAATACTCACAGAATAAGCAGTAAAACCATAATGGGGCATCTTACAGCCTATAATTATTACAATCTAAATATTACATGAAATTATAACAAAATTGATATTTTCAAGAGAAATTATGAGAGTAATAAAACCGTTTTAGTGCCAGCTGAACAAGAAATACAGAATATAAACTTTAAATAACGTAAAAAACATAATAAAATTAATTTCTTCTTCCTAATTTGATCTCTTCTTCCTAATATGATCACTTCTTCCCTCTCGATTGAGGACTGCCATAATTCCAATTTTGTTTCGAGTTTTTAGTTGAGTGGCCAGATTTGCCATCCATAGGTCAACTGGCATAACACATAATCTAAAAATGTCTGTCTTCCGTTTCATTTTAAAGTTTCCCCTTCATAGTGGATTTCAGGGGCCAAAACTTCATCCATCCTAAAGCCTTCTTTCTTAGAATTTCCTTGGATGCCTAGAGACGAGCTGTTCTAGATGTTGGATGTACTCGTCGACATAATCCAGAGGCTGGTTAGCTATTACAGCCGGTGCCATTGCCTTCAAGAGAAATTATAAAAAAAATAAATGAAAATGTATTTAACAAGGTCCATTAACGACTATGGTTAATAGGGTTGGGTTATCTACTGAGTTGTCAACATTTTCTAACCAAGACATTACTAAGGATTTTATTTAGTAATTTCTCAACTAAATACACTCCAACTGCCCATACGAAAATCCATCCAAAACTCTAGATTCACTTTAAACATAGGGACCTAAGCTAACCTGCACCATAAGACTATTCATAACTACCCCCCCCCATTATACATAAATATGCATGACTAATTTATATTAAGAATTAACTGGCTTCCGATCGGCATTCACTCAAAGAAACAAGAATTAATTAATTAATGTTGTTGCTACATCGTAATCAGACCTTGCCCAGATGCCGTCCTCACGACGTATGGGAAGACGGGAGGATTTATAGGAGAGAAGGCGTTTGGTGGCTGTCCATAAGGAGTTGTCTGAAGTATTAAGGTTCTTGGTGTAAAAATGAAAACAATCATTGTAGTACTGTGTTAATTCTGTTTTGAGTTTTCTGGTTAGATGGTTCAGCTTTGTCTTGTCAGAAGGATACCGAGTGTTTTGCCATATTCGTCGAGCTCGTCTTTTTTCTTGGAGTAGAGTTCGTAAATGTGATGGAAGGTATGTCTCTTTTGGTATTGCGTTTGTCCGTGGTTTTGTTTGAGTCCAGTAATGAAGGGATTTTTGAATTGTAACTGTTATATGTTGTACTGCATCGTCTATCTCTGTTTCCGTTTTTAAAGAAATATTTAGGTCAAGATTCTTGTCAATGTACGTTTGAAAGGATTCTCAATCAACTGGTCCAGGTGTGAGGGATGGTTTGTCGGGAAATCGGAATAACTGGGAATTTGAGTTGAAAAGAAGAAGGACAGGACTATGATCGGATGAAAGGTCATCTAGTGTGAGCGCTGAAGAAGGGATCCGGGAAAGGCCTGAGGTAATGAAATAGTCTAATATATCTGGGAGTTTAGAACGGTCATCACTTGGCTAAGGTGTTTACTCCTCACGACGATATCCAAGACCCCCGCCATTCTTCCTTTGTCGCCAATAAACTGGACATACATCTTCCCTTATCGATTCCTCCTCCAGCATTCAATCCCTCTGAAGTTATTTATATCATTAAAAAACTCCCTCCCAACAAGGCACCAGGTTATGACCTAATTACCTCTCGCATCCTCAAAAATCTCCCGAAAAAAGCTGTCCTCTTTCTCACTTACATTTATAATGCTGTCCTCAGAACAACCTATTTCCCTCTACTTTGGAAATTCTCCGGCATCCATATGATCCCTAAACCTAAAAAACCGACACAACTCCCTTCTTCTTATCGTCCCATCGCTCTTCTTCCCATAATGGGAAAGATCCTTGAAAAACTCATCCTTAAACGCCTTTATCCCCTCCTCGACCCCTTACTTCCTCCCCATCAATTTGGTTTCCGACATTCCCATTCCACAGTCCAGCAATGCCACAGAATAGTTGATTTCATGGCCTCCTCATTTGAAAACAAGAAGTACTACACTGGAGTCTTCCTTGACATATCCAAGCTTTTGATAAGGTGTGGCACCAAGGTTTATTGTCCAAGCTAAAAAATACACTCCCATTCACATACTACCTCATCCTCAAATCATATCTTTCCGATAGACATTTCCAAGTTTCATTTGGTTCCTCAGTCTCATCCTTATTCCCCCAGCTGGCAGGTGTACCACACGGGGGTATCCTAAGTCATTTCTTATTCCTTACCTATACTGCCGACATCCCATCACATCCCGAAACTTCCCTTCTCACGTATGCGGATGATACACCAATCTTGACGTCCAACTCAGACCCAAATATGGCATCTGCATCTTTACAAGAGCACCTAGCTCTGCTAGAATCATGGCTGACTCAATAGAGGATCAAGGTCAAAACAGCAAATCAAGCCATGTAACATTTACCCTCCGACGTTCCATTTGCCCTCCAGTTACACTCAATAGCGCACTAATTCCCCAAAAATAACAAATTAGGTATCTAGGACACATTAGACAAGCGACTAACTTGGAAACCTCACATAACAATAAAACGACAAGAAGTGAACCGACGGTACAGACTTCTACTAAGACTACTTGACAACAAATCTAAACTATCACTACGCAGCAAACGACTGACTTATACGACAGTACTCAGACCGATATGGACATACGGACTTGAACCCTGGGATTCCACTAAACCTTCAAATTCCTACAAAATCCAAATCCTCCAATCCAGAATACTCCGCAAAATTACAGATTCCTCATTTTACGTATCCAATTTAACTCTCCATAATTACCTCAACATTCCTTTTGTCCATGCCCTCGCAAAATCCAGATATCAGAAATTCCACTCTCTCCTTCCCGCACATCCTAATCCTCTAGTCGAATCACTTTCAGCTACCCATATTCCAGAAAACCCAAGACGACGACTGAAGCGTAAATGGCCAAGAGATCTCCTTGTGTAGTGCTCAGAATAATGTTCCCTCCAATGTGGGTATTGTCAATGGACAACTTCCCACCTCAAGTGAATAATCAAGCCAATTGTTATATCATTCACATCATTTGCTTGTAATATGTATATATGTTGTTGCAAATAAACGAATAAATATTTAAAAAAAAAAATATATGTATTATGTATGTAAAGCCAAAGTGCCTGTAGATGATAATGGTTGTATCCAATCTCAGCAGACGGAAACTAGCAATAGAACTCCTGCAATGCAGAATGACGGGGAAAGACTTCCAGGAAGGGGGGCATTAGTCATATCGAAACGGATGTCTAAACTTAGAAGATCTCGGGGCATCTACTGAATTAGATCGATATAATCAGTAGTATAGAGGGAATATATAAATGAAATGAAATAGCTTCCCTCGTGCTGATATGACATACTGCTGATCTATTTTCACCATATATTCTCTGTTTCTGCAGATAAAGGAGATTTTATTTAAAGACCCCCCCCAACTCATTCATGTCCGATTCCAGCCATATGAATATGAAAGTTAGTGCTGAATGAAACGGTTAAATAAGAGCATGGTATAGATCAAACATATTCGAGTCCTGGCTCCAAAATAGTAATTTATGGCGTCATCATACCACGTATGGGCATGGATCTCACACATTAAATGTGCAAAGAAAGCAAATTTGGTATTTAAGCTTGATAAATTCGTTCATCGTATAGCGGCTCATTGTTAGTACGACGTAGGGGTTACTGAAAGCTGAAAATTAAAATAATGCATATATCCCGGATAATAATGAAGATATTGAAACAATATGTGTGACAACATTTACAGAATATTAAATACGCAACAAGATTGGTTTTATGAATTTTTCGATCCCATTGATATATATTTTGAATTTTCGGGATTCCCCAATCACTGGCATGATTACAGCCATTAACGAACATGATCTTTAGTATTACATAAAAATTTTAAATACCTAGTTTTTTAATGATCAAGCCGATATTGTGTTACGGACATTATATATATATATATATATATATATATATATATATATATATATATATATATATATGTGTGTGTGTGTGTGTGTGTGTGTTTGTGTGTGTATGTGTGTGTGTGTGTGTGTGTGTGTGTGTGTGTGTGTGTGTGTGTGTGTGTGTGTGTGTGTATTTGTGCATGTATGACTATATATATATAGATAGATATATCTCTATATATATTTCTATATATATATAACATTTTCGCGCGAGTACAACCTCAATTGGTGATTTCCCTTGAAGGAAATCTGCAAATAATTACGAATGCAGAATTTGCTCTGAATACGGAATAATTTATGATATAGCAACATGTCTAATCTCTTAATAAGCAATTACTAGCTCCTGAGTAATATATACAGACGCTATTAGCCATAGCTATGTAATTAAGATTTATTACACGACTCATTGCCTATTCACATAAAATTATATTTATTGACATTCATTTATCTATGGTATTAAAAAAACTAACGCCATTTCTGTATATAAAACATTTAGTTTATTTCATAGGGGCTTTTCATCAAAGAGGAAGTTTGAGTTCTAAAAACAGCATTACTATTAAAGGATTGAACACGTGATATGATATAGATTTTCAATAACTTATACGGTCAGCAAATCTCTAGTTCATCCAAACAACTATAGCACAATCCAACGTTTATTCCTAGTTTCTATTTTTAATGGACATGCAATAACGAAAGAATTTTAATAACAACATAGCAGATTAAAGAAAGTAATGGATTGATAATAATAATTAATTGAAAATGATCGTTTTTTCATTTTATTGAAATTTGTGCCTTAAATAGTAATTTTTATTTATTTGGACATTGCAATGTCAATTTCTCGACCTGGATAAAACATCGACGAAGATAAAACATCTGATTTATAATGGAAACTGTTGAAAACAACTATTTGAGCCTTTTAAACAAACAATTTTACAAATTTGATCTAAATTTGTAAGTAAAATAATAACTAAAGTGGATTTAAAATATAGAGTTTTTTAACACCATCCGTTGTTTCATGCTAAATAAAGAAACGTTAGAAAATTTACTCATTCTTTATACTACTTTATTTATCTCTTATCACCATTTGATGAATTTTATTGCCAACTTCAGAGCTTCTTCAATATAGACACCTTAAAAGGAGTGGGCACCTTTACACGCATGATTCGCTAATAGTGTAAAAAATTATTGTGCTATTCACATCATTTTTCTCATTCACACAAAAGAAGAATTTAAAGTATCATTCTCCAAACTACAAGCTAAGAATTCCTCCTGCAATCCGAGATCAGGGTTAATATTTAGAAATATTTATTTATTTTTTTAAATTAAATTTCATTTTTAGCAGCAAGAAAGTAATAATTTAGTCAATTTTTGTAGGTACTAGATAACAATAATCGCAAAGGGCATCGTTTCTTCATAGATATTAATAAAAACCTAAGTTATATTCAAGTGCACGTAAAATGCAGAAGGAACTACAGGAGAAAATTACCCCGTAATAAAGGTTTTCCCGTTTCCTTTCCTTATCTGTACTGCGAATCAGAAAACATTGATAGAAAGCTGAAACAACTCAGTATATTGAATGGGTATAAAAGAGGGCACTCATTTATGCACAATTTCTAAGGAGGGTCGGATATCGGGACGTTTTGGGATTGTAGAATATTGAGCTCGAATTGTGGTGCTTCGTACTACAGACAAAGTGGTAGGAAGTAAGACGCGCTCTTTCTACTGGGTTCTTACTAGAGGAACTGAGACTTATACACATACGCACACCTCAAGGAGGACCATGATAATAAGTTGGCGGTTAAATGTGATCGTCTCTATGAAGTGAAGAAAGGCAAGCCCCTGAGTTGAGTCGAAAATGTGTACACTAAATTGAACAGGTTGAAGAACGGAGACCATAGAAAATAAACTATAAACAGGGGAAGGTTGTGCACTAGGGTGAGACATACGTTAGTGCTCTCATATCGCTCTACAAACCCAGTGCCTCAGTCACAAAGGTCTCTTGGTCTAAGCAGTTAAGGTAAGTCATAGTCTCATTTCTGTATATTTCCCGTAAGACGTTGTTTTACCCTGTGTATGCGAAATTTAGTGGACTGTATACTTAACAAAGGCTGGCTCCGCTGTAAGCCGATTGCACGTGCCTTGCGTAGGGAAAGTAACGAATACCCACTATGAGATCGTACTTGGTAAGCGATGGAGCGCGACTGACTGCCTGCTGATTTGTCCGGTAGGAGCGCCATCCGCGGTACCTTCTTGATCTATGAGGCTGAAATTCTGATACCGGATGTGCAAACACCCTGTTTTTATAATCTTTCATGTAGTGATTTATTACTATTTTTTTAAATTATTTTGGATTATATATTTAAATTTGAACTATAGCTATTACAAACCTATTATATATATATATATATATATATATATATATATATATATATATATATATATGCACATATCAACTGTAAGTGTTCAATGGGTCTTCAGTTTTAATTATTTTATAATGTTATAGGTTTTTCATCTGTATATACCTATATTTACGTAGACATGAGATGAGACATTAAAAAGGCAGGAATTTGGGTTTGAACCTTCAGATATGAGTCATATGGCCGAAACAAATTACACTACGACCTGTTTGGTGTTCTGATTGCTATCGTGCAATGGATATTGGCTACTTAGTGACTCCATCGGAAGCACGGCAAATGCCTGTTAAGGCATCAAGCCCAGATTGCTGGAGCACATAACTCCAACTCACCAAGATAGGAGAATCGTATGCAGTTCTAGTGATGGAAAGCCCCTTCGATGGGACTGATGAGGTGATCAGACGGTCAAGGCGTCTGTGGAATGGTGATAGGTGCTATCAATGTCGGGTAGATGGAGGAATACGATTGGAAGGTTTAGTAAAGACGCTGACATAGGGCGCTATCTGTAGGGGACGGCTAACGATTGTGTCAATCACTTCCTTATCTTCCGTCCCACCCGGACCCTCTCTACACCCTCACAGCCGTCTTAACACCCCCCATACATACATACTATTTCCCATTCCTTATCTCTTCCTAATCAGTAGTTTTATAAAGGGAGTAAACATTATCGTCTATTCAGTCGTTTTAAAAAAAAGTTTACTAATTACCGTGGCCTATTTTCAGCTCCATCATAAGCGATCTGGAGTATATGTCGCAATATTTCCCTCATAACCCATTACCTTCATCAAAGAAATATACTAAAACTTGTACTTCTTATTCTGGGCCCAATATTATTTATATATTCTCAAATTTCCTGGCAAGGATCTCCAATAAAAACCTTTTTTTCCGTGCAAACTTTATTGAAACTGCCTTACTTATTTCATTGCTTATTTGCCAATTCTTCAGGAGATATCCCTATTAAAAGAAATATATACAAAAAATTATTAATAACATTAATTTAACACATCCCTCAATAATTCTTTTGCTATATATATATATATATATATATATTGTATTAGTAGGTGCCTACATCTATGATATATTTATTAAATATGATTATAAATTGCTACTTACATTTCTGAAGTGCTCGTTTACCTTTTACGGTATGTAGCGACTATCCTCCCAGAGGAGGCATATGAAACTGAGAAGTTCCTGAGGTAGGTTAAGTCAGCTGACTAAAAATCGATTATTTACAAGTCAATCTTGAAGTCGATTATTTCGCGTTATAATTGAAAGTCGATTAATTTAAGATTAAATGTTATAGAATATATGATTATGGTATTTGATTTCTGTATTTTTTTTGTTTACTGCTCTTTTTCTAATTTTTATTATGTGAATGTTCTCTTATATTTTCCGTTTAGGATTATTTATTTCTTTATCAATTATTTGAACTTTTTCGAAATTGGAGGTGTGTTTCCTGGAGATAGCATGATCCGTCAAAGCAGTTTTATTTCCATTATTGTCTATACTCCTAGCCCCTGAACAGGTGACAAATAAGCCTCGAAAAAACAGCCAGGACAGTTTCAATAAAGTTTGCACCGAAAAAAAATGTTTTTTATTGGGGACCCTTGCCAGAAAATTTGAAGAGTATACAAAACATGTATAAAAATTGAGCAATACATGATTAAGAGGAATGGCTCCTGGAAGGGTAGTATATTGGCTACGAATCATATAGGGCATATAAGTATGAAGAATAAAAAATGTCATTTACATATTAACGTCCACTTTGTGCTTCTAAGGCTAATTTGGACGGATTTTCTCTACATTATATACACCCTTATCTTGCCAGTCTGGAACTGACTTTTTTATTTATTAATAAGTTTGCCACTAAATAAGTTCTTATTGCCCAGGTGAGAATCGAAGCTCACGATCCTCGGGTAACTCATATGGCTAACTTCATTCCTTCCCCCGTAAAAAGAAGCTCTGGCTTAGTAAAACTAAAATACATATTATAATACTGAATGTAATCAAAAAATATAATAAAAGAGGATTCCTTTAATAATTTCTAGATCTAGAAGAATTTCAAATATACACTTATAGTGTATTAAAATAAACTCTTATAATAAAATCATTTATTTCTGTATATCGGAAATTGGGCGTTCTTCTTTACAGTATACATCATAATGGTGAATACTATTGTAGCGGTACGTGTAATTAAATTGAATTTTCCAAGAGAAACCTCGCTCGCTCCTAGCCCAGAACCTTGAATTCGCTAAGCTTTCACGCGAAAAATACCTTATTAGTGTGTGTAAGCAGCCACCTTTTGAATTGTAGGCGGTAGTCTCCCACAACGAGCGCGACAGCCCCCAAGTAGCATGACAACTATTACTTGTATATCGATGAGGTATTCTGCTTGTGGTACTCAGCGACGTAGGAACCTCATATACCCCAGGTACTTTCTATTTTTGTGCCAAATAGTGGTGCCGGGTATAGCCCTGGTGTTACCCCCCTCCAGCCCAGCTTCGGGGCAGTAGCCAAAGAAGTTCGAAACACCAGCGAGGCTCCAGCAGAGAGGTGCTTGCCTTGTAGGCCTATCGCTATGTGAAGTCATCGACACCTCGTCACTACGATGCGTTACACGCGGGCCTATTTCCTTGCGCCACCCATCAGTCCTGTTCTTTATGAATGTTTTGCGTGTCAACTATTTATTTTATTATTTATTGTGAAATATATTTATTTCTTATTTCTGCTACTCAATTATTTTTATCCAACTAAACCTTCTTTATTTGGGATCTTCTGATCCCATCAATAGTTAAAGGGCCTAATAACCTAGATGATGATCGCCCATAAACATAAAACCTAACCTAACCCTCTTCTTATCCCCTCGTCATCTCCGAATATCTCAACACTATCTACGAATATGATTTGAATTGTATTATTCATAATGGTTTGAATAGTGAAGAGGAATCTTTCAGGAACCATTTACGTTTATTCTTTATGACTCTATAAAAGTATATGAGCTGCAGGAGTAATAATACTAAAAATAATGTATGTTAATATATAAAAGATTTTATATATATAGCCCGCATTGGCTTCAATCTCTCTACGCCACAACGTTTAACGAGGACATTCAATCCAGTCTATCCTTTGTCCAACTTCCATGTAGATCTGCGTGGTGAGGCATAGAATAAACTTCCCACTCTTGTTCCAACCAACCACTGGTTCTGTTTTAATAATCTTTATAAAGCTGTGCACTTGCTGCAAGATTTGTATAGTTTATTACAATTCTCCTGATGAGGTGTTAGCTAGTGGCCATCCTTTAATTATACATCTTTCGGCCATAGCACTATATCCAGCGGAGCAACTACGTCTTTCACATTTGTTGCTTCTATCTATGCCTTGCTAAGTGAAAAATGAGTACTACATCATTTTAGTACGTTAAATTACTTTTTTTTTTTTTTTTTTTTTTATATATATAAGAATTGGTACCTATGCTGCTACTGTCGTAAGTGGCTATCACCAAAAATAGTTTTTTTTTTATAGATCCAACAAAGATCTAAACCGTAATTCTCATTTCTTGCGTGACATAACATTCTAAAAACATTTATCACTTTGCTGACCCGGTAGTAGAATTACGTTTAGGGTCAAGACGTTTGCCCGAACCTTACAGACACGTCACCTCGTCTGAAAATGTTATCGTTTGTTCTTGAATTCAGATGCATAGTGTGTGATCTTTTAACTTTCCACATATCCTATTTTTCCGTTCATCGATAGACACTTACGATTTTCCACAGATCCCAATATGCCTGTTTGCCTTTGAAGGGAGCTGCAATCACACAGTTTCCTCGATCACCAATGTCAGGATTCCATTACTGGGTAACTACTTGCTTCTTGTGTTAATCAAGTAATTTTATCTATTACACCGGAGTAGTCTATATGCGATTCCTCTGAAGATAGCTGGGTGTTTGTGTCATTTATGATGTGCAGACCATGTGAAATCTGTCATTAGCGTATTCGTAAGCAAACTCCGTGTTCCATACATCAATAAATGAACATTCACCCTAAAAATTTCCTACTACATAGGCAAGCTCACTCCCCTCTCTGAAGAGTATATAAAGAACCGCTTTTATAATTCCCTTCCTAACTTTAGCAAAATTTAGCTCAGTATAAGCAGAACTAATTTTACTCCTGGAGTGAGAATATGAAAAACAATGGCGGACACAGGGTAACCGAACAAGAAAAGCTATATGGAGGGTGTTGGGTATAATGTGAAAGGCAAAGTAAACTGAGGGATCTACCCGCTAGGCCTGAGCCTTTAGCTTCCTCGAGGCTTAGCCAAGGATAAAGGCTGGAGGTTTTAACGGGCTATCTGTAGACTGTTTAGGGCCACCCTAATGGCTCTGGCTCTACCTACACTATCTTGTCAACCCCATCAGAGCTGGTGCGTTACCATCGCCTTTTATGACCTTCATATCACGATCGAATCTCACATTTTGGTACGTAATACCTAAAGCAAATTTCTGAATAAGTAGCTTCATTGTCATCTTGATTAGGGATTAATAAAATACTACATTTCATCTTGACAAGGCGTTTTTCCTAGTCTATAACATTAGTTGTAATTAAAGCCATGAAATATTCAATGTTGCCGCATTATGTGTGAGGGTTTGTGCATGCATGTGTGTTATATATATATATATATATATATATATATATATATATATATATATATATATATATTATATACATAAAATTCTAATAAAAATATAACTACAAATAGCATTAATAACTGTAACATAATAGAATAATAATACTGTAGATACATAATAGAATAATAATACTGTAGAAACATAATAGAATAATAATACTGTAGATACATAATAGAATAACAATACTGTAGATACATAATAGAATAATAATAATAATAATGCAACATAAGAATAGCTTTAATATAGGCATAACAATGATTTTAGTAACACACAGGAATGGTTGTTATAACATAATAATATAAGAATAAAAATAGCAACATAAATACAACATAGGAATAACTTTAACATAACACAACAATAATTATAATTTAAAATAACATGACAATGATTGTAATAGTGCATAGCAATAATTATTGTAAAATAATATAAGTTGCAATAACATAGTGGTAAGTGGCAATAACATAGATTTAACAAAACATAGCAATAATTAAAATAGTGCATAGCAATAACCATTGTAAAATAATATAAGAACCACAGTACAACAATTATAATATAGTTTAACAAACAAATACACCATACTATAAATATATAAAACATACAAAAGGCTGTGACCCTGCTATGTAAACAAAACAAGGAAGGTTACTATAACCCTAGTCATAGTGCAATAAGAATGTATAATAGTCTATAAATATATTTAGTCTTGGTAAGTAATAATAAGGAAAAAACACCCTTTTATAACAATGTGCAATATTATAATGTAGTACATGTAATTTTTACAGCCCTGAGGAAGAGAAAATAAAAATTCTCGAAATATCGGCATAAACTAAGATTCATTTCACCAACATTGACCAAAACTCCGAAAAGAACAACACACCACATATAAATACAACCTGGTCGAAAACATCAGCACAATTATATATATATATATATATATATATATATATATATATATATATATATATATATATATATTACTGAAATAAACGCTAAATAGCAAAAAGTCCGTCAAGCAGGTTCTGAGTAAACTAAGCAGACTTCCCAACCTTTGGAATGCCAAGGTTCAGCCCATTTTAAGAACTAAGAAATCAAAATTGAAAACATTGTGTCTGTCCTCCTGATAGCTAGTCAATCAATTAAAACTCCTCGGAATATTTCAAACTACTGTGTGTGTGTGTGTGTGTGACAGAGTATGTGTATGTGCGTGCGTGCGTGTGTGTGTGTGTGTGTGTGTGTGTGTGTGTGTGTGTGCGTGTGTGGTGCACAATAATTAAGATAAAATTTATTGCTATGCACATATAAACTCAAAAGATACCGATTAGCCTAATAGAGTTGAGTGGACGTTGATAAATAATAATAATAATTGTGGATGAAATTAAGTGGCGAGAGGATAGGAAATTGTTTGGAACGCTGCTTACTAATATCTATTTTTATACGATTGATACTAATGTGGAAGTTGGGCGTCAGCAAAGAGTGTGACGTTTCCGGATCTACGGCTCCTGCCAAGTTTTTTTTATTAAAGGTCGCTCTTTTAAAGCATAAATTGAGCTAAAATTCGGAATGACGAAGTGTTCCAATGAAAACGGAATCGCATATTTATGGTGCTTCGCTTCTTTGGCGATTAGCAACCTGTACTGTTTAAGTGCATTGTTAAAACATAATCAAATAAATAGTCGTACTCCCTTGGGGGCATGAATATACACACGATCCTAAAGAACTATATTTATTGACCTTCTCAGCAGGTCAACATTGCTTTACTGCCTGCCATTTATTTACGTTTATATATATATATATATATATATGTATATATATATATATATATACTATAATGAAAGGTTTATTATTTTCATTAATATTTAAATTTAAACTATGTACCTGCTACTTCTCAGGGTCTTATATTGCACGGCAAGCATTTTTGATTCCACCATCTCTGCTATAAGAGCTAATTTATCTATTTAATCCGAGATATAGCACATTTAGGCTAGCTAATTAAAGAAACACTTACGCTCTTGTTGCATCTTGGGATCGACTGCCATTCCCTTCCTCGGAGATTGCCCTTTGGACTCATAGGGGTCCGCTCTCGTCCCTTGACAGGTGCTGCTCCCTCGTTTCAAGCCTAGTACTAGTCACTCGGATCTCATAGATATAGAGACAACGGGGTGGCTCTCAGGCTCGACCGTTACATATGCCCACCCAGAGAGAAAAAAAAAAAGATTATATTTTATATAAATTTTTTTATTTTTTTTTTTTTTTATTTTTTTTTTTTTTTTTAATTTTTTTTATTTTTTATTTTTTATAACAATAAATATATTATATATTTTTATTTATTTTAATATTACTATTATTATTTATTTTTTTATTTATAACAATAAATATATTATATATTTTTATTTATTTTAATATTACCAATTTTTTTTTTTTTTATAACAATAAATATATTATATATTTTTATTTATTTTAATATTACTAAATTTTTTTTTATTATTTTTTTTTATTATATTATTTACACGATATATTATTTTATTTTTATTTTTTATTTATAACAATAAATATATTATCTATTCTAAATAATAATATTTTTTTTTTTTTTTTTTTTTTTTTTTTATAATTTCTATTTTCAAATCTCCCATTACCTCTTCCAAAATTTTTGTTGAGTGGTTTGTAATTAGAATTTCCACTACTATTATAAAATTGTCGGGAAACATTAGCCGGGTTTCTTGGATGAAAGCTCTTACTAGGGGGAAAATTACTGTCTCCTGTTATAACCTGGTGGCCTACTCCATGAATTTCGATCCCTATTCTCTATCGAAATTTCTCTTTGTCTATTTCTTACTCTATTTGGGTTGTTTCCCTCATTCTCACGATTTTCTTCTCCATCCGTTCCCCTCATGATATCCTGAGCTGGTAATTTTTGTAAAAGGTCAAGAAATTTCTCTTTATTACTGATTTGGCCGACCCCCAAGATACATTGTATTTGCCATGGGAAGTGTTTTATTATGCATTTTATTTGATAAGACTCGGGAAAAGGTGGATTAAGATATTTACAGTCTTTAAATAATTTCCTGGCATAATCATCAATAGTTAAATTTTCTCCTGGGCGATATTTCCCATTGGTAATTTGATTTCTACATTCATCCTGCCTAGCTTCTCCCCAATATTTATTTAAAAATCTTTCTTTAAAATGAATGAAATTTCTAATAAATTCCTTTTCAATCAGCCACCAAGTTCTGGGAACTCCCCTCATGCACTCTGAAATAATTAACTCTTGTTTTCCCCATGTATCTACTCCATAAATGTTAAAATAATTTTCTAATTCAGACAGAAAGTCAGTAGGGCTCTCCTGTCGACTATCACTAAATTTAGGACATCTCGCTTCAGGATTGACTCTAATTTCTTTATAGTTGGGCAAATGACCTATCTGAACTTTTTTTAATTCTTGCCGGATATTTTCCATTTCATCAGCTATGCCTCCTATTTTGAAATCTGTCTCTAATAAATTCTCTATTTGTATTAACGATCTATCTTCAATTATTTGTTTATTTTCGTGAGTAATTTTCTGAATATTTAGATTTATTTGATCATTTATCTTCCCTTGGATAATCTTTTCATGCTCAATTTCCCCTTTTAATTCATTCCGAATTAAGTTTTTCTGTTGATGGCATTCTTGTCGGGTTTCTATTATTTTGGCATCCATTTCATCCATTAATTCCGTTTTTAGTAGTTCTCTAGTCTGAACGGTTTCTTTTTTTAAATTTTCTGTTTCACCTGCTAACCTATTCTCTAAAGATTTTAAGTTTATTTCATTTTCGTTTTTAAGATGATTTATCTCATTCATAAATTCTTTTCTCACGTTTGATACATCTACTCGAGTTTGTTCGATATCTATTTTCAATGATTCAATACTATTGTATTTCTAACTTCTTGTTTAAATTCTTCTAGTTTGTTATTATTTTCTTCTAGTTTATTATTATTTTGTTCTAGTTTGTTATTATTTTCTTCTAGTTTGGCTTCCAATTTAGTATTTCCTGCTTTTATTAAGTTCATTATAGCTTCCAGCATGTTTTGATCTTTTTCGACCTCTTTTTGTCCTTTTAAATCGTTTAAATTATCTATTATTCTGGTAGAAGTACCTCGCGGTTGTTCAAAACCCAAAAAGCTCAAATTTGCTATCTCAGTAGATAACGGTATTCCCGAATCCTCTAATTGAATTATATGTCTAGCCTGATCTTTATATATGATATTATTGGTCTGTGTTCCCTCTAACGGTTCACTTTCAATAGATAGATTTTCAAGATCCAAATTATCACTTTTCTGTTCTACATCACTAATCCTATCCTCAAAACTTTTGCTATTAGTATTAATATCCATTTTTATAATCTATGTTAATTAAAAAAAAAAAAATTTTTTTAAATGAATAACCTAAATAAATATTTTAAATGTTTAAATTTAAAAAAATGTTTAAGCCGTGCCCTTTCACGTTGGGCGCCAATTTATATAATGAAAGGTTTATTATTTTCATTAATATTTAAATTTAAACTATGTACCGGCTACTTCTCAGGGTCTTATATTGCACGGCAAGCATTTTTGTTTCCACCATCTCTGCTATAAGAGCTAATTTATCTATTTAATCCGAGATATAGCACATTTAGGCTAGCTAATTAAAGAAACACTTACGCTCTTGTTGCATCTTGGGATCGACTGCCATTCCCTTCCTCGGAGATTGCCCTTTGGACTCATAGGGGTCCGCTCTCGTCCCTTGACAGGTGCTGCTACCTCGTTTCAAGCCTAGTACTAGTCACTCGGATCTCATAGATATAGAGACAACGGGGTGGCTCTCAGGCTCGACCGTTACAATATATATATATATATATATATATATATATATATATATATATATATATATATATATATAATGCAGGGGCAAGCTTCCTCCTATTTTCTAATTATCTTCAAGTGAATCAAAAATTTAAAACAAAAAAAAACTCTATTGACCGAAGTCAAATTGAATCGAATTGAGTAAAAATACTTCTTTTTAAACTTGTTTTGATTTGCTCTTGACCGTTTGTAAAAACAATTCTTTCTTTTACATTTACATTGGCGGCGAAGATATAGGAAAGTATGTTTTTAAATAGAAACATTCTTGAGGATAAAATGAGAATGCTGGAGAAATTCTTTTACGGAGCTTTTGAAACTGATGTCAGCTGGGATGAGTGTCATTAACAATTTAAAAGATTTTGTTGAGTGAAGGTGGCTTGGTGCCCATAGGCAGGAGTAAATAAAGAAAATGCCCTTTTCCAGCTAATATTGGTACCGGTTCATTTTGGGCTAATGCTAATTATTTTTTGTATAAGAATAATAATGTTGACGGTCTCACTTATATTGACAGATTCGTTTGTTGCCCTTTTGACAGCAAAGAACATTTTCTTTTTATTAAATCTCTTGCTAAACGACTTCTCAAATGATTTTTCATTGAGTTTTCAAATGATTTCGGGAAAACTTAGTAAATAGTACAGCAATAGAACGATTCGTAAGGTAAAGCGATTGTTTCGTGACAAGGCCCAATGCGATAAATTTGTAATTAAGATCATGATACTCTTCCCACAGGGGAATTGAGGAGTGGGACATAAAGGTCAGTTAAGAAATTTTATCTGTTTGCCGTTTGCATGGACTATATAGCTCAGAGATATCCAGACTGTGAGGTTCAGTATAATTGAACTGACTCCAGATGAAAAAACTGACAAGCACTGGTGCAAGTGCTGATTTAAGTAACAACTAGGCTGAATATTCCATGAAAGAGGTAATTTAAAGGCACTGATAAAATAAGTGCAGGCATTTTGAAGCCCATCAGCCACTAAAAAGAGAAATATTCTTATGAAGACATCGAAATAGTAGGTCTTCCTCAGATGGAATCAGATATGAGATATTTTCAGACTGACGTTACAAGATCACGAAGGGGAATGATTGAATAGTTATCCAGACCAGATGGAATATTACTTACCGGCACGAATTCCGGTATTCACTCGTCTGTGCTGGGAATGAGCAAGCAAAGTAAATATAGAACACAATCAGCATAAAAGTTTCGCTTAAGGGCATTCTTGAGGGATGGCTTTCACAAAATAGCAGGACTCTAGGAGGAAGACGAAGTGTGGGGATTGGAATAAAGAAAACCTTGCTGAGAAACGGGAGTGACGGTAAAAAGGAAGTAGAAGCTGCCCGTCGCTGTGAAGTGTGGAGTATTTTGAAGATGAGACCTATTGTAGTTGCATTGAAGGACAGGCGTCATCGATAAATGATTTCCTCGGTTTTAGATTGACTTGTTAAACCATAAATTACTGGACTGGATGTCTGCAGGTCCATCCTTTCTAGCCAGGATGGGACTTGAGATATTATTTAGTGAGCAATTAGTAAATGTATTTCCTGTGCCTACTTGGGAATGCAACTGCAATTCACATTAAATTAAGAGTATTAGCCCATTCAGTGCCGGTCACGCGACAGTCGCGCCAGCCTAAGTTTCTCTGAGTGGCCAATCTCACAACTTATGCATCAATCCGTCGAAAACACTGGAGTAGACTCGTAAATGAGCCCAGCACTGATTGGGTTAAGAATGAGATCAATGATTTAAAGATACAAGAAACGGTAATGCTACTTTTAGAAGTTTATTAATCATGTTTTGAGTGACGAATAAGCAGGATAGTTCAATTTTTAACATATAGCAACTAAAGTATGTACATGAATACGATTTTGTTGTTTTCCATTAATAATCATTTCTCCACATGTGGTTACTAGGGCAGAAAATGAAGGATTCACTGGCAGTTGGTTTATCATTATATAACTTCTATCAAAATCTTATCGGGTTGTAATCACATCACATCTCACTTCTTTGTTTTTTCTCAAATTTTCCAACATTTTCATTTGCATTAATCATTATTACATTAATGGTGATGTTAATTGTTTTAATATTACTTTCTCGTCGAAAACATTTATTTCACAAAATAGAGAATGAGCAACGCACATTTTAAAAATGTGTATTCCACAATGGCCAGAAATTTCTATAATAGATACGTTGGACGTTGAGGGTCATAACTATCAATAAGATTAAAATTATCAGAATACTAATGGCTTTATAATCCTTTAATGTAGTGAAGCTTCAGTTCCAGTGACCCAAATGCGAAATTTATATGTTAACAATACTTGAAGGTAAATGAAAAGTCTCACTAAACTTCTGGAAGGAGGATTTGTGGCTTCTGCGAGGATTTACCGAAGAGAACGTAAACCAAGAGTTAAATACTTCTTTATTGCAGCTCTTTAACGTCGATGTTTAAGGTAAACTCAGAGGTAAAGGAGTTAAGTCAAACCTTCTAACGATTATGTAGCACACCACCTGTCAGATTCACAACTGGGGCCATCCAAAGAAAAAAAAAAGAACGTAAGGCTATTGACTAGACCAGACTCTAAAAAAAATCACCTAAAAATAATTACGAAATAGCTAATGGGCCAAATTCAATGAAAACATTCTTATAAAATAAATTCCTTGATATTCGTAATACGTGATTATCTTCGATTAATGAACGATTCGACAAAACTAGTCTACTATTGTTTTGTCCTTACGGAGACCAATAAAAGTATTAAAGACAGAAAAAAAGAAAAAAAACGTCTTAAGGGCTTACATGACCCCTCTTATTATTTATTTTCAAAGATCATAATCGGATAGAGGCAAATGCTCCCTGGTATGTTTGTAACCCCGTCACATCACACAGGGAATTGGAGGTTGCTCCTATTTCAGTTCACCTTCAACAACTTGTCAGCAAATATCATGCCTGCCTTCCCATGTCAAATGGAGCCACCCATTATTAATTTAGGCACGATGACTGAAGGACGACTGCGTCCAAGTAGTACCAAAATATCTTAATTTAATAACACTTTGTGTATAATACCTGTGTATTGGACAAAAATAAATTGTCTTTCTTTCTTTCTTAAAAGATTACAAAAGTCCTGTAATTAAAACTAAAATAATACGAGAAAATAAGACCCGATTTGTATTATATTCATTTACTATCACCCACATTTCACTACCTTTGTGTACAAATTTATAAGAGTAAAATAATAAACCCAATTTTATTTTATCTCAGTCTCCTTACACCTAAAGACGGGACCTAGATATAATTGTATTTTGATAAACCTTATCAAAAATATCATGTACACGTGTGTGCGAATATAATATAAGTGTGTCCGGGCAAACTGAACATCGATTATCCATGTATCTTCTAATGGAAACATTCTTCAAAATTTGTTAATCAAACTAGCTCGTAATCCAGCAGAATTGGTTAAAAAATAAAGAATGGTACATATAGAAAACTGATTATTTCTTCGTACCGTACTAAGGGTACAAGGTGTTTAGAACCTTCATGTTTCAGCAAATTCTTATAGAAACAATGATATCAACAGTTTTGTTTTTTGTCTTCTGAATGGGCAGATTATGTATACAATTTACTAAAAGTGTAGATGTTACAATGCTATTTCTAATGTAGTACTTTTTTTTTTTTTTTTTTTTTTTTTTGGAAACTCACAACACCCCCAAGAGAAGAGAGGGTTACTCCTTGAGAGAAAGTTTGTTTGAAAATAAAAAGGATGAAATATAGCTCAGCAATATATTGACAAATAAAATGGTCCTAAAAGTCCTATTTTATAAAATACTGCCACTTTACAACTTTGTTGCTTGAAAGCAATCCATTAGTCAGTCCATTTTATTTATTACCAAAGAATTAGTCGATAATCTACAAGTTTATTATCCACTCAGCTAAATGGAAAATTAAGCTAAACCCTCAGATAAATAAAGAATCCATGCATTTTAAAAAGGTTCGGACCCGCCCCCCCTGCCACGACCGGTAACCAACCCCCTCGCTGTGGTCTCCTTTCAAGCCTAATCTCAGCCCAACCCTTGCCAATATCAATCAGCTTTGATTAAAACCCTTTTCATTGATTTGGGACTTCTTGAGCTTAATACCATAAATACACTGCTCTCCTACCGAAAATACTCTGCAGTGTAATGTTTGGCTTAATTTAATGGAAATCGTCCACGTAAAAGGCCTATCATTATTTTTTTGGACAGTTAAATATTTAGATTTATTATTCATATTCATTTTTTTTTAATTCTGTAGTAAACGATTTTGAGCTGTTTAGGCATAAACGGGGGAAGGGTGTGAATTTAAGAAGCTGAAAAAGTTATAACACCGTAATATTTGAGTTAGGAGATAACACGTCGAACAACAAATGTAGATCATTTCTTTATAGGTAAGATTAAATCTATAAGATTATAAATTTTAACTCTTCCCAAAACCCACACCCTTTTTGTTCAAATTTTCCCAAACCTTGCATGTTCAAGGTTTAAATTTAATATAAATGTTTCTTTTAAGATCAAATAACATTTCTTTGATTAAACAACACAAACACACACACACGCGCGCGCACACACACATACTTAGAGCTAATTACTTACAAATAAATGAAAGCTATGAATTTCTTAAATCCCGAAACCATTGTGCTCCTGCAAACCCCTGCTGCTACCGTGCCATAAAGTAAACTGAAGTTTTACTGTGTCATTTATTTCGTCAACTGTTCTAAAAATATCATTTGTGGGACGGGTCATCTACAGGTTGCTACTCTTTTCCAGGCAGGGTGGGGCTAAGGATTTTTTTAATTAATTTTTTACAAAATAAATTCCTCTTTTTCTTTAAGGTGGGAGCTGTATTAAGATTGTTAATGGGACTAATTTAATGTATATAATAATTTAAACTGATGAATTGTATTCTGTGCATTCTTATAATTTGACCAAATTTTAAAAATAATTTAAAATTTCATTTATTAATGAAGCATATATATATATATATATATATATATATATATATATATATATATATATAAAAGTCAATACTCTGTAAAGAATTTAATTCACATAATATTATCAAATTTTTTATAAAAGAAATAACTATTTGACGTATACTATTATATTGAGAAAACATTTAATGGAAGTAAACATATTTCATTTCATTTCTTGCCCTCGCAGGAGTCGAACCGAAGAGTCCAGGTTTCCCAAGCTTACTAAGACCAATACCTTTACTCACATAAAAATAAACAAATATAAATTACTAATGTTTTTCTTTTTATTTGGCATGAACGATTATCCAAAATGTTGAGATACATTTTCTTTGGGTATACAACATTAAAACTAATTATAGCTAGATAAAATATAAAACAAACAATCGTTTGACGAAATGAAATGATGGAATTACCACAAGCACAAAATATCGCTATCACTTCATGATATGAAGAAAAAATTCCATATCTACAGTGATTATACTATTTGAAAATAGACCATTGGATGAATAAAGACCAACTTTGTTCTTTAATAGGAATAAATATCAGGTGCAATAAATAAATTTGTATGCCACTATACTGACAAGTAAGAAGCTGAGTAGTATTTGGCAACGTCGGTGCCATCAGAGGCTATTAATATTAATATAGTTGCAACGGGAACGATGGACTGTTCCCAACTCTGGGTCATGGCCATCCTAATATAGATCGGGTGTTATGACAAAACGAAAATTTGCAAGGGAAAATTCAGAGATTTCTCTAACTACGTGAATGTAGAACTGAAGGTATTCAGTTATATTTGTACATATAGTTTTAATTTAAAAATTGTCGATATAGAGGTATCCTGCCATTTTAACCACTATGTTCATCTTTATTTTTTGTTGAGCCTTTGACTAAGATCGGCCCAGATTGCGCTCCTGTGAAAAATAATATCGATATCGATCGGTAAACTCAATATTTAAACGTATCATTTTAAACAACAGATGAAGTTCTTTAATAGGACAAAGAGGAGGGGGGGGGCTTACTAATGAATGTTTTAAAAAACTTCTTTATTTTTTTTTATTGGTTTTGGTATTACAATAACTAAGCCTTTCATATTAAAGCTTACACTTATGTCATATAAATATATATATATATATATATATATATAATTAATCTATGCCGTACTATATATTTAACAGTTTCATTCAATAATGCAGATCATAGTAGTGAGGGCCATGCAAATACGTAGTGTGTTGACGCCATTGACAATAATTTTATATCCCACAATGAAAAAAATGTTCATTTAATCTATGCCGTACTATATATTTAACAGTTTCATTCAATAATGCAGATCATAGTAGTGAGGGCCATGCAAATACGTAGTGTGTTGACGCCATTGTCAATTATTTAATCACCCACACTAAAAAATGTTCATTTACTCCTTGCCGTACTATATATTTAACAGTTTCATTCAATAATGCAGATCATATTAGTGAAATCCATGCAAATACGTAGTGTGACGACGCCATTGTCAATTATATTATAACCCACACTAAAAAATGTTCATTTCATCTATGTCATACTATATATTTAACCGATTCATTCTATAATACAGATCATATTAGTGAAATCCATGCAAATACGTAGTGTGACGACGCCATTGTCAATTATATTATAACCCACACTAAAAAATGTTCATTTAATCTATGCCGTACTATATATTTAACAGTTTCATTCAATAATGTAGATCATATTAGTGAAATCCATGCAAATACGTAGTGTGACGACGCCATTGTCAATTATATTATAACCCACACTAAAAAATGTTCATTTCATCTATCCCGTACTATATATTTAACAGTTTTATTCAATAATGCAGATCATATTAGTGAAATCCATGCAAATACGTAGTGTGACGACGCCATTGTCAATTATATTATAACCCACACTAAAAAATGTTCATTTAATCTATGCCGTACTATATATTTAACAGTTTCATTCAATAATGCAGATCATATTAGTGAAATCCATGCAAATACGTAGTGTGACGACGCCATTGTCAATTATATTATAACCCACACTAAAAAATGTTCATTTAATCTATGCCGTACTATATATTTAACAGTTTCATTCAATAATGCAGATCATAGTAGTGAGGGCCATGCAATTACGTAGTGTGTTGACGCCATTGTCAATTATATTATAACCCACACTAAAAAATGTTCATTTACTCCTTGCCGTACTATATATTTAACAGTTTCATTCAATAATGCAGATCATATTAGTGAAATCCATGCAAATACGTAGTGTGACGACGCCATTGTCAATTATATTATAACCCACACTAAAAAATGTTCATTTCATCTATCCCGTACTATATATTTAACAGTTTTATTCAATAATGCAGATCATATTAGTGAAATCCATGCAAATACGTAGTGTGACGACGCCATTGTCAATTATATTATAACCCACACTAAAAAATGTTCATTTAATCTATGCCGTACTATATATTTAACAGTTTCATTCAATAATGCAGATCATAGTAGTGAGGGCCATGCAAATACGTAGTGTGACGACGCCATTGTCAATTATATTATAACCCACACTAAAAAATGTTCATTTCATCTATGTCATACTATATATTTAACCGATTCATTCTATAATACAGATCATATTAGTGAAATCCATGCAAATACGTAGTGTGACGACGCCATTGTCAATTATATTATAACCCACACTAAAAAATGTTCATTTAATCTATGCCGTACTATATATTTAACAGTTTCATTCAATAATGTAGATCATATTAGTGAAATCCATGCAAATACGTAGTGTGACGACGCCATTGTCAATTATATTATAACCCACACTAAAAAATGTTCATTTCATCTATCCCGTACTATATATTTAACAGTTTTATTCAATAATGCAGATCATATTAGTGAAATCCATGCAAATACGTAGTGTGACGACACCATTGTCAATTATATTATAACCCACACTAAAAAATGTTCATTTAATCTATGCCGTACTATATATTTAACAGTTTCATTCAATAATGCAGATCATAGTAGTGAGGGCCATGCCAATACGTAGTGTGACGACGCCATTGTCAATAATATTATAACCCACACTAAAAAATGTTCATTTCATCTATGTCATACTATATATTTAACCGATTCATTCTATAATACAGATCATATTAGTGAAATCCATGCAAATACGTAGTGTGACGACGCCATTGTCAATTATATTATAACCCACACTAAAAAATGTTCATTTAATCTATGCCGTACTATATATTTAACAGTTTCATTCAATAATGTAGATCATATTAGTGAAATCCATGCAAATACGTAGTGTGACGACGCCATTGTCAATTATATTATAACCCACACTAAAAAATGTTCATTTCATCTATCCCGTACTATATATTTAACAGTTTTATTCAATAATGCAGATCATATTAGTGAAATCCATGCAAATACGTAGTGTGACGACACCATTGTCAATTATATTATAACCCACACTAAAAAATGTTCGTTTAATCTATGCCGTACTATATAGTTTCATTCAATAATATATATATATATATAAGATATTAACAGTTTCATTCAATAATGCAGATCATATTAGTGAAATCCATGCAAATACGTAGTGTGACGACGCCATTGTCAATTATATTATAACCCACACTAAAAAATGTTCATTTAATCTATGCCGTACTATATATTTAACAGTTTTATTCAATAATGCAGATCATATTAGTGAAATCCATGCAAATACGTAGTGTGACGACGCCATTGTCAATTATATTATAACCCACACTAAAAAATGTTCATTTCATCTATCCCGTACTATATATTTAACAGTTTCATTCAATAATGCAGATCATATTAGTGAAATCCATGCAAATACGTAAAGTGACGACGCCATTGTCAATTATATTATAACCCACACTAAAAAATGTTCATTTCATCTATGTCATACTATATATTTAACAGTTTAATTCAATAATGCAGATCATATTAGTGAAATCCATGCAAATACGTAGTGTGACGACGCCATTGTCAATTATATTATAACCCACACTAAAAAATGTTCATTTAATCTATGCCGTACTATATATTTAACAGTTTCATTCAATAATGTAGATCATATTAGTGAAATCCATGCAAATACGTAGTGTGACGACGCCATTGTCAATTATATTATAACCCACACTAAAAAATGTTCATTTCATCTATCCCGTACTATATATTTAACAGTTTAATTCAATAATGCAGATCATATTAGTGAAATCCATGCAAATACGTAGTGTGACGACGCCATTGTCAATTATATTATAACCCACACTAAAAAATGTTCATTTAATCTATGCCGTACTATATATTTAACAGTTTCATTCAATAATGTAGATCATATTAGTGAAATCCATGCAAATACGTAGTGTGACGACGCCATTGTCAATTATATTATAACCCACACTAAAAAATGTTCATTTCATCTATCCCGTACTATATATTTAACAGTTTTATTCAATAATGCAGATCATATTAGTGAAATCCATGCAAATACGTAGTGTGACGACGCCATTGTCAATTATATTATAACCCACACTAAAAAATGTTCATTTAATCTATGCCGTACTATATATTTAACAGTTTCATTCAATAATGCAGATCATAGTAGTGAGGGCCATGCAAATACGTAGTGTGACGACGCCATTGTCAATTATATTATAACCCACACTAAAAAATGTTCATTTAATCTATGCCGTACTATATATTTAACAGTTTCATTCAATAATGCAGATCATATTAGTGAAATCCATGCAAATACGTAGTGTGACGACGCCATTGTCAATTATATTATAACCCACACTAAAAAATGTTCATTTAATCTATGCCGTACTATATATTTAACAGTTTCATTCAATAATGCAGATCATATTAGTGAAATCCATGCAAATACGTAGTGTGACGACGCCATTGTCAATTATATTATAACCCACACTAAAAAATGTTCATTTCATCTATCCCGTACTATATATTTAACAGTTTTATTCAATAATGCAGATCATATTAGTGAAATCCATGCAAATACGTAGTGTGACGACGCCATTGTCAATTATATTATAACCCACACTAAAAAATGTTCATTTACTCCTTGCCGTACTATATATTTAACAGTTTCATTCAATAATGCAGATCATATTAGTGAAATCCATGCAAATACGTAGTGTGACGACGCCATTGTCAATTATATTATAACCCACACTAAAAAATGTTCATTTAATCTATGCCGTACTATATATTTAACAGTTTCATTCAATAATGCAGATCATAGTAGTGAGGGCCATGCAAATACGTAGTGTGACGACGCCATTGTCAATTATATTATAACCCACACTAAAAAATGTTCATTTAATCTATCCCGTACTATATATTTAACAGTTTTATTCAATAATGCAGATCATATTAGTGAAATCCATGCAAATACGTAGTGTGACGACGCCATTGTCAATTATATTATAACCCACACTAAAAAATGTTCATTTACTCCTTGCCGTACTATATATTTAACAGTTTCATTCAATAATGCAGATCATATTAGTGAAATCCATGCAAATACGTAGTGTGACGACGCCATTGTCAATTATATTATAACCCACACTAAAAAATGTTCATTTAATCTATGCCGTACTATATATTTAACAGTTTCATTCAATAATGCAGATCATATTAGTGAAATCCATGCAAATACGTAGTGTGACGACGCCATTGTCAATTATATTATAACCCACACTAAAAAATGTTCATTTAATCTATGCCGTACTATATATTTAACAGTTTCATTCAATAATGTAGATCATATTAGTGAAATCCATGCAAATACGTAGTGTGACGACGCCATTGTCAATTATATTATAACCCACACTAAAAAATGTTCATTTCATCTATCCCGTACTATATATTTAACAGTTTTATTCAATAATGCAGATCATATTAGTGAAATCCATGCAAATACGTAGTGTGACGACGCCATTGTCAATTATATTATAACCCACACTAAAAAATGTTCATTTCATCTATCCCGTACTATATATTTAACAGTTTCATTCAATAATGCAGATCATATTAGTGAAATCCATGCAAATACGTAGTGTGACGACGCCATTGTCAATTATATTATAACCCACACTAAAAAATGTTCATTTAATCTATGCCGTACTATATATTTAACAGTTTCATTCAATAATGCAGATCATAGTAGTGAAATCCATGCAAATACGTAGTGTGACGACGCCATTGTCAATTATATTATAACCCACATTAAAAAATGTTCATTTAATCTATGCCGTACTATATATTTAACAGTTTCATTCAATAATGCAGATCATAGTAGTGAGGGCCATGCAAATACGTAGTGTGACGACGCCATTGTCAATTATTTTATAATCCACACTAAAAAATGTTCATTTAATCTATGCCGTACTATATATTTAACCGTTTTAGCATATTTTCCTTAAGGGAAATCAGCTGTTGAGACCGTACTCATGATGTGATTTCCGAAATTCTTCATCAAATGTCTACTATCGATCCTACGCAGGAGATGACGAAAATGAGGTCCATTCAAAACTATATATATATATATATATATATATATATATATATATATATATTTGTCTATTACCGCTCTAGCGATCACAATTCTTGTCTTATCGTTACCAAACTTGATATATAATCGTTTTATACAGAAATAGTAAAGAAAAAGGTCAAGTTCGTTAACGGCTGAAAATGGACCAGATTAGGGGGGGGGGGTTAGAGAGGGAGAATTTCGAAAATTCTTAATATCTCCGTTATTATGCTTCGGATCGAAAAATTGTATAGAACTAATCTTATTGAAAATATAATGTTCTATAAATATTGTTATCTACATTTTTTCACTATCTTGATTATTTACTGAGATATTTGCATTTTTAGTTTTCGGTCTTCAGTATAGCCCCACTCCTACTCAACTCATATTTTCAATATTCTATTATGTTAATAAGCACTTATATATTTAACCGTTTCATTCAATAATACAGATCATAGTAGTGAGGGCCATGCAAATAAGTAGTGTGATGACGCCATTGACTAAGGATTTTCATTCCAATCTGTGCCATACTCTCTATGTAACCGTTTCATTCAACAATACACATCATAGTCGTGAGTTTTCACACTGCGTGACCGTCTATTTCAGGTTTTCGGTTGTCATGAAATTTGGATTTTTAAACACAGAGTACTCTTTTACATCTCTTATTTCGGAAATGCCACATTGAAGGAGCGTCCACTGGATATGCTTGTACTAAGCCATTGTGTCGTCAATAAATGTGTATTCTAATTAAGATGAATTGAAAGAGGATTTAAGATTGGCACCTACTGCGTATAACAGTAATAAACGTGTGTACGACTCTAAGAAAACAATCGATCAGCTGAGCTCAGAGTTTACTAACTCACTGAGTTATTCATTGCATTTCTCAAGTCGAGAGCTAGTTTCCGGCTGAGAACTTTGTCAAAGGACGAATACGGCAAATTTTCAACAGGAATACAAAAGGTTGCCCAACCCTAGAGTACTCTCACGCCTTTTGAAATGAGGTAACTTACTCATACCACGAACAAGGCATTAAAATAATAAGTTGCGTGCTGAAGCCTGCTTCGGATCCAAGATTACATTTCATTTTGAAGTCCTTAAATGGCAAAACCACAATGCTTCCTTACGACGTAATTTTCAAATTGCAAGCATTGTATTCTTCAATAAGTATACTTAAATAATGATTTTCAAGTTGCAGGCCTTTTTTTCTCCTCATAATAACCCTATAGGGAGTTATTTATTTGAATACACGTTATATTGCCTCAGGCATATTATATGTATGATTATATTTAAATACATTATATTTTACAATATATACAAGTTAATCAATCATCTAATCAAATATAATATAAAAAATAATAATAAAATTAAATAAGTAAGATAATTTTAAATAAAATTTTTAAATGAAATGAAAAAAAAAATTAATTAAAGTTAAACTCAACCGATGTTTAATCTGCGAGTCTATGTAAAGTAAATATAATGAATTATAATTCCCATTCCTCACAATCAACTTTACATTCTAATATATTTTTGCTACATCCATATCTATACTTTTGATAAACTTTATAAGTTCTTTATTATATTTATTAAATATAATATGAATTACACATATGAACTGAGTACACAGTTTAGCTGAGACGAGGGTGCGTTAGTAGTGTATTGCTATGCATAAAATACTTATTTTTTCATTCCATTTAATAATAACCATTTGGGGCAAATATCTATTGTGCCCGTCAGTTAGTTATTTATTTGACTGTGGCTAGACGCCAGCAGGTGCCTTTGGTTCGAATATAACGACCTTTGGAAAACAATATTGTGTCAGATTTTGTGAGGATAAACTATAACCAGTTCTGTTTGATCTTCCTAATAAATTATTCTGAACTATAAAGCCGGTGCCTAAAATATTTTTTAACGACACAACATCGAATGTTTAGAAACAAAGCTTTACTTATTTCGGAACATAAAACTTTGAATATTATATTTTAGTTTGAAAATATGACTGAACCATGTCATAAGTTTTTAGATTTTAGACATGTTTGTGTTCTAGTAGTTATGTTATAAATAACGTATCATTCAACATTTATTACTGCTCCTATTTAATGCATATATATTAAGTGCCAAAACTGTACGTCCTTTATTATTACCTGAATTAAGATTGGAGTATAGATTAGGTGGAATTCTGAAATTAAAAATAAAAGTTTAGTAAATTGATTAAATACTTGTTTTGAGGTGCTAGACCAAAAGAGTCATCAATAGATTTATTAATGTTGAGAGTAATTTTATTGTGAAAAATTCCAGAGATTTTTCTGAGAATGAATTTTCATCTATTCTTTACATCTGTCCCCCTCTCTTATGGGGAAGTGACATATTCCAGTGATTTAGACATTCCACATGACCTACAGAAACTATTTACTGATATCAGTAATTAAATAGACACAATAATGACAAATTTTATAAACATTAAAATATTCAACATACTAAAGTCTACAATTTCTTCACACTATTCTTCAATTTTCTATTACATAAGCAGGGTGCATACATACATTTATTTCGCTTGTCCTATTTGTTTTTTTTTCTAGTATATTTTATTCTGTATTTACCTTTTTCATTAGACTGAAGTTTTTATTCACTATTTGTTTTTAGGAATCATTGTATTTATTTATAATATATTTATTTGTTTCTTTTTTGCCATTTTCCTGTTTTGAGCACTACTGATTGATGAGAGAATCGCTGTTGTCGCGGAGCTCATTTACATACATGTTAACTAGATATATAATAACTAGATAAAAAGATTACAAAGACTGTAACATTAAAAAGAAATTTATAAACTCAAAAAAATGTTTGAGTACACACAATCAAATTAGTGTAGTTTTCGCCCAATAAAACAATCAACCTTACAAAACAATAAGCCCTACCCAACTACAAACAGCAACTGCAGTACATTTTCAAAGCCTATTTAAGAAGGTCAAAGGATAAATATGTACAACATAGGCCTACGAAACAAGCTTGTATCAGCACTTAACCTATTCATACAAAAAAAAACCCTCATAAAAGTCCGTTGTCAATATTGGAAAACGTCCTTCGCGCTCTAATAAAAACGCTACGCTATTGATCGCATACCAATTTTGAGCTTTCGACCTAGCTATGCTCTATGTTTTAAATCGTATATATATGTTATGGTTTTACGTCCACTTTATGCTACTATGGCTCATCAGGACGGCTTATCTACAGGTAACACCCTTTTCTAGCCAGGGTGGGCCCACGAGTTTATTTAATGAGTCCGTCACTAAATAAATTTCTACTGCCCAGGGCGGGAATCGAACCAGCCTCTATTTATGAGTATACATTTAATTTCCATTTAAGTCATTAACTAATTTGAATATTAGATCTGCGCGTAATGGTTAAATACAAAAAAAAGTAATAATGAAATATAAATTAAGACCACAAACAAACAAATCTGAACGTTATCTTCCAGGGAGGATAAGTAGAAATTTCATGAAAGTTTTGAAAAAGCATGTCATGATAAGAATCTCAACGACTCTAAAAAGGACTGAGACCCCGCGGCGTGTAGAGCCTGCTGTAGCAACTTCTTATCTATGGGCTTCTACGACCGTCAGTCTGTCGCACTCTTATAATGGTATGAATATACATTCAATGGGTTTTATCAAGCACTCCTATTTTACTAAGAATTATCTTTCATAAAAATAGATGTCAACTGAGGAAAGTGTGAAGAAGCTTTATGCTAAAACATAATACATTTTTGGTCACCTAAAAGAAGCGTATATTATTACAATTACGTATAGGGAAACGGATAACAGAATTTAACTAAAGTACTAAAAATAAATTTTAAAATTACTTGAATATTAACATCGAGTTTGGTAACGATGAAATAAAAGTCCGTCACTAAACTCAGCAGACTTCCCACGTGCGTCACATCAAAATTTCCATTTATCTCAAATTGTAAAAGTTCAATGAGAAAAATATTTTGTATTTAGGCATCAAATAATGTGCTTCATAATATAACACCATATTGTTAATATGACATGAGTAGGAGTGGGGGTTTACTAATGGCCGAAAACTAAAAAATGCAAATATCTCGATTAAAAATCAAGATAGTGAAAAAACGAGTGAATCTAAATGACAACAACAAAAAAGGCTTACAAACAAACATGTAAAACCATTGAAGTACGTGAACACACACACACACACACATATTCTCAAATAACAAGAGTAATTTGTAAAATATTAATGTTTCTGTTTGTTAATATGATGATGGAAGTGTGATACTCAGAGGTAAATATTATTATACCAATTTAGTGGTTTTAGTTATTTTCCTTTACAAAAAGGAGCTATTCGTTTTAATCTCCTACTCCTCCAAATATTTCCATTCCATAGTAAATGTGGGCCAAAAACAATATTGTTTGATGTTGAAATTTTATATATATATATATATATATATATATATATATATATATATATATATATAATTGTGTTGAAATCTTATTTTATGCCAATATTTCAAATATTTTTATTTTCTCTTCTTCAGGGCTGTAAAAATAAAGGTGCTTCTTCATATATATTGCACTTTATTAAACTAGAGTGTAACAGATTTTGTTTATATTATATCTGCCTACCGAGCCTAAAGATACTTAGAAACTATTATACATTATGTATTGCACTTTTTACATAAGGAATACTGGTTCCCTGGTCTGTTGTCATAAATGTCGGTTGAGACCGTCGTCACTGGCTGATGGTTGAGTAGAGTTGGCAAGCGCTTTCGATGCGATGGCACCATCTTCAAGCCCGTCAAAAGTTGTACTTCCTTTGCATCGAAAGCGCATGCCAGCTGTACTCGACCATTAGCCAGTGACGTTAGTCTCCACCGAAAGGTATGACAACAGTATAATTTATTCTGGCGGTTCTAACCCTTTATTTGAATTCCCTAGTCTGTTTACACTGACCAGGGCCACAGCCTTGTGCCATTGTATATCTATAGTTTATTGCCTTTTATTTGTTGAACTATATTATAATTATTATACTGCACCTATTATATTATGCTACAACTATTATTGTTATGTGTTATTGCAATTATTGTTATATTATATTAAAGCTATTTTCATGTTGTATGAAAGCTATTATGTTATTGTTATTATATTATGTAACAACTATTATTGCTGTGTGTTGCCATAGTTGTGACATAAAGGAATATACGATCATTAAATAAATACAAATGTAGAAATGCTATTATTACGAAGGGTCGCTTATTTCATTCTTACAAGGAATGAGCGTGTGTGTGCGAATGAGACATTCATGCATGCACAAGCATGTTACGCCTCCAAACAGAATTTGAGTACCATCACGCACGTCTGGGATTATTCATGATTATGATTGGCTGTTCCATACAGAGTTAAGAAGACTGCTTAATGCACAGAATAATCCAGGGTTAAATACACTAACGGAGAGTAACACTTGTTGCCTCCTCTATCCAAGGGCTTAATTCAACAGTTAGTTTACTCTGTGGGGATCAGCTCGCACTCAGATTATTATCAATGATTTAGTAGTTTCAAATCGGTTATATATGTATACGTATATATATATATATATATATATATATATATATATACGTGTGTGTGTGCGTGTGTGTGCGCGCGCGTGCATGTATGTGTATTGTGAGCGAATTGGTGCCCACGCAAGTCTAAATAAATAGGTTCCAGATTATTGCAATTTTCTTGAGTTGTATATTAGTTGATATTGGAAGTATACTTGTCGGTTGTCGACTAACCTAATTATTTTGAAGTTGTCGACTAACCATAATAAGTTATGGTGATATTGATTACAATATCACCATAACTGATGCCCCTTACAAACCAGCATAACTACTATCAGGTCTTATCTAGGAAAATATGAATGAATATACTTTATTATGAAAGAAATATAGTGCTTATGTGATACATTGGCGTACAAGTATCAAGCTCAGAACGAACGATTAAAATTATCTACTTTCAAAAGTTTACGTCGGGATGAAAGGAGGAACTACTGTGAAATGTGCAGAACTATTCATGTACAATGTCAATATGACCATATAACGCAATGAGGAATATTTAAATGGGACAAAATGGCATAAAGAAAATAATTTCAGTGCACTCAGTGTATAGGACTCACTGAAATATAAACAAGTAAAATTTGTTGCAAAAAAGTTTTGAAAGTTTTATTGGTAAACTCACAAAAAGATATATTGATAAACAAGCCCAAATAGATTTTTTAGAAATACTGATTGGAATCAGCGTGTTTTAAAATGAAGTTATATGGCTAACTCAAGAAATATTCATTTCTTTATTTTAGATATTATATACATAAATGCAATTTGAACAATCATTTTCTCTCTCTTGTCATATATATATATATATATATATATATATATATATATATATATATATATATATATATATGTGTGTGTGTGTGTGTGTGTGTGTGTGTGTGTGTGTGTGTGTGTCTGTGTCTGTGTGTGTATATATATACATATAAACCAAATGAAGTTTGACATATAATTACTGGTTCACTTTTTAATATACTTAAAACAAACTGGAATATTAAGAAATCACTTCTTAAAATGTAATTCTGAACAATATCACTGTAGTAAAGAGATTTATTACCCGTCTTATTCAGATTTTACTAATGTTATTAATTTAAACTCAGTTCTGCCCTTAATATCATCGCTTTTAGTAGATATCCCTTAAGGGAAATGAGTTATTGAGGTTATACTCATGAATGAGATTTTCGAACATTTTCTTTAAATGTCCATCGATCCTACCTAGTCGAGTTGACGAAAATGTGCTCCGTTCAAAATTATATATATATAGATATGTGTGTGTCTTTTACTGCTGTAGTGGTCGCAAGTTTTGTCTTTTTTTATTTATATTATATATATAATATATATATCATAGTATTTAGACTAAGATTATAATCAAAATGTTTCAATACTTTGCTTGCTGGGTAATGCAGAAAATACAATATCGTGTATTTTAGGACTGGATTTATCACCAGGCTTCCCTGTGTCTTTATAGAGCAGGACCCTACCTCGCCTAACTGGCTTCCTTGAACATCATGGGGACCTACTGTGAGATGGGGACCAAGGGCCTTTAGATGCGTAACATATAACTGCTAATAATACTATTATTCTTCAACAATGGGATCTATGTAAACTTTACAAACCCGCAACACAGTCTGGTGTTGCGTTCTCAGTTTTCAAGTACTAATATATCAGATGTTCTGTTATGATGTTACATTATTATTGCTTTGTTGTTTAGAACCCCTACCCCCTTCCCCCAACAAATCTATTAACAACTTGCTGTTTCGGCCCATTTGGACCTTTACGTTTCTGGAATCGTCATGTGCTGCATCAGTCGTCGGGGACCGATTTGTACAGTCTTATCTTAACACAAATCACAACAAAAAAAATCCCGAAAATGGTTAGCAATGTATAGCCCAAAATGCGTACTGGATTCATCAACCTCAAAGGGAAGTCGGCTATTTTAATCAAGATCGTCTTTCCATTCGGGGTCTACCAGGTTGGTCAGTTTATCATTTGTTGGCGAGAAACAGGTCTCAAATGGTACACAAAATTCATATTTGAGCTTCTCTTCGACACGTGTGATAAATGTGTGGACAATACTTATAAATAATTATGAAATCTAAAAATGTTGCTTTGCGATTCATTAGAGAAACGATAGCAAGCTTTAATGGAATCATGGGAGGAACTTCAGAGAAAAGTGATGACCAACAACATCACCAAGAGTTAGAAACTGGCCCTTTCCCCAGATGGGGAACAGTCAGAGCAGGTATACTATAACGACGACCTTATCCAAGTGGTTGAATACTTTAATATTTTGGCACCAACATAAATAGACAGGGCAAAATTGTTTGGGGGATAATAGTTTATTGAATTGTTAGAGCCAACCAAATCTCTCTCTCTCTCTCTCTCTCTCTCTCTCTATATATATATATATATATATATATATATGTGTGTGTGTGTGTGTGTGTGTGTGTGTGTGTCTGTATGAAACCGCATTTTTGGACATCGACATGTAGTATCCCTTTCTATTCTTTCATGAAAAGCAGAATGACAGGAGCTAAAATGAAGTACTTACGGAGAGATGAAGGTAAATTGTATGTTGAATGAGAGATGGAATCCAGAAGGCAATGGATGCTCGACCCACTAGCAAGAGGCCACTCGTAAGGCCTAGAATTTTATATGAGGAATATATTCAAAGGATTGGAGGAAAAACGTTTCACAGCTGATGCAACTCATCAAGGACCGTGAAGCTTGGCACGGTTTAATCGAGGCCACTAACGCTAAACATGACATAAGGTGGAGAAGAAAATGCACTAATGTTGATCATAGATTTTAGGTTAGGAAGTTCCCTAACCAACCTTTCTACGGGTATACCTGAAACAGCTAACCACACTTTCATAAAACCTTTGTGCACTCAAAAGAAAAGGAAAAAAAAATGTGAAGGGAGGGCTACAATGAATTTTGGTCTACCCTGACAACTCATGAAGTCAACACTAAAGCTACGAAAGTAACTAACTAGCTTCTATCTCCATTACCCCGGAAGACTTGGCATATGTGTAAAATAAAAACACCAGTAATAAATAGAATCATATTTAAAGTAATAAAAACTAATTCATTTTATTCTACTAGTCAATAATTATTCGTTTTAAAATAAAATTTGGAGTTAACCTATCGATTTTCATTCACTACTTCTTAAGGGAAGCACATACATAAATGCTTTAATTAAATACTTGAAACGAATTTCTTTTGTTATTAAAAACTAAAATATGCCCTACTCTCTCCTATTTTTAATTTCATTTAAATTCAGGATTTTATTTTATTTATTCAATTTTGTAATTCAATTTTTGATTTATTTTCAATTTATTTATTTAATCATAACCAATTTCTTTCTCTTTCCTTTTTTTATCCTGTCTTCAATTTTGTTAATTTAATTGTTATTATATGTTGGAAGGTTTACTATTCCAGATAATCGCCAATTCTGCACAAGTTAACAAATAACTTGTAATTGTAATATATTGATAAGACCGCATTATGCTTGTATGGCACATTGGGACGGGTTATCTACAGGTTTCATGCCCTATTATTTATTGAGTTCATAACTAAATAAATGTCTATTGTCCATTTGGGAATCGAATACACGAGTCTAGACTTGCCTAGTGAATTAAGACCATCGACTTCACTCACAGGACGATCCTGAGTCCCCCCAACATATTAATAAATAAAATTTAGGGGGGGGATGTGTTTCACACTAGAAAATCACACTTATAAATTTGTTTTAAAATTTGATTTTCTGTAAGGCCTTGCCATTAAAAAATGCCTTTCAGCTGGAAGTTCCAGAGATAAGTGCTCTGAAGAAGAACTAAATTACGGAAGAAAGGTGACTTTACATAACTAAAATCTACAGCGTTTCAGGGCTAGGCAGAATGTTTGAAACCCCCGTGCACAATAATTCCTTCTGTTTAAAGGAATTATTGTGTAATTTTATCATATGAGCAGCTGCCATTGCACCATTTTCCCCACAAAATAAACAAAAAACGCAAAAATCACAAAGGCATTAATTATCAAAAACTGAAAGAGCTCTTCTTTTGTTGCTCTGTATGAATCTCATTGTCATAAAACGGTTTTTACAAATATTATAATTTACTTTTAGTTGAGTCGAAGTTCTTTTTTCATGAAAATCGCGCCCACTCAGTACTTTGTCCTGATTAAAAATTCGATGAAACTTTTCAAGAAAAATTGTTTTTCTAGTTGAATGTTTGTTGCTGAATGCACTAACTTAGCCCTTGGCAGGCTCTGAAAGATCTGTAAGTCATTTGATTCCATGACTTGGAAGTGTTGGGACCTGGATCCGAAGGGTCGATTCTGACAGCCACGGATCCCATAGATATTTCTGCATTTTCTTTTATTACACTGCTTTTATTGAGCTGTTGAAGGAGAAGAGAATAAATTAATGCAGGAAACCAATTTTGTGAGATAGGTAGTCGGGCGATTCTTTATGTAGGAAGGTCCTCCGATGAAATGGCCAATAAAAACTTACTCCTACCGTAAAAGCTAGGAGCTTTTTAGGATAGGCTTATAAGGTCGGAATAACAATTTATTTTATTCTCAAACTTAGAAAGATTAAAAAGTTTTAATATAATTTTACTCTTATATTCGTATTATATTACTGGTTATATGTAATAAATCAAAACATTAAAATGAAAAGTATATCCTATTTGACGTATAGTTACACTATAAAGTTCCTATTGCCCTTAATAATATACTTTTCATTTTTATTTTAAATTTAAACTGCAAAACTTATTTGAAGATACTTCCCAGTTTTCTTAAGTGCCTTCTATAATATTCTTGTCTGCAGTGCAGGAAATTAAAAACTGAAAGGAAGCTTTATTAAATTAGAACATGAACTCTTGCTTTATGTTTATACACTAACATAATGTATGAATTACTAGAAATTCCTCATTGTAACCCTCAAAAGCACTGAATGTATCATCTACCAAGAGTGTCCAGAATTTAATTTAGTCCTTAAGAACCCCAATTATTCTTTTTTTTATAAAAGTTGGACAAAACCACGAGTAAACATTAAAAGAAACAATTTGTCTTCTGCTAGAATGATCTCACTGTATGATTTACCCCTCATGTTTAATAAATCCTTGGAATTGTTTAGGAGGGTAGGAATTGTTTCAGCTGAGTAGGAGACATTTCTCCAGCAAACTAACGCTTTTATGAAACTAATTCAGTATGAAAATGAATATGTCATGGTACCATGAATCATGGACGCAGAAAGTTCACAAAGAGAAGGGATTTAAGGTCTATCCGTGTAAACATAAAAGGAGATGAAAGCTAAATTTGGAATACTTTCACAGAAAGAAAAGATAAAAGTTATTTGAAAAATGATTTTCTCTCTCTTGTCATATATATACTTATAAACCAAATATAAGACGACATATAATTACTGGTTCACTTTTTAGTATACTTAAAATAAATTGGCATAATAAGAAATCACTTCTTAAAATGTAATTCTGATTAATATCACTGTATCAAAGAGATCCATTGCCCGTCTTATTAAAATTCTACTAATGTTATTAATTTAAACTCAGTTCTGTCCTTAATATCATCGCTTTAAGGAGATATCCCTCAAGGGAAATGAGTTATTGAGGTTGTACTCATGAATGAGATTTTCGAAAAAAAATGTCCATCGATCCTACGTATTAGATGACGAAAATGTGGTCCGTTCAATAAATATATATATTTGTCCTTTACCGCTGTAGTGGTCGCAATTTTTGTCTTGGAAAATAGAGCATTTTTAAATTTTAGAAAAAAGGTCCTTGCAAAAATACATCATCAATAGGAAGCGCAGAGAAATTTAAATTTGCACTTTTTTGGGTGATAAAAATAAATTATTTCCTGTTCCTTGGGCTTAGATACCATGTGACCCAACATCACTCTATTTTGTCAATTGGGGATTTCATGACTCACTCAACGTAAGCAGTGAATAATAATGGCAAAACAGTTAGCATATTTCGGAAGTTACAAGTTGTCTTAATAAGAGATTAAACTTCAAATACTGGTGGATTTAAAACAATTTATGGTGTTTTAAATATTTGCTGTAATCAACAAGAGAACAGAACGTTGGCCACAATCCTTGAGAATCTTGAAGCAAGCTTGTCATGTCTTAAACTTAATAATAATAATTACAAATTTTTCCCCTTTGAATTGGAAGAGACAAGTTCTAAGGAAGCATACGAGAAGGAATTTTCCTAATAACGCAGTGAAGAGGTGAGAATCTAGTCGGGAGTTAATGAAAAATTCCAAGAGGAGCAAGATTTGTGGTTGGTGACGCAGGCCTGTCCAATCCCTTCTTAACCCTCTGATTAGACATCACATGTTTCCTATAATTCACTTCTACGACAAAAGAAGAATCCTCTTCATCTCCTGCCCTACGTATTTCTTGGAAATTAGATTTCTTTGATGTAGCATTAGTCCCTTTCATTAGTAGTTCAAAGGCAAGTAAAGAAACCTTGAGGGATCTCTCCAAAAGAAATATAATTTATATTAGTGGCTAGAGTGGCACAATATTTCTAACAGACATTACCTCTTTTGCTGAGCTAATCAACATTTAATCTATTTGTTCGTATCTTATGATATCCTTATCCCGCGACCCAAATTATGAGTTGTCCAAGTTCATTCTTCAAGACAGTCCATTTCTCCGAGGGAAAGGCAAACATCTTCTAAGAGTTGTTTCCCTGTGTTGGATTATCTTTAATTTCGAACTGCAACCTTAAAGATAAAACTAGCTTTATGTGATTCAGAGTACTTTGATTTAAAGTAACAATAACCTATAAGTCAGTGATGCAGGGGCTAAGTAAACTAAGCAGATTCCCTCCTGAAGTTTTCCAACAGATAAATCTTCATACTGGTAACACAAACACCACCGTGAATATTAAGTGAATAAATACAAACAGTAATGAGAAATATTCCAGTCAATTATAATTTGGTTATTAATAGGCCATGTTTCCGCAATGACATCCTACAAAATCCGAGGACTTGTCCAATGTGCAGGCAGTAGAACCATATTGACAATGTAATAAAACCAAGAAGAAGAGAATTTCTTTCATTTCAATGTCAGCAGATTTTAGAACGAATACGAATTTTAGTTTCATCTGGTTATATACTCCTTCGTTTTTGCATTCCTACAGGTTTCTAAGGCTATTGAATAATTGTGATTTTGAATAGCAAACAGTATAAGTGATTCCATAATTGTTATGGGTACTAGCGGTTTATATGTGGGAATCATCTAGGCTGGCGAAAACCTGACAGACTTGTAGTAAGAAGTTGGTTTATTTCGTAACGTATTTAACACGTGGTCCACTTTACTGGTGTTTCTCAACACCCCTTTAGCTCAAGAAGAAATCCATGAGCAACCGAAACATTCTGGAATAAGTGACTCCGCCCTCCAAGTAAGAAGTAGTATATTGAAGAACATTAATTACTACATTCGAAATAATATTAATTAACTACATTCTATGGTATTCGACTAAAGGGAATGAAAGATTTCATTATGTAGTTTTCATCATAGAGTTTTCGAACCTTAATACAATTCAAATATAAGTCGTGTATGTATCTCAAGAATATTAAATTGCTTTTGGTCTCTTCAAGAATAATATAAATAACTGATTCTAGACTAAGGTATTCTGCTATATAACTAATTAAATATTAGAACAATCCTTGAATCTTCAAAGGCTGGTTGTTTAGATCTGATTTAGAGTTAAAAATTAGATACCACTTAAAGTGGTGTTTCAGAGACATTGGATACGATTCTGAGATAAGAAAAAATAAATAAATAAAGGCTGCATTTTAAACTTTATTCTTGCTTGAAGCCATGGTATTTGAATAACACATTGGCACGTCTGTTGTAGTAGCCTTAGCTGACTTATTATAGTATACTATATTAACTCATATAAATATTATACCTTAAAATGCATAATAAAATGGCTGGCAAACTTTTTGTACCTTTTTACTAGCATTAAATTGGGGAATAAGAGCAAATGAGTCTTTACTAAAGCTCCTATCATCTTTTTCATATTAGCTTGGTCTTATTACATTGTCAATATGGTTCTACTGCCTGCACATTGGACAAGTCCACGGATTTTGTAGGATGTCATTGCGGAAACATGGCCTATTAATAACCAAATTATAATTGACTGGAATATTTCTCATTACTGTTTGTATTTATTCACTTAATATTCACGGAGGTGTTTGTGTTACCAGTATGAAGATTTATCTGTTGGAAAACTTCAGGAGGGAATCTGCTTAGTTTACGTAGCCCCTGCATCACTGACTTATAGGTTATTGTTACTTTAAATCAAAGTACTCTGAATCACAAGAAGCTAGTTTTATCTTTAAGGTTGCAGTTCGAAATTAAAGATAATCCAACACAGGGAAACAACTCTTAGAAGATGTTCGACCTTTTAATGTTTTACAAGAGAAAAATATAATAAATAAGAAACCGTATGTTTTAAAAATAAATTCAAATTATTTTACCTGTTCGTTTGAAGAAAGGTGGCCTTCACAATTGCCAATCATTTGTACAGCTGAAATAAAAAGAAAAATATATTAATGACCATTAATCTAAATTCATATTTGAAATTAAGATTTAATAAAATAGAGATAAACAAGCGTCCATACAGGGCACATAAAGGAAGGGGAAAATTTAATAATTTAAAAACTACACAGGCTTGCCACTAAATAACTGCAAAGAATTTTGTAACATTTTCTTATATATGTTGACATCCAAAAAACAGAAAAATTATTAAAAACACTCTATCACATAGGCTGTTATGTGTTTTTGCAGTATTTATGGCCATTAATAATAAACCTATTTTTTTTTTTACATTTAATAATTGACTCATCTGATTGACGCATATTCATTGATTCATCCAAAACTAGTCTTATAACTCAATGGAAGTAAATTTGCATCGCTTCGGATGGGGCATATTGGAAGAAAACTATAACGATTTTGCCATCATCCTGGAAATAAAAAAAAAACAGGAAGGTTTGTAGGGACTTAAGATACTTTTGGGTCAGCCAGCAGGCTGTACTAAATACCCATGCTTCTTTTGCTTGTGGGATAATAGAGCCAGGGAGTGGCACTGGACTAAAAGTGATTGGTCACCCCGGTGCAATACATGATAAACTTTGCTCAGGTGTAATATATGAGACAATTTCCTCTGGGGCTATAGCTGACAAACTTAGCTCTGATGAAATATATGATAAACTTAGCTCTGATGCAATATATGATAAACTTTTCTCAGGTGCAATATATGAGACAATTTTCTCTGGGGCTATAGATGACAAACTTAGCTCTGATGGAATATATGATAAACTTAGCTCTGATGCAATATATGATAAACTTTTCTCAGGTGCAATATATGAGACAATTTTCTCTGGGACTATAAGTGAGAAACTTAGCCCTGGTGCAATATATGTTAAAATTAGCTTTGGTGCAATATATGATAAAAATAGTTCTGGTGCAATATATGATAAAAATTACATCTGATACAATATATGATAAAATTATTTCAGGTGCAATATATGATACAATTTTCTCAGGTGCAATATATGAAAATATTTCTATGGTGCAATGATAAAATTTGTTCTGGTGTAATCTATGATAAAATTAGCTCTGTAGTAATGTATGACAAAATTTTCACTGTTGCAATAAGTGATAAATATATCTCTGGTACAACGTATGATTTAATTAGCTCTTTTGCTGTATATGATAAAAATAGTTCTGGTGTAATATATGATAAAAGTATAGCTTGCTTCGGCATTTAGAGAGGTGAGAAGTTGCTGTATACTGGCAGGAATCAACGCACTGTGCCACTTGTAGGCAATTTACTATATAGGCAAGAGAAGGAGTTTTTCTATTCCCTGCTGACATAGACGACGATGAAATATTATAGAACCACGCAAAATGACTAAGTCAAATGCTTCCTCCATTGTACATTGCTGATCTCAGGAAGCTCTTTTTTTGTAACCATGCAGCAGAGGGTATTTTTACAAACAGGGAATTTGGGCTTAATTTAAGCAGACGATATAGTTATGATTACTGACTCCACCCAGCACGATCAATACAAGTTAGATCTGTTGAGTAGATTCTGCGAAACACTTTAACTTGAGAGCCATACCTCAAAGACTAGCTCACCCATTTCACAAAGTCAGCCTAAGTAAAAAAAATAAATAGGTTCAGTAACCATATCAAGGCAAGGAAATAAAAAGTGTAAAATTTGTTAGCTGCCTTGGGGCTACAATAGGAATATCAGGTAAATTCGACCAATTATGGGAATATTCAATAGTAAGAGGTAACTTAGTACTAAGCAAATCTATAAATATGCTCACAAAAAGCAAATCAGAGACATGGGGCACAAAAAAGCAATTATATATCTTGATTGTATTGGTCAAATTACTCCAAACACACAGCATTCAATAGTGTGGGGGTTGATCCATGTTGGTGGAATAATGACCGTTCAATTAAAATGTATTGTTGTAGAAATAGTTATATGTTAAATGCGTTATTACACGTATTCTAATGTTGTAAATAGAAGAAACTTTGTTACCAATTTTGTGTTACATAACTAATAGTGGTTAGCAGAACCTGGGTCTATTTCCTACTTGAGAGTTCTGAGAATACCTTTAAGAAACGCTTACCGGTCGCTAAACAGGATCAATAATTTTAAAACCATCTTTGATAATCTTTTTAATACATAATTAGCCTTATTAAGTTAAATTAAATACTATAAAATATGCATCAATTAGACTGTATATTTTAATTTTTTTTTAATGAAATACATTCTGGGAGAAAAGCAGTGAAATATAATTCGCTCATTACCCAGGACGTTGAACGCTACCTACTACTAGACAAAACTACTACTGCATTCCGCCATATTCGTACAAAATATTAATAATACAATTCCAAAGCTAATGTCGAATCATTAGCTTGGAAATTTTCCAAAACTACAAAACATAACTCAGAAATCATCTCAATTATTTATAAACAAAGATCTCGCTATAAAACACATACTAGCAAAATGGAATATTACTGCAGAAGGTTTAATAAAAGCCACTGGAGATATTTTAATCTTGGAGTAGAGTTTTAATCTAAAGCGGGATTTTATGCGATAATAAAGCAGTTTGTATCTCTGGTAAGCTGCCTCAACGTACTCGTGAAGGCATTTGATCAATGCAGGCTAAGGGTTGTACGTAAAACTCATCTCTTCAATTCTAGCGAAACAAATTTCGTTTGACAACCTCATTTTATAGCTGAATTTTTTTATCATGAAAAATATTGCCTGTACCCATACATGGTAAATAGACCGAGTGCTAGTACCTTCTTAGCTATGTAGGGCTGTTAATTTGTAAATGCTATCTTCAGTTTTAAATGGCAATACTGAATGGATGTTTTAGTAATTTTGATGATTTAAAAGAAATTAAAATTTACTATTGTTAATACGGATAGTATCAATATTAACGTCTATTTTCAGAAATGTCTTTCAAATTTACATAATTTTAATAATATTCAAGGATCGGTTTACGCTAAATCAAAGAATTTCATATGACTAAACATATGAATAGAATGATTTTATAACGCTTTAGCCGTCAAATATCCATCGATTCTTCCTAGTAGATGACAAAAATGAGGTCCGTTCAAAATTATACATATAATCGTCTGTTACCGCTCTAGCGGTCGCAATTTTGGTTTAATCGTTACCCTACTCGATATTTAATCGTTTTATGTAACAAAAAAAGATTAAGTTCCTTAATGGTTGAAATCCGACTACGGGGTGGAATGTTTAATAGGGGAGGAATTTCGAAAATTCCTAATATCTCCTTTATTATGTGTCGAATCGAATATTTTTAAACAAATTTTATTGCAAAAGTAATGTTCTATAAATATTGTTATGTATGCTTTTTTTCACTATCCCTACTATTATCCGAGATATTTGCATTTCATAGTTTTTGCCCTTAGGTAAAGCCCCCCCCCCCACCTCCCTCTTACTCATGTCATATTAACAATAAGGTGTTATATTACGAAGCACATTATTTGAAACACAAATACCAAATATTTTTCTCATTGAAATTTTACTTATTGAGATAAATGCAAATACGTGGCACAGGTGGAAATCTGGTAAATTTACGCAACCCCTGCGTGACGGACTTTTTCTTGTATCCGACGCATTTTTCATTGGGTATGAAATATTTATATATGTTTTTATGGCACTTTTAGAATAAATAGACACAGATATGAATGAATAGATTTTTAAGGATCAATAAGAAGGCCAAGTACTCTACTGGTTTTTAATACGTGGGTGAATCAAATATAAACGAGACTTTTCGCCTTTCGGGCACAGTAGTGGTGGGAGAACGTTCCCGCCTTTTTTGTTGTTGGGTAGGTTAGTCAGGAGTAGGGGAAGCACGTGATCTCGCCACTTCGATCGTCTCGGTGTCCACCGTGACGATGTTGGAGGAAGAGGTACCCCCGTCGACTGCGCAACGTGTCGTACTTAAGTATCTCGCCGCAGAAGGTGTAAAACCGGCCGAAATCTTGAGGAGATTGACTGCACAGTTCGGGGAAAAGACACTTTCGCGAGCCAGAGTGTTTGCATGCCATAAACAGTTTGTGGGGGGTCGTGATCGTGTTGAAAATCCGACTTGCATATCGCCGCAAAAGACGAGACCTACCGATCAGAGAAGTGGTTCTTCTCCATGACTATGCTCGCCCCCATACAGCAGCCATGACTAGGGAAAAATTGAAGCAACTGGGGTGGGAGACACTGGAACACCCTCCTTACAGTCCAGACCTGTCACCCTGTGACTTTCATGTGTTTGGCCCTCTCAAGGAAGCTTTAGGAGGCGAAAGATTCGACAGTGGTGGTGAGGCTGAAGCCTATTGCGCAATTGGCTGCAGACACGACCTGCATCTTTCTTCATGGAAGGAATTGGAAAGCTACCAATCCGTTGGGAAAAATGTGTTTCCAAGTCAGGGGATTATGTAGAAAAATAAGCTATATTATTTTTTGCATTTAAAATTAAAATAAATTAAAAAAAAAAGTCTCGTTTATATTTGATTCACCTAATATTATGCAGAGTGCACTTTCGGAGTTAACGCTCCATCCTCAGTGCCTGATTAAAGCTGCGTTGCCTGGACCACGACGGGGGGGGAATAGATTTTTGTTCCTAATTAAAGTTTATGAAATATATATATATATATATATATATACACACACACACACATATGTATGATTCTTAGTTTTTTATAATAAAGTATTTATGTTTCATGTATCATGTTGTTGGACTTGCTTAAGATTATAGGCTTTTATAGCCATTTCCACCAAGATATTTAAAATATATATTAGTGATTATTACAAATACTACTGGTTGTATTTAAAAGCCGTAGGAGAATAGGGAGAGTTATGTAGAGAGGAGGCAAGTGTGTGATGGAGTGTCCTTTGTAGCCTTCTAGTGACTAATCCGATAAAGGGCCGTCAGATCACTAGGGCCGTTCCCTTAGTCTGGAAATTAGTGATCTCTATCTTATCCTACAGCATTTAGCTCCCTCCCTCCTCTACCCATTATATCCAAACATAACTTCTCTAACCTTCGTACCCAACTACTGCATTTGATCAACTCTCAAATTAAGCCCAGAATAAGATCAATATTGACGTTATAACAATGACTCGTGCATAAACCTCACTTTTGCATTATTGATAGTTGTTGTGACCAACACATTTATGTAAAAAATTATATTTATAAATAACTAGCTAAGGTACCCGTCTTCGCCCGGGAAATCATTTGAGACTGAATGATTACGAAATATTTTCGGGGACTTTACTTTGTACAATCTTTTTACATTTTCCCGTCTCAATGCTTAGGATTTACACTCGTGCTGAGGAAATGTTAATAATAAAAGCACTTGTTATGTACTTAATTCTATAAAATACACAGTATTTTTATATTACCTGTTTCCTGTGCATGTATCTTTTTTTATATATAACATAATCATACATTAGCATATTATTATAGTCAAAAATACGAGTTTCCTTGATTTCGATTCAGTCTTTCGCGTCCTATAACATGGTTGACCAATTCTATGCTTTTTGGTGTATACCTCATTCATACTTCATTATACGACAATAGTGCATATGACATAAATTACTTTAAATAACAAAAGTAACAACTTCTGTTATATGCACGTTTGCCGAAAAATAATTAGTTTACGAAATCTCGCGATTTTATATTTCAGACCTACCTTATAACCCCCACTCCTGATCGTACCTCAAAATTTTAATATAGCTTATAATCAGAGAGGTGTTAATATCAAATCACATACGGAGTTTCGTTTAGTTCGGTTGAGTCTTGTGCCATATAAAATTGTTGACTCCCACTAAAGTTTTTATGACTCATTTATACTTCGGTATAAGACAAAAGTGTGCATAACAAAAACTGCTCTAAATAACAAAATAAACAGCTTTTGTTTGTGAATATTTGCCGAAAACCAATAGGAAACGAAATATCGCTATTTCTAATTTCAGGCCTCCCTTATAACCCCCTCTCTTATTCGTCTCAGAGAATAGTAATATAGCCTAAAATCAGAGTTTGGTTAGTAGTAATATACATACCAAGTTTCATAAAATACGGTTCAGCCGATTACGATTCTATAAAGGAGTTACAGACAAACATTCATTTATATATATATATATATATATATATATATATATATATATATATATATATATATATATATATATATATATATATATATATATGTGTTTAGTTTATTAGTTAGTGCATAGCGTGACTCGGTGACAGTCGGGATTGCTCGGCACCTTTCGGCACCCACCTGATGAAAATCGACGCACGTTAATAGTGTATGGTTCTACCGGCCAAGTGACGGCATTCTCCAGCTTCTCCCAGTTCCATGAACTTCTTCAAGCCCAAGGCATTTCTACAATTGGACCAAATATTCTTTTTGGAGCCCAGCAGTTCCAGTATGGCACTCGGGGAAGAGAAATAGTAGAATTCCATTCAAATCATGTATCAGGTACCTGGTTCATGCATCCCTCTTCACCCTGACTGTGAGTGTCTTCATTCATTGACGTGGATCGATTCACGCTAAAGATGATCATTTTTTTTTATTGTTAATATTAAGTTATTTTAAATAATAAAAAAAGAGCAAAATCCAAGACCGTATAAAAAATTTATTCAATGTATTAATTTATTATTTCTTTTAATTACAATAGAAAATATTTATTTCATTCAATTAATTAGAATAATCACTTTTTCCATATTTGTAATTACCAGTTAATCTATAACTAACCTTTCTAACTCAGTTGACTTTAATTTAGTTCATTTATTTATAAGCATATATATTCATATTCATATTCTTAATATTTATTTGTTTCATTTGAATGTAATGAAGTACAATATAATTTAATTTTTATCAACAACCCGGCATTTTGTTTTAATATATATATATATATATATATATATATATATATATATATAGATAACTTTTTTTAAGTTTTATATACACTAGCCAATGGTGAGTTGGACTGGGCTAGGAAAGGATCACTTTGACCCTCTCTATGCGCCATCACAATAGTAGAGGCGGTGGCCAGTTTCTTCAAATAACTGAGGTATATTAAATCTTAATAAAAAGGGTCTTTTTTACTTTACCCACACCAGTTAATTATTTCTAAATGAGTGATTTATCCTATTATTGAATTAATACTTTTGTTAATGTTAATTGAAGAACAGACGATCAAAGTAATGTGTTTAACAAGCTACAAATATCTCCTCTTCTGCATTTCCGTGTTCTATGTAATATTCCGAACCTTTGAAATGTCTTAAATACCACTTCTTCTGATAAGAACACGACTCAGTTGTATCAGATACATTATTATTAACAAAAACAACGTTTCTTAAAATCTAGGAAGTAATAGGTAGGTAACAACCTTCTTGTATAATTTTTTTTTTCTTTTAAAATATACATACATATGTTATTAAATTACAGTATGGTAAATCACTTATCAAAAAGTAACTGGTTTGGCTAAAATAAAAAAAAAAGACCCAAATAAATTAAATTAAATTATTTATTAACGTGCACTTTTTGCAACCAAGGCTAATTGGGACCACCCTTTTCTAGCTAGGGTGGGACTAAGGATTTTATTTAATACATTCCGTCACTAAATAAATTCCATTGCCCAGGTGGTAATCGAACTCGCCACTCTAGGTTTACCATGTGAGATTAAAGAGCAACGATTTAACTCACATGGCTAACCTGAGCCCCAAGACCCAATAAAACCTTTGCCCAGCAATCATGAGAAAAATAAGATTAACTGACTGTTCTTAAACACGAAAAAAGGTATAGCATTATTAATCAGTATGTATCTCTTTATTATTCAACTCATGACTGTCCAAGAACAAAGCCTGTCTACTAAATCTACAAAACATACGTTTTACACCTAACCTATAAAGAGAGATATAAATACTCCAAAGAGCTATAAACACAACAATCCTTCATTACACTCCCTAACACTGACAAATACAAAAGACGTGCATTTCTGTGCTTGTAAAACGATACCGACAGCTAAAAACAGTAGACTACACAATGAGTTGATCCATCACGTAAAGGAAAGCTCTATGGTTAATTACATTTTGATACAAACCCTCAACGACTTATAAAAATATTTTAATTAGGGCATTTCTTAATATGTTACACTTATGTTTAGTGTCTATTGAATCATTTTAACTACCTAACAATGTTTTATATTCTTCCTTCGTTTTACGCTAATTTCTCTCAGCAGTTTCAGCGTACTCATGACGCGATTTTCAAAAATTTTCTTCAAATGTCCATCGATCCTACGCAGGAGATGACGAAAATGAGGTCCGTACAAAATTATATATATATATATTTGTCTGTTAACGCTCTAGTAGTCGTTACCAAATTCGATATTTAAACGTTTTATGTAAAAGTAAAGATCAAGTTCGCTAATGGCTGAAATCGAATTCGAAATATCTCCGTTACTATACATTGGATCGAACAATCGTATAGAATCAATCTTAGTGCAAACGAAATGTACTATTAATATTGTTATATACATTTATTCTCTATCTTGAATATTAACCGAGATATTTGCATTTATAGTATGTGTGTGCACGTAACGGACGAGATGAGATCGGCTAACTTCGATCCTAGTCGTGGGTTTCCGGCAAAAGCTAGTTCGGGGGTTTCCGTAACTGTTTGGCTCTCGTGAAATTTCTGATTGTAAAACTTCACGTGGGAAATCTGCTTAGTTTACGCAGCTCCTGCGTGGCGGACTTTTTTCTTTAAGCTTGTCAATATGACTCATGGATGGCCAACGCGGCTAAGGTGTGAGAACATGTGCCATTACCCTTAGTAACATTAGTGAAAAAGCAGTCGGCACCTAACAAGACAAAATTTTAGTTCAGTTGTTCACTAATAGAGTGCGGTAATGAAGTGGAGATGTGTGTCAGCCTGCCTACTCTACAGGGTTGGCTTTGGGCACTGATCGAGAGGTACTCTGCTTAATGAGAACCTGCCTGAACCTTCTCAAGGATTTTGGCCATTGCCTTTCCCGCGACTCTGGATCCACTCATTCCAAGGGACTGAATTTCAGCTCCTCCTAAGTAAACATAGGAAGCCCCAGTAAAAGTCCTTGACACAGGGGCTGCGTAAACTAAGCAGAATTCCCATGTATGTTGATAAGGCACACTACTCACAACAAAGAAATAAACAAACACACACGAAAGAAACAAAATGCAGTTATGGTGTCTATGACATGTGAAACGAAAAGTTATCGTGAAATTTCGAGAAAAAAATCAATGTGCAGACAGAGGTTACAATTTTATATATATATATATATATATATATATATATATATATATATATATATATATATATATATATACTAGCTAAGGTACCCGGCTTCGCCCGGGAATTCATTTGAGGCTGAATGAAGATGGTATATTTTTGGCAAGGCTTTACTTTCCACAATATTTTTTTTATTTCCCTGTCCCAGTGTTTAGAATTTATACCCGTCGCTACTGAGGATTTGTTAATAATAAAATTATTTGTTATTTAAGACTTCACTGTCCTCAATATTTTTATATTTCCCGTCCTCTGTGTATTTTTCCTATTAGTTTTTCGGCAAATATGAACATATCAAAAGTTGTTTATTTTGTTATTTAGAGTAACGTTTGTTATATACACTTTTTTCGTATCCCGAATTATAAACGTGATATACGCTAAAACCTATAGTGGGAGTGAACAAGTTTATTTGAGACAAAAGACCCAACCGAAATAAATAAAACTCGGTATATGTATTATCACTAACGCATTCATTATAACAAGCCATACCAACATTTCTAGGGACGGGCAGGATTGGGGGTTATAAGGGATGCCAGAAATTAAAAATAGCGATATTTCGTTTCCTATTGGTTTTTCGGCAAATATGAACATAACAAAAGATGTTTATTTTGTTATTTAGAGTAACTATTGTTAAATACACTTTTGTTTCATAACAACGTATAAACGAGATATACACCAAAAACTAAAGCGAGAGCAACTATTTTTTTGGACACTAACGGTAGAATCGAACTTAACAACACTCGGTATGTAAATTAGCATTAATTCTTCCATGATTATAAGCTATACTAAAAATTTTAGGTTTAAAGGGGAGTGGGGATATAAGGGAGGCCTGAAATAAAAATTCGCGATATTTCATCTTCTATTTGTTTTTCGGCAATCGTGCACATAACATAAGTTGTTTACTTTTTTAATTAGTGTAAATTTTGTTTTATAATTTTTTTTTTTGTAAAATAAGGTATGAAGCAAGTAATTTGCTTAGAAATATTGATATGCTCAACAGTTCATTCCAATATTCCTGGATAAGTTAATTCAAATCCATGTTCAAATTTTATCCTTAATAATTCAAAACTATGTTATTTTTTAACGCCAGTAACAGTTTTCACCAAAATAGGGTATACAGCCCCCCCCCCTTCTCTTATCTCAAACATTAATTCATGAGAAACGCCGGTTTTCTCTAAGTGTATTTAATACATTATTTAATTAAAACGTGAAAAATATTTGAAACAGTTTTAGAATTGTGAAGGTAATGTAATATGATTCTTTAATATATTTGAATGTATTAGAGGATAGCTATCCAAAATGCATTGCAGGTTGGCAGCACTGAGGCTATGTAGGTGTCGAGCTACTTCCTTTGCCCTATCAGTTCTGCCACTTCCCTGCCGACCTCATATTGGTCTATGTTTGCATGTTAATTGATACTTATAGCAATGTATTACTATTCTCAGGAATGTGAATTTCTTTAATTATCATAAATAAATAATTTACAAGAATGAACGCTAGGGAGGTGCTCCCAGGTATTTCTGGTATTTATTAACTCTGCTCCGTTAATGTATTATGATATACTTTACTGAAAACCAATATGAATACACAGTTTACAATCGAGACTTATGAAAGAGTATTTTAATAGCGGCTATGACGTACCTAAAACTGCTGTCACCGTTGGACATTGTACCGCATGAAGGGAAAGGAACTTATTCATACGTGGTTTGGAATATAGAATACTTTCTAGGATTATGAATTATATGGTCCATTACGTTATAAAAAAAAAACTACATACACAGAGGACGGGAAATATAAAAATATTGAGGACAGTGAAGTCTTAAATAACAAATAATTTTATTATTAACAAATCCACAATAACGACGGGTATAAATTCTAAACACTGGGACGGGGAAATAACAAAATATTATGGAAAGTAAAGCCTTGCCAAAAAATACCATCTTCATTCAGGCTCAAATGAATTCCCGTGCGAATCCGGGTACCTTAGCTAGTAGATATATATATATATATATATATATATATATATATATATATCTATATATATACATTTTTGTGAGGTCGTTATCAAACTCGTTATTTAAACGTTTTAAATAAAAATCAAGTTCATTAACAGCTGAAATGGGACGAGTTGAGGGGAGGGGGATAGAAGGGCGATTTTGAAAATTCAAAATATCTCCGTTATTATACGCCGAAAAAGTGTATAAACCCAATTTTTTCCCATCACCCAGCTAATTGATGATCTGACGCCAAAATTGCAAAACTTTCGGCTTGAAAGACTGTTGGAGTGGGTTGCATGGCAATCTATTCGTTTAGGCTATTTCGATCTGCATTGCACCACCTTCCTGCACGGGTCAGGTCTTGGAATCATCCATAAAAACATTCAGTCCATATGGCTGTGTGGATAGAGACCATTATGTGTCAACCCCAAACCTTTTCTCAAATACGAGATTCTCTATCATTATGTCCGATGGCATATTAAGTTCCGGTGTCATCCCAATGTTTTTCATTATGGTGAAGTCATTCCGTCCGGCTGAACTATGTATGACCTTCATTCTCATCTTCCCGATCATTATTTCATCGATTCTGTCTGAATGAAACTTTAATGTAATTGTGTACATTATTCATCTTTCCTGAATATGAACGGAGATATTTGTGTGGTGAAGTTATTTTTGTTTAGATATAGAACATCGCCGTAATGAGAGCGTGCGAGCGGGGGCCCTTAAGGGAAATCAGCTATTGAGGTGTACTCATGACGCGATTTTCGAAACATTTTTTCAAATGTGCATCAATCCTACCTAGGAGATGACGGAAATGAGGTCCGCTCAAAGCTATAAATATATATATATATATATAATATATAAAATTTCCATGTCACAATGTTAGCTAGCGTACTCCTCCGAAACGGCTTCACCGATTTTTACCAAATTTTATATGCGTATTCAGTAGGTCTGAGAATCGGCTACTATCTATTTTTCATACCCCTAATTGATAAGGGTTGTTCACCCCTAACTTTTTTTTTTTAATTTTTGGACGAAATTTTTTGTTTTTATTTTTTTATAATGTGGCATTAAAAAATACATATAACCCTTAATTTTTACTTATTTATCACCAACCCCTATTTTTTTATAGCCATTTAAGTAATTTAATCCTTATCTTCCCGCTCGATAACCGATCAATTATAGTGTTTTTAACTGTACTTCGATTAAAATTTCCCTTAGCTTATGGCAAATCTGAAATTTTTTTTATGAAAATATGGGCTAACAAAAAATATTGTTCACGCTATAGCATTAAAAAATTGATGTTGTTTGTTAGTGTTACCGTCGTAGTTAATATGTGATATGTAATTTTAAGAAATAAACTATAATAGATTAAAAATAATATTGTTTGGCGTTTGTTATTTTTATATTCACTTATCTTTCATAGGACTCCATGCCTATCTCACGCATATACCACATACTTACACACTTATAATAAGTAAGTTACTTTTTGTCTACACTAGAATTTATCTAGAAACTAGAAATAATTTATAAGACAAAACAACGTTTGCTGGGTTATCTAGTATATATATATATATATATATAAATATATACATATATACATATATATATATATATATGTCTGTGAACACTCTAGCGGCCGCAATTTTTGTTTAATCGTCGCCAAACTTGGTATTTAATGGTTCTATGTAAAAAGAAATCTGCTAAAAGATCAAGTTCTTTAACAGCTGAAATCGGACCAGTGGGAGGGGGGGTTTAGAGGGGGAATTTCGAAATATCTCTGTTACTAAACCTCGGATCGAAAAATTGTATAGAACCAATAATCTTATTGCAAATTAAATTTACTATGGATATTTTGATATACATTTATTCTCTATCTTGAATATTAACCGAGATATTTGCATTTATTGTGTGCCGATAACGGACGAAATGAGATCGGCTAAAGTCGGTTCTATTCATTCCGAAATCTAGTTCGGCCGTTTCCGTAACTGTTGGGCTCTAGTATGGAGATTTCTCTATTGTATAACTTCACGTGGGAAATCTGCTTAGTTTACGCAGCCCCTGCATGACGGACTTTTTTTCTTTTAGAGTTTCCTGTAAATTTCCACTTTTAGCAGTTGCGTTATTGCTCTTTTAGAATAGCGATATATTCATACTGCATGGTAATTTTTGAAGAAATGGGTGGCATTACGCTATTAGGACCATTTCACTCGTCAGCTTATATTGAGTGACCTCATGTCCAAGCAGTTTACAGGCAAAATATTATTTTACGCGGGAATATTAATTCTGCTTTCATGATAATAGAGTGTGTTCAAACTGATCGGAGTCAATCAGTCGAACGACTAACTGATTGAGTGAATAATGCCGACGAGGAGTAGGATAAGCTATCGATAGGATTAATTAGTAAGAAGCACTCCATCAGGGCCAGCACAACACTCTGCAATACCTGTCCCTTCCAGAAACCAGCCGCTCTCTTCAGTCAACATCAATTAAGGCTACCTCTAGTTATTAGTCAGTAGGAAAAAGTAAGTCTGTCACGCAGGGGCAGCGTAAACTAAGCAGATTTCCCGCGTGAAGCTTAACAATAGAGAAATAAACATACCGGTAACACAACACCACCGTAAATATGAAGTGAATAAATACAAACGATAATAAAAAACCTCCCGACTGGAAGATCCAAAACGTAAACAAGCACGTCTGCAAACTTCTTACCGGAAAGTAAAACAATTTCTGTAATATATCTAAATATAACTTATTAATTCGATTGAAAACTATTTACTATATCTAGTACTGTCATTTATAATGATTCAGAATAATCTTTATCCCAATCAATCAAATTTAAGTAATCCAAAAACTTAAGAAGGGGGGTCATCAAAAAATATTTGCGTATACCTCGTATAATAAATGTCTCTTGAAAACAATATTTGTCATTTAAGCTTCGAATAATCTGGTTTATTGCATAACCGAGTATTGTTTATGTAACATGAGTAGAAGTGGGGGTTTTCTGAAGGCTGAAAAATGCAAATGCCATGGTTAATATTCAAGATAGGGAATAAATCTATATAACAATATTAAACAATTAAACCCAGTATATAAATATTTTGATTAACCAATGTATGGCGAAAGATAGACAAGCCTCAAATGATTATTAAAATCATTTTTATTTCACATGGCTCCAGTAAGACTGTTATTGGAAGGCCCTATATAACGACGTAGCCGTTAGTTTAGTTAGCTCTTTGTATTATATTTTTTTCCTGATGAGGAGTCACGTTGACGCAAAAATAGTCGAGAAATAAAAATGATTTTAATAACCATTTGAGATTTTTAATTTTTGTCGATCTTTCGCTAAACATTGGTTAATTGGCTTTAATTAGGTCATATTTTCAGAATAAATATTTAGTTTTAGCAAGATATAAATATCCTTGAAGATATAACTGTGCCGTTACTGCTTTATACGACAAGTTGCAAATTCCTAATTCAAAATTAAATTAGAATAAAATTATAATTAATTGATTTTCAACCAAATAAATGTCCATGCCCTAATGGGGATTTTACCCGAACACAAACTCACATATAGTTCATTAAAATAAATCTAATTTCGGAAGATCTTCGTGTAATGACTGTAAAATTCATTGAGTTTCTTGAAATTAAATAATGAGTCATCTGGTAAAGGATTTTAATGAAGGTCAGCTATAGAAATAAACTAATTAGGAGCTTACGGCCATTTTGCGGCTCAAAACCTCACTGTACAAGAGAAAGAACAGGAGTGAGAATTGAATAAAACAGAGGAAGTAGGAAGGAGAGACATAAAAGCGTGGTTCAGTCTGGAAAGACTAGGTAAGAATGAAGAGAGAAGAAAAGAAGCTTCAAAAAATGGTGAAATGAGAAGAATGATAAGGCAGAACAAAAAAAAAATGGGGAAGAAAGGAGTGAACCGGCTTCTTGCAAAACCACTTTTGTAAAAGCATATAGGTCCCAGAGCGACGAAGCAGAACGGCGAGGAGCTGCCTTTGATACTCGGCCAGCCACCGACCTCAACCTCTCTCTTTATACACTTTATAAGGGGAAAAAATATCCTCTGCTTATGCGGTAGGTGAAACCATTGTTTATAGCAGCCTCCTATAGGATGCTAGGCCTTTCCGATAAAGGAACGCACTGATACGCGGAACAACTAAATGTCATTCCCTTCAGCCAAATCGTTGTTCTTCGATATCTTCTAGTTAACACTCCAATCGTGAGAAATACTGCATTTTTCTCTTGCTGGACACTGCAAATCGTTCATTCTGGCCTCATCTTAAGTATTATTCTTCGTTTAAGGCCAAATAAAAAAGTCCGTCACGCAGGGGCTGCGTAAGCTAAGCAGATTTCCCACTGAAGGTTTACAATAGATAAATATACATACAGGTAACACAGCCGTGAATGCTCAGTAAATGTACAATACAAGGCTGAATTGTAAACAAACAGGCAAGCCAACCTCGTAGCGCTGCATAGATAGACCGGAAAGACAAACAATTAATGAAATATATTTGAATAAGACGTATTAATTTTACTGAAAAGAATTTACTAAAGCTAGTGGTGTAATTTGTATTGAATTAGAATCATTTTTATCTCAATCACTCAAATTTTAGTAATCCAAAAACAAAAGAAGGGGGGGGGCAAAAGAACGTATTTGCATATATCTCACAAAGTAAAAGTTCAATGAAAACAATATTTGGTATTTAGGCTTCAATTAATATTTTTTATTATATAACAGAGCATTATTTATGTAACCCTAGAAGTGGGGGTTTACTGAAGGCTGAAAACTGAAAAATGCAAATATCTCGGTTAATATTCAAGATAGAGAATAAATGTATATAACATCATTTATAGTGTATTTAATTTTCAATAAGATTGATTCTATACACCTTTTCGATCGACTTATAGTAACGGAGATATCTCGAATTTTCGAAATTCTCCCCCTCTAAACCCCCCCCCCTCCCGCTGGTACGATTTCAGTCGTTAACGAACTTGATCTTTCTTTTTACATAAAACGATTAAATATCGAGTTTGGTAACGATTACACAAAAATTGCGACCGCTAGAGCGGTAACAGACAAATATATAGATAGATAGATAGATTGATATATATATATATATATATATATATATAGTTTTGAACGGACCTCATTTTCGTCCTTTCCTAGGTAGGATCGATGGACATTTGAAGAAAAAATTCAAAAATTCCATCATGAGGACAACCTCAATAGCTGATTTCCCTTAAGGGAAATCTGCTAACACAACTGAAGCTCAAAATCAGACATTCAGAGATGTAACAGCTAAGAGTGATGAGTAGAATTGATGTTTTCTTAAATCTAAAAACTAAAGAATACACATTAATGCGTACAAATATATGTATAAAGCATTAATTGCAGAACAGCTACCCTTTAAAGATTAAAATTAAAGAAAGACCGCACAATAGCCTAATTACTATAGATTCTAATTCACAGAACAACTTGCTTAAATTTTGTTCAACAAAATCGCGGTCCATAAACTTGGTACGATTTATTTTTAGATAATACACCAATTAAGACATCAAATAATTTAAAGTAATGACTGGGTGTATCCCTGGGATCTATGATTAGTATAATTTAACATGAATAAAGACAAATTATAAAAATAATGATGAGTAATTACATAATAGAAACATCGCTGAGAATTCAAATTATGAATACTGCCTATTTGGATGTCGCTAGTATTTAACTATACATAAAAGTGATAATCGAGAGACATCACAATTCATAAACAAAGAAGAAACATTACAATCGATGTTTAGCTCAGAATGTATTGGTTAGATATCGATGAGAAACAAAAATACCAACACCTCTATGTAATGGTGGAAAGATGGCCAGAATCGTAATGCACCATTGTTATATCTTGCCGGGGGGAATAGCAAAAATGTTTAATCATGAGGTATAACCAGAAACCTTTGGACAAGTATTGAGTGCAAAGATGTTCATTTTATTTAAAGAACTTTGTACTTTTTTATTATTTTTCTAGTAAAAAATTTAATAATGTTTGTTCACGTAGGCTTCCACGGTCGTCAAATGTATGTACAAAAACTTGTTCCGGGTTGGACCGTGTCTTAATTTTCATCGTTGGACAGCTTTCGCACATCGTGTGATGGCTTCTTCAGGGCTGAGTAGAGAATGAGCACCACCGGAGACCCAGCGCCGTTAGACAGAATCAACCAATGGGAAGGCAGGCTCCGACCGAGACCCGAACCACGGCAGGTATAAAATCAACTGGATTACGACAGCCTGATGTACGTCAGTTACCAGTCGAATTCCCATTTTCTAATTATGTTACTTTCAACTGTTTCTCGTAAGTTCAGTTCTCAATGAACATTAAAGTTTTTTTATTATTTTTGTTTTCCCCGGCTGTACTTCATTTGTACATTTGTAACACCAGGGTGCTACCTACTTCATTGTCAAAAAATTTTGATATGTATAGGTATACTGACCTAAGGACTATTTCGATGTGAATTAACCCTACAGGCGTTCAAATCGTAAAATGCTATGAAAAATATCATTGAGAAATGTCATTTCCTTTTATATTTACAAATGTTTCCTTGATCCTAATATATGCATGTTATATTTAATTTTGCATTTCCTTCTTAATCTTAAAATCTAAGATATTTAAAAACCATTGAATTTTTTAACTCCGTTCTCATTTTTGGGACTCTTTTCATCGTCATAAAGTCGTAAATCTAATGTTAATAAGTACAACGTGAAATGAACAGAGCGCATAAACAAATGGCTATAAATTATAAAAGACATACGCTTGAGTGCATCAAGCAGACATTATAACTTCTATTTTTAGCAGATTTTCCTTAAGAGAAATCAGCTATTGAGGTCGTACTCATGACGCGATTTTCGAAAAATTTCTTCAGATGTCCCTAGATCCTACCCAGGAGATGACGAAAATGAGGTCCGTTAAAAATTTTATATATATATATATACAGATATATATTTGTCTGTTAACGCTCTAGCGGTTGCAATTTTTGTTTGATCGTTATGAAACTTAATATTTAACCGTTTTATGTAAAAAAAACAGATCAAGTTCGTTAATGGCTGAAATCGGACCAGAGGGAGGGGGGATTTTCGAAAATTCAAAATATCTCCGTTATTATGAATCGGATCGAAAAATTGTAAGAAACCAATCTTATTCCAAATTACATTTACTATAAATGTTGTTATATACACTCATTCTCTATCTTGAATATTAACCAAGATATTTACATTTTTTTGAAGCCTGCGGTCGGGTATAGTTCGGATTAGGTCGGCTATTTTCCTAACTCCTCGGCTCAGGTGGAAGCTGCTTCTAACCTAACCTGTCGTTCTCGTCGATTTCTCTATTGTAAAACCTCACATGGGAAATCTGCTTAGTTTTCGCAGCCCCTGCGTGGCGGACTTCTTGTTTGTCTATTTGAATTTAGTTTTAAGTATTTATATCCTAGTTTTAACTATGTAAAATCAGTGCGTAAATATATGCAGAGTGGAACTAATATACGAAATCCAGATAACGACAATGCATCCCCCATCAGCCTCAATGACATATGTTACTTATGAATGAGATATTGATTAGTCCACATATCATAGTTGTTTCTATATATTTTTCTTCATTTAAGACTATTATGACTACATCATGCCATATATATATATATATATATATATATATATATATATATATATATATATATATATATATATATGTACATACGTAAAAACATGTATAACATAGACTCTCACACGAACCTTAGCATAACCTCCGTTGTTTACGAAACCAGCATATTCGTACTATAAGAAGGAGCCTCATGCTCAGCAAGGCTGTTTTTATGTGAGGCTGGTTCTCCATGATGTGAGTGAGCCCTTGACAGGCCTAAGGTTTTTCTTTCCTGTTTTTCTCCACCCTTTCTATCATATCCACATTAACACAGGCTCTCCCTTTTGTGTAAAACGGTTGTATAGCAGGCTTTTCACGATTCTCTATCCTTGAACAACATTAGCAGATTTCCCTTAAGGGAAATCAGCTATTGAGGTCGTACTCATGGCACGATTTTTGAAATTTTAATTCAAATGTCCATCGATCCTACCTAGGAGATGATGAAAATGAGGTCCATTCAAAACTGTATATATATGTCTATTACCGCTCTAGCGGTCGCAATTATTGTTTAATCGTTACTAAACTCGATATTTAGTCGTTTTATGTAAAAAGAAAGATCAAGTTCGTTAACGGCTGAAATCGGACTAGGGGGATGGGTTTAGGGTGGAGGATTTTCAAAAATTCAAAATACCTCCTTTACTATACGTCTGATCGAAAAATTGTATAGAGCCACTCTTATTGCAAATTAAATGTACTATAATTATTGTTATATGCATTTATTCTTTATCTTGAATATTAACCGATATATTTCCATTTTTCAGTTTTTAGCCTTTAGCAAACCGCCACTTCTACTCATGTTACATAAACAGAACTCTATAATATAATAAACTATATTATTCGAAGATCAAATACCAAATATGTTATTCAAGAGACCTTTATTATACGAAATGCAAGCAAATATATCCTGGTGACTCCCCCCCCCCCGTCTTAACGTCTTGGATTACTAAAATTGGATTGATTGAGATAACAATTATTCTGACTCATTATTAATTACAGTACTAGATATAGTAAATAGTTCTCAATAAAATTAATATGTTATATTCTGATATATTTCAGTAATTGTTTTTCTTTCCAGTGTAAGCCTGGCCGTTCTGTTTACATCTACATACATCTGTTTACATTTCTAACGCTTCCTGTCGGCAGGTTATTGAAATTGACTGAAACATTTCTTAGTTCCGTTTGTATTTATTCACGGTGGTGTTGTATTAGCAGTATGTAGATTTATCGACTACTAAACTTCACATGGGAAATCTGCTTAGTTTACGCAGTCCCTGCGTGACGGACGTTTTTAATTTGGCTAATATATTCATTCTGTGAGACGAGAGAGCGAATCGTAACCAAAAAATTCCGTCACGCAGAGGCTGCGTAAGCTAAGCTTATTTCTCATTCGTTGGATGACACAATGGTGATCTCATCTCACCATATTTTCTCTATTTCTGAGCAAAAAAGACGACACTAGATGTGGTAGTTAACTGAAGACGGAAAACAAGAAAAAGGGAATAATTTACTCAATATTCTCAAAGAAAATGTATAGATCAATCATAGTAGACCATCAATAGTTTAATGAGATTTGTTCTATTACATTCTATCATCCAACTCATAATTACGAAGATATTTTGACTTTTCGACATTCGTCCGCTTTAAACCACGCCCACAATTCCGAGATATATGAAATCATTAAATATCGCGTACAGTAGGGATGGATTAAACATTTTTGAGTCTAAAGGTAAACTCTTTCGATTGATAACGCCATCACGCAACGTAATTATAAGTATTTGAGACAATATCAGTTGAAAACAATACTTAGTATTTAAGCTTTGAATAAGGTGTTTCCTGATGTATTGGCATTTGCTAATGTGGGATAACTAAAAAGGGGGGGGGTTACTGAAGGCTGTAAGTTAAAAAATAAAATTATCTCAGTTAATATTTAAGAGAGAGACGCTTTCCAGACGCTTTGGTAGTGGACTCGTGAACTAATGTTCACCCTTGGCGGGGATCAAATTTGCACCTCCAGTTCATTGAAGGTAGTGGTCGATGTGCTCACGTCTTAACCCGCACGGCTACGGGAATTTTTCGAAAATCGCGTCATGAGTGACACCTCAATAGACGATTTTCCTTCAGGGAAATCTGTTAAAAGTGTAAATCAATACGGATTTGATGGGAAAACTCATGATTAATACATGACTAATTCACTAATTGATTGATCCAATTAACCTCGTTTCAATGGTTGGAATGGTGTTCTTGATAAACTATTGATCAAAATCCCAACGCTTACTCTCAAGTTTTTTATAAATTCACGATTGTTAAATTGATAATTGGGATTCACATATAATATGAAATATTTAAATTTATTCTAAATTTCAGGCTATCTTGATGTTGGAAATGATTGTATTAAAAAATACACTGTAATATGTATTTATTAATTTATTATGGTTCAGTAATTGTGCGATACATTTTAATACTTTTAAATTTTTATTTTATTTGATTTTTTTTTTCGGCCTCTCTCCTACTCACAGTTGTTACAAGCCTGCAATTACAACAGTACATAGATAGTTCTTCTACATTTCAATTATGATCATAGAAATTAAATTAATAAAAATCCTCAACAAAAAATGCTTTAACGCCTTACCAGCAACATTTTCATAACATTGGCCTCAGCAACAAATGTCATAAGGAGTTAACTAACAGTAAGCCGAATTTCATTTAAATATACAACTTAACCTTTGAACGACAAGGCGGTGACCCAGGACAAATTTGACAAGTAGGTGTAATACATGACACCTCCCTGCCATATGCATATTTTCCATTTTATTCTGCTCAGAATCACTCTTCTTGTCTCAAAATAGCATTCAGAAAAGTTAAAAAGAATAGTGTGTTAGTGTGTGCGTGAGTACCCCCCCCCCCTTCGTCACCAATGAGAGCTTAGAATGAAATATTAAATAAAAATTTGCAAAAAATATATTTATAGTATAATAATGTATTATGCAGTTTATTATATAATAGCATACTATGTAATAAATACCTTTACTTACCAAATAAATATGCAAAGAAGGATACATTAGTAGCTTATTATTTTATACAAAAATATACCTAAGTATAAAAAATTATACAAATATTAACCTACACAGTACAAAAATAAACAAAGGGCACTCATTTATAAGGAAAATAATGCAAAAAAACAAACAAAAAAAAACATGAAACTATTCACTTGACGATTCGTTATTGGCAAAACATTCTCCCTGAATGTGTGGGGTGGTTTCCCTAACCATGGTATACTATGTGTTCACCGCAAATACTTCTTTGGCATTTACAGCAAAGGCAGGTACCTCTTCTATTTTTTTTTATTATTTATAAATTACTATTACTTTCTTCCATTTGTCTTAAAAGCTCATTTCTAATCTCATCTTCAGTGATAAATAGCGAATTCATTTTCAAAGTAAATTTGCAAAAGGGACGTTAAACAAGGCTGTGTCAAATACGATACCTACCGGCACAAACACTCCCAAAAAGTACCAAAAATGGTAGAGGCAGAGCATGCAATGACCTTGACATGTAGTTGACTATTTAATAGCAGGATAGTAAGCACACCAGTCTTGTCCTGCTTGTTAGAAGCTCATGAGTGTACAACTTATGGCATAGGTGTCACATATGGCCCAGCCTTGTCGTTTAAAGGTTAATTTCCAAACTCAGAAATTCTCTGGCGAAAATAATTTAACATTTTGATCCTTACTTTAATAGAAGAAAAATGCAATGAAAATAGTTCTTTGTGTTGCGTTTGTGGTTTTGTTGGGCTGAGAGGCAGCAATTATAGAGCACTGCTTGAATATCACTCGCTTCCTTGTTGCTCGTCGACTCCTTAAACAGTGAAGGGCAGTAAGTTGTTCCTCGGCAGGATCCCACTTCTGAACACTCCTGACGTACCATTTTGACGGACCAAATGAAACATCTCGCCTTTCAGGACAGGAGGGCAAAAGAGCTCTTTTTAGGGCCCGTTTAGCATCTGAGGGCATTTGCAGATAGTTTTGGAAAATGCCATTAAGGACAAGCACAAATACGAAAACTAGCAATCATACTCTACCCGATGACTACAGCCAGAAGAAACTTTAACAGTAAAAGCATTTTTAATTTATAATAATAAGGGAATAAAAGAAGTGACTTATTAATGAATAGTGATTGTGTATAAATGTGGAATAGAAAAGCGATTGTATGTAGAACGGGAGAGACTATTTACTAGACAGCTGGGGAGCTGTTGTTCAGTGACATTATACACTTTATCAGGGATGCTTTCCTCCCTGAATGCTGATCCTCTTAGGGATCACAATGCCTCTCTTCTTCCTTCATATTATATATGACGCCCCAGCCTCCCCTTACACAGCCAACCTATAAACTAACCCCACCGTACTCTCGCTTTACAAATTTTCTGACGTTCGATTTAGATACGACTTAGGGCTTCAGCCTTTATTTACACATATACTTCGCATAAAATCTCTCCCTCTATGCCCTCTACCATCACTCCTCTCTTTTCCCTCTTTCTAATTTCTCATACGTTTACCGAATCTAACCGAATAGTGCATACCTAAGGAGAAGGCCATTCTAGGAGATTCCTCTTAAGGAAAGTCAGCTATTGAGCTCGTACTCATGACACGATTGTTAAAAAATTTCTTTAAATGTTTATCAATCCTACCCGGGACGTGATGAAAATGAGGTCCGTTCAGTATATATATATATACATACGTGTATGTGTGAGTGTGTCTGTTAACGCTCTAGCGGTCTCAATTTTTGATGGAGTGCTACTCGATAATTAATTTAAATAAGTTCGTTATGGCTGAAATCGGAACAGGGGAAGAGGGGAGGAATTTTATGAAAAATATAAGCATTGTTATATACATTTATTCTTTATCTTGAATATTAACCGAGATATTTGCTTTTCAGTTTTCAGCCCTCACCAAACCCACTCTCCTACTAGTGTCGTAATAATAATACGCTGTTATATCATGAACCACTTCATTACAAGGCTAAATATACCATATGCTGTTTTGATTGAATTTCTATTTTTTGAGATATATACAAAATATCTCACAAAATAGAAGGTTCTGTGGTATTTCTGTTGATCCCCTCCCTCTTCTTTTGTTCATGGACTACTAAAATTTGAGAGATTAAGATAAAAATTATTCATATGATTCATTATAAATTACAGTGCCAGATATAGTAAACAGTTTCCAATAAAATTAATATTTTATATTCAGATATATTTCAGTATTTTTTTTTCATTCCGGTGAAGAATATTTCTAAAAGTCTGTTCAGCTCTGAGAGGTTGGTTGAAATATTTCTCATTACCGTTTGTATTTATTCATTTCATATTCACGGCGGTGTTAACTGTTATCAGTATGTAGATTTATCTATTGTAATACTTCAGGTGGGAAAACTGCTTAGTTCATGCAGCCCCTCCATAACAGACTTTTTCTTAACCAACTTCTATACACACACACACACACACACCCACCCACCCCCACACACACACACACACACATATATATATATATATATATATATATATATATATATATATATATATATTTGTCTGTTAACGCTCTAGCGGTCGCAATTTTTGTTTGATCGTTACCAAACTTCACATTTAATCGTTTTATATAAAAAGTAAGATCAAGTTAGTTAATGGCTGAAATCGGACCAGTTGGAGGGGGGTTTAGAGGAGGAATTTTAAAAATTCGAAGTATCTCCGTTACTATAAGTCGGATCGAAACATTGTATTAAACCAATCATATTGAAATGAAATCACAGATGAAATGATCTATAAATATTGTTCTGTACATATTTTCTGTATCATGAATATTAACCGAGATATTTGGATTTTATAGTTTTCAGCCTTTAGCAGACCAGATTCCCTCTTCTAGTCATGTTAGACCAGCAATACTCGGTTGTGTAATAAACCACATTATTCGAACCTTAAATAACAAATATTGTTTTCAAGAGACCTTTATTATACGTCATACATGCAAATATGTTCTGGTATCCCCCCCCCCCATCTTAAGTTTTTGGACTACTTAAATTTGATTGAAATAAACATTATTCCGATTCATAATAAATTAGAGTACTAGATATATTAAATAGTTTTTAATCAAATTAATAAGTTTTATTCAGATATATTTCAGTAATTGTTTCTCTTCCCGGTGAGAGTCGGGTTGTCAGACCTGTTTGTTTACATTTCAGACGCTTCCTGCATGGAGGGGAAGATTTCTTATTACCGTTTGTATTTATTCACTTAATATTCAAGGTTGTGTTGTGTTAGCAGTATGTAGATTTTTCTATTATTAAACTTCAAGAGGGAAATCTGTTTAGTTTACGCAGCCCCTGTGTGACGGACTTTATCTATTATCGAACGACGTCTATCTATTTATTGCTCGAACTTTCTTGTGTATAATTGATAGAGAACACAAACTCTGCTTCGCTAAATTTGTAAAATTAGGACAGACGATGGGACAGAATGTAGGCTTCTAATTGCCCTAGTGAGCAAGGCTGTAGACGAGATATTCAAAATTATCATAATCCGTTTATGCCAATTAAACTTTAATAAGGGTGGTCCCGTTTCTCCCAACCCAAGTCTCAAACAAAGCTGGATTATCAGAGAGACAGATTTACGGCTTCGGCTAAACCTACTAATATTGCTATGTTGTATGAAATCATGTTCCTACTAGTCCTCAACGAATGATTTCCACAAAAATGTATGTGGGCATTTATAGACTACATTCATGTCACGTTCCCTTCCGAAAATAAGCAAACGTAAATGAAAACTTCGTTACGCAGGTATTACGAAAACTAAAACGATTCCCCACGCGCTATTTGGCAGTAGCCACCCCATGACTCATTAACAAAGAACAGAAGCAGATTATAGAGCTGTTCCTGCACAGTAACAGCGTCAAAAGCTATCTTATTTACTCTTCGATTCCTAGTTATATCCATCATAATCATTATCATCAACGTCATCTTTACGAATATCATCACCGATATAATTGCCATAATTATTGCTTTATTTATTTTTTGATCCTGATATTAAGTTAGTAAGTAGTAACTTCATTTTAAAATAATAATATTGACTTATCAAAAGCAAGTGACATTTCAGCAAAATAAACTAGAGTAGGAGGAAACTTTTATTTGTTTTGTCAGTCTGAAGTAGCTGTCTTTATTAAACCACTACTTTTACTCATCTCTCATTAACCATATTCCAATATATGGTGAAACGTATTAATCTAACGTTAAATATGGCATATTGTTTTCATTAGAGGAAAGGGAGTTTAGAGAACCAAATTCAAAGTATCTCGGCAATTATCACTAGGATAGAAAAAATGTTATCCAATCAGTATTCTTCAAAACGTCATATTCTACAATTTTTCTTCTATGTGCATTTTCTAATTCAAATATTAAACTTGTAATTGGAATTACTCTTAATGGAAACTAAAGATCAAATTAGTTAATGGCTAACACCAGAACAGTGAGAGACAGGGAAATTTAGAAAAATCGAAATATCTTCTTTATAGCAAGTCGAATCAAAAAGTTGTATTAAGCCAATCTCATTGCAAATCTGATAACCTATAAATACTGATTATGATTATAAGTTATATTAAAAGTTTTAGGTTCGAACGGGAGGGGGGTTATAAGGGAGGCCTGAAATAAAAATTCACCATATTTACATGTATAAGAGGCGGGAAATATAAAAATATCGAAGACTGTGAAGCCTTATCGAATAAATAATTCTATTATTAGCAAATCCACGGGAAAGACGGGTATCAATCCTAAACACTGGGACGGGTAAATGTCAAAATATTGTGCAATGTAAAGCCTGCTAAAAAATACCATCACCATTCAGCCTCAAATGAATTCCCGGGCGAAGCCGGGTATCTGAGCTAGTATAGATATAAAACTCAAACATCTTGGTTAATATTCATGATTTAATATATATATATTAAATCACAAATATTAACCGAGATGTTAGAATTTTATTTTCTGCCTTGAGTAAGCACCCATTCGTACTCAAGTCATATTAATAAAATGCTGTTATATCATGAAACACTTTGTTCGAACTTCAATACCAAATATAGTTTTTATTGAGCTTTTACTGAATGAATTGGATACAATTACGTAGAGCGGTGAAGTCATTAATTTTGTATGCACTATTCGAAAATGTTTATTTAATCTATACCTTACTCAATATTTACACGTTTCATAGGACACTTAAGTTCATAGCCATTAAACAGTTAAATTGGCAAGGACAAGGAGGCCAGGGTATAAGGGGTGAGGGTAATTCGAAAATTCAAAATATCTCCGTTATTATAAGTCGTATCGATGAATGTTGCCTTTCCAGTATTGTTGAACTATTGGTGCACTGCAATTGTTGTTCTATAGATGTTTTTGTTGCTCAAACATTTAGTGAGTCTTTCTAAATGTTTTCAGCCTTCAGTAAACCCCCCATTTTACGCATAGGATGTTTACTTATTATTATAAAACATATGATATGAAATGATAAGCAGTGTGCCATACAAGCACATGGGAAATCTGTTTGTGCAGTCTCCACTTTACAGGCTTTATTCCTTAGTTTTTAGTTAACCCCCACTTCTACTTATGCTATATTCACAGGAACTCTATCAATATACACCAGGTTGAATTTCAAGCAACACAATATCCAACTGCTAAAAGGTTATATATATTTTGCCATATTGTATCTTAAGTTTCCTTATTGACTGTGTTTTTCCCCCAACATCAAGGTTATTATTAAACAGCATCTATTCACGTATTATTATGTTCACAGGACTATGACAAATCTATAGCAACTTTTCAGCTGTCTTCGTAGGTCTAGATGTTTATTTCAGTTGGGAGTAGATTATGTCGAACTCTCATGAATGAATCCATTCATAACTTGACCAATCCTTACAAACTCCACTATCAATTTCTCTTAATTACACTATTGCCGTCTGCTTGGCGGATTCGGCTGTAAACAAAAAGCATTGATATAGTTGGAAATATTGCATCATCAGAGTGGAATTTTAGAATAAAGGCAATATACTCTTCATTTAATTGTATTAAGATAATCACTAAGTAGTTATTCTCGACTATTTACACTCACTGTGTTACCAATGCCTTGACGGTATTTACCATCAAGTAGTTGATCTATTGATCCCAGATGTGTGGCATATCTCCTCAATGGAGGTAATCCCTGAGCACCCAACCACAGTATAATCGAGTCACTTGATATTACTTGAATATGTAGATAGAACCTGCCCATGATCGTCAATATCTTGAAATCACACATTTCACAGTTCGAGTTCATTTATTCTGTCTTATACTATGCGTGTAACTGTTATATAATCCATTTGAAATTAAAGTCCTGACATGGTTAATCATGACAAGAATAGAATACCTGTCGTAACATACTGTTTTTAAGTCTAAGCAATAAATCCATGTAAACATATGTATAATGTCATGATCACAATTTCTGTTTGATCGTTTACAAATTCGATGTTAAATGTTTTAAGCAAAACAAAATATCAATAGAGATGTCCGACATTGGTTGAAATCGGGCCGGGGAAAGAGGGGTTGTTTATTCAGGGAATTTCAAAAGTTTGAAATATCTCTGTTAATATGCGCCAGATCGATAATTTATATATTTATAAGTATTATATTTTAAATAATTATACTTACTTACTAGACATTAATTTATTATCAATGCTATTTTATATTTTTATTTATCTCTAACATTAAGAGGCATTTTTTACTATTCAGTCTCCTGCTCATTGCTCGTTAGCTATTCTGAATAATTGAGTCACTAGGCATCTCGATGTTTGTCTACGTAGGCTTCTTATTCCGAAAGAAATAGAGAGTATATGGTGAGTTGATATCATTTTCGCGGCGGATGATGCTCGTGCAAATAATGTTTAGTTTAAGAAACCACTGAGCGACGGTCTTAATGTTTTGCATTTTCCTTGAGTTTTAGTCTGATGCAGTAGTAAGAATGGCTCAGCTGCTTCCGAAAATTATTTTTAGTCCTAGCTCACTGGTATCTAGTTCTATCATTTAATTTCAAGATTCAAGATGTAAATTTCCATTCAACAATAATTTATCCCCCTCCCCCTCAAGTCATGCCCCTCCTCGCTGTTGCTTCAAGTTCATAAAAAATATAAATAACTCTCTTATTATTATTGTCCATTTTTAGAAATATTTCTTATTTTTAATGTGTCACTCTTTCCGCTGCTGGTAAAAATATAAATTTTTAAAACTTGTGATATAAGGCATACTGCAACAGACGCTGAATCAGAACCTGGTAAAATTAAATGGTCCTGCAGGTAGTTCAAATTATCTAATTCCCACATACACTATTTTTTAAACTAGTTGTTGTTATGTTTCCCCATGCCTTGCCCAGCTTTTCCATCTTAGAAAATAAATAACTTTAAATATCATAAATCGTTATTATTGTCGTGGCAGAAGAGATTTATAATAAAGCAAATGTTGCCAGATCATGGTAATATACAGGGAAAGTTTTGGGGAAGACCAATGATTACGTAGAAGGAAGCCTACCAGAGTTTTCCACGAATAGCAAAGAGAGCAATTTATAAATACCCACTTTAAGTATAGTCAGGTTCAAGTGTGTCGGCCTTCATCATTGAACTTAGTCTGTCCTTGTATCTGACCAAATCTAATGTTCCTTAGATCATTTCAATATAATCACTTATTTCGAAAAGTTAACATGTTTTAATATTTTTTTTTGGGGGGGGGGGTCGGTTTGCACATATATCACTTCATTTATCAGCTTTTCTATCTTAAACCAGTGGCAACAGATGTTTGACGGAATAATAATTACTAGATAATAAAAGGTGAAAATTTCACCTTTTCTAAATAGGTGATTCAATTACATTGTATTTTTTTTTTTAAAAAATCATTGATAATAATTCAAATTTTTAAAATTGAGATATAAGCGAATTATCACTGTCAACTGGGCTCACGTTAGTCTACGTGAAGATTTAGTTTTAGTGGAACTAATTTAGTTCTTAGTTTGAATATATCGCCCTCAGAATTTTGTCATCACTTTTTTTACGTTTTCCATGAAGAAAAGAATTAATTTTAATAGAATCGACTTTCCCCATACCTAAAGTTTCATAATTTTGGTTAGCCATGTGAATTAAAGCGATGACCTAAATATATATATATATATATATATATATATATATATATATACAGTTTTGAACGGACCTCATTTTCGTCATCTCCTGGGTAGGATCGATGGACATTTGAAGAAAAATTTCGAAAATCGCGTCATGATTACGACCTCAATAGCTGCTAAAACAACCAAAATTATTACAACTTTTGTAATTAGATATATAAGATAAAACTTTATTTTATTATAATTATTTATTAACGTCCACTTTTTGCAAGTAAGGCTAATTGGGACGGGTTATCTACTGGTCACTACCCTTATAAAGCCATGCTGGGACTGAGGATTTTATTTAATGTATTCCGTCACTAAATAAATTCCTTTGCCCAGGAGGGAATCGAATTCGCCACTCAAGGTTTACCAATGTGGGATTAAGGTCAACGCTATAATTTACATGGCTAACCTGAGCCCATAACGCATGTGCGCCTGCGTGTGTGTCAGTGAGTGGGGACGTCAGTGAACATCCGTCTGTTTCTGCGAACATAGATGAACAATTTCTAGTCAAAATATAATGTAAATGAGAGAAAGGAGACAAGGGGAACAGGTCCCAAATGCGGATCGTGAGGAATTTTAAGCCTGGTCGATTCATTGATTTTATTATGAATTATAAAACGAAGCATCACCCTTTCACCTTACTGAAGCCACATAGTTCATCCATCCTAGTACAGAAATGTACGTTTATTTATTATGAATCAAAATTAGCATACTCAAATAAGAATACTAAAATACTATACTCATATTAACACGTACTTGAACTATTATTATCCAGTTACTTTTCATTACTTATAAATTAACTAACTGATTTTGTTAAAAAGTATTTTTATGTCATGTGTAGATTCTTTTTGGGGTTTCGCATTTGATTCATCTTGTCAGCTACCTCCTAAAATATTAGAAACAACCGTTACAATTTAGATTAGATGTATTCGATACCACAAATAGCATTTGTGTAGTCAATCCTGAAAAGAATAGTTAATAATAAGTCTGAATCTTGTTACAAATAATAAAATATAATTGTCCATTAGTAGTTTTGAGCCCCAGAGCAAGATGAGTTGGCTTAGGCAGTAAGAGCACGCGTTTATATATGATAGTTGGGAAAACAAGTATGTCAAAGAAGGTTTGAAGGTTTTGATAATAATTCCATTTTTTTTTTGTCTTTCCTCCCCTAATTAAATAATTTGTATAATAGCCTAATATTTTCTCTGTTTCATATGCACTCATTGGGCCGTTACAAACTATTTTTTTTGTAAGATGTTTCAGCTCTCTGCCGTCGTATGTACATAAATTAAAAAGTAAACTCGGTTACATTGTAAATATACGAAGGATAAGGATTATGGTATTTCACGTGGGAGGACGTGTTAGTTTACAAAGTAGCTGCGTGAGGGATGTTACCTATTAGCATAGATATACATTGACAGGGCGCGGAATAAATTGCAAGGATGAAATCATCGGCGGAAAGTAGGGAAAACAGTGCTTAAAATAGAAGAGGGTTTATGAAAATGGCTGGTATGCCGTTCTATATTAAGGTATTTGGGAGTGGTGCAAGGTAGAGGGATATATGAAGGGCGGCTAGAATATACAAAGCCAACGTCAGCCTCTAGTAACGAGGGTATTATTAAAACGGAAATAATCTTATTTCCGAATGATCCTTGGCCTGCTCCCTACACTAACACATTAGCAGTATTTCCAGAGCGGCGGTGTCTTGATTAATTCCCGTCGTCCACATTCCCTCCTCAGTGCTAAATTAAACTCAGCCAAATGGCTCACATGTATCCACCTTTCTTATCCAATATTATTAATAGGCGTTAAGAGAGCTTTTTTTTTTTGAACATCAATCAAGTGAAACATTTCTACCGTCTTCCATTTAGACGTGATCATTTCAAAAACAATTTATTTTAGATAAAAGGTGTTTGAGGTGTAACAGGTGTATTAATGTGACCTTGATAGTTACATTCCATTTTATTAATTAAAATTTAATCTCGATTTTAGAGACCTTGACTTATTCTAAAAATACCTAATTCGCTAGTTTCAGGGCAAGCAGTCTATGCCTATTTTGAGAATTCTAGAGCAGCAGTCACGAAACAAACAAAAACTAGGCAAAGGTCGAGAAAGGATTGACCGATGTTCGACTTATATTCCAAATTTCGTGTACTTTAGTTGATGATTGACCTTGGAATCTCAACCCATTTTGTTCGGTCAACTGTTAGTAGATTCTCCATTTGTTCACATTTATTCATAATATGATTATTCACTCTAGTCATCCAGCTACCTCAGCCTCAGCCTGCTCTCAAACCATATAATCACCTTCCGAACACTGCCTTACTTAAAATAAAGGCCCACTTCACATCAGGTTCCACATGAAAATCATACAAAAGTTAAGCATTGCACCTGATCTTCCATCTAACCTACCCTTACAAGGGTATATTTCTTAATCTTTATTTCTAAGAGTTATATAACTTTTTTTTTGTGATTTTTAAAATAAATTTGCAGTGGGATCCTTATAAGAGCTTATACGAGAGAGTGCAAGGCAATCCACAATTATACCATATAGTTTCTCTTAATGCATTGCATAATTCTCTATTCTTCTTGCATAAATAAAGTATTCACTAGAGAATGACAAACATATAATTCTTTATTATTTATTTGCGTGACTATGGGTATTTCTAAGCATGTTAATGGTTTTCTCCTAGAAAGAGGTTTTGTCTAAAATAACGACACGCGAAAAGGCCCTTAAGGCTTTTCTATCCAAAGATGTGACTAAATAATTAATTTTGTTTTCTCATAGTTTCGCTCTCATAGATTCTTTATATTATTTTGGTAAGTTGCTTTTTTTCATTAGTCTACTGTATTAATCCACTCCACTAGCATACTTTACTATTTGTAAAAAATAAACAGTTTAACGGATAATGGCTAAACAAAGGTCTAATTTCCAACAATTTTTAATGTTTCATATACAAATAAACGAAATTGTGCGAGTGAGAGCATACAAATAAAAATGAAGATGAAAAGCATAAAAAATATATATCCTCATAGCAATCATCTCAATAACTTAAGTTAACTTTGAATTTGTTGAAAAGTAAAAAAAAAAAAATAAAAAAAATAAAAAAAGATGTGCCCAATAAATCAGTAACTATTTATTATTATTTATATTACTCCTTAGGGAAAGAGTAATTCCTATGAAATACTTACAGGTCTTGGAAAGTATCAAGTAACATTGAGCTCACTAAATGAAATCATCATAAAAAAACTAAGGAGGTTTCCCAAGTGAAATATTAGAATAGATAAATATGCATAATTTTACGCTTAAGACCACCGAGAATATTAAGCGACGAAATACAAATGATAATGAGGAATCTTACAGTCAATTTACATTTTAATAACCTCCGCAACGGAAAGCGTTTGAATTGTAAACAAACACGTCAGCCAACCTCTCAGAACTGAAAGATAGAGATATTCTTGACCGAGAAGAAAAAAAATTACTGAAATATATTTGAATATAATACGTATATTAACCCTGCGTTAGTCGCGGCGTCCTGACAGGTGCATCTTTGAGGTGTTTTTCCAATAGCTTCCGATTGAGTGGACCCAACGACTTCCGCCTCCAGCAATACAGCGCTAGCTTCCCTTCCTCCTCAAAACAGTATAGGTTTGACCTTCGAAGTTGTACATAGTGCGTTCTTTGTGCTAAAATCACCCCTCAGGTGCGCCGCGACCAAAATTGTAAGTATTTCAATTTCTTGTATTTCTATATTTAATCTATTTATCTTGGACATATTTATCCTTTAGCATTTGTAGTGCCTTGATTGTTTTTGAATAGTTAAAAATACCTACAAAATAGGGAATTCACCTCTGAGGTGACCGCGACTATCAATACATTTTCAAAACGTTTTGTCAGAAAAAATGGACCAGGAAATAGGTATTTTTGACTTGAGTAATCAAAATGATATCGCTAGACGCCACCACACATTACTGGATCCTTTCGAAGAAGACGATAATATACAGAGCGACAAAAATTTGGAATTAGAAGACGGCTTGGAAGTGACGTGGAATCCGAAAGTGTTGGGGAGGATGATCAGTCACACAAAAAATATGTTGCATTGAGAAGTGTTAACAGAAAGATCGTTGACCGTTTTGAGTGGAGGAAAACCCCTTTTCTTTTGCGTAAAATATGAAAACAAAATTTATGGACACACCTTCCTGGAGTGAAAGGGGCGGCAAAGGAGGCTACTAATGAACGTGACTGCTGGTTCTGTCTCTTTGATGAGACGATTATTAGTAGTACTGTGCACTGCACAAACGAATTCATAAAAATTGTTGAGCCAGAATTTTCTAGGCAGAGGATCCCTAAGAGTCGGACTTCACAGAAATAAAAGCCAAATAGGCCTTCTTTACATAGCTGGCACATACAGAGGAGCGAGAATTAACTTAGAAACTTTATGTAAAACATGTTGGGGAAGAAACTCATCTGAGTAAAACTAGATGGCACTAAAATAACTAACATAACTAAGATAGAGAAAGAATGTATATAACTACATTTATAGGTAATTTAATTTCCAAAAAGATTGGTAATGTACAATTTTTCGAACCGACTTAAAATAACGAAGATATTTTCGAAATTATCCTCTAAACTGGTCGCATAACTCGCGTAACAAACTTGAACTTTCATTTTACATAAAACGATTAAATATCGAGTTTAGTAACTATCAAATAAAAATTGCGACCGCTAGAGCATTAACAGACAAATTTATATATATAATTTTGAACGGGATGAATGGTCATTTGAGAAAATTTTCCAAAATCGCGTCATGAGTACGACCTCAATATCTGATTTCCCTTAATGGACGTCTATTAAAATAGGGTACCTGTTTAACTGTAGACGCATAAAGGGGGATTAATTATAATATACCTAACATATTATCAAGTCCTTCTTAATGAGCAACTTAAATATATTTTTATACTAATTAAAGCGTTGAATAGCCTGGTAGTGAAACTTGTTTCATACCTTAAGAAAGCTTTATGTGTTTTATTTGTATTTATAAAAATAGTTTACATTAGTAAAATTTACATACGTTGAGTATTTTCAAACATCTAAAACCAATCCACCCTACTCGAAAACCCTACCTTTCAAAATTCCCTTCGGCCCTATCTTTGTCGAACTCGACATTTCGAGCCTACCATGGAACCATTTTATTATTTTAGCTTTCGACTTAACTCCATGCTCATGAATGACTTTGCTTTTATGAATAATAATGTTCATTATTGTTTTTTATAGACGTTTAGCTACAAACAAAATTGTCTTCAGGAAAGTTACTAGAACCCATGTTAAATACTCACATAATAAACATTCAATATAAAATTAGGTCCAAATTTTAAAAATAGATAGTATAATACATCCATTTAAAACATTATATGCAATACATTATCCTGTATAAGCTGAAAATAAGAGCTAATGCCTGAGGTGGACTCCTAATTGAAACAAACGAAAGACCGAAGTCATATCGACCAGGCTATGAATAGATCACAGTCTAATAACCCATTCATATTTAAAGAAATGAGATTATCCACCAACTTGGGAAGTTTATGAAAACTGCCCTCTTATAATTGAATATATTTTATTAGTTTACAGCAAGTTGCAGTCAATAAATGCTTTAAACATAAAATGTCTAATGACAGAAATTAATGTCGAAAGTGAAGAGTCAATTGTTCGAATTTTAAGACTTTTAGAAGGGGCACATTTAAATAAGAAGCCACGAGAAAAGAGTTGTTAAAATAAAAAAAATGTAAAATTAAATTAATTTTTTTTATACCAATAAAATACTGATTCAATACTGGATTCATTCACCGTTCCTGAAATGGTGAATGAGTTAGGAGAGAAATTGCATTAACGACACACTGTAAGGAGGTAAAACTACTTACTTGGATTTCCATATTCCTCTTTCTGTAGAAATAAGTCTATTTAATTCAAGCACAAAGTTAATTTTCAGAGTCTGACTATATTAAGTTCAGGAGCACAGCGAACTTCAATGCACTATAGCATTTCAATTCTCTTTCTTATTTAAACAGTTGAGAGGGAAAATGTAGAACGACAATTGGGCTATCCAATAATGCTTTTCTTTTATTCGCCAACTACGTGTAGGATTTTCAGTTATTATATTTGCATATATATATAGGGACTAAAAAATCTATTTTTATATGGATGTTGGGATATTGATTATGGACTCAAAAGTACTAACTAACTAACTATAAGTTGTGTTGTACTATAAGTTTACCATTATATAGCTTTTCCAGGTCTATTTAAACTTTTTCCAATCAATTTGGACTATTTCCAAACCAAATTCAACCTTTTCTAAAACAATTAAACCTTTTCCAAAAAAAATTAGACTTCTTCCAAATCAAATTCAACCTTTTCCAAATCAATTTTAACTCTCACTTTTAAATTAACCATTATCACTAAGATCTTTCTAAACATTACAGGAATTCTGGTGTGTAGAATAATAATGCACATTCATTTTTATAGGTATATTTTATTTAAAGTTTGAAAATAAAGAACAAACGGTTTAATTAAACTTCAGTAGTAATATTAATTAGTTTAAATTGTAAATAATAACATTATAAAGAAATTAATTAGTAGTCGTATAAATAGTACAATAATAGTATAAAAAGTAATAAATGGAATAGTGAAAAAAAAAACAATATTGAATAAGTATGTAAATAAAGTGTTAAAGAGGTATGTATATGTATGTAAAAAATAGAAAAAATAATAAACTTAATGCAAAGAGTCGCCGGAGGTTGCTTTAGGAATTTGCAGCAGCATATCCATTAACCAGTTGGTACAATCAGTGGCCGTGATGGAAGAAATACTATTCTCTATAACCCTTCAACCAGAATGTGTTCTCCTGGATTCGCTCAGAACATTTCTAGCCCAAGTTTTATTTTGGAAAACGCTTTCTCTGCTGTATTTAACATAGGAGAATAAGGAGGTAGGTACTTCGCTACAAGATTAAGCTCCTCCAAAGCTTCTTTTACTTGTTCAGCTCGATGAATTCGTGCGTTGTCCATGATCAAATAGTATTGGTCTGAATCGTTAAGCTTCTCATGGAGTTCTGTTAAGAATTCTGTAAACCTCAGAGCATTGCAGTTTCCAGCTGCTATTATTTTAAAATGTATTATCTTCTGACTATTTAAAGCTAATACAAGAGTGACATTCCTTCCTCTTATTGTCGGAACATTTAACACAGCACGATTCCCCTTTTTTTGACCTAGCTTGGCTTCTACGAAGGTGGAGATTGAAACCAGATTCGTCGATGAATATCATCTTTTCTCTTTCTGTTGGTGCCCACCCATTGAATCCAATAGCATATTCTTTACGTTTATTTTTAGTTTCTATGGAATTCATTCGATCTACTTCCTTATATGCTTTTTTTTAACGTGATTCGAAGTGTTCTCAATCCATTGTCAATAGTCGATTTACTTATATTTATATTTTTTAAACTAAGAATAGCTTTAATGTCTTTCAGTGTTCTGCCAGGTCCTTCTTCGATCGCCTGTTCGATTTCTGCTAGAACGTCTGGAGTCAACGATTTGCGGCGCGTCCCTCCTCTAATATTATCGATTAGTTGCCTATTATTAATTTTATACTTTTTTAAAATGGATTTGGCTGTTCCCAACTTCAAACCCGATATTCGGGCAGCGTCCTTCGCATCATGTCCATCCTCATACAAATTTATAAACATTGTTTTTTGTTCTTTGGAATTTTTGTTGTATTTACCTCGACGTTGTCTTCTAAAATGTGGGAGATCTGGCGCAGAATCAACATTGTCATTCGTATCACTGGAACTTACTATTGTGCGATTAGTTCTTCGGTTGAGAACAGTAGGACGAAATTCTTCGTCAGAAGAATCACCTGAACCACTCATTATAATTGTAATATACTATATTATAGTGGCCTCCTTTGCAAAAATTCTGGATTAATGAGAAGGACTGAATTATTAAATCCCTCTTCAATCTAAAGCAAAACATAATAACAACAAGGACAGAAGAATTATACTCTTATTTACAGTAATTGATTTGGAATTAGCAAGAATAGATGTCTAACATGTTTACTTAAATGTTTACCCATTAAAGAATAAGATCTAATCGAATTAAGCTTTTGTCGAATTTGAAATGGAAAAAGTTCAATTTGATTTGGAAAAAGTTCAATTTGATGGGGAAAAAGTCTAATTTGGTTTGGAAAAAGGTGAATTTGGTTTGGAAATAGCCCAAATTGATTGGAAAAAGTTTAAATAGACCTGGAAAAGCTATATTATAAATATTTAATGAAAGGATGGACTTTTCTTTAATCCAAGTGTCTACAGAAGCGTATACAAATCATATTGTTCTGCTACAGAGCTCCAGGGACGACACTAGGAATTGGCAGGGGCAATTTGAGCTTTTACAAGTGGAATATCAAATGCAGAGTACTTCTTAGGCTACACCGTCGAGATACAGCATAAAGTAATTTTTACCTGTGCTTTTTATTTTTATTTTCCTCATTTTATTATTATTATTAGCTATTTTTATTGTGCTGAAATGACGAATGAACGAAGACAAACGAATTACATTTCACCTTAGTAATTAATTGATCCTATAGTGTTCATTCTGCCCAGTTTCTATTATTTCCATTAACAATGGCTAATCAAAACTATTTTTTTTCTATTTACCTTACAGCTTGTGTTACGTTCTTTCAAATAAAACGCCCAAATTGCTTTATAAACTGCTTTTGCTTTTAATTAACTAGAAAGATATTATTTATTTAACACTTAGCATTCAGGATTTTATATTGGTATAGGGTTTCAAAAGAGTAGCATAATTACAGAAGGTATTCATTGATATATATTTTAATAATATAGTTATGACTAGTACCATACGCAATGGTACACTCATGACAAAACGAAAGAGCTGGGGAGAGGGCCCCCAGTTATTTCTGGCATTTATTAGCACTGGTTCATTAATATGTAATGCTTTACTGAACATACTATGAATCATTATATAAAGTTTAATTTCTAGACATATTAAAGTGTATTTTCAATAATGGTAATTTTTCACATAAAACAGCTGATAATGTTGTGCTTTCGACCGCTTTTGGAAAAAGAAGTTTTTATTCCTATATGCTTCAGAATTTAGATTGCTATTCATGATTATGAATTATATGGCCTGTGATTATTGAAAAATATACTTACACTGAAGACGGGAAATATAATAACATTGTAGATAGTGAAGCTTTACATAACAAATACTTTTATCATAAACATATCTCGGGAAATACTGGGGTCTTAGCTAGTAAATAATAAATAGAACATAGGTGTTATTAGCATGCACGTTTGTCAAGAAGGTTATGTCTTGATATTTAAATATAAATAAGGTTATTACATTAAACGATTTTTACAGACTTTAACAGTTTTTAAAAATATTAAATAATTTGAGAAAGTAGGTATAATGGATGCAGAGGACGTTGTTTCCATTGCAGATTCTATTCGGCCGAATAGGCCTATGAGACAGCCGTTAAATCCCGGTGAGAAGAGCTTTTTTTTGGATCCAAAAATCTGCTCCTACCACCACTACATATGAAGTTAGGCCTAATGATAGAACATGTTTCAAGTATCTTCTGCCAACAGTTCCCTAACCTCTCAGAAGCTAATTAAAAGAAGGAGTCTTTGTCAGACCTGTCATTAGGAAATTGGTGTTTGACGTTAAATCTGAATCCACTATGACTTTAAATGAGAAAGAACGCCCAAAATATGTTTCTATTGTAACTCATATTTCAAACAAGTAAAAATGTAGGATGTTTGGTAAGCCTGAAAGTTCAGTTTTTAAATAGCCACCTATATTACTTCCCGAAGAATTTGGGATATGTTAGTTAACCCTCCGTCGGGCGCAGCTAGCCTGAGAGGCCAGGAAAACATACTGTTGCGAAAATTAAATACAGAAGGATTAGCAGAGAGAGTCGCGTATTTGGGAAGTGTGATATAGATCAAAGAAGCCGACAGAGGGTCTAGCTCCTACTAGTCCCTTCCAGTCCAGACGTCGAAGGGCCCAGCCAATTCCCCTTTGATGTATGCTGACGACCTATATAAAGAACCGGCCAGCCGCGAGCTAGTGAGTGTTTCTTCTCAAGTGCTTATATGTGCGTTCGGTGCTACAGTGCGACTTAGTGCAGCGCGGTAAAGTGTTTTTATAAGAACAGTGTTGTGCCGTGACTGTAAGTAACAGTTTAGTGCCGTGTTTAAGACAGTGCAGTGCCGCGAAGTAAAGGACAGTACAGTGTCGTCTTTCGGTGTACTTCAGTGACCGTGAGTGAATTATTGGACTGTGTAATCTGAAGAACAATGACGCTATCAGTGTATACTGTGAGTAGTAATTAAGAATAATTATCCAAGTGAATTGTGCTTTGTTAAATAAATTGTGCAGTGATAGAAACTGTGGAACTTGTGAGTATTTAATTTTGCAATCCAAAAAGAACTCTTATTAACAACGTTTATTGCTGGAAGTTGTAAAAAAAACGTAACAATACTTTTTGATCATCCTGTCTCCCCTGTGAGGCGCCATTCCCAGTAGTTTCCTGATTTGTGTTCATGCTTAGAATCCAGTACTTAGCTATTATCATACTTCTTCCGGCTCGCTCGTCTGGACCCTAGGTGGCTTGTGAGGCCGACTGCGGCCATTTGCATCTTAATTTCAAAGATGAGTTTTTTTCAAGATATATCTATTGCAGCCGTTCCTTTTACTAAGATTAATGCTATTCTGTACGGAATTTCGTCGATATCTTGAGAAATAAGTGCTAGTCTAACTCTGGCCTCTCAGGCCGAATGCGCCTGATCGATTTTACTTGTTTTAGTTTAAGCCTGATTCTATTCTAATAAAGTCATTATTTCACGTTCTAAATAGTATATTTGTTTTCCTTAGATCCTAGCAAAGTCTGTCCTACCGGCGTTTTAAATTAAAATTAATTAGTAGGGGAGTGGGGGTTAAAAAAGGGGGTGGCCTCTCAGGCCAGTGCGCCCAATTTTGATTTGTTCAAAGGTGCGCCCGACGGAGGCTTAAGAGAAAAGTGAGCGTTTTCACCAGGACATTAAAGTAATGGAAAAACGCTATCAAGTCCGTTGGAACACGAACATGATTGGGGACTACTGTTGGTCACTTTTCCCAGTTCAGCAATCGACTCACCGCAAGAAGCTACAACGAAAATAGAGAAATAAAGTATAAACCAACTCCAGCTGACAAGTGAATCCTGTATTAGCACATTATATCATTGTTGTAACCAGTACACTGTAAATACAAGCCATGCTTATAATGTAAAATAGCTTTTCATTATCCCATATACATAACAGAAGTTTTATACTATAAATAAATTGCAGATTGCTCGAAAAATATGGGTGTTAAAAAAACCCTGATTTGGATTAACACAAAAAAATCTATAAGGACCAGATGTTAAGTACTACCAGAACGACAATTCCTTAACAAAGACAAACCATGAACAAACGATTATACTTAACTGTTGTCATATCTGTCGGAGGAGACCGTCGTCACTGGCTGATGGTCGAGTATAGTAAGCAAGCGCTTTCGATGCAAAGGCACCATCTTCAAGCATGTCAAAACAGTACAACCTTTGACGGGCTTGAAGATGGTGCCTTTGCATCGAAAGTGCATACCAGCTGTACTCGACCATCAGCCAGTAACGATGGTCTCCACCGACAGGTATGACAACAGTATCATTTATACTGGCGGTTATAACCCTTTATTTGGATTATACCTAAATTTCTCTGGACTATTATTTTCTAATAAAACTGGGGTTATTTTAATAATGTGGTTTCTTCTTTTTTTGCTAGTAGCACAGGACGTTTATTACACATTTTCCACGGCAAATATTTTTTTAATCAATACTTTTTAAAATTTAGTTTTAAAAAAGTTCATAATACTGATATAGAAAAGAGTAAATGTGCGTTGACCTTCTTACTGACATTAATTGATACACGTATAAAGGAGGATTCATTCTCCAAGGAGTTGTTTATAAACGTGGTGCATGGTAGTGGTCTTATTGATCTAGTAAGTGTATCGTGCGGCACGCCTCACCTTTCCATACGAGCTGGTTAACTTTTATAGGGGAGCCGCCATCTTGCCCACAAATACAATGATCTGCATGCTCTAATCTCCCGTCCATGAACTGAGGAAAATGGGCCTATTACGGCGCAATTTGTTATTATTATCAGAAAACGTTTAAACGTTTTAAATATGTCAATTTATGCATGTTTCCAGACTAAAAAAAGAAAAAATAGACTTTTACATGTATGAGAGCCTTTATGTACGTAGGTATGTATGTTTATACACACACAAATATATATATATATATATATATATATATATATATATATATATATATATATATAAACATAAACGTATTTATGATCTGCACTGTAAACGGGAAAAAGTAGCAGCCTGGATCGTCATGTTTTATGGGATGAAGTTGCCATTTATAAGTGAGTTAGTGGAGATTTTTTTTCATCTATTGTATTTACCCAGATGGTAGACTGTAAACTTGAGAACTCCTTGCATATATTCACATAAAATAAAATGAAGTAGAGGAGCGCCGTCATACCCTAAAAACGAAAATAGTCTTCCAGGAGCAACATTTTATATTACTTCTCCACTCCCTCCAGCTTGGCCACTCTTTATCCACAGGTCTACCTCTGCCTACTCTCTCTCTCTCTCTCTCTCTCTCTCTCTCTCTCTCTCTCTCTCTCTCTCTCGCTCTCTCTCTCTCTCTCTCTCTCTCTCTCTCTCTCTCTCTCTCTCTCTCTCTCTCTCTCTCTCTCTCTCTCTCTCTCTCTCTCTCTCTCACACACACACACACACACACACACACACACACACACACACACACACACATACACACACACACACACTCCCTCTTCTCCATTTCATTTGATTCCTTGAAATTGAACTCATGCAAAATAAAGTTATAATTTTTTTCTCACAGGCACTATATGTGTTTTTAACTCATCGATTCACCTCAAGATGTGATGGGTTTCTTTTATTAGGTGTTTCAATTATAGATAACATTGTCGATTCAATGACATATACCTGCCTTTCAGCAGATGTCACTTAAGGAAAATCAGGTATTGAGGTTGTACTCATGATCCTACCCAGAAGATGACGAAAATGAGGTCCCTTCAAAACTATGTGTGTGTGTGTGTGTGTGTGTGTGTGAGTGTGTGTATGTATATATGTCTGTTAACTCTCTAGCGGTCGCAATAATAGCTTAATTGTTACCAAACTATTTTTTTTTATGTTAAATTAAAGATCAAGTTCGTTAACTGCTGAAATCTGAGAAATAGGGGGGGGGTGTTAGAGGGGGTAATTTCAAAAATTCAAAATATCAGTTTATTTTCCTCGGAGCGAAAAGCTGTATAGAACCAATCTTATTGTAAATGATTAAGATTATTCGTTTATTCCCAGAAATTGTTTATCTGATTTATGCCATACTCGATATTTAACCGTCTCAGTCAACACTAACGATCATATTTATTATTAGAGGAAATCGGACTTACAGGAGGGAATTCGAAAATCCAAATTTCCCCGTTATTATGCGTTGGGTAGTAAAATGTTATGAAACCAATTTTGTTAAACTATTGAAGTTCTGCAATTATTCTTCTATGTTTTATTTCGTAATCCAAGTATTAAAGAAGTTATTCGTACTTTCTTGTTTTCTGCCTTCAGTAGCCCCCCCCTTATTCTAATCATTGGTTTTTTACATTTAAATAGAGAATATTTGATACTAAGGTGATCTGTCACATATATTAAGAAATTATGTAGATTTGGTTACTATCTATCAGGCTATATTAAAATTATAGGTTGCAAACAGAATTCACGTTACTTTGTAGAATATGAAAACAGAAGGATGTGGTTGGTACTTTGAAGTGAACGTTTCGAAATTCCAACTTGGAAGCTATCTACCAGGTCCTGTATTGAAGATGGAATTAATCATAGAGGGGTGATGTTACTACTAGACTGGGGTTTCTACAGGGGATCAAAGATTTGAAACGGTAAGGTATACATTTCGTAAATTTCGATTGCCCTCGTGAAACGAAAAAACACCACAGTAAACAATTTTTTTTCGATAGCTTTACTTAACAAAAAGTAAAATAATTATAATCCAAGTTTTGCATAATAAACAGATAAAATATATTCTTGCATCCGTAAAATTAATATTTTTTTTTTTTAAATCGGAATAGCACGTGATAAAAAGTCCGTCACGCAGGGGCTGCGTAAACTAAGCAGATTTCCCACGTGAAGTTTTACAATAGAGAAATCTGCCTAATAACAACTGTAGTAGTAAGAAACCTTTAAACCTAAAACATTATTTAGGGCGTAATAACCCAGTAGTTTCTAGCCCCAAAAAACAGTTAACCTAACCTCTAAACCTATTCACGAGTGTCGAATAGTTATGGAAACGGCCGCCAGAGCTCTCGGCGGAAAGTCCGAACATAGCCTAATACAAATGCAAATATCTCGGTTAATATTCAAGATACAGAATAAATGTATAGAACAATATTTATAGTAAATTGAATTTGCAATACGATTTATTCTATACAATTTTTCGATCCGACGAACAATAACGGAGACATTTTGAATTTTCAAAAATCCCCCCTCTGTTTGATTTCAGCCATTAACGAACTTGATCTTTCTTTTTACATAAAACGATTAAATTCCGAGTTTGGTAACGATCAAACAAAAATTGCGACCGCTAGAGCGTTAACAGACAAATATATATATATATATATATATATATATATATATATCTATATATATAGATAGATATATCTATATATATATATATATATATATATATATATATAATTTTGAACGGACCTCATTTTCGTCATCTCCTGGGTAGGATCGATGGACATTTGAAGAAATTTTTCGAAACTCGCATCATGAGTACGACCTCAATAGCTGATTTCCCTTAAGGGAAATCTGCTAAAAGGTAGCATGCAATTTTAAATTGCACAAGCTTCATTATTAATCTTAAATTAGTGACGGATGACTTGCTTCATATATGTTGAGAACTCATGTGAAGGAATATGCCTCATTATTTAGACAACAAAATTTAGGCTTTATTTTATAATTAAAACATTTTTGATACTTTCCCTCTTAAGTATAAAAAACATCATTCATATATAAAGTCGATGATTTTTTTATGGATTTAATAGGTTTGGGTAGAGATTTAAAGAATTTTATTACCGAAACTTTAACACTTTTATCAATTTTAGTAGATTTCCCTTAAGGGAAATCAGCTATTGAGGTTGTAATCATGACGCGATTTTCGAAAAATTTCTTCAAATGTCCATCGATCCTACCCAGGAAATGACGAAAATGAGATCCGTTCAAAATTATATATATATATTTGTCTGTTAACGCTCTAGCGGTCGCAATTTTTGTTTGATCGTTACCAAACTCGATATTTAAACGTTTTATTCAAAAAGACAGATCAAGTTCGATAATGGCTGAAATCGGACCAGTGGGAGGGGGGAGGGTTTAAAGGGGGAATTTTCGAAAATTCGAAATATCTCCGTTACCATACGTCGGATCAAAAAATTGTATAGATCCAATCTAAAAGTAAATTAAATTTACTATAAATATTGTTTTATATATTTTGTCTCTATCTTGAATATTAACCGAGATATTTGCATTTTTATTAATTGTGGGCCGATAACGGATGACTGTTTCCCGCCAAAAGCTAGTTCGGCCCTTTGCCGTAACTGCTCGGCTCTAGGAGATTTCTCTATTGTATAACTTCACGTGGGAAATCTCCTTAGTTTACGCAGCCCCTGCGTGACGGACTTTTTTGATTGGGAGATTGATGCAAATGCTGGTGTAAACTCTAGGTCTGCCATGTGTATTCAGAACAGAGCCTTAACACACATGGGTAACCTGAGCTACAATAATAATAGACGGTGTGGTTGAATTATCGATACTGGCTGACTAATTCCTATAATATGATTTTCCTGTACAATATTTTAATTAATAAATTTAAGATAACGATTTCATTGTATAAAATAACTGTTATTAATTTTGTTATATCACACGAATTGTGTCATCATATATAAGGAAGATGTTTCTAAACATTAAATTAAGTCTCATTATGTTCTAAAATTTTGAAATGCTGTCTTTCCCTTCATTGTGGGCACGTACTTATTTAACTAGTAATCATCTCTGTGTATTTGCAGTTTTTTTTAATATTATATACAATGAAGTAAATGTCATTTTTTAATTCGGAGGACATTCCAAGTGCGTCAAGATCTTCTCACTACAACTCGACTTGGAGAGAAAAAATTGTAGGACAAAGCCTTGTTAGAGAAACGTCGCAATTAAAAAGAAAAGTAAAAGAAGAAGGACGTTCCACTACTAGACATCCACTTTCTCTGGGGAAATAACACCTCCCTACTATATTAATAATACCATTACATATAATAATTTGATGAATATATGAAATAGAATGTGCATATTAATAATATTTTAATGACTATGAATGGTAGTGCTTTGAAAGTAACAAGATCAAAAAAGTCGCCAAGCATAACACACTATAATACCAGTGTTAAAAACTTATTAGCTAAAACATTATGAAAAAAAAAAAATTATATTGCACTGGTGGACTGTATTTTTGACTGAACTTTAATTCACTACTAAACTCAAAGTGGTGAGATTCCCACCTGTGCACTTGAAATTTATTTAGTGACAAACTCATAGAATAAAATCCTTAATCCCATCCTGGTTAGAAAAGTGCGGCCACTTGTAGATAGGCCATTCCAATCAGCCAAAGCAGCAAAAACTGGACGTTAACAAACAATAATAATTCACTACAGAACAGATCCCGAGTTCAGCTGGAAACTCCTCCAGATGAGCCTGTCCTCCGCAAGTGGTGTCTACCGACTCCAGGATAGTCCTCTTCATTTCCATGAACTCGGAGATGTTCTTGAGAAGCACTCGCCATACAATTAACGCCCTAATGCAGTATGATATTTTCTTATTGGTGTTGGGGGATATCTTGTCCCATTCTAGAGCTGGGATCCTGACCTTTCTCGCAAAGTAAGGCGGCATCTCGATATGCTGGAGTATGTAAGTAGGCCCTTGATATCCCACACCAGGACTTCCACTTCTTCTTCTAATTTTAAAATAAGGCCAGTCTTTGCAAAAATTCAACCACGGCTTTCTATTGAATGGCGTGGTTGAATTAGAAAAGCATGATGTTTTTCTCTGTGAGTAGTTGCGTTCACCAAAAGGGTTTACTTTGATTTCTGTGGCTGTCATATTGAATGTTTTAACTGGTAAACCAGATGCAACGATATTTGCCTAAAGTCAACTCTTTCAGGACAAAAGAAAGCAATAAGTCCTGCAAGAGAAGCTCCAGTACAGAGATCACACCTTTCGGCGGAAGTTCTGGGTTCTGGCCGATGACTACAGATGATCCCATTATTTCCGGAGTTGCAACTTAACGAGCACAAAGGAACATCATTCCTTGCATGATGGTTACAAAATCCCTTAGCTTAATAAGAGTAGTTTGGATAAGCACAGGCTCTGTTATTTTATGTAAACTCCTTTTCGAGCAAGTCCTTGAAGATCTCCTCACTGGTTAAGGATATTTTAATAAGGATCTGAACTCCGAATTAGAACACACTACAAATCTGCATTTGCCAATAATTGCACCACTGCAGCTTTCAAATACTCATGATCCTTAGGCGGGCAATCTTTATCACGGACTTATACTATATTTCGCATCACCACTGTCGATAAATGCCCGCTTTAGGACGTGGGTGAACAATCTGTAACTCCTGAAAACTGAAATCTGATCCTGCCTATCTCTAAGGCCTAAATGTGGAGGAGAAACATTATCGGGGCCGATTTGTGGCTTACCTGCAATACAGACAGCTGTCCTGATCCTGATCCGGCGACTCCGCCCTGAAATAGTTATTCACGTTTTCATGAGTGCACCTCACAATTTGGTGGAGTAGCAAATCATGCGACATTACGTATTAGATAAAAATAAAATAATGATAAAAAGAGGCGGTGACATTTCTGGTTTTATAAACACTTTATTTCATAGTTTCAGTAATATTTGGCACGCCTCACACGATATTGCGTAGTACCAACTAATCTAATTTACAGCCAAATTAAGAGAACCATTTTAGCACTATTTTCATAAAGGGGATTTATACTCCAGGCAACAAGGGAGGGTGCAGTTAATGTGAAAAAAAATTAAGGTCTGTTTTGCGGAAAACTGTAAAAGACTTTGTGTAAGATCCGCGGTGATTTTCCTACTTTATGTTACAACGTAGTGTCAACATGAAGCGAATGTTACGTCCTATAAATAAATAATACTAATTATCGATTGACCTTGAGAAGTTAGATGGGCGCAATAAACTCGTAATCACGAAGTTATAAAGCCGCTTAGTAACTAAGCTCCCCTTATTGCCAAGGAGGTCGTGTTTCAAGCACTTTTTTTACATGACACCAACTAGTTCGACGAAAAATTTGTGGATCGCCACTGCAATAAATTGATGGTTTGCTTGTAAAGTTTCATCGTAATTATACAAATAACGTTGAGGAACTGTAAGCTTTTCACTTACTCAGTCGGGCACAATCACCACAACCAATTACCACTACATGTAGGAAGTAACCAACTCAAAGTTTAAATTCCAAGAATCTAACATTCCAAGTTATATGTCTACTTTCTAAAATGGCACAAACAATCATTACTTATTGGAGCATTAAAGAACAAGTTCATGCACTTTAAAGGGCGAAAGTAGACTGGGAGATGTGGTTTACCTCCGTTATTATGTGTCAGGGCGAAATACGCCGAATTAAGAAACTCATTAAGAAGTTAATATAGTCCATTCGTTGATTGACAGATTTTTCACTAACAGGAATATTAACTAACATAATATTTTTTTCTGTTTATCATGTCACAGGGTATAGAGGATGGGGCAGGTTGCCCCAAAGAACTTATGGGTGGGGGCATTTGACCTTTTGAACTCCTACCGCTCATCATTATTTATAATTATATTTCAACTATGTCTATGCAATGATCAAACATCCATTTTAATTTTCTTTAGATGGAAATTTCTTTTGTGGTCCACATTGTCTTCTCAATCACTTCATATTTTATAAATAATATCTAAAAACCTTATTCTATATTCAGGCCCTCATTCATAAACGAATTGAAGATTTTGATCACTTAAAGTTTCAAGAGTAGTTCAATTTCATGATTCTTATGAATCATTACAACATCGTCTAAATAATTCATTGAAGTGATTCGCTTCATAAGGATAAAAAAAAGGCTTTGTCCTCTTCTATTGTTTTTAATTTTATGCAAAGTGTACTTTCGGAATCAGTGCTCCATCGTCAGTGCCTGCTGACAAAAAAAGTTCGCTACGCAGGGGCTGCGTAAACTAAGCAGATTTCCCTCGTGAAGTTTGATAATAGATAAATCTACATACTGCTACCACAACACAACCTTGAATATTCAGTGAATAAATACAAACAGAAATAAGAAATGTGTCAGTCAATTTCAATAACTTGCCGATAGGAAGCGTTTGAAATGTAAACAAACAGATCTGCCAGCCTCACACCGTGAAGAAAAACAATTACTGAAATATATCAGAATATAACATATTAATTTTATTGAGAACTATTTACTATATCTGGTACTGTAATTAATTATGAGTCAGAATAATTGTTATCTCAATCAATCAAATTTTATAAATCCGTTTTTCAGTCGTGTTTAGTTTCTTCCCCTTCTTTCCTCATAGAGCAGAGTGGTGGACATGTCATGACCCTCTTTCTTGGAGTGTACGAAAAACTCAGTGTGACGTGTGATGTGCTCTTAAGCCGCGTCCTTATCTTTCGTCCACTCTGCCCCACATAAGAGGCTTCACATCTCGTACAAGAGATCCTATACACGACAGATCTATCCAGGGGGGTCCACATAGTCCTTATACACGGGGCAACCAATTTTTCAAGGACCGCTTGCTCCTATAGGCAGTAGACATTTCAATTTCCCTCAACTTGGACCCTTTCTTCTCTGATACAGGGCCCATGTACGGAATGGAGACAGGGAATGTCTTATTTTTCGGGCGGTTACCTCCGTGGCGTTCTCCAGCTCATTGGCCAACTTCCTTTTAAATCTGAGTTGCATAAGCCTGTCCACCGACCGTTTTCTTTCGCAATATGCTTAATGCAGACCACTTCCTTGGCGTAATTTTCATGGGCTAGTGGGATATTAATTAGCCTCTCCACTAGATACAGCAATACCGCCATCTTGACCTTGGATGGTGAAATGAATCGGCTGGTATTAATAAGTCGGTGGATGAGGCCTTCCGGAAGATACCGAATTTATGACCCTCTCCATCTATCTCTATCTCCAGATCTAGGTAGCAAGCTTCTTAGCTTTCTCGTTCTCCAAGGTGAATTTAATCGACTCATGGCAGCTATTCAGGTAGGAAAGCATATAATTCGCTTTTCCTATTTAGGTAGGAGAGCATATGATTTGCTTCACTCCTATTTTATTTAATATAGTATACAAGTATCATAAAATGATTAAATGAACTTGAGAAATTCGACTTAATTCCAACAAAGAATAAAAAGAAACTATATCAATTTTTAGGTGAGACCGAAGTTGTATTTTCCAATGTTCTCGGTTATTTTGTGGATTCAAAAAAGTGTCAATTTTTATTCAAAAGTGAAAACCATAATTACTCGGTGAAATGTTTAAGAAAATATATTAAAAACTCGGAGGGCAAGCCTAATTAGGGAGATAAAGAAGGTAGGGGATCGAGAATGGAGCGGCGGATTGCGAGGGTGGCGTTTGTATTTTTAAGCGGTCCGCAAACTGGTTTGAAACGGATCTTAAATATTTGAGAGTTTTGCCTGAGGTGGTTGATGAATATTTTAGCATTCCCCTACAGTCCCCTGTCCTCAACCACCCCTCCCCAAAACACCCCTCGCTACAACCTCTCTCTATCATAGCACAAACAACATATCAACCTTCACTGTCTCCTCCTTCCTCCTCTATTAACCAGTTCGACTTTAGTAGCTCAAGGTTTTTTTTTTTCCTTCTTTCTTCTAGAAGGGCCCGATTCTAGAGTGGGTCACGATCAATATTCAGACCCTAGGTATTCCGCTTCGTAGTTTCAGTTTTGTGTGAGGCTATAGTTGTTTCTCCGATCATCTAGGGTTGAAATAATCTGGATGTACAAAGAAAGCCCAGCTTCCCTGGAAAAGATGAAATTTGTCTACTATATAATTAAAAAAGTCCGTCACGCAGGGGCTGCGTAAACTAAGCAGATTTCCCACGTGAAGTTTTACAATAGAGAAATCTGCCTAGTAATAATCTATTCTCACGAGGACGAATAGTTAGTGAAACGGCCACACTAGCGCTAGTGCGCTCGGCGGAAACTCCCGAACGTAGCCGAACACACTCACAATACAAATACAAATATCTCGGTTAATATTAAAGATACAGAATAAATGTATAGAACAATATTTATATAGTATTATTATAGTAGTATTATTATATATAGTAAATTTAATTTGCAATAAGATTGGTCCTATACAATTTTTTGATCCGACATATGGTAACGGAGATATTTCGAATTTTCGAAAATCTCCCCCTCTAAACCCCCCCTCCCACTGGTCCGATTTCAGCCATTAACGAACTTGATCTTCCTTTTTACATAAAACGATTAAATTCCGAGTTTTGTAACGATCAAACAAAAATTGCGACCGCTAGAGCGTTAACAGACAAATATATATATATATATATATATATATATATATATATATATATATATATATATATATATATATATATATATATAATTTTGAACGGACCTCATTTTCGTCATCTCCTGGGTAGGATCGATGGACATTTGAAGAAATTTTTCGAAACTCGCGTCATGAGTACGACCTCAATAGCTAATTTCCCTTAAGGGAAATCTGCTAAAATGGTTAGTTATATGAGAGTGGGCAATAACTAAACACTTTATGAAAATCACTAATACATATAATTCAATATTTATTTAATAATATAACTACAATAGCGATTAATTATACAAGTAATTATAACTACTTATTATAATTCGTATGTTGCTGATTGTGGGAGTGCAGATCTGGGAAACAGGTCTTAATAACAGGAAGTGTTCCCACCAATTTCTTTATTAAAGCACAAGGCCTTTCGGCACTAACGTGCCATCATCAGGTGGTAACAAACAAAGAAAAAGAGAAACATGTTTAACCTCTATGTAGGGACGTGGGGTGCTCAGCACCCCATGCGTTCTTAGAATTGTCACTACTCCCATGAAAACAAACCTAGAACCTCTCGCCTTCCTGACTTTTCCTGTCCCGCGGGTACCTTCCAATTCATTAGCTCAGTTCTCTTTTGCCTCTTCTCCGGATCACATATCTAGTGTGTTTGGGGTGCCCAGCACCCCACGTCCCAATAGTGACAAAAGTTTTGCTCTATCGACATGCAGCGTGATCGCGATATTTTTGATACTCGAGATCCTAATTTCGCGAGTTTAATTCTTCAAGAACTTGACCGTTTGGATAGTGAAGAAGCTTTATCTTTTGTGGACTCTTCTGAAGCAGAAAGTCATGAGCAAACTTCCACCTCACGATATATTCAGGAAGAAACCCCAAATTTTCAACGGGACGCAATCTTGTCAGATTTAGAGGACAGCGAGAACGAAGGAAATGTAGATGGCATTATCGTTAGCGACCACGATTCAGAATCTGAGCAAGAACCTTTGTCATCATCCGAAGATGAATCTGGTGACAGTTCTACGAATTCGAATTTTTACTATGGCAAAAATCGATTCAAGTGGTCCCAAGCTCCTCCCACGCGAAGAAGAGCACCAGCACATAACATTATTGTTCATTTGCCTGGAATACGTCGGTAGGCCAAGGAGATGGGGCAAACCGCAACACCTGAAGAGGTATGGAATTTGAACCCACACTAACGAAAAAAAGTCCATCACGCAGACGCTGCGTAAACTAAGCAGATTTCCCACGTGAGGTTTTACAATAGAGAAATCTGCCTAATAACAACTGTGGTAGTAAGAAACCTCTAAACCTAAAACATTATTTAGGGCGTAATAACCCAGTAGTTTCTAGTCCCAAAAAACAGTTAACCTAACCTCTAAACCTATTCACGAGGGACGAATAGTTATGGAAAAGGCCGCCAGAGCTCTCGGCGGAAAGTCCGAACATAGCCTACTGCTGACCACACGCAGAATACAAATGCAAATATCTCGGTTAGTATTCAAGATAGAGAATAAATGTATATAACAATATTTATAGTAAATTTAATTTTCAATAACATTGATTCTGTACAAGTTTTCGGTCCGACGTATAGTAACGGAGATATTTCGAATTTTCGAAAATCCTCCCCTCTAAACCCCCCCTCCCACTGGTCCGATTTCAGCCGTTAACGAACTTGATCTTTCTTTTTAAATAAAACGACTAAATATCGAGTTTGGTAACGATCAAACAAAAATTGCGACCGCTAGAGCGGTAACAGACAAATATATATATATATATATATATATATATATATATATATATATATATATATATATACAGTTTTGAACGGACATCATTTTCGTCATCTCCTGGGTAGGATCGATGGACATTTGAAGAAAAATTTCGAAAATTCCGTCATGAGTACGACCTCAATAGCTAATTTCCCTTAAGGGAAATCTGCTAAAATGGTTAGTTATATGAGAGTGGGCAATAACTAAACACTTTATGATAATCACTAATACATATAATTCAATATTTATTTAATAATATAACTACAATAGCGATTAATTATACAAGTAATTATAACTACTTATTATAATTCGTATGTTGCTGATTGTGGGAGTGCAGATCTGGGAAACAGGTCTTAATAACAGGAAGTGTTCCCACCAATTTCTTTATTAAAGCACAAGGCCTTTCGGCACTAACGTGTCATCATCAGGTGGTAACAAACAAAGAAAAAGAGAAACATGTTTAACCTCTATGTAGGGACGTGGGGTGCTCAGCACCCCATACGTTCTTAGAATTGTCACTACTCCCATGAAAACAAACCTAGAACCTCTCGCCTTCCTGACTTTTCCTGTCCCGCGGGTACCTTCCAATTCATTAGCTCAGTTCTCTTTTGCCTCTTCTCCGGATCACATATCTAGTGTGTTTGGGGTGCCCAGCACCCCACGTCCCAATAGTGACAAACGTTTTGCTCTATCGACATGCAGCGTGATCGCGATATTTTTGATACTCGAGATCCTAATTTCGCGAGTTTAATTCTTCAAGAACTTGACCGTTTGGGTAGTGAAGAAGCTTTATCTTTTGTGGACTCTTCTGAAGCAGAAAGTCATGAGCAAACTTCCACCTCACGATATATTCAGGAAGAAACCCCAAATTTTCTACGGGACGCAATCTTGTCAGATTTAGAGGACAGCGAGAACGAAGGAAATGTAGATGGCATTATCGTTAGCGACCACGATTCAGAATCTGAGCAAGAACCTTTGTCATCATCCGAAGATGAATCTGGTGACAGTTCTACGAATTCGAATTTTTACTATGGCAAAAATCGATTAAAGTGGTCCCAAGCTCCTCCCACGCGAAGAAGAGCACCAGCACATAACATTATTGTTCATTTGCCTGGAATACGTCGGTAGGCCAAGGAGATGGGGCAAACCGCAACACCTGAAGAGGTATGGAATTTGAACCCACACTAACGAAAAAAAGTCCATCACGCAGACGCTGCGTAAACTAAGCAGATTTCCCACGTGAGGTTTTACAATAGAGAAATCTGCCTAATAACAACTGTGGTAGTAAGAAACCTCTAAACCTAAAACATTATTTAGGGCGTAATAACCCAGTAGTTTCTAGCCCCAAAAAACAGTTAACCTAACCTCTAAACCTATTCACGAGGGACGAATAGTTATGGAAAAGGCCGCCAGAGCTCTCGGCGGAAAGTCCGAACATAGCCTACTGCTGACCACACGCAGAATACAAATGCAAATATCTCGGTTAGTATTCAAGATAGAGAATAAATGTATATAACAATATTTATAGTAAATTTAATTTTCAATAACATTGATTCTGTACAAGTTTTCGGTCCGACGTATAGTAACGGAGATATTTCGAATTTTCGAAAATCCTCCCCTCTAAACCCCCCCTCCCACTGGTCCGATTTCAGCCGTTAACGAACTTGATCTTTCTTTTTAAATAAAACGACTAAATATCGAGTTTGGTAACGATCAAACAAAAATTGCGACCGCTAGAGCGGTAACAGACAAATATATATATATATATATATATATATATATATATATATATATATATATATATATACAGTTTTGAACGGACATCATTTTCGTCATCTCCTGGGTAGGATCGATGGACATTTGAAGAAAAATTTCGAAAATTCCGTCATGAGTACGACCTCAATAGCTGATTTCCCTTAAGGGAAATCTGCTAAAATTGAGTCATATAAGGAACAGTGGAGTTCTCCCCACATCCCTGAACTGAAACCCTTAGACTTGATTGAGCTAAGAGCATACCTCGGTTTGCTTATTCTTTCCAGCATTATGAAAAGTGGTCGTGAACGGGAAATATCTCTGTTCGCAAATGATGGGCATGGGAGAGATATTTTCCGAGCGACGATGAGTGCTAAAAGATTTTTTATTATTACCTTATGTTTGAGGTTTGATGATAGTAAGACTCGAGCTGAAAGGAAACTAGCCGATCCCACTCTGCCATCAGTTTTATATTTTCAGAATTTCTCCAAAACTCTCAGGCAGTTTTCACTCTTGGGGAAAACTGTTGCATAGATGAGTCCCTCATACCATTTCGTGGCCGGGTAAAGTTTCAAGTTTACATGCCAAACAAACCCGCTAAATACGGCCTGAAAGTAGTTTGTTTGACTGATGCCCGTAACAGTTACTTGTATAATGCTTACTTATACTGTGGTAAGGATAGCGATGGCTTGACTTTACCACCAGAAGAACGTAAACTCCAGAAACCAACTCAATCGGTTATTCGTTTATGTAAACCAATATACAAAACAAACCGCAACATGACATGTGACAACTGGTTCACGTCCATGGAGTTCGTGGATAATTTGCGGAAAAAGGGTTTGACTGTAGTCGGAACGTTGCGTGCTAATAAAGGGAAATTCCTAAAGAATTCTTACCTGACAAAAAACGTCCTGTTGGTTCGTCATTATTTGGATTTACAAAGGATGTTACAATTGTATCGTATGTCCCAAAGAAATCCAAAGCGGTAATTTTGTTGTCATTAACCCATCATGATAAAAAATGTGACCCTATATCCGGCCTTCCTGATATCATTTCATTTTATAATTCCACCAAAGGAGGGGTGGGCAATTTGGATCGGAAGTGCTCCGTGTATAGTTCGAAAAGAAGATCTAACCGCTGGACTTTGACCATGTTTTATGGAATATTGGACTTCAGTACTAATAATGCATTTATAATTTACAGTCATTTCCCTAAACATGATGAAATTGACCGCTTTATGTTCAATAAACTCTTTGGAGATAGTATGGTTGCCATTCATATGAAAAGGAGAATTTTGAACACACGACTCCCCCGTGAACTTCGAGACTGTATTTCTCATATAATCCAAAAATATGAAGAAAAAACTGGAAAAAAAGAAAAAGACAGGAATTACCCTTGACAGGTACTCAGGAAGGACCAGTCTCAAGAGAACGATCAGTCGAATCAGCCCCCTCTACTGCAAGAAGTACTCAAAAAATTAAAAAATCACAGTCAAGATGTTCTACATGCCCAAGAAATAAGGATCAAAAAACAACCCAGACCTGTGACAAATGCAAAGCACCATCTTGCAAGTTATGCTCGGCCGTGCTTTGCAAAAATTGCTACAAGAATTGACCCCTGCACAATTTTTTATTATAATTATTATTTTCTTTCTTTTTATGTATTTTTATTCTTTAATATGAACTTTAAAATTTTCATAAGATTTAAAAAAATTTTCCTCTAAAAAATGAACCATTTCTTTGTCTTAAAAAAAATGTTAGCTGAAAGTTACTTATATAATTAAAGTTTGAATTTTCTGTCAATTTTTTTTAAATTTTATTTTCTACCATGTTTCCCAAACTCTTTTTGATATTTAGAGAAAGGCTAAAATGAAATACTGAAAAGAAAAAATTTTTATTATTGTAATAGGTGAAATTTAAAATTGGGGTGCTGAGCACCCCACGTCCCAGTGAAGTCAAATTTTTTTCACATCCCTACATAAAGGTTAAGGTCATGTGTTGTATCAAAAACTTACATATGAAATGTTTCAACCAAAATAAAATTACTAAATACCAGGAATTTATTTAGTGACGAACTCATTAAATAAAATCCGTACTCCCACCCTGACTAGAAAAGAGTAACCCGACTCAATTAATCGGTAATAATATATTAACGTCCACTCTTGGGTACTATGACTAGTTGGGACGGGTTATCTACAGGTTACCACCCTTTTCTATCCAGGGGAGCTAAGAATTTCATTTAATGAGTTATTCACAAAATAAATTCCGATTGCCCAGGCGGGAATCGAACTCATCACTCTACTCTGGTTTACCATGTGAGATTATGGCGAACGCATGGATCTACTCTCATATAACTCTCAATAAATTAATAACTTAGTTAAGAATTGGATTTTATTTCTTTAAATAAACCTTCTTTAAACAGTTTCTAAGGGCTTTATAACTTCATCTCTTTGGACTACCTTCGGCTATTATTTCCTTTAGCTTTGTGAGTACTGAAAATAGTATTATTTGAATATTGCTAACAAGTATACTTACTGACAATGCGACTTGTGTATCATATAAATATCCTACTAGCACAATTGTATATGAATTCAGTAATAACACATAAAAGTAACAACAAAATTCGTTCTCCAGTAGCTTTTATTCTCATTTCCCTCTTTGTTCTTCGATGGCTAGTTGACTTTGCCTAAGGCGTCCATTTGGCTCACAGAACCCCCTGAAGACGTAATACAGGTCCATATAACTGGCGTTGATTAGCTGTTCAATAAGATCCATCCCTCCCAACCCTGTTCTCTTTCATTCGAATCCTAATGAGTCGTGTGGAGATACTAGTGTTAGGAAATAATCAACCCAGCTGTAGCTATGATAACGTTATTATACATATGATAACTGGGAGGAGGTAAAAGGTCTATCTCAGCCATGGAGTGGCTAACGTTTTTCTACCTCAAATAACCCAAGCAAAGGATATCATTATTAAAGCAACGCCCACCCTCTGCGTGAAATAACCTAAAACAACAAGTGAAAAAGTCTCAAGAAAAAGTAGTTTGCTCAGGATTCTGGAACTATCATTTCATCAAACCAGAGCATACTCAATAATTGAAAAACTATTAAGTCATACAGATCGTCTATAGAAAAGGCCAATATCAGATGAAACTACAAGTCAATTAATATATATATATATATATATATATATACACACACATGTGTATATGTTTTATAGACTGTTTTATGTAATCAGCTTCCCTGTTTATAAATGCCTTATAACGCTGAGCTCCACCTACCCCTGTCCTCTATCTGCTGTAATAACCAGCTAGCTTCCCTTTGTATTAAAACTGCTTCATGGCTTTAAGTATCCCAACTACTAGTTTCTAGTCATATGTTTAGCAACCTTAACAGTAATACGATATCACCGTATGTCACATATTAAGACTTTTGACGTGAGCTTGATAACTTTTCATTTAGATGCCCGAAGACGACAAAGATGCCATTAGTTGAAGTTGGTGTGTGCGTGTGCGTGTGTGCGCGCGCGGGTGTGTATGGGGTGGTGGGTGGGTGTGGTTGTGATTGTGAGAGGTGTGTGTGAGTATCATAGTTGTATATCTTACTCTAAGCAGATGTATCTTCTAGCAGATTTTATGGCAATAAATAGGTCACAAATTTTATAAGACTACCAGCAGTTACCACTTTACAAAACAGATTTATGGGTGCATATATCCCTTTATTACCATGCGTTTTGATATTACCATGGGATTAGTTAGGATTTGTTAATATGTCTCTTTGGGCTTTTTCACTTCACAGTGAAAATGGTGGTCCTGTCTTAAGTGCAGTGAAGCAAAAGAATAGTCTCATTAAAACTGTTATTACACAACCATCTCTATCCAAAATAAATCTAGAGGATAGCGCGTATGGCTTCAAGCCTGTAAAATATTCGCTTCGTAATTTCATGAGTTTGTACTTTGCCATTTGATTTTTACTCGGTTTACTCTTAATTGGCATTCAATTATCATTTCTGATTCACATTTTATTTGCAATTTAAATCCATTTTATTTAGTAGTTTAATTAACGTAATAGGTGTCAGCTATTATTAATATACCAGGTAAATGTTTTAAATGTTATTTTTCCTCTCCCTCTCTCTTTTCCTCCCTCCTCTTTTCCCCATTACCTTCTCCCTCACTTTTGCTCTCTCATCCCTCCTGCCTCTTCCTCTATCACTTTTATCTCACCCCCTCCCTCTCAAAATTAATAATGTTGATGAAAAAGGGTTTAGATACAATTAAAATTTGTATAATCCAGAAAAAAAAAGTTCCACGAGAGACCTTTGGAAAAGTAAATTTCTAATGAATTTCATGAGACACGGATATGTGTAATTGGTATCCTGAAATTACTAATAATTTAAATACAACATTGTTGACAACCCTTTGGTTTCATCATACCGTTTTGAGCTAAATAGTATTTATATTGGCATCTCTTGGGGAAGGATTGGATAGTTAGAATGTCTACTATTAAAGATTTCCGTTAAGAGGAATCAGCTATTGAGGTTGTACTCATGATGGACTTTTTTAAATATAAATCGTGAGGTCCATTCGAAATTATTTCAATAAGTCAATCGTATTATTTACCCATTCGGGAGTACAATGTATGTGTGTGTGTGTGTATGTGTGTGCGTGTGTGTGTATGTATGTATGTATATATATATATATATATATATATATATATATATATATATATATATCTGTTTGATCATACAAAATTTGTTATTTCGATTATTTCCTTTTATCTTTTATAGCATCCATACAAGGACCGCCAGAGATATAAAAATGTCTAGAATGTACATTTTTTTCTACTATTACAAGTAACCCGAGCTCCAAAACGGAATTTCATTCACATAAGGCTACAATAATGACATTGAATTCCTATTTGAATTTTCTTCAAAATACAATATGTATCGAGTGTTTATATATTTAATAATATGTCTAGTTTTTTTCTGAAAATCTATAATTTATTAAAGACAGTTTCGGTTAAGACCTCAAATTAACTTTCATCTGGAGCCAATCTGAGTGAGGTTAATGGTGAAAACAATTTTTTAGAGTTGTCACTTCCATTGTGAAATAATGCGTTTTAAGTAAATATTCCTCAGTGTAAAGAAAGGAAAAATGGTTAGAATAATTTCTTATAAGATTTTAAAGAACAATATTTCACTACATATAATGGTAATTCTATGTACCTAAAACAGGTATAACTCACAACAACCACAACACAATAAGAGTCACCAGCACCAATGTACACAATTTCTAAAGGATTTCTCAATTTCATGGACAGATAGAGCATTATTTAACAAGATTTAAAATTCAAAACAATGACAAATGTGCTCGCGACTCACAGACAACACAAATGTTTTTACATATACTTTATGACTGTTCAATATTTAATCAAAATAGATCAAATTTAATAATGAACATAATTTTAAAAGGAGGTGTTTGGCCAGAACAACCTCATATTACATTTAACAAATATAATAAAGAACTTATAAAGTTTATCAAAAGTATGTGAATGCAGCAAAAATAGATTAGAATGTAAAGTTGATTGTGAGGAATAGGAATTATAATTCAATAGTTTTACCTTACATAGACTCGCTAATTAAACATCGGTTTAGAATGACTTAAATTGATTTGTTGATTTCTTTTTTTTCTTTTTTTTTCTTATTTTATTTATTTATTTTTCATTTTATTTATTAATTTCATTTGTAATTATCTTACTTATTTTATTCTATTATTATTTTTTTTAATATTATATTTGAGTAGATAGTTGATTACCGTGTATATAATGTAAAATAAAAATGTATTTAAACATAATCAAACATGTAATATGCCATGTAGCAATGGAACATGTATTCAAATAAATAACTTCTCATAGGGTTACTATGAGGAGAAAAAACAAAACAAAAGTACCTAAAACACTTTATGCGGATAAACCTGTCAATAATTGTTTTGAACTTAATATATTTTAAAAATAAAAATACATATTAATGCAAAATGTTTTAATTTGGTTAGTACAAAGGCCCATCATTTATTTTTATATATGATTTAGGGGATAATTAGCATATTAATTTATTATTATGTTTGAAAAGGAATGAATTATGGTGAGGTAAGGAGCGTCTACCCCTTGCTAGAAATGCAACCTTACGAAAGAAGGACAATAAAAAACTAACTACTCCTGTCAGATCCAGCCCCCTCCAAACCCTCTCAGGAGAAAAAAAGCAACTCTAACATTTTAATACTCCCAGCCTTACTCCAGGATTACACACTTTTCCTTCTTTATGCACAGCATTTCTTCCTCTCTTGGCGCCCACCATATATGAAAAACTCTTATCTACCTCATTCCTTCTCACAGTTTTGCAGAGTATCCTCCTCTTTTTCTTTTTAAATTGAAAACCCCACCACAGATGGTTTTTTGGATAACTTTAGTGGTCACCACTAGCTAGAATAGACTTATCAGATTAATAAGAATATTTTGTTGATTTGTACAATATTAGTAGATATTATATTAGGGTGAAACACACATGTACTATCTTTAGAGAAAAATTCCATGGTAAATATTCGGCAGTAGTGAGAGCCTGTATGTAAGGTCAAATTTATGCCGGTCATGTAAATTCAATATCAAGAACGCATGATTTCAATTGAGATTAATTTTAATCAAACTTGCTTTTGTGAGGCTTGTATGTTAACCTTTTCATTGGTGATACACTTTAAGGATGTAACAAAACGTTAGCAAAGGAAGCAGCCCAAGATACAAAAATAAACACAGAATTCTTTCTCGTACCAGTCTCATTCATTAAAAAAGACTTACGTACCAACACAATACATAAGTGGAACAGAGAATGGACGACATGTAACAAATCTTACAGCTTACATCAATACATACCAAATATAACTCAGAACTACTACAAGACAATTAAGAGACACCATCACAAATGCACACAATTTCTAACGGAACATGGACAGACAGGACATTATTTACCAAGATTTAAAATTCAAGACAATGACAAATGTACTTGAAAGGAGGTAATTGGCCAAAACCACCTCATATTATATTTAACAAATATAATAAAGAATGTGACCACTTTAGAATCAACTGATTGTGAGGAATGGGAATCATAATTCGATATATTTACCTTACATAGATTTGCAAATTAAACATCGGTCGAGTTTAACTTTAAATGATATGTTGTTGTTCTTATTTTATTTATTTACTTTTTCATTTCATTTATAAATTGTATTAGTAATTATCTTAATAATTTTAATATTTTATTTTATTATAATTATTCCCTTTATTTAATATTTGAGTAGATAGTTGATTAACATATACATATTGTAAAATAAAAATGTATTTAAGCATAATAATACATGTAATATACCATCTGGCAATGAAACATGTATGAAAAGAAATAGCTCCATTAGGTTACTATGAGGAGAAAAAAAAATAGGTGATGTAAGGAATACCCAAAATCAAAATCATTTCTATCTGTTGTATGCATGTGACCCTACCTCATTCAAAAGTAGAATTGATGCAGGCAGAAAGTCATAAACAAAAAAAAACACATACTATCTTTTTCCTCTCCAGTTTATTGAAATCTCTACATGTTTCTTTAGGTTTAACAACTCTTCAAGAGTTTCTCATTAAAAAACTTAAATCACAGCAAGTCGATCCTCCTGCGCAAAGAGTACTGACGTTTACTTATAGTTAATTATGGATGTCACAAGTATCGGTACCTGAGTGAGAAATAGATTCCTAGGTATTTACACTAGCCGCCGTATAGATTTCCTAATTAGATAGAAGCTCCCAAAACTATGGTGCTGGTGTTATTTTTTTCCTTTTTTATTATTATAAATTGGATTAAAACATTGCATATAACTAATCTTATTGGGAATGCAATTTAATACAAATGTTTTCATATGCATTTTTTCTCGATCTGGACTATTAACCGAGATATTTGCAGTTTTTTAGTTTTCAGTATTCAATAAACCCTCACTTCTACTCATTCCATATTTGCAATGAGCACTTATATCATAAAACACTTCATTCGAAGCTTTAAAACCAAATATTGTTTATATTGAATTTTTACTCAATGAGATACATGAATATAAGGATTGTGATGACGTCATCAATTTAAATTTTGAGTTCTTGGGTCGAAAATGTTTAATTAATATTTATGAATAAAATCGAGGGTATAGAGGAGAGATTCCTTAATTAAATAACTCCTTTGTTTTGAGTTGTATACAAAAATGTTACAGAACCAATGTTGTTAAACTGTTAATGTTCATAATTTTGATTTTAACCATTTTTCCACAACTCAAATATTTAGCGAGTTACTCAAATTTTGAAATTATATTCAGCCTTCAGTATGCCTCATCGGATTTTACTTAAAAAAGTCCGTCACGCAGGGGCTGCGTTAACTAAGCAGATTTCCCCTGTGAAGTTTTACATTAGAGAAATCTGCATACTGGTAACACAATACCACCGTGATTAAATACAAACGGTATTGAGAAATCTTTCAGTTAATTAAAATAAATTCCCAACTGAAACGGCTTCTGAATTGTAAGAATAATTTATATTTTAATAACTCAAATTTTAGTAGTCCACGAACTAAAGAGGGGGGAGGCGGATGAACAGAACGTATTTGCATAAATCTCCACAAAGTAAGGAAGGTAAGGTAAGGTTAGAAACGACAGGTAAGGTTAGAAGAAGCTTCCACCTGACCCGAACAGTTAACGGAAACGGCCAAACTAATCCGAACATACCCCTCCACCACTAGTCCCATAGACTTCATAAAATTGCCAATATCTCGGTTAATATTCAAGATAGAGAATAAGTGTGCATAACAATATTTATAGTAAATTTAATTTGCAATAAGATTGGTCAAAACAATTTTTCGTTCCGATGCATAATAACTGAGATATTTTGAATTTTCGAAAATCCCCTCCTCTAAACCCCCCCTCCCTCTAGTCCGATTTCAGCCATTAACGAACTTGATCTGTCTTTTTACATAAAACGGTTAAATATCGAGTTTCGTAACGATCCAACAAAAATTGCGACCGCTATAATTTTGAACGGACCTCATTTTCGTCATCTCCTGGGTAGGATCGATGGACATTTGAAGAAATTTTTCGAAAATCGCGTCATGAGTACGACCTCAATAGCTGATTTCCCTCAAGGGAAATCTGCTAAAACTATGAGGTCGGCTTAGCGATAACTGAACATCGGAAATTTTCTTACGCAGCCTCTATGTGAGGCACAATTATTTAATAAAACGCGAGCTAATATATTTTAAAAATGTTACATAAATGCTTTATTTTAGTTTTTTGTTTAAAGTATTCATTTTATATTTTATAATAGGAACTTTATATTATTTTCCGCTCAATTAAATTAGTGATTTGACGTTTTAACATTTTAAAATTAAAACATTCACTGATGTATCTGTGTGTGTGTGAGTGTGTGGGGATTCGATCACCCCAAGGGTGAAATTTTGTAAAGCGTTCGCTACGAGAACGCTTTCGAAATGACAAAGGAGTTTATCAGCCGTATCAGTGAGGGCTATGCCACTTTGATGCAGCCTACAGATAAGCTGGCCACAGGTGTAACGACCACAGGTGGCCCGCACATATTGTGGTCATGCAGGCTACTCATTCGAGGTATCGGGCTGAATGGACGAGTGATTGAATAATTACGTAATTGATTACAGAAGTGGAAATGTCCGTCACGCAGGGGCTGCGTAAACTAAGCAGATTTCCTGCGTGGAGTTTAACAATAGATACATCTACATAATGGTAACACAACACCACCGTGAATATTTGGTGAATAAATACAAAAGATAATAAGAAACCTCCCGATGGAAAGCATCTGGAACGTAAACAAATAGTTCTGCCAACTTCTTACCGGAAAGAAAAACAATTACAGTAATACGAGTATATCTGAATATAACGTATTAATTTAATTGGAAACTATTTACTATATCTATTATTGTAATTTATAATGAATCAGAATACTTTATATTTCAATCAATCAAATTTAAGTAGTCCAAAAACTTATGAAGAGAGAGGGGGGGGGGTCACCAGAACATATTTGCGTCTATCTCGTATAATAAATGTCTTTTGAAAACAGTATTTGGTATTTAAGATTCGAATGATGTGGTTTATTACATAATCGAGTATTGTTTATGTAACATGAGCAGAAGAGGGGGTTTGCTGAAGACTGAAATGTGAAAATTGCAAATATTTCGGTTATTATTGAAGATAGAGAAAAAATGTATATAATAATATTTACAATACATTTAATTTTCTATAAGATTGATTCTATACATTTTTTCTATGCGACGTATAGTAACAGAAATATTTCGAATTTTCGAAATTCTCCCCCTCTAACCCCCCTCCCTCTCCTGGTCATTTCAGCCGTTAACGAACTTGATCTTTCTTTTTACATAAAATGACTAAATATCGAGTTTGGTAACGAATAAACAATAATTGCGACCGCTAGAGCGGTAACAGACACACACACACTATGACTATTTCCTCATGGCCTCTCCAGCATAACTGTGCCGTGACAATGAAATATACACAGCTATGGATAAAGTGAATATTGTTTCCCAACCTTCACTAAATTACTTAATTCGGATTATACATGAGTGATAGATTCACGTATAGAATGGAGGAGTGGTCGCGGAGCCTATTCGTGGTTATGTAATGATATTATTGTATTAAAAACTATTTTCTATGCCATGTAGATAAAGCTTTGATGAAAGCGTTGGATAAAAAGCTAAACAGTAGTCTCCAATTAGTACATATACTATCTCTCTCTCTCTCTCTCTCTCTCTCTCTCTCTCTATATATATATATATATATATATATATATATATTTATAGTTACGTTTATTACAAAATCAGCAATAAACGTTGTTGATTAGAGTTCTTTTGGGTTGCAAAATTAAACACACACAAGTTTCAGAGTTTTTATCACTGCACAATTTATTTAACAATGCACACGGCACTGCACTGATCTTCTCGAGTTAACGGCACTGCACTGTCTTAAACACGGCACTATGCTGTTACTTACAGAGTCACGCCACAACACTGTTCTACACATAAAACACTAAGTCGCACAGTTGCGCTGAAAGCAATGATGATCACTTGAAGACAGCTGAGAACAAACTAACTCTCAGACCGAGCTGTACGGTTTTATAGTGGACATCAAAGGAAACTGTATGGAAGGAAAGAGAAGCGTAGTCTAGAACAGTCCCGACCGCAGTAGACACTTCAGGCGTCAATAGTCCTTCCATCGGTCGGCCCCTTTAATCTCCTTCGTACTTCCGAAATACGTGACTATCTCTGTTCAGTCTTTCATGTACGTAGTTTTCGTAAAACTATATATATACTAACTAAGTTGCCCGGCGTTGCTATGGATATGTTAATAATACACGTATTTACTATGTGAGGCTTCTCTATTCACAATATTTTCGTATTTCCCGGCTCTTGTGTACATATTTTTCAAAACATCACGGACCTTATAATCTTGGATAGTATTCTCTATTCCAAAAAATAGTTAAATAAAAGCTCCTTTGTCCAAAAGCGGTCCAAAGCATAATGATGACACATATTTTATGATTATAGTAACCATTACTACAAAATAATATTTTGTATATCTGTAATGTATAACATAAAGTACTACATATTAATGGACAAGTGCTAATTTATAACAAAAATAACTGGGTTCCCATCACATTCACCCCCCCCCAGCGTTCTTCCTTATTTATTTATGATAATTATATGAATTCACATATCTGAGAAAAACACTATATAACTATTGTAAAAGTATAACCATCAAATCACATGTAAGCATAAACCAGTTAAGGCCGGGAGGAATGGGCAGAAGTGATTATAACTGTCTGAGCATTTCCACTTATGCCTGGTACAAACCTGTGTATAAACGGTGAGATGCATAATTTCTCCTCAGTTCAAATCCTCCCAGTATTAAAATGGGAGAGTTTTATGCATGCACTGATAACATTAAAGCAATCGTAATAGTTAAGAGAAGTGAATAGTTAAAATGAACACTATGGAGTTAGGTTATGAGTTGTGGGGAGAATGTTAATTCAAATACCAAGTTTTTTTTAGTTCTGTTCAGTAGTTTTTGCCTAATGAATATTTTTACTCCCGCTGTAGAGTTTTGGGTATAACTTGTACATATTTCGCTATACGACAAACGTGAATAAAACAAAAATTACTTTAAATGACAAAGAAAATATATGTAAGGGGGTCAGCGTTGCAGAGTGGTTAGAGCACTGGACTTAAAAGTCAAAGGTTATGCGTTCGAGTCCTGGCCCTCACTTCCCAGTACGGCTGGTCCCCTACTGGGAAGTTAGACCATTACGATACAAAAAGTAAACTTACCCTCTCAGATATGGGAGGTCTGCCTATTGAAACACACCTGTAATTAAGGGCTTACAAAATATATGTATATATATATATATATATATATATATATATATATTCAATCGGGGCGTTCAGAAATTGTTTACTCGATGCTTTGGAGTTGTTTCTGTTCGAAATTAGTTTAGACAAATTTAAAATATGGTCTGATTATTCATTGTCTTAGAAATATTCTTGCTTGATTTAATAATTTATTCTCCTAAATGAAAATATTGTTATTTCATGAACTATTAAAGCTATAAATAATTAAATATGTTTATTAGAAATATATGGAAATTACCAACACATTTATGTATTTGATTTTTCAAATAAATATTATATTGGTCACTAGAAAAAGTAATTGAAACATTTAGTATTTGATGTTAGAAATTCTCCGGATTTCCCTATAACTTCTCCATTCTAGTCGTTCAAAATTTACAGAAACACTCCAATAAAAACAGTTTAAACTATGCGTCCAAGTTTCGACTTTGAAAAGTAATGTGACTAGCAATTCTTAACGTCCACTTTGTGCTTCTAAGGCTAACTGCGAAGGGTTATCTACAGGTTGTCACTCTTTTCTAGCCAGAGTGGAATCAAGGATTCTATTTATTAAGTTCGTCACTAAATAAATTACTTTTACAGACGTGAGAATCAATCACAAGACTTTAGATTTACCAAGTGAGATTTTGATCAATACGGCTAACCTTACTCCCCACCTTGAGTACCTTGATCTGTATATAAATGAACAAAACATATTACAGAACGAAAAATATACAAACAGCATTACAGCCCAACAGTTACATTAATTGAGGCTGAATATTTGATTATCATTTTAAAGAATTGAACGTATTGAAGTTATGGAGCTAAACATACTCAAGTCTGGAGGAGTTTGAATTTGTTCTTATTATTATCAATGAAAGAAGAATTTTTCCAAATAACGTTATACATTTTTTTTAAATCGGTTTATTTACTTTTAAAAAATGCAAAGAATGCAACAAATGAAGATATAAAATTAAGATTCTTCAGTGAAGATCATAATTGTGTATATATTTATATACGGTAAATTATAAAATTATTCAGCCTCCTCTTCCAATATTCAAATATTCGTTTTATATTAGAATAAGTCACTAGCAAAAATAAAATAATGAAATTACTGGTGGGGCATTGACCTCATCATAGTGGAAGAGGGTCACTGGAGTGAATCAATGACGATTTTAGGGAAAGTTGAAAAGGTCATCAATAAGGTTGTCAGCTTTGGAGTCATGATTTTACGCCGGAGAACTTTTGCTTCTTAACTGAAAACTTCTAACTGAGGGTATGAAATTAGTCACAATGCAGAGCAATGTTCCAATATTTAGAGAACCTTCCCTATTTACAAGGAAAAGGGAGGATGCATTTAGAAAAAAAAAATTCTAAGAACAGTGTAAGATAACTGTATTGCGCACATATCCTAGGTATGATGAATGGACATTTGGGGCAAGTGTTTAAAAATCGCGACATGAGTACGACCTCAAAAGCTTATTTCTCTTAAGGGAAATATGTCAGAAATTCGACATCCACTAATATTCGAGTTAGAGAAAATATGGATAAAACAATAATTAGGAAAATAAATTTCCCTTAAGGCAAATCAGCTATTGAGGTCGTACTCGTGACGCGAGTTTTGAAAAATTTCCTCAAATGACCATCGATCCTACCCTGGAGATGACGAAAATGAGGTCTGTTCAAAATTATATATATATATATATATATATATATATATATATATATATATATATATATATATGTTAAATCTCTAGAGGTCACAATTTTTGTTTGATCGTTACCGATTCGAAATATCTCCGTTACTATAAGTCGGATCGAAAAAATGTATAGAGTCAATCTTATAGCAATTTAAATGGACTATAAATATTGTTATATACATTTATTCCCTATCTTGAATACTAACCGAGATATTTGCATTTTTCAGTTTTCAGCCCTCAGCAAACTCCCACTTCTACTCATGTTACCTTAAACTATACTCTGTTATGTAATAAACCACATCATTGGAAACTTAAATGTCAAGAGGCATTTATTATACGAGATATATGCAAATATGTTCTGGTGACGCCCTCCCCCTTCTTAAGTTTTTGGACAACTTAAATTTGATTGGTTGAGATAAAAATTATTCTTATACATAATATAATACAGTACTAGATATAGTAAATAATTTTTCAATCAAATTAATACGTTATATTCAGATACATTACAGAAGTTGTTTTTTTTTTACCGTAAGAAGTTGGCAGAACCGTTTTATTACATTTCAGATGCGTTCGATTGGGAGGTTTCTTATTATCATTTATATTTATTTACTTAATATTAATGGTGATGTTGGGTTACCGGCATGTAGATTTATATATTGTTAAACTACACGCGGGGAATCTGCTTCGTTTATGCAGCCCCTGCGTGACGGACTTTTTTTCAATTCTACCACCCCTAAGCACCCTTTCTTCTCGATCCGATTTCACCCATTCTCCTAAGGGAAATTTACTTAGGTTAAAAAAATATACGTAAATTTATTATAGTAAATCAAAATTATTCGCGTAGCTTAAGTTAAGGTTAAGTAAATGGAAGCGTACCAGTACGAAACAAGAATACAAATTTTCGAAATAGACTCAAGCAAATATTTTTAATATCTCTTTGCCGGAAAATACAATGATACATTAAGAAATGAAATGTAACTATCTAAATCATGGTGTGTTTAATGTAGATTTCCATATGCATGTATGGATAATGTCATATTTGTATATGTATGTTTGTATACATGTATACCTAGGCACTACCGCGTAGTCGTGGTCAGGGGCCATTGTCAGAGAGCCAAGATGCAAGTTGGTATCAGAATATACACATTCACGCTGTCCCAGATATGCCTGATCAAATGTTTTTTTTACGGCTCAACGGAGACCTTAATAAAAATAATCAGAGATAAATCTGTAAGTATGCATCTTTAGTTTCATTATAAATCTTTATTTTATAACTACTTTAATGCATTTTATTTCAATTTTAATGCACCATGGATGGTTGATTCACTTACAAAGGTTTTGGAATGCAAATATTTTAATATTATTTATTAAACTATTTCAAAGATCTTAAACAGATCTAGGACATTGTAAAATCTGGTATCCTCAGCATCATAATTATTTTTCAAAAGAATTGTGAATTAAAATCTTGTAGATATAATGCTTCATTCTTAAGTAGTTTCTCTGCTCTTCCATCTATCAATGTGTTGGTGCTACATAAAAAGGGAATAGTTTAAAAAAATTACATTTTTAATAACTCTTTTTGTGTATATTTCAAATGAATAACCAATTTTACAATACTCCTTTAACCCTAAAAAGTTAACGTTATAATAAACAGGTTACGATCAGTGTTGAATAGAAGAAAATGAAACAATAAAACGTTTTAACCAAAATAGCCAATAGCTTACAAAAAATTGTCAAACATGACTTCTTGAGACCTATACACATCTCAAAACGTCATGATTCTCACAAGTCACCGGAAAAAATATAATGACGCTGACGTTACAATGGTTCTTTGATCTCAAGTATATTGAAGTGTCGTTCGCCGGTTCTACAATAACATTTTAAGGACTTTAAAAGATCTTGATAAAAAATAGATGTAATTTGTAGCTCGTAACATTTAGACGCGCGTCAACCTTCCTAAGTTGAAAAATAATGTACTGTACAAATGAGGACGTGTAACTTTTTCCTCTGACATTTTTTTATGAAATAATACATTTAGCCGCAAAAAGCAATGGACCCGGTCTATCTGGACCACCCTCTTTCTCTCCCAACTTGTTGGTATGGTTTGCAATAGCTATTGTAATTGAAACAATTTATACAGTTCAATTCATCATTAACATTTTTTTTGGGGGGGGGCAGTCCAGAGACTGGCTGAACAATGTGCAGATCCATGGTAGTATCTTAAACATTTTGTTCATCGAAGCACCGATACAAAATCATTAGCATCGCCACATGGTATGGACATTTAAGGAAATTAAACATATTCTGCTACGGATTTCAATTAACAAATATAAAAAATAAAATAAAAAAATCACTACTTCTGAAAGTGGAGGACCTGTATTCTAGTCGACGTAATTAGTTTTTTTTTAACATATTAGTTGTAATGAAAGAAACCCCAAAAAAAGAAGGGTTATATTCCCTGCGAGCAGTGCTTTGATGACAGATTATTAAATTAGGAAGTAATTTTAAAACAAAAAAAGGATGCCTGAGGTCAACTTGAATCATTGTTTACATTCTGTTTTTTCCTTACTAATTATTCAGATATAAAATATTATTTTCAAAGATACTATTCGATAAAAATCTGTTTCGTGTTTTTTCTGAAGCACTTTTATATCAGTCATATATGAAGAAAAACTAATAAAATACCAAATGGACAGATAGTAAGTAATCGATCGCGCTTGTTATTTGAAGATGGCTTAAAAAACACGTGGGACATCAATAATTTTAGACGGAAATTTGCTGAGTGTTAGCAGCACCGGGATTTTAAAAAGATAACTGAACTCAGCTGCAAAATGATGAATTCTATCGTAACATTGAATGGCAACTATGTACTAATGAAAGAAAATTACATAAACTCAGTTAAATCTAAGGGCTTAATGAAGAAATAATCGTGACGATAATACAAATTAGTTTATGTTCAACACAAATAAGATTGAATTACCTATAATCGGACTTACCTGCTTCAAACATGAGTTTAAACCCTTAACAAATTCTGAGGATGTTAAATACCAAATTTTATTTGAACTCAGAATATACCGATTTGACTCTGAAGAGACTTTAACACTAAACATTTGATTTTCACCAAACAACATAAGCCGCTTAATTTTCCTACCCTACAATTTCCGTGCCCGCATTAACGGAAATACCTAAAACATGAAATACCCCAAAAGATATTCAACGGGAATCCCCGTAAAATGAGGTCAATGCTACATTTCAATTTTACTATTTGATTAAAATATAAAAACATTCCAGAATTTATTTTTCTGTACGAAATGTTTGCGTATTGATGGAACTCAGTTTTAATGTTTTACGTATAGCGATAAGACTAATGAATATTTCATAATGTTTCCAATAATAAAATTAGAGATCAATGAAATTATATGTTATTAAAGAAGCTTTAAAAATAGATTGTCTAGACAATGCTGGGCCATTTGCAACCTTGTAATTTAATCGAAATATTTCTCATTTAAAATATGTCTAATAAGCAATAAAAAATGATTTATTTTTTTTTTTTAAATGGACTCTCTAAAGAAGACGAAGAAAGTAACACAGCACTATTTTTCTGAGCAACGGGCTTTTAAGTACTTCACTTCTTCACTTTAATGATGCATTAAAAGGTACTTAGCCGTGAAAAAAAAATCCACTACATGGCAACACCATACTAACGGCAGAAAATATCCCTTTCTTCTTCAGCATACTTTTCCCATCAATGGCAGTGTCCTAACCCACCGACACTTTCATTCAGATTAACTGTCATTAGTTTGACATGAAGAAGATTTAAACAAGCAATTTAAAATCATCAAAATTCTTGATTAAGTTTTATGCGTATTTAGCAAAATATTTTCAAAAGGCGAGATTTCATTAGACTTGCGTATTATCATAAATGTTATAAACATTACAGCAGTAATAAAAGCTAAAACACGAGTTGCAATCTGTCTACATTTTTGTTACATTTACAATTGTTTCCAAAGTTTAAACAGATAGAACTTTCGCTACCTAGACGTTTCAATAATAGATTATTTTTTAGCATATGACAGTAATTATTAATTATAATATCATAATTATTTATTTTCATTCCAAGAATTATAAGCTTATGAATTCAGGTGAGAAGGGTTATTTTATAAACATGAATAATTTCACTTAATGTTTAGGAGTAGTTATTTAAATTTAAACATTTTAATCTTGTCAAAATTTATTCACATCCGTGATTAAAGAAAAAAGATGATATTCATTTATCTTAATCAAAACACTAAAACACCTTTAATTAATTAATTGTTGACCTGAATTGATAGAATATTTGTTTGATATTTTATTGTCGGTCAAGGCCGAAATACTGATATAAGCCCCAAAAAAGAATGGCAAGCTCTAAAAATATAATAAACCAGAAAATATTAATTAAACTTAGTTATTATATTTTCTTCGGTTTGGGACACACAAATAAAGGTACTTCTTCCATATTCTTTACAATTTTTGGAAATTCCGAAATACGAAATCATAAATAAAAAAAACTATGCTGATTCAACTTTGAAGGTAAAGAACGAATTATTTATTATAATTAAGAATTACTTAATTAATAAATTAAGTAATAAATAATGTTCGTGAGAACGAAACTCCAGCTCTTAATAAGGCAAAACGTGTCAACAATTTTCATGCACAGATGTGACAAAGACTATTACCGTCACTGTTACTGTAACTGTACTATGTGAAATTTCAATTATAAGTATAACTCCATTTGTAATATTCTTCGGATCCAATGAGAAATAGGCTAATAGAGATGAAATGAATGAGTCAAGTGAAATACTAAATATTTATTGAGTCGCTCAATCTAAATTATAAAAGTACTACCCCTTCAAACCGTAATATTCAGTATTAGGGCTCAAATCCACTTAAAATAATTAATATAAAAATAATTTTAGTGAATAACTTCACAATGAAAAATGATTTTAGCATACTAATTTAAATTACAAAACAGTTTTGGGATAATAGTACATATTAAAATATTAGTTTGGCTACGGACAAGGCAAATAAAGTTATTTGACTCACCCTGGTTAGAAAAGTCTGGAAAACTGTAGAGAACCAGTCACCTAAACACACACACAAAATTAAAATCTCTTAAAATGTTTCGGTAATTTTAAAAAAACGGCAATTCGTTTATAAACTAGCCAAGTTTAGAATGTCTTATAAATTTAATAGAAGTTACAGACCTCAGAACTAAAATTGTTATTATTCATTTCGAACTCCATGAAAGTATTTGTTTACAAATCCCAAAGAGTATCTGCTAGTAACACAGAAGATGGGGTTTTTTAGAGGATGGGCACAGCCCCTAGGTTCCGTTTTTTCACTCCCGTTGTTTTTTGGAGCCTAAAGTTTTACACTGTTTCCAGCTGGTGAGGTGCAATCTGTAACCTACAGAGCCTTGCTGTTTACAGAATAAGTCACAACACAAACGGTACATCTTCAATTAATAGTTAAGGATTTTAGAAATTCACACTATGACGCTGTTGGATCCTGCAGTAATTGGACGATTTGTCCTCCTTTTAGGAGATTTCCCTTAAGGAAATTTCTCTCTCTCTCTCTCTCTCTCTCTCTCTCTCTCTCTCTCTATATATATATATATATATATATATATATATAAATGATTATTATTTGATCAACACTACACTTGACAATCAAGATAAATTAAAGATTATATTGGGTAATGGCTCAAATCGGCATTGAAGGGGGAGGGGATTGAAAATTCGAAAAATCTCGGTTACTATTAGTCGAATCAAGAAATTTTATAAATCCGAAGTTGTTGGAATTTTCATTTTCTACAACTATTGCTTACATGTTTTCTCAAGCTCGAATATTAATATATTCCCACGTTTACTCATTTTATTTTCCCATTAAGTACCTTAATTTCTAAACATCTCAAGTCCTACGAACCCTTTATTAGTTCCTGTTTGCATAGGCTTCTTACTGAAGGAGAAGTAGAGAATAGGTGATGAAATGAAATAATAACGTATCACATTCCAGTGCGTGGGAATTCTGCCTGCATGACGCACATTTATTTGTGGATTTATTATGTTCAATATCATTATTTTTCAAGAGCAGTGACACTTTTCAAACTTAATTGAACCATTCTATTAGGCTCTTCTTCCCGTATATTGAGTCCACGTCGTGATGTAGCTCGTTTTTAATAGAATAATACAAAAAATGAAAGCATTATTGTAATTATATGTCCTCCAACTGAGTACTTGGACCTATTAGTGGTCTTTCTTTTTTTCTTTTTGAATAATTTTCGTTGTTTTCACTGCAGCACCCATCACACCATTCTCTTGATGGGAGTGAAGACAATGACTCTTAAATGATAATCGTTGGAGAACTTTTAAAACTCCGAAGTTTTAACTACTTCAAATTGTTATAAGAGTCAGTAAGAACTGGATATAACTGGAATACCAAACCTGCTCAGTATTCATTTACAGTTGTTGAAAATTCCTGCGACAGGAAGGCGCGAGTTATAAGGTCGGCCTTAAAACTTCAGAAATCTTAAATTATCAAGAATTCCTAACTCGTTTGATCAAAAACTATTTATTTTTTAAGGCGTTGGATTTAATCTCACTTGGTAAATTACAGTGAGGGATTTTCGCCTGGATAATAGGAATTTATTGTATTTAGTAATGATCGCATTTAATAAAATCATTAGTTCACCCTCGCAAGAAAAGGGTTGATGACCTATAGATAATCCAGCCCAATTAACCTCAGTAGCACAAAATGGAATATCATGAATAACAACAATAACAGCCTTTTTTAAAAAGATCAACATGTTGCTGCGATGCCTAAAGATAGACCATTTCCAATGTTCTTGTGAATTTCCTTCGATATTCTAGGCCAGAGAATTAATTCGTAATTCTAAAGAGACTTATTGTAGCCCCTAACAGTGCGCAGAGAATAGTGCAAGCTTGAATTCTTGAAGGTGGACTTTACAATCACAAGCCTCAATCCCAGAAATTTTAAAGACTGAAAGCTCCTTGTGAAGATCACAATGTAAAGAAATTGTTATAATAGGGTAAAAGTTAATAGGTAATAAGATTAAGTTTTATTCAGATTTCAGGAATTAGCCTGCTTAATTTATTACCCATTGATTTCACTATGGTCGTTTGGTCGAGAGATATTTCATTTTTAAAAGTCACCAACATTTTAGCAGATTTCCCTTAAGGGAAATCAGCTATTGAGGTCGTACTCATGACGCGAGTTTCGAAAATTTTTTTCAAATGTCCATCGATCCTACCCAGGAGATGACGAAAATGAGGTCCGTTCAAAATTTTATATATATATATATATATATATATATATATATATATATATATTTGTCTGTTAACGCTCTAGCGGTCGCAATTTTTGTTTGATCGTTACCAAACTCGGAATTTAATCGTTTTATGTAAAAAGGAAGAGCAAGTTCGTTAATGGCTGAAATCGGTCCAGTGGGAGGATTTTCGGAAACTTCAAAATATCTCCGTTATTATGCGTCGGATCGAAAAATTGTATAGAATCAATCTTATTGCAAACTAAATTTACTTTAAATATTGTTCTTTACATTTATTCCCTATCTTGAATATTAACCGAGATATTTGCATTTTTATTAAATTTGGGCCGATAACGGATTTTTGAATTTCCCGCCAAAACCTAGTTCGGCTCTTTGCCGTAACTGTTGGGCTCTTGTATGGAGATTTCTCTATTGTATTACTTCACGTGGGAAATCTGCTTTGTTTACGCAGCCCCTGCGTGACGGACTTTTTATATATTCTTCAGTCCTAAAAGAGTCAATTGGTAAGTGCCAATGGTCACACATCTAATTTTTCCTCAGGTTCCATTTTCAACTTTTATTGGCTTGCTGGTTCCTTTATTAATTTTCAAGTCAAATATATTTGCACAAATAGTAGAGAGCCCATTCACAACCCAAATGATTTTTTTTTTTTTAAATTTCCATTATTAGATACTGTGCCAACATAATTAGTGGAGCACATATGGAGGTAATGGTGATATTTTAGCAGTCCACTAAATGACTGGAGTTTACGTTTATGGGAGCGAATGTTGGATTCTGCTCAAAGGGGAATGTAATAGAATGGTAAAATAGAAATGTAGATGGATACTTTTTGGGCACAATGATTTCATCATAAATATATTTGAAGTTTAATTGGGTATAGAGGAAGAGGGAGGCAGAGAACGTTATTTTCTTGAATACGTAAAACATCTTACGGTTTGTGTAGTAATATAAAAAGAGCAGATACCGACAAAATCTAAGGGTTGTAATTACAAGGCGTACTCTTTAGAACATGAAACTCCATTGATGAGCTCATATCTGAATAGAAAAGATATATAATTTTGTGACTGCTTTTAAAGTAAAAATCAAATTTTTGAATTGTAGACAATGGAAGAAAGGGGATAGGCTTGACATTTCTCCATATATTAATTGTTCCTATTCAATTCCTCCAATTCAGTTTCATGATACGGTTATTTGTAATTACTTTGCAAACTATTGCTTTCAAGCTTCAACATATTGGAGAGGAGCTTTAAGTTTATATAATAATATATTCATGACCAATTCTAAATGCTTTTGACACCGCAAGAAACGTTACAGATACTTTCCTTCTTTTGCTTAGTGCCCCAGATGTATGAATTAATCAGTGTAAAAAAGGTTATCTAGAAATGAATAAAGTCGTCCAAGATTACTAGAGGCTTTTACTTAGCCTTATAGGGTTTAAATGAAGGAAGGAGAGCCTTACATTCCTTTTCAATCGTATATGCATGCAGGTTGAAAATTTGTAGAGTGAAAACCCTTAATGGTTTTTCATAAATGTTTTTTATAATATGACAGTAATCAGTTATCTTGTGGTAGATTTGTCTTAATTGGACATCCCATAAATACATTAAGGCATTTTAACTTTTTTTTATCTAAATAAATAAAACTCTAAAATTTGTCTGATTTTCAATTTAGATTTGGCGGGAATAATTATTTTTTATCTTGCATACCATTGCTAAACTATGGTATAAAAATTTAAAATAATATTTTTCTGACAGCCTGTTACTCAATCCCTCACGAATGGTTCAAAACATTTCTATGGACTTCTATATGTCTATGTCAATTATTCGAAGGTACAATTTCGACTAAATGTGAAGTCGAATTTACAACTAGAAGTAGGAATTTACCTTGGGCCAAAAACAAATATTCGTATAAACCTTCGTCAATACTGATTTTATCGAAAAATGGATTAAACCAAACTGTGTTTATAATAACAAATGCTGCCCTAAAACGTTATTTACATTTACAAATTTCGAAAATTTGACTAGCGACTTCCAAGCGCCTAATACTTTATTTCGTGTTCCTACGAAAACGCCAGTTAGTTAATTACTTCCGGGCCCTACTTTGTACATTTATGGTGTTACAGCAGATCATTTAATCATATTTTTTTCTACGAATGTTAATATGATGCAATCGTTATATTTTGACAGGAAACTTGATTTATTTGATGCCATGAACGACAATAAATTCGTCAGTAGGGATTCCCTGCTCCCCGGCAAAAACAATAATATGATTAATTTTATAACAATACAATGTTAAACTTTAATTTACTAACGTCCAATTTATGCTATTGCGGCTAAAGGGAACGGGTTAGGTACAGTTCATCTCCCTTTTCTACTCAGGGTGGACTCAATATTTCAGTTAGTGAGTTCGCCACTAAATAAACTCCTATTGCCAAGGAGGGAATCGAACCATCAACTCTAAGTTTACCAAAAGCACTTACGCCTTAACCTACATGACAATAACATTATTCAATCCTAATGTTTTTCCAGGAAACCATTGATATTTGAATTCAATTACGCATAACAGCCATTCTAAATATATTTTCGCTAATCTTACTGAACACTTTAGAGAATAATCATGTTGTGATGAATATGACGGCATGATGTGTATTGATTTATCAAAATTTTATTTTCCAAAGGGTAATCTACTCTATTTCAAGTTGTTGTCAACGACGGGTAACACAACTAGTTTGTATGTGTATATATATATATATATATATATATATATATATATATATATATATATATATATATATATATATATATATAAGTAAGGACTTCCATAGCGTCCTTCTTCACTCACAACCCATCTCATCTTCGGTCTCACTCGTAGCCGGGGGTACCCACCACTGCCCCATTTATTATTTTTTTAAAATAATACTTCTATCTATAATGGTGGGGTTATTTCTATCTATAATCTTTCTAATTTTGAGTAGAATAGGTCCCCTAAGCTCAAGCTGCTTTCGAAATTTTGGTTAAGGGCCACTACCATACACTTCGTCATATGCTGTTTTACTAGCAACTCTTTTGCCCCGGTATTTACGAACTTGCGAGAAACAGGATATTCTCTTTCTTGCTCCTGAGGACAGCTACATCATCTGCATGTGTGAGGAATTTGAGTCACCTTGTCTCAATCCTGGTGTCGAATACTTCAGTCAACAACTCCCCTTGAACCGACAGCGGGAGCAATTGATGCACGCCCTTGCCAATCTGAAAAGTTTCCCAGGCCCGTCATTATTTTCCAGAGACAGCTCCTTTCAACTGAACCATTAGCTGCTTTGATGACAATGAATAGAGAAGCGTACACTCCTTCAGCTGACGGCATTCCTGTACTCCATGCCCTGCCTATTTCATTGCATTGTATACTGCCGACCAGTGCTCAATTGGCTCAAGTAATTCCAGCCTCTTGGCCAATTCTTTTTTATATAGTGATTGAGTATTAGCATGCCTTCAGTCTTGTGAATCTACTTCAATCGTTGATTGAATTTAATTCTGACCAAGAAATTAACGGAATTATAGTCTGCCCCCATGAAACATCTTCAACGGAGCTTCGGTGTCTTTTAGGAACTACCTCAAGATCAATCTGGTCCTTTCGCCTGCTACCAGGGTTAATGCAAGTATATTAATGGATGCCCTAATGTGGGAACAGGGTACTGCTAACTACCAAATTTTTAGAAGAAGAAAAACTAATGCATCTTACCACAATTGGTGCTTGTATCGTCAGGGTAGGCACACCTATTGTTGGGCGTTCTCTCCCAATCTTAGCATTGAAATCCCCTAGTACTATCATTACGTCATGTCATTGAATATCATCATAAATGCGCTGCAATTGCAAATAAAAGGCCTCGAGTTCGCCCTTCTTGTCCTCCGGTGGTTTACTTACATTTATGAACTTTGTATTAATCCACTGAGCGATTAGCCCTACGTACAACGTTCGTTAATCTTAGAGGATTTGTAATGAAACTTCTCCGGTAAGCTGGTGGGCTCTATCACATCCGGGGGGAAAGTAATGCCCAGCCCATCCACGATCAGACACAAATTGCCAGCTTCGCAGCAGAGTACAGATGGGGGTCAAGATCTGAAGTCAACCATTAAGGGACATGACAGACCGCCACACCACGTTAACTCTAGCCGCTCCACCAGCGCGCTCTGCTAGCATTACTAGCGTCCTCAGTGGTCCCCCATTCAATTACTTATCATGCCCGAGGCTGCATGACTTTACTAATTTTAAGGTTGAAGACTCTACACTAGTATATATATATATATATATATATATATATATATATATACCTTTTTACACTACTCGTCATGTTATCTAAAATGTTAAATGACTGATCATATCAATCAAGTTATTTATTTTCATTAGCTATCACTAATGTACATTAAGATATTATACCGCTAAATAACTCAGATGGAGCTTAAATTTCACGTCTTTGTTGTATACGATTTTTACTTATAAGAAGAAATATAGAATGCGTTTCATTTTTTCACGTTGAATATCTGCTTAATACACACAGTTCCTTCGTAAAGGTTGTTTTGTAATTAACCTAGGAAAATTTCGCAAGCAGAGAAACGCCTCTACCTCCATTAACTGTTAACATGTCAATGTTTGTTATGTAGTTTAACTTTCAAAATATTTAATGTTCTTTATATTTCACTTATTATTACTTGAAATTCCTGTAATGAGATATCTAAAGATAGTTTCCTACAACCTGCGATCCAAGCAATTAATAATTAATTATTTGCAGGGTGGGTATTCCCCGTTCTCTTATTTCTTGCAGGAAATAATATAAGGAACTTGTTATCCCAAGTTCACAACTTTTGCTCAAGTTGAAGTGTTCATAATAAACTTCAATACCGTCTTCCAAGGGATTATTTAAAGTGCTATAATGATATTAAACTCATTTATTCCTTTGCCTTAATGGTGGAAATAACCATCAGTCTCTTCTCCTAGTTTCATTAATAATTCCAGCTGTAATTTGCCGTCCAAGGCAAATAATTTGAATTGCATTGAAATAGAATAGCTCAATTGTGTGTGTGTGTGTGTGTGTGTTTGCGTGTGTGATCAGCTTATTTTTATTTATTTATTTATTTTAAGGTAAGGGCTGCACATACAATAACAAAATGTATTTTACGATTCATTTTGTGAAAGAAGTGAGTAATATCTGTTGGTGAAAGCAATTTTTTACTTGCTGCATGTCGAGTATACTAAATGCTATAAAATTCGAAATAACCGCCAGTACTATTTATTACTGCACAACATAGGCTTGGAAGATAGTGACTTCAGATCTAAAGCGTCAGCTGGCTGGTCTTAAAGATTAGCTAATATGTCGGCCTTTACCAATAGCTTTGACAATTACATCACCTGTTAAACATTTACAATGGATACCAGTCCAGTTTCTCTCGCCAGCTATAACCACCAATAATTGGAATTGTGCAAGGAGTCATGGTTCCTGAACCCCAAATACAATTTAGGACAGAAATTAATCATCCCTAGGAAATAATCTGGATCCCCCGCTACCAATAAGAATTTAATATGTACTAAGAAAGATATATGTAGATAGAGAGGGGACCTTGGATTCTGTATTCAGTAGGCGGCGAGGGGATAAAGCAGGAGAGGGAGATGTCGGTGCTTCCAATGTAACAGAGATGGAATCGCATTACTTTTCGCTAGCCTTAATTTAATTAGCTCTCATTTATCAGGCTAAAGGCACGGATCGAACCTTTATTAAAGCTCTGTTGCTCAAGGGCATAATTTGTCTCCGTCAGGTTGCTTAATAAGTCTCAGGAAATCTAACGTCTGCCCGCGAAAATAAGTTGTGCTCAAGGAAATTTAACAAGCAACTCCCAACACAATGTAGGTGTAACAAATGACAGTTGTCTGCTTTCACTCCATAAGCCACTGAAATGGATGACTTATTCTCAAGTCACTCAAAATGTTTGAGACGGGAATCTAGCAGTTGTTGGTAGTGCCTCTACTATTAAATGGAATTCATGTCCTATTCCATCATCCTTTCTTTTAGGGTCTACGTCAACCGCGGAAGTGGAAGTGGAAATCAAATTGAACTTATAAGTAAAAAAGGATCAACAATAAGGCACACCAAATTGATAATAATAATTACAAAGTTAACTTTTCTTTTAACGGTTTTCACCATTCGGAAAGAAAGAAAGAGATATTGTTATCTGAGTCAATTAATCGTTATAAAAATCTCTTTTTGAAGTCCACAATCTTCATTAACCTATAATAAATAGAACATTTCCGAAAATATGTGAAAATGAAGAGTGATCATTTATAAAATATTCCTGAATACACATTAAGAAATAATTGTTTTTCATAAGAAAGCATTATTTTAATTATCTGGCTACATCTAAATATGTACTTCCGGGTTAAAATAAATATTATGAAAATAATATCTTTCAAGTAGCAATAAGCAACTTCAGAAATCAACACAGATACATAACACTGCAACAAACTTTTTAAGTCAGTGAATTACCCTCCATTGAATGTATCTCTACCGAAACTGTAATATTTAGAAATTAATTTGGCAATTCTAAAGAATCTGAGAATCTTGTCAAGGAATAAACAAGATACATTAAAGTTTTAAATAAGTGGCAAAATATATGCGTTTTCCTGACGACATAGGGGTGACCTCAGTGAAAATTAAAAAAAAATAAAGTACTGAGGTAGACCTACTTTTTTGTAGATCTTGTTATAGCAAATAAAAAAATATAATATTTTGTGTATTCCTGACCGTGATGGCTAAATTAATCATTGATTTGGATAAAGTATAAAAAATCAAGTGCCAGGATCACAACCTTATCGCACCAAATAATTAAGCACAAATATTAACATATATTCAGCAATATACACTACATTTTATTATTAGTCATGATTGATTGATATAAAAAATCTATATAACAAAACAAAAATAAAGAATTAATATATTAGCATACTAGCTAAGGTATCCGCCTTTGCTTGTAAAATATTAAAAAACTAAATAATGAGATTTTATATTTTTTATCCGATATTCTATATGCTCCGTTTCTAAAAAACCTATATGTTATCCCCATTAATGTCTAAAGATTTTAACGGAGTTTAACATTAGCAGTCTTGCAAAATAAATGCAAATTATTCTCAATCTTTCATCTGAATTATTCATACAAATAATCATTATTGCCCCTTTTAACCTTCAACTACTGCTATGTTTTAAAGTTACATAAATATTGCCATGGGTCTCTTATGACCCGCACAATAAAAGTATAAATTTATTAAATACAATTTTTTAATGGAATACGTGACAAATTTTAAAATACAAATACAATAAAAATAACTTGTTTTTAAACTTTTCAAAAAGAACATATTTGAATTAGAAAAAAAGTGCAAAAAAATCCATGTCTTCAAATAGTATAAAAATCAATATGTAAAAATGAGTTTTAACAGGGCCATCTTTCTTCTTATCATATTTAAGCGTGTTCTGCTCATTCTGAAACCGAAAGTAATTCAATATCTTAAATAATAAAGAGACTGTGAGGGGCTCTCTGCTACACTAACAAATAAATTACAATTTTATCTTCACAGTTCCGGCAAAGGCATTTAGAATCATAGAGATTCTTGCAACCTGTGTTATTACATTTATAACATATTGTTGAATGTTTCTGGTCAGACTTTTTGCACAATTAATCCTCATTTAGCTGTATTTCTAAATATGTATCATGATCAGAACGAATGGACTGATTATCACTGTAATTACATTAGATGCTAACTATCATCAGACACCAGATTCTGATTTCCATCTTCGTTCATATATACCAACCAATCATTATAATGTCTGCCATCTACAATAAAACCCTCATTAGTCACATCACTATGAATACATTAAACAACGTAGTATAACGTAATTCGGGTCAAAAATTACCCCAAAACGTTAATTAGACAGACATAGGTAATTACAGAAACAAGACGAAGAGACTAACTGCAACAGCTGTTACTAAGGGAAGAATACATAGTACCTGATGGCGCTGCCTAGCAAGAAACCAGAGAAACCTTAATTTTTATTTTATACTCGGGTCGTTTTTAACCCTTGGCAGTAGTTAAAGGTTTATGTTTGGTGAAAATTATCTAGCAATAAGAATTTCAACTTTTCCACAATAAGATAGGAAACAAATCCTCAGAAGAATGATGCCTATTTTTAGAAATAGCTTTCATTCACTTTACATTCGCCCATTGTTAAATATACTCATTAATAAGGCCAAAGTAAACACATGAATAAACTGCATAGTTAATATTGCTGCGTGGGAATGTAAACACTTTGTCGGGAGAATAGTAATAACAACCAGATTAGAACGACTCCTACCACTAAACCTCACTTTCCTCTCTTGTATTGATTAATTTAAATAATTCAATGGACAAATTAAAAAAATAAAGTAAGCAAATTTAACAATGATTATAAATCAAACTCAATTAATATTTATGGATTCAAAGCATTTTATGGAAATTATATTTATTTAGTGTTAAGAAATGTATTTCAGTGATTTACAAATGCTCGATTCATATATTGAATTATGAGGTATATACTATGGAAATGCACGAGTCAAAAATTACCTAAATAGTAATATAAATAACTTTCCTTATGCTCATAATTGCCAAATAACAAACAGAAAATGAAATATCATTATTTACCATTTAACAAACCTTTGCAAACCCTCTTCAAGCCGTCCATACAAAAATTGATATCTATATATATATAAAATTGTAACCTCTGTCTGTACATTGATTTTTTTCTCAAAATTTCAAGATAACTTTTCGTTTCACATGTCATAGACACCATAACTGCATTTTGTTTCTTTCGTGTATGTTTGTTTGTTTGTTTGTTTGTTACCTTTTCACGCATAAACGGCTGAACCGAATTTTATGAAACTTGGTATGTATATTACTACTTGCCCAACTTAGACTTTAGGCTATACTAATATTGTCTAAGACAAATAGGAGTGGGGGTTATAAGGGAAGCCTGAAATTAAAAATAGCGATATTTCGTTTCCTAATGCTTTTTCAGCAAATATGCCCATAACAAAAGTTGTTTATGTTGTAATTTAGAGTAACTTTTGTTATATGCACTTTTGCCGTATACGGAAGTATAAATGAGTTATACGCTAAAATCTATATCGGGAGGCCACAATTTTATTTGGCACAAAAGACTCAACCGAACTAAACCAAACTCGGTATGTGAATTAGCACTAACGCCTTCCTTATAATAAGCCATACTAACATTTCTAGGAACGGGCAGAAGTGGGGGTTATAAGGAAGGCCTGAAATTAATAATAGTGGTATTTCGTTTCCTATTGCATTTTCGACAAATATGCACATAAAAAAAGTTGTTTATTTTGTTATTTAGAGAAACTTTTTTTATATACACTATCGTCGTATACCGAAGTATAAAGGCGTTATACTCTAAAAATTAAAGCGGGAGTCAACAATTTTATTTGACAAAAAAGACTCAACCGAAATAAATAAAACTCGGTAAGTGTATTAGCACTAACGCTTTCATTATAACAAGTCATACCAACATTTCTAGGGACGGGCAGGAGTGGGGGTTGTAAGGGAGGCCTGAATTTAAAAAAAAACTGTATTTCGTTTTCTAATCGTTTTTCGGCAAATATGAACATAACAAAAGTTGTTTATTTTGTTATTTAGAGTAACTTTTGTCATATTCATTTCTATCTTTTAACAAAGTGTAAACGAGATATACACTATAAACTAAAGCGGCAGTCAACTATTTCATTGGGCGCTAACGATTGAACGGAACTTAACAGAACTCGGTATGTCAATTAGCATTAATTCTTCCATAATTATAAGCTATATTAAAATGTTTAGGTTAGAACGGGACTGGGGGTTATAAGGGAGGCCTGAAAAAAAAATTCGCGATATTTCATTGTCTATTAGTTTTTCGACAAACATGCACATAACAGAAATTGTTTACTTTGTTATTTAGATTAACTTTTTTTTTATTTATACATTTCTCCAGGAACTATGTGTGGAGCAAGTAATTTGTGTAGAAATATTGATATGCTCAACAATTCATTCCTATTTGAACTATCAGGTAACTCAGTTGTAAAAATTAATTCAAATCAATGTTAATATTTTGTCATTAATAGCTGAAATCTATGCATAATGCACAGGAGACGGGAAATATGATAATTTGGAGGACAGTGAAGACTTACATAAAAAATTAAGTTTATTATTAACAAATACCAACAACGGGTATTAACCCGTGCAGGTGATATTAACACTGGGACGGGTAAATGTCAAAATATTGTGCAAAGTAAAGCCTTGCCAAAAAAATACCATCACCATCCAGCCTCAAATGAATTCCCGGGCGAAGCCGGGTATCTGAGCTAGTAGCCTATAAAATGATATAGGGTATCGGTTATTCTCATTTTAGTCTTATCTAATTTGTTTATTATTCATAGTAAATTCATTAAAATGTTTTCTCGTGTTATACAGGGTTACATACACATACATGGTATATATGAATATATGAAACTATAAATGTTTAGAAAATTGTACACTATGGATTTCTCAAAAATGTCTATTACTGTTTCGCTTCATAGGAGAGAAATAGAGATAATAAATAATTTGAGGTTTTGGCGACTGTCCCAATTAAAAACCTAAACTAATGAACTAAATTTATATAAAAATGGGTTTGTAAATTACTGGTAATCCAACTTAAGATTTCATTAAATTTTTTATGCACGAATAGGAATGAGTGCTTTTTTAGAGTAAAAAGATACATTAGGTCGTTTCCAATTCTTTTCCTGTCATATTTCATTAAAAAGTTTCTTATTTTGTAATTTAGAGTATCCTGATTGCACTATTTTCGTGTGTCACGTAATAAGTAGCATTTAGACGGAAACGTACACAAACGTGAGTTTTTATATATTTTCCAGAATGCGTTGGAGTGGGGGCCCTGGGGGAGACTAGAAAGGGAAGAGCACTATTATTTCGCTTCCACGTTGGGGGGGGGCATAATTTAATTAACCAAAAAAAGTATTTGTTTTGTTATTTAGACCAATTCTTTTTTACATGTTTTTCATAAATATCTGATTCTTTTTACACATTCAAATAGCATAGCACTTAAGCTACAGCTAAATCACAATGAAATATCATTTCTATTATAACGAACAGAATGTAATTACTCATGAATCATTAATTGAAAATATCTGATATTATGACAAAAAAAAAAAAAAAAACGTTATCATTAACACTTTCAGATTAACTCGTGAATGCTGTACCTGTGGGTTTGATTGCCTATCTTTAGCAGAGGAACGTATTTTATATACTGAGAAAATAAAAACTCTAGTAATACTCTGCCTAGAATACTGCATTGCATTTATTTAGGTCCACCTTATGCTGCTATGGCTAATTGGGGCGGGTTAATTACAGGTTACTACACTTTTCTAGCTAGGGTGGGACTAAGGAATTTATTTAATGATTCGTCACTAAATAAATTTTTATTACCCAAGGTGGGAATCGAAGCCGCCACTGTAGGTTTACCACGCGAGATTAAAACCAACGTCTTCACTCACCCGGCCAACCTGAACAGGAATCAGGTTTAAGTTTGTAAAGAAGATGTTAAAAAAAATTAAAGGTTATTTTTCACGAACAACCACTGTGAGAACACTTAAATATTTTGTTAGATAAATATATTTCGAACATTGTAAGGTTGAGTGAGAAATGGAGTTCCGGCTGCACTCAAGAAGCGGGTCTCTAAATATTTCTTCAAATATCTATGGATCCAATCATGAGGTCTATTCAATTTTAGTATTTTTAGCAGACAGCTATTGAGGTCGTACTCAAGACGCGATTTTCGAAATGTTTCTTCAAATGTCCATCGATCCTACCTAGGAGATGACAAAAATGAGGTCCGTTCAAAACTGTATATATATATATATATATATATATATATATATATATATATATATATATATGTGTGTGTGTGTGTGTGTGTGTGTGTGTGTGTGTGTGTGTGTGTGTGTGTATGTATGTATATTTGTCTGTTACCGCTCTAGCGGTCGCAATTATTTTTTAATCGTTACCAAACTCGATATTTAGTCGTTTTATGTATAAAGAAAGATCAAGTTCGTTAACGCCTGAAATCGGAGCAGGGGGAGGGGGTGGAGGTTACAGGGGGAGATTTTCGAAATATCTCATTTACTATGCGTCGGATCAAAAACTTGTAACTTTTGAGCCTTCAGCAAACCCCCCCCCCCCAATTCTACTCATGTTACATATACAATACTTCGTAATATAATAAAGCATATTACTCGAAACTTAAATACAAAATATTGTAATCATGAGACCTTTATTATACGAGATACATGCAAATATGTTCTGGTGAACCCCCCCCCCCGCCGTTTTAAGTTCTTGAACTACTAGAATTTGATTCATGGAGATAAAAATTATTCTGATTCATTATAAATTACAGTACTAAATATAGTACATAGTTTTCAACAAAATTAATATCTTATTTTCTGATATATTTCAGTAATGGTTTTTCTTTCCGATGTGAGGTAGGCAGACTTGTTTGTTTACATTTCAGACGCTTCCGTCGGGAGATTTCTTATTATCGTTTCTATTTATTCACTTAATATTCACGGAGGTGTTTTGTTACCAGTATGTAGATTTATCTATTGCTAAACTTCAAGAGGGAAATCTGCTGAGTTTACGCATCCCCAGCATGGCGTACATTTTTTTTTTTAGGAATTTGAATGACAAGATGAATTCGCGACCAGATTGCTTACTTGTGTGATGAACTCGACATGCATTCCCCCGTATACCAAAAAGATCTGAAATGAGTTCTCCCCAGGAAGCTAACCTCCTTTGAAATACTAATCTCGAGCTCCTAGTCAGCCTGCCGAGGTGAAGTAGATAACATTATCAGTATGGGCTAAATATATCTAGCTTTGGCAAGTGTAGTGGTATTAAGAATGAAGAAAGAGGGTGTAGGAGGGCGATGGGCCATGAAATGGAAGAATAGTGCTTCCATTGACATCACTCAACTGCTACTGGTAAATTGATCTAGTTCCCTGCTCTCTGTTACACTCTTGTACTTCCAGTTTCAGCTGCCAGCGGTTCACTGTCAATCCTTGTCTACAGTTGGATATAAGCCCCCGAGCACCATTTTATCCCTTCATTCGATATTTTATTGTCAATTACTTTCTAATTCACGAGGAATACTTCAGTTAAATTAAATTATGGGTATGCATACTAAACGTAGGGATTTAGGCTTTACGAATTAAAGTAAATTAGAATGTCAAGATTTCTCATAATAATAGATGGCTAACTATTAATTTTTAGCTGTTAAATAATTCCTATAGAAAAAAGTTCGAACGCAGGGGCTGCGTAAACTAAGCAGATCTCCCACGTGAAGTTTTACAATAGAGAAATCTGCCCAAAAACAAGTGTAGTAAGTAGTAAGGGATCACTAAACTTATACACGAGGGACGAATAGTTACGAAAACGGCCGCCAGAGCTCTCTTCGGAAAGTACCAAACAGCTCACTCCTGCCGACCAATGCAGAATACAAATGCAAATATCTCGGTTAATACTCAAGATCCAGAATAAATGTATAGCACAATAATTATAGTACATTTAATTTGCAATAAGATTGATTCTATACAATTTTTGATCCGACGCATAATAACGGAGATATTTTGAGATATATATATATATATATATATATATATATATATATATATATATATATATATAAAATTTTGAACGGACCTCATTTTCGTCATCTCCTGGATAGGATCGATGGACAATTTTTCGAAACTCGCGTCATGAGTACGACCTCAATAGCTGATTTCCCTTAAGGGAAATCTGCTAAAAATGGCTTCTATTTATGATAAAATGTATACGGCAATAATTACTTTAAACAAGGAACATGACTTCCGTTATGTAAATATTTGCCAAAGAATATACTGAAAATAAAATATATGAGCTTTTAGCAGATTTCCCTTAAGGGAAATCAGCTATTGAGGTCGTACTCATGACACGAGTTTCGAAAAATTTCTTCAAATCTCCATCGATCCTACCCAGGAGATGACGAAAATGAGGTCCGTTCAAAATTTTATATATATATATATATATATATATATATATATATATATATTTGTCTGTTAACGCTCTAGCGGTCGCAATTTTTGTTTGATCGTTACGAAACTCGATATTTAACCGTTTTATGTAAAAAGACAGATCAAGTTCGTTAATGGCTGAAATCCTTCCAGAGGGAGGGGGGGTTTAGAGGGGGGATTTTCGAAAAATCGAAATATCTCCGTTATTATGCATCGGATCGAAAAATTATATAAAACCAATCTTATTGCAAATTAAATTTACTATAAATATTGTTATATGCACTTATTCTCTATCTTGAATATTAACCGAGATATTTGCATTTTTATGAAGTCTGTGGTCGGGTGTTGTTCGGCCGTTTTCGTAAGTCTCGGTCTGGCGGAAGCTTCTAACCTAACCTGTCGTTTCTAACCTTTCCTAGCCTTCGTTACTTTGTGAGATTTATGCATATACGTTCTGTTCATCCGCGCCCCCCCCCCCTTCTTTAGTTATTGGACTACTAAAATTTGAGTTATTAAAATATAAATTATTCTTACAATTCAGAAGCCGTTTCAGTTGGGAGTTTATTAAAATTAACTGAACGATTTCTCATTACCGTTTGTATTTACTTATGGTGGTGTTGTGTTACCAGTATGCAGATTTCTCTATTGCTAAACTTCACATGGGAAATCTGCTTAGTTTACGCAGCCCCTGCGTGACGGACTTTTGTTCATAACTCCTTTATAATTTCTATTCAAATCGTCTGAAAAAAAAACGTAATATAGCAAACAAAGTACTGGTTATTGGTAACAAATTTTATTCAATTTGACATGCACCGAATGCTTTCTAACACCAATGTGCTTTAAGTTATTCTAATCAAGATAATAGGTAATACATACAAAAGTACCGCTATGATTCTATTAGAACATAGAAGTTAGTTAAATAAACTTTATAACTAAAACAGATCGTGAGGTTACAAGTGATACACATTTAGTCAAAATATCTGATTTATTCAGATTTTTATTGCTTTTCGACAAGGAAAGGGAGATTTTCCTACAGGTGAAACCCAAAATCGTTAAGTTAATTTGATTTAATAACGTTAGTACCAGAATAGGTAAAAGAAAAAAAGAGTCCGTCACGCAGGGGCTGCGTAAACTAAGCAGATTTCCCACGTGAAGTTTTACAATAGAGAAATCTGCCTAATAACAACTGTAGTAGTAAGAAACCTCTAAACCTATTCAAAAGGGACGAATAGTTACAGAAACGGCCGCCAGAGCTCCCGGCGGAAAGTCCGAACATAGCCGACTCTTGCCGACCACACGTAGAATACAAATGCAAATATCTCGGTTAATATTCAAGATAGGGAATAAATGTATATAACAATATTTATGGTAAATATAATTTGCAATAAGATTGATTCTTTACAATTTTTCGATCCGACGTATAGTAATGGAGATATTTCGAATTTTCGAAAATCCTCCCCTCTAAACCCCCCCCTCCCACTGGTCCGATTTCAGCCGTTAACGAACTTGATCTTTCTTTTTACATAAAACGACGAAATATCGAGTTTGGTAACGATCAAACAAAAATTGCGAGCTAGAGCGGTAACAGACATATATATATATATATATATATATATATATATATATATATATATATATATATATACTAGCTCAAATACCCGGCTTCGCTCGGGAATTCATTTGAGGCTGAATGGTGATGGTAAATTTTTGGCTAGGCTTTATTTTGCACAATATTTTGACATTTACCCTTCCCATTGTTTAGGGGTAACACCCGTCGTTTCTGGGGAATTGTTAATAATCAAATTAATTTTTGTGTAAGACTTCACTGTCCTGCATATTGTCATATTTCCCGTTTCCTGTGCATTATACATAGATTTGAATTATTAAGGAGAAAATATTGACATACATTTGAATTATTTTTTTCAGGTGATGTACCTGGTAGTTGATATTGAAAAGAAGTGTTGAGCAAATTTCTCTAAATAACAAAATAAACAACTTTTGTTATGTGCATATTTGCCGAAACCCCCAATAGGAAATCACTGTTATTAATTTCAGGCCTCCCTTATAGCCCCCACTCCTGCCCGTCCCTAGAAATGTTAGTATGGCTTATTATAACGAAGGCATTAGTGCTAATACACATACCAAGTGTTTTATTTAGTTCGGTTGAGTCTTTTGTGCCAAATAAAATTGTTGACTCCCGCTTTAATTTTTAGCGTATAACGCCTTTATTCTTCCATATACGTCAAAAGTGCATATAACAAAAGTTACTCTAAATAACAAAATAAACAACTTTTTTTATGTGCATATTTGCTGAAAAAACAATAGGAAACGAAATATCGCTATTTTTAATTTCAGGCCTCCCTTAAAACCCCCACTCCTGCCCGTCCCTAGAATTGTTAGTATGGCTTATTATAATGAAGGCATTAGTACTAATTCACATACCGAGTTTGGTTTAGTTCGGTTGAGTCTTTTGTGCCAAATAAAATTGTGGTTTCCCGCTATAGTTTTTAGCGTATAACGCATTTATACTTCCGTATACGGCAAAAGTGCATATAACAAAAGTTACTCTAAATAACACAATAAACAACTTTTGTTATGTGCATATTTGCTGAAAAAGCACTAGGAAACGAAATATCGCTATTTTTAATTTCAGGCCTCCCTTATAACCCCCACTCCTATTCGTCTCAGAGAATATTAATATAGCCTAAAGTCTAAGTTGGGTTAGTAGTAATACACATACCAAGTTTCATAAAATTCGGTTCAGCCGTTTATGCGTGAAAAGGTAACAAACAAACAAACAAATAAACAAACAAACAAACAGACACCAAAGAAACAAAATGCAGTTATGGTGTCTATGACATGTGAAACGAAAAGTTATCGTGAAATTTCGCGAAAAAAAAATCAATGAACAGACAGAGGTTACAATTTTATATATATATATATATATATATATATATATATATATATATATATATATATATAACAGACCTCATTTTCGTCATCTACTAGGTAAGATCAATGGACATTTGAAGAAAAATTTCAAAAATTCCGTCATGAGTACAACCTCAATAGCTGATTTCTCTTAAGGGAAATCTGCTAAAATGGTGGAACAGCTTTTTCTTAAAACCATGTTTTTTGACTTAGTGTGCTTCGCATATAACCTCACGATATAATCACGCACAACGCATAGGGCTACAAGGAATAAGGCATTAGAAAAAGTGGGGAAGAGTCGAGAATACCATAATTGTTATAGCAGCATCTCTCAGTTGCTTGTTATTTATTTATTAACGTCCACTTTTTGCAACTAAGGCTAATTGAGTTGCTTGTTAAACATGAGAAAGGAATGGCAATGACCAATATGAGCATATATATTGCAAGTAAATTTTAATTAAGTAACAATTTTCGAACCGAACCAAAATATTGGAGATAAATATTTTTTTTAATTTTTTTCTTTTAGTTTTGCAATATATATATATATATATATATATATATATATATAGAGAGAGAGAGAGAGAGAGAGAGAGAGAGAGACAGAGACAGGTACACAGAGATGCAGGCCGACAGGCACAGAGAACTGCAGATAACTTACACTTGAAAAACAAGTTGTACACATCTAACTTTTAGTATGCGATAAAATTATGTTGATATAATTGCAAGTGTTTAAACATAAACAATGAGATAAGTATTTATTTATATATATATATATATATATATATATATATATATATATATATATATATATACATTTATAGTAGAAAAAAAATCTATAATATGTTTAAATTGTGCCGATACAATCAGTGCATCCAATAAAGCTGAAAAAGTGGCCACCACTGAGGCCCTAAAGGGGTAAAATTATGAGGCGGTAGGTAAAATTAAGGGCCAGATACGGGTTATATTGACCCTGACCGAACTCGTCCCTTCCATCGATCTACTCGTTCAGGAACCAAACACAAATACACCTCTACTACAAACGCCGGTCTCTAAGCATTCCCCACTCCCCATGTGTCTCTCATTAGGCGCAGAATAAAATCAATAATGAATTAGTCGGGAGGTGTCTTCTAGGTTACCTTTAAAGCAGAAAGCCATTCCAAATCAAATTATTTCTTTAGCATGAAGGCTAATATCTCATCTTCAGTGTTGAAAAAGGACTGACTCCACTTGGAGGTTTGCCATGTTTTTCATTTTGTCATGTTTTATTGTTTACAAATGCCAAATGCTAACAGAAAATAATTTTAACTATATAATAAAACTCAATACAATAGCAATAAACATATTTAAAATGGGATATAGAATAGGAATAACAGATATCCAGGACTATTTAAATATGCTATTAATTGTAAAGCGTAAGATTCATTAACCAAACATAAAATACACTCGATCACGCCCATGCGTAGCCTCTAGAAAAGCCCAATTAAAAAAATTCACAAATATATAATATTATATATACGTATGTATTTACACACACACACACACATTTTCTGTGCCACTGAGGAACTAAGAGGTGAGTTAGCCCGACATTCCAGTCCAGAGGCATCTTTACAGTGTTCTAGCAAGTTGTAGACTAACTGCCGTATCAGCCAACCCCTGCCTCTGAAAATAGGCAATAGTTTGTAAAATATCTAAACATCCTCACGACTTTCATTTTGTTTAAATTATTCTGAAAGTGGAGTATAGCTATTTCCACGTCCATTTTTTTGTCTTTTTGTTCATTTCAACCCCCTTCCTCAATAAGGAGGAACCGATTGTCCTTTGTGCCGTTTAGATTTCCCTTGAGGGAAATCAGCTATTGAGGTTGTTACTCATGACGCGATTTTTGAAAAAATTCCTCAAATGTCCATGGATCCTATCCAGGAGATGACGAAAATGAGGTCCGTTCAAAATTATATATATATCTGTTAACGCTCAAGAGGGTTTGAGCGTTGAGGGTTTGTTGGGGGGGGGGGCGTTTGATCGTTACCAAACTCCGTATTTAATCGTTTTATGTAAAAAGGAAGATCAAGTTCGTTAATGGCTGAAATCGGACAAGTGGGGGGGGGGCTTTGAAAATTCAAAATATCCCCTTTACTATACGTATCGAAATATTGTAAAGAACCACTCTTATTGCAAATGAAATTATCTATAAATATTGGTCAATACATATATTCTGTATCATGAATATTAATCGATATATTTGGATTTTATAGTTTTCCGCTTTCAGTAAACCCCCACTCCTACTCATGTCAGATTAACAATAAGCTGTTATATCATGAACCTCTTGATTACAAGGTTAAATAATGAATATTGTTCTCATTGAACTTTTACTTTGTGAGATATATGCAAATACGTTCTGTTGATCCCCCTTTTTTTGTTCTCGGATTACTAAAATTTAAGCAATTGAGATTAAAATTATTCTGATTCATTACAAATTACAGCATTAGCTATAGTAAATAGTTTTTAATAAAATTAATATGTTATATTAAGATATATATCATTAATGGTTTTTATTTCCGGTCTAGAAACTAGGTAGGCTGGACTGATTGTTAATAACGGAAAGATTTCTCATTACCGTTTTTATTTTTTTACTTAATATTCGCGGTGGTGTTACCAGTATGTATATTTATCTATTGTAAACCTTTGCATGGGAAATCTGCTTAGTTTACGCATCCCCTGTGTGATGGACGTTTTTCTAGGATGAACTCCGAGATGTCATTTTGGAAGAGCTCCATAGTAAGTGGGGCTCAGGATAGCCTTGTGAGCTAAGGCAAAGAGCTAAAGCTCAAGGTGAACACTGAGTCAACCGTTCCATTCGCAACTAATACAGGAAACTAAATAAGAGCAAAGCGCCACCCTGCTCAAATTAGAACAGTTAACTATACTTATCGCTATTAAGTGGCTTAGAAAAATTAAGTGGGCGGTCATTTAAAAATAAAAATAATTGTAAATAGCCCCCTCCACTCTACAAGCCAACACAATTAATTACTTTCCTCAACATTAACCATTGTCAAAAATGTTTCCATCTTGAAACAGGATAAGTAATAACAATGTAACACCTCTAACCTGAAAAATGTACGTAGGATGTTAATATAAAACCGAAAATATTTTTAGGCTACACGTTTTTTTCTCCACATTCATTTCTTATATTTAAAATTCAAGACATTTTTGTTCAACATTATATTTTTACACCGATTTTTTTTATTATTTATGTCCATAAAACACTGTCATGTCATTTTTGGATAAGGAGTACATTGACACTGAGCAAATAAATATGATGTACTTTTTAAAGATATAACACTATCCAGACCACCCATTATTTCTAACTATTAGCCAATCAATTACCTCTAAATTTATTTTTGTTTTCAAAATATACTAGGTTATCAAATAATAAACTAATATTGAGCTATACAAGTGATAATTAAATTTCAAAAAATGTAATTTTTAATTTGTTTTTAGACATTCATTCTGTTTTTTTTATTACTAGACGTGATGGAGCCACAAACACAAATCCCAACTTTCTGCTGTAGTGCTCAATATACAGTTACAAATTTAAATAATAACTATAAAGCACCCAATGATGCAAATCCTTTCAATTTTAAAACTCAAATTAATTCCGTTTAAAATACAAGTTAAATTTTATAGCAGCAATAGTACTTACTAATTTTCTATTTCTATTAAAATATGCTTGCATGCTATAACAGCAACGACTAGGTGGAATATTTGACAACCAAGAAGCGAAAATGCAGTTAATAGAAGAGTTGGTAGCATTATCGTTTAGTTTTTCTGTAAATTCATTATAATTCTTAACGCTGTAAAGGGCGGGGGGGGGGCGAAATTGGTGACTTAAAAATATAAGGTAGACATGGTTTTGCTAGCTTCTCTCTGGGCACTTGTCGGAAAGAATTATTCCACCTTTTGTATACTTTTGACGTCAGTATAACGCTCGTAGATGATGATTCATCTCAATTAGGGATTCAGTTTCTTCGAGTTTATGTGTTAGTTTAGTTTTTTTTTTTTTTTGCAATGTGAACCTCTCCACTCTAAGGTGGTTACCCCTCCTCACCCCTCAAAACTTACTATGTCGTTTTTTCTATTTTTTTTAACATATCTTAATAGTAAATATTTACTGTTTTAATTGTATTTATTCTGTTTAGATAAATCATGAAAATATCAAGTGAATACAAAACCACCCAGAAAAAAAAATTCGGAATAGAATGAATTGCAAATGGCATTCGTTGAAACATCAAAGGCATGTACAACTTTTATTCATCATTTTGAAAACATATTCACCAATTTCCGTCTAATTTAATGAAACTTTCATTAATAAATGTAGTGTTTCGGGCACATATGATTGGCTATTGGAATGTAAACATATCAAGGAACAACTGCATTATTGGCTATAGTGTTACGAGTTTTTTGAAATATGTTCTACTGTTGTAATGACAAGGTTTGATGTTTCCTTGAATATGATAATTTTGCTTCAATGAATTTATATTTATTACTAGCCATGTAACGAGTCCGGTTGAAATAGAAAATGTTTCCCGTGTAAATATAAAGATTGTATGCACAAAATCATCCCACATATAATCTTCCATCAACATGTGTGTTACCTTAGAAAAACTAAAATCAATTCTATATTTATTTAGACCTATTAAACAAAATTTGAGGGGAAAAAAATCAATTTTGTTAATCGATGACATGGGAATTACCATCAAACATCAAACTGAATAGAAAATTGTAAACTTACTTTGTAAAAAAAAGTTGATTACACCCCTGAGGCTGTGTCAGAGTATACCTGGAAAAAAATATAAACACTTTAAATTAGTAAGCTAGTATAAAGCAAAAAAAAAAAAAAAGAAACAAATTAACCATAGTTAGCTAAATATTTTTTTATTTGAAGAGGCCTATTTTCCCAAAAGTAGCTACCCAAGAGCTTCCACACTTACTCTAGTCTAAAAGATTTTTCTAAAACTTTTTTGCTATGTTTAAAATGAAAAATGTTTGTGTTTAACGTTATTATCCACTCCACCCACATTTCTGGGTTGCTAATTAAGATCACTTCCGAGTGCCAGAAGAAGAACAAGTATGCGAGAAAGATACTATTTAAACAAAACATAAAACACTCATTTATTAACTATCTTTAGAAGGAAAACCTCCAAAATCAGGGTCAGCAGTGAATCAGGGAAGTTGATGGAGGGGGGGGGGCGAAAGTTTACTGAGAGAGAACCAGAGTAGTTTTCAAAAGCTTTTAGAAGGCTCGAGAAGAGGCAATTAGGTGGATGTTTAGAAAAACATTGAGTCAAATAACGGCAGAGATGTAGTAGCAGATGCAACACCCAGCTGATGGACTAGTATATGGATCTGTGTTATCTAGATTGGTAGGCTGCGGCAGTTGAATCGGTTGGCATGACTGGTACCCGTCGGACAGTTCAAGAAGATGCAGGAAGAGAACAAGCCCAACGGAGGCTCAAAGTCCAAGAACATCCGGTTGGACCCGCGATGGAATTGGAAAGTTGGAAATAATTGTGTACAAAATACACATAACTCCTTTGTCGCTACTAACTACTGTTAACAAAGTTATTTATTGAATTGAAATATAAACTATTGTATTATTATTATTATATACGAAAGTATACAATGCACAAAATTATGCGGAGAGATGTTAAGTGGCAAGCATTTCCTATATTCTCGCATGAATAATATACTCCGTAAAACAATTTTAGTTCGAATTCATACACATGGCATCTGCAAAACAGGTATTACCACCATATTTTACTTTAGTTAAAAAATGTTGTAAAACAAATGAATCAAATCAAATTAAGGCTCTTCCAGGAAAATTGATATCGTATACAAGGAACATAAAAGTAAATATTTTTAGCACCAATTGATTTTAAACTCTAAATTTTGCATATCTAGGAATTATTGATGATTTATGTTGGAATAGCTGGAAATGGACCCATTACAGTCTTATGGGCAACTGCCCGTCAAGAAGATAGCTTAACTAAGCAGAATTCCTACGTCCAATATGACAATCAATATGGTCGATATTTTACTAATTTATTAATCGCGATTCCACACCAAGAAGCGAGAATGAAACGACAAGTTCTTCCTTTACTAAAGTACGATATACTGAAACAAAAACATGTATTATCTAGTAGTAATTATAGCAAAGATGTGAAATTCGAAGAAGACCTGCCGATAGAAGTCAGGAAAATTCGAAGCCAGTTACATCCTTTTTTGCTTGAACAATAGAAGCTGGGGAAAAAAAGTCATCATGATACATGATAAATTACTAATAGAGGGAAAACTTCTCTCCCTTGAAGAGCTACAAACTTTGGAGACTGAAAGGAACAAGAGAGAAAGAAGAGAAGAGATCTTGCCCCAAATGGGAGAAGGAAACAGTATTATGATCAGTTCACTTGGAAGGAAACTACATAAAACAGACAGAAGCCGCAGTCATAGTATACAAACATATTATCAGATGAAACCACAGGCCCAAATACAAGTACAGAAGAGGAGGATAGCCGATATGACAAAAACACTTCATAGCAAACAAAGGTCTTAACACGGAGGGCTAAGAAAACACTTAATATTTGTACTCTGAATACAAGAACTTTGATTGGAGAGAATATCGTATCATTCTGGTGATGGGTGAAGAAGAAAAAGAAAATAAAAAAAATGATCTATTAAAAGAAGAAGAAATTAAAATAACTACTTTAAATAGAAAAATAAAGGTTTCGATGAAAAAGGATTTAGTAACATATATGGAGAAAATTATTAATGAAGTCCTCTTAAAGTCCACTTCTATTAAAGAAATCAAGCAACAGCGAAAGCAGATGGTCGACCTCTCTTGGAGACCAATATGGGAGAAACATAACAGATCGACGAAAACTGATCCTGGAGATCACCAAGTACTTCAGGAATCTATATGACTGTGAGGACTAATGAGCTACATTAAAAAGGGAAGGAAAATATCTAGAAGAGGAAATACCAGAAATAATTAAAAATAAAATAAAAAACTTTCCGGTCCAGATGGCATAAGAAAAAGTCTCTAAAAGCAGAAGGTATCCACCTAGCCAAAGAATTATCCAAGGTTAACGGTAACTTGATTGTGGAGAAAGAGGAGATTCCAGAACAATGGAAAACATCTAAAGTGATCCTACTCCATAAAAAGGGAAATAGAAATAACATTGATAAATACAAACTCACTCTGTCTGTATATCAATCTTCAACAATTGCTAAAATCTTTCCTAATAATACCCTCAATAAACGCCTAACATCAAAAATTATGGACTTAATTGGCATAGAGACGGCAGGATTTTGGAAGGGGTTTTTCCGTGACCGATCATTTCCAAAATAAAAATCAATTAATAAAAAAGTCGCTAGAATACAATTTTTCAGTAAACCCATGCTTTGTGGATTTTTAAAACCTTCGACAGTAATTTTCATATCAGCATATACTAAGTCATAAGGGATATAGAACTAGAGGGAAAATGCATATGTCTAATTATGGAGCTTTATAAGTCAGATGCTTTCATTGAAATGGAAAGAAAGGGCCCATACTTCCCCATGAAAAGAGAAGTGAGACAAGGCGACCCACTTTCACCAACATTATTTATTTTAGTTTTAGAAATGATCTTCTGGGGCATTTGTTGGCAAAAGGAAGGCATAAAAATAAATGGAAAATAGCTTAATTGACTCCGTATTGCAGAAGATGTGGTTTTAATTGCGAAAACCTCAGAGGAGGTAATACCTGTGATTGCTCTACTACAGATTTATGTAAGGAAGTAGGTTTGACATAGAATTTCAGTAAAACAAAGATAATGACAAATAGGGAGAACGGTCCCATATCAGTAGGAAGCACTCATGTCATATTAACAATAAGCTGTTATTCTAAGTTTAAATACCAAATATTGTTTCTATTGGACCTTTGGAATGTAAGATACATGCAAATTCGTTGTGCGATGACTGTGCAAATTCATCATTGAATAATCTTCTATTGCCCAGGTGAGAATCGAACTTACATGAGCATTAATAAAGTTAATGTAAAGTAGGAAAACACGCATTCTATGTTAATAAGAAAATATAAATAACAGCTTCAAGAAAGAAAGAAATCTAATTCCAGAAAAAAATCAAATACAACCAGAGTTAAAAATAGTTAAAGAAAATAATAAAACATTAAGAAAAGATAAATCACCACAATAACAGTAATTATAGTTAATAAAAATCTCAATGGGCCGTTTTATAGGTAAACCAACTGCAAGAAGTATCTTTGTTGATAAACTGAACGTTCATTTTTGAGATCATAAAAGTATAATTGAAAAAAATGTCCCAATAAAATAACACCAAGTAATCTAAAATAAAGTACGATCAATTTACAAGAAGGAAAAATTTATAACATGGTAAAATGCTAATTAAATAAAAGAAAAGAAAAATTAAACTTATTAATTTTACTTTGGTATAATGTAATAAATTGTTATCATTCATTATAACTATACATATAAAGTAAATTGCAATAGGTGCAACGTGAATAATAATAAAAAATATAATGGAACAATACGTCTTTATAACTTCTCGCTGACTAATGGAATAAATGCTAGCAGAAGGTCATATCGTAAACAAGACACTCACGTATTATCTCTCACTCCACGTTATTAAAAACTTTTAACTTAAAAGGTCAGTCACCTGTCTCACATCAAGAAAGGATGAGATAGATTCCTTCTATAAATGAATGATGGAATTATAATTTCCTATCTCTCTATGGTTGTTAACTAAGTAGACACCAAGAAATCATTTTATTTATTTTTTTAAATTTCTTAGGTTGCTTTCATGATTTGTGAAAATTGTTTAAGGTGGTTTATTTTATGTGAAGTAGCAACATTTTGAATTACACCCAGTTATTAAGCGATATTTTTCCTCCATAAAAATTCTGTTCCACACAAATCACAAAAATTTAAAGTGTCAAGGAAGTCTGTTGTAGTATTACAAGCGAGAAATCTGGTGTTTTTTTTTTTACAATGTCCCAGTGAGTTGGACTCATATATCATGCCGATCCCTCCATCTGCTTAATAAAGTGGCTACTATAGTTCTTGTCCTGTGTTTTTTTTATCTTCACATAACTCTTTCATGTGCATGTCTTGTGTACATTTGTCATACCAGTATTCCTGAGTATCATGGTATCATATCAGAATATCGGCGTTAAAATAGATGATTTTATTATTGATTGCTGAACCTTCAAGATGAGAAACATTGCGATATTTACCAATGGGTACCTTCTATTGTCAATAAATAGTTTTTCAAAATGAACATATATTGCATTTGGCAACTATTTTAACCTGAATTAACTTCACATTAAAAGTAATATTCAACGGAAAATGTAAGACATTCCACCAGATTAAAAATATTTTTTCCACCAAATCATCTAGCCGTAATGTCATTTTTTTTCAATGACACATTCAATTAGTTTTACGATTGCATTATTATTATAATACACGCAAACGCTATTTGTCTTTATATCCTTTTCTTAAATGAATGGAGCTATGCTAAATTAGTTTAGCTGTTTTGAGAATAGAGAATGCAGTCATTTTAAATTGAATGGTGTGGATAAAACGAATGAAGAGACATAAAAAGTAAAATGAGGAAATATAAAAAGTAAATAAACCAAGAGTTTATCTCGAGGTTACTCTGGGCGCAAGGACATAAAAATCTCTATCACCTAAACGGGGGAAGGTAATATCCCCAGAGTAATATGAACCTTTGAGTTGCAACCTTCCCCTCTCCTGGCCAATTATTTCTCCTTAGACCTCGATGGAGCAAGGCGCAAAGTTTATTAAGAAGTGCAAAATTATAGTTAGCATTAGTTTATGCAGACTGTTGATAGCCAGGGCACAGAGGCATCTCCCTCTAACAATACTGCTTTTGGTTCAATTTTTCTTGATGCCTTTGTTGTTAGATAGCCTTACGCATAAGAGAAAGGGAAAACGATAAATTTCCTTTGTTACCCTCTCCCTCTACTTAGAACAACAGCTCATCAAGTTTCTTCTTATAATAGAAGTTCAACATATTCTTCCTGTTGTTTGAAATTTCGCTCTCAATCATTTAGGTGGTTTCTGTAGAATGTAATAGATTCGCAAAACTTTAATGATTAGAATTTTTTGTAGATATTTCATCAGTCTTAAAATAATAATAATAATAAAAGCTATTTCAATTAAAATTAGAAAATTTCAATTTGTCTTTCAAAATTTATTTTAAGTAAAGAATTCCCACTTTTGGAAAATTCTTCAGGGAGAACTGGTTGTGGTCCCTTCTATGTAAAAGATGAGACTGGCTTGTTAAGATGTTAATTATAAAAGGCGAGTTATTAAGCAGGTTTGAATGGGGATGATAACGACTCGGTGAAAGGGGGAGGGGGCTAAAAACTTATTAAAGGAACTTTATTGGGCCGAGCCAAAAGACCAGCCCAACCCCTTCACTTGCTAATACGCCTGTCTTCACTCCTATTCAAAAGAAAAAATTACATTTAAGAGAATTTCGGAATGAAACTGTGTATGTCAAGTGACACCTAAGAATTTAATTGTGGAATTTGAGTTTAAAAAACATCCGTCACGCAGAAACTGCGTAAGTAAGGAGATTTCCTACGTCCAGGTATGACACTCTAATGATTTTCGTCTGCACATGTATTTTTAATTGAAAAGTAAATATCTGTTGAGTAAAAGAGGGGGGTTTACTGAAGGATGAAAACAAGAAAGTACGAATAATTTATTTAATATTTATGATATGAAGAAATGTATAGAACAACGGTTGTAAGATTGTTGCTAATGAGTAGGGGGTAGAGATTTACTGAAAACTAATAAAATAAAAATAAAAAAATAAATAAATAAAAAAAAAAATCAAATCTCAGTCAATATTCAAGATAGTTAGAAACAACATTTAAAGAATATTAAAATTGCAATAAGATTGTCAATTCTCCATCTAAAGAGAACTGAGATATTTCTTTCTTACTCCTTAAAGAATGGGTTTTTCTTTTTCATAATACTCGTATAGCGGTACTCTGACCAGTCTATGAACAAGTCTGCACAGAGAGAACTCGCCGGACAGCCCATAAACAACCCACTGTTCGAATTATAAAACTTATCCTGGAATACAAAATAACTTTGGCTGAGTATTACTTTAAATAAATCCATGCAAGTTCATCGACAGGAGCTAGATTTCATATATATTCATATAGGAACTAGTATGAGGTGTATGCCACGGGTGTTGCATCGGCCAAACAGAAAGAAAGATATATACACGTTGTAGAGAATATAAAAATCACTCGGAATCGGAATTTTTCTACCACCAAGAAGGCCATAGTGAAGCTGCTCATGAAGTGTGGGTATTACACGAGGCCAGAAAGGGTAGAAAACTAAGTTTTTAGAAGACCGGGAGATTGAAATGAACAAGAAACGTATTGGTGATCGCTCTTTGAATAAGAAGACCGATTGCTACAAGTCTACAATGGTGGGGGTACTGGACCTCGATCTAATCTCCCGTGTACCAGCCAGTCACTCGCTGTCTTTCCCAATGCAAGTAAGTCAGTATATATTCTCTAGCCTTGCCCCAATAGATCTGTCGCCCTCAGTATTTTATTTTAAAATTTGACTTAGGTTTATTTATATTTACATTATTTAGATATTTATTTTTGTGTTTTTATTTATTGATACATTCTTTTTTATAGTCTTGTTATAGTGTATATCGATTTTAGTGATGTCGTTTTTACGTGTAGCTCTGAAGATAGAAACAACAGAGTTTCAAACTGCTTAGCGCAGAAATAAAAATACTTGTGAAGAATTGGACGTGTGCTTCTCTCCATGTATATCTCTATTAGTATTTGGAGTCATAGCATGGCGGTCTGAGGTAATTCATATTTTGAGAACTCCTCACTTTAGACGCAGAACTTATTGGTCCTTTTCGAACCAGTGGCAATCCAATCTTAGACATTCGATCCTGAACATGTAGATATATCAGGTTTTATTTTCGGATTCTTAAAACATCCTAGAGAGGGCAATCCTTGGTTGATCTACTAATGCATATCTGTTAAACCAGCACTGTTACAAGTGTGTATTTGTGTTGATATTGTCCTCACACTCCAAGTAGGACAGGTAAATTTTTCTTCTACTTATCGGCCTATCACTTCTCTTACAGTTGATAGTTTGTCCTAGCATCCTCTATATCAGGTAAGAAAAACACCTCGTTCCTTCACTGTTGTTTATTCGTTGCGACAAAGCGCTTACAGAGCATACGCTCTATCATCAGTGCCCTGCTCTTCAAAAAGATGTGACTGGAACAAAGGATTCCCTGTGACTCCTCTAGTTCGCAGTTCTATGCATTTTTCCTCATTCATATTTATGACACTTTATTTATTCTTTTATTAATGATGGCTACATCTTTTAGATTTATTTAAAAATGTTTTCTGTCTATTAATTGGATTGCACTTTACATAAAAGTTGAATAAATTGTACAAAATCAAATGTCTGTAGGGGTGGGGATTTACGCCGCTATATATGTATGACGTTGTGTGTAAACCACGTACACACTAACACAGGCTAATGTACAAGCACATCTCTCTAGTGGCCGAAATATTTCTTTGATGGTTACGGAACTCGATATTTTAATATTTAATTAAAATTTGTAGAATTTTCCGTTATTTCCCATCGCTTAGAAAAGTACTTACGATATGACTAATTTTTGTTAAAGAGCAAAATAGTGATATAGTTAGTACTTTCATTCTAAAATGATTGTTCTATAGGTAATTTTTATTTTTGTTTGTCAAAACAAACAGAGTTTGTCAGTTACGAAAATTAAAGATTAAGCTATAACCACATTTATCATTGAAAAGTCATTGGTCTTATTTACACACGGTTCAAACTAAGAGAGAAGCAGTGAATATCATAAGAGTTTGTGTTAATACAGCAAACATGGGAAATCCGTTAATTTTACCCTGCCCCTGCGAACTGTACTTTATTGAATCCGCCCTGGCTTATCCAGAGAACTGATGAGTACAGATGGTGCAGCTAACTCATAGAAGATTTAGCTGTAGAGATGAAAGGGTACGAGGGTAAAGTAGTAAAAAATTTCTATCTCTGGCAAACTGTTCAACTTCTGACAGGAGTGTCAAACTTAGTGAAACTCTTTAAGACATTCAAGCTACTTTTTTATCTATTATTCAGATAAATGTTTTGGACCGTCAGCCTGGGATATAAATCCCTTTGATGCACTGACGCTGTATATCCCTTTCTGTTTGTGTAAGAATAAAATAAATCTCTTATGAAGGCTTTATTATTAACTGTATCTGAATGAGTCTATTTCTGAATTTGATTTTTATGTGAATACAAACAATTCGCCTTATCTCGTCCAGCTCTTCTAGCTAATCAGCATTGAATTTCAACATTAGGAATCCTAAACTACCAACTATAGAGACGACCTGTTCAAATATACAACTGCCCAAAGTGTTCTCAGGTGATACAGTCTCCACATATACACAAACGGATAATTAATTTACGCATAAAATTATATATTTATATCTGATTTTTTTGTTTCATTATGGATTTTGTTTACTCTTCAAAAGAAACATTAATTAAATGAAAAGATTGAGAGAGAAGCTTTTAGTGAATTTTACTGCCACAAGTAATAATTCCAAATCCTCGTTTAAACTCTTATATAAAGCTTGAGGACAAGACCGGTATATATTGTTCCAAGAGCAAGGTAACTTGTTAATATTGGTATCACTCATATTGCATCAAGAAGGATGCCTACTTATTGGCCACATTTATTATCAGATTTCCCATAAGGAAAATCAGCTACTGAGGTCGTAGTTATGACGCTAGTTTCGAAACAATTCTTTAAATGTTCATCGATCCTACCCAGAAGATGACGAAAATGAGGTCCGTTCAAAATTATATATACACTAGCTAAGGTACCCGGAGATGCCCGGGAAATTGTTGACTGACTAATGATGGTATTCTTATTGCAAGACTTCAATGTGTACAAATACACTTCCCTCCACGACGTAATGTCTTTCCGAAATAGCCAATCCCAAAGGGTAAATTTTGGGTATTAATAGAATAGAAATTTTAGATATGAAGAATAAATAAAAATGTGTTCCTAATCTATCCCTCTACACTTTTTGACTCACTGTTTTTGAATAATTCAAACCATTATCATGAATAGCATTTATTACAATTAATTATCATCTATAATGAACATATTTCCTTTCAAAACCCAATCCGAGCACATATAGTTTAAGCATAGTTTAGCACGTAAGGTTATATTAGTAATAGTAGGTCTCAGTGGAAATCACTTCCCGTAATACCAGCATTTGACAGGAAATAAGTAAACTCAATTAACTATATTAGCCTCCCGTCTATTTCCGCTCTCGCATTAGAGTTATCAACATTCTTCTCCTTAAATTATTGATTCAAAATATTATTGTAGTAATTTATTTACCTGATGGAATTAAATAATAGTGTTACCCTAAAAATAATTTCATTTATATTCAAAAATCTAGTCTAGAGGAAGAGATCGTAGCCGTCCCTGCAACCTAAGTAATACATTAAACAAACATATCGAGTTTAAACGCATATTGTCTTTTGTCTTTATGTCATAACGTTTAATTGTTATGATAGTACATATTTGTCTCAATAACATTAAGTTATCGGAAATAAGATAATATATTACCAAAATAAAAGAGTTTGATTCCCTACTACTTCCGCTATCCTTGAGGAAATTCAGCATGATTTTGTTTAAATAATACATTATACAAATTAAATAATTGAAATGCTCTTATAGTTTAAATTTCTATTGGAAATAAATAACAAAGTTATTTCTAGGGAAAATAAATAAATGAGGGAGGGGCGGAGATTTATAATCTCACTAATCCGAATCATACTTAGAACTAAATAATCGAAATAGATAAGACTAAAACATAACATCATTTGTCATAATATGCCTATATTAAGTAATAATAAAATCGTTGACTCCCGCTACAGATTTAGCGTATATCCCGTATTTATTTCATTTTACAACAAAAGTGAATAAAATAAAAGTTGCTCTAAATAACAAAGTAAACAACTTATGTTGTGTGCACGTTTGCCGAAAAACAAATAGAAAATGAAATATCGCAAATTTTTACTTCAGGCCTCCCTTATAACTCCCACTCCACTTCGTACCTAAAAATTTTAATATAGCTAATAATCATAGAAGAATTAACGCTGTTCACATACCAAGTTTTGTTAAATTCGGTTCAACCGTTAGTGCCCAACAAAATTGTTAGCTCCCACTTTAGTTTTTAGTGTATATCTCGTTCATTTTTTGTTATATGACAAAAGTGAATATAACAAAAGTTACTTTAAATAACAAAATAAACAACTTTTGTCAGGTGCATATTTGCAGAAACCCCAATAGAAAACGAAATACTGCTATTTTTAAGTTCAGGCCTCCCTTACAACCCCCACTCCTGCCCGTCCCTAGAAATGTTGGTATGGCTTATGATAATTAAGGCGTCAGTACTAATATGCATAGCGAGTTTTATTTAGTTCGGTTGTCTTTTATGCCAAATAATATTGTTGACTCCCGCTATAATTTTTAGCGTATAAGGCATTTATACTTCGGTATACGACGAAAGTGTATATAACAAACGTTACTCTAAATAACAAAGTTAACAACTTTTCTTATGTGCATATATGCCGAAAAGTCAATAGAAAACGAAATATCGCTATTTTTAATTTCAGGCCTCCCTTATAACCCCCACTCCTGTTCGTCTCAGAGAAAATTAATATAGCCTAAAGTCTAAGTTGGGTTAGTAGTAATATACATACCAAGTTTCATAAAATTCGGTTCAGCCGTTTATGCGTGAAAAAGTAACAAACAAATAAACAAACAAACAAACAAACAAGCAAATAAACAAACAAACATACAAACACACACCAAAGAAACAAAATGCAGTTATGGTGTCTATGACATGTGAAACGAAAAGTTATCGTGAAATTTCGAGAAAAAAATCAATGTACAGACAGAGGTTACAATTTTATATATATATATATATATATATATATATATATATATATATATAGATTTGTCTTTTAACGCTCTAGTGGTCGTAATTTTTGCTTGATCATTGCCAAACTCGATATTTAAACGTTGTATGTAAAAATCTAGATCATGTTCGTTAATGGCTGAAATCGGTCCAGTTGGAGGGGGGTTTAGAGGGGAGGATTTTCGAAATATCTCCGTTACTATACATCGGATCGAAACATTGTATAGAATCAATCTTATTGCAAATTAAATTTACTATAAATATTTTAATATACCTTTGTTCTCTATCTCTAACCGATATATTTGCATTTTTCAGTTTTCAGCCTTCAGCAAACCCCCACTTCTGCTCATATTACATAAACAATACTCGGTTATGAAATAAACCACATCATTCGAAGCTTAATACCAAATATTGTTTTCAAGAGACATTTATAATACGAGATACATGCAAATATATTCTTTTGACCCCCCCCCCCGCTTCTTAAGTTTTTGGACTACTTACATTTGATGATTGAGACAAAAATTATCCTGATTCATTATAAATTACAGTACTAGATATAGTAAATAGTTTTCAATCAAATTAATACGTTATATTTAGATAAATTACAGTAATTGTGTTTCTTTCCAGTAAGAAGTTGGCGAATCTGGCTCGTAAATACTTTTCTTTCTTTGACGAATATATAATTTGGGCAATACTATAGGATCTAATATGAGAGAAACATTACTTTCCCCTTAACGGACGGTCATATCTCATGAAGTGTATATGACCACATCAAACACGTCCTATTTGAAATCTTACTTTAATGTAAGGTTGTACGTATCCTAAGACAGCGAGATATACTAATGTCCTAAGTTACTGACAGTGTTTCTTTTCTCTATATTGACAGATGCTTAGAATATGAGGTAGGAGTTCTACCTCGGTGCAGTGTCTACAGGTGGCCTGATTGCTGAAATTCCTACCAGGGTCAGGGCATACCAGAACTAAGTTTACATTCATTTTGATAGCCGTCGAAATTTCTGAAGGTCTTTCTTGTTCACCGTTGTAGTTCCTGAATGTAAGGAAGACTTATCCTTCTGAAGGAAGGGAAAAGTGTTTTTTTTTTAAGTTAATATTGTGTTGTAAGGTCCCTCAGTGTCTTTCTCAGTGATTTAAAGATTTATTAGAAATTCACATATTTTCCAATCAAATTTCTTCATTCTTCCGTTGCACCACTATCAACGAAAGGCTAAGGAGTTGTAGAAGTGTTTCACATTCAGTACAGTAAATAATGAACCTCTCGGGGTTGCTAATATCATTTTATCAAAAGTGCATACATATTAACACCGCTAATACCTGTTATGTGCAAATAAGCCGTGATTAAATTTCTGTGAATATATTATCAATATCTGTACCAAATGCCTACAATTTATTTCGGTTAAAATTTTTATTTCATCATTACCAACTGAAATCGATATTTAGATTTTATATAGGTAAGTATTACTAAAGGTCAAGATCGAATGTACCTGAAATCGGACCAGAAAGAAAGAGAGTTTTGAAAAGAGATGAAATATAAAATCATAATTATGTCTGTTATTATGCGTAGAATTGAAAAATGTTTTGCTATTAACATTCTTGACATAGTTGTTTCCTGTTATTGATGTCTTATTATTATTATTATGATTTTTATTTTTAGCAGATTTCCCTCGAGGGAAATCAGCTATCGAGGTCGTACTCATGACGCGATTTTCAAAAGTTTTCTACAAATTTCCATCGATCTTACGATCCTACCCAGGAGATGACGAAAATGAGGTCCGCTCAAAATTATATATATATTTGTATGTTAACGCTCTAGCGATCGTAATTTTTGCTTGATCGTTGCCAAACTCGATATTTAAACGTTGTATGTTATAAAAATTGTATAAAAATATAGGTCAAGTTCGTTAATGGCTGAAATCGGACCAGTGGGAGGGGGGGGTTTAGAGGGGAGGATTTTCGAAAATTTGAAATATCTCCGTTACTTTACATCGGATGGAAACATTGTATAGAATCAATCTTATTGCAAATTAAATTTACTATAAATACTGTATACACATTTATTCTCTATCTTGAATATTAATCGAAATATTTGCATTTTTATTAAGGGTGTGCGGCTAACGGACGAGATGAGATCGGCTAACTTCGGTTCTAGTCGTGAGTTTCCGCCAAAAGCTAGTTCGGCGGTTTTCATAATTGTTGGGCTGTCGTGAAATTTATCTATTGTAAAACTTCACGAGGGAAATCTGCTTAATCCCCCCCCCCTGCGTGGTGGACTTTAATTTATTAACATTCATATTTTGCTACTATGGCTAAAAACTTGAACATTAAGGGTGGAGCCTTCCGCTCAACACTGAAAGTCTCTTGACCAATTTTCAACTCTTGATTAACGGAGATGAGTGTGACATGATGCGTTCCATTTCAGAGCGATCAATTTGCTTTTCAGTCTCCTCGACATTTTCAAATTGATCAAAGACATCTATTGTGCAAGTGGACGTGGGAAATCAAGTTTTAGAACATAGTTTTCGTAGCATGTTTTGTACATTTCTACCTTGTCGATGATATCTTCAGACTTTGGTTTGGTCTTACTAGTTAAACTTGAATTCAACTCATCTTTGAATAATGTTCCATGAAGTATCTGATTCTACATCACTACAACAGGCGATTCCAAGTATACAGTGAGATTTGAGCTTGAGGGCTCTCGAATTTTCATTAAAGTACTTCGGCATTTTATGGGTATTCGTGTGTGTGTGTGTGTGTGTGTGTGTGTGTGTGTGAGTGCGCGCGCGCGTGTTAGTGAGAGAATGTGTGTGTGTGTACATATGTGCAATACTTTAATCTGTAGTTACCAACTATTTTAAAGGTTGAAAATAGACGACGTTTAAAAAGGGGTAAAATGAATTAAAAAAACTCAACTAACCTGCGTACTCAATGAATTTCCTTCCGCCATGTTTTCAATAATAATATGTTAGGGCTAATTCACTAATAGCACACAGCATTTTAGTCTTATATTAATTTGGTTATCAAAAGACACAATTTTTTAGCTCCCCACTAAATCTTTTTTTTTATTTTATAAGCGCTAGTCGCATTCAGGAATTTACATTCCCATCTAAGGAGCTACTAACAATAAATAAGGGGTGTGGTGTAAAATGTTAAAAATGTACATAACAAGTTATGCATAAAAACTATTAATGAAACTACAGAACCTTTAACAATACCATATTTACTATTCCAAAATGTCCATTCGGGCACTAAGGCTTCTCATATTCAGGCTGGTCTCTGCCCCTTCTCTAGCTTGGATAAATCACTTCGAACTAGGTTCAGCCTGGTAGCAGGTCCTACGCTTTGACGGGAAACTGTAATCTCTTTTAATTTTAAGATAAATATACAAATTCTAATTTATTCTATTCTAAATAAATATTTTTATTCAATATGGCATAATTAAACCATTTTATTCCTAATGATTTTGTAGTTTTATTAATTGTTTTATTCTTGACTTGTGATTTACATTTTAAATTTTTGACCAAACTCCTTATTTATTGTAGTTTCATAGAACTGTCACCTTTAGAAGCAGTGTACACTCGAAATGCATGGGGAAAATGATCTTAGAATGTCCTAAACGAAATGTGTGATTTTATTGGTTCTTTTGATTTTATTGGTACTCTTAAAATTGTTTTTACCTAGAAGCGGAAACAAACTAGAAGTCAAACTAGAATATGTAGAAGATTAATTCTAATTATTAATTAATTTTAGAATATGAATGTAAATAACTTCACGGTAGTAATTTCATTCCATTTTTTAAAATTTTAAATGACAATGACAGAAATGCTATTTATTGTTTCTGTTTACAAATTCCAAAAGGAAACTTTTAAAATTAAAATTTATATTGAAAAGTTTCATAAAACAAAAACATACCATTTATCAATATTTTCAATCCAGAAATATATGTACAGTAATCCAAGAAACATTGCCAAATTAGCAAATAGGCTATTCACTTAAATTCATTGAACAATAATAGAACTATAAAGTTAAATATGTAGCTTATTTAATTCAGATAGCAAAATAGAATTAGGCCTAAAGTTTAAAGCGCCTAAGTTTCTATCAAAGGGACTTCCAATAGACATACTTCTCAGAGATTCACTCAAGTGCTTCTAACGCTATTGGTTATAATAGCATTTCTGCAAAAGTTATAACTGTTTTAAAGGTTTACCGAGGCCCAACACTACATGAATTCCTGAAACATACTTTGAAATAAATACTGACAGAGCCAGAAGTCAATAACTTCTCTCTCCACTTCCTAAACCATAGCTGAGTGAATAGTATCTAACAGCTGTGTATGATTTAATTCTACGGGTTAACGTAAAAATTGAAATCTGCAAAATTGAAATATACTGGCTTCGCCAAAAAAAGTAAAAACATCCATCCGTTTAGGTCTCTTAAACATAAATAACTGGTACTAATATCCTGGCTTTCTACCAATTCGATTCTTACTTCAGAATTGAGTGTGAAATGTGAGTGTGTTTTTCAGAGTGTAAAATGATGGCATATATGTACAAATTAAATATCGATAAGTGCTAAAGTCACTTTATTATTTATTACCATCTACTGCATCAACTACTGTCATTAGCAGTAGATGAATCTATATTTCTTGGAACAAACAAGTTACAGTTAAAAATACAAAAAGCCTTTTTATGTCTTCTTCATCGTCTCTAAGGAGTTCTTTTAGGTTCAGTTTAAGATTCTAAGCTCTTCTTGGAAGATTGTATTTCTTACAATTGAGGAGATGTGAGATGGACATTACAACAATCGCAGATTGGTGGGAATAACCCCTTCAATAAATTACTATGTGTTAATGTTGTGTGTCCCTTGTGGACACGGACAAGAACGACCTCCTCTTTTCGGATTTTCTACTTACAGTAATATCGGAGTACCGAGTTACGCTCGGTAATTTCTTTGATTTGTCGCAGTTTATTGTCGTGTTATTTCGACCAGTCTGACTTCCACCTTTGAAGTATGAGCTTTTGAAACTCTCGTTTTCAATCGTCTGGAGAGATGAAAGTCACTGTAGTTCCATCTTCTCGAGCACTACGAGCTTCCAAATCCGACATTCCATTCCCCTCCAAACCAAAATGTGAGGGAACCCAAACAAGTGATATGTTTTTTCCCTGAGTTTCGTATTTGACCTTTTACTGGGTCTGTGAGTAACACCGTGACTTCGGGTTAGCAAGACTTTGGAGCGAGCTGTATGAGTCCGTAGTGATTACGAATGATTCTTGTTGCATTTGTTCTATTTCGTTTATAGCTTGGCTTATAGCCATCAATGTTACTTTGTGCATAAGTATGATGAAATTTTTCAAGCAACGCACAATGTGATAGTATTACTGTAACGAATGGATTTCTTGGATAGGCTTTTTGCCAATTTTATCATACGGCTCCCAGAAAAATACTTATTTCCTTAAAACTGATAAAAACCCTATTTAATAACCCATCACGATAAATATCCAACAAAATCACCCCCTCCAGTGATTTAAAAGTTCATTGCTAGGCAACAGCTATTTCAGATAACGTTGCTTTCAGGCGGAATTGCGGGCCCGATGTTTCTATCGTTTGGCAACAGAAATAAATGAGAGAAATAAAAAGGTCTCCATTTTCAAAACAAATTTGAACTATTATTATGTTTGGAAGCAAATATTGGACACTGGGCAAGAAAAAAAGAAGGCACTGGGGATAAAATCCTAAAAAAACTATAACAAATAGATTATAAAAAGTAACACCGAGTAGCTTCCTAATAAATTTAGAAAATGAAAGTATAAATCAATGCTTTGATTACATTGATTAGAAGATATGCAACAGAATTTTTGGAACACACAGATTTTGAGAAGGTATAGAGAAGCAGATGACAAGATAAAAATGACAGAGGGTCAGGTCCTACCATGCCTGAAATGACCAAGCACGGGCAAGTGTACACCTCAGGCATCAGAGATAACGCCCAAAACATGACCTAGTCCAGAGGAACTTCTCTTCAGTGGACCCTTTAATTAAAAGTATCTTGGGCAATCAATTTTACTTCAATGAATATCATTTTAATTGTGAATTAGGCTTCAAGAACATTAAAATAAGATATTAAAATATTGTCCAGTTTGTGCTGATAATACTAATCGCAAAGGGTTGGCGATTTCTCACTACTTTTTTCTTGCCTGCTTGATATTAGAGAATATATTTCGTGGCTCTAAGACTAAATAAATTCCCTATATCTCCCAAGAATCAAACTCACGACTCAACGTAACCCAAGATTAAAAAACGCATCCAGCATATAAATGACAACATAGGCATCAGAGAAGTGATACACACCAATGGATGTGAAATTGCAGCAAATGTTTCATAGTTTATAAAAGATAGATTCCCTTTTAAATTAAAATGAATAAATTATAAATCAGAGGAAAATGTGTTTTCTGTTATGAATCAAACGCTTATTTTTCAGAACAACATTTGCTCTGGTGCCTCTTTGTCAAAACGGTAAAAGGCATATTTACACATGGAAACGTTTACAAATTTTAATATTTTGTATGTTTGAATACGATTGAAGAGAGTGATAGGGACAGAAGAGGATGAGAGAGACGAAGGGAAATGTAAAAACGAGGGAGTTAATTCCAAAACCTTGTATCTGGAGTTTCGGACAGGCCACCCTAATAGATAGCGAAGGACTAAATTCTGCTTGCTTTGCCTTATCCTGCTTCCGCACTCCCCATAATTGTAACCATATTTCTTTTATGATTTTTATCCTCCAATAGTTTGTAATTCTACCTTAAAGTTTCTTATTTAATCATAATTCAAATGAAACAATTAGATCCAAGAATAAAGAAATAAGAAAGAAAAGAAATAAGAAGTTCCGTCATGCAGGGGCTGCGTAAACTAAGCAGATGTCCCACATGAAGTTATGCAAAAGAGAAATCTCCATACGAGAGCCGAACTTTTACGGCAACGGGCCGAACTAGCTTGTGGCGGGAAACAGTCGTCCCCTATCGGCCCATATTAAATAAAAATGCAAATATCTCGGTTAATATTCAAGATAGAGAATAACTGTATAGATCAATATTTATAGTAAATTTAATTTACAATAAGATTGGTTCTATACAATTTTTTGATCCGACGTATGGTAACGGAGATATTTCGAATTTTCGAAAATCCCTCCTCTAAACCCCCCCCCTCCCACTGGTCCGATTTCAGTCGTTAACGAACTTAAACTGTCTTTTAACATAAAACGTTTAAATATCGAGTTTGGTAACGATCAAACAAAAAACAACAACACAAAACAAAAATTGCGACCACTAGAGCGTTAACACACATATATATATATATAATTTTGAACGGACCTCTTTTCGTCATCACCTGGGTAGGATCGATGGACATTTGAAGAAAATTTTCGAAAATCGCGTGATAAGTACGACCTCAATAGCTGATTTCCCTCAAGGGAAATCTGCTAAAAATCGAGCAAAAAAGAGCAGCGCGCATCAGACTCCTTGTCTAAAAAGGACCGGCTTATTTACCGAATTTTTCATTGGAATATTGACGAAATATGAAAACTAGAAAGAAACTTTAAAAAGTCCGTCACGCAGGGGCTGCGTAAACTAAGCAGATTTCCCATGTGAAGTTTTACAATAGAGAAATCTGCATACTGGCAACACAGCACCACCGTGATTAAATAAAAACGGTAATGAGAAATCTTTCAGTTAACTAAAATAAATTCCCAACTGAAACTGCTTCTGAATTGTAAGAATAATTTATATTTTAATAACTCAAATTTTAGTAGTCCAATACACATGAAGGGGGAGGGCGGATGAACAGAACATATTTGCATAAATCTCACAAAGTAACGAAGCTAAGGTAAGGTTAGAAACGACAAGCAAGGTTATAAGAAGCTTCCACCTGAGCCGATCAGTTATGGAAACGGCCGACCTAATCCGAACTATACCCGACCACAGACTTCATAAAAATACAAATATCTTGGTTAATATTCAAGATAGAGAATAAATGAATATTTATAGTAAATTTAATATTTATAGTAGAAAATATTTATAGTAGAAATATTTATAGTAAATTTAATATGCAATAAGATTGGTTCTATACAATTTTTGCATAATAACGGAGATATTTTGAATTTTCGAAAATCCCCCCTCTAACCCCCCTCTCTCTATTTTGATTTCAGTTATTAACGAACTCGATCTGTCTTTTTAAATAAAAAGGTTAAATATCGAGTTTGGTAACGATCAAACAAAAATTGCGACCGCTAGAGCGTTAACAGACAAATATATATATATATATATATATATATATATATATATATATATATATATATATATAAGGGAAATCTGCTAAAAGTGTATGTCACTCAGAGCGCTAACGTATATCCATGTGTGGCATTAAAATCGATTATAAAAATGGAGTTTTCACAAAAGTTTCGTCTATGTTAAAACAGCGTTTTCGAGAGAGAGAGAGAGAGAGAGAGAGAGAGAGAGAGAGAGAGAGAGAGAGAGAGAGAGAGAGAGAGAGAGAGAGAGAGAGAGAGTACCAATGTACTTATCCGTTAATGAATGAACTCGGACCAAGAATAACGAGTTTAAAAGGGGGTGGGATTAGAAAACTCAAAGTATCACCGTTATTATAAGTAGAATCGGAACATTTTACAGAACCAAACATTATAATATTGATTGCCTGCGAATGTTAATCTATAAATTTATCGGTAACTCAAATATTAAGCGAGATATTCGGGTTTCAGTAAACCCACTCACCTACACATCCGATTTTTATTTAGAAAAAGAAAATATATGATCGGAAGAAATCAATAGTGTTATGTGCACCTGGGAAATATGTTTAGTTTACGCGCCCATGTGAGGTAGACATTCTTTTTGATTGGAAACTAATCAGAAGATAGAAGGGTCTTTCTAACACCTAGTTACGCACCACACACTTTGATTGGAATCGAATAAGAATAAAAATGGTTTAAGGGACGGTGAAAAAAGAATGTATGTTTCACCGTTCTTATTAAAAGATACAGGAGATTTGTAGATGACTTGTCATTTTTAAGTGCCCTTTTTTCTTTAAAACTAGAGCAAAATGTAGAATTTTCTATAGTCTCAATTTGCATGTACCTCCTATAAATCTCAGTTGGATCATAATTGTTGTATTTTATTCATAATTATATCCTACCTCAGTTCTTTAAGATTCAATAGAACAATTTGGGAAACTGCTCCTTTCTCCTTACTTATTAAAGACACGGAAGATTTGTAGAGTACTTGTCATTTTTACTAGCATTTTTTTCTTTTAAATTAGAATAAAATGTAGAATTTTTTATGGCTTCAATTTGCATGTACCTTCTATAAATCTCCGTTGCATCATAATTGTTGTATTTTATTCATAATTATATCCTACCTTAGTTCTTAAAGATCCAATCCTAAAATTTGAGTAACTGCTCCTTTCTAAGCCCCAAATCGAAAATTCTCGCTCACCTGCAAAAGAAAGCATTCTGTAATTGTTTAAACACCATTTTAAATTATTATTGAAATAACTATTTGTTCCTGGTGATCTTAATCCATCCTAATAATGCTTCAGAAGTTACAAGGAGCCCTTAAAGGCTAGGTATTAGTCTGTTTCCTTCTAGATTACTTTGATTTAGTTTCTTACCTACAAAGGATTTTGGATCCGAAGATGAGAGGAAGATATAATTCTTACTTTTGCTGGGTTTTAGTAAATTCGCAAAAAAAAGAAAAGAACTGTGGAAACCTCTCGAAAATGGTTGCATATCTCTCTGCATAAAAATGCATTTCAGTCATTTGAACAGCGGTGAAATAAGAGATAATACAACAATTGTTTCAGCTCGTAGAGTGCAATCACTCAATTTCTGGGATCCTGGTTTTGCTTACAATTCAAAATATGTTTAGAACCGCTGCCAATAATTCCAAATGTTTTACCATCATAAGCTCTCTGGGAAATTAATTGTACTTTTATAAAATGTTATTAATTTACTTCCACCTTATGCTACTCTGGCTAATTAAGATGGTTTATCTAAAGGTTACCAAATATACTTTTATTCTCTAATAATAAACGCCTTCACACTAATAATTTTTTTTTGTATTCCAAAACCATGGGCAAAATCAATTATGATCGTACCATGAAACACTTAAAATCTATATCCCCATAACTCCCATATATATATTTGTGTGTGCGCGTGTGTGTGTGTGTGTGTGTGTGTGTGTAATAGCTAATTGAATTTTAGAATTAGGAGTAATGACTCGGATAAATAGTAAACATTTATTGCTATTGGCACAAGTTTTGTTCAGCTTTGTTAAATTATATATTTCTCAAAATTAAATAAATAGTATCATTGTATTAATTCAAATTTCTGAGCATAATAACGACATTAATAAAACACTAATTAAGTATCACATAGGTTAAACAAAACCTATTTAAGTCTGGAAGTTGGTTCACTATAAATCTGTTGGGATCCACTAGAAATTTGATCAACGTTTCAAAGAATTAAATTAACTAAAAAAACAACTTTTTATGATTATTGTTATAATGTCAATCTAAAGTAAAGTTTATTGAGCTCTCACTTTTGGTTTTAACACAATGGATCATTTTAGTTTTGCTACCATTTTAAATGTACATCTCCCAATGAATGTGGTACGAAACCATGAACGTTAATAAATATTATTATTATTATTATTATTTATTAACGTCCACTTATTGCAACTAAGGCTAATTGGGACGGGTTATCTACAGGTTGTCACCCTTTTCTAGCCAGGGTGGGACTTAGGATTATATTTGACAAATTTTTATAAATAACAAAGTAAACGATTTTTCTTATCTTCATATTTGCTGAAAAAACAATGAAAAAAAGAACTTCCTATTGCGCTTAACATCATACGTTGTGGCTCATGTTAGTCGTGTGTGATTAACGTGTGAGTATGGCATATTCAAAACCTATGATGGCTCCAAAGTAGTTTATGCGCAATCCAATTCAAATAATTATGTGCATTTCCAGAGATTTGTCATTTACAAAACACATTAAGAGCCACCCTTCGGGGCTCTTACTCATAATCATCAAAGAAATAAAGAATATTCCTACTGGAACTACTTCATCAACCTTTTTAGGGTCTGCAGACGAAAATGTACGAGTGAAAAACTAGAATGGAGTAGCCCTGATTTTATTTTCAACGTTGGTATTTCTTTTTTGTTCTGTGGGGGAAAACGAGAATGATTACTTTTTTGTCAGACACTAATTCGATATACATTTTTTCTTCCTGCTTGCTTCAGCCCCAATAAAGGGGTGATGGCGGGACTTCACTTTTTTTCCTAGGTCTTCGTTATTTTTCTTCCTCCATTTTTAAGTCACAATGCCTCATGAAGGAGAAATAAACTCGTTAAAAGAGTTAAAAGCTAGCGACAGGGCTGGCAAAGTCCCCTAACTGGATAAAGAGTTTAAACCGGTAAAGGAGAGGGAGGCTGATTCAATAAAACGGGAGGGGACTATGCCTCCCCCCCCCTCCCACTTTGAAATAACCCCGCTCACCCCTGCAGCCGCAAACTGCAAAAAGGAGAGATTTTTATGAGCGAATCACCTATCGTCTATCAACTCTCCATACGAATAAATAAACTATAAATTCGCAATAGCCATTGCCCGTGGTTGAAACTATCTGTGACCGTCACGGGATGAAGGTATCAATGAATTTCTGTATTCTAATGCCTTTCATTAATTATTAGAACATTACTAAAATGAAAAACAGGCTAAACTGTAACTTGAGAATTTACTCTATACTAGAGCTGTTAAAGACCCAACTACTTGACACTCATAAATACCAATGAACAATCGGTTTTAGTCCGCAGTTTTATTTATAAATACCATTTGTAGGTTTTAGTAATCTAAGCCGGGATGCAATCGACGGACATTTCAAGAAATGTATTAGTTTTTAAGTTATCGTCAATCGACAACCAACCAACCTAGTAAATGTAGGAAGTATGATATATTCAAATGCCCATGTATATTTCATTATAAATTTAAAAAGTCCGTCACGCAGGGGCTGCGTAAACTATGTATATTTCCCTCGTGTAGTTTAGTAATAGATAAATCTACCTACTGGTAACACAACACCACTGTGAATAAATACAAACGGAAATAAGAAATGTTTCATCCAACTTCAATAACCTGCCGCCAGGAAACGTTAGGTTAGAAATGTAAACAAACGGGTCTGCCCACCTCACACCGGAAAGAAAAACAATTACTGAAATATATCAGAATATAACATATTAATTTTATTGAGAACTATTTACTATATCTAGTACTGTAATTAATAATGAGTCAGAATAATTCTTATATCAATCAATCAAATTTTAGTAGTCCAAAACCTTAAGATGGGGGGGGGGGGTCACCAGGACATATTTGTATGTATCTCGTATAATAAAGGTCTCTTGAATACAATTTTTGGTATTTTAACTTCTAATAATGTGATTTATTATGTAGCAGAGTATCGTTTATGTAACATGAGTAGAAGTGGCGGTTTGCTGAAGTCTGAAAACTGTAAAATGCAAATATCTTGGTTAATATTCAAGATAGTAAATAAATGTATATAAAAATATTTATAGTACATTTAATTTGCAATAAGATTGGTTCTATATAATTTTTCGATCCGACCTATGGTAACGGAGATATTTCGAATTTTCGAAAATCCTCCCCTCTAAACCCCCCCCCTCCCCCTTGCCGGATTTCAGCCGTTAACGAACTCGGTCTTTCTTTTTACATAAAACGACTAAATATCGAGTTTGGTAGCAATTAAACGATAATTGCGACCGCTAGAGCGGTAACAGACATATATATATATATATATATATATATATATATATATATATATATATATATATATATATATACTAGCTCAGATACCCGGCTTCGCTCGGGAATTCATTTGAAGCTGGATGGTGATGGTATATTTTTGGCAAGGCTTTACTTTGCACAATATTTTGACATTTACCCGTTCCAGTGTTTAGGGGTAATACCCGTTGTTAGCATTTGTTAATAATAAAATTATTTTTTTATGTAAGACTTCACTGTCCTGCATATTGTCATATTTCCCGTCTCCTGTGCATTATGCATAGATTTGAATTATTAAGGAGAAAATATTGACATACATGTGAATTAATTTTTTCAGGTGAGGTACCTGGTAGTTCATATTGAAAAGAAGTGTTGAGCAAATTTCTCTAAAGACCAAAATAAACAACTTTTGTTACGTGCATATTTGCCGAAACCCCAATAGGAAATCATTATTATTAATTTCAGTCCTCCCTTACAACCCCCACTCCTGCCCGTCCCTAGAAATGTTAGTATGGCTTATTATAAGGAAGGCGTTAGTGCTAATAAACATACTGAGTGTTTTATTTAGTTCGGTTGAGTCTTTTGTGCCAAATAAAATTGTTGTCTCCCGCTATAATTTTTAGCGTATAACGCCTTTATACTTCGGTATACGATGATAGTGTATATTAAAAAAAAAGTTCCTCTAAATAACAAAATAAACAACTTTTGTTATGTGGATATTTGCCGAAAATGCAATAGGAAACGAAATATCACTATTATTAATTTCAGGCATTCCTTATAACCCCCACTCCTGCCCGTCCCTAGAAATGATAGTGTAGCTTATTATAATGAAGGCGTTAGTACTAATTCACATACCGAGTTTGGTTTAATTCGGTTGAGTCTTTAGTGCCAAATAAAATTGTGGACTCCCGCTATAGTTTATAGCATATAACTCATTTATGCTTCCGTATACGGCAAAAGTGCATATAACAAAAGTTACTCTAAATAACACAATAAACAACTTTTGTTATGTGCATATTTGCTGAAAAAGCAGTAGGAAACGAAATATCGCTATTTTTAATTTCAGGCCTCCCTTAACACCCCCCACTCCTTCCCGTCCCTAGTAATGTTAGTATGGCTTATTATAAGGAAATCGTTAGTACTAATTCACATAGCGAGTTTGGTTTAGTTCGGTTGAGTCTTTTGTGCCAAATAAAATTGTGGACTCCCGCTATAGTTTTTAGCGTATAACTCATTTATACTTCCGTATACGGCAAAAGTGCATATAATAAAAGTTACTTTAAATTACAAAATAAACAACTTTTGTTATGTGCATATTTGCTGAAAAAGCAATAGGAAACGAAATATCGCTATTTTTAATTTTAGGCCTCCCTTATAACCCCCACTCCTGTTCGTCTTAGAGAATATTAATATAGCCTAAAGTCTAAGTTGGGCTAGTAGTAATATACATACCAAGTTTCATAAAATTCGGTTCAGCCGTTTATGCGTGAAAAGGTAACAAACAAACAAACAAACAGACACGAAAGAAACAAAATGCAGTTATGGTGTCTATGACATGTGAAACGAAAAGTTATCGTGAAATGTCGCGAAAAAAATCAATGTACAGACAGAGGTTACAATTTTATATATATATAGATATATTTATATATCCCTTAAGGGAAATCTGCTAAAAGTAGAATTTGCGGAAAACAATTAGAAAACAAGAATTTACAGAGAACAATTAGAAATGAAACCTTACATTAAGTAGTGTAGATCGGCAAGGTTCATTCAGACTGGTGATTGGACCTTTTATGATGTTATAATGATAAAAGTAGGTATGGGGGCTTACTGGATGATGAAAAAAATACAAATAACTCCGATAAGTTCGAAAAAAATGTATGGAACATCAGTTGTAGTATATTAAAAGCAGCGATTAGAATTTTTTAAATTATTTTTAGTAAAATAACGAAGACACTAGGTGTTTTTTGTTCCTTTCTCAGAATCCCTACTTCTCCGAGTCGAATTTTCAGCGGATTGATCTTCAATCTAATTAAACGTGTTTAGTCACGTTCACGTTTAGTAAAGAAAAATCGTGATTTTATATATATGAACAGACATTATTTTCGTTATCTCAGTATTGAAAGGGATTTGAAATTGTTTTCGAAAATCGTATTATGCGGCAAACTCAATAGGTGGAAATATGTTAAAACCGATAATTAGTTTAAAAATAGCTATAAAACGGCTATTGTTACATAAGGAGTTATGTTTCAATCAGTTAAACGTTGTGAAGAACCCTTTATATTGTGAGAAGTAATAATTCCGTGGAATATTTTCGAAAGAGGTGGCTGACCCAAACGAATCGAGCCATTTCTCATATATGACAGAAATATTGGCCAGTGTTGGTGGGGCAATGCTGTCAACAGGCTGTGTGGTACCGCCTCGCACATTTCCGTAGAAAAATACTGCCCGTCTAAATGGTTCGATAGAAATGGCCTTTTGTGGAGCACCTATTACTCCGATTGTGTACATTTTTTTTTCCACCATTAGCTTCCCATCCAATTTGTCTCAGTCATTCCTTCATATGGCCATAACAACTATGCGCCATTTATGGCATTATTCTATTTGTCAATCTGAACCCATTCCACGTATCAACATAATTAGAAAAACGAAAGTTTGGATAAATTGTTTATACTTCATTTTGTGATAAATTCTCAATTAGCTGATCCTTGTAACACCCACCTCTATCTATTAGTGCTGACGTGGCTCTCCAAGCAGGAAGGTCAACTTGATATAATTTTATGTTTAAGGAATCATGCTCCTGAATATGCTATTGAACATAACGAATGGATTTAGCAATATAATTATTATTATTCTTGCAGTGATCGTATTTCGTGACTGGAGCGTTTCAGCAACATATCAGATAACTTTTTTTCAGTTTTATTAATATGAAATAGAAGAAAAGTGTATTTTTTTTTTTACTTTATGGACTCCCAACATCTGTTTAATTTGAGGATGAGACGAGGGTGACATTTTTATAATATTAAATACAATAGCTAGAAAAAAAATTGAGTAAACTTGAAACAAATCTAGTAAATTCTAGCAAGCTATGAATAAAAAGAAACAATGAAACGGTTCTTAATTGTAAAAAAAAAATCATATTTTAAAAGTATTTCATTTTTATCTTAATAGTAATATTATGATTTTCCCCCAAAAATACTATTTTAGAATACAAAGTTTTAGATGTTTGTATAATTAAAAATTAGCATTCGATTAGAAAAAAACAGAAAATGGAATTATATGAATATTTATTTCGAATAAATACACACACAAACACACACACACAAACAAACACACACACACACACACACACACACACACACACAAAACACACACACACACACACACACACACACGCACACATATATATATATATATATATATATATATCCACATACATACTGTGATTGCGTGTGTCAAACAAAAATATAGATGTATTTTTTTTGTTTTTTTATTTAGTACTGTTATACCTATGTATTAGTAAGAACAGGAACCAAGATAATAATAAGTATAATGAAACTATTATATTGAAAATATAATGTTTTAATGTTAGATAAGAGAATAAAATATAATACCACTTATTAGTTTAGATTTTTCTAGAAATGTTAATGTAAATTCTAGTCAGTTATACTCAATTGTAGTGTGTAAAAATATGTATATTTATAAGCTACTAACATAGAAAAACTAACCTTATTATATAAGGCGTATTCCTTGCTATAAGGAAAATCCTAGTATGCAATAAATAAAAAAATAAATAAAATAAAATAAAAATTTAAGAAATCTCATTCCAGTTATATATACCACCAAAAACCAATTTGATATGCACTCTTTACTCAATGATCCAAAATAATATAATATAAATAAATAGAAAATAAATAATAAAAATAGTTTTTTTTAAATTATTAAAAAAAAACAGAGTAATAAATAATGAACAATGACAAAAATTCAGTAATATTTTATGAAATTCTTCAGAATACTGAAAATTAGACATAGTTTTCCAAATTCCTGTTATATCCTAGTTTCATAAAATGTTAAAACAATGGCAACCTGAAGCGTTGACTAGATAGGCTGACTAATAAAAGGGCAGCAGTAATGTAGCTGTTAACCAAATGTAACGACAATTACGCCATTCAAAGAGCGATAGTCAGAAACGGTGTTGTTTTCCACAATTTTGTGATTTCGTTCCAACTCATTTCAGAAAAGGTCAAAGCACTTCAAAAGAACATAACTGTTGCTCCCAAGTCTTGCCTTTGAGACTTTCAAAAATGTAAAACTCCACGAAGCAGGGATATTCGTGCTATGTTTTATTCAGTATTTATTCAAGCCTGAAGTCAGCTGATTATACAGAAAGCATTATTTTCATAATGCCACTTGTCTCTCATTATATTCTATCTCTAAGAACTTAACGCATGCATAATTCACAATAAATATTTAAATCAAATAAACTATTTCTACAAACAGTTAAAAATAAATAAAAAAACGGATAAAATTTGCTTATAAACGAACTAACATCACAAATAATCTCGTATTGATTTATTAGTAATATGTCTCTTATTTCAAAAGTAAATAGGAGGTATTTCATAGAAACCTCAAAATTCCTTGGAGGGCCTGCAAGGCTAATTTTTATTTCAAAATTAATCTAGTCATTTACCTAACTATCCGCCTCATTCATATAGTTTAAATATTGATTATTGTATTAAAAAGAATAGTGAGGGTTCAACTAACCGGCGTGGAAAATGTATTTGAAAAGAAAATAACAAATACGAGTATTGTATTAATAATATTTTTATTTTATTTGTAATATCCTTCCAAACATTATTTTAAAACAGTTTATTTGAAATAATTTTCATAAAATAATGTTCCCTGAAACGAATTATTTACAATAGAAATAGCATTACATCCACTTCATGCAACTATGGCTAATTGGGATGAGTTATAATAAGCTTACAACCCTTGTCTAGCCTTGATGAGGCTAAGAATTTCATTGCGTGAGTTCTTCTTCCAGGAAACACGAACATCATAATACAACATGACTAACATGAACCACATAGAAAAATTTGAGATCAATTAATCTACAATTTACTACATTAAAAAAAAGTTATTTGCCTAGATATAATTTAAAAAGACAATTCAAACATTTTAAATATTCTTGAATGAAAAGTATTTAGTGACTACAAACTACTAATGAACGCTAATCCAAACCGTCACTTGAAAATCTGAACGAAATAAAGAATAAATTCTGAACGAACGAAGAAGAGTCCAAATGATTGAACATTCGACTAAATGTAAGTGGAAAGAACAATCAGAAAACCACCTGAACGGACGAAAGAAAATTATTCCGGACCAAAGTTTGAACATACGCATGCTCATTCGATATTATATAATTATTTTACAAACTTAAGACAGCATGTACTAACGAACGAATGAGAGCTTGTACAAATCAGGGAACAAAACTGAAGTAGGAATGAATGAGGATTCGGCGGGGCAGCTCATTCGACAAAAGGACACCATTATCCTGTCAAAAGTTGTATACCTTCAAGAAGTGTAACTTTGGAATGGTTTGAAAATGGGGGAAAGCTCTTGCCTGGAGTATTCGACAATCAGCCATTAACGGCAGCTAATTCCGATAAATTTGATAATATTTACTTTGGAAACCAATTCGATATGTTAAAATTATTTATTAACATACTCCATTCTTAAACAATTCCAAATCTCTTATATGATGAATGATTCTAAACCTATGGGTTTAATGGATTTGGAAGGAGCTCTGTTTAGCAAATAGGGTTAAAATAGGTTTATGCCAGAGTGCAAACAGAAGTGTTGATACTGGCCTTATTGGAGGGTTGTAAAATAGATTATAATCTGATCAATTATGATTAGAGGAGGGAGTAATGAGAAGGTATGTATCAGTTTAAACAGGCTCAGGGCTGGGCGACAAAGGGAGGGTGAAAATTGAACAAATACCTTGATTGTTTGCCCTCGTGGGGACAACCCTTATATACACACTCTACAGCAGAATAATTTTACTCAAATATTCACATTAGTCCTTCATCAGTGCCCTATTGCTTTTTCCCATTTGATGGATATTGTGGGGTCTTTTATGCCTTTCCTGCCATTGAATTTCATTATGTTATCCCCAACATTACAAATGACTATTTTATTTCAATTCATAAGTCAATCACACTGCCTAATAGAATAGCGGGAATTTTCACTCTCTGTCACTCATTATTATTTAATTATTTAACATGAAAATTCAAACGATTTTTTACTGACATTTCGGAAAGCATTTTCTTTATTAAGGCATAAAAACTGAGCATAGAAAATTCCAATAGTTTAAAAATTATGTCTATAAATGATGAAAACGAACAAACTAAAAAAAGTTTTAGTATTATACTACTAAATAATAACTAGTATATGAAGATTTATATTTTATTGAAAATTTAAAATACTTGAATATTAAAAATAAAATTCGAGAGACCAGGTGGTTTTGTGATAAAGAGTAGACGTGTTTTTTAAAGCTTCTACTATTTATTGAAAATTACCCTTTTCTATTACCTTTGGAGTTAATTTAGAAACATATAGGAGTTCAACAGTTTTAAAAGTGCAACAGTATCCAGTAATTTGAAGATAATCCCAGTCTGGAAGTAATCACAAAGATAAGTATTCACTATAACCTATCTCTACTTACTTAATTCTAAACTGGGCTGTTTGTGGTGTTTACCTTATAGGGCTTAGAAGATTTGGAAGTCATGCCTTCCAGCAATGATTCTAATCACAGCAAAACCCCTAAACGTGATAAACCTATCTCTAATAACCTGCAATATTGCGGTTATGTGTTAATGTCAGTATTATCTACAGACGAAAAGGTTAATGTTAAATTAAATCCTTTTGAATTATGTCGATTTATTAAAAGTTATGCTCCTGAAACTGATGTCAAATTTCAAAGGAACGGAAAAGTGCTATTAAATTTTCAATCGAAGCAAGACTTTGAAAATGTTACTCAGGTTAAACAGTACGGAAAATATATTTTAAAATTTACCCCTCATCCTTATCTCAATACCTCAAAAGGTGTAATATCTTGTTACGAACTCCTCAGCTGTTCCGAAAATGAGATACTTAGTGAATTAACGAATCAGGGAGTCGTTGAGGTTAAAAGAATCATTAAAAAAAGAGGGCAACAGCTCATTCCGACCCAAACTTTGATATTAACGTTTAATACGCAAGCTCTGCCAGAACGCATCACATTTGATTTCCTATCAGTGAAAATTCGCCCATACATACCACTGCCAACCCAATGTTTTTCATGTTTTCAGTTTAGGCATATAGGAAGTCGTTGTGTAAATGCCAAGGTCTGTAGAAATTGTGGGGGTAATCCACACGAAGGTCCGTGTGAACCAAATTGCGTAAATTGCAATCAGAACCATCCGTCTAATTCACGCGACTGCCCAATTTACAAAAAAGAAACAGAAATCCTAAAAATAAGTACATTAAATAGGGTATCTCTGAGAGAAGCTGAAAGAAGGGTAGTAAAGATGGCACCTAAATCTGATGCACCGCGCTATTCAGCTGTAGCCGCCTCCCCTCCACCGTTGGAACTTCTGACTAATCGGCTCACCCAACTACTTAGTGTAATCGAGTCTCTTTCAGAACGTATGACAAATATTGAAAACGTTATCACCAAACTTAAAAATAAAAAACAAATAGACCAGGAAATAGGAACGAAGGAAGCCAATAATGAAAATACAAATGATGCTCTTTCAGTAGCCATTCCTGAAAATCAAACGCCAGATGTAAAACCAAAACAGAACAATCAATTTAAAAAGAGAAATAATACTCCTCGAACAGCAACTGGTAAAACATTAAAAGGAGAAGGGACTAGTAAGTTAAAAAGTTAAATAAATTAGTTTATTAATTTAGTTTGTTCTTTCATTGAAGTTTTATTCGTTTATAATATTTAATCATTTGAGGTAATTTTGTTCATTTTATTATTCTTAATTTTCTTTAATGGCTCTTAATATTCTCCAATGGAATGTTAATTCTGCTCTTAAAAGAAAAAATGATTTAGTTCTGTTATTACGAAATTTAAGTTATCAGGTGATATGCTTGCAAGAAACACATTTAAAACCATCCCACAAATTTCAAATTCCTTTTTATAACGTAATTAGGCAAGACTATACCGGTGGGCTAATAGCATGTGGAGGAGTTTGCATAATAGTTCATGAGAATATCCCGTTCGAATTAATTCGATTACAAAGTTGTATACAAGCTGTAGCTATAAAAGTGCTCAAACCCAGAGTTGTAACAATATGCTGTCTCTACCTGCCACCATCTCTCAGCTTCTCAGCAAACGACCTCAGCAACATAGTGTCCCAATTACCAAGGCCACTTTTATTATTAGGAGATTTTAACTCACATAGCCAATTATGGGGTAATAGCTTCACTGATTTGAAAGGTAGGGAAGTTGAAACTTTTCTGAACGTAGATTTCCTGAATATCCTAAACAATAGTTCTAAAACGTTCATTAGTTCATCAACCGGTGAGATGACTAGTATCGATCTTTCAATATGTTCACCACAATTATCTCCTGATTTAAAATGGACGGTTGAAGATGACACTCACGGCAGTGATCATTATCCAATTAGTATAAGACTTACTATTAAAGATGAAGTTTTACCCAGAAAAATAAATTGGAAAATTAAAGATGCTGACTGGAGTTTATTTGAGGAGAAAGTAGACTTTAGCAGTATTAACACCAATGACTCTGATGTAGATAGCACCTTAAAAAAAATTAATAATGCAATAATGAAAGCTGCAAAGCTAGCAATACCGCAAACTATCGTAATGCCTAAAAAAATCCCGGTTCCTTGGTGGGACGAAGAATGTCGACAAGCTATTAAAGAAAGAAAAAGGTACTTACGGGTGTTTAAGTTAAGACCAAATTCCGTGAACTTCAAATTATACTCACAAATCCGTAGTAAAGTAAGACGCATTATTCGAGACAAAAAAAGGAAATGTTGGCATGATTTCGTTTCTTCAATCAATTTTAACACTCCTCCGTCTGAGGTCTGGGATAAAATTAGAAAAATCAAGGGTCGTGGAAGAATTAATCCGATTTCCACAATTAGAAATTTAAATCAGACTATTGTTGATCAAAAAGAAATATGTGATTCCTTTGGGAAATACTTTAGTTACATTTCTTCTACTGAGGCTTACACAGAATCCTTCAAGGAAATAAAGAAACAGCAAGAAGAGGAAATTCCCATGAGTATTCCAGAGAACACACATTCTAGCATGAATGTTTCATTTTCTTACACTGAATTTTCCAACGCTCTTGACAATCAAAAAGAAAAAGCCCCAGGTCCTGACGAAATTACTCCAAGTATGCTGAAACATTTGTCAAAAAACAACAAAATAATACTCTTAAAATTTTTTAATTCCATTTATTCAAAACGAAAATTCCCTTTATTATGGCAACAATCCATTGTAATTCCAATTCTTAAACCAGGAAAACCTCCAGATAGATGTAGCAGTTACAGACCAATTTCTTTAACGTGTAATATGTGCAAAATATTTGAAAAAATGGTCGTAAATCGCCTTAACTGGTATTTGGATGTTGGTAATTATATAAGTCCTTTACAAAATGGTTTCCGATGTGGACAAGGAACTCTTGATAATCATTTTATTTTGCAGCATGACATCTTACAAGCATTCCATAGAAAAAAAGTTGTCTTAGCTGTATTTATAGACCTAACTAGCGCCTTTGATAAAATATGGCGTCGGCCCATTCTTGACTACCTTATTAACTACGGTTTAGGTGGAAATATGTTGTATTTTATAAAACATTTTCTTGAGAAGAGGTATTTTAGAGTTCGCATTGGTAATAGTTTATCAGATGTCCATTACATTGAGAATGGAGTACCTCAAGGTAGCGTACTCAGTCCACTTCTGTTTCTAATAGGTATTAATGAACTCCCTAAACTTTTTTGCCAACAAGTTAAGATATTGTTATATGCTGACGATATAGCGTTATACACTGTAGCAAATAACGCCGACGATGCGAAAAATGACATGCAAGCATCACTGGATGTAACTAGTAAGTGGTTTAATGACATGGGCTTTACGATGTCCTTAAATAAAACTAAAGCAATATTGTTCAATAAATCAAAGAACTTGAGTGTCCCAGTCTTTATGATTAATAATTACCAAATTTCAACTCAAAAGGATGTCAAATTTTTAGGTATGATCTTTGACCAACGCCTAACATGGATTCCTCACTTAAAATACATTAAAAATAAGTGCAATGGATCATTAAATATACTGAGAACAATATCGAGCATGGAATGGGGAGCAGATCGACTATCCCTTCTAAAGCTCTATAAAAGTCTGGTAAGATCACTTTTGGATTATGGATGCATCATTTATTCTACAGCTCAACCACGGGTTTTGCGAATGATTGATTCTGTGCATTACAGTGGTTTGAGAATGATATCTGGTGCATTCAGATCCAGCCCAGTAATAAGCTTGTGTGCTGATATTGGTGAAGCGCCTTTAAATTACAGGCGAGATTGGTTATGCATAGCATATTATTCTAAAGTGTCGGCACAAATTAACCACCCAGCCAGAGGTATATTTCTAAATAATAACGATTACAGCCATCCTATTAAAGAAACAATCAGGAAGTATGGGATGGACAATATAGAAGTTGTTCTTGATAAAAACTATCAAGTTGAACCATGGCTATTATTTCCGCCTCTCACACGCACACACACTCACACACACACACACACTTTATAGAAAGAAATGAGCACGAAAAAAATTTGGCAATTAACTTGAGTGGAATTTTTTTAGACAATAGAAATAAAAGTCCGTCACGCAGGCACTGCATTAACAAAGTACATTTACCATGTGCGCCACGTATTTGCATTTATCTCAGAACCTAAAATTCAATGAGAACAATATTTGGCATTTAAGCTTCAAATAACATGCTTCATACTAGAACATAGTTAATATGAGATGAGTAGGAGTGGGGGTTTACTAGTGGCGGAAAACTAAAAAATGCAAAGATCTCTATTATTAATCAAAATAGTAAAACAATGTGCATGACAATATTTATAGAACATTACATTTGCAAAGATTGGATGTATACAATTTTTCAATCCGACGCATAATAGCTGAGATATTAAGAATTTTCGAAATTCTCCCCTCTAACCCCCCTTGATCTTCTTTTTGTGTAAAATGATTATATATCAAGTTAGTTTGGTAAGGATAAGACAAAAATTGCGACCGCTAGAGCAGTAATAGACTGCTGGGCAGAAGGCAGTGGAAGCAAAGTGGTTTCATGACCTAGAATAAACCATCTAAAACACTCTGAGCATAATTGCAGACGATTAATGAATTGAATACTAAAATTGATTCACTCGAGTGCATCCCCGTGAGTATTCGTTTCAATCACTACTTATTAACATTTGAAATAAAATATTTGCCATGAGCACTAATTATTAAATGTGGTATTGAAAATCAATTAGGAAACGAGTTAAGTTTAACATCTTTTTATTCAATGTTCAATAATTCCAGGGCCTTCGTATTTAGGGTGTAAGCCTAATATTTAAAACCCCGAGATATATGGTGATCTCTTTCCAACGCCTAATGCCTGAAATACTTATGCAGGTTCTTTCATGGTTGAAGCTTGAAACCAGGTGTCAGATACCAGGTCCCATAGTCGGAGGAAGAGATCCCACACACGCCAACTCATAATAGAATACCGTCATGACTAGAGAGAAAAAGAAGCGACGAAAGGAGCACTTGTGGCTTATAGCCCGGTCCAATTTTGGTCTTAGATGAAGCACTCCCTAATTTATAATACTTCTCTCCAAATAAATAATTTATTTAAAGTAAATTTAGGGAAAATGAGACGAGCTCTTTGGTCCTCTCAAACTGGGGCACTTGGCAATTTACCCCTGTTGAATAAATACCCCAAGTTTCGGGAGGTAACATTCAGGAGAAACGGTAGAGATAGGAGAAAAGTAACTTTCTGCTACTTGTAAAACTCTCGAAACAAAGTCATGACTGATAAGAGCATTCTCTTTACCAATTTCTCCATAACAATAAAGAAAAAATGATTTTACAAAACTTGTATATATAAAACCAGATAAAAATAATTTTACTCAATGTACTTCACAATTAAATTTTAAGAACCATTTTTTTTTTCAATAACAAGAGAGACAACGTATATCATCTCTGCAACCAAATTCCTTGTTCACAATCAATAACATATCTAAAGAGAAAAGGAACAGGAATGCTGTCAGAAAAATGTTCTGAATTATAATGAGGAATACCAATCTTCATACACTTTAAAATTTTCTAGAATTGTTGTTTTATACATGTTTTCCGTAACTAGAATACTAAGCGAGTTGTTTGTATTGTCCTATATCCAGCCTAAAGAGAAACCCCAATTCTACTCATGGCAAATTTACTGTGACTATCTGAGTCACTGAAAGCTCACGTTCAGGTTTAAGTTTCTATTTACATAGTAATCCGTCGTCCTCAAGTTACAGTTTAAATTTTAAGAGGTTATTATCTCTTATACTCTAAAAATCCTTTGAAAGTAATAACAATGTCATCTAAGGAATGTCTGAAAAAGTATATCTTATGATCGAATAGATTAGGAATCAAAATTATATGTTTGGCAGAAAGTTAATCCATACAAATTCTTGGCCCATAAAAACATGCAGAGTAAATATAAAACCCTAGTTGACCTTGATTGAGATAAAAAAAAGTCTGTCACGCAGGGGCTGCGTAAACTAAGCATATTTCCCACGTGATGTTTTACAATAGAGAAGTCTGCCTAATAATAACAGTAGTAGTAACCTATTCACGAGAACGAATAGTTACGGAAACGGCCGCACTAGCTCTCGGCGGAAAGTCCCGAACATAGCCGACCCCTGCCGACCACACACACACACAATACAAATGCAAATATCTCGGTTAATATTCAAGAAACAAAATAAATGTGTAGAACAATATTTATAGAACATTTAATTTGCAATAAGATTGATTCTATACAATTTTTCGATCCGACGCATAATAACGGAGATATTTCGAATTTTCAAAAATCCCCCCTCTATACTCCCCTCCCACTGGTCCGATTTCAGCCATTAACGAACTTGACCTTTCTTTTTACATAAAACGATTAAATATGAAGTTCGGTAACGATCAAACAAAACTTGCGACCGGTAGAGCGTTAACAGACAAATATATATATAATTTTGAACGTATCTCATTTTCGTCATCTCCTGGGTAGGATCGATGGACATTTGAAGAAATTTTTCGAAACTCGCGTCATGAGTACGACCTCAATAGCTGATTTCCCTTAAGGGAAATCTGCTAAAAAACATATGAGGGTTGAGAATGGATTTCTCTTCTCTGAAGTTTTAAAATACACAATGTTATTTATCAACGTCCACTTTGTACTAATAAAGCTAATCGGGACGGGTTATCTACAGGTTACCACCTCTTTCTACCCACTAAGTAAATACCTATTCCCCAGGCAGGAATCGAACTCACCACTGCAGCTTTTCCATGTGAGATAATGACTAACGCCTTAAGTCTCATGGCCAGCTTGGGCCCTCCAATTTTAAAATAAAAGTACTTTTTTAAAAGGTTTTAACGTTCTTTATACTTAACTTGCACTTGAATTGAGGGACTTTACATTTCAAGTGGGGTCTATTTCCAACAACTTTGAAAACATTGGATTTTAATCTTTTACTCTTTAATAGTATACAATGTGTAGTGGAAGCCTTTTTAAAAAGCACTTTTATTTTAACATTGCATTTAAACAGACAGTGTGACAAGTCTAGAGGAACGGGGGAAGGACAAGGTGTGAGGCAATATAAGACTTCATAAAGGCAACATACTGCATAATAAACACCAAGCAAAAGCAGATGTTTGAGTAGATAGAGCAGATTTTACGTTGAAGTCAACAAATAAGGACAATGACAAGTGGATAAACTCGATGTAGCGGAGAATATTTGGCTGTTTTGACGCAATTAAAAGCCTTGGTTCATCCAACCCGTATGAGCTATTGGTTAAATCAGCGACTGGACTAAGAGAACAAGAAAATAAAATTCTGCAAATTATGAAATAAATGAATTCTTACCAGCATCAAAGCACTGTAAACTGCAGAGTTCTAGAATTTAGTTGGAGGTCAATGTTCTCTGAAATTTTAGAATTAAAACAAAATGCTACAGCAAATAGGTTAGAATGAATAAGCCAAATGTATGAACAAGGATTGACCTACCAAAGCGATTAAATTAAATTATTTTATTGACGTCCACTTTTAAGCAACTAAGGCTAATTGGGATGGGTTATCTGTAGATAGCCTGTAGGTTACCACCCTTTTCTATCAGGGGTCGGACTAAGGATTTTATTTAATGAATTCCGTCACTAAATAAATTCATTTTACACAGGCGGGAATTGAACTCGCCACTCTAGGTTTACCTTGTGAGAGTAAAGGCAACGCTTTAACCCTGAGCCCCCCAAAGAGATTATAAAACGCATAGAACACAAAATGTAGGCTATGAATGGATGAATGAAAAATAGCCTTTATTATGCCTCAAGTGCCATAAGAAAATAGTTCATTAATTACCTCAATTAAATTGAGCTAAATAATTGCGAACATACACCACTGCCATATACGTACTACTAATAAAAGTAAAAATAAACAAAAATATAATTCAATAAGTAGTTAATTACATTCTCAATTTTACACTTATGGTTATTCTATTTATTAAGGCCGGTAAGACAACTTATACATTGGCCTTCCCTTTAGACAGTAGTCGTACACCATCCAGAGGTGACTAGTCTTCTAGGAAGCGGAAGTCGTTGCCATCTCTTGGTTCTTCTTCATCCAAGCATGTCAATCTCTGGCCAATCTCCACCACATTGCTCCTGCAATTTCTTTCATCACGCCTGCCCATCATTTGGCCTGTCTTCCACGTCTTCTTTTAGGTTGTATGGTCCCCACAGAGTTATTTTCTTAGACCATCTATCATCTGGAGTCCTGAGGAGGTGGCCTGTCAATTTCCATTTCATTGATTCCATGTAGTTTTTGATATCTGTCAGTTTTGTTTTTCCCCTGATGATGGAACTTCTGATATGGTCTGTCCTCCTGATATTTAGCATGCTACTTGCCACTGATCTTTGCCATACTTTCTGTATTGGCTTTTTGTGATTGTTTGGCTACCGTATGTCACTGTCGGTAGAACGTAAGAATTGAATACTCTTTTATTCATTTCGATTGGGAAATTTCCTTTTATTATAGATTTTAATGACCAATATTTACTACAACCCAGAGGGTCTTCTTTCCACTGCTTTCGATGATTTGTTTTTTATGGAGATCAATTGGCCTAAATATATGTATTCCTCTACATAATCGAGTTTAGTGCTTCCTACTGATATGGGGGCTTTCTCCTCAAAATGTGTGATATATCTCCTACTAAAATATATTAATAGAAGAGTTTGTGACTCTTTATTTCAAGCGAAAATCCAACATCTACCAGTTACATTTGAAACAAATCTATAGCGTCCTTTTATATTAAGTCCCACAGATTATGCGTGAAATAAGAAAATTTAGTCTATTTTATAACTTTTTTGAGAATTTATTTTTTTGGACATTGATAAGAAAACTCGCTTTTAATAATTAGTTACTTCCAAGGAAAATTCATTAAAAGTGTAATTAAATCAATGCAATCACGATAACTGCCAACAGGTGCAGCTGAACGAATTAAGGTTATCTGACCTGCCCCCTCTAGTAGTTGAGAGAGGAATTAAGGCTGCCCCACCCTTGAGGTAGTTGTGACTAAGGGTATTGGGCTATTGTCTTAGAGCAGGTCTAATGACCCCTTCTAGCCAGCTTTGAACTACAGCTGATGAACTGGCTGTCCTCTCTCCCATTACCATTTTATTAATCTTGTCACCTTTGCCAAACTAATCCTTAAGCCCAGGGGAATACACAGGACAACACAGTAAAGTGCCTTTGGACTAGCTCACTTCCAAGTCCTAAGTATTCATTTACAAACACCGCGCTCGGCTTAATACTCTTTAAATTATCTATTAGGTCTCCGATTGTAATACATGTGAAAGTTCTTGAATAGTAAACATTAAATGAAAAAAAAAAATCATCAGATAGGGCAAACAACTGCCAAACCGTATTCTAAGTATACCCGTATTTCCAAAGTCTCCACACTCAAACCATATTCGAACTCAATTTCCATGTCTACATACTTAATCATTTGGCAATTTGAACATTTTATTTCTATACCAAAGATTGTGGTTACCTAAATATACATCACACTTTTTGGTGTCTTTAAATTTCTAATGTATACTCGTTATGCTGCACTATGTCTACTTGAATGAGAAAAGTACTCAGTACGGTAGGAAATACTATATACGAGTACTTATTGCTAAGCAAATAGTATAATCCAACCCAAGTTTACCGCACTATTATATGGAACGGATTTCTCCACAACGAGGCTGCACACTTGCTGTAGATGACGTATGAGCAAATAACCCAAGTTAGAGAACCAGTTGTAAAAAGATTGCAAAATAAGGACGTAGTATTCAAGTATTTTGTTCGGTGGGTTACTGGAATAATTATTATTATGTGAATATTGGTCACAGAGTTACGTAGAGACAAGAATTACAACAATATTGATATTAGAGATATCTCTGTAATGCAATTTTTATAAGAACCATTTATCACTTACTCTCTGAGCTCATAAATGAACATGAACTAATTTTTGCTCAACATTATCTGGTCATGATCGATTTTGATCTGGAGAGAAAGAATAATAAATATTTATGTTATTATTACTTGATACATTAAACATATTCACTACTGTTTATCTAGCTATCTTACATTCGTTGTTCTAAACACTTTGATGTTACATAAATAAAAGAGAACATTTTACATTATTTTTTAGTTGAGGAAGAAACACTAAATAACAGTGAGATAGATATCCCTCAGACGTTATTTGTCCAGTGGAGGAACTGCATTTCAAATACCACTCGGCCTTTGTGTTTTACTTACTAATTCTAAAAATTATGTTCCACGCTCAAGAATGTACATGTATGAACATATTTATAAAAGAATGTGGTCAATCTTCTAAAGTTCCCTACTGAACCCATTGGCTATAAATTAAGAAAAAAATTGCTGTTGAAACTGATTAATTTGATAGTCACAATTAATTTTGATTTCATTATGGCTTCTATGTCAGTCCATTGCGATTGCATTGCCTAAAATGAAATACAAAGGATCAAGTTTTAGTTTCGTTACTTAAAATGCAATTAATTAGACTGTTGGCCACGGCGTCAAATATTTCAAAAGACATTTATAACATGGATCTCTTTCTCAAGATTTAACATTCAAGAAATTGTCCTGAAAATTTCATAAAGCTGTCCTAAAGGAATAATTGTAATAAGGGTAGTATAAAGGTGAGAGCCACAGTTTCAATACAGGCGACATGCTTTGATAAAATAAGATAGGGCAGATTCTTTTTTACGGCCTATCGCATTAAGAAGCTTAGTTACCTCATTGAGAGGTAGGATATTAAAGTTTTTATAGCTGCCTTTTATATCTGATGCTAAATATCTTTCCTTGCCTTCAAGAATACAATCAACATTTTCTGGATAACTCTTACCTATCTTTGAATTTCCGCTCTTCAGAAAAATAATCCCAAAGCAACTAATTGTGTAGTATAGTTTATTTATTAAAACATTAGTTATAGAAATTAATTGGTATTTATAAACCCACTAGAACAACAAAAACTTTTGATATGGCAATATTATTTTTTTTTTATTTTTTAGAACTTCTACATCAGTTAAGCACAATGAAAACTCATTTTCTCTAAGTTCCTTATAAAAAGTTTCTAATGAACTTATAAAATACTATCTCAAATACCCGGCTTCACTCGGGAATTGATTTGAGGCTGAATGGTGATGGTATTTTTTTGGCAAGGCTTTATTTTGCACACTATTTTGACATTTACGCATCCCAGTGTTTAGTATTTGTTAATAATAAAATTATTTTTTTATGCAAGACTTCACTGCCCTCCATATTGCAATATTTCCCGTCTCCTGTGCATTATGCGTAGATTTCAGTTAATAAAGACAAAATATTAACGTAGATTTGAATTAATTTTTCCAGGTGAGTTACCTGATAGTTCAAATTGGAATGAATTGTTGAGCATATCAATATTTCTACGCAAATTACTTGCTCCACACATTGTTATTGGAGAAATGTATAAAACAAAAGTTAATCTAAATAACAAAGTAAACAAGTTTTGTTATGAGCATGTTTGTCGAAAAACAAATAGACAATGAAATATCTCAAATTTTTATTTCAGGCCTCCTTTATAACCCCCACTCCCGTTCTAACCTAAACATTTTAATATAGCTTATAATCATGGAAGAATTAATGCTAATTGACATACCGAGTTTTGCTAAGTTCAGTTCAATCCTTAGTGCCCAATAAAATAGTTGACTCCAGCTTACGTTTATAGTGTATATCTCGTTCATACTTTGTTAAAAGACAAAAATGAATATCACAAAAGTTACTCTAAATAACAAAATAAATAACTTTTGTTATGTTCATATTTGCAGAAAACCAAATAGAAAACGAAATACCGCTATTTTAAATTCTGGCTTCCCTTACAACCCCCACTCCTGCCTGTCACTAGAAATTTTGGTATGGCTTATTATAATGAAAGCGTTAGTGCTAATACACATACCGAGTTTTATTTATTTCGGTTGGGTCTTTTGTCCCAAATAAAATTGTTCACTTCCGCTATAGGTTTTAGCCTATATCTCGTTTATAATTCAGTATAAGAAAAAAGTGTATGTAACACAAGTTACTCTAAATAACAAAATAAACAACTTTGGTTATGTTCATATTTGCCGAAAAACCAATAGGAAATGAAATATCGCTATTTTTAATTTCAGGCTATCCTTATAACCCCCACTCCTGTTCGTCTCAGAGGATATTAATATAGCCTAAAGTCTAAGTTGGGTTAGTAGTAATATGTGTACCAAGTTTCATAAAATTCGGTTCAGCCGTTTATGCGTGAAAAGGTAACAAACAAACAAACAAACAAACACACACGAAATAAACAAAATGCAGTTATGGTGTCTATGACATGTGAAACGAAAAGTTATCTTGAAAATTCGCGAAAAAATCAATGTACAGACAGAGGTTACAATTTTATATATATATATATATATATATATATATATATATATATAGAAGATGGTTCACCACGTTATTAAATGTTAAAGAAAAAAAAATAATCAAATAAAGTAAGATTGTCAAGAGGAATTAATAAGATTTTTGTTACTGTTATTGAAGTAGAATCTCTCAAAAATTACATGACATTTTTTTGTAGTTTCAAGTTCATTTAACATTATTTTGCACGATTATTGGTTTACAAGCATTGCATATTCTGAATTCAAATTTCATATCTAAATTTGTACAATTCTTGATAAAAAATAAGTCCACCCGAGTGTTAATTTCATTTTAGTATTTCCACTCAGATCCTGAAGAGTGCCCATTACAGTATTGTAAAATTAACTTGAACAGAAGCAAACAATTATTGAATAGTCCTACCTAAAAATAGTTTCTTTGAAAATATATATATATAATGATAACTACCTTCAATTACCACAACTCATTCATAGAAATAGTTGATTTCGCTTCATATTATTATTAGATTATACAATAATAATAATATGCATTTCATTAGCCCAACCATAATAATAATTATGTTTCCTGTGAATAGTGTTAGAATAGTGATGCACTGTAGATTGGTGTACTTTGGCAACCGTTAGTAAATGTTAACATCAGTTCAATAGTACATGTGTACTTAACATTTTGAGTACTCAAATAATAATGAAGAAGTCATAGACATATACAATAATAATATTAATAATAATTATAATTAAACTTAATTAAGTAATTAAGAATCATGAATTTAATAACAATTCAAGGCACATCCCCATCCTGACCCAAACTATATAATACTGAAACAAAACATAACACAATTTGAATTCATAAAATATAATAACAGAAATACAAACACAACTCTTTCAACACTCCACAATTTAAAAACTCTAAAGCTTAATTTAAGTGCTTATTGGTGCCACATGTCGAATAATCTTCACTGAGGCATATCATGTGAAAATATAGCACATTTGCAGTAGCATCTGTGTTATGCATTTTATATATTGACACAATATAGTTAATAAAATGCAAAAGTTAAGCAAGCAATTTTGATTTTGTTGATCAGAGAATGTTAACGGTTTGGAACCTAAATCAATGAGCTCGGTATATTTGATGGACCCTAATTTCCTGAGATAGGAAGGGGGCGGGGGCCGTGATCGCTAATATTTATGATGGTTAATTATCCCAAGAGAGTCAATGATGGATTCCATGGAGCTCTAAATCTAAACGCGCCCTTTCAAAATGTCTGTCATTATTCATTGTTTTCGGGAGGCAAAAAGTCTTGTTCTGCATTTTTTCCCAATAAGAATGATCCTATCTAAACTGGATCCAGTTTAAATAACACGTTGTGTAGTGACTTCTACAATTAATAATTCATTATTTGACTCGAAAATGTTTATTTGATTTATACCATAGTTGGTGTTCAGCAGTTTTATTTAAGACTAAAAATGAAATTCGTTAACAGATTGAAATCGAAACCGGAATAAAAGGGGGGGGGGGTGGAAAGGAGAACTTGAAAATTCCAAATATCTCCGTTATTATAAGACGGATAGAAAACGTTTATAGAACCAATCTTGTTGAACTATTGATGCTGTACAACTATTGATGTTCTATTCATTTTTACTCATAGGATTTTTATTTAGAGTGCATATTTAGGATTTTTTTTTTCATCGAATGTACTGTGAGAAGAGATCAGTAGCGACGGATTTTTTGTTTTGCACTATTTTGGATCTACATTTTGGCATAAACTGCACGGATTTGATTTTACTGTATGCTTTTTTAGACCTTCTCAGTATGTTATCTTTATCAACCTCACATGGAAGTTATTTGGTCCATTTCATCTCCTTTTCTTCTCTACATTTTTAATCCTTACGCTCAATATAAGGAATATTTCAATTTAGAGACTCTCCATCTCTTTTTATTTGCCATTTCATAAGTTACAGGATTTAAAAAACAAAACTTTCATTAATTTGAAAGCAGCCAGTCACACGGAACATTCACTCAATTTGAAAGTATAAGAGACTGAGAGAAACTTGGTGCACAAGTAGAGGCTTCAGGAAATTTCTCTCCGAACTTTAAGAAGAGATAAGAGAGATTTTATCGTTCACAAACTTATTCAGTAGTAACTTCCATTCATACTGACGAACAACCCTTGCCGATATTTTTAAACCGTGCCCCGTCCTGTTGACCTTTGGAGAATACATATTTCACCAAAAAAAAAATGCATGAACTATGCCTTTAAAAATATTTTGATTTTTTTTTTTATCTTATATATATATATATATATACATATATATAAATATATTTGATGAGAAAATGGTGATAAGTTTACTCACTTAGCCAACCGCAACGTTTTTAAATTGGTAAGTATTTGATATCAATAAGAAAAAACTGCAAGTAATTTTGCTATTGGAGTCTGAGATATTAGCTCACTTTAGGAATGAGGTCTCTTGCCCAAAATAGTTTGGGAATGCTTCCCATAGGTCCATACATTAAATCGTTTTTAACTCCCAACACAAATTAGAAAGAAATAATCTTTTTTAAATATCTTAACAGTAACGTCAATTTCAATTCAGCATAAAAAATATGTCTTTGTTTTAAAAGTTTACACAAGCGGATAGTCATTTTTGGAATCAGCACTTATAAGCGCATTTGTTAGGCAATTATGTTGGTACAAAATTATGTTAGTAAGGATAATTTTCAGGAATTCAGGAATAAAGTGGGTCATATTCTAATATAAATAGATTATTTTTATACTCCACAAATTATCGTGAATTATTTTTAGTTGTATTCTTATTTGTGGCATACGGCCCAAAATTAATAATAAAATATCATAAGTAGAGGTAAGGGATATTTTTCTATAAGTATTTTAAGATAAAGCAGATTCAATTGTAATTAGGAATGTTGGTTTGATCCAACGGTCCTATGATGATCGTTACATTCCTAGAAAAGTGTCATCCTAGAGGCAGAAAACAAAGGACAACATAATGTCAAATCCGGTATTCTTATCACCGTTGTATTAGATTTAAAGATTCAACAGCTGGAATTTTTAAAGGTTAATCAGCTGATGTACCTCAACGAGGTACACTATGAATCACCTCAAAGATTCAAGGCTCACCTCACCACTCTCTCTCTCTCTCTCTCTCTCTCTCTCTCTCTCTCTCTCTCTCTCTCTCTCTCTCTCTCTCTCTCTCTCTCTCTCTCGTCTCTCTCTCTCTCTCTCTCTCGTCTCTCTCTCTCGTCTCTCTCTCTCTTTCTCTCTCTCTCTCTCTCTCCCTCTCTCCCTCCCCCTCAGAACAAAAATAGACCTCAGATTACCGTCCTCACTACGTTAAACATGAAAACTTATTGTAAAGAACGAACGTGCTCCATTCCAAGATTATAAGAGTCGTTGTCGAACACAAAAGGACCTAAAAATTCATCTACCTCAATTTAGAGGAAGGGAAATATTCCCTCGGTGACTTACAAGAAGGGTGGTACAAGTTGTAAAGTATTCCAGTGAGTTTCCTCTGGTTGTGTTGGGGCAGTGTTTAAAAGCGGGGCCGGCCATTAGCAAAGCTGAATGAATAAGACAAGGAAGATAATTTATGTAAATCCCAAAGAGTGGAGCTTTACACCACCTCCTTCCTTCTTCCCATTCTGCTTCCTTGAGACCTAACATTCCCTACCAGTGAACAGGTTGCCCTCTAATGTTTCTCTTACAGCTTTAAAATTGGGCTCAGCAATTAATTTTTCATCCCCAGAAATAATTAAAATGCCAGACTCACTGAACGAGCGTAGTCCACAGTTCTTTTCACTGGGTTAGCACCCCGCCAAATCACGAAATGAGTGAAAGAGGATAAATGATTTTTGGCTTCAGAGAATGGAATTTCATATTACTACTTCAATGAGTGTCTAGGGGCTTCTTGTATGTACAACTAAACGTACAAGCAAACTTTCTATTCGACCAACTTCATTTAGTAAAAGTATAACAAATATCCTTTCTAAAAAAAAAAATGAAAACCGAGTAACGCTTGAACATTACAAATATATCTGTGGCACAGGGTCTTCCTAAATTAAGTTGATTTGCTACAAGCAATAAAGAACATTGATTGTTATTAATATATTTAATTACATTTTATAAAATAACTAGGGGAATAAATAACATTACCAAGAGAACTGTAGGGAGGAAGCTAATTACACCAATGACATAAATTGAATTTGTATGGGTAAGAAAACATTATTTATCTTGAATTCAGAAACGTTCCTAAGATTAGACAATAACTACCAATCCTCAAATATTATGTTAATAATGTAATATTATTCATTTTAGGATCTCAAGATTGGCTCCCCTCCTTCAAATTCAAATGGAAGAAAAAATTGTAAAATCAATTTTCATAATAGATTGAAAATTTCATGTTCTCGAAATATTGAAGCAAGAGGCATGTACACCCAAAATAAATGGCCCAATGGTCATGGCATCGTCAGTTTCATGCTAGCATGAGGCTAAGCGCTTACTAGCTACAAATCTATGATAATGTCTTTCTCCTTAAAAATATTTCATGATTAACACTAATTTGTCTTTTACATAATATTTGAAAATAATAAACTTTTTAATTTATTTATTCGTGACTAATCTACATCTACCTGGAGGATAAGAAGCAGACAAAGATATTTATTTTACATTGAAAACTTGAACAGTCTTAAGGAACATTATTCCCTTCATTATTCACTATTTCCTGGAAAGTAAACCCAAGATAGTACATTCCTTTGGCCTGGATGTATAAATGGTAATGGACTAACAAATGTTCTACTGTTAGGTTTGACTTAATATATCGGTTGGAATTCAGTTCGACTTTATCCCGGTGTTACTTTTGAATGGTGTTTCCCATTTCTTAACTTCAGGTTTAATTTTTACTAGTTTTCAATTTGATGATAACCATCTCGCAGTCTTGGTATATGTATGTATAAATATATATATATATATATATATATATATATATATATATATATATATATAAATATATATATATATATATATATATATAGTGTGTGTGTGTGTGTGTGTGTGTGCGTGTTTGTACTTGCTTGGTATCGCTTTATCGGTCTCAGTTTTTGTTGGATTGTAACCAAACACTATATGTAAACGTTCCAGGCAGAACAAAAGATCAAGTTCATTCATGGTTGAAATCGTACCACTAAAAGGTTTAGAGGGGGGATTTCGGAAATCGGAATTGCTCCGATATTATACGTTGGCCCGGAAGTTTATATTAATCAATCTTATTATAAATAGAATTCCTTACAAATGTGTCATAATTTTCGTAATATACTTTTGAATATAAACTGAGACATTTGCATTTCTTAGTTATTTGCTTTGAGTAAACCCCCAATCCTACACTTGCCATAGTATTAATAATCTGTAATACATAATCTACTTTATCCGAAGCATAAACATCAATTTTTTTTCATCAGATATTTACTAGATTTGTAAAACGTTCTGTGATGATGTCATAAATTAAGATTTTTACATTGTTGATTCGAAAATGATGATTTGATTACACCATACTCGATATAAAACCGTTTCATTCTGCACTAAAGTTCATATTAGGTAATGGCTGAAATTGGCCTGGGGGAGGGGGTAGAGGGGGAATATTTGAAAATTCCGTATATTTCGAAATTACGGCTACTACGAGTCGGATCGAAAACTTTTATATAACCAATGTTGTTGCTTCAGTAGACACCCACTTGTAATCGTTTGGTTTTTATTATCAGTAACTGGGTCACTTCAAATTCTATTTACATAAGACACGTACTACGAGAGAAATAGGGAATAGATGGTGAGATGAAATGATCAGAAAGTCATACAAGAACGTGGAAAATTTTCAGTTTATGGACTTTGTGAGAAATAGATGGTGAGATGAAGTTATTAGCATGTCATAATCCAGCACGTGGAAAATCTGTTTAGTTTACACGTGACTTACTTAATTGTTATGATTTAATACCTCTGCAAATTATGTAAACATATTATGTGGAGAAATTTTAAAATTTATCTACTTTACAAAAAATATCCTCCATAAATAGGGAGGGGTAGGGGAAGGGTAAGCCCAATTCTGTATGCTTATTCATTCATTGTGTGACATCATACAGCTATTTAAACAACACTTTATATTAATGATGGACATTGTAACTTTTATTTTAGGTTAGTGTAAAAATCGGAAGAGTGAGTGTTTTCTGAAGGTATTAAACAAAAATAAATTCAATAAGTCTATATATATTGGAGTAATTACAACATTATATAATTAGTAGTATATATTATTTATAAGTATTAAAACTCTGGTTTAAAAAATTGTCAAGTCTATGATCTTGTTATTTGTTTCAAAATACCTATTCTAACCGAACCACAGAGATTTAAGAACCCAAGGGTCTAGATGTAGAAAATGTAATGCTATATCCGTTTCCCTTTAAAGTAAATCTGCTAAAAACAGTCAACTGCGAAAATCTGGTTATGCATGTCAGTAAATGTAGGTAGTTAACTAAGAATTAAATTTTTTTAAAAAAGTATTTAAGTATTTAACTTGGTATTCAAACGCACGATTTTAAGTAGGCAAATACTCTGTTTTCAACTTTTCCAATTCCACTTCTTATTACTTTCTGTTTTTTTTAAGACACTGTTGCCTGTCCTCCCCACGCCAAAATAGAAAAACAAAAAATAGATTTACTTTCGAAGTATACTAGAATATTCGATCCATAATACGTGACCGCAAAGCATTTAGTAATACGTTATTCATTCTCCTTTTGGATATTGGTCACCGCTGGGAGCTTTCTCGTTTGAAAATTTAATAAATCCCCGTTATTATTAATGCAGGCTCAGTTAATAGATTATACACTCACGGTGGGGAATATAATAACCTACCAACGATTGGTTATTTAATTACGAAATTCTGAATATATCACTGAATATTTAGTCTAAATATTGGAGTCTATAATTACCAGAATGTAAATAAAAAAATTACAAGTAAGCCACTTTGTATTATATTCATTTAGGTATCTTTGGTCACCAGTCTCAACATGACAATCCCTAATAAACAGCATTCTTCACAGTTTGCATACAACATTTTTTTATATATGGTATTTTATAAAAAATGTCAGTAACACCTTTTGACTGCTTAAACATAATAAAGGAGGCATTGACAAAACAAAGTCCTGTTCCAATTAGATTCGTGTGTGACACTTGATTCAAATTAATTGCTGAGCAGAGCAGCACCAATTAATCCACCAATAGCAGCCTTGATCTCATCGACTTATCGGGCTGACATTTTAATTTCCACGATATGAATTATGAATGAGATGGCATCAAATTTGCCGGAAGGGAAAATAAACGTTTCGACAACAAAAACAACCCGAGTAATTCGTTCGACAGTGTGAAAATATTATTTTGACGTTTAATATAATATATATATATATATATATATATATATATCAACACTTTCATGAGATTTAAACTTCATTATCTTCTCGCAAAGCTCAAAAGCTCAGTGTTATAACAAAAGTTATCAAACTCTCCTGATTTCATTTTGGTCTCATATAGGTTTCCAAAGTACTAAGGCAAGATTACCTTCATCCCCTGTTCTTTTTTGCTTAACCCTCAAAATGCCAATTCAAATAATAAAAGCATGTCTTCTTGGTAATGTATGCAATACCCTATTAAATTCCCAGCCCTGGCCGATTTTTTCTCTTTACATCATCACTCTAATTGAAGTAATAGTTATTTATTATACTAGTGACGAAAGTAGATCATTTTACAACTCGAGTGAAACGTTTGTTGGGAGTTGTAAATTCTACATTCGTCACGAGTGTAATATTAATTTTTTTCTGTAATCGTGTAATACATGATCAGATCTAACCAGAATATGAACAAAATTAGGATGTTGTGAAGATTATTGTATGTTGTTGGTAGGTTATAAGCATTGTTGTGAAAGGTTATAAGCATAGTTATAAAACAACTAGTGATGATTGTGAAGTAGTGCAGTTATAAACAAGTGCAGGTTATAAACAAGGAAGGTAATTATTATTATATTTAAATTTTAAAATATATTGATTATTTCCACCAATAATTCATTTTCATTTCAATTTATTTTGTTAAAATAAATTCTTACAATGTTAAGAAACATTTAAAAGCATTTAATTTCCAACTTCAAATTATTTTTTAATTTATACTTATTACTCGTACAAATTAAGAAGGCAATTCACTTTCTTCACTTGTGAAGAAAGTGATTACTTTCTTCACTCTATTGCAAAATGTTTCACTTTCTTCACTCATTTCAGTTTAGTAATGTAACCATTATTCAACGATTACAGAAAAAATAATTTGATATGCTATAGTAATGAAGTTTGTACGCAGGCGAAAATTCTACACTAAAGTGATTCTATTCATACCCTGCCAAATATTGATAAACGTCCAGCTAAAATTAGAGCAACTGCCTATTGCTTTACGTTTTGAGGGGATCCTCACAATCTTTTAAAGAGTATACATACAGTAGTTTGGACCAATTCAAAACGAAGCAAATATCTGCCATAAGCATGAGTACTGGTCCAGCTACAGGTTAGATTCTTGCTTTGTGACTGGAAATCGAAAGATATTACATAAGCATGGTTGGAAACACCTGACTGACGGAGGAAGAGTAAGAACGAGAGGGAGAGAGAGAGAGAGAGAGAGAGAGAGAGAGAGAGAGAGAGAGACAGACAGACAGACAGCGAGAGAGACAGAGAGGGAGAGATGAGAGAGAGAGAGGGAGAGACGAGAGACAGAGAGAGTGACGAGAGAGAGAGACAGAGAGGGAGAGATGAGAGAGAGTGACGAGAGAGAGAGAGAGAGAGAGAGAGAGATGAGAGAGAGACGAGAGAGAGAGGGAGAGATGAGAGAGGGAGAGATGGGAGAGAGAGGGAGAGATGAGAGAGAGAGAGAGAGGGAGAGAGATGAGAGACGAGAGAGAGGGAGCAATGAGAGAGAGAAAGATGAGAGAGGGAGAGAGATGAGAGAGGGAGAGATGAGAGAGAGAGAGAGAGAGAGAGAGATGAGAGTGAGAGAGAGAGATGAGAGAGAGAGAGAGAGGGGGAGGAGAGAGAGACGAGAGAGCTATGGGATAGGAATAGTGGGGTAGAAGTGAGACTGTATGGTAGAGACTGGCCTTTTGACCTGACGATAAGGACATATCTATTCTGGTTGGCAGTAGTTACAGCCAGCCCACCATAGCCCAATGTCACTAAGCTCCATGCTTCTTCTATCATCTCGCCCTAATCATTACACTCCCTTTAAGAGCCTCCTTCGCCTTCTACTCAAGAACCCTAGGCCGAAAAAAAAATTGGCTTTTAGTAAAATTCTGACTGAACATCTGTGTTCCTATACCGACCATTCACTTTTCACACATCAGCATCAGTAATAAAAACAAAAAAAAAAGAAAACTCTTTACTTTCTCAATTTTATTATTAGAATTAAGCAATGTCCGTCACGCAGGGGCTGCGTAAACTAAGCAGATTTCCCACGTTAGGTTTTACAATAGAGGAATTTCACGAGAGCCGAGCAGTTAAGGAAACGGCCGAACTAGCTTTTGGCGGGAAAGTCACTCGTCCGTTAGCCGCCCAGATTTAATAAAAATGCAAATATCTCGGTTAATATTCAAGATAGAGAATAAGCGTATTAAATAATATTTATAGTAAATTTAATTTGTAATAAGATTGATTGATAGTAACGGAGATATTTCGAATTTTCGAAAATCCTCCCCTGTAAACCCCCCCTCCCACTGGTCCGATTTCAGCCGTTAACGAACTTGATCTTTCTTTTTACATAAAACGACTAAATATCGAGTTTGATAACGATCAAACAAAAATTGCGACCGCTAGTGCGGTAACAGACAAATATATATATATATATATATATATATATATATATATATATATATATATACAATTTAGAACGGACCTAATTTTCGTCATCTACTAGGTAGGATCGATGGACATTTGAAGAAAAATTTCGAAAATTCCGTCATGATTACAACCGTAATAGTTGATTTCCCTTAAGGGAAATCTGCTAAAACAAACTGAGTCGGTATGCTTTCTATATTGCAAGAACATGCTTTAAACACCCAGTGAAAAAGCATATAATTTTCCTCAGTAAAATAATCTAAAAAAAAATGAATAAATAAATATCTACATATCTGAAGAATGTTTTATACACAAGAGTAACTCTATCAAAAATATCAAATAAAACTCCAATATATTGTTGCTAAAATTACGTTTAGCTAATCAAGGTTTTTAAGAAGTAAGAAGAAAAGTCCGTCACGAAGGGGCTGCGTAAACTAAGCAGATTTCCCTCGTGATGTTTAACAATAGATAAATCTACATACTGGTAACACAATAGCACCGTCAACATCAAGGGAATAAATACAAACGATAATAAGAAACCTCCGGACGGGAAGCATCTGAAACGTAAACAAACAGGTGTGCCAAATTTTCAACAACAATTACGGAAATATATCAGAATATATCTTATTAATTTGATTGAAAACTATTTTCTATATCTATTACCGTAATTTATAATGGATCAGAATAATTTTTTATCTCAATCAATCAACTTTTAGTAGTCCACGAACTTAAGAAGGGGGGGGGGGTCACGATAACATATTTGAATTTGTCTCGTATAATAAAGGTCTCTTGAAAACAACTTAGCTTCGAATAATGTGGTTTATTACATAACTGAGTATTGTTTATTTAAGATGAGTAGAAGTGGGGGTTTGCTGAAGGGTGAAAAATGCAAATATCTCGGTTAATATTCAAGATAGAGAATAAATGTATATAACAATATTTATAGTACATTTAAGTTTCAATAAGATAGGTTTTACACAATTTTTCTATCAAACGTTTATATTAACGGAGATATTTTGAATTTTCGAAAATCCTCCCCTCTAACCCTCCCCCTTCCATTGGTCTGATTTCAGCCATTAACGAACTTGATCTTTATTTTTACATAAAACGTTTAAATATCGAGCTTGGTAACGATCAAGCAAAATTGCGACCGCTAGAGCGTTAACAGACATATAAATATATATATATATATATATATATATATATATATATATATATATATATACATACACACACATAATTTTGAACGGACCTCATTTTCGTCATCTCCTGGGTAGGATCGATGGACATTTGAAGAAATTTTTCGAAAATCGCTTCATGAGTAGTCAATAGCTGATTTCCCTAAAGGGAAATCTAAAATAAAAGCATCCCTGGTGATGATTGGAGCCAGGGAGGGGATCTCTTAGTGGACAGTGATTTTTTGTTTAGTTTCAGTGCAGTGCTTAGTTAAATATCATTCCAGTTTTTAGTAAACACCAATTATTCGCGTGTGATCGTCAGTTATTGTGCTGTGTAACAAGAGCTCATTCATTATTTTTGTAATAAAAGTAAAAATATTTCTCGATACTCTGGAGAAAAATAGTTTACGACAGAGTTTATAGTCCCTTTTTCAGAAGACACGTTTCTCATAATTTATAAAGAGCGTCGTCATATTTATAATATTTAAGATTAGTAGCAAAGCAAGCCAGTAAATCGAAAGTGCATGTTAATAAATTGAAAATGCATGTTAATAAATTAAAAATACATGTATATACTAAGGATGTTTTTAAGAATAGAAAAATTAAATATAATGTTTAAACTGATACATGTTAGAAAATGAATTCACTTAATATTAGTAACTTTGTCATAGCAAACTAAAAATATATGACGTACACATGATATGATGTATACATATTTAACAAATTGTGAGAGACGGATACAATTGCATAAACATGATAATATAAAAAATTTATCCTTTTATGAAAAGTTATCTTGTATTACTACTAATCGTGTACACCATGCACCAACCTGTTATAATATATGATTCGCAGAAAATGAACTGTGTAAAATGTAAATATATTTTCAAAAAGCCTTTGTATTTCAATTCAGTGAACCGCTGTTACCCGCCTAAAAATTCAGTAGTAATTTTTTATCGTCGAACCAAATTTGATATTTAATCGTTCCATCCAATAGGAAATATCAAGCTCGCTAACGGTTGGAGTCTCCCAGGAGAGGGTTGACTTTATATGGGAAAACAATAACTCATAATTTCATCTTTATTATGACCTAATGTACGTCATCTCGTAGGAAGAATCGATGGACATTTGAAGAGGGTTTTAAAAAATGTCCGAATAGTGATTACAACCTCAATGCTGTTATCCCTTAATAAAATCGGTTAAAACGCCAGAAAGTGAAAATTATCAGTGATTAAGCACAAAAGAAATTTAGAACCGAACCGACTATGCTCTTTGAAAACTAGAGTTTTTCTTAGGTGGCTTAATGTAAATTCATCAATATATCAGATATTGGTTACATTGAAATATTCAAATAATAAAAAATATTTGGAACAAATTCAATTCTAAATTATTGAAGCAGTTTTGTATTTGAAAATCGATGGGTATATAAATAAGTACTATCCACCTTTCTTTTCTTTTAAGCTTTGTAAAAAGTTCAAAAACCAGCAGAGTTCTCCCGCTCAACTATTTTTAACTTCAGCTTACTGATAGTAGAGTAGATGAAGCAACACCTCAATCACTAATATATATATATATATATATATATATATATATATATATATATATATACAGAGAGAGAGAGAGAGAGAGAGAGAGAGAGAGAGAGAGAGAGAGAGAGAGAGAGAGAGAGAGCGAGAGAGAGAGAGAGACAGAGCGACACAGACAGAAACAGAGACAGAGATGCGGTCATAAATTGAGTTAGAGCAGGGAGCGACGGACAGGAGTTGGAAAGAGGAAGTGTTTCCATTTGATTCAAGATACATGTAAAGTATGATAGGAAACTGTTGAAATATTTTGAAGGCTTTTCTTTTGAGAGGATGGTTTTAAGTTGATACAAGACTCTTTTCCACAAGCTCATCTAGTAATTGAAGTAAGAGATACATTTTTCACATAACTGATTAGATTTTAGCACATCAATTTGATTAGGCAAAGTCATAGCCTGTTTTAATATGTTTTTTTTCTTCCATTGGTGGTTTTTAAATTAGATGGTATATATTCAAAAATCCGTCCCATAGGTACTGAATAAACTAAGTAGATATCTCACTTGAGTGGTATCTCTATTTCTCCTCTATTAGGGAGATAATGTAAAGAAGAGTACATAAAATTTACGCAGTACAACAGAAGTTTAATAATGCAGTAGCTTTATATAAAAGTCCGTCACGCAGGGGCTGCGTAAACTAAGCAGATTTCCCACGTGAAGTTTTACAATAGAGAAATCTGCCTAATAACAGCTGTAGTAGTAAGTAACCTCTAAACCTATTCACGAGAGGGACGAATAATTACAAAAACGGCCGCCAGAGCTCACGGCGGAAAGTCCGAACATAGCCACTACTGCCGAGCACATGCAGAATACAAATGCAAATATCTGAGTTAATATTCCAGATAGAGAATAAATGTATATAACAATATTTATAGTAAATTTAATTTGCAATAAGATATATTCTATAATATTTTTCGATCCGACGTATAGTAACGGAGATATTATGAATTTTCAAAAATCCCCCCCTCTAAACCCCCCCCCCTCCCACTGGTCCGATTTCAGCCATTAACGAACTTGATCTCTCTTTTTACGTAAAACGCTTAAATATGAAGTTTGGTAACGATTAAACAAAAATTGCGACCGCTAGAGCGTTAACAGACAAATATATATATATATATATATATATATATATATATATATATATATATATATATATATATATATAGATATATATATATATAATTTTGAACGGACCTCATTTTCGTCATCTCCTAGGTAGGATCGATGGACATTTGAGGAAATTTTTCAAAACTCGCGTCATGAGTACGACCTCAATAGCTGATTTCCCTTAAGGGAAATCTGCTAAAAATCACATGAGTAGGAGAGGGCAACCAAAAAATGGGTAGCAGCACAATTGTAGAGCGCTAATGCTGGTGAGGTTAATAATTTTGGTTAGCATTTTCATATCCTTCATATTATAATAGGTACATACAAGATCATGGATGTTGTTGCTTCCCTAAATTCCACTATTTCCTGATACGATTTCATGTAGATGAGCTCAGCAATATTTTATTCAAAATAATGAAGCGCTCATGAACACAGATTCCTCAAAGGCACCGCAGTGGACGCTTCAACGAAAATATTCCACATTTTCTTAAATCTCTGAAATATTGTTTTAAAACGCAACACTATTAGTAAAAATGTTCCACTCTACGACTGACCCAGCGATCGAAGTTTTTTTCTTTTTTTTGTGAAAAAAATACATGTAATTTAATTTCAGTTCAGTCTAAAATACAGTCCGCTTGAGATTTAGAATATATATTTTTTTATAAAGTTTTTTTTTTGTTTTCAAAATAGTGATTAACAACAAATAGGAAACTGTATCGAAATGAAATGTTTGCCCTGAACGCTTATTTGAGGCGACCTAAATACACATAAATATATGAACTCAGTATTATTTCTTGTGTTTCTCGGGAAAATAAAGAATGGAACCCAAAGAGTATTATATATCCCTAAAAGTTCATCTGGCACGTATCTCATTGGCAGTAGTCTACCTTTTATTGGAGCGATTTTAGAAGATGTGACCAGTAGACTAAATAACAAAAACTGTGGCTATAATAAAAGAGCACGTATAACCTTTGTCATTTTATGATGCACGCTCTTTCCTCAATTCACATAGAGCAATAAATTTTGCTTCAAACCATATTTTAGTGGCTATTGACTCAGAGAATATGAATCATAACATAAAATGGAGCTACTAAAACTTTTCTCTTTAAACTTATCGCCGTATAAATACTCATATTTTTTGCCAGATTAAATAAACAGTAATTTATATATATATATATATATATATATATATAGTTAATTTTCAGGTAAGTGATCAATTTATAAACAAATTTATTTCTAGAATATAACCATGCTTCCTCTACAAGAGTAACAAACTACAAGAGAATTAGCTAAATGGCTAAAGCCTTCAATGAAATTATATCAAAACTATAAACCAATGGTAAATACATCCCAAGACTTAAGGAATTCTTTATAAAAGTGCATGTTCTGTAGACTGATGGTAGGTAATTATTTTAGAATAAAACAAGAGCTTTAAATATTTCAAAACAGGTTTATTTTATTCTAAATAGCAATATAAGATACAAAAATATAAAATGAGTAAAACGGGACAAATACCGGGCAATAGGTAACATAGCAGCAATCCCCAAAGAAATTCATAAAATTAAAAACAGAAGGCTGACACACTCCATGCTAATATACTAGTTCAAGGGTATTATATGAACGAAAATACGGTTTAACAGCTAAAGAAGCATACTTAATGGACTTCACGGAATTGTGAATAGAACTAATTTATATCTCTTTCCTAGAGAGAAGCAATGTTACAATAAACACGTATAATTTCATCCTTTAGGTTTAGGTATAAATAAGCAAAATTTTATAATGATTAGACTCAATGACTTAGAAGTTTAAAAATATAATTAGTGGTCAGCAATGCTCCCTAATTCAAAAATATCAGTGAACGCCACGTTTATAGTGTGTTCTTTATGCCCTTTAATTGGCTGTTAAAAACTATAAAATGAGCACATTTCCATGTGCGAAGCAGTGAACAACTGGAACAACTCCAGGATCGAATCGTGTAGCGCGGACTATTGCATTATTCAAGCTCAATATTTTGAGCTAAGACATAACAGCCTAACACATAAATGATTATTATTATAATGCAACCTAATTTATTGGTTTGCATTAGCTGAATACCAAGCACCTTAATGGACAACTAAAACAAATTTTAATTTTAAGAAATTAATGGACCAAAATCGATTACAAAGTCAATACTTTCTTTTTTCTTTTTAGAACTCTTATCTGGCATGAGTTTATCTCTAATCAATAGCCCCTTTTGTCGTCCCTATTCCTGCGAAAACCGATCGTGAATTCGCACTAATTCTGTAGTGATAACGATTGTTATGTAATCTATACCATTTCAAATTGTAAAAACCATTGCACAGCTAAGAATGTCCAGCAACTATTGTATAAAGTTTTTAATGAAAAATGTATACTATAATGTTAACCCAAAAGAAATTTTCAAATTGTGTAATTTAAATATGAATGAGGACATTTATCATATAATGCTTCATAGCCCTATTCACACCCCTTTCAAAGAACAGTATTTACCATCCATCAAACAGCCAGCAGATAATTCACAACTTCATAATATTCTAAATAATGCAACTAGAGAAGTATATATTAACATTTTTAAATATATAAGAAATAGTTTCAGACTTCGCGAATCTTATCTGAGTTAACATTGTTAAATTTCTCTTCTTCTCTTAATTGTTTTTTTTCTTTATTTAGTTCTGTAATACCTATTTATTAGTAAGAACAGGTACCAAGATAATGACAAGTTTAATGAAACTATAATGTTGAAAATATAACGTTTTAATGTTAGGTAAGATAATAAAATATAATGTCACTTATTAGTTAAGATTTTTCCAGAAATTTTACTGTAAATTCTTGTCAGTTATACTCAAATCTAGTTTGTAAAAATATGTTTATATATAAGCTACTAACATAGAAAAACTAACCTCATTATATAAGGCCTACTCCTTGCTATAAGGAAAATCCTTGTAAGCAATAAATAAAATAAAATAAATAATATTGTTATGTAATCACCTACGCAACGATTCTGCCTTATTATCATATAAAATCCATACTGGAAATTCAAAAGTGAACCTATATTACCATTTCCTCGTGTCTCACTTTTTCTATACAGACTTGATCTACCAACTGTGAGAACTCAGTTTCTCTTTCGTATTTCCATTCATTTCCTCTTAATTCGTTTCCCCATTTAAATTTAAACTACAAAGAAATCAAACGCTTTCCTTTTAAAATAACTATTTTCTTATTTACGTGAATGATTCTCTCCACCTTCTACACCTCAAAATACTTGTAAGAAGTGGCAACATATGTGTATTGGCGGGAAGCTTTTTAAAGGCGAGAATAAGAGAGAGCATTAGACTGAACCATTTTTGTATTTCTATTGGAAAGATGAGAGGAAATAACACAAATAACTATTTGAGTTCTCCTAAGAATCAAGTATATTGAATTGATTAAAACTACATATAATACACGTTATAAATAGAGGTTGAGCAAGAAACAGAAAGAACTTAACTTTATAAACTAATTTAGCGGCAATATAAATATATACATAGAATAAGCGATAGGTCCTATATTGTGGGAGTACTCATTTGATAATTTGCGCAAATAATGCTAGCATTATTAAAATAGGCACCTGCGGGAAACGAAAACGTTCCTAGAAGTGGAGTCCTCCTTCGTTGCTATGTTCTGTGTTCCGTAGAAGATCCGACTTCCAGGCGGTTGCGGTGATCCGCCGGTGCAGCTTTACGGGAGAAGAAAAACTGACTGTAACTCTATGACAGGTGAATTCCAACTGAGCAGTTATCTTGGTGAAGCGGTTATCTGTAGCGGAGGGAGAGGGGCAAGACCCCACTGGCCGTAGACACGACCCCCAAGAGCGTCCAAGACCAACTGAACTGTATCCTTGTAACTAGCCGATGCCTTCTTGAGCTGCAAAGGAGTTTCCGCTGTAGGTCACAGCCTTGGTGATCTGCATATGTGTGGCGGTTTTGTGAACTCAGCGAGCGCGGGAGATTCAAATTGAAATGACGACTGAACACCCCCCCGCCCATGGCGCGATGAGCGGCATTATTGAGTAAGAAGAAGACACAGTTTGAAGAGGACGTTCCTTTGCATGAAGAGCGTGGAGAGGGCGGTGAATTAGAAATGTCCAGGCGTCAGCACGTCCAAATCATTAAGGTCAACAGAGAGGGGGCAGCGGGAGCGAATATTGAGGATGGCCTCAATGCTGACCTGGAGGGTGGTAAACTTTTCAAGGGAGAGAACCTTGGCGGGAAACTTTACTGGTGAGCATTTCTTCTTTTAGAAGCTCTTCCTTTGAATGTTTGGGTGCGGCGGAAGTGGCAGGTTCTTATTCCCAAAACCTCTGTAGATCTTTATTTAGTTAACATTTCATGCAGCGGAGAACGTTTTCACAAAGTATGTGAGGCAGCTTCGATGGATTCCTGCAGGAAACTTTGCGGGTGGACATTTCTTCTTTTAGAAGCTCCTCCTTTAATATTTGGGTGCGGCGGAAGTGGCAGGTTCCCATTCCCAAAACCTCTGTAGATCTTTATTTAGTTGACATTTCATACAGCGGTATGAACAATGTGTATTGCGGGCTCGTGTAGACTCAACTTTCTTATGGATATAACTCGACAGAAAAACAACTTATTTCTTAAATGTTCATTACTTAGGTATACATTAAAAAATGGTTGCACGAAACCTGAATACTAGTATGCTGCAGAGATTTCTCATGCATAGCATACTACCAGGTGCCACTATTGGTAAATTATAATGAGTGGTTTCAATTAGGAAAGTTACAAAACAACCCTGAAAATTCCCAAGGTACGATGAATAAAGGCAATTAACATAAAAAGGGTATAAAAATATATCTGACGAAACAGCGTCTATTCACTAAGGTTTAATCCAAATCCAACTCAAAGAACAAGAATTAACAGCACTTTATTTAATAAAACACCAACACGGAGACTACACCCAGGATAACATTCAACCAATTACTCACAATGGGGGCTCAGGTTAGCCATGTGAGTTAAAGCGTTGACCTTATTCTCACATGGTAAACCTAGAGTGGCGAGTTCGATTCCCACCTGGGCAATAGGAATTTATTCATTAAATAAAATCCTTAGTCCCATCTTGGCTAGAAAAGAGTGATAACCTGTAGATAACCCGTCCCAATTAGCCTTAGTTGCAGAAAATGGACGTTAATAAATAATGAATGAATTACTCACAATAGTTAGACAGACAAAATCAAGTCCACACATGAAAATCTACCATTACGAATAATATAGTAACCCTAGCATAAGGAGTAGCTAGCTAGATACCACTCTTCAATTATTACTTCCAATAAGTTGTTGTTGCCCGTATAGGCTTAGGCCAACTCTGCATTCCGTTCCTGAAAGTTTACAAACGTTCTATCGTAACCGCTAAGGCATCGCTCTTTCAGTAGAATTTCTCTCCCATCATACATACCTGCAGTGATGTAGATTAAATATGTATCTATCATGCAAGGTAAGCCTTTGTTTATATTATAGGCGAAATAAAGTTGCGTTTCTTTTTGAAAAAACAAAACCATATGCCAATTTAACATAGACTCATAAACTACTTCTCGACTCTTCAAAATGGATAAAGCCACTCAATTTTAATAAGTTGTAAGAAAAACGGGGTGACTTTGACATATATCATCCATACTTGAAGTTACAAGGTAATCAAGATGAAAAGCTATTTTAACAATGACTAATAGTGGAATTCACTATCAGTAATCAACACAGTATTTTATACCCGCTTGTCAAGAAGTTGAGATGCATTTGCTTGAAGTTTTAATACTCATACTATGCAATACCTAACAATCATCAGACAAAGAAAATAGGAATGTTGGCTTCCTAATTTCTTTGACAACGTTTTAATAGATTGTCTCATGATCAAGACATGGTTTGAAAATCACTGAGTCTTAATCAAACTTTTACTTCTGAATATTGCGGGTAAAAGCTCTTCACATATGTCCTCTTATATTGGTACAAATTTTTACATAACCATTAATCTTAGATAAATCACCACATACTCATAAGAAAAATTATTCCGTGTATATTATCAGAGAATATTATATATGACTATATTTTGGAAATCATCTAATGTTGTATCCAAGCTTTCAAAACGATTAATTCAATGATATAAAATAGAATGACATTTCATGAAGAAGTAATGTTTCTGCATTAATTCTGGATCGGGGGTTGGAGTTTTAAAGAAGGATTAAATATCTTAAAAATGTTTAAATAGATTAAATATCTTGAAACACAGTCTCTATCCCTTAATCACCAGGGCTAGCCTATGGCACATATTACAAAACTATAACAAGGCGAATGTAACGTTTAAAGAAAATAGCCTAGATGTCTCTATCATTTCCTCTAAGGGCAAACATTTCAATTCATTCAGTTTAGAAAAAAACTCCCCCTAATATAAGAAGAAATTTATTTTGAAAACCAAATGAGGAAAAAAAAAACAAGAATAAATCAACAAGCAAGAAAAATGAAACGAACACGAGACTGTAATATTATTCATTGTGAGTTCTCTGAATTATGCCGCAAATAAAAGGATATATAAATGTAAATCTGTATTCTCTCCTTGTAAATATATTTCATTAGTAAATATTGAACAATTTATTATTCCAACGTGATTCTCTCAGCTTACATTAGCTTTAACGGTAGTGTTTCATTTGTCAGTTGTAAAGTATCTTTAAATGGATATTACAATCATAAATATGTACTGAAAAACTATCCAAATAAAAAATATGTCAATAAAAGTGTATTATGGATCCGAAATAAAAATGATGGGCTAAATACGTAAAAAATTGTTTCTACTTGATGGAAACTTTCTTCTTGAAAGTAAATAATTAACTCGTTCTCAAAACTAGGAAAAATCATGGAGTGGATTTCTTAATACCTCCATTTTTATGCGTTCAGACAGAAATGTTATCTAAACATTCATAAGGGCATACATAATAATTTTATACAGGTTCTATTCGATGCAATTTTCGTAATCCCAAATAAAATGAGTGTTTATGCTTCATAATTTTCGCTCCTATCCAATTCTTTTATCAATCAGCTCACATTTAGCTGTTTTTGAAATCTTGTTCACATAACTATTTCATAAGAGACATAAAGATTTAAAAATCCTATTAACCTCACGCAACTCCTAATAAAAAAATTTAAGACAAACTCAGTATTATTGATTTATGCGGGAATGTGGAATTATATTTATTACCGCAAACATTAAGTTTTTAGTTTATTAGTTATTATATTGTCAGTGTTATAGCTTTAAATTCTACTAAAGTGATAATCCAATTAATATTGCTTTCTTATTCATTATTTTATACATTATTTATTTTACATATATATATATATATATATATATATGCACACATATATACAAGCCTTTATCATAGCCAATATTACAAAATGGGCATTAGTACCTAAATTACAATTGCACTAAATTAATAATAAACGTCGATAATAAATATAAAGATGAGATAGAGATAACTCAAGGTGTCTTACAGGCAGGAGAATCACTCGGGCCTTTGTTATTTCATATCCACATGGCAGATATGTCTGGATAATAATGCTCTATTTAAAAGACAATCAAGGATGGCGTGTGGAATAATAAACGTTTTTTCTTACTCCACACAACTTTAAAATTTTATTTTATTCACACTCCTCATTTTGAAATCTGTTCAGTTTTAAAAAAAAAGCTATTGTTATACTCAGTTCACAATGCTCTAACAATAAGTTTATTCGTTCTTTGCAGCTCTGAAGAAGGGCACCAACGTGTCCAAAACTGTTAGCATTAATAATACACCCACCTGTTTGACGGATTTAGTAATTTTTGTGGCTAGTACCGAACCACCCTTGATTGTCATTTAATAACCAAGAGCTAACCTACAATTGGCAGTCTATGAAAAAGTCCGTCACGCAGGGGCTGCGTTAACTAAGAAGATTTCCCAAGTGCGCCACGTAATTGCATTTCAAAACTTAAAAGTTCAATGAGAACAATATTTGTTATTTTAGCTTCGAATAAAGTACTTCATAACATAATAGAATATTGAAAATATGAGATGAGTAAGAGTGGGGCTTTACTCAAGACCGAAAACTAAAAAATGCAAATATCTCAGTAAATAATCAAGATAGTGAAAACATGTACATAACAACATTTATAGAACATTACATTTGCAATAAGATTGATCTAAACAGTTTTTCGATCCGACACATAATAACGGAGATAATAAGAATTTTCGAAATTCTCCACCTCTAAACCCCCCCCTCCCTCTAGTCCAATTTCAGCCATTAACGAACTTGATTTTTCTTTTTAAATAAAACGATTATATATCAAGTTAGGTAACAATAAGACAAAAACTGCGACCGCTAGAGCGGTAAGAGACAAATATATAGATTTATATATATATATATATATACAGTTTTGAACGGACCTCATTTTCGTCATCTCCTGGGTAGGATCGATGGACATTTGAAAAAACATTGCAAAATCGTGCCATGAGTACAACCTCAATAGCTGATTTCTCTTAAGGGAAATCTGCTAAAAGGGTAGATGCTGGATTACACCTTCTGGAATTACTGTATGTGGTGATGCATTCATACTTCTAGGAAGAATACTGCATCAATTATCCATCTTAGTATTAATCCGGACAAAACGGAAATAGTAGTAAATAATAAACACGTTGCCGTAAATAAATAGTAAACACGTTGTCAAAACTAATGGATTTGAAACCTCTCTCATCCTTGGCATTTATGAACGGAGGTCCCAAAAACTTGCCCTCAAACAGTCCTTTAGCCACTTCTACGAAAATGCTAAGAAGCTCCGTTGGTGCGCTATTCCATATTTAGGGAAACTCTCAGAGAAAATAGGATGCGCACTAAGTAAGATTGGAGTGGGAGTAGCATATAAGAGCGGACCGAATCTGGGCGATATGCTATGTAGGGCTAAAGACCTTATCGATATAAAAGACAGGTCCGGTGTGTACAAAATCGTGTGTGGTACATGCAAAGGAGCTTACATCGGCCAAACAGGAAGAAAGATAAGAACTCGGTGTAGAGAACATGGCTATCGCTCAGATTCCGAATTTTTCTGCCATCAAGAACAAGAGGGACATAGCGAAGGAGCCCATGAAGTGTGCTTATTACATGAAGCCAAGAAAGGTAAAAAACTAAGTGCATTGGAGGGGCTGGAGATCGCATTGAATAAGAAACTTATTGGTAGTCGCTCTTTGAACAAGAAGACCGATTGTTATAAGTCTGCAATGGTGGGGGTACTGGACCTCGACGTTATCTCCCGCGTCCCATCCAGTCGCTTGCTGTCTTTCCCAATGAGCGCATGCAAGTAGGTCGGTAATATATTCCTATACCACAATAGATCTCTCACTCTCTGTATTTTATTTTAAGATATGACTTAAGTATATTTATTATGTTCATTGTCAGATATTTATTTTGTATTTTATTTATTGATATTAACATGTTTTATGACCCTGTTGCAATGTATAGAGTTTTTATTAATGTTATTGTTTTTCATGTGTAGCTCTGAAGATGGAGACATTAGTCTTTGAAAGCGCTTAGCGCTGAAATAAACAAATTGTGAAGAATTGGACGTTTTTTCTCTCTCTCCAAGTAAACATTCTTCACTTCCAACAAACACTGCCGTGAAATAGTAGTATTTGCCAATTCGCGATAAGGAAAAGCATATAGGAATCATAATGTAGGTTGAGTCCAAAGATATGATTAGTTTGGTATCAGGATTTCAATTAGAGATACAGCCAGGAAAAGAAATTCATCATAAATAAAGTCAGGTATGATACATCAATGATAATTGGCATGCATGTCGGTGTTGAACTGATACACTAAACACTAGAAAGATGCTTTTATATGCAATTTTTCCACAACACTGCTGTATGCTGCGGAACTATGTGCTTTGATGTATGCAGCGAGATTGAAATGAATTTTACACGAAGAAGTTGGTTCAAATTGATCCTAAGGTGGTAGAATAAAATATTAGTTATGCCAGAGGAGAGTCTCCTCACAAAAATGATGTACTAATGTTAATTTTCACAAGTACAGCTTCCGTCATAAACATTTAGCATACGACGGCGAAAAATAAATATTTCATTGCATGTATACATACACTATATATATATATATATATATATATATATATATATATATATACCTATTAATAATCCTTTGCCAAAGGAAATGTATTCCTATTGAAAGAAACCGTTCAATCAAACTTAATTATGTATAATAGTATTATATAAAATATTATTTGGAGAAAGGTGATTTTATTCCACATGCTTGGTATCAGTGAGAATTTAGATATTGAAGAAAGTCAAAATTGCCTTACTTTCTGCAAAACTTCCTGGTTACTCACCTAAAAACCAATCAAGATACACTTGTACACATACAATATCGAACATTTAAAGTACCAAATATTATAAATTAACAAGTATCATATTTAAAAAAAACATTCCAGAACCACACTGGACAATTAGTTTTTTAATGAACTAGAGTCTCTGGTTTATTAAAAAAAAAGCACGTCTGTGGGTTTGTTAGATACCGAAACTTCAAGTCAAAACTATGGGAGGCACCATTTAAGAAAAGAAGACTTAGTCAAGAACAAAAATAAAATAAATAGGACCAACCTTCAATTCAAAGAATAATTCAAGAGTTTAAATAGAAATTAAGGCGTGAACTTATCGCGCCTAAGGAGATCTCGAATTTTGGGATTATCGATTTTGGATGGCAACCGCAAGGTTTACTAACTTCTTCAATTTCTTCACCTTGATTAGGATCCATAAAACCTTCTTTCTGATGCTGCACGAACAGAGAAACTTCCAAGCAGAGAGATATAGAGTCTTAGTGCCAATGAAAAATGTTTCCTTGATAAAGAAGGGAAAAAAGTCAATAGATTACCTCGTCGAAAAGCTTTACATTGCCCGACCGGAAATGAAATAGCAATAATTCGCAAGGTTCTGCAAGTGACACAACAGTTCTAGGAAGCAAGTCTTATAAATGAGGTAGATCTTGGTGAGCATTCTTCCTTTTTATACGACCTGTTTCTCAGAATATAGTTCAAAAATAGTTATGTTGTCTATATTCTAGCTGTAGACTTAATGCCTGGCTTTGCTTAGGCCATTTCATAGGAAGTTTTGAACCCTAAGCTGCAAACCAGATGAGAGGTATTTCTATAAGGTGAGAATCCCATTAGTAAGAGTGAGGGTTAAAAACAAAAAAAATAATTGAATAATTGAAACAAATCAAAAAACAACGATGGTAAGGAATTAGTAAGATTGACCGTGAAACATTTTTTTTCATCAGAAGTGTAATAAAGGAGATATATGATATTTTTTTGCCTTTTTACACTTCCGCTGAACCCCCAAAACTATTGGATCAATTTCAGTCATTAACGAAGTTGACGCAAGATTTTCCATGTAACTATTAATATTGAGTTCAGTAGCGATTAATTAAAAATTACGACCTCTTAATTAATAAAAACAATTAAAAATCTGCATTTCTTTTGGATTAGACATAACAGTTGCACACTTACTAAAAGAGTGTAGAAGGCATGATGACATCAGTAAGTCCCTTGGTATATTAGAAGTACTATCTGAAATACTAGGGGATGATAGCCACTCTATAAGAAAACTGTTAACATTTTTAATAATTACAGGTCTAAATAACGAAATATAATATAGGACTTCAACAAATGGGCACACAAGTCAGTGAGATATGTATTTATATATCAAATTGGTTATAACAAAATACTGCTGTTTTTTATTTGTCACAGGATCGGGAATAGAGAAAAATAGGAGAGATGCAACCTAGGCAAGGATGACGGAGGGCTGAGAAGTGGATGGGTTACCTGAACAGAGGAACTTTGGAACAACAGGAAGGATAATGAAAATCTAATTTCTACCACCTAGGTATAAATAACTCTCGCCAGTTCGGTGCGTTTACAATAAAATAAATAAAAATTAAGACCGTTTACTAGCAAACATATATACACAGAAACATACGCATAGACCTATTTTTGTTCAACTATTGATGTCCTACAAGAAAATTTTTAGTATTAACGTCACACCTGCAACCTCAATAGCTTTTTCCATCCAGAGAAATTTGTTTGTTTTATAGCATCATAATTGAGAGCCTCCTACGAACTAACTATTTGAGTATAAAAGTATACAAAAATTCTCATAGGAGATACACTTTCGAAACAATGTATCTTCCAGAAAGGTTTTGTTGAGGTTTGTAAGGCAACTTCCGAAAATTCGAAATATCTCCGTTTTATATATATATATATATATATATATATATATATATATATCCGCTATATTAGTTATATCCGATATATATGAATTGGATATAACTTGTTTCAATTTCAATTCTCTATCATTTTTGATGTACATGCTTTGTACGAATTTCGAATGTAAAACAATTTAATATATTTTGAACATATAATTAAGTATACTTTTTTAAAATAAATTATTTATTTGAATAGACGTTAATGATTTTTTTTTCATGATTGTATCATGCAATTTAATTCGGTGGCACAATAAATGCAGGTGTATTGTCTGTTTCTTCCTTTTTCTCAATTATTCCTGTGAGAATATTGTTCAAAGGGAGCCTTTGTACTAGAGGGTTGGGTGAATTCACCCTGAACAATGATACTAATTCCTGCTTGAAATTGGTGAAATTACTGTTTATAGTCGCCATGTAACGTGTCCAGCTACTTGCACTTCTCATAGGAGTAGCCCCTTGCCTTAGTATTGTGAGTTGCAGCTCCAAGTATTAGCCAGTCTACTATTGCTTCCTTTATAGCTTTTCTACTTAGGTAAAGTAATGAGAAGCGGTAGAACCAGATGCCCTCCCAATAACAATGTGGACGTGATCCAATCGCCAGAGAACCTATTGATTTACGACAGCTTATGTTAGATACTCAAAGAAACGGTTGCTTTCTAATCAAAGAACCAATTTTACAAAGTGCATTTGTCATAGAAAATACAGTATAAGGCTTTTCTTCTAAGAAAGATGATTGCTTTCATTGCTAATGAAATGATAACAATGCCTTAACATGGTTTCATTATTCAGTATAAATGTACGCTTCGGTTCTCAAATAACAACATTTCATAAATCACCGTTACTATCAAAATTGTGAATATCGCCTTACCCCAATAATGGATTCATAAAATATGATTGCACCTCTCCATTATCATAACAGCAGATACAAAACCTATTCATCCAAAATATAGAAACATACTTTTTAAACTTTCTCTTCCGTCCTCCACTTGGGATGGAATAAATCAATGACAAATAGTCAGATCATACTACACACAAACACACACACACACACACACACACACACACACACATAGTATATGAAGTAGTATATATTCTACAACGCATAGAACAACTTTTAACACAGTCAATGGCGTATCATTTTAGAAATATATATTTTATTTAGTTAATATTAATTTAGTTAGTCAATTATTCCTATTACATGAGATTAATAATCAGTTTTTGTTCTCACTGCTCATCTTATTTTTATCGGTAAATTCAAAATGATCTAGCTCCACATTTAAATAACTTGCTGCATTTACAAGAGAAAGAGCACTTGTTTCGACACCCTACATTTCAAAAAGTTTGAATTTTTCATTTAATTTTTAGTAATAAATCAAATACCGTCGTTTTAAGTAATAATAAAATGCAAATAATAATATACACAATATTACTATTAATATTCGTTGAACCTTGTTATTTTTGTTTATTGATTGAATATTTATTTGTTTTAATATCAGAGAGCGTGGCCATTCTGTCAGATGGAACATTCAATATTAACCGGCATCATTATGCAGAGCGAATTGCGTATATGTAAATTCGTCCCTTTTATACTCTATCAAAAATCAACAGTGAACGTTGTGACTATTTTTATTGAGAATAAATAAATGTATCAGCACATTCATCAAAAACTTGAGTCAAAGTGTTTCACAAGAGAAATGAGTAGGGATTCCTCATGGGGAATAAGAAAAGAGAAAGAAACAAGACAAATTTATATAAAATGGTTTTACAAGATTTAGAGGACTACGGTTACTGTTATCACAATGAGGTTAGCATTGTTTGAACACGCATTGCCAATAGTACATGCGGGCTTAGTATCACAACTGCCTTCCTCACAACAATAGCACCACAATGGTCCCTCTTCAAGTAGATATTACTCCCCTCATTTTTATATATTGGAGTGGCCAGGACTTAAGCTCGAAACAATGTCAGTACACCGAGAAAATGTTATTTTAATAAAACGCTATACAATTTCGCTATAAGTTTATATAACTAGCTTGCGCCCACAAGGGGGCTACGCCTCCTTAACCCCCTTGACCATCTTTAATTTAAAGTACAGTTTTTTATTTGTTATTTTTTTTAATTTATTAAATTCTTACAAAAATCGTAATTATAAGAAAAAATAAATATTTTCGATTTCAGTCAATTTATTAAAGTAAAAAACAAAATAAATATAATTGAAACTACTTTCCAAAGAATATGTAATATCTGTGTTATGATAGGTTTTTAAAATAAATGAAGTATGTACTATTATTATAAGTGTTATCAAATAAGATAACATTATATATTATTCTGTTTAACAATGTCATTTTTATTATAAGGAATTAAATATTTTCATAATAATTTCAATAAACGAAGAAGAATATTTGTCAGGATCAATGGTCTAAAATATCATTAAATACGGGGTGTACAGAAAGTTCTAAGCCTGGTGTACTTATGATACCTCAGCTGTCAAGGTTGTTTTGGAAGGTTTTGACAACAATTTTTTTTTTTTTGACCGGGTTACAGATGTTGGAAAAAGCGGTGGAATAAGTGCGTTGCTGTTGAGGGGGGCTATATTGAAAAATAAAAATATGTAAGTTGAAATCAGGCTTAGAACTTTCTGTACACCCGGTAGCTGTGCTATGAAAGGTCTTTTTTTTAAAAAAGAAATGAAGTATGTATTATTATTTAATTCTCCTAATCATTTTTTTTTTAAATTCATTCAATTTTATATAGAATTTGAATTATTACTCAAAAATAAAACTTACCTTTCCAGTTGAATGATGAATAAGAAACACATACAGATACAGAAAAAGGAAAAAAATATAATATAATAAATATAATCCCAGCTACTGTAGTAAGTACTAAAGAATATAAAGTAATATGTCAGTGAAGATACTTGTTTCTATAAAAAAAATAAACTACAACATATTATTAAATGATTTGTGAAATAACATGGCCGTGTAACAATATCACGAATAACATAAGAAATAAACTATATTCACCACAATTTCAAGAGAAGAGCATAACTTTCTTTGGAATTTATAATAGTCATTGTAGTTTTCGTGTCAAGTGGTAAGAAAAGTTAGTACATAATTAGAAGAATGGAGGCAGACATTGATAGAGCACAAGTCATGCCCACGCCTACAGTCTGCATTAGATGTAACATAGAATGTCTTAATTTTGATAACTATCAATTATGAATTTAAAATCAACCTGAGTAGTAGAGTTTTTGGTTCACACACTCACTCTGTATCTGAAACAATAATTCTAGGCAATATAACTAATTATATTTCATTCCTTTCTAGAAACAGTAAATTCTAATAGGATATGGAATAAATAAAAGTCCGTCACATGTATGACTTATAAATTCCCACGCTTGGATATGAGATACCCATGATCTCATCTCATCATCTCTTCTCTATTCCTCCCACAGTGCATAAAGTGAATGTTGTTTCGTACACTTTTTAACAGTTTTATTTAGCTCCGCCTGTTAACTTGTTTAATTATTTATTCATCTGGGGCAAATTCCGTAGTTGAAATAGGACCCTTTTCCTGTTGACCGACCACCTTTAGTTCTGATGACAACACAATTTAATATATTCAGTATCTTTGTAAATCCAAGATGGACGCCGCTACAAAATGCTGGTCATGCTTTTCTTTCACAACTCCCTCAATATAGCTATAAAATAAAAGAGCTTGACTAGTAGAATGCTGTACATTATGAAAATAAAATCCAAATCCAATTTAGTCACCAACAAAATGGCGGGATACATATTTTTTCTACACAACTCCTTCTATATGGGTATCAATTGAAAGGGTTTTTCAAATAGAACACAGTGCATGGCGGATCGTAGAGTTTAGATAGTCTATACATACATTAAAATTGGAATCTACGAATCTAATCAAAAAAAGAACTTCGTTAACTTAGAATCGGGATTCAAACATGAATCTCCTGGTCAATTCAACATTCCGTATCGTGTTGATGACAGCGTGGCATTAATGTACTATTGACAGCTGCAAGTGTCCTTTGGTTTCCTATCGGACACATTAACAAAAGTATAATAATTTGCAAATACCCCTATATTGGTGTAAAGGCTCGAAATAGAAGGGGTGGAGAGAAATATAAGAGAGACGACAAATTTGCAATTCATCACTATTGATTTACTGAAGTAAGTTATTATATACATGTATGTTTTAATTTTTGCTCAGTATTGTTTATTATTTTATAATGAAATCGTACATTAGTTGGTACTAATTATATTAATACAAGGGCTAGTATTAATTAATACAAGGGCAATAAAGATGGCAAACGAATGTGATGTATAATGCATATAGATTTCAATATTGAAATAAACTCACTAGTTTCTCAGGATGTTGGAAATGGGAGAGAGCCCTGTTATTCATCTTCAAATTCCTACATAAACCCAAAAAACCAATTTAATTATCGAAGTAAAAATACCCTTAAAATTTAAGATACATAATAAAATTATCTTACGTCTATGCAGAATTTCCGGAAACACTATATTTCATTTGCCAACGACATCAAACGAAAGTACAAAAAGAAGTGAACTAAATACTTAAAAAATAAATAACAACCGTTTCATAGCTACAACCTGAAAGAGTTGTTTATTCTCTCAAAAAATTGAACAAGTAAACCTTATTCGGAATGAACAGTAAACAGGGGTTGAGGGTGGGGAGCGGTGGTATATTCGGATGAAAAACAAGCCATATAGACTTTTTCAAACCAAAGGTTCGAATTATTTTAAATATTCTGGAACCAAGAGTGTCTCTAACACAAATAAAGTCTTTTCTCTGGTTTCATACCACTAACATAGACACATTACAATTATAAATCCCATAAGAACTTCCTCCCTTTATAAGAAATTAGGCTCCATAGATGTTCACATTGTCAAAATTTTTCGTGACTTTTGGGTTGCAGTGTTTCGATTAGTACAAACTAGGTGGACCAATTTTTTTTTGGTATTTTTTCATCTGTTTGGAATTAATTAATGTATTTATAAAAAAAATATTAATTGTAAATTGAAACAAAGAGAATTTCCTGGAGAATAAGTCGAATTATTTTTTTTTTAAAGCGTATCTATATTTAAGGCGAAAGACAAGTCATGTAGTAGATACTAAATAACTACAAATATACAATTAGTATAAAGGTACAAGTAACAACTTAATAGTACAAAGAAAAGTGTAGCATAAAATACTATAAATAGTATCAAAAATTATTAAAACGAAACTGTATCAGGTAAGCCTTATTCATATTGGAGCACTCGACAGAGGTCTACAGATGAAACTATAATCAACTTTAAAATCTCTGCACACAATGAACCTGCCTTCATCCTGGGCACTTCTGTGATGCTAGGGTTCAGTGGATCAGATGTTATGATCAACATCGAAAGTTAGTCTGTATTCATGGCAATACGTGAAGGCTTTTTGGTGTAGTCCTAACTGCTTAAGTTTCTTCTAAAAGATGCCCAATTGGAACTATTGAAAATTTTATTACATCTGACTATGAATAAGGATTTTATGTACTGTAGCAGACATATAGTGATAAACAATAAAGGGTACATACGTAAAAATATTTTGTATCATTGTATGTGAAATACAGACTAATTTGTATTTATGTCTTCTCCTAACTCCCCTCCCTCCCTCATCTGTTTCATCTATTTCAGTCAAAAGGGATGGTACACAATTAGATGTCCCTAAAGTCTTACATATGAATTTCGGCATTCCAATATGCTTTATAGTTTTGAGGCAAACAAAGGATTCATTGCTCTGAACAATTTCTCAAAATATGAATAACTAAGTGTAATAAAGAATATAATGAAACTGCAAAGAGTATAATCATAAGCTGAAATATCTATTTACTTGAAAAGACTCCATTGGTACTTGCCTATCTAGAATGCCATGGTTTTCCATCGGGTTGAGGAAAAGATTGGAAATCAGGTTAGTTGAGTGGGAGTAGGTGGGCAGCAAAAAATGTACGGGAGAGTTGTATGGGAAACTATCCACAGCTTATCATCATTCTGCCGTATCAGCTTTTCCACTATCTTCAGCCCATCGTCCGACGGCCGCATCAATCAATCAAACACCTATAATCAAAACTGTAACGACAACGAAAGTTAGATCTGTAATATCAAGGCATAATTGCGGCTCGCCCAAGAAAAGTATAAGGAGTATTTCTTAATTCGTATGTAGGGAGCATTTTTACTACAATGAGTGATGGTCCATTTAGTCTCACGAAACACCCATATTAACAATGAGTTTTTCATTTAAAATATTCCAATAATTCAAATGAAATATAATAACGGTTACATACTAGGTGGTCACACTTTTTAATTACATTTACGAAATATAGGAAGCATTTTAATCTCGAAAATAGAGGTTATTAGATGTAAACAGTATTATCTCTTTTGACCCACCATAAATCCATCTTGTCTAGTTTCGGCAAGACGTATATACGTACGTACTACTACTTAACTTTAAAAACAGAAACTTTATTTTCTCTTTCAGTGAAAATAAAGTTTAACAATGAGTGGGAAGATTGCATATTTGTTGTAAGCATATAAGATTTCTGATGTCCAGTATTGGCACAATTATATGTTTTAAGTTCTTAGCCCGCTGAAAAACGTTTATTTTATTGGAGTATCGAAGAGTAAACCTAAATCTGATATTAATCAATCGCCATTAACTCATTTAAAACCACGGGCCTTATTAAAAATATTCACGGACTATGTTTATCATTATTGAATATCCAGTAGGAATAACAATTTGCACCTTCTTGGTCTATCAAGATTCATGAGACATCTTAAAAATATTGACGATGCTCTCTCAACTACAGCCCCACACATTACATTATTTATTTTTTATTTATAAACCCCAAGTCTTCCCTCCCTACAAGCAAACTAAAACATCCATAAATAAATATTGTTCTTTGAGCTTGTAAAGCTAAACAGGAAATTTATCCAATCATTAAAACTAGTTCACCACAAGCTGTGAAGAGTTTTAGTAAAAAAAAATGTTGTCGAAAAAGAGAATTATTTTTTTTGCCCCGGAATCATCCAGAAAACTCGCGAACATTGAAAGTATTCATGTCTACAGGTCGTCAACCGGTTACATCTCATCAAGCCACCAGTTACTGCTTGTATCGATCAGCCCTAGCTAAAAATAACTTTATGAAATGTTTATAAAGAAGTAGTTGGCCAACTAGGTGTGGCATTACTAGACGTTTTAGTATCAACCAACAAAATGGACAAATTTTGTTTGTAATATTTCAGAACAAAGTGGAAAATGAAGACCGATTAATTTATTTCTCTAAGAAAAAAATATAAACGATGAACCTAAAAGATCAACAAAAATGTTTAGAAAAAAAAACTTTTAAAGAGGTCAATGAAATCAGGTATTTAAATCTCCACTTTCGGGACACTCCTCATCTTCAGTGCTCTGTGATACAATCAACACGCTGAAATTAATATATATATATATATATATATATATATATATATATATATATATATATATATATAGAGAGAGAGAGAGAGAGAGAGAGAAAGAAAGGGAGTGTGTTCTAGAGAGAGTAAGTTTTAAAAAAAATTACTAGAAACGTTTAAAATAATACAACATGAATAATTTTGTTTAAACCGGATTAAATCAAACTTCACTGGAAAAATAAAATTATTAACTAATTTCCAACAATGCAACACTTCTAATAATCTTTATAAGATGAATAAAAATGCATTCATTCACAGTACCTTGATTTGTTGACTATTGACTTGAGTCATTTTAATACTAAGATGTGAAAACAAAGGCCTCTTTTTAATAAGATTTCCGTTTGTAGAAATTACTTGACAATATTATCATTTTTTTTCTTAATTAGCTTAAATATCATTCGTCTTTTTCATTTGATTATTTTTGTCATTTGGTTATGAGAGACTTGTTCCCTCATCTGTTCATAGTTTCATTACATAAATGTAGTGTTAGTTGCCTTCTTCTGAATGAGAATCAGACGGTCAATCAAACACGTCACCGTCGGTGAGAGAATACCGTCAAGGTATTCAAGGTCCTTACCGTCAAGGTAAGGGGCGCATCAACGCCGGAATAATGCTTTAAAAAAGACTTTGATTGCGGTAGCTGGAACAGATTAATGGGGTTATTACCGCTAAACCATCAAAGAAGATCCTGGAAAGTAGGAAGAGACGTAGCCCATGGGCGGTTTGTTTAATGACCTGAAGGTGGACTTGCCATGGTTGGTCATCGGAGAATTGGAGAGAAGCCTGGCTAAGAACAATGCAGAAAGGTCTGCCGTGAGGAGGCCCAGGTCCTTCAAAGAATGTGGCGCTGTTTTAATAAGTAATAAATGAAAATCAAGTAGTAGTATGCATACACATCGATATGAGAAAGGCGGAACACATTATATGCGAACAATTGAACCCATTATTGCAGGTGTCAGTCATGAGACCAGGAAAGTATAGTTGCGGAAAGAACCTTACATCCCTGGAGCAAGTACAACGTGACTTGGATGGATACACTATCATGATATAATCTGATTTAGCTACAGGAATAGGCAGTTATTCTTAGGGGAACAAATTTTGTATTGCCAAGGCATATTAATAATCAACCTCAGAATTAGTCATTTCTCTTTGAACATTCCGTAAAGTATACATATACAATTTTAATTATAATTATATGGATACTCTATGTACAGAGAAAAATGAACTTCAAAGGAGAAAATGAAAGAAAGTATAAACATATAAAAAAATAAAGCCGGAATCAACATGATTAAAGACATCATGAGTCCTGAACAAAGCCGATAGAACGGGAAGCACTGGCTGTCATTTTTGCAGTTCAAAAATTTCGAATTTATCTGTGGGGAAGGGGATTTTTCCTTCAACCAATTAAAATTTTGTTGATAACCAACAGTTTTTTTTTTTTATATATTTTTCATCAACCGGTATAGATAAATAAGCATAGGTTAAATCTAGAGTAGTATACTTCTGACCTTCATTCAATTTGTGTAATAGCTCATCGTGTGTCGATAATAGGAATTGTATTTCAATAACTTCGGAAACTAGATGAGAAAATGTGGGACAATTTGAACTAATTCCCGGTAATCCAATAAAACCTTGTATCATAGAAACTAAAAATAAATTGCGCTTAGATATTGAATTAGAAGACCTGATCTGATAAAGCAACCAATTTAGTTATAGTGTTATAGTTAGATTAATTGTCAAAGTAAAACAATTTTACCATTCAAATCATTTTAATCACATTGGTTACTTATTTGAGAGGTATGTTTGAAAATAACTAAATATAAATGTGAAAGAACGTCTATTGGGTAAAGATGGGCTTTCACTATATACTTGCATTCTGTATTTTTGGAATAAATGAAATCCCTTGGTAAGTAGCGTACGCTAAATGGGAAAACAAGAATAAATGAATGTAAAAAAGTAACAGTAGCTGTTATTTTTATATCAAATGGCTCAGTTGAACGAAATTTCATATATTTTTATTTACGGAATCTGAAATCCATGTTATTCATTGCTATCGTTAGTTCTTTAAAGTTCTCTTTAGCAATAAAAAAATAAAGAAATAAACACTGCTTCTCCATTTCCTACAAACTTTTAGTCATTCATAATAATACTTGGACTGGGTATAGTATAATTTAATACCCAATCAAATATAATGTAACATTTGGTGCTGAGTAAAAAGGAGATTATTATTAGAGACATTATTCCTAAATTACAACCTATCATTTGAAAACAGTGTCCTCATTTATTAACGTCCACTTAATGCTACTAACACTCATCAAGATTATCAACAGGTTACTAAGTTTTATCAGAGAAAACAAAAGCATTTTTATAAAATAAATAGAAGTTGTAAACTAAATACTATGAATACTATGAAAATATAATTCGGAATTGATTCAGAAATTTTAACACTTTTCAAAATTATTACCTGCCCGTAAAATTATTTAAGTAATTCAAACGTTGGGGGAATATACATACCTCTGCTATGAGGGATATATAAAACTAAATTAGTTCTTATTCCATGAATGACTCGCTTCAGTAAAACCAATAGGTGGGGTCTTTAGTATTCACGGAAACTTATGTCCCATAAATTTAAAGCGCATTTAAAAAGCTAACGTCTGATATCAAATCTTAATGTGTAATAAAGGTAACATGAATTCTATAATAATACACATTTTAACTATCTTGCAACAAGATGATCGACCCAAGCAAAACAACAGAGGTACATATTTTAGCAAATATCATTGTTTTTCTTCAATCCATCCACCATAACAATTATTTATTCATTGACCACAAGAATAGAGTAAAATAATGTGAAAGTAACTAGTAACGATTTCAGTAACATTCTGGTCAAAAATATGCAAGGAATAGGAGAAATATGTGAGTTTATCCAGTTTGTGTTAGTTAACTTTAAAAAAAATAAAACAAAATAAACTGGCGCCATGGAATAATAATTTACAATTTTTAAAGAAAAGTAAATAACTCAACTAAGAGCTTAAGCAATGCTCCAGAACTCAGAGACGTACTTCAATTTGCCAAAATCGGATAGAGGTGAAGAAAGGGACCAGATGCTCCAGTTCAAAATTGAAAGTAGATCTGAAAATAAATGTGCATGATAATATGATACAATCAAGTAAAAAATAATGATTGCATATTTCTTTTATTAATACCAATTAGATGGGATTAGCAATGGTACAAACGTTTTAATGATAAAATAGTTTATGTTAGATTTTGTTATAGATAACACCTTCCTTCACGCCCAAAAAGTGGAAAATGAAATATTCTGATTATAATTTTAGGTATTTCTTATAGCTCATTGGTAACAATATTAATACAGATCATAGGCAAGATGTGTAACCAGAATATACCCTCCCCATTTCACTCTATTCGATCTAATCATTTAATTGTTAAAAAGAACACAAATAGTATTCACTCTATGAAATGACTTTTTTTAGTGATCGTTTTCAATACATTATCCACCCTTTTCCATTAAAAGTCAAGCTATTTAACTTTTAAAATGTAAAATTATGTGTTCGGTGTTAAATTAAACCCAATAAATTTCTCACTTATTAAAATTTTAACAATTTATTCCCGCCAAGTAGGGAAGGAAAAACCTATATTCTTCTTAATAAGCCCTATAACACCAAGGACGAATGTACTACAGTTTTTCTTATTATGTAGAAAATAGCCTTTGAGTAGGGACAATTGCGCCCTAGTTTCTTCGTTATTAAATTTTCTAAGGCCGTTTCATACTGGATATATAACCTGTTTACTGCAATTTTAAAGCGTTGTAACTCCTTCCAGATATATTGGAGTAGTTGGCTCGTTATTATTTTATAGCAAGTGAAACCAGAAGCCGTTTCTCACGGTAAACAGGATTGTAAAATGCGACTTATCAGGGGAAAGGTGCCAATTAGAGGTTTTAACGTTCCTAAATAGGGAAAAATTATCTTTTGAACTGATCAAATTAAATTAAATTTATAGTTTTTTCTTATCTTTTTCTACAATTTTATGATTTTTTTTAATGAGAACAATAAAAGTGATGTCAACCGTATGGTAAGTATGGTAGAAGACCGGAGGTTTGTAGGGGATCAGAAAATTCCCTGTCAACTTGTATATTTATTCTCTTGCAATTAATTATGAGAGTTCACAAGTGCAAGTTATAGAAATTATAACCTATAGGAACAGCAATAGGAAAACAAAGAGTAGGAGGCAGCAACAATAATATTAAAATTCTGAATGTGGTAAAAAAGGAAATACATTAATGACACAAACATTACCTATATCAACATAAAATCCAGATTACTGCTCAGGACATTTTTTAAGCAACGAATTACTCTTGAAATATCAGATAACAGGTTAGAATCTATAGTAGGGTATACCAAAACACACAAAAAAAAATCTTCATATTTTAATGGCAAGAGCCACCAGAAAAATATAATTTATATAGAAAAATTATATTTTTCTATATAGATTATTGTAAAATGCGTAGTTTTATGGTCCATATACTATCTCTTCAGGGGGTCTTACCTTTACTTGTGAAGTTCTCGTCAACTCTACACTTGTGGATAAATTTCTCGCCCGGGGGGGGGGGCGAAACTGTTGTGGGCATTCTGTAATAAGAGACTAAGTAGAAAAAGGAGCTTTTTTGGAGGTCCTTGCATTTAAAATATTCAAAACAACTATAAGTATCAAAAAGTCATTTCTTCCAAAATATGATTTAGGCTCTTCATTTTTTAGTTTCTTCATTATTTTAGACTTATTATGCAACTTATGCATTCTGGCAAATAATTCTTGTAAGAAAAATAAAAGAACTTAAAAACTTTAGTAAATAAACCTTATTACCTCACTACTCTGCCTCATGATTTTCTGATTCACATGTCTTCCCCTTTATCTATGGATAAAGAGATAAAGGCTATATATATATTGACCTTTATCAACTTCTGACTTTTCTGAACTCAATGATCAATCCCACGTAACTTATTTGTTGAGTATCTTCACCCGTCAATTAACTTGTACACCGATATTGGGTAGTTCCATGATCATATTGTGTTACAGTTGTTGTCACAACGAACCGTCAGCGCATTGTTTGTGCCGCCCGACACGAATTTGAAAATGTAGAAATTCTGACAGAAGTTGACCAACAAAATCAGCGAATTATTAAATTAAATTAATTCAATTTAATTAATCCATTTAAAAGTGAAAGTTTGACAAAAATGTTTAATATGTTAATTTTGAATAAAACACTTCATTAAAACGTTCCCTCGTTTACAATTTTTTTTAACTCATTCAATATTATTAATTACGAAAAGGCATAATGATGATTCAAATTAAACTATAAGCCTGTATGATTAAAATTATTACAAAAAGAAGTAAGTTTCTAATTGGGGTGCCCACGCCACTGCGAGACAGAATTTATTTACGCTCCCCCCCCCTGAAAGAATTTCGTATTAATGCAATAAAGAAAAATAGATGTAGGTTATTGGTTATAGGTGTCCTTCAAGCCCGAAACTATGTGCAAGAATTATTTTTACATAGCCCAGACGACCAATCGACCTAACCGAACGAACTGGCCGAACGACCCACATTCTATTTGGCCAAACAAAGCAGCCAACAGTCTATGGATTAAAGAAAAAAGGAAAACATAGCTAACGATATGATTGGTTCACTAAAGAATGCCAAATAGAGAAAAAATTAGTATTTCTGCTATAGAGAACTACTAAGTATGAGTAAAAATAATTTACATTGACTATGATAAACCTATATTTAAATATTCTCGCAATTCAACAAACGTCCATCACGCAATTTCTGCGAAAATAAATTGAATTTCTCACTAAATTTTCAGTAAAACATTCTGTTCTTTATTTCTTCTGAAATATGAAATCTACATGATACGTAAATAGGACTTAAAATGTAAGTTGCAAGTAAGATATCAAAGCTCAACGCTGACATTATCAAAAAAGACAAATATTTATGTTTTGTATTCAAACAACAAATCGGATAAGACATGAATTAGAGAAAAATTCACTATTTTGTTAATGTTTATGTTTATAACCATTTTTCGATTTAAAGCATAATAATAGAGGTTTTGAAATATACTCCTTCTTAAAACGCCCACATTTCCTCTGCCATAAACGAATATAACCTTCAGTTTTAAATGGAACGGTTATACATTGTGTATGGTATCGATCAAATAAGAAGTTAGTCATGAGGGTGCGTGAACTAACAAATTTTCCAGGCGCTCCAATGACGTTCGGATGGTGTCAACCCTCAATCTATTTTTATTTCACCAGTAACGACAGTTTTCCGCTGTACAGGAAAATGAATAGAAGTGGGGTAAAATCAAAACTAAAGAATATAATAATTCTAATTAAAATCTTAGGAGAACCATGTGAGTTAAAACGTTGACCTTAATCTCACATGGTAAACCTAGAGTGGTGAGTTCGATTCCCACCTGGGCAGAGGGATTTATTTAGTGACGGAATCCATTAAATAAAATCCATAGTCCCACCCTGGCTAGAATAGAGTGGTAACCTGTAGATAACCCGTCCAAATTAGCCTTACTTGCAAAAAGTGGAGGTTAATAAATAATATTTAATTAAATTCCCAGAAAAATGTATAAATGTATTTATAAGATCGTAAATTATAGAATAACTAGCGGACCCGACAGGCGTTGTCCTGCATGATATTTCAAGCGATTAGGATATTAAACAAAGTATGAAATGAAAAACAAATAATATAATAATTTCATTACTCTTTATTTAGAAATAACATCAATTTTTCTAAAAACAATTCGTTATGATCAATAATGTTCATATTAGAAAGAATTGTTGAGGATATCAATATTTCTATGCAAATTACTTGCTTCACACATTGTTATACGGAAAAATGTTTAAAACAAAAGCTACTTTAAATAACACAAAAAACAACTTTTGTTATGTGCACGTTTGCCTAAAAACAAATACAAAATGAAATATCGCCAATTTTTGTAATCAGGCCTCCCTTATAACCCCCACTCCAGTTCGAACCTAAAAAAAATTAATATTGCTTATAATCATGGAAGAATTAATGCTAATTTATATATAGGGTTTTCTTAAGTTCGGTTCAATCGTTAGCTCCAATTTTATTTTTTTTAGTGTACATCTCGTTTATACTTTGTTATACGACAAAAGTGAATATAACAAAAGTTACTCTGAATAACAAAATAAACAACTTTTATCCTGTGCATATTTGGCAAAAAACCAATAGGAAACGTAATATCGCTATTTTTAATTTCAGACATCCCTTTCAACCCCCACTCCTCCTCCATCTGCCGGGCTGATTTGTGGATCTAAACAATCCAGGGCGTCACCCAAATTCATACAAAAAAATGCATTCAAATCGGTCCAGCCGTTTAAGAGGAGTTCAGTGACATACACACGTACAGTAGAATTATATATATAAAGATAGTGTAGATATAGTGAGTTATTAACAATACAATACCAAATGAAACACTTTTTGATTCGCGTATTGCTAATTATATTTGAGGATTTACTAAAAACCATAAAATACAACAAATTTCGTTAATTATCGAAAAATAGATAAATAAATAAAATTGTTGACTCAATAGCCCATCAAGAGACTAACATTGCATTCACTGGTGATAACAGATCAGTACTTAAAAAAAATAAAAACGTTTAACTGACGCTTCAATGATTAAATAAAAATTCTTGAAGCATATAGTTAAAAAATAAACTCTGCTTATGCCAATATCGTCCAAATTATAAATGCGAAGCCCCATATGTACATACATTTGTAGCCATTATATTTACTTTTTCATGTCAACCAACCCGTGACTTTAATCGGTATCCTTTGACAGGGATTTGTGGAGAGCCAAATTACAAAATTAGCCTTAATTGCAAAAAGTGGACGTTAATAAATAATAATAATAAATTACAAAATCATTAAAAATAATATTTATTCATAAGCTAATGATCCATCCTAAAATTAATAACCACAGTTTCTCACTACAGTACTAAAATATATGTCTGGTATTAAACCCACGGTCAATAGTGATATATGTCTATTTTTCTCATGCTATGAAGAAAGTAGAAAAAAGTAGAAATGTTAAGGTATAGGAAGTTTTCATTTCTTATATTTTGTAGTTGAACAATAGGAGCGATCCTCGGGGTTCTTTGACAACACTACTCGGGATTAATCCATGGAGGGGTCTTTAGCTCCGCAGACCGTTTCTTATCCTTTCCTTGCTTTTTTCTTCTTTTCACTCCTCTTTTTATATTCCCGTCATTTGCCCTACTACTAGATATTACTTCTGCTCTTAGACAAAAGAAAAAGCACAGCATGGAAAGATATCCGAAATTAGCATCTTCTCTTATCAAATATATATATATTATTTATGATCAAAACGATGCTGAAAATACTTGTTCCCTGCGGGAGAAACATCAGAAGATATAAAAGTTAAAAAGTAGTAATAGCATCAATAGTGATACAACAATAATGTGCACATGAGGGAAATCAGCTACTGAGGTTGTATTCATGACTCGATTTTCGAAAACTTTCGTCCATGTCCATCGATCCTACCCAGGAGATAACGCAAATGAGGTCCGTTCAAATAAATATATATATATATATATATATATATATATATATATATATATTTATTATAACCAAGTTATATCATTTTAATTAAATAATTTAATTTTAAACATTTCTTGGATTCATTCAAGAATACTTTTGTGTTATTTCGTTTTAAATGTTTTCAGAATCCATTAAATTCCCCGTAGACTTGCTTCAATGACAATTTTGTTGGCTATATTTTATGTCGCAGCCTTTTTCAATAAAATGTGCCGTTTCTGAAATAATGATTTCTTCATTTTACGGCTAAAGGATGCGTCAAATCGAAAAATTCAAGTTCCGGATCAAGTTCGTTAACGGCTGAAATCAGACGGGGGGAAGGGGGTTAAAGGGGAAATTTCGAAAATTCGAATATCTCCGTATTATAAGTCGTTTCAAAACATCTTATAGAATCAATCTTGTCATACAAAGGGCGCTCTTCATACATATTTAGTAGCTTAAATATTCACACTTTATTGTTTTCAGCTGTCAGTAAACACCCACATCTACTCATCAAATTTTCACGTACAATTAAATATCAAAAATGTATGGGGAGAGGAGATCAATACTATGTCTAACCAAAACGTTGGAAATCTGCTTAGATAACTCAGCCCCTTACTTTCTTTTCATCGATCCACAAAGCCAACAGCGCAAGCCAGCAGGTATTAAATACTGTTTGAGAATTGAAGCCGTAGAAAATTTTACTTTAATCTAGTAGCCAGTGGAAATGATAACAATAGACTCATCTGGATGAGGACAATTGCCGTTTTTTAAATTGAAATAACTGTCAGCTGAAAAAACGAATACAATACCTAATACCCGTAGGTATCATTTTGATTAAAGGTGGTACCCTTGTCCTTACATGTGTCGTCGAGCCAATGATTTTGCAGATATTAGACTGGTCGGGATTTGCCTCAAAACAACTAACTTCTCGCATGAATAGGATCACAACTGCTGATGTTTATCAATTGATAAGAGGACTGGATCGCATAGACAGTTCAGCAGTAGATGGGTTTGTTGAGTAAGGCCAATCAACCACAGTGACGTTGATAAACAATAAGTTGTTACCATATGGAGTCAATTAACCATGCCGTAACCATTTCATGTTATTGCCTAATGGTTGTAGCGACCATACTCAATAACTCACACATTCAGTTAATTTACACATGGCAACAATATCTTGTATTTCTTAAAACAACGTCAGTATAAGTACTCTTTCTTTTAACGTCATCAGTGTAATTTGGCAATTCCTTTAATTGCACTGAAAAAAACGCATTATTCATATTACATTTATAACAACAAATATTCTGAAAATATAAACTGAGCTCTACAGACTTGAAATCAATCTTTAGTTATTTGTGAAAATAATATTCATTCAAATAATAATGACATTTTATTAAAATCAGCATTATAACAAATAAAAGTAACATTATCTTTTTTTTCGACGAAAAATTAACTTCCATTTTCATTCTCTGACCAGGATGCTAGAAAAATAAAGGCATCATTAAAGAATCAATGACAGTTTTTATTACTATTATAAATTTTTAAAATAAATGCTACTGTTACAGAGGCCGTCCAACAAATAAAGAACCTTTACTAATTATGGCTACACTGATAAATTTGTAGTTAAAAATAGAGATACTGGGCTGTAAATAAACTCACTCTGGAAGTCTTGGATTCCCACATGTGAAACATTTACTATAAACACGGCAAATGTTTCACCTACATTCAGTTAATTTGAGCTCCAGTCTAGTAACTCAATTTTTCACAGAAGCAAGTCAAACATTTACATTAGTCTGTTAATTTAAATGTTTAATTTCCTTCTGTTGTAAATTAAGTTACGAGGACAGAACTAGAACAAACTCCTCTCTATGCGAGGAACTGCTATTTTAAATTCCTACTAATTCCTAATACCTAAGTTATGAAATACCTGCTAAAACCCGTCATGGAATTAAGAAAAGTTGTAGCCGGTAAGATAAAAAAATGATCATATAATAAAAAAAATAACATGATGTCTTTGAAAGCTAGCCTAATTGAATATTTGACTGAAGAAAAAAAAGCAAATTACACACATGATCGCCCTGATTAAGTTTGATAGAGAATTTGGATAAAAGTTACTTTAGACTAGTCATTAGCATGAAATATTTCCTCATACTACTCGAAAATGATTTCAATATTGTCAGCCCATATTTCCAATTAAATTTTTTTTTTATATATAGCCTATAACATTTATTTCAGCTCACAGTGACTTTTCAAATATTATCGAAGACCTACTAGAAAAAATTATTAACTAACAGGAAACATAGCAAGCAATATTTTCCTATCCTAATTTCCGAGTTTCTCAAGAAAGAAAAGCGAAATGATTACTTTCGATTTATTTTGACCCAATTAATTAAAATTTATAAACTTTAAACTTTGATAGCTGCGACAAATACTACAACTTCCTTCATATATTAGTTCTTTATTTAAAAATTTCGGGGTGGGGGGCTAAATTTAAACGGACTTGAAACGCTCGACGATCATAAAACTAATGTAATGTACAAGAGGCCAATGTCATAATGCAATTACATTTGAATAAATTCGGGCATAAAAATGTACCTGAAAAATATTGTTTCATATCGCTGTATAGAGTAGAATGAGTGTCTTAATAAAATTTAAAACACTTCATATTAAGCTGTAGAAACTTTTCTTTATTTTAAATTTTGTTTGATTATATGAGTGTAAAAAATGCTGAGAAGAAAAAATGTAACCAAGTAAGAAGTGAGAGAAAAAAATTAAATCTATAATGGAGGAGGAAGGGGGGACTCAGGACTGACTCAAAGGGGGCGCAAACTGAAGAAGGAAATGGAAGAAAATAAAATTGCTAATCTAAGGTCACCAACTTCAGCTCTAAGATGCTCGGGAAGGAAAAATAAGGACGAGGAAAAAAACATTTTTGGAAATATTACCGGCAGTGCTCATACACAGAAGATGTCATGTTGAAACAGCAAAAGCTGTTTCTGAGATATTCAAATATGGGACTGCATGGGACTTGAGACGAATTCGGCATTTCTCAGCATCTTCTGGTAGAGAAAGGATATTACTTGGACATACATGGTCTCAAGCGAAGCATGAAAGTACCTAGTATGGGAGAGAACCTGAAAGCGGCTGGGAATTCAACCAAAGGGCCGAAAATAACTATTTATGTTTTAAAGGAACTAAAAAAAGATCTACAAGTCTCACTAAAACTCATTATTTTTTCGACAGTGCAAACGTTTCACTCCCTTGGGCATTTACAATGCTATGTTTAAAATTAATCCCCTAGTCAATATAACGATTTACGATGAATATTCAAAACATTAATATAGTGTCAGTAAACCTAAAAAAAAGTCCGTCACGCGGGGGCTGCGTTAATTAAGTAGATTTCCCACGTGCGTCACGTATTTGCGTTTATCTCAAAAAGTAAATGTTCAATGAGAAATATATGTGGTATTTAGGCTTCAAATAAAGTCATTAAAATATAACTGCTTATTGTTTATATGACATGAGTCGGAGTTGTCGGAGGGTTTACTGGAGGCGGAAAACTAATAAATGCACATATCTCGGTTAATAATGAAGATAATGAAAAAATGTACATAACAACATTTATAGAACCTTACATTTGCAAAAAGATTGGTTCCATACAATTTTTCAATTCGACGCATAATAACGGAGATATTAAGAATTTTCAAAATTCTCCCCCTCTAAATCCCCCCTCCCCATGGTCCGAATTCAGCCGTTAACGAATTTTATCTTTCTTTTTGTATAAAACGATTATATATCATGTTTGGTACCGATAAGACAATAATTGCAACCGCTAGGGCGGTAACAGACAAATATATATATATATATATATATATATATATATATATATATATATATATATATATATATACAGTTATGAACGGACCTCATTGTCGTCATCTCCTGGGTAGGATCGATGGGCATTTGAAGAAAAATTTCGAAAATCGCGTCATGAGTGCGACCTCAATAGCTGATTGCCTTAAGGGAAATCTGCTAACAAAATTGAACAAGGAACGTTAAAGTTCATAATATACCGAGTGGGTGATCGATACTGCTTGCGTGAGCATCAAAGTCCACTTTGGTCGCAACTGCCCTTCCCTTAGGTCAACTCGGAATACCAAAATTGATTATCTACAACTCGAACCAAGGACTCAGTAACCGTTTATTTTCTCATTTATCAGATTTTCCCAAAGCAAAATGAACTATTGATTGTGCTCAGTAAAACGTACGATAAAGAACTGTTCTTATTTTTTTTTATTTTGGTACACTACCTTAACTTTCCTTGATAAGAAGGATACTTACAAAACTCAGTAGACATGAGCAATTGCAATACATCCATCAAAATTGAAATCTTATAATTACTAACTTAGAAGCTCCTAATAATACACCTAGAATGTTTCCTCCTAAATTAAGAATTCAGAGACATTATTGGGAACATTCCATAGATATCTAATATTTATTTCTTAATTTTGTATTGGAGCAATTGTCTGATTTTCCAACCACAACAGTCAGTTGGATCTTTTCAGCCAGTAAAATATTATTAACCAGTTGCCTGTTGTTTCAAATAATTGGGCTATTCAAGTTTGTTTTTGTTCGGAGATTCATGAAATACGGAACTACCATTTTTGAAAAGTGGTTTAAAATTTAATTTTGTCCTTGGTAAGATTATTTTTTTAAAAGAGGCTAGAGAAAAAACTTTTTTAATAACGAAAGGCACTAGATTAGCAGGAGGAAGGGTAAGTTTTTTTAAAAAAATGGAATCTTTTTGGAGTACTTAAACAGTAAATAGCGAACATTTCCGTAGATATTATGGAAAATTAAATATAACAATTTAAAATTGAAAATATCTATTTTTCTGACAATTGTCAAACATTAGGAAAATAAATAATAAACTGGACTGGACCCAGAATATGATAGGTTTATATATAAGATTAAGTGATATACCAAATGCGATTCATACATACCGATTATATGTTATGATGGAACTTTGTACTTGAATCGTTGCCAACAGGGAAAACCATCCTACTTGTAATACAGTGTTGACAACCAGTTTTATATTTATCGCTTTAATACAAAAATTTAAAGGACTACACGCAGAAAATTGGGGATGCACATTTAAATTCTTTGTCATCAGACAAGGTATATTTTTTTTCTCTTGGTGCTTCATTAATTCTACAATAAATAGCGGGTGCCTTCGAAATTTCCCAACAACTATAAATACATTCTTGTTCACATTACAGTGCAACTGATAAAATGATTGGGGCAAAAGAAACCAATAAAAAAAGAAGCAGCTCATTGGTCGCCACAAAACCCACGACTCTTTAATGTAAAAATAGAATAAAATTAGCTACACATAGCCTAGGTTCTGGATATTCTGACCGGCCAAGTATGTATCATGATTTATCAGGTGCATTGGGTAACGACATTACTATTCTAATAAATACCAGAAACCACGAGAATGAATAATGAATCAAGTATGTAATTGGCTCAGGAGATTTGGTTTGCATTCGGTGAATCAAGATTAATATTTTGAGACTTGAGGAAAAATATAAAATACTTAGAAGTATATTAAAAAAAATATTGTGTTGTGATTTCAGCGTCATATAGATAAGTATGCCTTGTCTCTTTGAAAACTAAATAAATTACTTTCGATTGCATCAATGAAGGTTATTGGAGGTTATTTGAGTTAAGGCGTTCCTCTTAATATACTTGGCAAACCTGGAGCCCATACCCACCTTGGTAATAGGAGACTAACTCACTAAATAAAGTATTCAACCCTAGCTCCAAATGGGTAATGACCTATAAATAATGCGCCCCATAAAATGAAAAAAAAAGATATTTCTCAAAATATGTTAATTAATTGCAGTTTAAATTGTTCTAGCAATTGTAGTCCTCCATTTAAAGACACAATTTTTCATACAAAAAGAAGAAAAAATTCAATTACTCGTTATTGAAAATATTTTCCTTCTAATGGACAACATCCATCAAGATGAACAAAGTAGGAACCATGAATGCAACGTATTAGAAATCCTGCCACTTTTTCTAAATTCCATCCAAAGTTCGACGTGTATTCCTCAAAGAACTAGACAAAAGGTTGGCATTATGGATGAATCGATCCCAAAGTTAAATAGTAAATTATCAAAATTAGCCTTTCGGGAAGATCAGTTGCCTATCATTAAAGAATATGCTCAAATAGAAAGCACTTTGTTTTCATTCAAAAACCATGCTGGACTTCAAAAGGGCCCAGAGACAGGAATAGGCATACACACTTGCTATAAGCTCAAAATATTCAATAATATTGGAAAATCTGAGCTATAACTAAGCCAAAAATATTAAACTATCTCATAAATTTTAATTTAAAAACTAACTAATCATTTTAAGCAGTAATGAAATCATCTCAATCTAAAATACTTGATTTAATACGGCCAGTTTTAAAATGCAAACTGGAAATAATATAAAGTTCTGGATTCTTGGAACTGCGGTCATTGAAAACTTTCAAACAAACAAACAGAGGATGGCAAAAGTTTCCAAAGTAGTAAAAGAAAAACCATGAAGAGGTTTCCACAATTAAAACAGATCCGGCAAGAAGAAATGAGGAAATAGAAGGGAGACGAGGGGAAATTAGTAGCGGCTGTCGGAAAAATGGGAGAGCTCCGGGAAAATGACCTTTCTAACTTTCCAATTCCCTCATCCTTGTTCCACCTTTTTCCAGTTTTATAGTAACCCTGAAAAATCTGAATGGAAATGTGTTTAATTTTGTTGCCTTAATAATTATAAACCTCTGAGCTTTTTGACAGCTTCGCTTCATGCAAAACGACTTGCAAAGAACTGATGATGAAGCTTACATTACGAAAGTGCACTTTGCAAAATAAATACCTTCATAGACAAGGCATTTTATTATTGACCTGCTTTTTAGATTTTTCTATCGCCCAAAAACTCGAAAGAAAATATAAATACATATAGTTAATTTCTCTAAAGTTTATGTCTAAATATCACCATGTACACATTTATCTCTCATTGTTCAGTTTAAGATTTAATGCCCTAATTCATCAGCAACATCCATTTCGTTTAGATTAAACATTAGTTTGCATAAAATTATAATTTTCAATTGATTTATTTCAGTCCCAGATGGAAATATAAAATGAACTCACCAGAAACAAATTGTTTGCTCCAATCCAAATACCAATAAACGAAAATGCTGTTTTTGGAAAATATTTTAATATTCAAAGAAGTGTCATAATTACTATTGCAGTTTTATTATATAAAAAAGTTACTAATTTTTTATTGTATATATTTAACTCAATGACGTAAGCAGCATTCATATTTGTAACTGTCCATGGTTTATGGTGACAGCATCAGACATTTACAGCAGTCAAATTGAGATTAATATTACTCAGAGAAACATCATTTTTGTATTTAAAGTGACATTATTCACTATTATTCTGTAGTAGTCTTAGAGGTAAAGCAATCACTATGCAATTAAAACTCTATGACAACATACAACTTTTATTTTTAGTTTACATGAAAATCTTTAAGAAATGTTTTCATTATTACAGCTTAGTTAAACTATTTGATTACACCACACTCAATCCTTAAAACGCATAATCATTTAACTCCGCCTTGTTTTTGTAAAATGTTTATTATAATTGTATATCACAAATGAGTTAGGTATCCTAAAATGAACTGATCATTTTTCTTATATTAAATTCAAGTTAAAACGGTTTTTTATAATCTTCAAATTTAAATATTTTCCACAAGAGATACACCACTGAGAAATTAAATCTAAAATTTAATGGGCACGCTAGCATGAGCGAAAGTATATGAAGAGAGAAAATCAATTTACAGTCACATGTGGCTATTTTACGTTGATTATTCTAATATCAATCCGGCCATCTTCGAACTAAAATTAAACAACAAAAAAAAAAAGAAAAATGGCGCTGGCTTATGATAAATGGTAAGTGTTGGAACGACTCTTATGTGGGGTATAATCAACTTCACATCAACAGGCCCTCTATATCAGAGGCTATCATTGATGGTTTATATCAGATAAGATAGTATTTCAAAGCATAAGCCGTAATGTCAGGCCTAAACATTAACCTAATATAAGCTACGTTTTTCACCAGCCTGCTTCTAGTATATACATACATCCCAAGGTTTTCAGTCCCAAACTTATGAGCACTCTTAAAACAAAAATAGTAATTGTTTTTATAATAACTAAAACTCCAATACTAGGGACAAATGGTCATTTTCACAATCATATGAGTATATCAATAAAAATCAGTAACGTCACATTACAATAACTGCTAAAAGATTGGATAAATCCTTGCTGATTCCTTAAAATCTATATTCCTTATAAACCTGTAATTCAAAGTCCTATATATATATATACTTAACCATAAACCATTAAAAAAAAGGAAAACGCTACTTAGTATTAAAGGATTATGAAGTTTTATATTGAAATATTAAGTGCTTGTAGGATTTTTTTAAATGAATATTCGTTTTAAGTTAGTCTGAACCACGATGCATTTTATTATAGTATTACATCCACTATTCCAGACTAGATCCTAATGCTGAGATGGACCTAATTCCCTTAAAATTCAGAAAATTCCACAGCAGGCTATCCAATCATCCTAATCCAGAAGTCCTAGCCCTTTTCAGTACCACTCACCCATATTCCCCTCCGCGGCGCCTCAAAGACAATGGCCCAGAGATCTCCAATAAGTGTAAAGTGAAGTGATGGCAGTGGCTATTTTCTTATCAAGTGCCATTCCTCCTTTGCTCTTGGCTTCTTTCATGAGTGATGGAGGACTGTTGAATAGTACATATCAAATTACATAATGCTTTTAAATGCAGACTGTAATATTTTTAATAAAATATAAAAAGTGCAGATAATCTCTTCGCTCGTTCATTAGAATAACAGCAGAGGAATTCTCACTCCAATTCTTTCAATCACGGTTTAAGTTGTTTTAATTTATTTACCTTGCAGAAGTCTAATTGAAGGGCTTGACATGTGAGACTTACACTAATTAAATTTTTAAAAATGTTGTTTATTGTCTTTATTCTTCTGAAGCTATCCGGCAAGGTTTATCTACCGGATTGTAATATTTGACTATCCGAAGACTCCTATTTTAATTATTAGTTGCATTAAATTTTCTTCATCTGGGTGGGGGGTAACGGTAGACTAATGGCTAAAACAGGAGATGCAAAACTGGAGGTACCAAGCTGGAAGCCTTGGCACCTTGCTCTAAATGTTATTCAGCGGCAGGAGCTGTGATCTTCTACTCTCTCTGTTCCCCTGCGAGAAGAATGTTACCTAGCCTGGGCCAAACAAGTTAAGCATTAGTCATTGAATAAAGACAAGGAAATAACTTCTGTACCCAGCCAACCACATTCAAGCTGGGATACAGAGGAGGAAGGGCTTACAAATTAATAAAAATAAATTAACAGTTTTTTATATTAATTGATCATAAAAGAACAGTGATTTAAGGAGCTTTAGCCAAGGCCTTTGATCAGTAGGTTATGCCCTTTGATTAGCCCTTGCACTTTGATCAGTAAGTAACTTACTTGTGTTAGGAGGGAACGTTTCATTGGATGGATATACTTACGTAATTATACGCTTATAACTTCATAAGTATATTTTCAAACGTTTTTTTTTTATAATATAAAACACAAAGACAATAAAAATTGAGCTCGATACAGAAATTATAATAAATCGATCATAGGTATTAACAACTGAGAAGTAGTTGTGACAAGAGCTTCCATTAAAAATTCTTTAATTGGAGTGTCTAATTAGTCACAATGAGTCCAAGAAGATCGGCTATATTACGTTAAATAAAGTAGCATAAACTGTCCTCTTGTAATATTTCCTTTGTTCTAGAACAGAAGATGAACAAATAGGGCGAAACCTCTCTCCAACAAAGACATTTTAAGAAGAATCTCTAGACAAATACATCACCCAGTTACAAATGTGTTCTATCACCACTACATCTAATCATGTTACATAAAAGAAAAATACAATTACTAGTGTCAATGTCATAAAATAAATTCTCGTGTAATTATGATTTCTTTTATAAACATTTTTGAACTATAAAGCTTTGTTATATACAACTCTCATTTAGAGAATTCATAGCAATATTCCCAGTGATTGCGAAACTAAATTTGTTTAGTGATTTAGTGCATCCCATTAATTATAATTAATCCTGAGTAGTCTTAGAAGAAATTTGTGGGACTTTAGAGTAATACACTTAAACTAGATGTAAACTTCAAGAAGGTCCTACAAACCATTAACTGGGTCATAAATCTAGTACTCACCGAAGTTAACAGACTTAACCACAGAAAATCAATTTTGTTGATATACCAAACTGGAAAATGTACAATATATATATACATATACATTTTCCAGTTTGGTTTATCATCAAAATTGATTTTCTGTGGTTAAGTTTGTTAACACTATATATATATATATATATATATATATATATATATATATATATATATATATATACTCGTATATACTAGCTCAGATACCAGGCTTCGCCCGGGAATTGATTTGAGGCTGAATGGTGATGGTATTTTTTTGGCAGGGCTTTACTTTGCACAATATTTTGACATCTACCCGTCCCAGTGTTTAGGGTTAATACCCGTTGTTGGCATTTGTTAATAATAAAATTTATTTTTTATGTACGTTTTCACTGTCCTCCAAATTGTCATATTACCCGTTTCCTGTGCATTATGCATAGATTTAAATTATTAAGCCCAAAACATTAGCATACATTTGAATTAATTATTCCAGGTGAGGCACTTGGTAGTTCCAAAGAATTGTTGAGCGAATTTCTCTAAATAACAAATTAAACAACTTTTGTTTGTGCATATTTGCCGAAACCCCAATAGGAAAGGAAATATCACTATTTTTAATTTCAGGCCTCCCTTATAACCCCCACTCCTGCCCGTCCCGAAATGTTAGTATGGCTTATTATAAGGAAGGTGTTAGTGCTAATACACATACCGAGTGTTTTATTTAGTTCGGTTGAGTCCTTTGTGCCAAATAAAATTGTTGACTCCCACTATCATTTTTAGCGTATAACGTCTTTATACTTCGGTATACGACGATAGTGTATATGACAAAAGTTTCTCTAAATAAAAAAAAAAAAACTTTTGTTATGTTCATATTTGCCGAAACCCCAATAGGAAACGAAATATCACTATTTTTAATTTCTGGCTTCCCTTATAACCCCCACTCCTGCCCGTCTCTAGAAATGTTAGTATGGCTTATTATAAGGAAGGTGTTAGTGCTAATACACATACCGAGTGTTTTATTTATTTCGGTTGAGTCTTTTGTCCCAAATAAAATTGTTCACTTCCGCTATAGGTTTCGGTATACGAAAAAAGTCTATATAACAAAAGTTACTCTAAATAACAAAATAAACAACTTTTGTTATGTTCATATTTGCCGAAAAACCAATAGGAAACGAAATATTGCTATTTTTAATTTCTGTCTTCCCTTATAACCCCCACTCCTGTTCGTCTCAGAGGATTAGTCTAAGTTGGGTTAGTAGTGATATACATACGAAGTTTCATAAAATTTGGTTCAGCCGTTTATGCGTGAAAAGGTAACAAACAAACAAACAAACAAACAAACAGACACCAAAGAAACAAAATGCAGTTATGGTGTCTATGACATGTGAAACGAAAAGTTATCGTGAAATTTCGAGAAAAAAACCAATGTACAGACAGAGGTTACAATTTTATATATATATATATATATATATATATATATATATATATATATATATATATATTGTGTGTGTGTGTGCGTGTGTGTGTGTGTGTGCGTGTGTGTGTGTGTGCGTGTGTGTTAGCACTGTTTACAGTTTAAATTCAATTACACTTTTGTTTCCTTATATGTATAATTTCCTCCCATTGAATTTAGCACTTTCAGTCACAAATTAATTTGTTCATCTCTGTTTCCAAACTGGTTTTAAATTATTGAAAATTAGTCTGTAATGAAATTTTAAAACTAGATAATATAGAAATTTTTAACAATAAAAAGTTGAATACTTTCTCTGGCACCATTCATCGGTATCAATGAAACACCAAAGTGATATTTATTTAATTATTTTTAATTGCTTGTTGTATTTCCAAAATTCCAGCATCAGAAGCGACAGGAACCCAAAATTCTTGGAACATTGTTACACGCATATATATAATGGTAACCTCTGTCTGTACATTGATTTCTTTCTCGAAATTTCACGATACTTTTTCGTTTCACATGTCACAGACACAAAAACTGCCATTTCTTTCTTTGGTGTCTGTTTACTACCTTTTCACTCAAAAACGGCTGAACCGAATTTTATGAAACTTGGCATTATCTCCTTAACAAGACTATGGTCTCCTTTTTTATCCGTCTTTTAGCAGATTTTGCTTAAACAAAACCAGCTATTGAGGTTCTACTAATGACGCGATTTTCGAAAAATGTTCTCAAATGTCCATCGATCTTTCCTAGGAGATAATGAAACTAAGGTTAAATGAATATTAACCGAGATATTTGCATTTCATTTTATAGTTTTCCGCCTATAAAATACCCCCACTCCTATTCATGTCATATTAACTATAAGATATTATATCATGAACCTCTTTATTGGAAGCTTAAATACCAAATATTGTTTTAATGTGACCTTTATTATGCAAGATATATGCAAATTTGTTGAGCGATGACGTAATTAATTAGCATTTTACATTCTTGTCTCGAAAATGTCTATTTGATCTATAACATACTCCATACAATATCGATGCTCTACAATTTTCGTTCTATGCATTTTTTCGTAACTCAAATATAATTACTGTTATTCCTACATTCTCGTTTTTAGCCTCCAGTAACCCCCCCCCCTTCCGCTCACTCCTCATCGGTTGTACATCAGAATATATAATATAATATATATAATGTGTGGTGAGATGTGATCACAAGTGTGTTATACCAGAACGTGGGAAATCTGCTTAGCTTACGCAGTCCTGCGTGACGGACGTTTTCTGACTAGCGATGCTCCAGGATTGGAATTGTTCACCTATTTTTTAAAATTCCTCTTTTTAAGTAATGTATAACTCAGCTGTCTACAAAGTGAGTTTAAGAGCAATATAAACGACTTCATTAAACTCGAATTCCCACGGTTTATTTATACCTGCTGAATATGCCAGCATCCCAGCGAATCAGCCTTCTAGGATGCAAAATAAATAATTTAAGGAAGAAACTATGAACTGTTTGGCTACTACTTAGAAATTTAGACTCTCTATATTGATATATGCATTACTTTAACTAAAACATTTCCGTCCGCAGGGGCTCCAGTAACTAAGCAGATTTCCCACATGTGCCAAGTATTTGCATTTATCTCAAGAAGCAAAAGTTCAATGAAAAAATTATTTGGTATTTAGGCTTCAAATAATATGCTTCATAATATAACAGCTTATTGTTAATATAACATGATCAGGAGTGGGAATTTACTATAGGCCGCAAACTAAAAAAGTCCGTCACGCAGGGGCTGCGTAAACTAAGCAGATTTCCCACGTGAAGTTTTACAATAGAGGAATTTCACGAGAGTCGAGCAGTTAAGAAAACGACCGGACTAGCTTTTGGCGGGAAAGTCACTCTCGTCCGTTAGTGGCCCGAATTTAATGAAATTCAAATATCTCGGTTAATATTCAAGATAGAGAATATTTATAGTAAATTTAATTTGCAATAAGATTGATTCTATACAATTTTTCGATCCGGCGCATAGTAACGGAGATATTTCGAATTTTTAAAATCCTCCCCTCTAAACCCCCCCCCTCCCACTCTTCCGATATCAGCCGTTAACGAACTTGATCTTTCTTTTTACATAAAACGACTAAATATCGAGTTTGGTAACGATCAAACAAAAATTGCGACCGCTAGAGCGGTAACAGACATATATATCTATATATATATAAAATTGTAACCTCTGTCTGTACATTGATTTTTTTCGCGAAATTTCACGATAACTTTTCGTTTCACATGTCATAGACACCATAACTGCATTTTGTTTCTTTCGTGTATGTTTGTTTGTTTGTTTGTTTGTTTGTTTGTTTGTTTGTTTGTTTGTTTGTTACCTTTTCACGCATAAACGGCTGAACCGAATTTTATGAAACTTGGTATGTATATTACTACTAACCCAACTTAGACTTTAGGCTATGTTAATGTTCTCTGAGATGAACAGGAGTGAGGGTTATAAGGGAGGCCTGAAATTAAAAATAGTGATATTTCGTTTCCTATTGCATTTTCGGCAATTATGCACATAACAAAAGTTGTTTAGTTTGTAATTTAGAGTAACTTTTGTTATATACACTTTTGTCGTATACCGAAGTATAAACGAGTTATAAGCTAAAAACTATAGCGGGAGTCATTAATTTTATTAGGCACAAAAGGCTCAACCGAACTAAACCAAACTCGGTATGTGAATTAGTACTAACGTCTTCCTTATAATAAGCCATTCTAACATTTCTAGGGATGAGCAGGAGTGGGGGTTATAAGGGAGACCTGAAATTAAAAATAGTGATATTTCGTTTCCTATTGGGGTTTCGGCAAATATGCACATAACAAAAGTTGTTTATTTTGTTATTTAGAGAAACTTTTGACAAATACACTTTTCTCGAATACCTAATTATAAAGGCGTTATACGCCAAAAAGTGATAGCAGATGTCAACAATTTTATTTGGCACAAAAGACTCAACCGAACTAAACCAAACTTGGTATGTGAATTAGCACTAACGTCTTCCTTATACTAAGCCATACTAACATTTCTAGGGACCGTCTTCCTTATAATAAGCCATACTAACATTTCTAGGGACGGGCAGGAGTGGGGGTTACAAGGGAGGCCTGAAATTAAAAATAGTGATATTTCGTTTCCTATTGGGGTTTCTGCAAATATGCACATAACAAAGTTGTTTATTTTATTATTTAGAGAAATTTACTCAACAATTATTTGGAACTACAAGGTACCTCACCGGGAAAAATTAATTCAAATTTATGTTAATATTTTGTGCTTAATAATTCAAATCTATGCATAATGCACAGGAAACGGGAAATATGACAATATGGAGAACAGTGAAGTCTTACATAAAAAAATAATTTTATTATTAACAAATCCACAGAAACGACGGGTATTAACCCTAAATACCGTTTTGAACGGACCTCATTTTCGTCATCTACTAGGTAGGATCGTTGGACATTTGAAGAAAAATTTCGAAAATTCCGTTATGAGTACAACCTCAATAGCTGATTTCCCTTAAGGGAAATCTGCTAAAATGTAAATAACTCGTTTCATAATCAAGATATCGAAAAAACGTGCCTCACAACATTTATAGAACGTTATATTTTCTATAGGATTGGTTTTATGCAATTTTTAGATCTAACTAATAGTAACGGAGATATTAAGAATTTCCGAAATTCCTCCTCTCTAAACCCCTCTTCTTCATTCTGGTCGGATTTCAACCTTTACTTGGTCTATACCATTACAAACTTGATTTTTCTTTTTGCATGAAACGATTAAATATCGAGTTTGGGAACGATTAAACCAAATTGCGGTAACAGATAAATATATATATTAAATTTTGAACGGACCTCATCTTTGTCACCTACTAGGTATGATCGGTGGACATTTGAAGAAAACTTTCGAAAATCGCGTCATGACAACCTCTAAAGCTGTTATCTGTAATAATAACGCTACAGATTATATTAGTTTCATAAGAATAATAAAACTATAAACACTGTCTATTAATTGTTCTCGTCTAATAAGCAAGTATAAGTTCAATGTTTGGCTCTGCATCTCTTTCAACTTCATTTTTGGAAACCTAAAGATGGAGTTTGTCTGAATTCGGACCGGGGAAGGGGGGTTTAGAGAGGAAAAATTCTGAAAATTCTAAATATTTCCGTTATTATACGTGGGCTCGAAAAAATGTATAAAACCTATTGCAAATTTAATTGCCTAACAATATTGTTGTAAACGTATTTTCTTTATCATGAATATTATCCGAGATATTTGCATTTTATAGTTTTCAGCCTTTAGTAAACCTCGACTACTACTCATTTCATATAATACCGAATATTGTTTTCATTGGACATTTCTTGTGTAAGGTACATGCAATCACTCTGTGTGATGTCGTCACCACTTATGATTTTCCGTTTTTAACTTGAAAATGTTTATTTCTTCTACACCATACTCGATATTTAACTGCTTCATTCAATGCTAAATATTACATTAACTAGTGGTTAAAATCGGACCCGGAATAGGGGGGGGGGGTTCAAAATATCTCCATTACAATGTGTCCGATCGAAAAATGTTATAGAAACTAACTGTTGATGCAGGGAAATCGGGTTAGTTAACCTAGACCCTGGGTGACGGAATTTTAATATTATACGATTGATTAGAATAGTTGTACATTGTTTGTAGAAAATACACTTGTTTCTGTGATTTACAAATATTGTGTGGAACTCCTGAATCATATATCGTAGAAAAAGTATTAAACATGACAAATTATTCACTGTCGCTCTCGGAATTATACTTGTTGGAATACAAAGGAATAAGGAATGGACAAAAGCTAGATATCAACGTACAAATGGAATGCCATTCTTAAAATAGTTTGTAAAACAATATGCATGTCTCAAATTAAAAATTGATATATCAAGAAATCATTTAAATTAGTATTGTGAACGTCTCCAAGACACTTCTGTCAAAATTGATTAATTACCTTAACGCCTGGAGAAAGCGAGAAAAAAAGTATAAATGTATTTGTAATAAGTAGAATAAGGAAGACTGTGTAGAGTAAAGTCACGTAGAGAGAAAGGAGACAGTCCGTCATGTCCTTGTTGGATAATTATTAATTCAGTATCCCAGGATTTCAGTCTTATACTCTCTCACGTCTCAACGAACCTTCTCCACCTGTGAGTTTATATAACGAAAATTTTGGTTCATGTTTTAGAGTGCTCGATGTATTCTTTATGATATATATTTAATGTTCGCATGAAATTCACAAGTGATAGGCGGACCTATATTTCCTAAAGAAAAAAGACTGTCCTCTAAGAAGGTTAAGGTTCTTATCTGCTATTCATCATCGCCTAGAAATTATTTTAAGTTTGTTCTGAGGTATAGTATACTTCTAGGAAAAGCATACTCTTCACATTGTAGAAGAAGGAGTTAAACTACTGGGTGGGAATTAGTGCACTCAATTGCAGGTTGGAAGAGGCTTTCAGAATAAAACTATTTTATAAATCAGTCTAGTAATAGAATGAATAATAGGAAGACAAATTATTTCAATTAAAAACTTCCAAAATTAAAACACCAAATTTAGTAATTTAACAGGAAATATTATTTATAATAAAGTCCTATTAAACCAAAATCAACAAACACAGATGTTATATATTTATCACTTTAATATAAAAATCCAAATTCTACCAAACTTACTTCACGGGATCTTCTAAATTCTAAACTCCTGTTAGGTTTGTGCAATATTTTTGGATTTTACTCAAATATCATTTAGCTTTAATTTTCATTATAATTCAAAACAAACATTACATTTCTTTCAACCATTTTGTTCTAACTTTCAAACAAGAGTTCATTCAATTTCTTGCCGGGACCACTCCTTTGAGTTTGAAGCAAAAAAAAATTCTTCCAATCCATGTAGCAGCCATAAGCTATCAATGTGCTGCATTCCAAAAAATTTTCTACTGATTCGAAAATAATATATAAACATGGCTGAAAGCAGTGTAGACATGTCAACTCATTCCAAATATTGAAATAACCCTTACTAAACGCGATGTGCTAGAGCATTGTCCTCCTGAAACAATGCTTTCTTCCTAAAGCAGGGTATAATGCATTCACAACTCTATATACTCTTTCCACCTGTTCAAAATGCAGCTCTCGGTCAATAGCTGACATTAAGAACCTGCTTGAAGTGCAAAATGCCTTCATGAAATTCCACCTACATTATAGCATGAAAAAGTGCCTCACAGTTAAGTGATCCTACCAGAAATTACCTCTGGTTCAGCTTCTAGCCCGCCTGACTCATTAAGTTTCCGCTCCATTTTTCGATTATTGTGATGATCATTTTCCAAAGTCTTTTCATGAATTACGAAACACTGTCATCTTATCATCTAATTGGAACCATAATTAATACCGGAAGCTACTAAAACCTTGGATAACCTCGAGTAATTGCGTAAGAATTCTGCCTTATATGACAATTTATGATTATTAACCACAAAATAGGGGCTTGATCTAGCCAGATATTGAAACCTGTTATTTCCAGCGTCAGACTGCAAATTATCAAACTAAGCCGTGAAAACGTGCAGATGGAAGTTGATACACCGTCTATACGTAATGCTAAATAAAAATAATTTAGTTAATAGTTAGTTATGATCGGAATGGTGAACTTTTAATTATCTTTACAGACATCAAACGTTCCTATATAATAATTTATTATTTATTAACGTCCACTTTTTGCAACTCAGGCTAATTGGGACCTATATAATAAGTAAAATTACTAAAAATGTTTAGCTTCTCAGGTGGAATTGAATTAACCTTATTCTGGCATTAAACAGATTTCTCCATTATTTATTTTCACTAAAGAAAGTTATTCACTTTTAAACATTAAGCAACACTATTAAAATAATGAATACATACTTTAGCATTAAAAATATTAATACAGTATTGGACTATTAAAATATGTACCATGTCATTAGTTTTAGCTTTGGAAACTGACTCAGATGAGTTATAACACATGTCTATCAAAGTTGCTGGTATATGTTTGTTTTTCAGGTATTAGAATATATGAGAATTGGAAGCCATCTATCAATAGTTCAATCAGGTCGTATGGAATTTGTAAGTCATGTAGTAGTTCAAAGTCAGTAAATAAATGTTAGCTGTCAGTTCAGCATTACAAGTTGTACATTTTAGTTTGTATGTACTTGACGTCAATTTACTGTGGGGGTGTAGATACTACGATTTCTTCAGTGTTTTCAATGCAACGAAGTTAATTGTCGGTTCTTGTGTTAGTCCAGTCAGCTTGCCATTCAAGTAGATTGCCTCTCTGTTTTACCTGCTTCTCAATATCTACATGACAGATGTCAAGTTCATGTTCTACTTCCGCAGTTACTGCCTTGGCTTTGTGGCCTGACGTTCCTTGCTCATTCTTAGATACACGTATCCTAGCAGCCAAAACAATGTCGTGTTGTATATGACAAAGTCTAAACAGTATAAATAGTGTTTTAGTTGCTGTTTTATTTTCAGTGCTATTGGACGAGTCGTGTACAAGTCTTGTAGAGTATAAAGTGAGCTTAAGGAATAAGTGAAAATAACATAGCGATTGGGGTCTTCTCAGGCCGAATAATTCCTTGGATTTGTGTTCCGAATATGCTGAGAGATGGGAAGGGACAGCTTCTGTCTGATCACTTTTCCATCTGTGACAGCAGCTGAGACACATGGTTTTGGTATAATATACCACATGACTTTGTCTGTCATGTAGAAATGAGTTTTGAATTGAACTTAATATGATATGTCAGATTTTTGTTTTAGAGTAATGTTAATGATAGATCTGTGTGTAGAGGGGGATTTAAACAAATATTTGAGAGGATTCCATATCATTAAACCTAAATAAAAAGTAGGGACATGTGATGCTTTTTGATGGAACAATGCTTCATAGCTATTAGTCATAGGACCGTACTCCTGGAATGATATAACATTGTTATAGGTTTAGCATTATTTTTCTCTCAGCACCCCATTTTATATTGCATAGAATTTTCAAAAAGAAGATCTTTTACATTTTGTAAGTAGACTCTTTAAATGAAGCGCCAAGCTGAAAATTCCTATAAATTTCAGTGTTTGTTTCCAAAATCTGAAAACAGTAAATTTGCGCAATTAGAATAGTTCCTTTACTTTGTACAAGGAAGTAAAAAGGGGTTAATTCTCATCATTAATATTCTAATTTATTGAAGAATATTTTTATTTATACATGAATTATTATTTAAGCCAGATTAACACCAGACTTAACTAACACCAGCAGCTCTTACAAGTATATATCATTTTACGCAATCTTTTCAATTTCTGGGTTTATCTATAGAAGGTATATAAATATATTTTCCAATCAAAACGAAAGGACTTTTTGACAATGCCACTACGATCCAGTAAGATTTTAAGGAATTGTTTTGTGGTTTTGTCATTTGTACAACTTCAATAGCTTCTTCCCTATATAAAAATCGCTAAAAAAGAGAAAGCTAAGATAGAGCAGCCCCTATGTAGGTTTTTCCATATATGCCACAAGATGGACACATTAAGGGAAATAGAAAAGAGAGAGCGTAGGGAGGGGATGTGGAAGAATAGAGGAGTAGTAGTATGACATGGTGGGGCAAATCCTGACCATCAAATCAACAACCATGAAACAAAGGACCCTCCCCGCCCCATTTCATTCATCAAATCACCCACTCACTCTCCAGCTCCGGCTTGCTTTTTTACTCTAAAAATGAACCCTCCTTCCAGAAAAGCTGAATGAAGACGGGACCAACTTGAAGGAAAAGTTACAAATAATATGGAGAATGTTTTATGCATTATTTAAAGATTTTAAAATTCTTGATTTGTGAAGAAATCAGTTGTAAAGCACAACTATTTGCTCTTAGTAAAATAAGCGTTATTTTATACGCTTATAAAATATAATATATATTTTGTATATTTTGTTTTTAGAATCCAAGATAAAAAATACTTTTAGTAAATAATTTTTCTGGAATGGAATTTCACTTTTTTGGAAACCGATTACTTGTATAAAGATGATCCGAATACATAAACCAATAAACACAAATGAACAAGGTCATAAAATGATCTAAATTAATAATACCCAATACCTCTCCATTCATCCTCATGAAACTATCGAAGACCTATTTTATTACAATAAATAAGTTTATCCTATTTATTTGCCTAAAGAGCAGTCTAAGAACACCTATTAGGTTTGAGAAAACATGATTCTATTGTTATTGATTTCGAAACTATACCGACGATATTGAAATTGAGGTCAATGTTGTTCATTCAAAGGTAAAAATGAAGACTGACGATCATCGTGTGTGGAAACATCTCGCAGTAGAGGCTAGTAACTGGAAGTTACCCCTCCCCAATAAGCCGTATTTCCATCGTCCATAAGAATACTTCGTCATCACGTAGATCTAAATGAGGAGATGTTTTAAGCAGATTTCCCTAATGAATCTATTGAGGTTGTAACCATGGTTTGTATATCTGTGGGGTTATGAGCAATATCTGCTCGTAGCGAACGATTTTTAAAAAGTTCCTTTTCTCTGTAGTGTTTACGCATACGAAGCCACTCAAATAAAACTGGCAGTATGACTTCAATGACTAAGAGGTTGACGGGAGTACAGAAGTGGCCCTCGTGGTCAAACTTATCAGACGTTTCAGTTTTTCTGTAGTCATTAGATATTTGGAATTAAAACCAATTCGAAACATAAATAGAAGTGAGTAAACCAAAAAAAAAACTAATAATAAAAAAAAAAGGCTTAGTTCGCTTAAAGCTCTCCATCTTAGATGAAAGAGCTGGGAGGGAGAACGAATGGAGGCGAAGATTATTTTTGTTTAGATTGTGGAGAGAGAAGATGAAGGGTAGTGGTAGGGGGGGGTTAATAAACGAACCAATGGGAAGAGGGCTTGCATAACGAGCCACATCATTCTCTGATTGACGGTCCACTCTCTTCTCTCTCACACACACACACACACACACACACACCCACAACACAGACACACACACTCTCTCTCTCACCCAAATTTCGCTTTTAACATAATTATCCGTTTTGACCCTCCCTGACAAGTTTCGGCGGGACGTCAGTACTCTGTACGTTCTTGAATCAACACGCTACAACTCGTAATTTTTTTCCGTGGACAGGTAATCCTGATTTCCATGGGAACGAAAAAGGGACTAAAGAGAGTCCAAAGCTTTGGTTTCCTGTTTCATCTGCATCGGACCATCCAAAAATAGAGGCATCATGAGGAAAATTCCATTCTTTCCCAAAAACGCACCAGAGGAGGAAATCACCGAAAAGAGTTTTAGAAAGCCATTCCGTAGCCCGCAGCCAGCCTTAGGTGACTAATGATAGGCATTTGCTAGTATAGGTGTTCAGACTACAACTTTAATCTACACTCTAAGAATTCAGACAAGGAAGCTAACGTATGAACGTGTCTCCCATTACATGAAATGTTAAAATTTAATATTTAGGACTGTTTTAAGGCCTAGTTGTGCTTTTCTATATATCAGTATCAACTAAGTGCTCCCCTTCTCGATAGGGGAAGTCATCAACTACAACAAAATTGAAATACATCTATTAGAAATATAAATTTTTAAGGGACGTTTTTTAACTTAATAAAAAAATAGTGGTCTATGGTATTTTTTGAACATATACAATGAAAAGTATATGTTGTATATCGCATTTAATAATAATAATAATAATTTAAAGTGAATTTAAATTAAACATTAATTGGCAGTACACTTAGAATGGCATGTAGAACTTCAAGTGAAGAACTACCATATCTAGTAGTCATTAATATAACAGCTGTTCTCAGAATTCTGGTAGGAAGGCAAGATCCTCCTTTACGCAGGTAGATTTCCGAAGCTCGTGAACACATGGAACTATAGGAGAGGGAAGAGTTTTATTCAATATGAAGATGTTTATATGGAGTATGGCGCAGGTAGTAATTACAGTATAATGGTAATACATGTGCAATACATTGGAGGTGCCTGAAGATGGAGTTGAGCAGATCATCAGCCGAAAGCAAGTTGGAGGCTGGCGTGGAATCTAAAGCAAGACCTTAATGACCAGAACCTTGTAATCAGGGGGAGATAAGAGTGGAAAATTAGGGAGGCTTTCCACCATTAAAGTACGATGAAAGGATAACACGCTCCTCCCCTCTCTCGGCCTATCGATCTGCCACTCCAGTCTTCAAGTCGCTATATCATCTACCATATGAATAATAGTTTTTCTGCTTAAACTTGAATAGTTTATCTCCAGATTAGTAGCCTTTATCATATTTCCCCTACAAAGAAATAGATACAATGAGGAAACAATACAATAAGTGGCGAGGTACCAAGTTCAATGCAAAAGGAATAAGCCTAAAAATATTTAATTCAATACATTGAATGCCAGAATTTTATTTTATTTGGTTTGTGCCCCACATCGATGGTGATTGCGCGATCTCTAATTGTTAAGGGGTAGTTGGAATCATGTATTCATTCCTTCATGTACACCTTGGTTGTACTTTATTTTTATATTATGGAAAATATTCCTTAAATATCTGATAGTCTTTCCTTTGTCTAAATGAATATACTAAACGTTATCCCTTTAAAACCTTTTTAAGTATGCTGTAAACCTATTCTATTTTATACTATATGTTTTCTTAAATGTTAATATGTTTTAGATATGTTAGCATTTGTGGAATACATTGGCTGCTGTCAGTTAATAGTTCTGTCATATCGTAGGGTATTAGTAGGTTTTCTCGTTGGATGCAGTCTGTCAGTATGTGTTTTATCGTAAGGTGTTTGTTGCAGTATTTGCATATAGGGTTATCAGTCCTTGTCATTAAGTGTCTATGTGTCAGGTATGTGTGACCGATCCTGAGTCTGGCAAGAACTACTTCCTCCCGTCTAGTACTCCTATGGCTCGATGGTCACTCCTTAATAGTACTTTTGATACTGCGGAGGTGGTTCTTTACTTCCATCCACTCTGATAGCCATTTTTTTTAGGATTCGGTGGTATATATGTCTTACTATGTCTTCGTATAGTAAGTTTATTTGTGTGTATTGAGTTTGTTGAGTAATTAGTTTAGCCTGGTAGTCTGCTGTCGTACTAAGTCCGAGGGCCTTGTGTCCTGGCAGTTAATATAGCGTAATTGTGTTTTGGTATGTTTGTTGTTTAGGAATTTCGTCTGTTATGTTTAGTGCTATTGCGTGAGTGATGAAAATGTCTTGGAGGGTTAATAATGAACTTAGTGAATCTGAACAAATTAGTTTGTGTTATTATAATGCTAGATTTTATTCCTTTTTTTACATATAATTAAGTTAACTATTTTTTTTATCAAATAGTTACCTAGTAACTAGTAACTTAGTAACATTTTGTAACTGTTCATTTCATTTAGAACTTCATATATTTAGTTATATATATTAGTCTTGTATACTCCTGTGATGGATTTTACTACAAAAGCATTAAATACTTTTTGTTTATTTATTGTATTGTTGCTGATGGGGGTGGGGGTCAATGTAAAAAATTTCTCCTTTTATTGTACCGAATTTCCTACAGTAATTGATGCATGTGTATTGCTATTGTGCAACAAACACGTTGTTATGGGCTTCTTTTTGACGAGTCTCTAAGTATACGGCGATTCTGAGAGCTATATGTAACTGCAGAGACAAGCAGCCCAAGAATATTTCTTGAGTAAAATCGTATTTGAAAATAAAAACTCCGCCTCGCAGGTACTGAGTAAGATAAGCAGATTTCCCACGCACAGGAATGAGATACGTTGATGATCTACTCTCGCTATCTATTCTCTATTTCTACAGCAGTTAGAAGCCAGCGTGAACTGGGATTGAAATGTTATTTGGACTTGAGATGTTTAGTGACTGCAGTACTACAAATGTCGGAAAATCGGATGCGAAAGAGAGAGTTTATAAACCCAAAAATGCAAATAACTCAACACGAGTAGAAGAAAACGTTATACAAACGTATTACTTTATAAAGGAATAGTTGTAGAAATTAAAATTCCTATATGGGTTATTGCAAGCCCCTCTTCCTGAAGCTGGAACTACTTAACTAAAAAGTTTAAAAATAATATAATAAAATAAAAGAATATAAGAGAAAAATATATGTGTATATATATATATAATGTCGGCCCAGCATGCGTGTGCCTGGGACTTCCCATGACTGGGGAACTCAAATACGGTCTGAAGAGTGTTGGGCATTGATAGCCTGGAAGTTTTTTGCCCAAAATCAAACAAACAAATTGAAGCCGGATTTTAGCCATTAGCTAATATAATATTTACTTCTCCATGAAAGGTTTAAATGTCGAATGAAGTGTAGAAAAATAAAAATCATGTTGTTTAAAAAGTAAAATCTTAATTAATCTTAATTATGTCGTCACACCGAGAATACATACATACTCCACACAATAGGAGTACAATAAAAACAATGTTCGTATTTAAGCTTCGAATAAAGTGGTGCATTATAAATGAAAAAAGGAGTTGAATTTTACTGAAGGCTGAAAATTAATAAATCCAAATATTTCGGTTAATTTTCAAAAAAATATACAATATATAACAACATTTATTCATTAAATTTTCAATTAGATATGTTCTTATAGACTTTTTCATATAATAATGGGATATTTCCCTCTAGACCTTCCCGCACTTCCACTGGCCCGATTTAAAAAAACTTTGAATTAAACAAATAATGAGTCAATGTTAAATTAAATCAAATAATTTGCTCAGCTCTCTTTGTTGGAACACCGAACCCCATGCCAACTTTCATTCGAACTTATTTGGACAAATATCTATGAAGCCACAATGTGAGCGAGGAGTGAAAATACAATTAGTAGCATTAACACCACGGTTTTATTTATTTGAGCTTAAATAAACAATTGCTAAAATAAGTATAGGATATATATTAGTAGGTTGGTTCCACCAGTATATAGTGTCGGTAGATGCCCGTCATTACTAGATAATCGTGGAGTAAATGTAGCTCTTTCGTTTCTATGGCAACATCATCAAACCTGTCGATAGTTGTAGTGAGAGTTTCTTCATGCTGAACTTATGTGGCAAAATGATCTGCTGTTCGTTGATTACATTCAGTCTGGGAAAGATGGTTAATCTCGTGGCGTAGTAATGTTTGAAAGGAGCTCGCCACACAGGGTCATATTTCATCATGATATTGCCTTATATTGGTTTATAAATGAAACACCTTTTAAGAGAGTTTGAAGTTTACGAGCAGCAAGTATGAATGAAAAGGGATATAGAGTCAGTTTAATGAAGCATCGGATGGAAAAGGTTGCGGTAGGGTGAGCAACATATGGTAGATATTGACCCCCAGACCTCTCTTTTTCCCTTCCCTTCAACCGGTAAATCTACTGTCCTTTTGCATGTGCCCGTCAACCTCCGCCCATTCTAATAGGCCAATACACAAAAGCTACAAAATCAGTTCAGTGACAATGAGAAGAATGTTTCTGTTTAGTTATTGAAAAGATATTTAGTCCATCTAAACAGTCAGATAAACTATCAAATTGTACTTTTCCCATCATTTAATTCCTACACACGTAACGACAAAACACACACTAATAGACTTCATCCAACGAAAAAATCTTCACATACTCTACGATATGACACAACTATTAACTGTCAGCAGCCAATATATTCCACAAATACTAACATATCTAAAACATATAAATATTTACAAAAACATATAGTATAAAATAGAATAGGTCTCCTGCATACTTAAAAAGATTTAATAGGGATAACTTTTATTATATTCATTTAGACAAAGCAGAGATAAGAGAAACAATCAGATATTTAAGGAATATTTTCCATAATATAAAAATAAAGTACAACCAAGGTGTAGATGAAGGAATAAATATATTGTTCTAACTACCCCTTAACAATTAGAGATCTTGCAATCACCATCGATGTGGGGCACAAACCAGATAAAATAAAAAAAATCCTAAAACACTTTTAAAAAATGAAGAAAGAATATATAATAAAATATTAGTCAGAATTTTCCGATTTCTGAGACAACTAGAATCACTCCTCCAAATAAAAATAAATACAAAGCCTGCTGGTCAAACAGAGCTCCTAAACTATGCAAAAAAAAACTCAAAATTATTTTTATAAAGAGTACATTAGATTTTTTTCCCATTTATCAAGTACCTTTTATGAAGGTACTTATATAGTATTCCATGTCGTTGAGTGCAAAAGACTTTTACATTGCACGTATATATTTGAATGGGCCTCATTTTCGTACCCCCTAGGTAGGATTGCGACATTTGAAAAAAAAATTTCAAATATCTTGCTATGACAAGATCAACAGCTTATTTCACTGAAAGAAAATCTGCTAAAAGGTGGTGAATGATATAAAAAAGAAAGGTACTCAAAAAATAAAGTAGCTGACTTTGAGGCCATCCTTACAGTGGAAAGCAACCAGAATCTGACAACATTTTATTTTTTTTTTTAATTTAGTTTGTGCCCCACAGCGATGGTGATTGGCATGATCTCTAATTGTTAAGGGGTAATTAGAATAATATATTTATTCCTTCATGTACTTACCTATGTTGACTTTATTTTTATACTATGGAAAATATTTCTTAAATATCTGACTGTTTCTCATATCCGTGCTGTGTCTAAATGAATATAATAAAAGTTAACCCTTTTAAATCTTTTAAAGTATACTGTAGACCTATTCTATTTTATACTATATGTTTTTGTAAATATTAATGTAATATGTTTCAGATAAGTTAGTATTTTTGGAATATATTTAACATTGGAATATATTTGTGACAACATTTAACGACTTAAAAAGAAGAATGTATTTTATCATTAACAGCTCTCCCTATTTTTAGAATCAATAATGTGGACCTTGATGTCAAAAAATCAATGCTTCCGTAAATTACTCCAGGGTAAATATCAGCTGAATGTAGCGTGAATGAAAAGGCTTTTTTCTCCTCTTCAAACTTTCCTGAAGTAACATTATTGGTTTTAAATTCCTTAACTTCTCATCAGTAAAACTTCATACATCGTTAATGTTGAATATCACCCTTTTAGCTCTTTATCATTCATTAGGAGCCCTGGTAGGAAGGATGTCGAAGAAGCATAAAATGGCGACTGCTTTCGTATCACCTTCCAAAGGTGCTGTTACAAATTCATTGCCAATATTAAAAATGGAATCGTTTTTCTCCTGATTCGAACTGATGTCGACTTGCATTCATATTTGGATTTTCCGTATACTTAACATAACAATTCTTATCTAAAAAATGTCAGGCGCTTAACTTAGTATAAATATTTAAAATAACCTAATACGAACAGTTGATTAGTCTTCCACAATAATAGCCCCAATAACGTCTGCTCGCTCAATTTCACTTAAGTTAAGTGTCTGATTCTATTAATGCACGAGTTGATGTTCCGCATCATGTGAGCTCTATAAATAAACTGGATCTAACTTTAAAAATGAAAATGAATAAAAGTTTCTGACTCATACCAAAGGCTCCGTGTTAAGCCAACGTAGAGTAAACGTAATCTAGAAAACAGCTGATGGATTATTTAAAGCAATCGTTTTAGTAGCCATAATTTTAAACTACCTTCTTCTCATTCTGCTCGTCGCAGTAAATAAAATCGAAATCGAACTTCAAAGTAGTAGTTCCGTAACATAAATAATTGAAGATACTACTGGGATCACGAAGATTCAATGTATTTACGATACCTTACTTCCAGCTAAGACTGCAAAACAATGGCGATAGTAGATAACATATTCCCAGATTCATATACCCCAGATGTGTACAAACACTAATTCAATCACTGGCCAGCTCTTGTTGAGCTAGTACAACTTTGAACGTTCTATAGGTACGGCTTTGACCCTCAACGCCCGCTATGTCCTAAGCAAATACTTGTGGAGATTGCTTGGCTCTTTGTTATTCAAATATTTCCTCAAAATCTATGAAAATCAGCATACTGAAACAGTCATCTTCATATTGGTCTAATGGTTAACAGTTGTAATCAAAGTGAAAACAATTAACGCAACAACAACCAATTAACACTTGAATGTGAGTGTGTCCATATATATACACAGAAGCAAATATAATCTGAGGGAGATGTATTGTGACCCTGAAATAATCAATACTATTCAGGTTGCTCCGATTATGGAGGATGGAACAGCATGTTTTTTAATCAGCTAGATTGTTCTCAAGTGATTCGTTCAACGTTTTTAGATATACGTAAATGTGATTTTTCCTCTGGGTGTTTACATCTAAAGGTGTCAATTTTTTTGTGGTGTTAGAGGTTACTATAAAATAATAGATTCAATATAGTTTTCCGAATATAATAATAGCTCCGATTGTTTCTGTTTCATTTTTCTCTTTTATTATTTAAAGAAAGGAATTATTAATAAGTTCAAATATGCACAATGCCTATTTTCTGAAGGGATCTAAAGGCAAACTAACTAATTAATACAATTTCTGCAATGTTAAACGTAAAACCAGTGTTCAAAGAGAACTAGATTTTCTAGGGACCATCAACGAAAGCTGAACACTATCAACTAAAGTCAAAAGTCCGACATGCAGATTTCGCAATAATTTAGCTGATTATCTGAGTTGAATTTTTGTTTATCCGATAATGAGAAACCATGTAAACATGACTTGGAATTTAAGTTAAACATGGAGATTCTTAGCGATAAAGTTGCTTAGAAGAAAGCAGCAGGTTAACTGAAAACCGGGAAGCAAACAATAAAACTAAATTCATGTTAGTGGAAAATGTACAGAACATTAGTTGTAGTGCAATACAACTTTTGCCAATAACGTTTTTCCATGAGATGCACAATAACGGAGTTAATAATATATAATTCCACCTCCATAATCTCCCACTCCACCATGTCCCATTTTGCCAATTAATTACTTTTTTCTTTTGTTTTATACTAAAAACAGTGACTACGGTAACCATATAAAAAAATAAGTCAAGACTCTACAGAAATGAATGTTTATTGATGACATCACACGTCTAAAATTTCTGTAATTCAAAGTACATCGGTGGGAATATGGATCAGATTTGAAGCGCACTTAATAGATCTATAACATCCGTCGCTAGAATACGAGAGTCTGGCCCCACCAAATTAAGCTCGATGAATAAAAAGCTTTGCATAAAAAACTCAATTTAGGAAGAAGACTGGTTTTATTTCAATTTGATGCGATCATTTCATCATCAGTTTGGTTGGATCGATGGAATTTTTAAGTAATTTTTCTAAAATCGAGTCATGAGTACTGCCTTAATAATTGATTTCATTTACGAAAAAAAAAATTGGTAAAAATAGCTCTTTATCACTTAAGGGGATATTAGTGTAAAGAGAGACCTATGGAGTTCAAAGTAACATTTTCTTGTAATAAATCAGCAGAATTTAATTGTAAATCACCTTAAAAAAGGCTCGTTGAAATATCAATTTTATGGAACAAGTATTGATTGATTTGTTTACTGTAAGCACATATTCAATGTGGAAGATTTGCTGTTTATGATATAGTTTATGAACGAAAGACTTCTCCCAAACAACACCCCAAACTCGGCACAACAGGACTGCTGGCGATAGCAAAGATGACAGAAGCTAAGTTAAGCTTAAAGTAAGGAGATTATTTGGGAAAATTAAAAGAAACATTAGCACTTTAATAGGGAATTAAATAAAATCCCTTCATATGACATGGAGTGGATTTTTCGTTGTGATCATTGAACAAACTGTTGAAATATTGTAATGCCAAACAAATTAGAGGAAGTATGTCAGGCATTTCAAAGTTTTCTATTAAACCTTGACACACAAAGTTGCTAAATCATTAGCCCAAAGGTATTACATTGCTAAAAACTATTTCACCTCTTCTGGTATTCTGATTACTTGCCAGCCATTCACGAATAGTGTCTCATTTCACTTAGTTTTGTGTGTGTATGAAGGCATACCACTTCCCATTTTATGTTGACCTGTTTTTTAATAAATTTAATTGTAACTTGTGCAGTGTCTAATACGTGTAAGTTCAGTCGCTAATTTTGCATGTTCGTCAGCCGAAATATTTTTCTTAATGTCTGGATGCCGATTTAGCCGGTCCAGATGTTAAGAATAGAAATGAGTATACCCGTAAAGCTAAAGTCTTTGAGTTCCCGTTAGACATGGTTCGTGAATACTCTAGACGCATGAGGGGAAAAGACGAAGTTCATTAACCTATATTACCTTTAATCAATATCAATAAAAGAAGAGACTAGCCACCCTCTGCCACCCCGTCAGTGTTTGTAGTTCCTGCCACTGGGTCGCTCCTTACTATCGATCCTATTGAAAATTTCAGGGCACATTTACGACGGCCCAGAATGCCAGATAGCATTCAGCTGCTTCGAGGGCCGCCCATTCAGTACCTCCGCCCCATTACCTTCATTTATTACTGATTTTTATGTTATTTTTGGCGTTAGAGCAGTCAACCGGGATTGTTAGCCACCTCAGTTGTTCTATTTTCTCCCGAATTGCTGGTTGTTAGAGGAACCAATTAATCAGGATCAATAAAAAGGCCTTGTCTTCTTCTAGTCTTTTAATTTATGCAAAGTGCACTTTCAGAACCAGTGCTCCAATGTTAGTGTCTGCTGACAAACAAGAACCTTAAGACAAAATAACAAAAATAGCATGATCAACAATGTAAAAACAACAGTCACACAACATGTACAGGATAAAAACCAATAGAAAATATAAAAGATAGCCAACCGATCCTCCGTAAGATAAGGACGCGGCTTAAGAAACACATCACACGTGGCACTGAATTTTCCGCACACGCCAAGAAAGAGGGTCACGACATGTCGACTATTAAATATGAACTGTTGTATGAGGAAAAGAAGGGGAAGAGACTGAACACAGCTGAAGGGATGCATATAAAGCTAGATAGAATGAAGAAGGGAGAGAAGAATATTAATAAAAAGGAAGAGGCGGCTAGGCTTCGACATGTCAGTGACGGGGCTCATCTCTACGGGGACAGAGGTTCAGTTGCCCAGTGGTTTTGGTCCAGACTACCTCCTACATCACCTTTCTATTATTAGCAATGGGTTTTAGTTTGTCATTTTCACTTTAGTTCCTCTGGTGGGAGCATTCAGGGGGATTTTCACCCCATTGTGATTTATAAATATATGTTTTTTACCTAGTATTTTGTTTGTTTGTTTTTAATTTAGATAGTTTATGGAGTTTTAACATTTTACCCTTAATAGCGCAAGCTTATGGTCTTTATATTTATTGGTTGACTATTGTTTTACATTTTCTGTAAAGGGGGTTTAGAATAAATAGATATAGGCAAAAAGAGGGTGCCCTAGGTGTGAATAGACAGGCCTGCCCTCTCCCGGCTAAGAGTGGACTTAGTAGCCGGGTCGGGAGAGGGGGAAGCTTGGGTAGGTAGATTTAGCTGAGTACTAGTATGGTATGCTGCCTTAAGTCCTCGCACTATGGACATAACGGGTAAGGGCTACCCATACTATTTGTCAAATAGCCGTTAAGTTTTAGTGGCTTAGTGTAGCTGTTTAATACCGTATTTTTTTGTGTGTCAATAATGCCCTCCCTTGTATGGGTATTATTATAATTGTAAATTGAATTATTTAGTTAGTAATCTATGAATATTATTTGGTAACTTTAAATATTGTTTTAATAGTGAATTAATTAGCTCATTCACCCTTTTTCTCCCTGTTCCTGATATGTCTCACCTTTACATTTCTATTGGTTTTATCCTGAACATGTTTTTTTTGGGACTGTTTTACGCTGTTGACCATGCTATGTTTGTTATGTTCTATTAAGGTTTTTATTTGTCAGCAGGCACTGATGATGGAGCTCTGACTCTGAAAGCGCACTTTGCATAATTTGGATAAACTACTAGAGGACAAGGCCTTTTTATTGACCCTGGTCCGATTTCTGTCTTGAAGTAATTTGTCTTACCATAGGTTATCTTCTCAGTGAATCGTTAAAATGTATTACTGAAGCCAAAATTTTGGCTTTGAAATTTTTGATTTCCTTTGCTGGCGAAATTGGCTAGACAAAAAAAATGTTACTTCTACACGAAAAATTAAGAATCCATATGTCAAACACATAAACATTCATTAAATTCGTTACACCTCCTAGAAGACATATTTATATAGGCTATGAAACTACTAATACAAATATTAACGCACAGTACAACCACTCAATCACAAGGTCTTGGTATGTGATTGAAACCAACATTACAAACACAACTGTTACGTTAGGCTGCGTAAACTAAGCTGATTTCCCAAGAGCTGGTACTTAAGGGCTGTTGATAGCTAATCATTATCTACTATATTTTTTTCTTTATCTGAGAACCTGTGATTATATATGTAAATAGGTATTGTAAGTAGATTGGCATGACCAGCCAGGGTCAATTCGACAGTTCGCCTTCCACTGAACTCTAGTTGTTCCATTTTAAGGGGGTGATTTGAATGTCAGAGGATATAATGGCACATTAGGTGAGGCATCTGGTAACTTGTACTGGGTGGGGTCTTTATGTCTACTGTAATAAGACGTCTATATAAGCCGGAATCGAAATACCAGCAGGATAAATCGCATTAGTAGGAGCGGGGGGTTTACTAAGATGAATTACTAAAAAATGTAAATATCTCCGTTAATGTTCCAGGCCCAGAACGAATGCATTTACGACTGAGATATTACGAATTTCCGGTTTTCCTCCCTACAACATCTCACTACTTTTCAATAAACCACTAATATTGATGCAATTTCAGACATTAACATACTTATCCTTCAGACTCACCTGGAACGAACAAATATTGGCTTATTGACAACATAGAAATTGCAACCGCAGAAACTTAGAGAGAAATAAATAGAAATCCTAATACTAAGCTCATTAATCGCCCTACAGAAAAGAAAATTTAGTTAGCGACTCTCGTGTTCGAAATCATCCTTCATAAGAAATCAACCCTTCTGAGCTTCATAATTCGACGTGGGCTTGATAGGCAGCAGGGGTTCGAAAGCAACATAAACTGTTTTGTAAAGTGCCATAAGTTACTATTCCTAGTAGGTGAGCAACATTAAATCGAGTATATTTTTAACTCAAATTTGGGAAAGATGTGAGTGGTATATCGATCATTTCCCTAGATCCTAAGCTTATAAACTACTTAAATACAAAGTACTGTTTCTATCGGAAATCTATATATATATATATATAAATGAATGTTTGTTTGTATGTCCTTTATGGAATCGTAAACGGTTGAACCGAATTTTATGAAACTTGGTATGTATATTGCTACTAAAACAGGTTAGGGTTTTGGCTATATTAACCCTAGTATTACCGAGCTCTCCCAGGTCGCATGGATTACCAAGGGGGGGGGGGGGGGCTCCTCGAGCCCACAACCTTAAAAACCTTTTATTTTGGTTCTATAATTTTTTTAAAATTTTTATTTCTATTGGATTATGTTTAATGGACGTTTCTTATGACAACTGTGGGAAAAAAAATTTAAAAAAAAAATTAAATACAAAAATAAAAATAAATTAAAAAAAAAAGTTCGGATGGGGAAAAAAGGATGACTTTAAATTAAATGTAATTTTATTCTACTGGAGGAACATATCTAAACATTGTTAGAATAAAAAGTTATCTATATCTAAGTTATTATAACATTATAATAGAATAATAATTTAAGAAAATATAATTATCAGATTCGTAATGCAATTATCGGTGCTTTTGCACAATAATTTTTTTTCCGAGTGTTTATCCAGGATGCAGCATGGACTTACTGTTCCCCTAGTTGGGAACAACCTAGAAAATCTTCTCTTTTCTAAAAAAGTACCTATCAGGAGCAATAATTATAACCATCTCAGTAATATATTTTTATATGAAAAAAAATTATATGGGGAGAATATATATATTTTTTTTTAGAAAAAAAAAAACTTGAGAAGGTTTGTGTATGTTAAAATTACATAAAAGTAATTATTATTTGAGCAATATAATTAATAACACTTGAATTACTAGTTAAAAGTAGTATTAAATATCAGTGGGCTCGAGGAGCCCCCCCCCCTTGGTACTTAAGTGTATAACTACCCCTTGCATTACCAAGGGGGGGGGGCTCCTCGAGCCCATACGTCAAAAAAAAATTTTTTTCTCAACATAGAAATTTTTTTATTTAATTTTATTGTTATGCTCTCACTCTAGGATGTTTTTCTGAGGAATACATAAAATATCAAAAATATCCCATTAAAATTGGGTGATAGGGAACAAAAACAAAAAGTTGTGGGCTCAAGGAGGGGGGGTTGTTTGGGTTTGTGGGGGTCCATGGTAGTTCTAGGCTTAATATTCTCTGAGACGAACAGGAGTGGGGGTTATAAGGGAGGCCTGAAATTAAAAATAGCGAAATTACGTCTCCTATTGGTTTTTCGGCAATTATGCACAGAACAAAAGTTGTTTATTTCGTTATTTAAAATAACGTTTGATAAATGCACTTTTTCTGTATAACGAAGTATAAATGAGGTACACACGAAAAACTATAGAAGGGGTCAACAATGTTATAGAAAGAACGAAAGACTAAATCGAAATCAACGAAACTCCGTATTTTTGACAATGATAATATGATAATCTATGATTATTAGATGCATGCACAGGAAACGGGTAATACTGTGTATTTTGTAGAATTAAGTACATAACCAATACTTTTATTATTATCATATCCCCTGCACTCCGGACTCGGGTGTAAATCCTAAGCATTGAGACTGGAAAATGTAAAAATATTGTACAAAGTAAAGCCCAAAAAGAAATACCATCATCACTCAGCCTCAAATGATTTCCCCGGGGAAGCCGGGTACCTTAGCTACTTTACTATATGAAATAAATGGCTAAAGTCCAGAACGTGAAGTTGTCACACTAGAGGCCATCATTTTTTAGAACCCTTATTTTTATTTCGTCGGTACCTAAGACGATATTTAACCGTTTCATGTAAGAACTAACGTTGAGCTTGTAACTAATTGAATGCGAACCAAGAGGAGAGGGGAGAAGAGAATGATGCCGTCTACAGACAGGGTGAACTATCACAGACCCCTCGGAAATAACGAGTCGCATCAGTCACATGATGCAGCTCATTCCAGGGCCTCCTTGGTTAACAGGAGTCGTACGTCGAGTTGATCACTCACGAATCATTCGAGTCTCGGTCATGATCTTCTCAATTCTATATATGGAGAACCCTCAATGTTCTTTGTCTTTTGATGAATTTGTCTCGATTAGTTCTAGAATATCTGACTAGGTGCTTCAGATAATATACATACGTCTGAAAAATACTCAGGTTCCATTGCAGGATCATAAATCTAATGGGTAGTTGTGGAAGTGTAATGTAGACAATATCTCCCTAATGGATCCCAGTTTCATATATTTCTCTACAAGAAATTATTCTTTAGGCCACACAATAGAAGGAATGTCATAAGATAAGAAGAAATAATAAATCCCTGGGAGATTGCGAATACTCCATAAATAAATAGTACGGGTATGAACACGGGACACAAGTCACAATGTTTGTTTTGATTACATTTTTAAAATATTCAGTATAAGACCATTTAACATCATCTTTAAACATTTATCGGTACTGGTCGCGTTATCTTCCATTTTGAATTGGTTTTCCTTCAGTAGTATTAGACAGCTCTTCTAAGTTTGCATTTATTATAGGCATATCTATAGTCTGCTATTGTGTATATTGGAGCTTTTTTCCTACTGAGGAAGGGTTTATTTTTTATTCTGAATTTCGATAATTATCTTTACAATTTTGAGCATTTGATATTAATATGGTTCAATGATTTCCTGAAATCTTGGTGTAAAATGATCCAGTACATTTCCATGAAACCAAGTAGAATTATTTTCATTGCGCTTGCTTAACTTAATTTGCAGGCGTGTCAGTCGTATTGATTTCAGCACTATACAACCTAATTCCTTATTAGATATTTTTTAACTGATGCCAATCTCTTAAACATTGCACACTATTTATACCTCCTGAATTGTTTTTTTTTTTTTTTCAAAGATTTCTTGCATGCACTTTCATACTTCTCCTCTGAACTCAGACATCCTCCTTGTGACCCCTTTCTGCTAATGTCCTACAATAACCAGACCCTCTTCAAAACTTCCGAAAAATAGCCATTGAAGGGATGGTAGAGGTTGTAGAAGAGAAGGCTTTTATCGGCGTATTTTCAAAAACCACATAATAAACCTCCTCTTGATAATGACAACATCTCAGTAAATCTAAGAGTATTTAGTTAGGTTCAGGGATTCTGCCATTTTTCAAAGACTCATTCAAGTGACTCACCTTTTTCAATTCCTTCGCTTAATTGATGGATCAAATGAGGCACCCACCCAACTTCCTGTGAAGTTTCTCGCTGGCCAGGGCAGAATTCAGTAAGATGGCTGAAAAGTTCCAACCTAAGGCTTTTTTTGTTACCGTTATAAGAACTTCATACTCTCTCTCCCTCATGTCTGAAAGTGCCTACATCTCCTCGAATTTCCTAGATTTATGAGATTTTTTGTGTTTTATTAAGAAGTATATTTTACTCTTAACGAGACTTCAGACTTCAGTAGATGATTCGTATGAACAAATTAATTTCATTTTTTTCACTAAATCCTCCATCATTTTTCGAGAGGATTTCACTAAATAAGAGAAGGGAAATGCTCAGTAATTTCTATCTCATGCAGTACTCTTATTTTTACTTTTATAATTTATAAATCCAACGTTATTGAGGAATATCGTAATTTTGTGGTTCCTGCTGATTCACGACGAGAAATGCATGGAATCAATTCCTTTTTAAACTATCAAATACTGATATTTACTTAAAAACTCCTTCATTCTATTTCATTAGAGTGACTTTATTTATAGAAAACATATTCTTATGACCTGATTTTCTGTCACCATTGATGAAATTAGCATTATGTGAAAGTAGCCATAAAAGCCAATAATGTCTCCGGGGCCAGTTTATTTAGAAGGATCCTGCATAAAATATTATTATATTATTTAGTTGCAAACTTGCATAAAATAGTTTAAGATGTGGCAAGGGCTGTGCCACGATGATATTTCTTAGTAAGTATATAAACAAGATTTAATTAACAGTTTTACAATTCAGCGTACCATGGATTAAGAGAGCCTGTTTGTGAGCTTGTAAGTGTGCGTCTCCTCGCAAGTATGACCCTTGACTCATCTTAATGTTATTTTAAACAAAATAATCTCATCTCTTGGTCAGATTTTTTTCTATGTGATATTTTCTGAGTAATAATCTTTGAAAGGAAACATTTTGTCTCTTCCACATAAATCATCAAAATTAGTCAAGTTATTTGCATCTTCAATTCCGTTTTTCTACATATGTAATATGACAATTAAAAACACAAATATGTGCTGGATTTTATATCTAAAGTCTCGAAAGAACTCCAATTGTTTTATACCTATCTTATTTAAGACCTCCTGTTATTTTTTCATTTTCATGAACGGGCACCTCAAATATAAAAAGAAAGAAGATAGTGAAGAAAAGGTTCGAAAAATATACGTATGAAAAATAAAAGAAGCTCCGCTTTTTTATAGTCTGGAGTGAGGCTGTTGTGTTATATTCAGCTGAGAGAGGAACACTGTTCATAACCAAGTTCAACTTGGCTGAAAAAGTTGTTAGTCCATTTGGGAATATGTCCTCCTTGCCGAACCACAGGACATGCATTTCGTATTGCCTGCCACTCCCTAAACTACTTCTCTAACTTCTTGTAAAAGGGAATACATTTCTTATGGCTGTTTCCTTTTATTCAGAGAACGTCTTGCGCAGTCTCAGGCCTTTCTTAAAATTTGAAAATTGAGAAAATAGAATTTACTTCATTCTATGATAAATCCAATTTCACTATGGGCTTAGTCAATCTACTTACACCTAATGAAATAGAAAGAGTGGATAGAGCGCCGGACTGGCCAGGTCGGAAGGTCGGCAAATGTGGAGGGACCACGGCCATTAGGGGACCCACGAGCATTAAATGAAAAAAAGAAAAAATCTAAATTTAAAAAGTCACTAATTTTGATAGTCTACTAAGAAAGTGTGACAAGTAAACTGCATGCGGTAACGAACACAATGTAGAGCTAGACAAGGAAGATGGCTTTTCAATTTCAGAAACAAGAGTCAGGGAAAAAAGAAAATGTCAGAACTTTCTCAGGATGAATAAGATAGTATCACTCCAACACAAAAGTTTAAAAGTCTGTATTTTAATAGTTTGGATTGTGCTGCAAACAGCATTAAAGAGCGCTTTGTAGTAAGTGAGAATTAGTTACAAGGCTGTGCTATTTTGGACCCCCAAAACTTTAAACGGTGCTAAACAACATCAAAAAGAATATTTATGAGACTTCATTAACCACTACAGCTACCACCAACGAAAGTTGATAGGTCTGAACTTATTGCGGAACCAAAACAGTTTGCTATAAATTATGATTTATTGAAGCTATCCTTCCAAAAAGATTGTCCTAACACTCTTAATTTTGATGAATAATGGTTAACAGTTGGCGACGACAAATCTCTCTGTAAAACTGAAGTGTGTTACGGTGTGCCCAATGTGTATCTTGTGCTTTTGTAATACTTTCCTCCCAATCCGGCCTTTCGCCATTAATTTGTATTCTGTTCATAAATACCTTCTTTCAAGTATAGAAAGAAAATTGTTTATAGAAAACAAAACAAAAAGAATTAATTTGACGTATCCTATTTATGTTATGTTAACATTTAATTGAAAAAAACACATTTCATTTCATTTTAAACATTTCTTCTGATTTATTATAAATTGCAGCAATAGATATAATGAGTAGTTTTTCAGTATAATTAAAATATATTTCAGTAATTGTTTTTATTTCCGGTCAAGAATATTTCTACATTTCAGCTCTGAGAGGTTGACTTGATCCTTGATTTACAATTCAGACAGTGGGAAATCTACTGATTTTTCGCATCCCCTGACGGACTGTTTCTGTTTATTTCTCTATTGAAATGAAAACCTCGGTCCCCTAGGTATTCTTCTCTTCCATATTATCTCTATCCGCAGGAATTAATTATTTATTTACTAATGGTCAACCACATAAAACATAAATCCCTTTTGAGTATATTAGCTTCCTTTCATTTGCCTATGCCTAGAACAACTATGAAACAAGAGCTCCACTAAGAATGTGTTCTTGATAAACTGCTTGCTTCTATTGGTTTTTCGCAAAGTCCGTGAATAAGCTAGAGAGAGGATAAAGCTAGGAAATTATAAATATTTTAGGAGGCCATTAAAGCGATAGCAAGGCTTCTAATTATCCCTAGTGTGCTTACACAGAGCAAATATTACCAATTTATTAGACTAAACTCTCTGCTACTGCAGGCGGGGAAGGCCTGCCGCAAAAGGATTTTATAGCTGAGGGTTCACTGCTGTCTTTGTAATTGTGTTTTTAATCAGGGTTTAGTTGTTTATTCAACAAGCCCATTAGACATGCAGTAATGAATGACTATATTGAAATGGAGCTGGGAATCGCCAATAAGAAATCTCGAGAATAACCGCGACAGACCGGTGGACCACTCAGTGTTTAAGGTAGTCTAAAAGTACCGAAAAAAAAGTCCGCTAAGCAGGGGCTGCGTAAACTAAGAAGATTTCCCACCTGCTGCTTAACACACTTTTGATCTCAACATATTCCCTATTTCTATGTAAAAAACAAATGTTTAGAAGGGCCGGTGGGAGGAGGGGGTTACTTAAGGCTGAATAAAGAAAGGAAGAACAACATCAATAGTTTAACGAAACTGGCACTATTACATTTTACCATCCGACTCATAATAAAAAAAATATGCCGAATTTTCGAATCCCCCCCCCAATCTAAACCCCCACTATTCCAGGTCCAACTTCAGCCAATAACAAATATGAACTTTAGTGCTCACTGAAACGATTAAATATCGAGTATAGTTTAGATCGGGTATGGCCACCTAAATTAACCTTTGACATGTTGCAGGCCAAACTTTAGTGTGCATATAGTAGTTAATTTTAAAGTAGTGTTCATAATTTTTAAAAATAGATATCGGACATGAAATTATACGAACATGTAATTATAATACAATTTATTAAAATAACAAAATGAAATGAGAAAAGCAGGTCCAACATTATAATTAAATCATAAAATTTGGAATTATTACAAACAACGAAATTTAAATAGCGACACCGGAATCAATGAGACACTTGAGATTGAATGATTCTCATTCATTAATAAGAATACATTAATATATAAAAGACCAGGACTAATTAAAAGTATATATCCCAAATAAAAAACGTCCGTCGTGGCTGCATTAAATAAGCAGATTTCCCAGGTGAGTGTATTCGCATTTATCTCAAAAATTAAAATTTGAATGAGAACAATATTTGGTATTTAAGCTTAAAATAAAGTGCTTCATAACAGATTATTGTTAATATGACATGAGTAGGAGTGGGGGTTTACTGAAGGCCGAAAATGTTAATATTATCGGATAATATTCATGATAGAGAAAATATGTTTACAACAATATTGTTAGGCAATTCAATTTGCAATAATACAGTTATTTTTTCAATCCAACGTATAATAACGGAGATATTTAGAATTTTTCAAATTTCCCCCTCTAAAACCCCCTCCCCGGTCCGATTTCAGCCGTCAACAAATTCGATCTTTAGTTTTACAAGGAACAAATAATTGAAGTCAGTAAACGACATAGTGAAAAAACGCGTATAACAACATTTATAGAACATTTAATTTGCAATAAGATTGGGCCGATATACACTTTTTTCTATCCGACTTATAACGCCGAAAATACTTGGAATTTCAGAATTCCCCCCTCTAACCACCACCCCCCCCCACCCTCACGTCCAATTTTAGGCATTAACGAACTTGATCTTAATTTTTAGATAAAACGTTTAAATATCCAGTTTGGTAACGATCAAACCAAAATTACGATCGATATGCGACTATATATATATATATATATATATATATATATATATATATATATATATATATAAAATTGGGTGGACCTCAATTCCGTCGTCTCCTAGGTAGGATCGATGGACATCATACATTCAAGATATAAGAGGCACAAATCAGCAGTAATAGTAAAGAAAATATATAAATTTAAGTCAGGAGGGTATTTGTTATATAGACTTCATCACTGGGCTGGATGTTCACCTCCAAGGCGGCTTTCTTCTCCAGTAGTCTTATCGTCACATTTGATTGGGAAAATTTTTGTTAGGCTTACATCTACCATCCTCAGGCTCTAAATCTCCACTGTTGTTGGTCCGGAACAACAGCAGTGGGCATGTTTGCCTGAGGAAGCTAGCTGTAGGCCTACCAAAAATTTCCCAATGAAGTGTGACGATATGACCGTTGTGACGTAAAGCGGGTTTGGAGAAAAGCCGGAAAAGAAACAGAGGATATTGTTAAAAACATTAAACTGTCTTGATTAAAAACAACAAATTCATCCGCTATTAAAAAAAAACCGGTTCTATTACAAAAAATGGCTATATTGAAGAACAACAAAATCAGGGGTGAATCTCACGATTTCTTACATTAGGGTAATAATGCACAGAAAAGAGACAGAAAAAAAGTCCGTTACACAGGGACTGTGTAAACTAAGCAGATTTCCCACGTGAAGTTATACAATAGAGAAATCGCCACGCGAGAGCCTAACAATTACGGAAATGGTCTAACTAGCTTTTGGCGGGAAACTCAGGCTCACATTTAATAAAATGCAAATATCTCGGTTAATATTCCAGATAGAGAATAAATGTATAGAACAATATTTATAGTAAATTTAATTTGCAATTAGATTGGTTCTATACAATTTTTTTTTCCGATGTATGGTAACTGAGATATTTCGAATTTTCGAAAATCACCCCCTCTAAACACCTCCCCCTCCCACTTGTCCGATTTCAGCCATTAACGAACTTGATCTGTCTTTATGCATAAAACGTTTTAATATCGAGTTTGGTAACGATCAAACAAAAATTGCGACCGCTAGAGCGTTAACAGACATATATATATATATATATATATATATATATATATATATATATATATAATTATGAATGGACCTTATTTTCGTCATCTCCCGGGTAGGATCGATGGACATTTGAAGAAATTTTTCGAAAATCGCGTCATAAGTACGACCTCAATAGCTGATTTCCCTTAAGGCAAATCTGCTAAAACAAGCACCCAAAATAAGTAATGCACGCCGTATAGGTGAGGGATATTAATCATTGCATTTGCTAGACTGATCCTAACTCGGGCAAGGTCAGTTCCAATCCAACTGCTTGGACATGCTTCATCATTTCAGTTTAGATTTATAGCTCAATAAGTCCCTTTTGTCAACCTAAATGCCATATCCATTCCCGCCCAAATTCTCTCCTACATATGTATTTTGTACCCTTCACTCAAGGATTTCATCATCAGGTGTAATGGGGTCTAGTGCATCGTCATGCACTGCTGTGACCAAACTTCAGGAAATTGAAAATCTCTGAATTGAAAAACTTCTCTAAATCTTAGTAAATCGAACACGTCTTTGGAATCTGCACTGAAGCATTCTAGTAAATCATTCAGAGCTCTCTATATTAACTTTTTATAATATAATGAACATACCAACTCCAGAAAGCAATGCTCGTTCGATTTCTGTAAGTCGTTAGACATTCATTGCCAGAATTAATCAATACTTTTCAGTTTCAAGAGCTTAAGACTATTATTTTTCCGTTCACTAGGCAAAAACTTCCAGCACCTACACAAATACAACAATGAATTAGCGAAGATTATTATTCAGGGACAGATTTTAAAAACTTAATTAAAAGACGTTCTCATTAAAATAACAACTTAGAAACCATAGCAACATTATTTTTTGTTGATTAAGTTTTTATAGATACGTTCTCCGGTGCTTACTAAGCAATTGAAGGCAATCGAGTAACTGCTTTATAAATGAAGAAGCCTACCTTAGCTCTCTGAACTGTAAACTAGCAAGTAAATGTTCCTCCAAGGACATGAGACAGAGCTTGTCTCTCCACTGTTAGCAGATTTGTAGTAATTCGTATAAATATTTACACTTTATACGCACCCAAAATTATTTTTGGGAAAAACCTGTATATACAGAAAAATATTTCTCGAGACCTTGACAATTAGATAAAGTTTATGGAAAATTATTAATTTTTATAATTCTCATTGAAAAGGAACTTAGGCACGAAAGCTGGTTTTTAAGGATTTCTAAAATTTATCTTAATGTAAAAAGTGTAAATAAAAATAGTATCAGATAATAAAAAAAACTCCGACATACTAAAAGTGGATCACAAGTTTCCATTTTTATAAAATGTCATACATTTTTATGGACGAAATCACTTGTGCTACCCAAAGAAACTTTAATATCTGTAAATACATCTGTCTTGTAAATACATCACCTTATTTTCATAGTAACTAACTGATTAATTGTATAGTTAAATATAATGTATTGATATACCACTGAAACATAATACCGTTTCATGTCTACGAAAATTGATAAATCTCAGGCGACCCAAAAAAAAAAAAAAATATATATATATATATATATATATATATATACACAACTGTTAAGTAAACATGAATTGACTTTTTTAAAATTTTAATAACACATTAGTAATAATATTTACTTATTCTAATTATAACAATTGCAAACTAAAGAAAACGTTTAGTAATAAGTTTCCCTTGACCACTCATAAACTAAAAAACATTAAAACTTTTAAAAAACATAATTACAATATTAATATCAATTATATTAATTACAATAGTTATAAATTAGGAAAATAAATGAATTACCTAATTATAATAAGTCTTCAGTGTGCTAACATCAAAATCCATTCAGCTAGTGTTGGGGGGGGGGGGACCAGGGAATCAGAAAAAAGGAAACCAAAAGCTAGCAGCATTGCGGTGTTGATGAAGTAATAACACAATATTTATCTTATTTGCATGTATCTCACAACAAAGGTTCAATGAAAACAATATTTGGTATTTAAAAATCGAATATAGTGGCTCACAATAAACTTTTTATTGCATGAGTAGGGAGAAGGCTGCAAGTATCTCATTTAATATTCATGGTAGAGAAAATATGTATAAAACAACATTTAAAGGTCATTAAATTTTGCACTAAGATTGGTGGACCCACGTTAAAAAATTATAAAGCTCCATTGAGGAATTAGAAAACAATAATTCATACTTATGCTTGGAATAATATGTTTCATGATAATATTAAAAAAATGGGGGGTTATTGCAGATGGAATTTTAAAAAAAAATGCTAATATCTAGGATAAGATACAAAAAAGTGTACAATATTTAAGTTAATTTTGCAAAAAATATTGATTATATACAGATTCGAAACGACTCATAATAACGAAGATATTATATATATATATATATATATATATATATATATATATATATATATATATATATATATATATAATTTTGAACGGTCCACATTTTCGTCATTTCCTAGGTAGGATCGATGGACATCTGAGAAATTTTTCTTTTAAAATCGCGTCATGAGTAGAACCGCAATAGCTGATTTTCCTTGAGTAAAATGTGCTAATATCGGTTCTAAATTTGAAATCGGTATTCAATTCCAAATTAAGTATAAGCTGTTTATGAGATGAACCTGAGAAAAATCAATCCCGATTCGCCTTTGTGAGGTAGGCTTAAAATGCAATATATTATTAATGTTTGTATTATGTATTCAATATTGTGTTGGCCTGTATAATGCAGTGGTTAAATCAAATTACTGCCTACTTCTAACTTGTAGCCTCACACTAATTGCTTGCTTGTTTGCTATTCATCCCGCATCCGGAATTGAAGTTCTTTACTAAAATAAGTAATTTGAGTCGGTGCGATTCATAACAGATTTAATTAAAACATGAACCTAGAGAGAACGTTTCCAAAATGTTAGAGCTCATTGGAAACCAACCCTCCTGCGGTTCTCATTCCACCAAACACTGAGTAATTGAACAATCCATTTTAAGATAGTGCGACCTCAGGCTGGCTTTGTATTTTATATCATTACAATGTACTGCTTTTAAATAAAACATATCTATTATAAGTCTCATCTACACATATACATTTCGTAAATCATTAATAATTTTAAGCCTAAAAAAATCTAAACAAAAAACTTCATCTTTTCTTTAAACTTGTATTCTCTTTATCGAAGGGAGATAACAAAATCTTCCTTCATACTTTTTAAATTTTGATTTGATTTTAAAACTATAATTGCTTTTTGTTGATTAAACAATAAAATTGTTCTTCTGATTTGTTGATCAAATTAATTTACTTCATGTTTACTAGTTTTTGCATTTTGTCGTGTTAATGAGCACTGAGGATGTCAAATTTTGTCTCAGAAATACAGGACTGAATTAAATCTTTTAGTTAAGGTGTGGTACCTTTTTGCCTTCTACTCTTTAGTGATAACTTTCACCAGGCAGCCCTAAATTTCAAAATTAATATTTAGTACCGTTTGGCTGAAGTAACATAGAAAATTAAGTCACTGAATTAGTTAGTGGAAATATATTCAACAAGAATACTTTGTGTTTTATTTATATTATGTTCTTAAATATATCAATAGCTGTTATTAAGTAACTTAATAAGAGGTTGATCAATTAATAAACAAGATATAATTACAATATATAATTGGTAAATTACCAACAATTGGTCTTCAGTTGTCCAATAATTCGTTTGTTCAGTTTAATGGGATTATGCCATTTTTATTGGCGTTTATTTCACCTACCTACTTGTTTGGGTTCATTCTCATAAACAACAGTTTTTGTAATATACCCTTATATACCTTATGGATTGAGGCAGGCGTACATAAAAGATTAGGTACATTTTACGTTTTATCATTTACAAGTGGTCGACCAAATTTACTAAATTTTATGTGAATTCTTATATAAGAATTCTTCATCGTTATTAATAGTTACTACCAAAACAAAATCGACAAATATCCCGAAAATGTGAGAGGCCTTAGAAATTTATGTATGACATCATTTTTTGTAAAGTCAATTTTCGAGTAGAGCTCTTATCACGCTCGATGCTCTAAGACATATGTGAAAGTACCTTAGATTCATCAGGACAGACCTGGCTTCTCTATTTGGCAACGTCTGCAATCCAAAATTGTGAGCTTACTAGCCAACTCTTAATATTCTTTCTTAAATTCCCAATGTATTCGCTTGTCACCAGGCAGTTCTAGATCAAGCAACTGTAAGTAGTCATTTTTTCTTTCCATCTATTCTATTATTAGCTAATTTGTCATATTTCATTTCATTTATAGAAAAGTCCGTCACGCAGGGGCTGCGTAAACTAAGCAGATTTCCCACGTGAAGTTTTACAATAGAGAAATGTGCCTAATAACAACTGTAGTAGTAAGTAACCTCCAAACCTTAAACATTATTTAGGGCGTAATAACCCAGTAGTTTTTCGCCCTAAAAAAACAGTTAACCTAACCTCTCTAAACCTATTCACGAGCGACGAATAGTTATCGAAACGGCCGCCAGAGCTCTCGGCGGAAAGTCCGAACATAGCCACTCCTGGCGACCACACGCAGAATACAAATGCAAATATCTCGGTTAATATTCAAGATACAGAATAAATGTATAGAACAATATTTATAGTAAATTTAATTTTCAATAAGATTTATTCTATACAATTTTTCGATCCGACGCATAATAACGGAGATATTTTGAATTTTCAAAAATCCCCCCTCTAAACCCCCCCTCCCACTGGTCCGATTTCAGCCGTTAACGAACTTGATCTTCCTTTTTACATAAAACGATTAAAGTCCGAGTTTAATAACGATCGAAGCAAAATTGCGACCGCTAGAGCCTTAACACACAAATATATATATATATATATATATATATATATATATATATATATATATATATATATATATATATATATATAATTTTGAACGGACCTCATTTTCGTCATCTCCTGGGTAGGATCGATGGACATTTGAAGAAATTTTTCGAAACTCGCATCATGAGTACGACCTCAATAGCTGATTTCCCTTAAGGGAAATCTGCTAAAAACACTTAAAACTCACTGTTTTAGTCCTCCTAACATAATTATTCTTACTCACCCTCAACTACTTGGCACTCTCGCGACATACGTCACATATGAACTATCAAAGTACATTAATAAAAGATCTAAATTATGCTATCATTAAATAAGCCAATAAGATATTTGCCAAACCTAAGGTAACTTAGTTTGGCAACTGTGCATTACTTACAACTTAACCCACTATATGGCCACATCTATAACTGCTCTGCAACGGTGAAGTAATCCGTCCCGTTTTATCTGACCAGTCTTTCGCTTATAGTTGTTCTCGCTACTCCGCGCTGAGCTTAATTACAATCCCCATAGTAACAACATAATTCATAGGCCATACGCCTTATCATAAACTCTACTACCTTAACTTCCATGTTTATTGTTCAGTATTTCGCTGGCTTTAGCAATAATGTTTCCTTTACCTTTTTGTCTCGTCTTGCCACATAAACTAATGAAAACACTTTTAATGAGGTATATTGTCTCTTTCTGGTGGTGGCAGATTTATTACCATCTATGAAGCAAGACAGTGTTTGAGTAGTTTTAAAATTAATAACGGGCCCTGTCAATGAATTTAAAATACAAGTTATTTATTTACAGTATTCTAAATACAACTAAAACTAATGTAATAAACTGGAAATAAATACCTTCTGATTTGAAATATTTTATACCTAGTGTACTCTTTAAAATTATGTTAAGAAATTAATTTTAATTGTATTAATATTTGTATCCTTATAATTTTATGGGTCAAGTAAGCCATTTGAGCTCCAACGTTAGTTTGGAGCTCAGGTTAGCCATGTAAGTTAAGTCGTTGGCCTCACATCTCAGATGGTAAACCTAGAGTGGTGAGTTCGATTCCCACCTGGGCAATAGGACTTTATTTAATGACGAACTCATTAAATGAAATCCTTAGTCCCACCCTGTCTAGAAAAGGGGGGTAACCTGTCCAAATTAGCCATAGTGGCAAAAAAAGACGTAAATAAATAATAATAAAACGTTAGTCTAATATTATTTCTTTGGCAATACTAAATAGTTTCGATTCCCGCTTAGACAATAACAAATCTATTTAGTAACAAACTCATTACATAAATTCTCCACCGAATAATTTAAATTCCATTCTCTCCAGAAAGAATATTAACCTGTTCATAACTCGTACCAAACAGGGATGGTCAGCACGGTAATGAATAACATTTTCAAAATTTTTGTATAAAGGCTTACCTCTAAAGCACTTGGACTGAAATTAGTTAGATTTAATAAATTATACTTTTATTGTTAACTAAGCACTCCTATAAATGTTTTAAAGTCGAATAAAATTAAGAATTCAATCAGAACAAAAAAATATGTTTGGGATTCTATAAATTAATTTTTATTATTTAAAAACTAAAGATATGCCCGCAAAACATGTAGGCGATTATGAAATCAAGACTGTGTAAAGGAAACTGTTTTTATTTGTTTTGATTTGTATATTTGGCCTAAGAAAGCAATAAGAAGAGTAAATAACATTATTTGTTATTATTATTTTGTAGCATCGACGTAAATAAAAAAGTGTTACTCATTTTAATTTCAATGTCGACCTCCCCCCCCCCCTTGACCCGACTCCTAACAAGTTATAATAGACCAACTTGCAGAGTTGCAAGGTCAGAGTTCTAGTGAGTCAAGTTATAATTGTAATTTCGACTACAACTGACAACACATGCTGGTGCTCAATGCTGCATGTCTTGTTAAACTTCGATTGTCAGATGGTAATTATATCGGCAGTCGTCTAGGTCCGGGTATTACTCCTCGCGTTTTCCGAGCTAAGGCGTTCAATGTTCGTCGATACAAAGTCCCTTTTCGCATATCAGTAGTAGGACATCATTCTGTTTCAACACCGTCATGTACAGTCGCACTTGCCACTCTTCGAGGTAATGTGATCCTTTATGCCCAGCCATTTGTAATTAAACCTAAAAGAACGTCGGATAACCCAGCTGTCTCAAATTATTTTGCGATTCGCCATTATCCATCCTTATAGCTTCAACATAGATTCAATATTTGGTGCACCCCCGCCTATCTTTGCCCTACATGGAGCTGGCAGCTGTGAAAGTTATTGAGGGTTAGGATAGCCCATAAATCTCGGCTCCACTTTTAATTACTCTTTCTTCAAATCCCCACATATTTTCTTTTGCATTAAATAGTATACTCTGAAGTGGTTAAATTAACATCTTCAAGTAAAGAAACTCGCAATGCAAAAGCCATGGCAGACCACATTGTCAAGTCTGTCCTCAAGAACTTAATCTTCAGGCTTAGGAAAAGTCTCCGAAAATCCTCATTCGTTCGCATTTGTTATTGTCCATACGAAGATTCATGAATCTATGTATGTATTTTAATCTATCTATCTACAACTTTTGAACAAGATATCCATTATTCAAAAAACTTTTATTATATACTTATAATTTCTACCTACACCTAATTTCACAAGTTAGCAACAACGGTAATTGTGCAGAAATAAATTCAGGAAGTTTGTGTATAGGACGTAAATGCAAAAGTGATAAATACCCTATCGATACTAAGGATACAAAATATTTTATATGATTTTCCTTGTTTATTATAAAATTATCTTCAAATAATGTACTATAGTACTTTTCGAGCCAATACATAGAATCAGATATATTTATGAAATTTATGACCTCTGGACAATTCCGATTAGGTCGATAATTCATCGTCAGCTGATTATATATAATTACTTTTAAGAAATTTATCTTGTTATTTATTTATATCCAGTTTATGCAGCTATGGCTAATCGGTACTGGTTATCTACAAGTGAAGTACTACCTTTACTATCTAGCCAGGGTAGGACATAGAATTTCATTTAGTGAATTCCCCACTAAATAAGTGGGTTGGGAATAAGACTCACGACTCTAATTTTTCCAAGTGTATTGTAACCAAAGCATTTATTCGCGTAGTTAACTTTGGCCCATAAGAAGTTTTAAAAAAGTGGTTTTATTCACATATATTTTAAATTGTATGTTTTGCATTCAATGTATCGGACAGAAGGTAATACAACTATTGATATTATTCAGAATGACAACAACCTGCAAGACAGATCACCTTATTTCTATTAACACAATTAGCTTACTATCTGCTAACTTCATACAACAGGATATACAAATCCATAGACCTCTTTTCACGTAATCGTCATGGGCTCAACTAAAGCTGAACCAACCAAAACAATGCTCTAATAAAAAACGGCATACGTTGTTTTTAACTTCATCTCTTGGACTCGTTATATTAGTCTAGTGCGGCATATCTTGGTGTGGTGTCAGTGTTGTAGTAATCCACGATATTTCGCCAATTTTCCAATGGGGGCATGCTCCTTTCCTGCTCCCAAATCATTAGAACCGTGAATTTCTACATCGGCATATATTTATTCCGAAACTGATGATGATTTGTGAAACAATTTCGACAAGATTATTCATGAGCTATTAACAAATCTTAGTTGAATGGGCAGTAAAAAGTATTTTATTCGATTAAGAGCATTAATTAAAAAGTCCGTCACGCAGGGGCTGCGTAAAATAAGCAGATTTCCCACGTGAAGTTTTACAATAGAGAAATCTGCCCAATAACTAGTGTAGTAAGTAGTAAGGGATAGTTACGAAAACGGCCGCAAGAGCTCTCTTCGGAAAGTACCAAACAGCTCACTCCTGCCGACCAATGCAATATTCAAGATACAGAATAAATGTAGAGAACAATATTTAGAGTAAATTTAATTTGCAATAAGATTGATTCTATACAATTTTTCATAATAACGGAGATATTTTGAATTTTCCGAAAATCCCCCCTCTAAACCCCCCTTCCCACTGTTCCGATTTCAGCCATTAACGAACTTGATCATCCTTTTTACATAAAACGATTAAATTCCGAGTTTGGTAACGATCAAACAAAAATTGCGACCGCTAGAGCGTTAACAGGCATATTAATATATATATACATATATATATATATATATATATATATATATATATATATATATATATATATAAAATTTTGAACGGACCTCATTATTGTCATCTCCTGGGTAGGATCGATGGACATTTGAAGAAATTTTTCGAAACTCGCGTCATGAGTACGACCTCAATAGCTGATTTCCCTTAAGGGAAATCTGCTAAAAATGCATAACATGATTACAAATTTCGGGGATGAAAAAATCAGGAACCACCCACAATGGTCAGCTATTTATAAATATGAACATTGGGGGGAACAAAGTAAATTAATTTTGATGTAGTGCCTACAGAAGTAGATTGCTCATATGTTTAATAAACAAATGATCCTCCATGAGAGAACCTTGACATTGAAAATTTTCAGTTGAACTCTCCAAATACTGCGAAAGAGTGAATTTTCGTAATTAAAACCGTTACAGATTTTTGGGGGTCTGCTAATAAAAATAATTTATCAGTAGGCTCAGATTTAGAGTAATCTTCTCAAAATGAACATTTCTGTGAGAGTATATAACAAATAAATTATTCCTTAATAGTTTAAAGTATGTGAATGAATGATTTTTATTTATTTATTAACGTCCACTTTTTCCAACTAAGGCTAATTAGTGAATGAATGACTGAATGAATTTAGCCTTATTATAAAGACTAAAGTGAAAATAATAGTTTACAAAATGAATATATATGAGATTATAAAGTACAAAATATAAATAATATTGCTTATATACTTTGAATTTATAAAACAACTTATGTTTCACTCTTTATAGGCCTTTCCCGATGGGAGTATGGCCAAACTTCCCGGAGTCACCAACTCTATTAGGAAGCAATTAAAAGTATGTAACTATGGTTTAATAATAAAAATAAAAAATAAAAACATTCTGCATTAGAAATATATTCTTTGAATAATGAAATAAAAATAACATATTTATCATAAAAATAATACTTACTTAAATAATTAAAAATTGCTCAATAGACACACACAACACGCACGCACATGCATACAAAACACACACGCAGAAATATATATTAAAATAAAATCATATCTCCGCCTGGCTTATGCCTCAAACGAGTTATTAAATGCAAATTTAGTTGCTTTGACATTTAAATATTTTATTTAGATTGATTAATTTTAATTTTTTTTAGTATCCTCAATCAGATATATATTTTTTCTGTTTTGGTCTCGTTTATGTTACATTTGTATCTTAATAAAATGCTGTAATTCCGATCACAAGCATATTTCTACCATTTCCAATAGATTGCCTGTATATTGCCAATTATAAAGAATGATTATTTGAAATATGAGAGTACATCAAGTATTTATCACACGTTAATATTATATATAAGCCATTAATGTCAACATTGGTACCGTTTATTTCACAAATGGATTGTCATGAAATGATATAATTATAATGTTCTGTATGTCATATATTAAAATATAATGTATTATAATATTTAATTCATTAACAGGTAAAGCAAGTTATTACAACGAATCGTACATAATATATAAACCAAGCAGGCAATTGTTTAAGTCAAAGCAACGTCGGCGTACAATGGTAACTGATGAAGTCAGAGAATAAAGATCTCAAGTTATTGTGATAAGAGTGTAATGAATTTTGGGTGAAATAAGGAAAAAAGTAATGATTAATTATGCTCAAGCCTCGTGGCATTGAAATTTGTCAAGTGACAGCTGAAAATCCTCACAAATAAAACGCTTTTGCCAAAAATGTCTAAAACGTTTGACTGTCTCTTCCTCAAAATTGAAAAATTTGACTTGATAAGTTTTCACAGTATGCTAATGATACATCTATGATCGTAAAATGTTTCTAATATTTAGGTAGAATATTAATAATGAAAATAAAATAAATAACTGTACTAGGAATTATATAATTTATTATCACTATATTTTATGTGGAAAATAGTGACAAGTTATAGTAATAAAAATTACCTTCGAGACATGGGTTTTACGAAGTGGAATAAATCAGAGGTTAAGCCTTTGGGGCGATGAGAATCAGAGTAGGCCAAGCGTAAAACACCGAATAATTAAAAACATCCTCATTAACTTTTAGGGATAAAATTATTCTGTGGGAGTCGCTGTCCTAGTTTCCTCGACCTTTTTTTTCAATATTTGAAAATTATATTGCATAAATAGGAAAATTAAATTATAAAGAGCTGTTTTTAGAGACAATTTTAAAATTAATAACAATAACATTGGATGGTAATTTACCTCAAGGATAAATAAGCGGTTAAAGACTATAAAATAATGTATTGCATTGCATGTGATGCATTTCATTGTGTACATAACAACAAATGAGAATGTATTAAATAAATGAATTTATACTGGTCACATTAAATTTTCTTTTCATATTTCTTTCTCTTTGCCTAACGGTTATTTCTCCTTTTATTTGCGTTTTTTGACAGTTAATTAAAGTTCTATAGTTTACAGAATTACATTCCTTAAATAATTTACTACTGACAGATTATTTCAGAATAAAATATAGGTGTGACATTGTGTGGAAAAAAATATAGAAGGCTTATTCCCGGGGTATGTCTTTTTCAATTCTAATTATACATTGTTTGCTGAACTTATATTGGGAATACTCACTCATTTCCACATAAGAATATTCCACATACTAATTGGTATATAACAATATACATTGTAAAACTAAATATTTCAGAACCCATAAGAATTTGTATTGAAAAATATAAAAATTATCATTCTGTATTAGTCATTTATACTAAATCCTAGGTCTATAAAGAGCAATGGAAAATATTGAAGCAGCTTTTTCGTACGAAGGAAGTGGGTCGTTTTAGGAGAACAAAGAATTCTTTAAAAGGATTTATTTATAATGAAATTAAAATAAGAGCACTCACCTTTTGTTTCCTCATTGGCTGATGAGGTTTTGGCGTAGAGAGCTAGACATGTGACACTGATAATAGCACGATTCGGGGTGTGAGGAAGCCGACAAGAGCGGAGGTGGCAAGAAGCTACAAACTCGGCGGTCAGGGGCGGACTGGCGATAGTGGGATGACGACGCAGGCGCAGCCCCTCCTGGCCACCCCCACCCCCTCCAACCCCTACCGAACCGATAATTCCTCCCCGCCGATTCCATACTGCCCCCCACCCCCCAAGATAAGTGAGAGGGGTCAGGTCACTTTCCGCCTCCGCTCCCTCTTCCCATTCTCCTCATATTAAAGCCAAAACCTCGGGATATCTCTATAGGCAACGGAGGATCTGATCAACCTACCCTCAACTTATCACTAATTATGCTTAATTTAATACGCATTCTTCGATAATTTTTTTTTTTAGTTATTTAAATAGCTGATCGGTAGCCAAGTGAAGTTCGGGGTTGATTTGGAATAAGCACGTCACACTCAGACTATACACTTAAATGTATTTCTGATTAGATCAATGAGTGTTACCACGTAAAGTACAATAAGATTGGGAGGTAAACTGCACCCTATAACTACTAATGACTATCTAAGAAGTAAAAGTCATTTAATTGTAATATTGGCCAATTATAATGCCAGTTGAAATATGTACTTGTAAGGGAGAAAATATATGTTTATGTAATATAATATATAATGATAAAAGTATATATATACTATTATTATATAGGATAAGTAAGTATATTGTCAGTATTAAAAAATGTACAATAATTATTAATTATTGGCCAAATATAAAGGCAGTTAAAAATATTAAGCCAGTAGTAAGAAGTGTAAATAGGTACATCGTAACTCGTGTTACTAGCACACATCTTTAGGTAAATATAAATAAATAAAAATGTATTTATAGATTTAGTTAAGAAATAATTGTATAGAAAATTTAATACCCTTAGAGTATGACAAGAGCGGTATTTTTCAAAATATTAGTTGATATTATTTAAGACATAGAGTAAATCAGGGACTTGTAAAAAGCATTATACTACTATAAAGGGCATAATAACATAGTTGTTGATTGCCCAAATCATATTAATCCTAATCCTAATCCTACTATCTTAGAGCAGGAACTTCTTTTCATATGCTAAATATTTTACTGAGATTTAAGCCAACAGAATCATACAGTGGATGATTGTTATTCAAAATATAATTTTTCTGTCTTTATCTAGTCGGTAAGTTAAAAATTCCAATACAGGTCTTCGTTGAGAACCAATTAAGTAGAATCAACGAGGGACCATCGAACCAAAGAAGTCGTCTTGTCTTTACTGACTTGAACCCCAAACAATAGCAAACATGTGACTTAGTGGATAATGAAATACTAATGAATAAGTAAGAACATTATGGAATAAGAGGCGTTGCTCGTGTACTTTTCCACTGTCATCTATCTAAACGTAAACAGAATGTAGAAGTTAAAGATAACAGTGGAGGTAGGTAGGCAGGATGTTTTTTTGGCCAATCAACTTAGTGGATATTATGCTTTTTATGAAATATAATATTTATTGTTGTGGTTACTTTGTATCTGTGTATATAAATTCACACAGCTATTTCATAGTTATTTTATAACTATGTTTTCAAGGGCACACACATGTTCACATACATACATTATTTATTGGATTTTATTTTCTTTATTTCTCTTACATTCATAAATGAAAATTTTTATATCCTACTATACAATATATAAATTTTATTGTATAGAGATAGCTTCTTTACTAACGAAATGATTACCTACTTCTTGTCGAGTAATCTTGAAAGACCATATTATGTTTCAACGAATGTCTAAATCTTCGAAAATTGTTTGCACAGATTAACATTGCTCTATAAAATGGAGTGGTACTTGGCATATTTCTCATTGTTGTTGGGGATCTTTAGTTATTAAGTGTATGTGCGTAAGATTTGTGTGGCCTATACGCATCCTGGTAATCACTACTTCTTCTTTTCGGATGCCTCTGAAGGCACTGTGCCATGTCGCTGGAGAATCTTTTATATTTCGAAATTTTTTGGTAAGGGGTGCTTCCTTCCACATTGAATCCCAGCTTTTTTTTTGGGGGGGGGGGAGATATCAGTGGATATCTAGTTATTTGAGAATGAAATCAATAACATCCTGGATTTCCCAAGGTTCAATATTAGGTCCATTTCTATTTTTAATATTTATAAATGACCTCCAATTTAGTCTTAAACCCACAAAATCTATTCTTTATGCTAATGATATAAGTGTAATTACAAAAGACCAAAAAAAAAATTGAAACAATATGGTTCTTATGCCATTAAAGGCCGATAATCTAGAAATAAATGTGTCGAAAACAAATATTCTAGATTTCAACAAACATTGCTCACATTCTTCCGGAGTGATGTCAATGAGTAATCGAGCCACTCTACCAGTCCCAATGATAAAGTTTTTGTTAGAATTGAATAAACATAAAAAACTACACTGGTTCTGTCATACTGAAGAATTAAGTAAGAAACTAAAATCGCTTTAATTATTATTATAGTTTGTTAAGAAATATTTTCCAACAGGAACTCTACTTTAAACTTCTGCATTGGGGTAACTCAAAAAATCAAATTTTGAATACTATAAAAAATGTTCAATTAATAAGTAAAACTACAAAATATTTGAAATAAAATCGGCCAAAAACTAATTTATTATCAGATACGTTGTCTCTTTAAGGTGGAGCAAGTTTCTCATAATTGTCACCCTTTAATAAATTTGCATGTGAATAAATGAAAAAATAGATAAAAATGTATGTTATATGTTTAGAGTGGTATTAAGACTGTTCACGAAATTATAATTCATAATTATTTACATTCATAGATTTTAGAAGAATTATGCTTGGAATTTGAGCTAATATTATAGCGATGGCATAGAATAAGCGCAAATGATATTCACTAATATTGTTACATTTATTACAAAATCAGTAATAAACGTTGTTTATTAGAGTTCTTTTGGATTGCAAAATTAAACACACACAAGCTTTAGAGTATTTATCACTGCACAATTTATATAACAAAGCACAACACACTTGGTTAATTATTCTTAACTTCTATTGACAGTAGGCACTGATAGCATCAACGTTATTCTTATTGCACAGTCCAATAACTCACTCACGATCACCGAAGTTCATAAAAATAAGGCTCTGCATTGATCTTCTCAAAGATAACGGTACTCCACTGTCCCTTTATTTTTACACGGCACTACACTGTTCTTCACATAAAACACTTTACCGCACTGCAACTAAAACGCACTGTTCAAGCTGTAAAGCTGAACTGAAGGCACTGTTGATCACTTGAAGAGCGCTGAGAACAAACTAACTGACTCGGGGCGGGCTGGGTCCCTTTTATAGCTTAGCGGAAAACATCAAAGGGGACTGCCTAGACATGTCTAGATCCCGGAAGGGTATTGCCGAGAACGGGCTAGACCATCTGACGGCTCCTTTCATCTATTTCGTAAATATGTGATTAACTCTGTTTAATTTTTCATGAACGTAGTTCACGCTACAATATGTAACAAAATTAATTGATGTAATATTAGTAAATGTTTTATATAAAGCAAAAATACTTGACGTATCCTACTATGTAATGTAAACATTTAACGGAAATAAATACAGTTCGTTATGTTTCATTTCAAATACATTTCTTCAAACATGTGGATAGAAGTATTTTATGTCAAAGTGTACTCCTGAAGAGACGTTTTCGGGACATAAAACATGTAGAAGAAATAAATTTAAAAAGAAGGAAACAGAGGAAGTCGTGCTATTACTTGTATAAATCCGCTATGATTGACTTAAGTAGGGTCGAATTACGATTGCAATAAATAATTATTACAAGATATAAAACTATATTAAAATATATCTATACCTTATGTTTAAGTACAACACAAGTAAACTTTTATTATAGTCTGATTAAATAAAAACGACTTTTAAAGAAACTTGAGATAGTTAAGGGATTTCGTTCGACAATATAAATCATGAGTTCATCCCCAATCGAAAGAACTATTATTTTTAATTAGTTGTTCTCCTTCATTACCCTCATGCCAATCCCTTCTGATGTCCATCGATAAATAAACAATAATAATGCATTAAGAACCGATTCCGTCACAACTAATAACCAAAAATAATAATGAAAAATAAAATTTTCAGTCCAGTTAGCCCTGGCGACTACCGGCCGATCGCTGTGGCCTCTGTTATTATCCGTCATTTGCACAGAATTTTGGCAATCAGGCTGGCATCAATCGTCCGGCATGTTTCGGAACAGAAAGGGTTTCTGAGTGGCATTGATGGGGTTGCCTGCAATGTTTTTCTCTTGGACTCTGTGCTCTATAATGCTTGGAGGAAGAAATAGAACATTTGCTTAGCAGTCCTAGATGTCAAAATGGCTTTTGATTCGGTTAGTTGTCATGCAATCCCGGCTGTTGCCAGGGCCCGTGGTCTTCCAGAAAGATTTGTTAGATATCTTGATGGTATCTATGCAGAGAGCGTCTCGGTGATCTATGCGGGAGGTTGGTGTTCGAGGGACTTTTAGCCTGACCGTGGGGTTAGGCAGGGTGACCCGCTCTCACCGATTTTATTCAATATGGTCATTGACCATGTGATTGAGGCATCACGGACCGGACTCGGTTTTCTTTAGGGTATTGCCTATGAGGACGATCTCATTCATCTAGCACTCTTGGAAGAAGGTCTCAACGTGTCTCTGAGACGGCTGGAATGTGCGCTTCGGGGTTGTGGTTTGGAGCTAAACCCAGGGAAGTGTGTCGGGTTGGAGTTTTGGTCCTCAGGCCGACGAAGTGTGGTCAAGGTATGCCTGGCATCGGGTCTTAGGGTTTCCGAAGAGCCTGTTCGGGCTCTCGGAGTTGAAGATGTCTGGGTGTACCTTGGCGTCCCGTTTTCTCATCGAGGTGCGGAGCCTTTCGTGCCTAATTGGATAGATGTAATGTCTAAGATGGATAGAGCACCACTAAAGCCGCAGCAGAAAATGGAAGCTTTGAGGACTTACGTTTTACCTCGGTGGTTCCATGGGTTGGTGCTTGGAAAACCCAAGCCGGTTGAGCTCCGTCGAACGGATATAGGTATGAAGGCTTTTGTTCGCATATGGTTGCATCTCCCACCGGATTCCTGTAATGCGATTATTCATGTTAGTCGGAGAAATGGTGAGGTTGGAATTCCTTCGTTCACCTCAAATATACCCTTTCTTAGGTCTAAACGGTTAGGGTTTGCTGGACACATATTAGGAGAGAGGGGAGCGACACGGGAAGTGAGACAAAGGCTTGGTGGGGGGTTGGTGCCACCTGAGACTGTCCTGGATGTGAATGTGACATGTATGAATGAGCTGTATGCAAGGGTTGACTGTAAGGATTTGAGTGAATGGTGTAAGGTAACTGCCTCTACTGTATGAATGGGTTCAGAGCGGCGGAATTGTCGGGAAAGCAATTCGTTGCTTTCTCGAGGATTTTGGGAGGGGCAATCCCTACCAGGATGAGGACATCTCGGGGTCAGCCGGAGCGGGGGAGGAATGCCACTTGCCGAGCTGGTTGTGACTCCCTGGAGACGATGGCCCACATCATGAGCATCTGCCCATATACTCGCAGGCTAAGGATATACCGGCACAATGAGATAGTCATATTTGTAAGGCGGGGTTTCATCATGAGAGGGTGGCATGAAAACGTTTTAGCAGATTTCCCTTAAGACAAATCAGCTATTGAGGTCGTACTCATGACGCGATTTTCAAAATTTTTCTTCAAATGTCCATCGATCCTACCCAGGAGTTGACGAAAATGAGGTCCGTTCAAAATTATATATATACTAGCTCAGATACCCGGCTTCGCCCGGGAATTGATTTGAATGGTGATGGTATTTTTTGGCAAGGCTTTAATTTGCACAATATTTTGACATTTACCCGTCCCAGTGTTTAGGGTTATACCCGTTGTTGGCATTTGTTAATAATAAAATTAATTTTTTATGTATGTGTTCACTGTCCTCCAAATTGTCATATTTCCCGTCTCCGGTGCATTATGCATAGATTTCAGTTATTAAAGACAAAATATTAACAAAGATTTGAATTAATTTTTACAGGTGAGGTACCTCATAATTCAAATTGGAATGAATTGTTAAGCATATCAATATTTCTACGCAAATTACTTGCTCCACACATTGTTCCTGGAGAAATGTATAAAAAAAAAAAAAAAGTAAATCTAAATATCAAAGTAAACAACTTTTGTTATGTGCATGTTTGTCGAAAAACATATAGACAATGAAATATCGCAAATTTTTATTTCAGGCCTCCCTTATAACCCCCACTCTCGTTCTAACCTAAAAATTTTAATATAGCTTATAATCATGGAAGAATTAATGCTAATTGACATACCGAGTTTTTTTAGTTCGGTTTAATCGTTAGCGCCCAATGAAATAGTTGACTCCCGCTTTAGTTTATAGTGTATATCTCGTTTACACTTTGTTAAAAGATAAAAATGAATATGACAAAAGTTACTCTAAATAACAAAATAAACAACTTTTGTTATGTTCATATTTGCCGAAAAACGAATAGATAACGAAATACCGCTAATTTTAAATTCAGGCCTTCTTTACAACCCCCACTCCTGCCCGTCCCTAGAAATGTTGGTATGGCTTGTTATAATGAAAGCGTTAGTGCTAATACACATACGCAGCCCCTGCGTTACAGACTTTTTCATTTCACGGCCGGACTTGGTCGTGGAGTACAAAGGCAAGGCTTGATGTGAGGAATGATTGATGTGCTCGTGGTCACCGCGGCGGGATCCTTGGAAGACAGCTTCTTGCTGCCAAGCTCGCTGAAGTGGAGCCAGGCTTGGGGAGGTTCTGCCGGTAACCCTGTCTTACAATGCTGTCTGGTCCAAGAAGAGTGCAGATGGGATGCGAGAGCTGGGAGTGGGTCAGGCTACACTTGAGTGGATCACCTTCAAAGAGCTCTATGGAACCTGTTTCGTGTGGGCCAAGTTCAGTACCTTTCCTCGAGGCTTCAGGGCAGACCAAGAGAAGGCGTAGGATAGGCTCGGGGAGTATGGTGGAAGTCTCCCGAATCTATGGTGTGCTCATTTCAGGACGAAGACTGTGGGTTGACGCTTCGGCCTAGAAGTCATTGATTGTTATTTATTTACTTAAGTTTTTTTTATTTATTTATTTGTTCTTATTTATTTTATTATTAAGAGGTTTTTTTATATATATTATATTTCTATATGTTTTATATTTCTGTTTGTAGTTTTAGTTTTAAGTAGGTTGTATTAATAGGAGGAATGTTTTGGCTTTTTATTTTATTTTTTATTTTTATGAGTATATTTATGGTCAGGATGCACTAATTTTAGACAACTATGTATAAGGCCTTTTTTTTGTTTATGTTGTTCTCTTCTGTTTTATTTTTTTTTTGTGAGAGCTACGAGTTAGGTTAAGGCTAAGAACTCCTTTTTGAGTGCTAGTACCTTTTTTTTTATAATGTTCTTTATGTACATCCAAGGGGTTAGGGACCCCCTTATTAAATATGTCTTTTATAAAGTATTATAGGTTAGGGGAATTGTATTATTGTTATTAGAATTTTATTATATTATTTTTTAAATGTATTTAAAACCCAAATAAACAAGTAAAAGAAATGCATTAAAACCGATTCCGTCACAACTAATAACCAAAAATAATAATGAAAAATAAATGATTATTCTAACAGACTGTCTAAAATATACCAAAGATTTCGTCGGTATGTAACATTTTTTAACCACCCCTTTATGGGAATATTTAAAATGCATGAAATTTAAGAGAAATAAAAATCCTTTTCAATAACATTTACTATTTATTAACGAATTAATGGATTTCTATTATATATAACAATTACCTTGTTCAAGCCACTGGGTTTCTTTGAAACCAAAAAGTACTAAGACAACAACAGAAAATTCTTTAGATATCATACCGTTTTTATTTTCAATTATAAGAGTGCTACTAATAGCGCAAGTGTTAATCAGATAGTTTAAATATCGAGTTTAGAAACGCTTAAATGAAAATTGGAAACAGGCAAGAAATACACACCCACACACACACACACACACACACACACACACACACACACACACACACACACACACACACACACACATATTTCACGATAACTTTTCGTTTCACATGTCATAGACACCATAACTGCAATTTGTTTCTTTGGCGTCTGTTTGTTTGTTTATTTGTTTGTTTGTTTGTTACCTTTTCACGCATAAACGGCTGAACCGAATTTTATGGAACTTGGTATGTAAATTACTACTAACCCAACTTAGACTTTAGGCTATATTAATATCCTCTGAGTCGAACAGGAGTGGGCAAATATGAACATAACAAAAGTTGTTTATTTTGTTATTTAGAGTAACTTTTGTTATACATACTTTTTCCGTATACCGAATTATAATCGAGACATACGCTAAAACCTATAGCGGAAGTGAACAATTTTATTTGGGACGAAATAAAACTCGGTATGTGTATTAGGACTAACACCTTCATTATAATAAGCTATACCAACGTTTCTAGGGACGGGCAGGAGTAGGGGTTATAGGGGAGGCCTGAAATTAAAAATAGAGATATTTCGTTTCCTATTGGGATTTCGGCAAATATGCACATAACAAAAGTTGTTTATTTTGTTATTTAAAGAAACTTTTGTTATATACACTATCGTCACATACTGAAGTATAAAGGCGTTATACGCTAAAAATTATAGTGGGAGTCAACAATTTTATTTGCCACACTCGGTATGTGATTTAGCACTAACGCCTTCCTTATAATAAGCCATACTAACATTTCTAGGGACGGGCAGGAGTGGGAATTGTAAGGGAGGCCTGAATTTAAAAATAGCGGTATTTCGTTCTCTATTGGTTTTTCTGCAAATATGCAAATGGCACAAGTTGTTTATTTTGTTATTTAAAGTAACTTTTGTCATATTCATTTTTGTCTTTTAACAAAGTATAAACGAGATGTACACTATAAACTAAAACGGGAGTCAACTATTTCATTGGGACTTAAAAAACCTCGGTATGTCAATTAGCATTAATTCTTCCATGATTATATAAGCTATATTAAAATTTTTAGGTTAGAACGAGAGTGGGGGTTATTAGGGGAGGCCTGAAATAAAAATTCGCAATATTTCATTGTCTATTTGTTTTTCGACAAGCATGCACATAACAAAAGTTGTTTACTTTGTTATTTAGATTAACTTTGTTTTATACATTTCTCCAGGAGCAATTAGTGGAGCAAGTAATTTGCGTAGAAATAATGATATGCTCAACAATTCATTCCAATTTGAACTATGAGTTACCTCACCTGGAAAAATTAATTCAAATCCATGTTAATATTTTTTCCTTAATAACTGAAATCTATGCATAATGGACAGGAGACGGGAAATATGACAATTTGGTGGACAGCGAAGACTTACATAAAAAATTAATTTTATTATTAACAAATGCCAACAACGGGTATTATTCCTAAACACTGGGACGGGTAAATGTCAAAATATTGTGCAAAGTAAAGCCTTGCCAAAAAAATACCATCACCATTCAGCCTCAAATCAATTCCCGGGCGAAGCCGGGTATCTGAGCTAGTATATGTATATATATATATATATATATATATATATGTATATATATATATATGTGTGTGTGTGTGTGTGTATTAAGTAGAACATATAGTCGAATGGAGCTCATTTTTTTTGTCTGCTTGATAGGATCGATGGACAATTGAAGATATTTTCTAAAATTGCGTCATGGGCACCATCTCAATAGCTGATTTTCCCTGCTAGAAATGCTTGCCATTAATTTAGAGTTTTCTAAATACTATCGAAGGTAATAAAATAATTAATGTGCCAGCAATACAATATTAGAAATAATTATCTTCTTGCATTTGCTCTTCTTTATCCCGAAAAACTAATTTAACCCTGCAATACAAGAATGTGTAAGGAGATTAATTGAAATATGCGTAACGTTTCCAAGCTTTATTAAGGAGAACAAACAAACTCCTTTTTGGTGTATCCTTTAAAATTTAATGTATATAAATATGTACTTTTCATTTCAGCCGTATTATTATAGCAGCTACTTCAAAGATCTCACACGCTGCTTGTTCCGAAGAATAGCTCTTAAGGAATACTATTATTACTATTTATTAACGCCCACTTTTCGCTACTATGGTTAATTGGGACGGGTTATATACAGGTTAACACCCAATTCCAGCCAGGGTCGGCTAAGGATTTTATTTAATGATAATAATGTCTATTTGGAGTATCAGGAATGAAATTAATAAAGTGTTTTAACTAAATGAGAGACCGCCCAGACTTAAGCGCTTACAAATGAAGTGCAGCATGAGGATGAATAGCGTGGAGTATCATTGATGAATGCAAGTGATACCGTTCGTCCCCAGGTAGTGCTCCCTTTTCTCATGGTTTTCCTAGCAACTCTCCTCTTGATCCTACGGCTGACATTTCCTGACTGCGAACATTACATCATTCGATTCTGATATAGAACCTCTGACACTCGGTGTAAAAATCATTGTGAGGACTAATGAGCTAATTTATTCACTCCTTCCCAAATAGGAGTTGTTCAGTCGTCATTTGAATTTAATTTCCCGCCCTCGCCTAGTTCACAAACCCGCCACACATATGCAGATCACCAAGGTTGTGGCCTACAGCGGAAACTACGTTGCAGCTCAAGGAGGCACCGGCTGGTTTCAAGCGGAACGTTAAGTTGGGCTTCAACGCTCTCAGGGGTCGTTTCTACAGCCAGTGAGGCTTTGCCCCCTCCGGGGTCGTTTCTCCGCTACAGTAAAGTGTGTACACCGCTTCATAGGTAACCGCTCAGTTGGCCTCTCCAGGGACGGTTCTACCGCCACAGTTATAGTCAATCTTTCATCTCCCGAAACGCTACCACCATATACACGTACACCGCAACAAGCTAAAAGACAGAATCTTATAGGGAACACAGAAAATAACACCAGAAGAAGACTCCACTTCAAGGAAAGTATATGTTTCCCGCAGGTACCTACTTCTAATAATGCTGCATTATCTACGCAAATTATTAAATGAGTACTCACAATGTAGGACCGATCGATCATTCTATTGTATATATATTATTGGCTTGCCGCTAAATTATTTTATAAAGTTAAGTTTCCTTTGTTTCTTTTTCAACCTCTATATCTATAAAGTGTATTATATGTTGCTTAATCAATTCAATATACTTGATTCTTTGGAGAACTCAAATAGTGACTTGTATTATTTCCCCTCATCTTTCCATAAAATAGTAAATATTTCAGTCTAATGCTCTCTTATTCTTGCCTTTAAAAAGCTTCCCGCCTTTACATTTTGGTGCCGAAACTAGGGACTAAAAAGCTTCCCGCCTTTACATTTTGGTGCCGAAACTAGGGACTAAAAAGCTTCCCCGCCCCGACATTTTGGTGCCGAAATAGCTCTATTATTATTACCGAAAAAGCTAATCGCACGCCCTAACACGAGTAATAGGTGTCAAAAAGTATTTGTATTTAAATATATTTACCTAGTTCGTATGAATGGGTAATATATCTGCTAGGATGCCCCTGCATTACATATCCCATGTAAAATCAGAGGGATATAAATTAAAACTGGTATATATTTTGCGTCGTTTCACAGAAACGTGGATTAACATTAATCAAAAAGTGTTCGGATCGAGATGTTAAAACTTGCAACTTTGAATTAACGTAGCTCCCGAAAGCTGATCATGATTCACCTATATTTTCGAGGTTCAGAAAAAAAAAAATACTTGGTTGGGAAAAAAATTGTTTTTTTTGTGCCATGATGGGGGAATCAAGACCCGCACTGTGAATAAGGATCCTGCGTGCTAGTAAAGTAACGTTAATGAACTATTTTTTTTTTTAATTATTCCATTGTTTATTATTTTGCAGTATTATAACTTTTTTGTTTATATATATATTAATATTTAATTTTTTTGGAGTCAAGATTTTTGAATTATAAGGAGCTCTCCTTCTGAATCCTACAATGAGCCCGTATAAGTATTACAATGGATATATCTGCAAAATACATGCTCCGTTATTTCTTTCATTGTCACGAGATGATATATAGTCATTTGTACAGACTAATTAAGTTCAATAAAGTCACTTGAAGACATATACTCCACCAATCCCCTTATTATTGAAATTTTTAACAATATTCATAGACTAAAAAAACACATTACTATTTATTGGTTATCCGGCCATGTGGGCATATCTCAAAGTGATATAGTAGACAAAGCAGCCAAACAATCAACTGAACTTGAACAAATAGATTTTTTGGACATACTTCACCAAGACGCTTTCTCTCAAATAAGAAAACTCATAAATAATGACCGGAATAATTTATGATATAACACTGACAGTAAACCTAGAGAAATCAAATCAAACACGCTCAACTGGACTTCAAGTAATAGGCACTCTAGAAGAGAAGAAATTGTACTTACATGCCTACGCACAGGACACACTAGACTAACGCATACATATCTAACGAGCAGGGAAGATATAAGCTATATGTCGCTACTGCAATAAAATGGTGACTAAAAACACATACTAACTGACTTCACACAAGTAAAAAATTACCCATGCCCACAAATGTATGCGAACTACTGGCCGACAGAAGCCAATTTATAGATGATGTTTTTAAGTATTTAAGAAATAATGGATTATTTTATAAAATATAAAAGCTATTAATTACGATTATGAAAGTGATATACCTATAGCAAGCACTGTACGTGGAATATAAGTGTTGCCTCTTTCCAGTTTAACTATTTCTTTTAGTTTTTCTTTTAGTATTTTTATCTTTGTATTTATTAATTGTTTGTTTTATTTTTTCCTCATGTTGTAAATATACTAACAATTTATATTTAGTTTAGCCCATTCTATTTATTTTGTACATTTGTAAAATTTAGTTTTATAAAAGAAATTAATATTTATTTAATTTTGTAAAATAATATTCTAACATGATAAAAGATGAATCGCCATTGTAGCGGCATGGTTCTATTTATACCCGTATTGTACATTTGTAACATTTAGCTTTGTAAAAATCTTAATATTTATTTTATTTTGTAAAACTATACTCAAACATGTTAAACGATGAATCGCCATTGTAGTGGCATCTTAAATAAATAAAATAATAAAAACCAGATGATTAATGGCCTTCATTACCACCACCACCAAGTTGTAGTAAGCATTCTTAAAAAATAAATAAGGTAGTTCCAGAGATCCCCGCCGAATTGGTTTTGGGATTTGCGAGTATATGTGGGGCTCCCTCCATCAGAATTATACTCTGTTCTCGGGATTAACCATTTTAAAAACAATAATCAAGCCATTTTTTATCCTTTTTATAGGCGTTTTTGTGCTTTATTCTTTCCGCCTGCTCACGTGTTATACGATCCACTGTCAACCAGGTGTCTTCATCCAGCTTATTTTTCAATTCATTCACTAGGGCCTCGCCCTGCTGTCTGAGCTGCCAAAGCCTATGTCTGTAGGCACATATCCGTTCACGTAACATAGCGCCCTCCTCGTATAACACGTGAGCAGGCGGAAAGAATAAAGCACAAAAACAATAATCAAGTCCGTCAGGGGCTGCGTAAACTAAGCAGATTCCCCAAGTTAGGTTTTACAATAGAGAAATTTCACGAGAGCTGAGCAGTTAAGGAAACGGCCGAACTAGCTTTTGGCGGGAAAGTCACTCGTCCGTTAGCCGCCCAGATTTAATAAAAATGCAAATATCTCGATTAATATTCAAGATAGTGAATAAATGTATAAACAATATTTATAGTAAATTTAATTTGCAATAAGATTGATTCTATACACTTTTGTGAATTTTTCGATCCAATGTATAGTAACGGATATATTTCGAATTTTCAAAAATCCTTCCCTCTAAACCCACCCTCCCACTGGTCCGATTTCAGCCGTTAATGAACTTGATCTTTCTTTTTACATAAAACGACTAAATATCGAGTTTGGTAACGATCAAACAAAAATTGCGACCACTAGAGCGGTAACAGACATATATATATATAGTTTTGAACGGACCTCATTTTCGTCATCTACTAGGAAGGATCGATGGACATTTGAAGACAAATTTTGAAAATTCCGTCATGTGTACAACCTCAATAGCTGATTTCCCCTACGGGAAATCTGCTAAAACTGGTGAAAAGAATGAGGAAAGCAGCCGAAGTTGACTGCAAGAGCTGATAGCAGGATTTTGGTTGATTGCAGTGATGATCGGCGTCTGAGCATGAAGCGTTGCCCGACACATTTCATTTAAAGAATAGAATATATATTTATTTGTTAAAGATTTACAACTTGTACAAATTAAATAAAAAAATAACAATTCTGTCATTATATAAATAAATAATTATATCCAAGTTCTTGAGTCAACAATAATATGACAGTAAAAAACAAACAAAAAAAGCAATATAGTGTAAATAGTAAAATATAGTACATAAAAGATAACTAAAATCATTCTATAAACCCTTTTCCTACTTAATATAACATTTAACTGGAGTGTGGTCCATCAGCACTTATAGATTCCAGAGTATTGCATGCTGATGTGATGAAGCAGTAAATCTTGTATAGTTTTTCGAGGCTATCGATACTAAGTATCGCTTCGATTTTATAAACATCACTGACTGCTGAGCAAAGTGTTTGTAGATATTTATTTCTGTCGTTGATGAGCTCTCACAGTTGAGGAGTATATTAGTGACAGGCTATTAGGGATGAACTGATTACAAAAAGTGCAAGGTTCCTGAGCTTTGACATTTCATTTAAAGTAAGCTTTGTCAATGAAGGTCACGTACGGGGCTTAGAATGAGAAGATGGGTAGATTGTTTACCTTCTGCCAGCCGTCAGCGAGGGATGAGAGAGGAGCTATTTTTCTGTGAGAGAGATAATGTGGAAATAGGAAAAGGAAAATATGACAGAGAGAATGATAGATTGTGTAGATGGGAGCAAGTAAGGTGGTGAGGTAGGGAGTGTTCTACTGGGTGTGTACACAGCGGATGTTTGGCCAACACTCAGCCTCCATCCTAGCAGGGGTTCTGCTACTCCCCGTACTCTTGGCTTTACTTACAACATCAAACCTTATATTCACCCAGCTCAGATTTAGGCCAATATTACTCCAGAAAATAGTACAGGTGTTTGCTCTTTACCACCCGCTCATCAAATCTCTCACTTTCTTAAAACATTTTATACAACATAATATATTCAACAACAACATTTTTATAAAGCAAATCTGAATATTGAAGAGTAAAAGAAGAGGGAATTTTGGGAATTTTCCTTTACCCACACAAGTTACTTATTTCTAAAACAGTGACTTACGTTATCCTTAAATTGATAAAAGTAATGAACAAATGTTTGAAATAATGAATTCAACAAGTTTTAAATGTAAACAAAAATTATACTTTAACTAGCGGACCCGACAGACGTTGTCCTGCGTGATATTTCAAGCAATTAGCATATTAAATTTAATAATATTATGTTTAAAACCAAAGCTAGTTTTAATAACACAAAAGACAACTTTTTTAATGTGCACGTTTGCCGAAATACAAATAGAAAATGAAATATCTCGAATTTTTATTTCAGGCCTCCCTTATAACCCCCGCTCCCCTTCGTACTTAGAAAGTTTAATATAGCTTATAATTAGGGAGGTTTTAATACTAAATTGCATACCGAGTGTTGTTAAGTTCGGCTCAGTCTTTTATGCCCTTTAAAATAGTTGACTCCCACTTTAGTTTTTAGTATATATCACGTTTATACTTTGTTATACGACAAACGTGAATATAACAAACGTTACTATAAAAATACAAAATAAACAACTTTTATACTGTGCATATTTGGCGAAAACCAATAGGAAACAAAATATGGCTATTATTAATCTTAGGCCTCCCTTACAACCCCCACTCAGGCTCTTTCTGCCGGGCTGATTTGTGAATCTAAACCATCCAGGGCGCCACTCAAACGCATACAAAAAAATTCATTCAAATCGGTCCAGCCGTTTAGGAGGAGTTCAGTGACATACACATACAGTAGAATTATATATATATATATATATATATATATATATATATATATAAACATATACATTTCGTTGAATCATTCATTTAGTGGGTAAATATGCTTTCAAAGATTTTAAAAAACACTCAAATATATCCTTGTTCTCATATCTCCTTCTGACCAACTAATTTAATAAAAAAAAACAACCTAAATTTAAAAAGGCATTAATTTTGTTATTAATTAACACCCTAAATATTATTTACGAGTATTTACATTTCTATTAGCGAATATTATGATTGTATTTTGCACTTTATGCTATTCTTACAGATTTTTTTTAAAAAAATTGATAATGTTATGTAAGGAACTAATGTCCTAAATTATTATTCCAGGTAAATCTAGATTTATTCATTTTTGTAATAGCTTAGAATCCTACATTAAATGATTATATGAATTATATATGAGCATTTTATAACCCCAAAGTCATCAGCTACTTATTTTAATATGATCAATTAAAAATATTCTTATTAAAAATTTGCTAGTAAGGGTATTATGATATGTGAGTGTATGTGTGTGTGTTTGTGTATATATATATATATATATATATATATATATATATATATATGCATTTGGTACTAAATAAAAAATTCTTTGTATTATATTTGGTATCAAACATTCCGCTGGGAGTTCAGCTAATTTTGCCGAAAGTCTGCAGAGGTGCCAGTCGGCGCTGTGATCATGCTTTGGTCATTGCCACTTATTTAAATAGTCACTTTAAGTATGGTCGTTTTTTATTAAATATTATAGCAGTTTTACTAGTTCCTAAAATTGAAAAATCGAGGTCATCCACGTTTTCAAAAGATAGCTAATTGTATTTGACCTTCATCAAAATCAACTTACCTAGATCGTTATTGCTGATAGGTGGTACACAAAGAGTTCAAAAATGATTATTCTTTTTTTAAATTAACTAGAAGTTTATAAAACTGTAGAATTGAATATTTTATTTATTATTACTTACATCTTGTTACAAAATAGAATTACCTTTGTAAATGTAAGGAATTTGTCAAAATGATGTTTAACTGCAGGTAACTCTCATTGCTTAAGTCCTGTTGTTTCTCCCACAAAACTCATTAAACTAAAGAACAAGTATAATTTGTGATGGCCGAGTTCATGGTCTGTTTAGCAAATATAAAATACTAATTCTATTATATTCCTACAATACTACAATGTCTCATATGGATAGCATTTGTTAATGGTATTGATGAATGAGAAGCATGATAGGGAGCATTTATTGCAAGCAATATATTAACTTATACTCGACTATATATAGAACAAAATTTACGTACCTTCCATGAGAAGATTTTATTAGCTTCACTTATTGGACGACTATACTTAAATTAAACTATCGGTTAGTTAGGCAACTAATTAAGTGGATTTTTTAACAAATTAAATTTATATACGGGGCTGGATAATACTAAACCCGCATGACGTTCTCTACCCGAATTTATTTTCTGAAGTTAACACAGCTTCCATAACAAGGTATATTATTGTCAGTAATACTGAAAAAAAGACCGTCACGCAGGGGCTGCGTTTACTAGTCAGATTTCCCATGTTTTTCACGTATTTGCATTTGTCTCAAGAATTAAAAGTTCAATGAGAATAATATTTGGTATTGAAGCTTGGAATAGTGAATCCTATATATATATATATATATATATATATATATATAAACGGACCTCATTTTCATCATCTCCTGGGTGAGGTCGATGGATACTTGAGGAAAGTTTTCGCAAAATTGCTTCATGAGTACGACTTGAGTAGCGGATTTCCCTTAAGGGGGATCTACTAAAAGCCAATGAAAGCAAAACCAAAAAATATTCAGGAGTTAAAAAAACTGCCCAACTTTTGTTCACTATAGATTTTCTTTCCAATTTTTGTTATATCCTAAAAGAAATCATTCATTTTAAAGCAAGAAGTACTTAAAGTTTTGGCAACTTGGATATCAATAATGTCTACTAACAAAGAAACAACACATACAATAGTTATTTATTAAACAAGTGACGAAAGTAGATCATTTTACAACTAGAGTGAAACGTTTATACACACGAGCGAAGCGAGTGTGGTAATTTCACGAGAGTTGAAAATTCTACTTTCGTCACGAGAGTAATATTAAATTTTTTCTGTAATCGTGTAATACATGATCAGATCTAACCAGAATATGAACAACATTAGGGGTGTTGTTGGTAGGTTATAAGCATGGTTGTGAAAGGTTATAAGCATAGTTATAAAACAACTAGTGATGATTGTGAAGTAATGCAGTTATAAACAAGTGCAGGTTATAAACAAGGAAGGTAATTATTATTATATTTAAATTTTAAAATATATTGATTATTTCCACCAATAATTCATTCACATTTCAATTTATTTTAAATAGTTAAAATAAATTCTTACAATGTTAAGAAACATTTAAAAGCATTTAATTTCCAACTTCAAATTATTTTTTACTTTATACTTATTACTAATTAAGAAGGCAATTCAATTTCTTCACTCTATTGCAAAATGTTTGAATTTCTTCACTCATTTCAGTTTAGTAATGTTACCATTATTCAACGATTACAGAAAAAATTATTAATTCTTTGTTCTTGCCTGATTTATTTTTTTATTTTCTTACTTCGTAAAATGATTTTGAATGTAGGCGAAGACAGTGAACTCCTGCATAAATTTGAATACCACAGAGAACTTCCTGTGACATGACCATAAATTTTGGTTAGTTCAGAAATGCATTATAATAGGGCAAACACGCCAATCCCTTTTGTTACTATTTCAAACTAACCAATGCCATTTGATCCCAATCGAGAAATTATATTCATCTCTCAAATATCTCGAATCAAAACTCTAGAATCAAAGCAGAATGTAAGATATAATATTTTAATTATTTTTATAAATTGACACTATCTGCTAGGACTCGCCGCCCCACTGTGGAGGAAATTTGGAAAAAATATGATTTTCCGGAAATGAAATTTTTTATAGTTCATCGTCCGTTTCCTTTAGTAAATTTTAGAAACCATTCATATATGCACGCCGTTTATCGATTGAAATAAATTAAAACCCCGAGTTGCAGTTTAGTGTATAAAGGTAAAAATATGGTTAGATTTTGGAGGACCCATTCAGATATTTTTTTAAAATAAAAACTTATATTTTCCGAAAAAGGAACAAGACTTGTTGTTGTATACGATAGGTTCGTAATTTACAAATTGTCTCAAGAATAAAGAATTTCGATTTTAATAACGCTAGTTCAAACTCTGAGTCAATAATAAAATTATGTTATTATACATAAATGTAAATCATTTACACTTTCTATTAAATTTACACTAAATAGGATTTGTTTCAATGTGAACTAAACATTTTCTAATTAGTAAATTAATTGTTTACATTAACTATTATTGTTCTTTTATAATTTAATTTCATTACTGTTATTTTCATTTATATTTAAATAAATACATCTACTTTACTTTATACAAAATAATTATCTTACTATTCAGAAAATATTATTTCTAATATGTTTTGATAAAAAAACCAAATTAATTGAAAAAAATTAATTTTTAATTAATTATTAAAATTAGCATTGTGGAAGGGAGTTAAACACGCTAAGACATAAGATCTGTAGATATAAACGCATCTCCAACTCTAACCTCACCAGTCATTGACAACAGCGCCACCACGACGCCTTAGCTTGGAAAGTTTTAATTGGGAACAGACGTCAGCAATACATTATTCACCCATCCAACTTGAAGTGTTATTTTTTTTTTTTTTTTTTTTTTTTTTTTTTGCGAACTACATCCTAGAACGAGATCTGTCTTAATTATTAAAAACATTTCTGTCATATGAATAATCTTATGTATTTTATTTATTTATTTTGGAGCGTTCGTTGCTAGACGATATTCCCCATGAACAAAAACAGAAATAAGTTGAAAATATGGAAAAAAGTAACAATAAAATATTGAACACTACTATTAAAACAGGACAAACTAAGAGCGTTAAAATGAAAACGCAACAAAAGAAACAAATAAATAAAAACCATGAATAAACAACAAATGACAAAAAAAAATAGACAAAAACAAAACCGATGCTGAAACGTTAAATTCAAAATTAAAAAAAATAAATTTAAAATTTATACATATACAATTGTTAAAATTAAAACTATTAAAAGAAATAAATGAAAAGTAGTATGTACATAAATAAAATTATTAGATTAAATATGCTAAAATCTTGCACATGCATTCACAATCACAGTCATAAGGGAATGTGTGTGCTTCCTTCAGTAAGTAAGTTGTGTAAGTCATGGGAGATCTGTATCTTTTGCAGCCTATTAGTACGTGTTTTATTGTACTCTACACACATTGCATTTAGACATATTTTAGTTTTCAAAAAGATAACCATGGGTAAGGAGAGAATGACATATACAAAGAACCAATCTTCTTGCAAATTAAATATACTATAAATATTGTCATATACATTTATATTCTACCTTGAATATAACCGAAATAGTTTCATTATTTAGTTTTAGCCTTCAGCAAACCCCAATCCTACTCATATAACACAAACAATACTCTGTTATATAATAAACCACTTCATTCGAAACTTAAATACCATATATTGTTTACAAGAGACCTTTATTTATTTATACGAGATACATCCAAATACGCTCTGTTGATCGCATTTTCGTCCCCGTCTTGAATTGCTAAAAGTTGAGGGATTGAAATAAAAATTATTCTGATTCATTATAAATTACAGTACCAGATAATGTAAATAGTTTTCAATAAAATTAATATGCTATATTCAGATATATTTCGGTAATTGTTTTTCTTTTCGGTGAAGGATATTTCTCTCTATCCGTTCAGCTTTGAGAGGGTAGTAGACCTGTTTTGTATACAATTCAGACGCTTTCCGTTGAGAGGTTATTAAATTTGCTGAATCATTTCTCATTATCATTTGTATTTATTCAATTAATTATTATTATTATTTATTAACGTCCACTTTTTGCAACTCAGGCTAATTTGGACAGTTTATCTACAGGTTACCACCCTTTTCTAGCCATGGTGGGATTTTAGGATGTTATTTAATGAATTTCGTCACTAAATAATTTTCTTTGCCCATACGAGAATCGAACTCGCCACTCTAGGTTTGCATTGTGAGGTAAAGATCTACGCTTCAACTCGCATGGCTAACCTGAGCCCCTTATTCAATTAATATTCAATAATATATGGAAAATGTACAAGGCTCCAATTAGACCATAATTTATTCATACCACTTTAATTTTTATCCTTATTTATAATTTTATCTGATGGTGAGCCGTTGTTTACTGAATCATTTCCCCAAATTAATTTTTCATTTTTTTATTGAATATGCTCAAAGTATGTTATATTTTAAGTAATTGTTATGTTTAAGAGAGTCATTTATCGTGTAGACCCATTGACCTGTATTTTATTTTCGTCACTTGATGGTGGATGTAAGCATTTGAAACCGTTCTATTGTTTAATGATCTTCATAATTTCACCTTCTTAAAGTATCTGTCCTCGTACCAATTGTTATGAAACACATATGTATTGGATTGAACGCATTCCAGGCAAATATTCTTTCTTACTAATGTTGGTTAAATATGAATAGGTTCTTATGTGATTAATGGTGATCTTTATGGTAATTAATGTCTATGTCCAGGTATCCTCTATTAACTTCTCTCGTTAAAAACAATTATAGCCTAGTATCTATTAATATAAAAATTTGATTGCTTTGTTTATAAAATGGAAAACCATTTCATAAGTCGGAGTATGAGTTATTGAGTAATTTAAGTAAAATATAAATACATAATCTTATATAGTTATTTTGTATGTATCTTTTGAAAATAAAAAATAATAGAAAACCCCTCAAGGGTACCAACGTTGGGACCTGGAAGCATACAGCGCAAATGTAAGGTGGTAAATTAGGAGTGGTAAAAAAAATAAAAAAAAACAGATCAACAGGTAGGAGAATTCAAATTGATCCTCAGCGATGGTGAGGTAAGTATGAATAGTATTTTCATTTTATTGAAGAAATTATAAGGTAATTCTACTGTAATTATCAAGTAATTAATTCTACTAGGTAAACTATATTCTGTGAATGATAAAGTTGTGGCCCACTAAATTTAATCATATTAAATGCCTATATTTCTACATCTGAACAATCATGTGAAGAAATCATATTTGTTTACGAGCGAATTGAAAAACTAATAAATCTAACCACCAAAAGACAATGTTGTAATTATTAGGGATTATAATTCTATACAGAAATAGCTGCAGTAGATGTAAAATACTAATGTCGCTCCATAAGCAGCATGATTTCGTAATAAATAATCCATTTTATGGATTTTCCTCAATATTATCAGTAGTGACTTATTATTAGTGTTTTGTTAAAGACAACTTGATTACGTTTTTAACTCAAATTGATTACATTCTGTTTAACCTTTAACTACTGCCAAGGGTCAAAAACGACCCGAGCATAAAATAAAAATTAAGGATTCTCTGGTTTCTTGCTAGGCAGCGCCACCTGGTACCATGTATTCTTCCCTTAGTAACAGCTGTTACAGTTAACCTCTTCGTCTTGTTTCTGTAATTACCTGTGTCTGTCTAATTAACGTTTTGGGGCCATTTTTTACCCGTGGTAGTAATTTCGTTATTAAAACGTTGTTTATTTATTATATTATTACATTTATTGTGTGGGCCATAAGAGACCCTTGGTAGTACTTATGTAACTTTAAAACATGCTAGTAGTTGAAGGTTAAATATTTATAGCAATAAAAAAAAAATCGAACCCCATTAATCCAGGGGAAATTAAAGATAAATGATTCGTTCCAGCTGAATGTAGAAAAAGGTTAAAAAAAGTGTAGACTGAAAAATATAACCTGAGGAGGTAAAGGAGAATTTAAAAAAAAATATACAGGAAATTTTAAGATAAATAAAAAGATTCCATCAACTGGAAGAAGAGAGGTAAATTGGGAGAAGATAGAAACAGTGTTAAACAGGGAATAATATATTATACAGAATGTCAAAAAAACGCATTAAAATCACGGAACGTTTTCTCTGCGCGCCAATTGTTCGCCTAAGGTACTATAACTCTTTTGCATAATTGTCCTCAATATTATATGGAACCCACCAAATATTTGATACAAATTATAATATCATTGTACGTAAAATACAATATATATATATATATATATATATATATATATATACATATATATATATATATACCTCATCCTAGAATCGAAGGACATTTGAGGAAATTGATCGAAAATCGCGTTATGAGTACAACCCCAATATCTGATTTCCCTTAACGGAAATCTAGTAAAACATAAATTTATTATTTAAATATACTTTTTTCTTTGTAATGGGCAAAACGACTGAGAGAACAAATGGGAAGAGGCAAAAATATGATTAATAATTAAATGTGATATAATCGAAGCCTTATGGAAAGAGTGAAAGGGAGGTAGGAAAATTAAAGGGCCTATCTGAGAATAAAGCAATATAAAGGAGCGAAAAAATATTCATAGTAAGGTCAAACGTTTCTCTTAAAGATCCGTAATCCTTCACATTTTCCATGATATACGTTATATATCCTGCAAATAGACATTGAGTTTTAACCAAAGTAAATTGTGTTCTTCGGTGAATATTCTCCATTTCTGGGAGGCCAAATTTAATACTAACTAAATTAGATGGTCTAAGCAGAGGAAGGGGTAGTGGAAAGTCTGGGAGTAGTGAGCTATAAATCTTTCACTCGTAGGCTGCAATAGGGAGGCTCCGGCAGACCCTATATCACCTACCTTTCTTGCTAATACCCTGCAGAACACCTAGTCCATCTACCCTCACGGCCTGTCTCATCTCTGTCTCCCTATCTCAGGCAAAATAGTTAATTATACTACCAATATATCCAAAATAATACCAAACAAGGAATTTATAATAGTTCCTGGAAGGTGGGAATCATCATTTCAAAATACAGTGTAGCCTGTTACTCAACTGATCCATTATACCAGGGCCGAAACAAAAAGCGATACTCACTTTAATTTATAATTACATTCAAGCTCAGTTTCCCAAAAACGATAAATCCAAGTTGATGGTGCTTTCAGGGATCTTTTTTCTTTGTTTTGAAAATGGATATACTCGTAGATTTCCATGGTCTTGGTCACTATCACATAGGCATAATCATAAGCGAACTTTCGTCGGGGACAGTACCCGAATGTACCTGGAAGGGGAGGCGCCGCCCACGGCACTAGACAAGTCTGTTACCTAAACCTGAATAGGAATTCTTCAGTGACAGAGAGCCTTGAGGATGCAAGAATTATGTCTAGCGAAACGTTGAAGCATGTCAGTGACATGAGTAGTCAGAAACATGAACACACGGTCACTACCCGAAGACTTGGTTTGTAATAATGACAATGGATCTCCAAGAAACACTTTTAAGTCATACGAATGCAAAATGGCAATAGTGTATTTAGACAATTCTTCATTGATTTCTGATGCACAAATGAAGATATTATTTGCATTATACGAGCGAGAGAGCAAGTAGATTGGGATGATCTCGTTTTAGCCAGTTTTCTTCAGTTCATATTGAGGTTACTCAAAAGACCAAAATGCCTCCACAATTCGACTGAGGGCGAAGCACTAAGTAACAATATATATAATGCTTTTGGGTGGGGTTTTTTATACCATCGGTTTGGTGTTCAGAGGGGGATTTCGAAAAGTTTAAATATGTCAGCTATTGTGAGTCAGTTCGAAAAATGTAATTGTTGTAACTCAAATATTAAGCGAGTTATTCGTACTTCCTTGTTCTCCTTGTTCATTAAACATCCACTTCTATCCATCTGAGTTTTACTTAGTAATAGAGAAGACGAATATATTGTTGAGGTGGAATCACGTCCTAGTGTGTCATACCAACACGTGGGAAACCTGCATAGTATACGCAGCTCCTGAGTGATGGACTTTTTATTTTGAGAAAGGGCTCCTTTTTATTTACTTTTTGCACCTTAAGTTGTTTGCATAACATTCTGAAATGTATGTTTATAACCCCATTATAATTAGCATAAAGGACACATTTTATAAGCTACAATTCAAAAATAAGAAAGTGACTTTATTTTGGTTAATGGTATTACTGAGAGCACAAACACACGCTACTCATTGCAAAAATAATACTGACTTCGACAAAACTCAAATAACACTAACTGAAGCACGACATTACTAGAAATAAGATTATACAAAACTGGGAACGAGAATGGTTTTCAATAGATTCCAAAATAATGGTAATCAAAAACGCGACGAATTGGTCGCCAAGTATTGAAGTAAAAGAAGAGAAAAGGTCGTTTTAGTTCGACTTGGCCCATGTCTTCTAATGCATAATTACCGTATGGCAAAACCTGAACCAACAATTTAGATATAGATGTAGACTACTCTTAAACCTGGAAGTTTAATTTAAAAGAACTTCTGAACCTACTCATATAATTCTCACTCCCTTTCCATTCCATAGCCTTAGTAGAACAAAATTAACGTTAATAAATAACGTTCCAACGTATTTTATTCCATTGAAGTATAGGTATAAAGTACTCGATCATCAGCCAGTGACAGGTACAACAATAGTCATAAAGCTTTAACTATAACATTTTTTTAAAGACTGTATTGCAACACTTACGTGTATAGATATATATATATATATATATATATATATATATATATATATATATATATATGCATATAAAAGAAGGATTTATATGGACTTATATTTTTGAGTCAAGTATCTCATGTTACAGCATTACTAATTTGCAACAAGAAAAGAACGTTTATGAAAACATATTCGTCAATATTTTCGTTAATATTGGTTTTTTCCAAAAAGAACAAGTTGTGAATAGATTAACGACTATTGTCCTAATACGTTATTTTCATTTTCAAAGTTTTGACTTCCCTCTTTCGGACGCAAAATAGACAATTCGCTTTACATGATATGCCTCAATGGAACTAAAACATTTTGTGTACACATATTAAAGGCACGACAATTGGTAAAACGCATGGTTTCATACTTTACTACCATGGAGTTGAGTTTACATCGACGTCGAAACACATATTCGTCAATATCTTCGTTAATATTGGTTTTATAGACAAAGCGTAAAGAACAAAAGATTTTTTTTACGAGAGTCTCTCGATAGAATTGTAAAAATGTTTGTATTTGAATGAAGGATATGAATATTGTCAAGGAGTGGTTTTCAGCCACAGGCGTGAGTGGTTTACATGGAAATAAACTAATTTTCGTCAATTTCTTTGTTAATATTGATTTTACCAAAGCATGTTAAAGAGCCACAAGAGATACATTGTGTTTAGAATGTATTAACACTATGTGTTTTAAAACGTTGTTTAAATTCATGAAGCTAAAATTTCTGACTTCCTACCGCTAAATAGAAATTATATGAGAATACTTTCATATAATTATGAAACATTTTATTTGTTTTAATGGAGTGAATGTTATCACAATTTTAAATTTTATTCTTTAGTTCTATTGACATGACGGGGTAGCCTACTTAGAAGGTAATACATGTTTGCCAATATAATTTCCTTATAGGAAACGTGAAAACAATAAATTAATAAATTGCGATTAGAATATATTTTTCTGAATTAAAAGTTGCTTTGCATTACGAAATTCAAATAATTACATCAAACATCCAGCAGCCACCTCTGATATTCCAAGAGATTCCCAGAACGAATTGTGAACAAATATTTTGTATTAATGGTAAGCTAATGGAATCGTTCATTATATACCTAATATGGATTTTTATCTCAGTTACTTTAATTATAAATTTGTTGAAGTTCGCACATTTTATACATTCGTTTATAAGAATCAGTACAGAAAGGGAATTACATTACGATATACCCACGACATTCCTTCCTAGGTGAATCTTTAGCAGCTTCATCAGATAATTTAAGATATTCTTCGAACATTATAGTCGCTTTTCGTATGAGCCCATTCGTGCAAATTATAATGACAGCAATGCTTGTGGATTCGGACTTGTAAACATTTTTTAGCAGATTTCCCTTAAAGGAAATCAGCTATTAAACATTTCCTTGCGCAAGGAAAGGGTTAAGGTCGTACTCATGACGCGATTTTCGAAAAATTTCTTCAAATGTCCATTGATCCAACCCAGGGGATGACGAAAATGAGGTCCGTTCAAAATTATATATATATATATATATATATATATATATATATATATATGTGTGTGTGTGTGTGTGTGTCAGTTAACGCTCTACCAGTCACAATTTTTGTTTGATTGTTATCAAACTCGATATTTGATCATTTTATGTAAAATGGAAGATCAAGTTCGTTAACTGCTGAAATCGGACCAGGAGTAGAGGGGTTTAGAGGGGAGGAATTTCGAAATATTCGAAATATCTTTGTTACTATACGTCGGATCACAACATTGTATAAAAACAGTCTTATTGTAAATTAAATTTACTATTATTGTTCTACACATATTTTCAATATAATGAGTAGTAACCAAGATATTTGGATTTTATAGTTTTCCGCTTTCAGTAAACCCCCACTCCTGCTAGTGTTATATTAATAAGATGATATATCATGAACCACTTCATTACAAGGTTAAATACCAAATATTATTTTCATTGAACTTTTACACTGTGAGATATATGCAAATACGTTCTATTGGCCACACCCCCCCCCCCTTCTCTCTTTGATTACTAAAATTTGAGTGATTGAGATAAAACTGATCCTGATTCACAAATTACAGCACTAGCTTTAGTAAATTGTTTTCTATAAAATTAATATGTTATATTCAGAAATATTTCATTAATTGGTTGTCTTTCCGGTCTAACTATTTATTCAGCGCTACTAGGTTGGCCAGCCAGTTTCTCTACATTACGTTATAGAGATTATTAACTTGCATTGTAAATTTACTTTGTATTAATTCACTTAACATTCACGGTAGTGTTATCTGTATGAATATTTATCTATTGTAAACCATTATTATCCCACGTGAACATTAATAATAGATGGACCTTTATACTGCTAACACAACACAACCGTGAATATCAAGTGAATATATACAAACAGTAATGAGAAATCTGCGAGCGGGAAGCGTCTCAAATGTAAACAAACAGGTCTGCCAACGGTACAACGGAAACAAAAAAGAATAGCTGAAACATACCAGAATATAACATATTCATTTTATTGAAAACTATGTACTATAACTAGTACTGTAATTTATAATGAATCAGAATAATTTTTATCTCAATCAATCAAATTTTAGTAGTCCAAGAATTTAAGATGGGGGGGGGGGGGTGTCACAAGAACATATTTGCATGTATCTCGTAAAATAAATGTCTCTGGAAAACAATATTTGGTATTTAAGTTTCGAATAATGTGGTTTATTATATAAAAGAGCATTGTTTATGTAACACGAGTAGAAGTGGGGGTTTACTGAAGGCTGGCTATATACAAATATTCAACAACAATAATAATAATGCTGAATATATAACAATATTTATAGTACATTTTCATTTTACAAAAAGATTGGTTCTATTCAATTTTTTTATCCGACCTATAATAACGGAGATATTTTGAATTTTCGAAAATCTTCCCCTCTGAACCCCTCCCCCTCCCCCTCCCTCTGGTCCGATCAAACAAAAATTGCGACCGCTAGAGCGGTAACAGACAAATATATATATTTGTATATATATATATATATATATATATATATATATATATATATTCAGTTTTGAACGGACCTCATTTTCGTAATCTACTAGGTAGGATCGATGGACATTTGAAGAAAAATTTTGAAAATTGACTCATGATTACGACCTCAATAGTTGATTTCCCTTAAGGGAAATCTGCTAAAACACAGATAAGTAAAAGGGAGCAGTGGGTGGGAGTGGTAGGGGGGTCACTGAAGGCTGAAAACAAAACAGTACGAATAATTCACCTAATGCTTGAGTTACAAATAAATGAATAGCGCAACAATTGTAAACTATTTATAGGTTAACAATAAATAAGGTCCTGTCACCTTTTACAACCCGACCAATAATATCGACAGTATTATGAATTTTCGATTCCCCCCTCCTCCCCTCTAAGCCCCCACTATTACAGGTCCGACTTCAGCCAATAGCAAATATGATCTTTATCGTTGAATAAAATGGTTAAATGTCGAGTATGCTATAGGTCAAGTAAACATTTTAGAAAGAAGAACGTAAAATCTTAATTGATGACGTCATCACGCACCGAATTTGCGTATCTCGCATAATAAAGGCCTCTTTAAAACCATATTTGGTATTTAGTCTTAGAATAAAGCGGTTCGTGATATAACAGCAGCTTATTAATATGACATGAGTAGGAGTTGGGGTTAACTGAGGGCTAAAAACTAGATAATCCAAATATCTCGGTTAATATTCATGATAGAGAAAATTTGTATATAACTACATTTATAGGAAATTAAATTTACAATAAGATTGGTTCTATACACTATTTCAATCATTCGATTTCCGTATATTCTTGCCATTGGGGACAGCGAAGTCAAATATTACTTCGTTTTTTTAATCTTCATTATTGTCAATGATAAGAATACTATAGAAGAATTGTATAATAGTAATATTTCTTTTATCATCGCCTCATCCCAATAGGCTTTTCCATTATTATGTTCCATTCATTTTTGACGAATAAAATGAAAATAAGAAGCATCGGATTCGATCAAGAATATTTTACCAGCAGGGCTTGATGATAAATCTTTCCGCATGTCTTTTTAGGTATTCAGGCCCAGCTAAAATCTGTAATGTAAGACGACACAAGTACGTGCTTGTTGTCTTGTATAGTCTTTATTACCTTCACCATTTCTCATGAGATGATTCCTTTTGGAATATGACGCTCATAAGATCGGATGGCAATATATTGGCTAATACAAAGCGTTCCTTTTCTGAGAACAATTTTCCACGTCTCAGCCATGCCATAGATAAAGCTAAATCCACCACTGAATACAAGAAGAGGATGCAGTAACGACCACAGAGCTCTTTACTGAGCCATTTGTAAAGATGTTCTATATCATTCTTTATTTCTGCCTGAGCTAGGCGTAATTCGAGTTCATTTTTAATCGGATGATAGATATAGTATCCCTTTATGGAAATAAGCTATTGAGGTCGGACTCATGACGCGATTTTTGACAAATTTCCTCAAATGTCCATCGATCCAACCCAGGGAATGACGAAAATGAGGTCCGTCCAAAATTGTATATATATATAATTGTGTCAATGTTTTCGACCAGGTCATATTTATATATGGTATTATTATTCTTTTTGGAGTTTTGGTCAATGTTGGTGAAAGAATCTTAGTTTATGCCGATATTTCGAGAATCTTTATTTTCTCTTTTTCAGGGCTGTAAAATTACAGGTAATAATACCCCTTTATAATACCCCTTATTTTGTTACACAGCCTTATGTTTTGTATATCTATAGTATATTGTCTTTGTTTTTGAACTATATTATAATTATTATACTGCAGTTGTTATGTTATGTTAGAACTATTGTTATGTATTTTTACAATTATTGTTATATTTCATTATAGCTATTTTCATGTTGTATGAAAGTTATTGTGTTATTGTTATGTTATTATGTTACAGCTGTTATTGTTATGTGTTATTACAATTATTGCTATATTTTGTTAAAGCTATCTTCATGTTGTGTTAAGACTATTATGTTATTGCCACATAACAATAATTGTAATAGTACATAAAAATATCTGTTGTAACATAATACTCGTATAAATGGCAATAACATAACAGTCTTAACACAACATGAAGATAGCTTTAACAAAATATAGCAATAATTGAAATAACACATAACAATAACAGCTGTAACATAATAATATAACAATAACACAATAACTTTCATACAGCATGACAAACGATCCCTGGGTTGGATCGATGGACATTTGAGGAAATTTGTCAAAAATCGCGTCATGAGTCCGACCTCAATAGCTGATTTCCGTAAAGGGATACTATATGTATCATCCAATTAAAACTCCGACACGCAGGGGCTGCGTAAACTAAGCAGATTTCCCATGTGAAGTTTTACAATAGAGAAATCTGCATACTGGTAACACAACACCACTATGATTAAATATAAATGGCAATGAGAAATCTTTCAGTTAATTAAACTAAATTCCCCACTGAAACGGCTTATGAATTGTAAGAATAATTTATATTTTAATAACTCAAATTTTAGTAGTCCAAGAACTAAATAAGGGGGCGGATGAACAGAACGTATTTGCATAAATCTCACAAAGGAACGAAGGCAAGGTAAGGTTAGAAACGACAGGTAAGGTTAGAAGAAGCTTCCACCTGAGCCGAGTACTGACGGAAATGGCCGACCTAATCCGAACTAAACCCGACCACAGACTTCATAAAAATGCCAATATCTCGGTTAATATTCAAGATAGAGAATAAATGTGCATAACAATATTTATAGTAAATTTAATTTTCAATAAGATTAATTCTGTACAATTTTTCAATCCGACGTATAGTAACGGAGATATTTCGAATTTTCGAAAATCCTTCCCTTTAAACCCTCCCCTCCCACTGGTCAGATTTCAGCCGTTAACGAACTTGATCTTTCTTTTTACATAAAACGACTAAATATCGAGTTTGGTACCGATCAACCAAAAATTGCGACCGCTAGAGCGGTAACAGACAAATATATATATATATATATATATATATATATATATATATATATATATATATATATATATACATATACAGTTTTGAACGGACTTCATTTTCGTCATCTACTAGGTAGGATCGATGGACATTTGAAGAAAAATTTCGGAAATTCCGTCATGAGTACAACCTCAATAGCTGATTTCCCTTAAGGGAAATCTGCTAAAAATGAACTCGAATTACTCCTAGCTCTGGCAGAAATAAAGATCAACTTCGTTAATGGCTGAAATCGAACCATTGGGAGGAAGGGGGGGGGGAGGATTTTTGAAATATCTCCTTTATTATACGTCCGATTGAAAACTTGAATGGGACAAATCTTATTGCAATTAAAATGTACTACAAATATTGTTATATACATTTATGCTCTATCTTGAATGTTATCCGAGATATATGCATTTTTCAGCCTTCAGCAAACCCCCACTTCTACCCAATTTGCTTAAACAATACTCTGTTATATAATAAACAACATTATTCGAAGCTTAAATAACAAATATAGTTTTCAAGAGACTTTTATTATACGATACATGCTAATATATTCTGGTGCCCCTCCCCCGTTTAAGTTCTTGGACTACTACAATTTGATTGATTCAAATACAGATTATTCAGATTCATTATAAATTACAGTACTAGATGTAGTAAAGAGTTTTTAATAAAATTAATATATTATATTCTGATATATTTCAGTAATTGTTTTTCTTTTCTTTGAAAGGTTTGCAGACCTGTTTGTTTACATTTCAGACGCTTCCCGTTGGAAGGGGAAAGATTTCTTATTACCGCTTGTATTTTTTCACTTAATATTCACGGTTGTGTTGTGATTCCAGTATTTAGATTTATCTATTGTTAAACTTCACGAGGAAAATCTGCTTAGTTTACGCAGTCCTTGCTTGACGGACTTTTTGTTCATTATCAGATATAACTATATACATAAGATTAAAAAGTAAATATAAATTAAATAGCCTTTTTTTCAAAAAAAAAAAAAAAACAATAATGTGGATGGAAATTACGTTTAATTGTTATGATAGTACATAGTTGTTTCAATAACGTTGAGGCGGAAGTGCGCCGTAACAATACTAATAACGGTTGTTTTGAATAGCTGTAGAGGTAACCATAAGATAACCTGCCGGGAAGTGATGTAGGGAAACAGGAACAATATACGCCGCCAGGGCAACATATAAGTCAGTTATGTAAATGGCGGAGACCAATATTCAATTCAATTCAATTTATTTATTAATGGACACCACATCGAAGGTGATTTGCCCTTTCAAAAGTAATAACAGGTAACAATAACAAAAAAAACAAAAAAACATACCTTAACAGCAAGTAACAATAATAAATACCTTAACAACAAATAATAACAAAAATACCTTAACAGCAAGTAACAATAATAAATACCTTAGCAACAAGTAATAATAACAAATTCCTTAGCAAAAAGTAATAATAACAAATACATTAACAACAAGGGACAATAATAAATACCTAAACAACAAGTAATAATAACATATACCTTAACAACAAGCAACAATAACAAATACCTTAGCAACAAGTAATAGTAACACATAACTTAGCAATAATACTAATAATAACAAGTACCAAAAAAAAAATATACATATACAGTTGGTGGATGATTAATGCATGTTAAATGTTATCATATATTTCAATTTTGTGTAAGTATGAGAATATATTGTTAATGTGTGGGCTGCCTTCCGTCAATAGTTCTTGTAAGTCGTAGGGGAAGTCCTGGTGTTGTCGTTTTCGGCATTCTGTCAGTATATGTCTTATCGTCAAGGGAGTGTTACAAGTTGAGCAAGTAGGTCTGTCAGTCTTTGTCATTAAGTATGAGTGTGTTAATTTAGTGTGGCCGATTCTAAGTCTCGAGAGAACTACTTCTTCTCTCCTAGAGTTTCTGAAACTTGATGGCCACATGCAAATAGTGTTCTTTATAGCTCGAAGTTTGTTGTCAGTACTTGTGTTAGTCCAGTCGGTTTGCCATGTATCTAAGATGAGGTGTTTTGTTTGTCTTGAAATATCTTCATGTAGTACATCTATTTGTTCATAATCAAGTTTACTAGCTGCTTTTTTGGCCTCAGAGTCGGCAGTCTCATTCAGTCCTAGGTTTCCGTGTCCTGGTAACCAGTAGAATGTAGTGTGTTTATTTAGAATGGTAAGCTCATGTTTTATTTTTTGGGCTATTGGGTGATTTGTGTAAATATTGTTTAGTATTTGAAGGGAACCTAAGGAATCCGTGCAAATGATAACGTGTTTGCTTAGTGATGTGTGGGTGTTCTTGAGGGCCAATAGAATACCTTGGAGCTCGGCTCCTAGAATACTGTAACAAGGAGGCAGTGTTTGCGTGATTACATTTCCCTCTCTTACTGCAGCTGATCCAACTCCCTTCTCGTTTTTAGACCCATCAGTGAACCACAAAGTGTGTTCTTGTTTTCCCTGTAAAAATTCGTTGAAGTGTGCTCGGTACTGGAATTTTGATAGTGTATTAGATTTTTTAAATTTTGTGAGTGTTAAGTCTGTGGTGTATCTAATAAGCCAAGGGGGTTCCTCAGTTGGTTTTTGGGGACAAATATCATAGTTTGGGAGGTTTAAATTGTGCTTTAACGTTTTGTAGCGTAAACTTACTGGACGGTTATGAGTTGGTCTCAGTTCATATAGGTCTTCGTATTCATTCTCTAGAATATTTTCAATTCAAAGGGCGTGGGGAATGATTTTATTTTATGGAAATATTTTGCTAACAAATATTTTCTTCTTTTGTCTAGAGAGGGTTCTACAGCTTCTACCTCAAGACTGTCAATAGGACTTGATCTGAATGCACCTAGTTGCTAGTCGTAAGCCTGAATTGTGTATAGTGTTAAGAATATTTAGTACTGTGGGCTTGGCGGATGAATATGCTACACTACCGTAATCTAAAAGTGATCTTGTGTAGCAACGATACATGTCTAACATTACTTTTCTGTCAGCTCCCCATTTTGTATTGCTTAGAATCCTCATAAGATGTAGCGACTTCTTACATTTTGCAAGGAGGATCTTTAAATGGGGCACCCATGTCAATCGTTGGCCAAATTGTATTCCTAAAAATTTCAATACATTTGTTTGAGGAATGGGGGTATTGTAGAGTGTTAGTTGAAAATGTGTATTTCGTCTTTTCCTAGTAAATAATATGGATGATGTTTTGTTGGTGGAGAATTTCAATCCCACCTTGTCAGCCCATTGTTCCAGTAATGTAATTGTGTGCTGTATTCGTTCCTGTGCTTTTGTAACACAAGAATCAGAATAAAAAATTAAAATGTCGTCAACATACAGGCAGTATTGGATATCTGCTGGGATGTATTCTTGAATGGTATCCATTGCAGTAAGAAACAAGGTTGTGCTGAGTACGCTGCCCTGTGGAACACCCATCTCTTGTAAAAAGAGATCTGAGTAGGAATTACCGTTTCTTACTTTGAATGTTCTATTCGAAAGAAATGATAAAGTTAAGACACTTTCCTCGAATGCCACATTCATGAAGTCGTGAGATGATTATGTCCTGACGAACTGTGTCAAAAGCCTTAGTAATATCAAACGACACTGCCAATGTGGATTTCTTGTTTATTAGTGAGTTTAAGATGTTGTCCTCCAGTCTGACTATGTGATCTGTTGTTGAATGGCTTTTCTTGAAACCACATTGAAATGCAGATAGTAAGCTTTTGGATTCTAAAAACCACATTAGGCGTTTATTTAACATTCTTTCCAACAGCTTGCAGACACAGCTCGTAAGAGAGATTGGTCTGTAACTTGATACGTCAGATTTATCTTTATTTGGCTTAAGGATAGGAACTATAATACTTTGTCTCCAACATTCTGGAAGTATTCCTGTGTCATAGACAGTATTCATGATGTCCAAGAGTTTGAGTTGATACCGATTCGGTAAGTGCTTTAACATGTCATATGGAATTTTATCTGGTCCAGGCGCAGTATTTTTTGTTTGGGATAGGGCATAAAGAAATTCTTTGTGTGAAAAGGGGTTGTCTATAGGATGGTTATATGGATGAGATGTCATGATGTGTATAGGTTGTGAAGCTACGTCAGGGTTATTGGCTTTTATATGTTCCTGAAATATTGACCAAATGTATTAGCTATTTGTTTCGGGTCATTGTTTCGGAGACCAATATAGATGTGTTGTAGCCCAAGTTGTGAGTGTTTTAATTAATGTTCTTAATACATGTTTCATTAACTATGTTACAACTTTCTAAAATAAAAAGTGATGTGTTTGAAACGTTTATTTAATTATTTATGGAAGAACGTTAAAGTGATTCCTTCGTTAAAACGTCAATTGGAGGAAATAAGATAATGTATAGCAGAATTAAATAATTTAATTCCTCTCAACTTCCGCAAATTCAGAATGACTTTGTTTAAATAATACTTTATAAAAATTAAATAATGGAGATGCTTGTGGTGGAGGTGCCCCCGGATAACAGTAGTAACGTGTGCCTCGATACGGTCACTAGCTTAACTGCCAAATATTGTTTTCAATGGGTCTTCATTGTGTAAGTTACATGCATGTATGTAGTACAATGACGTTATAAATTATAAGATTTAACGGACTTGATTCAACAATGTTTATTTCATTTATATCATACCCGATGTTTTATTTTTTAACATTTTTTAACAAAATGTTCATTAAACACTAAAAATTAGAATTATTAATATTTGAAATAAGAAAATTTAAAATATCTCCACTATTACAAGGTGGATCAAAAAATGTTATAGAACCAATCTTTACAAACTATTGGTGCTCTAAAATTGCTGCTCTATAAATTAACTCAAAAATGTTAACAGGGTTATCTTCTTGTTTTAAGGCTATAATATACCTCCACTTCTTCTCATTGATTTTGGACTTAGAAATAGAGAATATATTTGGCGTAAAAGTATGTCTATCCAGGACATTGAAAATCTGCTAAGTTTAAGCTCCCCTTCGAAAAGGTCTTTTGTCACCTAAGCTGAAATGCTTTCTTACGCCTTTGTACCCGATATGAATGAACCGACAGCTTTAACATTTATTATTGCTATAAATAATTAAAAAAAAAATATTTATGGTGGAACACCAAAAAAAACGATTTCCACAAATAGCGGTACTAAAACAATTTTAACTAATGAATAACAACTTTTGACCCTCTTTGTTAAGAATCTTCCGACGAATATAAACCATATGCTCAACTCTTGCATAACAATTACTAATTTTCTGATAAGTGCATATTCTTAGCATTTCATTCTTTAATTTTCAATGCGACAGTAGCAGTTTCAATGCAATGATTCATAATTTCATTTGAAATATTTCGGCCTAAATCACAGTAATACTGACTGGCCTTTGTCATAAAGCGACATAGTTGAAGAAAAGCATTGTAAACAATAGAGCCTGGAAAGGTATATCAGAAAACACAATAAAGACAGAGCGTGAAAAGGTAGTAGAGCGATCGAATAGTTGACTGAATTTTTTATAGAAGATGCCCGATGTTAATGCAATATTCCTCCTCTTGTCCTTGTTCTTAGCTATACTCCATGGGTCCTATCAACGATATTATGATACGGGATTCCAGTGAAATACAGATAAATAAGTTTTAGGAAAAATACATTAAGTCCGTCACGCAGGGGCTGCGTAAACTAAACAGATATCCCACGTGAACATTAATAATAGATGAACCTTCTGCTAACACAACACAACCGTGAATATCAAGTGAATATATACAAACAGTAATGAGAAATCTGCGAGCGGGAAGCGTCTCAAATGTAAACAAACAGGTCTGCCAACGGTTCAACGGAAACAAAAAAGAATAGCTGAAACATACCAGAATATAACATATTCATTTTATTGAAAACTATGTACTATAACTAGTACTGTAATTTATAATGAATGAGAATAATTTTTAACTCAATCAATCAAATTTTAGTAGTCCTAGGACTTATGACGGGGGTGGGGAGGGGTCAAAAAGAACATATTTGCATGTATCTCGTAAAATAAAGGCCTCAATACAATATTTGGTATTTAAGTTTCGAATAATGTGGTTTATTATATAAAAGAGCATTGTTTATGTAACACGAGTAGAAGTGGGGGTTTACTGAAGGCTGGCTATATACAAATATTTAACAACAATAATAATAATGCTGAATATATAACAATATTTATAGTATATTTTCATTCCAAAAAGATTGGTCCTATTCAATTTTTCGATCCGACCTATAATAAGGGAGATTTTTCGAATTTTCGAAAATCTTCCGCTCTGAACCCCTCCCCCCCCCTCCCACTGGTCCGATTTCAACCATTAACGAAATTGATCTTTCATTTTACATAAAACGATTAAGTTTGATAACAATCAAACAAAAATTGCGACCGCTAGAGCGGTAACAGGCAAATATATATATATATATATATATATATATATATATATATATATATATATATATATATATATATATATATATATATATTGTTGCGAAAATTAAATAGATAAATAATCCTTCAGAGAGAGAGAGAGAGAGAGAGAGAGTGTCGCGTATTTGGAAAGTGTGACGTAGATCAAAGGGACCGACGGAGGTTCAAGACGCTTCTAGGCTAGTCTAGCCCAGCCTGGAATGAACCAGACAATTCCCCTTTGATGTATGCCGACAACCTATATAAAGAAGCTCGGATCAGCCGTGAGCAGTCAGTTTTATTCTCACTTGTCTTGATGTTCACATCAGTGCTACAGTGCGACTTAGTGCAGTGCGGTAAAGTGTTTTTATAAGAAGAACAGTGTTGTGCCGTGACTGTAAGTAACAGTTTAGTGCCGTGTTTAAGACAGTGTAGTGCCGCGAAGTAAAGGACATTGCAGTGCCGCGAAGTAAAGGACAGTGCGGTGCCGCGAAGTAAAGGACAGTGCAGTGCCGTCTTGTTGTGAATTTCAGTGACCGTGAGTGAATTATTGGACTGTGTAATCTGAAGAACAGTGACGCTATCAGTCTATACTGTGAGTAGTAATTAAGAATAATTACCAAGTTTATTGTGCATTATCCAAATAAATTGTGCAGTGATAAAAACTGTGAAACTTGCGAGTATTTAATTTTGCAATCCAAAAGAACTCTTATTAAAAACGTTTATTACTGGTTTTGGTAATAAAAAACGTAACAATATATATATATATATATATATATATATATATATATATATATATAATTGTAACCTCTGTCTGTACATTGATTTTTTTCACGAAATTTCACGATAACTTTTCGTTTCACATGTCATAGACACCATAACTGCATTTTGTTTTCTTGCGCTATCTGGGGGTTAGGTGTATATTTTTTTTCTTTGTTGCATTTTGATAACACATAATAGAGACAAGTTTTTTTTCGGTATAGCATTAAGAAAAAAAAATAAATTTTTTTTTCGGCCCACCCTAATATACATACCAAGTTCCATTAAATGCCCCCGTGTTAAGGATTAATCCCGTCCCAGTGTTTAGGGTTTATACTCATCGTTGCTTATACTGTGCATTATGCATAGATTTCAATTATTAAGGACAAAATATTAACATAGATTTGAATTAATTTTTCCAGGTGAGGTACCTGGTAGTTCATATTGGAAAGAATTGTTGAGTATATCAATATTTTTGCGCAAATTACTTGCTTCATACATTGTTCCCGAAAAAATATATAAAACAAAAGTTACTCTAAATAACAAAGTAAACTACTTTTGTTATGTGCACGTTTGTCGAAAAACAAATAGACAATGAAATATCACGAATTTTTATTTCAGCCCTCCCTTATAACCCCCACTCCCGTTCGAATCTAAAACTTTAATATAATATAGCTTATAATCATGGAAGAATTAATACTGATTGACATACTGAGTTTTGTTAAGTTCGATTCAATCGTTAGTGCCCAATAAAATTCTTGGCTCCCACTTTAGTTTTTAGTGTATATCAAGTTTATACTTTGTTATAAAACAAAAGTGAATGTAACAAATGTTACTCTTAATAACATATTAAACAACTTTTGTCATGTGCATGTCAACCGAAAAACCAATAGGAAACGATATATCGCTATTTTTAATTTCTGGCCTCCCTTACAACCCCCACTCCTGCTTGTCCCTAGAAATGTTGGTGCAGCTTATTATCATGGAGGAGGCACTGCTAATTCACATACCGAGTTTTGTTTAGTTCGGTTGAGTCTTTTGTGGCAAATAAAATTGTTGACTTCTGTTGTAGTTTTTAACGTATTACTCATTAATACTTAGGCATACGAAAAAGTCCGTCACGCAGGGGCTGCGTAAACTAAGCAGATTTCCCTCGTGAAGTTCAGTAATAGATAAATATACATACTGGTAACCCAACAACACCGTGAATAAATACAAACGGAAATAAGAAATGTTTCATCCAATTTCAATAACCTGCCGACAGGAAGCGTTAGGTTAGAAATGTAATCAAACTGGCCGGCCCGCCTCACCGGAAAGAAAAACAATTACTAAAATATATATGAATATAACACATTAATTTTATTGAGAACTATTTACTATATCTAGTACTGTAATTAATAATGAGTCAAAATAATTGTTATCTCAATCAATAAAATTTTAGTAGTCCAAAACTTTAAGATGGGGGGGGGATCACCAGGAAATATTTGCTTGTATCTCGTATAATAAAGGTCTCTTGAATAAAATGTTTGGTATTTAAACTTCCAATAATGTGATTTATTATGTAGCAGAGTATTGTTTACGTAACATGAGTAGAAGTGGCGGTTTGCTGAAAAATGAAAAATACAAATATCTCGGTTAATATTCAAGATAGAGAATAAACGTATGTAACAATATTTATAGTAAATTTAATATGCAATATGATTGGTTATATACAATTTTTCGATCCGATGCATAATAAAGGAGATATTTCGAATTTTTGAAAATCCTCCCCTCTAAACCCCCCTCCCACTGGTCCGATTTCAGCCGTTAACGAACTTGATCTTTCTTTTTACATAAAACGACTAAATATCGAGTTTGGTAACGATCAATCAAAAATTGCGACCGCTAGAGCGGTAACAGACAAATATATAGATAGATAGATCTATATATATATATATATATATATATATATATATATATATATATACAGTTTTGAACGGACCTCATTTTCGTCATCTACTAGGTAGGATCGATGGACATTTGAAGAAAAATTACGAAAATTCCGTCATGAGTACAACCTCAATAGCTGATTTCCCTTAAGGGAAATCTGCTAAAAAAGTGTATATAACAAACGTTACTCCAAATAACAAAATAAAGTTTCATAAAATTCGGTTCAGCCGTTTATGCGTGAAAAGGTAACAAACAAACAAACAAATAAATAAACAAACAAACAAACAGACACCAAAGAAACAAAATGCAGTTATGGTGTCTATGACATGTTAAACGAAAAGTTATCTTGAAATTTCGTGAAAAAAATCAATGTACAGACAGAGGTTACAATTTTATATATATATATATATATATATATATATATACATATATACTAGCTCAGATACCCGGCTTCGCCCGGGGATTGATTTGAAGCTGAATGGTGATGGTATTTTTTTGGCAAGGCTTTATTTTGCACACTATTTTGACATTTACCCATCCCAGTGTTTAGGGTTAATACCCGTTGTTGGCATTTGTTAATAATAAAATTATCTTATGTAAGTCTTCACTGTCCTCCAAATTGTCATATTTGCATTATACTGTCTCGAAAAATTGTACTTATACGAAAAAAGTGTATTTAACAAAAGTTACTCTAAATAACAAAATAAACAACTTTTGTTATGTTCATATTTGCCTATAAACCAATAGAAAACGAAATACCGCTATTTTAAATTCAGGCCTCCCTTACAACCCCCACTCCTGCCCGTCTCTAGAAATGTTGGTACTCCTTATTATAATGGTGGCATTAGTGCTAATACACATACCCAGTTTTATTTAGTTTGGTTGAGTCTTTTGTGTCAAATTAAATTGTTCACTTCCGCTATAGGTTTTAGCGTATATCTCGTTTATAAACCAGTATACGAAAAAAATGTATATAACAGAAGTTACTCTAAATAACAGAATACACAACTTTTGTTATATACATATTTGCCGAAAAACTAATAGGCAACGAAATATTGCTATTTTTAATTTCAGTCCTTCTTATAACCCCCACTCCTGCCCGTCCCTAGAACTGTTGGCATGGCTTATTATAATTAAAGCGTTAGTGCTAATTCATATACCGAGTTTGGTTTAGTTCAGTTGAGTTTTTTGTGCCAAATAACATTGTTCACTTCCGCTATATTTTTTAGCGTATATCTCGTTTATAAATCGGTATATGAAAAAAGTGTATATAACAATAGTTACTCTAAATAACAAAATAAACAACTTTTGTTATGTTCATATTTGACGAAAAACCAATAGGAAACGAAATATCGCTATTTTAAATTTCAGGCCTCCCTTATAACCCCCACTCCTGTTCATCTCAGAGAATTTTAATATAGCCTAAAGTCTAAGTTGGGTTAGTACTAATATACATACCAAGTTTCATAAAATTCGGTTCAGCCGTTTATGCGTGAAAAGGTAACAAACAAACAAACAAATAAACAAACAAACAGACACCAAAGAAACAAATTGCAGATATGGTGTCTAGGACATGTGAAACGAAAAGTTATCGTGAAATTTCGCGAAAAAAATCAATGTACAGACAGAGGTTACAATTTTATATATATACTAGCTCAAATACCCGGCTTCGCTCGGGAATTCATTTGAGGCTGAATGGTGATGGTATATTTTTGGCAAGGCTTTATTTTGCACAATATTTTGACATTTACCCGTCCCAGTGTTTAGGGGTAACACCCGTCGTTTCTGGGGATTTGTTAATAATAAAATTAATTTGTATGTAAGACTTCACTGTCCTGCATATTGTCATATTTCCCGTTTCCTGTGCATTATGCATAGATTTGAATTATTAAGGAGAAAATATTGACATACATTTGTATTAATTGTTAGCAAATTTCTATAAATAACAAAATAAACAACTTTTGTTATGTGCATATTTGCCGAAGCCCCAATAGGAAATCACTATTACTAATTTCAGGCCTCTCTTATAACCCCCACTCCTGCCCGTGCCTAGAAATGTTAGTATGGCTTATTATAGTATAAGGAAGGCGTTCGTGCTAATACACATACTGAGTGTTTTATTTAGTTCGGTAGAGTCTTTTGTGTCAAATAAAATTGTTGAGTCCCGCTCTAATCTTTAGCGTATAAGGCCTTTATACTTCCGTATACGGCAAAAGTGTATATAACAAAAGTTACTGTAAATAACAAAATAAACAACTTTTGTTATAGGCATATTTGCTGAATAAGCAATAGGAAACGAAATATCGCTATTTTTAATTTCAGGCCTCCCTTATAACCCCCACTCCTGCCCGTCCCTAGAAATGTTAGTATGGCTTATTATAAGAAAGGCGTTAGTACTAATTCACATACCGAGTTTGGTTTAGTTCGGTTGAGTCTTTTGTGCCAAATAAAATTGTGAACTCCCGCTATAGTGTTTAGCGTATAACTCATTTATACTTCCGTATACGGCAACAGTGCATATAACAAAAGTTACTCTAAATTACAAAATAAACAACTTTTGTTAAGTTCATATTTGCTGAAAAAGCAATAGGAAACGAAATATCGCTATTTTTTATTTCAGGCCTCCCTTATAACCCCCACTCCTGATTGTCTTAGAGAATATTAATATAGCCTAAAGTCTAAGTTGGGCTAGTAGTAATATACATACCAAGTTTCATAAAATTCGGTTCAGCCGTTGATGCGTGAAAAGGTAACAAACAAACAAACAAACAAATAAACAAACAAACAAACAAACAGACACCAAAGAAACAAAATGCAGTTATGGTGTCTATGACATGTGAAACGAAAAGTTATCGTGAAATTTCACGAAAAAAATCAATGTACAGACAGAGGTTACAATTTTATATATATATAGATAGATATATATAAAATTGTAACCTCTGTCTGTACATTGATTTTTTTCGCGAAATTTCACGATAACTTTTCGTTTCACATGTCATAGACACCAAAACTGCATTTTGTTTCTTTCGTGTATGTGTGTTTGTTTGTTTGTTACCTTTTCACGCATAAACGGCTGAACCGAATTTTATGAAACTTGGTATGTATATTACTACTAGCCCAACTTAGACTTTAGGCTATATTATTATTCTCTAAGACAAACAGGAGTGGGGGTTATAAGGGAGGCCTGAAATTAAAAATAGCGATATTTCGTTTCCTATTGGTTTTTCGGCAAATATGCACATAACAAAAGTTATTTATTTTGTTATTTAGAGTAACTTTTGTTATATACACTTTCGTCGTATGCCGAAGTATAAATGAGTTATACGCTAAAAATTATAGCGGGAGTCAACAATTTTATTTGGCACAAAACACTCAACCGAACTAAGTAAAACTCGGTATATCTATTAGCACTAACGCTTTCATTATAACAAGCCATACCAACATTTCTAGGGACGGGCAGGAGTGGGGGTTATAAGGGAAGCCAGAAATTAAAAATAGCGATATTTCGTTTTCTATTGGTTTTTCGGTAAATATGAACATAACAAAAGTTGTTTACTTTGTTATTTAGAGTAACATTTGTTATATACACTTTTTTCGTATACCGAATAATAAACGAGATATACGCTAAAATCTATAGCGGAAGTGAACAATTTTATTTGGGACAATAGACCCAACCGAAATAAATAAAACTCGGTATGTGTATTAGCACTAACGCTTTTATTATAACAAACCATATCAACATTTTTAGGGACGGGTAGGAGTGGGGGTTATAAGGGATGCCAGAAATTAAATATAGAGATATTTCGTTTCCTATTGGTTTTTCGGCAAATATGAACATGACGATAAACAAGAACATTTCAATTGTATGAAGCATTTTAAAAACAAGTAGCTGTTTTATGAGGAGCAAAGTATATTACTCCCCCCCCCTTCCTCTGTCTTTCACTGGAACATTAATTAATCAGAAGTAAGTAATTTCACCCTTTAATGTGTTTAAAACATCAATTAATTCACAAAAAACGAAAGTATTTAAACATACATAATTAGAATTGAAAATAGAATCTGAATATAAGGTAATGTTAGCGGAATTGAGAATTAGCCGTTAGTCATGTTCTGTTGGTTAACCTGGAGCGTCAGGGACGGGTGGGGAGACCTTCCTGTAATCTAGAACCTTTCTCACTCCCTCTTTCTTTCCTCAGTTGTTTTACACACTTTTTTCGTATACCGTATTATAAACGAGATATACGCTAAAACCTATAGCACAAGTGTATTTTGTTATTTAGAGTAAATTTTGTTATATAAACCTTTTTAGTATACCGAATTATAAACGAGATACATATATGCTAAAACCTATAGCGGAAGTGAACAATTTTATTTGGGACAAAAGACCCAGCCGAAATAATAAAACTCGGTATGTGTATTAGCACTAACGCTTTCCTTATAAGCCATACTAACATTTCTAGGGACGGGCAGGAGTGGGGGTTATAAGGGAGGCCTGAAATTAATAATGGTGATATTTAGTTTCACCACAATATTTTGTGCTTAATAACTGAGATCTATGCATAATGCACAGGAGACGGGAAATATGACAATTTGGAGGACAGTGAAGACTTACATAAAAAATTAATTTTATTATTAACAAATGCCAACAACGGGTGTTAATCCTAAATAGTGGGACGGGTAAAGGTGAAAATATTGTGCAAACTAAAGCCTTGCCAAAAAAAATACGATCACCATTCAGCCTCAAATGAATTCCCGAGCGAAGCCGGGTATCTGAGCTAGTATATATATATATATATATATATCTATATATATATATATATATATATATATATATATATATATATAAAACTAGCTCAGATACCCGGCTTCGCCCGGGAATTCATTTGAGGCTGAATGGTGATGGTATTTTTTTTTTTGGCAAGGCTTTGCTTTGCACAATATTTTGACATTTCCCCGTCCCAGTGTTTAGAGTTTATTATACCTGTCGTTGCTATGGATTTGTTAATAATAAAATTAATATTTCATGTAAGACTTCACTGTCCTCCATATTGTCTTATTTCCCGTCTCCTGTGCATTATGCATAGATTTGAATTATTAGAGAGATAATATTGACATACATTTGAATTCATTTTTTCAGATGAAGTACCTGGTAGTTCATATTGAAAAGAAGTGTTGAGCAAATTTCTCTAAATAACAAAATAAACAACTTTTGTTATGTGCATATTTGCCGAAACCCCAATAGGAAATCATTATTATTAATTTCAGGCCTCCCTTATAACCCCCACTCCTGCCCGTCCCTAGAAATGTTAGTATGGCTTATTATAAGGAAATTGTTAGTATTAATTCACATAGCGAGTTTGGTTTAGTTCGGTTGAGTCTTTTGTGCCAAATAAAATTGTAGACTCCCGCTATAGTTTTTAGCGTATAACTCATTTATACTTCCGTATACGGTAAAAGTGTATATAACAAAAGTTACTTTAAATTACAAAATAAACAACTTTTGTTATTTGCATATTTGCTGAAAAAGCAATAGGAAACGAAATATCGCTATTTTTAATTTCAGGCCTCCCTTATAACCCCCACTCCTGTTCATCTCAGAGAATTTTAATATAGCCTAAAGTCTAAGTTGGGTTAGTAGTAATATACATACCAAGTTTCATAAAATTCATTTCAGCCGTTTATGCGTGAAAAGGTAACAAACAAACAAACAGACACGAAAGAAACAAAATGTAGTTATGGTGTCTATGATATGTGAAACGAAAAGTTATCGTGAAATTTCGCGAAAAAAATCAATGTACAGACAGAGGTTACAATTTTATATATATAAAGATTGTAACCTCTGTCAGTAAATTGATTTTTTTCGCGAAATTTCACGATAACTTTTCGTTTCACATATCATAGACACCATAACTGCATTTTGTTTCTTTGGTGTCCGTTTGTTTGTTTGTTTGTTTATTTATTTGTTTGTTTGTTACCTTTTCACGCATAAACGGCTGAACCGAATTTTATGAAACTCGGTATGTATATTACTACTAACCCAACTTAGACTTTAGGCTATGTTAATATATTCTCTGAGACGAACAGGAGTGGGGGTTATAAGGTAGGGCTGAAATTAAAAATAGCAATATTTCGTTTCCTAATGCATTTTCCGCAATTATACACATTACAAAAGTTGTTTATTTTGTTATTTGGAGTAACTTTTGTTATATACACTTTTGTCGTATACCTAAGTATAAATGAGTTATACGCTAAAAACTACTACGGAAGTTAACAATTTTATTTGGCACAAAAAACTCAACCGAACTAAACCAAACTCGGTATGTGTATTAGCACTAACGCTCCCATTATAACAAGCCATACCAACATTTCTAGGGACGGGCAGGAGTGGGGTTTGTAAGGGAGGCCTGAATTTAATAATAGCGGTTTTTCGTTTTCTATTTGTTTTTCGGCAAATGTGTACATAACAAAAGTTGTTTATTTTGTTATTTAGAGTAACTTTTGTCATATTCATTTTTGTCTTTTAACAAAGTATAAACGAGATATACACTATAACCTAAAGCGGAAGTGAACTATTTCATTGGGCGCTAACGATTAAACCGAACTTTAAAAAACCCGGTATGTCAATTAGCATTAATTCTTCCATGATTATGAGCTATATTAAAATTTTTAGGTTAGAACGGGAGTGAGGGTTAAAAGGGAGGCCTGAAATAAAAATTCGCGATATTTCATTGTCGCGATTATACATTTCTCTAGGAACAATGTGTGGAGCAAGTAATTTGGGTATTAACCCTAAGCACTGGGACGGGTAAATGTCAAAATAGTGTGCAAAGTAAAGCCTTGCCAAAAAAATACCATCACCATTCAGCCTCAAATCAATTCCCGGGCGATCCCCCCCGAGAGATGACATTACTAGTCTATCATACCAGAACGTGGGAAATCTGCTTAGTTTACGCATTTCCTGCGTGACGGACGTTTTTTACTGACAGAGACCATGAAGTAGCAGTGTAAGTGGGTATCCTCCCGAATTTACCATGACAATGCCTGATATTAAAGCAATGCCCCAGGCTTCTAGAAGGGTGTATTAGACAATCTGAACCTCTGATTTTTATTTACTATCTTCATAAATAGTATCTCAAATGACTTATTATCGAAAACAATAATCGTATTTCTTCTTAATATTAAAAAGAACCCTTAAGCTTAAGGTAATTGGGAGTGGTGTTGAAGGATAATGTTATAAGTATCCCAGATTTCGGTTACAAAATATAGTCACCTTATTACAGTCAAAATATTTTTGACTTTTCACTATAAAATAAATTAATCTGTATCTGGTTACGCCAAATATTTCTCAACTACAGAATTCACATTCGTAAAAAATTATAAACGTTTTACATAATGTCTTAATGGCTGAAAATGTATTTCGAGAGCTTGCAAATCTAAGAAGAAAATTTTCTAAGTACATTTAATTTTCATATAGTAAAAAGGAGACTTACTATCGATCATCCTTAACATTAATCGATTGTGAGTGAAATATTGTGATTATTTTGGGAAAGGTTATCTTAGTTTGGTGAAAGTAGTTTTGGGTTTTCCTTTCTATCGACTTGTGTTGGTTAGTGTATAGTAGTTAATATTAATTCTTCCGGAGAGATATGTATGAATATTATGCCGAGGAATCGCAAAAATTAAGAGACATAGGCAAGAACTTACAGTTAACTGATACTGATATAGATAGAATTATTGACGAAAGTTTTAAATTCTTGGAAACCGAATATGCTAATAAGAAAGTCTCTCCGAAATGTTCTTTGTTTAAGAAAAATAGGTTATTGATATTCTCTGTTGCAATTGGAGTTTTGGCTTTCTTATGCCTCTTTGCTAGCTATCAAAGGAAATCTGTCCATGGGTATATAGTTAGGAATTTCCAAGTATTAGTTTACCCAGCTATGAAGCTACTTAGGAAAATTATGCTTCCTGTTATTGAAAAGTTTCCAGCTCTAACAGGTGAGTTTCTAAAGCTGAAATACATTTAACATTAAACTGCTGAATTTCATCAATATGAACATTTTTTTAGAACACTCTTATCTGATACAGATTTCATATTATTCCTTTCTAGCAATGTATTTTTACACCATCCTACCTATATTATTTTTAATCTTTAGTTGTAAGTATTATGAATTCAATTTGTTTTATATGTATGCGTAATTTATTTAATTTTTTTTTTTGTATTTATCTCTAATTTATTTCATTTTTACGATTCCAGTTTTCTTTACAACTGGATATAAAGTAGTGATCTTCTTCCATGTAGATTATTACAGATCCCCGTTTTTTTCCCCCTTTTAGAATTTTAATTTTAAGAGTTGAGTTCGATTCCCGCATGGGGAAAGTGAATTTATTTAGTGACAGACATACTTAATAAAGTCTCTAGTCACTGGCTTCTAGGGATTTTACCTGTATTTGCAGGACTGTGCCCCCCCCCCAGCCCATGGTGCTATAAATACTTATGAAACCCTTTGGTATAATGGTTTGTTTTAAAATATTTAATATAATTTAAGAGAGTTCTTAGCTCCGAGTGTTATGCACACATTCAATAGTAAAATGTCAAGAAGTGGTTTTGAGGAATCTTAATTGTTACCATTTTGGTTGATATTGTTTATAGAATTCTTCTAAAAGAGCTATTATCAGAAACAGAGAAATTTGTTTACCCCCCCCCCATGTTCCTGGTTTCCTGTCACACTTTCTGAATTTGAAAATTGGAGTGCTATTCTGAAACTGAAGTTATGCTATAGCATATGGCTGTTAGTTAATAGCTGACTTTCTTAAGAGCAATCTGCTATAAAAATTCATGAACAAATCTAATTGAAGCTAGGACTTTGATTGGACCTAATAAAGGCTTATTAGTGGAATTAAGATCAGTCGTTCTGACAAACACTGTGTTCAACTTCAAACAACTTTTATTTCCAATATGCCTTATGTCTGCTATGCAGCAGACGGGTAATCTTCACTAAGTTTTTGTTCAAATTGATAAAACCATTACTGCTCTCATGGGCAATCATATGTTCATGTTCATGAGTCATGCTCCAAAATCAGTTAATCGTCTGATCTTTATCTCTATGCAGAAAACGTATGAACAAAAATGTAGTGAACCTCTATTAGCTTCGCAATAATTAATGACTCTAAAAACATATTTTTCTTTCAATCCACAGCAAGGCAGGATATTGAATTGAATGATATGTTTTCTCTGGGTTTACTTAGTATAGATAGAATGTAAAAAAAAAAAACATACATTATAAATATAAAATGTATGTTTTAGGGATATTAATATGTGCAAATGGGGGGAGACACACAAAAAAGCTACATTATTGTGATTGGGACTGTTTTTGGTGGGAGGAAAACATTTATTGTTTATGCTATTTATTTTAACATCCACTTTACACTACTGAGGTTAATTGGGATGACTTATCTACAGGTTACTGTAAGATATTGAGGATCACAATGTAAACAGTATGTCAACAAGATTTATTCTAACCCAATAACATTAGGTCATATAACACAACATATGTAATTAAATATCACATCCAACAGTTACCACCCTTTTCTAGCCCCAGTGGAGCTAAGGATTTTTTTTAATTTTGCTTAGAATAATGGTAAATATTTAGTATTACATGGAGTATAATAATGATAAATAGGTGCAGTCTATGATTTGTTTTATCTGCACCATGATGTTTTGAAAACAAGTTACTTAATTTTTTTATGATACAACAGCCTATCCCCATAGTTCCAGAACTATAAAGACAGACCTCATACACACGCGTGTGCACGAGCACACATAATAGAAAATGTAAAAAGATAGATAACAACATTAATTTGTGTTTTTCTCCTTACAAAAACATAAAATGCAGTTACTAGTTTTAGTATTCAGCCTACATAATGCAAAATAATAATAAAATTGTTATAATAATATTTTTATTTATGTTTAAGCAAAAGATTTCACGCTTTGCTTTATATTTGCAGAACTGTACGATGAAGCCTGCTTGGTAGGTAATCCATACTTCCAAGTATCGGACATAGATTGTTGGCCTTGTGAAAATGTTAAAACTGTTTTGAATTTAACAATTGCTAATTTGAGTAATGAAGAATATCACTCGGGGATTCCTTTTATTTATAGAGTGAGTTATTTTTCCCATAATATTCTTTATTTTCTAAGCGATGATAATAAAGTTGACTTTCTTGAATAAATATCTCACATTTATAGAACCGTCTATATACATAAGTAATAGAAGATTTATTTCAATTATAAAGTTTTATTTCCTATTTTCTAACACATGCCCCTCCACCCACACTATTTCATTGAAAATCAGGAAAGCTTATCCCTCTTATTCAACCACAAATGTTTGCTCTTAGACTGTTGTAGAGCAGCCTTACTCAGACCTGCAATTAATTAGCACCACTTCCTCTGAATGTGGAGCTTTGAATTCTTGTGGAATTTTGTTTGTTGAAAGATTCTTGGTTTTACAAATATTGTAAAATTGTTAATATCCTTTCAGTTGTGCTTAACAACTACATATATCAGTTTTTTATTACGTGATTTGCATTTTTTCCCCTCTTAAAATGACTCTTATAATAAACCTGTAATGTGTTTGATTATTTCATTTCCTTTCTTACAGGATGGAAATTTGAAAGAAGTTAATTTTGAAAAATTAATTGAAATGTATTCCAATAAGAAGAGCATGTTTGATAGAGATGCTGGAAAACTCCAGAATTCATCTGGCGGCATTATTACACCAGAAGAACTATTTCAGACTAAGCCAAATAACGCAATCCCTTCCTCTTTAAGAGATTCTCATATTGCATGGTAATTATTAAAAAGTTTTATTAAGACTGCTCTTTATGTGGCATTTTTTCTTGGTGTTATTCAGGAAAACATCTTTGAATTTTAATGTTGATAAAAATACACCTCAATGTTCTTATCTGAAGATAACTCATAATCTTTGTATACAATTTTTTATTTGTTAATTTGACATGATGAATCTTTTATCTATGTTAAAAAAATTATTTAGACAATATTGGACGAAATTGAATTTTGAATTGGGTGCAGATTGTCAAATTCAGTATCTGCCCAAGAATATTTTAGTACTTAAAGTTTTGGATGCTTTCCTACCTAATTACTTCTCTTTTAAGCGCAGCTTTGATTTGATGTCAAAATCTAACAGGATCATCGCTAATGCAGCCAGTCAGTTGTGTTTTAATCAAAAATTCGTAAAGGCTCACCTGTAATAACAGTAGATTTATAACACTGGTCCCTTTTCCTCTTAAAGCCCAGTTTATGTTGTTTCTATCAGATAAGTGTGTTCTTTTCATGTCAATTATTGTTAGTGTATAATTCTCACATACTACAGTGGAAAGTTCTAATTAAAAAAGGACTAATAACAACAACACTAATGTTTTATTTTGTTTCTTTTTCTGGAAGGAACCCTTTTAGGAGGTTCCTTAGTATATCAGAAGAAGAAGATGGAAAAAAAAGGAAATGGCATTTTGTGTAGAATGCACCATTCCTCTTTGCCTCACAACTTCCTCTGATATATTGTTTTGTATAACAAAACAAATAAAGCAACAAAAATAAAAATATTAAATCAAAATAACTATAAATTAAAGAAAATAAAAACATTTAAAACTAAGTAGAAAAATGAAATTTAAAAATAAAGTTTATTTCCAAGATCAAATAAGTGATGTAAAGCATGTGTTGAGGAAATAAAATAATAGAAAGGAGGGGGAAAATCATGTGCACAGGGATGGCCTAGATCTGGGGCCTGCTCTCGAGGTGTATTCATTTCTAATGACATGAGTGGCATAATTCGGCACAGTATTGTGCTAGTGCTGAACAGCCATTGGCAGTTTTGAATTTAAAAGAGATAACCTTTTTTGGCCATTTTTGTATAAGGAGGGTCATAAATGCATTCATTCATAAAGTAGGAAAAAAGATCCCACACAACTTAAAAGTGGACAAAGCTTTGAAAATATTATCCTAAGGTCTACAAATAATGAAATATTTTCTTATGAATGAGGCGAAGCAATGGTTCTAAAACCATGCCAGCAGTTATGTCCATATTTAATATTATAACTGAGTTTAAGAACCTCCTAAAGGGACTAGTGATATTTTGTTCTTGTTTTGGTGATATTGATGTTAAATCAGTTATTGGGCATTGATTAATTTGTGATATGCTCTTTTATTGTATAAAAAAAAAAAAAAAAAAAAAAAAAAAAAAAAAAAAAAAACTTTTCTCAACCACAGAAAAGTGTATAATGGGTAATAATATCATTCTTACAGGTTGAAGGGAACCGTTATTAAGGAATACATAAATTAAAACTTTTGTAACGATATCAAATGAACAATGTTTTTGTACACAAATTCCAAGACATAAAATATTAAGAATTTTATTAATTTTCAGAGTTTCTTTGTTTACCAATTGGTTGCCTTTTATTATGCACGGATAATTTCAACTTTACATGGGTAAATAAATGCCACTTTATTTAGTGGCAGAATCCTGTACACATACTGAATAGATCTTTAAAACCGACATTCTAGATAAAACACTTTTCAAATAATGACTTTTATCTATAAATCATCAGTAAAAGCTATGGAGGCTCTGAGTTCAGATTTGTATATGCACTTCCCAAAACAGAATAGATAAATGTAAAAGTGGATTAAAGGAATTTCAAGGATGAAAGAAATGGAAAAACTTCACTACAAAATATTTATTAGGGTAGTTGCCTTTTTGTCTCCTTAACAAGACATCAGTCCAGAGAGAAGCTGTAGAATGTCTGGTTGCCTGAATGCCGGTTTATATGTGTACACACACACACACATGTATATGTATATTTGTATAGTATATAATTTGAAGACAGGTTCACTATTCAGCTTAAATTCATTTCTTCTGAAGTAACTTTATTTGCACCAATTTTGTATATATTTATTGCCAAGTGTATGCAAAGCCTCGAGATTTATTAGTTGCTTCAGATAGTTGCAGATTTTTTAAATCATTTTATCACTAATTAATGATTAATTCTTTGTGTGATGGATAATTGTACATATTCTCTTTTACCAATAATTTACATATTTTCATTGTATATAATAAGTTTTTGTTAACTTTGAAGGAAGATTAACAGATTGGAGCCTGTGAGAGAGATTAGGAAAACGTTTGGTGTCCCTGGACAAGTTCCATCATATGTGTCAGGCACAACAATTGAGAAGTGGCTCCTTATTGATGAACCAAACTCTGTTTCATATGAACTGGTAATAATGGATATTTTTAATTTCAATGTACTGTTTATTTACAATTACACATGTTATTTATAGGAAATTTTCACTCCTCTCATCCCATTTTGCTGGTTAACAGAATTACAAATTTCATAACAAGTTTTTAATCCAAGTACCAAGGAGGTAGAACAATCTGTTCAAAAGGAATTAAGCACTCATAATATTGTTGCGAAAATTAAATACATGAATAATCCTTCAGAGAGAGAGTCGCATATTTGGGAGTGCGAGATAGATTAAAGAAGCCGACAGGGGGTCGATCCCCTACTAGACCCATCGAGTCCAGACGTCGAAGGGCCAGCCAATTCCCCTTTGATGTATGGTGACATCCTATATAAAGAACTGGCCAGCCACGAGCGAGTCAGTTTTATTCTCACCTGTCTTGATGTTCACGTCAGTGCGACTTAGTGCCGTGCAGTAAAGTGTTTTTATGTGAAGAACAGTGTTGTGCCGTGACTGTAAGTAACAGTTTAGTGCCGCGAAGTAAAGGACAGTGCAGTGCTGTCTTTGTTGTGAATTATTGGACTGTGTAATCTGAAGAACAGCGACGCTATCAGTGTATACTGTGAGTAGTAATTAAGAATAATTACCAAGTGTATTGTGCATTGTGAAATAAATTTTGCAGTGATAAAAACTGTGAAACTTGCGAGTATTTAATTTTGCAATCCAAAAGAACTCTTATTAAAAACGTTTATTACTGGTTTTGGTAATAAAAAACGTAACAATATTAAATAAAAATAGTCATATTAATCATTCAAAGATTCACCATGAAAGAACATATTTCTCTTGAGGTTTCAATTTTTATTTCATAGTTACCATACATGTTATATAGTCATTTCATGAAATCTAAAGATCGTGTTTGTTAAAGGCGCAAAATCAGACCAGGAGTGTTAATTTTCTGTTATATGTTATCAAAAATTGTTACATAACCAAAATAGAGTCCTAGAGTTGTTTGTATATTTGCAATTTCAACCTTTGTTACTGTCACAGTCATACCCATAAATATCTATAGTATTCTTATTATGACAGAAATAGAGAACAGAAAGTGAAATGACATCAGTATGTTATTTTAAGGTGTGGGAAATCTTCTTGGTTTTATATAACACCTGTAAAACTGACTTACTTCCTTGTATGAAGTAATGTAATCAAAAAAACTTTTGATTTTATGATTTTAATGGGATTATCCATTTTGAACCAAAGGCATACAGATATCAATTGAAAACTGTTTCATTGCATCAGATTTGCAGATGACATTGCACTGGTGGCAATGCCCGAAGTTGAGATGAATGGGAATGCTGGAAGTCCTGAAGGACTTCCTAGATCAGTTTAAACTCTAGATAAATGTGCATAAAACCAAAGTTTTGGTTGTAGAGAAATAAGAAAGCAAAAGAAATGAAAATTTTAGAATTGGAAGCATTATACTTGAAAATATGATGGAATTTTGTTACCTAGGGTTCATCATCACTAAACACAATGATAGTAGAACTGAAATCAAAAGATGAATAGCACTTCCTAAAGCCTTCCAAAGCAAAAGGAATATTTTAACTAATAAGTATGTAGACCAGAAAAATGTTTGTTAAATCTTTTGTGTAGAGTGTACCGCTTTATGGGTGCAAAAGTTGGATTCCCGACGAAAGGGAATTACTAAATTGGAAGTAATGGAAATGTGGCCGAATTGAATGTGTTGAGGCCGATATGTCAGAACAAGTTAGACTAAAAAAAATCCAATTTGGAAGTTTTAAGAGGTAAGTGAGAAGAATAGTTTCATAGTTTTTTATTATAAAAAAAAGGAGAGTGAAGCTAATTGAACTTTTCATAAGGCACAACGATTTGACTACAGATGTATAGACGTAGGGGAAAAAAATCCTATTTTGAGGGCATCAAGCATCATCTTATGTATTTTGATGAGTATAGTTATATGAAAACAGTAGCTTCTGAAAGAATGCAACTGCAAGGCATAGCCTTTAGATCATCATAATGCTGATTCATTTTAACCCTTCCTTAGAACGATACCACTACAGTCTATTATTTTCTTATGTATTATTTTACTTTTTAATTTACTATATTTTTCTCTTTAAATGTTTTCTTATCAATTAAGTTAGATTTATGGATACTATCACCTCCAAACCTTTGTATTTTTCCATAACTTTTTTTAGCCTTGGACTGAGGGTTCTACAATATTTGTTATACAAGGTAGCGGATCACGCCTTATATCACTTGAGCCGTCAGCTGAATGTTTATCATCTTGTCAGAGGGTATCTATTCTTCTTCGCCCAAAGCACATATGTATGTAATTTATTTTAAAATATTACTATTATTTTGTTTCTTTGAGCTGAATTAATTTTTATCATTTTACAGTGTGGTATAATTGGTGGTATTGGAGAGGAAAAAGTGTTCCTGTGGAGAACTCTGACAAGCTCAGTATTACATACATCGGTTCATTTTACTAAATAGAAAGGAATCTTCCTGATTGCTTCAGACAGCAATAACTAATTTATTTTAAAAATGAGTTGGTAAATTCAATATGAAACAGGTTAGTCTAAGATATATTAAATACAAGTGTCTTCCTGGTTGTCTTCTTTACCAAAAAGAATATTCTTTTCTTACTTAAATGTTGGTCTACCTTTGCTCTTATGTTGTAATATCAGGCCAGAGGAAAAATTAAGAAATCCATTTATATTAATATTTTTGAATGTTTCATTTTTTATTCGTAATTTATGTTCTATTGAATTTCTATGAAACTTTGCTTTTCTCCTTTGCAGCTCTTTTTTTGTTATAAATAGTTTTGTACAAATAATTTTAGGCACTTTTGAATGTGGAATTGGATCTCTTGCCATTTTTTATTCATAAAGTTCTCATTAGTGTCCCAAATTCATATGTTTATATTATAAGACCCAAATGAAGGGTTATAAATGTTTATACTATTTTGCATATAAATGTTTTATATTTTTGCTGTGAAATTTTTCTACTCCGCGCACTGTCTGTGTCTTGACTTTTTCTTTAAAATCTAATAAATTTACCAAAACTCAATTTCAATTCGTCAAATATAAAATATGAGGTTACTTATTTTTAATTTTACGGCGGATAGAAAACCTTCAGGAATTAAAACCAAATTGTTTCTTTTGTTCCCGTTTTGTGGAACAAAAGGAGGAGCTTCAATCTGTTTTAGAGATTAAGTGGAATGAAACTATGTGTGATATTTTCTTTGAACATCTAGTATACTTTATAATATATGAATTTAAAATGGAACTATGCATATTTTAAAAAAATTAAAGAGATCAAAATATATTCATTTTCCACTATTCAATCGTGGCTCGTATAAGCCATCGGAGTCCTGATGCTTCCTAAATTATTCCTGCCAATATTTTATAGTTTTCTCCATATTGGAAAATAAATAAGAGCTTATGATGTATCCTTACTACTTACTGTTTTATCATATCTTTTTGCTATTGTAAGAACTTTTAATGCATTTATAATTTAAGACCTATGATTTGTATCCTTTAATATTTAGTGAATAAATGAGAATAGCATGAATGTTTTGTCTGGTGTACTATGTTACTGAATTACTCAGTAAATGTTTAAAATAAAATATGTCTGTATAAATATAAGTGTTTTATGTAAAATATACTCAATATTCATTGTGTATATAAAAACTGATATACGATATTTAGTGTTTTATAATCAAAACTTATTTAAGTATTCAGTAATATTAGTCTTTCCAAAGTTTATTCATTTTCTATTTTTAAAGGTAGTTAATTATCTATTAATATAACTAGCAGTGCTAGGTACTTAATTAGTACCAGTATTAGTATTATAATACTGTTAATACTCAAGATCTGTCTATTTTTAGTATTATTAAGGATACTTAACACTCACTCCTCTTATTATTTTAATGTGCTGGACATTTTCACCCCCTCATTTAATTTATATTATTCTCTTATCACAATTGAGATTTTTAACTGCATTTATTTTCAAGAGTTAAATTTTAAACTTAATTAACTATACCTTCATTTTTTTTTTTCAATGTGCAACAATTTTGTTCATGGCTTTTACGGATTTATTTTTGGTAGTAATCTATCACTACTTCACTAGTGGAGTAGATCCCATTTTTCTGGCACAGAATGAAGTAGACCTTTTTTTTTTTTTTTTTAGAGTTTTTTCTTTTAGTAAATCTTTGATTCATATCAAACTTTTTTCACTAAAAGAATTGCAAAGAACAGTTACACATCACATTTATCGATCTTAGAGAATTTAATATGTATTACTTAAAAAGTCTATTTGCCAGAATTCCTTCTTTGATATTAATTATAGTTTTCGTATTATTCTTTAAAATATACTACAAACCATTTGACTGATAATAAACATTAAACTCAATTAATTTGCATTTAAAACTGATAGAGGTAGTTTATAATTACAAACATAAATTTTGTCTCCATTGAAAATAAATCATATTACATATATTAAATAATTTGAAATTTATAAATATATGTAGGTAGATTTTTACAATTATATAGTGGAATCCTGGTGCATTAGTTGTGTGATATTTTTGTAAGACTGCTCTAGTGTAATATTGATTGTATTTGAATTAATATTTTATATATAATATATTAGTAAGTTGTTAATTTCAACTATTGTTATTTTATTTATTCTTAATTTCTTAGATTTATATTGAAAGTTTTATATTGTAATCTATCATTATTTATATAGTCTGTGCTGTGTATTAGAATATGTAAATTATAAAATACGTAATTTATTAATAGATGAGAATTTTATTAAATATTCTTTTTTGATATATACTATTTTACAGAATTATTTTTCACATTTTACTTGTTTTTAAAAATTTAATAAAAACAACTAAAGGAGAAATAAAATGCTTTAAGCTCTCTTTTTCACTTATTTTTCTATCACATTTTTAATAACTAATTTCTAGTATGTTCTTACTAGTTTAGTTTCATTATTGTTCTTATTTCATAGCTATTCATAGTTAATATTTATTGGGCTATTAATAATTTAAAGTAACTTAAATGTTATAACTTTGAGAGCTGATTCTGTTTTTACATCTTGTGTTTTACCGTGTCTTAAAAATAATCAGCCATTTGTTTGAAAAATAAAATTTTTGGAAATATATATATTTTTTTTTCAACTGATGTCTTATCATGATTTTTTTCCTGCAGATGAAGTCTCGAAACATGAAGAAAATATACTCTAATCCAGTCATATTTACTGTACTAATAAGGCAAGTTATTATGTTGTTTGGTTTTTTCATAGAAAACTGAGGCTTATTAAGTAATAAATGAATGAAGTAAACTAAAGTGAAATTTATTTTCATCTATTTTTCTTTTCTTCTTTTTAGTGGAATATTTGTTAATAGTTATTTAATATATATATATATATATATATATATTATTTAATATTATAGTAAAACAGTTCAGACTAAAGAAATAGGTTTATGTCAGTAATTCATTAGTATTAAAAAAACGTCCGTCACTCAGGGGCTGCTTAAACAAAGCAGATTTCCCGCGTGAAGTTTAACAATAGATTAATCTACATACCGGTAACACAACACCACCGTGAATATTAAGTGAATAAATACAAACGATAATAAGAAACCTCCCGACAGAAAGCATCTGAAATGTAAACAAACAGTTCTGCCAACTTCTTACTGGAAAAAAAAACAATTACTGTAATATATCTGAATATAACGTATTAATTTGATTGAAAACTATTTACTATATCTAGTACTGTAATTTATAATGAATCAGAATAATTTTTATCTCAATCAATCAAATTTAAGTACTCCAAAAACTTAAGAAGGGGGGGGGTCACCAGAACATATTTGCACGTATCTCATATAATAAATGTATCTTGAAAATAATATTTGGTATTTAAGCTTCGAATGATGTGGCTTATTACATAACCGAGTATTGTTTATGTAACATGAGTAGAAGTGGGGGTTTGCTGAATGCTGAAAAATGCAAATATCTCGGTTAATATTCAAGATGGTGAATAAATGTATATCATATTTAAATAAATGTATATATAATAGTATTTATAGTACATTTAATTTACTATAAGATTGATTCTATAAATTTTTTCGGCCCGACATACAGTAATGGAGATATTTTGAATTTTCAAAATTCTCCCTCTCTAAACCCTCCTCCCTCTGGTTCGATTTCAGCCGTTAACGAACTTGATCTTTCTTTTTACATAAAACGACTAAATATCGAGCTTGGTAACGATTAGACAATAATTGCGACCGCTAGAGCGGTAACAGACCGTATGTGTGTGTATATATATATACAGTTTTGAATGGACCTCATTTTCGTCATCTGCTATGTAGGATCGATGGACTTTTGAAGACAAATTTTGAGAATCCTCTAAAATGAGTACGACCTCAATAGCTGATTTCCCTTAAGGGAAGTCTGCTAAAATTCATATGAAATAGGTGTAAGAAAATTGTTCAGTATATTAGTACATATGCAACCTACATACATTGTTCTTCTTCATACTTCACCAACAAAAAAAACTCCTTTTTTCCACAAAGGCATTAATTAAAAATTGCCATACATGTTTCGATACCTGTATATCATCTCTTTCAGGGCCATTCCTTTTAGTTATGAAGTGTAACCTCTTATACTCTTGGAAACAAATGTTCTGCACTGGGTAGGTCATAGAAACTCAAATGAGATATACCATAGTAATATGAATAGAGTAGCTTCCAAAAAGTTTAAAAACTGTATTTCTTCGTGTAAATTGAAATAATGAAGGAAGCTGAGATGGGAGGGGAGGTATTTGGTATGTTATTGTATCTAAAGATCTTAATAAAAAATAGAATTTTAGCTTTTTACCTACATTTTTTAGTGTGGGCCAACAAATCACTATGCTATAGAATAGTGGTCTACAGGAAAAGATTCAAACCATTGAGTTATCTTATCCCCTTCCTTCTCTTAAATATACTTTTGAAATGATAAACCTTGGCAATTTCAAAGTGGCAATAGGTCATAAAGTTATTAGACATGATTATAAATATGTAAGGTATCTATCTATTAAATAGTAGTTTAAACCCATGTATATTCTGTTTATTGACTGCGTTTCAATAGCTGACTTGAAAAACAGGGATAAGGTTGATTACAGAAATACTTAGATTAAATAACTACAATGGAAACAAATAAATAACTTTTATTTAAAATACCTCATGTTATTTCAATAATCTTGAATTTATTCAATTCATCTAGAATTTTAACATATGTAGAACGAATGACAGCCCTTAAACTTGCTGCTGGTCCAAAATCATCCAAGCGTTCTTTAGCTCTTTCTAATATATCTCTTGCTTCTCTCAGTATCTTTTCTTTAAACACCGGTTTATCACTTCTTCTTGCAAATTCCTCAAGTGCTATGCTTTGTTCCAGCAAACAAACTCCCAAATACAATCCTGTTCTTGTTCCAATGGGATCCAAGGTGTCAATGATTTTAACAAGCCTCCTGCATATTTCTGAAATGGGTAAAATAATATATTAAATTTTATTAGCCTTTCAAGGAGAAATATCTGTTCCACGTTCACACAAGGAAAGTAGTGAAAACATGAGCTGTATCTCTAAGGTAAGGATATGCCTCTTGCCTCCCAATACAATCCTTTCATAGGCATACTTCAAAGCTGGGTAGACCTAGGGCCTCAACATATACCTTGAAGGTAATTAATCATTCTTTAACATTTAGCTTGTGATTGATGCAGAGACTCAATGGGAATAAGCAGAGCCTAGGACTTCTATTAAATAAAATTAAAAAAATGTTTGGTTCCACTTCATTTAAAATTATTTCGTTTGAAAGTCATATGTTTCAGTGCATCGGATTGAAAAATTTAATTACACATAATTTATAGAGCTTTTTATGAATACATTTTTTTTATTTCTAATACATACAGAAGAAATTTCCTATTTTTTTTTCAAAAGGGGAGGTACATTATTAGATGTTACAACTATCCCAAATTTCAACATTCTAAGTCGACCCGATTTTAGTTATGTGAGGTACAGATGTCACATCAAAGGGACAAAGTAGATAATTCTGTTGTAATCTAGAAACAGGAAATTTTCTTGATTAGTACAAGAAAGTAAAGATGTGAAGGCCTCATACTAGGAAATTTTATTTTGTGATTTGTTGAATAGAGATCCAAAGACTTTTTTTGTAAATTGTATAAAAATACACTCACTGTAGCATTTTGTTTTTGTTATTTATTAATTTCCTCTTTACAATACTATGGCTAATCAGGACAAGTTCCTACCCATTCTCTCCAGGGGTATTAGGTTTATATTTCGTCAGTTCACTAAAGTGGGAATCTAACTAACTACCATAGTGTATTTGTTTGAAAAACATTAATTTGAACCTATCTCAAGAACTATTAGATTTCATCAATAAATTAAAAGGGTTAATTTCTCCTGAGATGCTGAACCGTAGAGAAACCAATTATTCATGATCAATAAAATTGCCTTGTCCTCTACTAGTATTTATTATGAGCGTGGAGTTGTCACCCAGCTGCTATGCTGCAGACTGTATGACTGATGCAAGCTGACTGTCGCCAGGCACTGATGACTAGTATTTGAAAGTGTACTTTGTATAGTAAACACTTCTAGAGGACAAAGCCTTTTGATTGATCCTGATTAAAAAGGGTCATATTACATCCCCCCCCCTATTATCCTGCAAGGAATATTTTGAATTACTTATAACTCGTGTACACAAATGATGCTAAAAAATGAGTGTTACCTATTTTTCGTTCTAAAATTGCATCTGAGATCTGACTGTGCTGGTATCCAGGTTCTCTGCCCCAAAGTTGAATCAATGAATGAGACACAGTAAAGCAGTGATAGTGATTCTCATGAAGTAGTTTTTCTAAATTATTTAGAAGTTTTTCAAGCTTACATATGGATGGATCCTGTTGGTACAAAATGTTTGTCAATCTACTTATAATATTTAAACTTCTATTAATATTACTTATATATCTGTTACTCATTTACATCCATAGCTGCATCAACTTCAGCACCTAGCCGTGAAACTAGATCCGAGACATGGGCAGCAGACAACACCAATGGGCATTTATGGCAACACCAATCTGCATTTTCATCTCCAGTTTTTGGTGTCACAAATCCATTGCAACGCTCTGTCTAAATTTCATTCATTAATTATATAAATATTTATTATTTTTTTTACTATTTAGTATACAAAGCTAAAGAAACACCTCAACATACAACATCTGTTGGTGAAGAACTGACACACTTCAGTGTACTAAAGTGAGTTCCAAGTTCTGTGGGATCAGAACATCTTTTACATTTACAAAAGAAATATTTTGTTCTAATAAGATGGTCTCTCCTTGCTGCAGTTCCCCAAAGTGTATGCGTATACATAGTACATATATGCTCGCCTCTGAAAAATAACAGTACATAATTTTATTTAAGTAAAAACTTTTCTTAAGTTGGAGAGTGGTAATGTAATTTAAATCATATAATATTGAATCATATTGCATAACAATTTAATTTTTTAAAACTGACTCGAGCCCATGTTTCTGAATATTAATATTTTCAAACTATCTTGGTTATTAGAAATTGTTTAATATAAAGATCTGGTGCTCAGCTAATAGTAAAAAGAAGTTTGATATATTAATTTTCTACTTTCGGTGTAGATCTTTTGAAGAAATATATATGCAAAACACACCACAAAGAAAGGGACTCACATCAACACTTTGACTGTACATGGTGAGTTTAATATAACCAAAAACAACATATTCAATAAATGGAAAGAAAACTGGTACAACTCATTTAACAAGTTCAGGGAAATTAAATACACAGTCAAAGCATGGCCAAGTGAACAGATGACACAACGAGATGATGTTATATTAACATTACTGAGAATTGGACACACTCGTATTTGATAGAGAGAAAAAACAACTCCAATTTCCCAGACTTGCAATGATCTCCTAACAGACAAACACATTCAGAATGCCAATAACATACAAATTCAACATGAGTTATACAAACTACTGATGAAGGTTAGTCCATAAATTCACATAATACTCTGAACATCTCAAGACTATAATACACTTTTCTTAAAAATATATTATTTTATTTGTTTTTTTCTTAAATATTCTAGTGTTTTAAAAAATAGTTTTGAACACTTGTATAGTGGATTAATTCATTAGTAAATAAGTAGAAATTTTATCTATTATTTGAATAGAACATATAAATTATATTTCAGAGTAAAATAATTGTTATTTATTTTATGATATAATTAGTGGAATGAAATCTTTCCCATGGTTTAACAAGCCAATCTAGGCTAATCGCCCTACATTATGTGTATTCATATGTGGACTAAACTAACTAACACATCATCCCATGCAGTCAGGTAGATGTCAATGTAGTTAAGCCAAAAAAAGGGTTAAAACTGAATAATGAAGCCTTTCTTACGTAAGCAGCAAATAAATATTGTTGTGAAAACCACGTACATTAAAAATTAAACAGAGTTAGTCACATATTTAAGAAGTACGAAGTAGATCAAAGAAGCAGACAGATGTTCAAGCTCATCCTAGGCAATACCAGTTCTGTTCTGGACGTTTCTCGGCCTTCCCTTTTGATGTTTTTCCGCCAAGCTATATAAGGGACCTGGCCCGCCCCGAGTTAGTTTAAGGGAAACTGTCATCACCCCGACAGGCCTGGGAATTCGACCTTGGTAGAATCATTCACTAGCACTTTAGTGAAAAAAAAGAGTTAGTTTAGTTTGTTCTCAGCTCTCTTCAAGTGATCAACAGGGTGTTCAGTGCACCTTTAGTGAACAGTGCATCTTAGTTGCAGTGCGGTAAAGTGTTTTATGTGAAGAACAGTTTTGTGTCGTGTTTATGAAAAGAACAGTATAGTGCCGTGTTTAAGTAAAGGGCAATGCAGTGCCGTGTTTTTTTTTTATGAACTTCACTGATCGTGAGTGAGTTATTGGACTGTTTAATAATGAGAACAGTGAAGCTATTAGTGCATTCTGTGAGTAGTAGCTAAGAATAATTAACCAAGTGTGTCGTGAATTGTTAACTAAATTGTGCAGTGATAACAACTCTGAAGCTTGTGTGTGTTTAATTTTGCAATCCTAAAGAGCTCTAATAAACAATGTTTATTACTGATTTTGTAATAAATGTAACAATATAGTATAGTGAAAAGGGAATGGCTTTTGTCTTTCATTGCCAATATAATACTATTAAAAAGTGAATATTTTTTAAAATAGTTAATGAAAAGAATTTAATAACTCATAGTCATGATATATATTGTATATGAAAATAATACTTTTAAGAAATAAACAAGAGATTTGTTCTGAATCCTTTGGTTCTTCATTGTAATTTTTTAAATAAAGTTCTTGATTACGTATGATCTACCTTGTTAATTATTTATGTTAATATTATTTTGATTTTATTTTTCAACTTTAAAAAATGAATTTACTCATGTAGCTGGAGAGCGACATAGTTGATGGACAACTTATCACTTAAATTATTTTTTATGCAAGACGATAATGAAAATATTAACTTATTTATTCGCAAATATTCTCTTAAGCAAAATCACGCATTGAAGTTATTAACATTTTTTGAAAAATGTCTCTAAATATCCATCTAGGAGATGTCAAAAAAAAGGCCTTTTCAAATTTACAGACAGCACAAACATATGGATTAAATATACATTTTTGTGATTCGGTGCTACAATGTCCTTTTAATAATATGGTTACAATGACCTTTTAATAATGGTATGTTTAATACTAAATGTTTACTAATGCATAACTGATTTTTACCGTTTTATATCAACTGATGCCACAACTGAAATCTTAAAATCATCAAAATTGAATTTATACTTGACATTGGGTAAGCAGTCATGTTCCATGAGGCAAGCATTAGAATAAAGTGCCATAACCTCCCCTTCTCCTGAAATAAAAAACAAACTAATATCAAATATATGCACCTCATAAGAATGTCAGAGGTCAACAAACTTTGTTGAATTCACATTTATGTTACTTTGAATATCAATATGCATTCAAAAATAATCATAATGAACTATCGTAACTTAGGTGGGTGACGATGATGGGTTGCTCGTTTTTCATTGAATTTGCGTAAGACCTTCAATGTATTCTAACAAAATCTTCATTTGTTTTGTATTTAATTGATTTTAGTTAACATAAAGAAATCATTTTGTGTACCTGTAGAAACTTCAAGGCCATTTACTTCAATGATTCCACAGATTATATGAAGGATTTCAGACGATTTATTTTGTAGTACACCAGCTTCTACATACGTTAAGTAGTTTTCTGTTAGGTATTTTACTATTTTTTCGTCTACTTCCCTGTTGAAAAAATAAGAATTATATAAATTTCATATTTATATTCATGTGAATAATTGAGGGATGCATTCTATTTTAAATTATTATTTAGACTATGGTTGGAGAAATTTAATTTAATTTGTATAATAATATTAACTGAACACTAATTATGTTTTAAATTTGTAATTGAAAGTGTTAAGAACTACTTTAGAATAAACCCATAAGTAGTAGTATGAGAATCATCCCATTATTTAGACCCGCTTATTCATAAATTAATTCATATTAATAAGTTAAAGTAACTTAATTAATTTTGAAATTGTTATTTTGTATTACAATAAAAGCATAATTTATGCCTAATATCCTCTTCATGCTGCTAATGCTAATTTCTATGAGTTATCTATGGCTTATCACATTTTTTCCACGAAGAAGGGACTAAAGACTTCATTTTTGAGTCTATCACTTAATAAATTAGGCTGTGGCTTTCATAAATCGAGCTGATTTCCAGGTAAGAAGTGAATATTGCTCAGCATTTTACAGAGATTGGCAAGATGAGTGCTGAACTCTGCATTGGAATGCCCCTTAAACTACTAAAGGATTCTATAATTACAGAATGGTAGACATAGAGGGAATAGTAGAGGGTCCCAGATGTCCTTAAAAGCATTAATGTCAAGGCAAAGGTGGTGTTACTACGAGAAGTCTTGAAGTATGAAGATCATATGTAGAAACAAGTGAGCAGCCTGATCTTATGCTTAGACGCAGGAGGGAATGCCAAATGAGTGGAAGACAGCCTTTCTATGACATCACTCTATCAAGTTTCTAGAGGGTACCATCACAAATAAAAATGGCATATCAGACGTCAGTTAATGACTTGCTCTAGTCCCAGTATTTTCTGCTAAACAATAAATTATATTCAAGGAGTTTTGGAAGAGCCATAATGTTATAGATTATAAAATCATTAGAGGGTCCTGGGCATTGTAAGTCATGGATATTAACTGCTGAGACAAAACAGATCCTGGCTATTTGGTTGCAAACTATATTGATAGCATATTTTTAACCCTGTAATGAAGTTTTAGGATGCTGGGGAAGGGTTTTTGCAAACAAATATAAGTGGCAGCTAAAGGTTACAGGTGTGGTACCATAGAATGGAGAAGGGTAATCTACCTAATTATCATTTAACCCGAAATCTTAGGTGCATCTATTGTCATGAGACCAACAACTTAACAGTTTATCTTGTACCCCAACATGTAATTAAAGCAATATTTACTTATAAACTTCTGTTGTTACACCCCTGTCCTTGAAATGTGATTCCATTGACATCAATTGCTTCCACTTCTTGGGGCTCTTCTTTTGTAGGAGAAGACATCTTAATGGAAGTATTGCATCATAACTGTAATTAAATAAATAAACTTTCACTTTTGATTCATTGTTAAGTGCCAAAACATCCTTGCTTTATTTTTCTATACATACTTGAGCTTTCCTAGGTTTGCTGGCTGATTATTAAGGCTAAGGACAATGCATTCTGGTAAATGATGGTCTTGGTTCGACAAACCAGGACAGTTGGGATCACAAACAGGCCATTCACATGATGGACATCTAGAGAAACAAAAATGAAGCAAATGAAATTTTATTGAACTAAAAAACAAACAATAATTCAATAATGCAGAAAAAAAAACAAATACTTACAGCAATATTTTAAATAAATATTTCCCAATGGAAACCAAATTTAGACTTTTTTTAAAAAACATTCGAAGTATTTAAATATTACTATCTCACTAAAATAATCAAGATGAAATAACGAAAATTATTATTTATTTCTAAAACAAATATTGATTATTTCCTTAAAAAGATATTTGTAATTATAACATATCTGTGTCATAGCAAGGGAAGGGATGAGAATCTACCAAGGCAAGTTGAATTTATTTTTTTGTTTAAAAATTAATAGATCAGTTCGTCATTTGGTATAAAACACTCATTTCTCTTCTTCAACACATTTATTAATTCTCTCTACAGGTTTCACTTCCTACAAAGCATCTTTAGAAGATTAAACACTACAAACTACTTTTCGTTAAAAGTGTAAATAAATATTGAAGCAAATTTAATTTAGTTATACCAGGAAAATTAATACTTGGAGAAAAGGTGGAAGCTCCTCATGAATTGCCCTTCTTGAAACTGTTCTCTTTTGTGTTTCATATTGGTCAGGGAAATTTTTGTTTTTTTATTCTAATTTATGAAGTAGCATATTTCTTAATCACATATTAGCATTTTTTGTAATAAATAATTTTTTCATAAGTTGGTAATGTGTGTATGTAATTATTCGCCCTGGTTTTCATTTCATTCTAACCTGGAACTGGTATCTGGGTCTACTGGTTGATAGCAGCCTAGACATATTGGATCAGATTGTGTTTTTGGTCCTAGCACCAGAGGCAGTTCTGAAATTAATTGTGTCCCAGCCTCAATATCACGTCTTGCTACCAGATGCCGACCTAGCTCAGCACTTTGTTCAACCTGTGAAGCATAATATTTATATTTTATATTATATATGAGTATTTATTGCTCAAATTAATCCTCTTTTTTTATGCAATAATGAATCAATTCGTCTAACAATATATTCCGACTTACAGATGGTTGATTTTAAACTGCATATATTGAAAGAATGGAAAGGGATAGAGTGAGACAAACAGGAAACCTGAAATTTCAATACAGTAACAATAACTAAGTACAATGAATATTTTAAGAAATTTCACCTTGGTACTGTATTGCAAACAACTTCCTTAATCAGGAATGAAGAATGCTGTTAAACATCGATTAATTCACTTCAATTATATTTTTTCCCTTATTAATGTCCACTTTATGCTACCAGGGGGGGGGGGTCTGAGTGGGACTAAGGATTTTATTAGGGAAGTTGTCCTATTGCCCCCACAGGAGTCGAACCTACAGCTCTAGTATTACCATATGTGTTATGACAAACGTTTTAATATCACCTAAGATTCATTTTTGTTTTAAAAATATTTTTTTTTTTATTTTATGATTTATCCTGATATTTCCTTTTTATAAAATAAGGTACAATACCACTTTGAGGCTCAATACAGTTTCATGGCTAGAACAATATAGTATATCTTTGGAAATCACCTATTGATGTTATGCACTTGGCACATTTTTCAAAAACTTTCTTTACAAAAATTAGGCAGCTCTTATATATGTGCGTGTGTATATATATATATATATATATATATATATATATATATATATATATATATATATGTAAGTTTGTATGTCTTCTAATGTTCTAACATTGAAATTTTTGTTTACCAAACTTGATATTTGAACATTTTATGTAAAACTAAAGAAAGCACTTAGAGCATCCGAGTTACTAAACATCTCTTTTCCAGCTTAAATTTGAATTTCTATTTACATAGGCTTTTGATTATGATAGAAAAAGGGAATTGACGGTGATATGAGATGGAGAGTCTGTCACTCCAGCTTGTTGTGGGAAATCTGCATAGTTTACACATCCCCTTCTCAACAGCCTCAGCTTGTTTTTAAATTTTAAAGTAACGATAGTGTTTATTATAATTTCCAATTAACTTGTCTTGTCTTTGGATGTATTTATAATGAGTTTTCTTGCATTAGGCCTATAATCTCAATCCTATCTGAAATGCCTACACAAATTTCAGCTTTACTGAAAGCCCAGTGAAGTCCTTTGTCAATCTGATAAGCAAGCAAGGTAATGGCAGAGGCAACGAAGCATAGAGCAGTTTTAACCTGCCATAACATAAGCCAGAGATAACTAAGGCAAATTGGAATTAGGTCAGAGGGGAGAAGGAGGAGGAGGCACAATCATATAATAATTAACTTTCCTATACTAAAATCATAATTTTACTAGGCATAGTATTAGGTTATACTTATTTCAGAATAAATGTCTGTTTCTCTCCTTCTCCTATTTATATCCTTCATTTTTCCAGATATAATTTCTTTGGTGGTTGTAGGCAGGTTATTCATAAATTTTCTTAATAACAAGTGGTATAGTCATTAGAACCTGAGGCTCAGTCAACCTGATGAAAACAACAATTTTAGGATGCCAAATGGACTCCTCACTTTCAACATTGCACAATTGCCTCAATTTACCATTCTTAATATCACAGATTGGTCTAATACCTTTTTTTAGTTTGCCCCATCTTCCTACACACAAGTCTTCGGCACTCCTGTTGTCAAAATTTTTGAGCCTCTCTCTGTGAAAGTTCTTTACAAGTGTTTCTGTTAGCTTACCCATCTTGAAATAGAATGGTTTTACCTCTGATATTCATTTTCCTAGAGCTAACTATTGTCTATTAGTCAACTAAGGCATTTTTGAACTATAACCAACATATCAGTAGCTCTGAGCGTCAGAGGAATGAAAGGACATCCATATTTCATTGTGAAACCTTCATAACAGAACATTTTTGTCATTGCCCTATTCCTTAGCATAGCCAACTCTACTGAACAAAACCCAGTGCCATTAATTGCCTTGTGTTAGTCTATCTGTCTGATTGTCTAAAATCTTGGTCTTACCTATCTGTGCATTAGAGTCGCCCAACACCTCGGTGGCTTTGGTATTCCCTCATGCCTCAGCCAGAAAAGCATATCAATATTCATTTGATTTTTCCTCCTGATCCTCACAAGATTCCTCTATTCTGCAACTATTACTATATATTGCAGAATCTCTTTTAATAGATCTTGCATATGCTGGCATAAGCTCAGTCGTCTGCTGAAGCATATCCCAAAGAGTTTTCATTACCTAAAACCTAGTTCCTTTATCATTCTGCCTAGAACCACTAACTAGTGGCAATTGTATCCTGGATCTTCTGCACCTTTCTTTCTAATATTGCTCCAGTCCTTCGCTCACTCCTGACCTCACAATTCTCTTACTGGCATGAAATATTTAATGTTAATTTTTTCCCTCTTTTTCAATGAATATGTTGGCCAGGTCCTTTTGGGTAACAAATTCTTAACCTTCACCCAGAGCTGTTATTATATGGCACTCCAGAGGATTAGTGAGACAGTTTAAAGGCAAAGTACAAAGATGATACAGTGAATGAAAGATAACACAAGGTAATATCATACTAATATTTATGTTATTTGGAGGCAAATATTTGTCTTTTATTATTCAAAACATATTCATCCTCCAACCTGCCCAGTCTATTTTTATTACCTTAATGCAATGATTGGCACTTAACATATCCTGAGTTTATATGAATGATACATGCACTCTTACAGTAGCTGTGGTACTGACTGTCACTGTGGCATAATGGATAAATTTCACAAGACTGACCACCACTAGATTAGTGACTGCTGTCACTAAAAAATCACTAATTTTTTGTCCAAATTAAGACAAAGATTAGTGATATTCCAGCGAAGATTACTAGCACCCAGGCAATTACCCTACTTTTGAGAGGGAACACAATGAGATGTAGAAATAATAGAATAGTTTCCTTTCTGTCTCTTGCCTCTAAGTGTTATCAAGCATAATAAAATGTAGGGTAATGGTAAATAATGAACACTATAGTAATGAAGACCAATTAGTGATTTGATATCAGGGAGGAACAATGAAAATCATTTTTTCTCTGGATAGAAGTGACATGAATCAAAAAGTGGTCACTATAGTTGCTAATTTAGAAAAAGCTTTTGAGACCATTAACTGAAAATCGATATTAACGATTATCTTAGGTACAATTGTGCATGTTCAACTTGATTTGACGGCTGAACTCATCTTCATCAGTGCACAATATACTCTTGAGAAGTTTCAATCTAAAGCAATTGGTTTCTGCACCTAATGGCAGAATCTCAGCTGGCAATCGCAGTCTCTTACCCACTTTCTGGTGCAATGGTGTGAGGTAGTGGAACTTTTGCTGCTCTTCAAAGTATATGATGAACAGACATTCTACTAACTCATTCATGAATACCAACTATTTTTCTGATACTTTTCTGGAAATTTTCATTTATAGTAACCGGGAATTCAGCTAGTACTCTCCTAAAATCATCATGTCAGAATCTCTTTATTCAAAGAATTTCTCATCATTAAGTAAACACAATGATGGGAGCAACAGGATTAAGGTACAGGTGTTTAAACAACCTTTGTAAAGGTAAAGGATAAAAATAAAATTGTTTTTTAATTTACTCTACCTATTATCTCCACTTTTCTTCCTCTCAAACATTAACCAAATTAACTACTTTTTTTTTTTGTTTCTATCTTTCAGTTAATTTCCATTCCTTCTTATTAATTTTCAATAGATACATATGTACCACTGACCATCTCAAATCCAGCTTAAATTTCAAGTATAGTTTTCACAGGTGTTTTATTTGGAGTGAAATAGAATATAGAATGTGAGATGACATCATCAATGTGCCATGAGGGAAATGTGCTTAACATCCACATGTATTGTGTAAAGAATTTTAATAGCACCATTAAAACAGTAATTAGACTTACAATTAGATAATATAATTAAAAACAAATAAATTAAATACTTCCTATTATGGAATGTTAAATAGTGAGTAACCTGTTGATAACCCATCCCAATTAGTCATAGTAGCAAAAATTGGACGTTAATAAATACATAATAAATTCAAAGTTATAATATCTGTATATTAAAAATGTGTGGTACTTTCATGTAATACTACTTTTCATGTATATTAGGATTCATTGTCTCTGAGAAGGACAGCAACTTAATACTTTTATCGAGATGGAAACAACCATAACATATGGTTAGTATTTGTAAATTGTAATGATTGATTATTATTAATAGTCACTTGCACAGAATTTATACTCTAATTGGGAGGTTGAAATGAGAGTGAGTTAGAAACCTGTGGTTCATGCCCCCATTATTGTAATACATCATCAGAAAGCTTTTCTTGAGAAATATAAGTTTCAAATGTTTATGAATTACCCAGCGGGTAAGATATTAATACCTAAATTTGTCATTTTCTTACCTCCCAACCATCTTCACCCCTATTAATGATAGTTCTTTACTATCAAACTACTCAATTTTTATTTATATAAATTATTTTTTATTTTATTTTAATTGTATTATTTACTCCTAAATATCTGGGCAATATTCTTTTCTCTCTTTTTCTTAGCTTATAAGCTAATTTTGTTAAGTTTACCTTTGTTTTTGTTATGATTTACTTTACGTTCAAATTGCATTAATAGTATATGTAAAACATTGTAATAAAATGTAAGTTATATACTTTGTATGGTGCATAAAGTAAATAAAATAGGTAATACTAAGAATATTCTGTAATTGTGGTAAAATCAAATATTCATGTGTATGATCTCTCTCTCTCTCTCTCTCTCTCTCTATATATATATATATATATATATATATATATATATATATATATATATATATATATATTAAATATATATAATATACTAATCATTAATTATGTATAACTCTATATTTTTTTTAAAAACATTTACTATTCAGAGCAAATATGACAATATTCTATATTAAGTTGTATATAATAATATTAATAATCATATTTTATTATATTTATTTCATTAAAATACATTGTACTTGTGTTGCATTTTTAAATTTAAATATTTGACAGTGGATTTGGACAAAGTGTGGCACTATCATAATTTTAAAAATAATAGTATAAAATGCAGTCTTACATGTTAAAAAGTGTTTAAATAATACTATTTTACACACTTGGTAGAATGAATATTGTTTTATATCTTAATATTTATGAAATCACTTGTTCTTTATATGTTTCATATATGAATTTTTTAATAAAACAGGTCAGTCTTAAAATTAAGATATATACATTTTCAATATATATATATATATATATATATATATATATATATATATATATAAACACATATTATTATAGTTCTCATTAAATTCCATAATGCTAACATTTATAATTTGCTAATCAGGTCAAAGCAAACATTCACACTAAACAAAATATTTTAAAATAAAAAAAGTTTGGAACTTTATCGAATCACCTCAAATGGCCTACATATTGGCTTATGTTGCTTCCAATGATCAATCTGATGCTTCTTGCTGCAATAAACAACCTCCTTACAGCCAGCACATGTCTGAGTTCCCACTTTCTCACACACAGGGCACTTGGCCATGCCTTTAATTTGACTGACCTGGGATCTAACAACTATGTTCTATTAATAAGTCCTATTCCCCACCAAAAGAACAGACGTCTTGGGCTGTCTTCAAATAGAACACTTGTTTTCAAATCAAGTGAAAATAAATTGAAATTAATGATACAGAAAAATAAGAGAACAATGTTTTCCCTCCCTTGACAGTATATAGCGCAATAAAAAAAATCATCATAACATTATAAATGGTGTACACCATGAAATTTAAGAAAACATTTTGTTAGGCAAAATTGTTTGAGGAACAAAGAAATGCAACTGAAAACCTTTATAATAGAATAGAGATTTTCAGATAAAATAAATTAAGAAGTACATTTATCAAATATAATAATGAGAGATAATGGAACATTATAAACGATCCTTATCATCTTAAAATAACAAATACCACTTATAGTATCATCATATTAGAGAATTCTTTTATGAAAATCATCCCTTTAAAACAACTGATAACTGCTCCACACTATTAGTTTATTTATATCTGAATTTAAAAATAACTAAATCAAATAAAATTCCTTTTTTCTTAAATAATAATAGGAAGAATACAAAAACAACAAATTAAAAAAATATATTTATTTTTGAAAAATATTTACAGTTTTACTTAGTCCTTTCTCAACTATTGGACAACTTTTTCAAACAACTGTATTAAGACCAAAGTAACTAAAATACAGAATTTTTTGTAACAATCAGGAGGGCAAATTTATTATACAACAGTAATATTTTCCATAACTAAAAAATAATGTAATGGATTTGTAATGTAATGGAAATCACAGAATATAAATTTTCCAAGAAAACATAACCACTGTAAGAAAATATGAAGACAAGAATTATAAGACATACCATATGCCTCTGAGTGTCGAATGTATGTTAATTTCTAAAAATGGCATAGAAGCATGCATCTCTATAAATAATAAATGTCACAAACCACGCACAACAATATAAAAATTATATCACTTTCAAATTTAATAAGAAGACATGTCAGAAAGAAATGCTTTTATACAAATGGTGACTAGCAAAAGTAAAATTTGATTATAATAAAGAGAAAAGTATGTATTAAGTGTAGACAATGCTGACAATATGATTCAGAGTGAATCAATTTTTAATCAAAAATATTTATTAATCAGCATACTTTAAATGAAAAACTTATTATTATTATTCGTTACCATTTCAAGGCACATTAATCATTAAATGATAAAGATATTATTGTATGCTGTGCCTTTCTTTGTTAGGGACATAAAAAGAAGACTCAGAAAGAGATCTTTTACATTAAATGTTATGAATCAGTCAGTATGTTCATGATTAGACTCCCGCCAGACTGCTGCAACTGACTCGACAAAAGCATGCCAACGCTCAAGGCGTGTAACTCTATATGCAACAGCTAGGATAATAACTGCCCAGGCAAGACCGAGCACATAGTCAGTCTCTCTCACAAGTACGGTAGGCACAGGTCCACCAAAATCTGATGAACTAGCAAACATTTTTTGTTCTGCCTTCATACCTGAAATAAAATAAATGAATTCATAATAATTAAATAATAACTGTATATTCAGTAATAATAAGATAATGATTAATTCAGTAATAAAATAATATATAAAAATGTAACAAAGAAGTTTTAAGTATTTTATTTTTGCAAAGGAAGGTCTCCTAATGAGGAGATGACAAGATATTTAAGAAAATATGTTCTAGACTACCCCAAAAATTTTCATTTTCTTCATTCATCAAACTTAATCTTACATTAAATTAGCTCCAGGCTTAAGTTGTGCAGGAAATAACTTAAATGGCTAATCCCTGGTCAAAAATAAGTTATATGTGTAAAATATTTGGTTGGAGGAGGCAAGAAATTAAATAACATAAATTAGCCCTGATAGCCTCAAATTTCGAGAAAGGAGGAGAGTAAATATATATTATTACAACAATTGTTCTACTCAACTCATATCCTCATGCTTTTCTTTTGTTCACATGAGAAGTAATCTTGAATGAAAAGATTTTTTTTAAGAATAGCTTGAAAAAACAAATGGTTTCTTTAGGATGTAATAAAACGAATTGTCAACCTTCTTATTATGAATGAAAAAAAAAAACTACTTAACAGCACCATTTGCAAATGAAGAGGTACTTCAATCAAAGAAATAGACTTTTGTCACAGACAATGCAGGAAAGTTTAGCAGACCTTGGTCCTTCAGAGCCTGCTGTTTCAATGTGTTACCGAAAATAGTGAAAATGAAGAACTATGACAATAATAGAGTAGTTTTATAGTGATACATATATGTCATAAATGTTACCTGTAACTCTTGTAATAAACTTGGCAAACATTTCAAGGGTGTAGTCACTGTCATTAAATTTGGCTGCAGCTTTACCATTGTGGAATAACATAAGAGTGGGAACTCCAGCTATGCCAAACTGTGTATTAAACCTGCGGAAAATCAGATTTCAGTAATTGAAACAAAAGAAAATTATAAATATCACAAAAGACAAAAAAAAAAAATAAAAAAGTAATTTAACACAATAGCTGCCACCTAAGAGCCAGTTAAGTTTTAAAGCTACCCCCAATGTGCCAGGGTGAGAAGCCAGTGTCACTGTATTGAACCTGGGAGTCAGCACATTAATGCTACAATTTATTACACCCATTTACCATCTTAGCCAATTAATTAAATAGCATTCGGTAGACTCAAATTGAAGTGTCTTTGCCATCAATTAATTTATTATCAAAAAATAAAATTTATGATTTAATTGATACAAATTGGTTCTTGAAAACCAAGATTCTTACATATTTTAAAGTTTTGCTTACCATGACTAGGCTAAATGAGCCTAGTCGAAGTTATCCCATGTTTTAGAGTCGAAAAAGAAGAACAAAAAATGAAAACTGTTATTTAAATATTTATTTATTAACATCCACTTTCTGCTACTATGGTTAATAAAACTGAAAATCAACTCTTTGATAGTATGAACCATATAATATAAGTAAGCATTTTTCTCAAAACATTTAATTCAAATATGTATGTAGATATAAAATTACTTCAGGATGCAAATAAAAAAAACACTATAAGCTATCATGTTATTATACCATGTTATAAGCATTACATCAAAATATTTTTTTACAACTTATTTCATACAACTGTTTCTTTATAATAACTTGAACTTCATATTATGACTAATAATGGATGTCACTACAAATCACATGTAATAGCTATAATTTAAAATCTTGTTTATATAGGGTTAGTACTAAGAGAACAAAATAAAATGGAATGTGCAGATGGCATTATCTGTGTGTTATTCCAGCATATGAGATTTTTTTTATTTTTTGACAGTTGTCAAAGAGAGGTTTCTTTGAATCAACCAAAATCCAGCCAGTCATCTAAGGCTTAAATTAGTCTTTTCATCAATAATCAATGAATTTGATAAATTCAGTGCATCAAAAGGAAATTCAACCTATTATTTTTTTAGCTCTTTATTTTTAAACTTGTTAGTGTACTAGATAGTTAAAGCCTTTCACATCATAGTCGATACCTTTAAACTTCCGAAACTATTGCCAACTTTCCTCAAGTGAGGAGCATATATTTTGACAAGACATTTATAAATTCGGTTTTAGAACGAAAAAACACACAATTTCTGAAATATGAAGAAAATCATAGATGATTCTGTAGATAAAAGAATACAAAACCTTGTGACTAATATTAGGGAAAGTATAATGCAGAGAACATGTAGAATCTATTTAAAATAATTGCCAGACAATTTAATTTTTCCATTTTAAACATATTTCTTTCTACACCCTATTTTCATTTTTCATTTGGATATTAGAAGAGAAGAAATAATTTTAACAATTTGTTGCTCAAGTTTCGTTGGAACTCAGGTTAGCCATATGAGTTAAGCTTAAGGTGCTGGTGTTAACCTCTTAACCTTACAAGGTAAATCTAAAGTAGCAAGTTTGATGGCTCCCTGGGCAATAGCAATTTATTTTATGGCAAACCCAATAAATAAAATCTTTAGTACCATCCTGGCTAGAAAAGAGTGGTAACCTGTAGGTAATGTATTTACTACTGTTTCCCAAAATTTGACATATTATTATTAGTTAAAGGGGCAAATAAAATAATCACACTACTACAGAAAGTCATCATGGGACATTAGGATTCAACCCATCTACTCAGGCTTCAAGTACCTTTCTCATTAAGCTAGCCACCCTAGTATTAATAAAGCAAATACAATTTGAAAAATGTTACTAACCTAAAGATTATTTATTTAACTATAACATAACAACGATGAGAAATTAAAAAAACAAACATCACAACTAAATATTTTGTAGAGGCAATTAAAGTAATTTATATTATTTTTATTTTATAACACCAGTATTTGGGCCTTTACTGTTCATTGCAACTGCATCTGTTGAATAAAAAAAACATGTTTTCTCTTGTCCAAAAAATGTTTGGGAACAAAACTGAAATAAAAGTAATCCTTACGTTTGGTGCTGAATAGCATTAATAGCAGCCATTTTTATATTCGGAAAAGCCCTAGGTAAAGCATTGAAGTGTGGAGCTGCTAAGCATGAAAAAGGGCAACTAGGTGAAAAGAAGAAAAGAGCAAGGCATGATCCTTCCATTAACCTTGAAGTAACATTTGGATCTGCTGTTAATAATGATGATAATCGTGTAGTATTGACAAGCTGAAACAAAACATAATTTCCATAAGTTACTTTTCCATTAATAAAAAGAAAAAAATTACTTTATGTATAGGTGATAATTAATTTTACCTCTACAGTCAAAGTTCCAATGGGCTTAGAGGTACATTTGACTAAAGACGATACATTCTTATCAGGCAATTCAGTTTTCATAGTATAGAATGATATATTTTCAATCAATGCAGGCAATTCTCGATCATTCATATCTGACTTAATGCTAGGGTAAGAATCATCTTCAAGTTTCTTCTATACAAAACAAATTAAAAAAAAAAAAAAAAAACCCAATCAAAAGACTATTCTAAATTTATTCAATACTGAGATATTTAACAGCAGAAGGCTTTATATGAACTTACATGAAACTCCTTGATAAATTTACTGACAGCAATTAAATCTGTTGGAACTTCTTGTTCATCTGCCTTACTAGTAGCTAATTTTACAGCATAGATACCACTGATAAACAGACATTGGAACAAAAGGAAATATGGAGTCATACTAAAACAGGAACAAAAAAAAAGAAAATAAAAACTAAGAATTATAGAAAATAATTAAGACATTTATATGACAGGTAACATTCGGTCATCTTTGAATATAATTTATCTGTAACCATATTGTTACCTTCCATACAACAGCAATAGGTTACCAATGCGTTCAACTTTACAAAGAAGAATATGAAGAACAACCTAACACAAAGCATGGCAAATGACATGACATAGGGATGCAGTTCATAAAGACATTGCAGGATTTACAGGTTATACCTGATAATTGGTCTTGTGAACAGGTAATCCTGATTTTCACGGGACCAAACAAGGGTATAAGAGGGTCACAAGGACATGCAGTAGTTTCCCATTGCTTACTGCATCAAACCATCCAGCAATAAAGGCATCATTGGGAAAATTCCATTCACTCCAGTAAAAGCATGAGTGGAGAAATTTCGATTTAAGGCCAGAGTTGCTAGATAGCTATCTTTCCGTAGCTTGCATGAGCTAACTAATGATATATCATGTATGAGTCATGATATGTATTAGCCAATATGACTTGGCAAACATAATAGGAATTAGCCAGTATGAGTACAACTTTAATCTGCTCTCCACTGATAGCCCCACTGACATGTTGTAAGTGAGAATTTAGACAAGCAGGGGGAAACACTTACTAGCACTAGTAAATTACGTGCACCTTAAACAGACGTTTGGCTTGTAAATATTGGTTCATTGATATAGGAGGGAAAAGAGAGACTTGCAAGTTGACAAGAAAATTCGAAGTACATGGTTGTAAGGCTTATTCTACACCTCGACAGAAGCTAGGAACGTAAGGGACCTATCATTCCAGGAGTAGAAGCCGTCAAAATACCTTGGAGCTACAGTAACTTCTAATAAAAACCAGTTTATTGAAATTGCTCAAAGAATAAGTATAGGCAATCGCGGTTTTTTTATGAGTTTCACGAGTCATAAGATCAAGGAAAAATCATAATACTGATGCACGGGTGGGAGACATGGATAGGCTTCCTAGGAGAGAAAGGTTGAAAGGTTTCAACCGCAAGTTTCTTAAAGGTACGTATAATAGCCTCAAAGTAGGATGGTGGTTTATAACTCCTCAGTAGGAAGACAAGAGGAGAGATAACATCTAAATCAAGTCAGGCGAATTGACATGATGTGAAAGCTATGTCGTTCCAATGTGCAGGACATGTGGCAAGAAGTAACCCGAATGGCCTTCTATACGTAGCAATGGATGCGATATTGGAGCGAAATAACGACGAATATGCGATACGACGAATTAGTTTTAATTCTTCCATGATTTTAAGCTATATGTATTACAAATTCTAGGTTCGAACGGGAGTGGGGGTTATAAACGAGGCTTCAAATGAAAATTCCCGATATTTCATTTTAAAATTGTTTTTCGGCAAACGTGCACATAACAAAAGTTGTTTACTTTGTTATTTAGAGTACCTTTGGTGTTATACACTTTTTCGGTAACAATACATGAAGCAAGTAATTTGCGTAGAAATATTGAAATGCTCAAAAATCCTTTTTAATATGAACTACAGGTTTTTTTATATTTATTTACGTCCACTTTATGCTACTTTGGCTAATTGGGACGGGTTATCTACAGGGAACCACAATCTACTAGTCAGGGTGGAAATAAGGACTATATGTATTTAAATAAAGCAATGTTGATAACACTCAAGTGGGAGCGGAAGTTGTCGCTAGGCTAACACAGTTAATTGTATTAACTAATTTCCTGTGAAATGTTGTATTTTCTTTTCCTACTCGCATTTACTAATATACATATAATGTTAGGCTCGGATTGGTTTTTGACAGGAAATATGTACATTTTAGATGAATTTACTCATAGTAAATGCAAATGAATTATTCATGGTTTGTCAAAGAGTGGAGAGGGATTGATTAGGGACTAATTTTGATTTATTCTTCAAAATTAAAATTTCTATTCTATGTCCACTATCAGACCCTTACGGGAAAACCATTAGCCCAGAGGGGAAGTGTAGTTGAACACATTGTAGCCTTGACAAATAAAAACGAAATGTTTGCATTTTTCAGTTTTCAGCCTTCAGCAAACCCCCACTTCTACTCGTGTTACATAAACAACACTCTGTTATGTAATAAACCACATTATTCGAAACTCAAATGCCAGATATTGTTTTCAAGAGGCGTTTATTATCCGAGATAAATGCAAATATGTTCTGGTGACCCCCCCCCCCCTCCGCGTTTTAAGTTCTTGGACTACTAAAATTTGATTAATTAAGATAACAATTATTCTGATTCATTATAAACTACAGTATTATATGTAGTAAATACTTTTCAATAAAATTAATATGTTATATTCTGACATATTTCAGTAATTATTTTTTCCTTCCGGTGAGAAGTTGGAAAACAGTAGTTACATTTCAGAGGTTTCCCGTCGGGAGGTTTCTTATTGTTGTTTATATTTATTCAAATAATACTGACGGTGCTATTGTGTTACAATTATGTAGATTAATCTATTGTTAAACTTGACGAGGGAAATCTGCTTAGTTTATGCAGCCCTGCATGACGGACGATTGTGTTTTTAAAAAATCAGAGTTTTTTTTTGTTGTATATAAAGTTAATTAAAAAAAAATAGTAATTTATTATTAATGCTTTGATAAAACATCTCAAAAACGCGAGGCAACTCTGCACAATACTTGGGAGCGTCACAAATTCAAGTATACCCAAAATGTAAAGCGAATAAACCACCTGGTTTTGGTCTTCAATAATTAAGATTTATAATAAAATAATTATTGTTATATACTTTGTGGAAAGAGTATTATTTATATTTTTGTCCAGTATCAAAGAATTATTTGAAATCCCATCGTAATTGAAGTTCTCAAATTATTTTCAGAGAATAGGAGATTAAGGTAAGATTTATTTTTAAGCAAGAACTTTTTGAAATTAAATCATAATATAAATTAAAATGTAGTAAATCATATGTTTGTAAAAAAATATCATTCAGCTGCACAAATAAATATAAATGTATACCTATCTCAGAAAAATGTAGAGGGATTATGTAAATGTTGTCAGTCTAACTTGTTTGAATTTGTATTTCTTCCTTTGCAAATTAAAGAATTTTAGTTAAAAATATCAAAAAATACTCAATTTATCCTTTTTCTCATTGAATAAACTTTTCCTATCGCTGACCTCGATGAGGGCTATTCTGGTTGACAGCAATGTATCCCTCTGCCCATCAGCCGTTACATCTTTCTAACAAGCAGACGTAAATTCACCAAATTCTGTAAACATCTGACTTATGCTTGATCTTTATAGTCACGTTTGCATGATTCGTCTCCCACTAACTTGGGGGGAGGGGGAGTTAACGATTTGGGAAAATATTCCCTTACCTTCATATTTTAATACAAAATAAAATTTATTTGCTACTTTCAGTACCTATCCTTTAAAAATATATTTTGTCCTCAAAGAAGAAAGATTTTTTTTCAATAATAGATTGGTAGCCCTATTTTCAAGAAGTTTTAGGTATTGGTGGATCGCAATCTGCAACTTATGATTGCGACATTTTCCACATCCTCCAAAATGTCATCACCCTACTTCCGGGGAACAAACAATAATCGAGGCAACCATAGTTGGGCGTGCATCTTTACCAGTGGCGGCTCGTAGCTAAAATTAGCGGGGGTGCTGCTCCAGATAACTTTTAGCCATTCTTTTAAAATTGTGTAAAAGGAAAAAAAAAACATGTATAAAAAGAAAATGTATTCAGAAACTTGATAAAATCCTAAAAGAACAAAATCAAACATTTTTTACTTACTTTAACCTAAGTTGACACAGTTCAAGCTTAATCTATTCGGTCGGCACTGCGGGAAAGACAGTGCTCTCTATCCCTTGTGGAGCTTCCTCTGAGGGCATGCGCACAACAGCCAAACACCTCGTGGCTGGAACTGTTAAGCTCACAGTTCCATACAAAGATGTTTGTATCTTTTTCCATAAACTGGGGGATGGTTACTGCATTAAGCTTAAGGATTATATATTATACAAGTATAAAGAAAGAATTAAAGAAAAAAGGCTCATTATATTAAAAGTTATTGATAATATCAAGTAGAAATTGGGGGTGCTGCAGTTCCACAGTGCCTATACGCGAGCCGCCACTGATCTTTACACCCACGTTTCAAAACCTCTCCACCCACGAGTACTTTAAGCTGTTTCTACCTAATCCTATTTCTCTTCTCAGAATGTCGTGGGTCATATGAATCCATTGATAGTATTATTTACTAAAAACAGTGTAAGAATAAAATAATCGGTCAAAAGAGTTCCACGCACAACAATACTAACTATTTTATGGGGACAATAGAAATCATAATCATTGATAGCTCCTTTCTATAATTTCTTTCCTGCCAAAAGTTGACCCGAGCACTCTTTATATAATTATCTACATAATAATAAATTAAGTACATAGTAATCCGATATTGACAACATATTAATGAAAATAAGTTAGTAAATATCACAATTTACTGTTTTTGCCTCCCACAACTTACTCCACTGCATGCCAATGAAACAGATACAATTACAAAAGTTATTAATATTGTTACACTTACATGTGAAACATAAAAGTAGTCACGCAGGAGCAGCATAAACTCAGATTTCGCACTTGATGGAATATGGCACGCTGATGATCTCATCACCCCTTCTATTAGGAATTGGATTTTACCACACAAACGTGAAACGCGTTGTGGATATATGAATATAAAGGAATTCAAATAAAGGGTTAGAACCGCCAATATAAATAATACTGTTGTCATACCTTTCGGTGGAGACCGTCGTCACTGACTGATCGTCGAGTACTTTTCGACGGGCTTGAAGATGGTGCCATTGCATCGAAAGCGCTTGCCAGCTGTACTCGACGATCAGCCAGTGACGACGGTCTCCACCGAAGGATATGACAACAGAATATAAAGGAGTTATGTACAAAAACAATAATAAAAAAAAATGTGCGATCTGACTCAGAAGGCTCACAAATAAAGAAATATATATATATATATATATATATATATATATATAGTAATGTCCTAATACCACGTATTCTTTCATCGAAATGCTACTATATGTATATAGGGGCTCAGGTTGGCCGTGCAAGTTGAGGCGTTGGTCTTAATCTCACGTGGTAGACCTAGAGTGGCGAGTTCGATTCTCGCCTTGGGCAGAAGAAATTTATTTAGTGACGGACTCATTAAATAAACTCTTTTGGCCCACCTTGGCTAGAAAAGGTTGCTAACCTGTAGATAATCCGTCCCGATTAGCCATAGTAGCATAAATAAACGTAAATAATAATAAACAAAAAATATATGTATGTATGCTAGATGTGACTTCATCAATCAACATTCCATTCCCTAGAGCCAATGCTTTTTGGACTGATTCTGCACTCCATTTAACCGTTTATGTAAAACGAAAGGGTTTGATCGGTAATAATTGATCTCGGTTTGGGAGAAGCCGGGGTTTAGAGTAAGAGTAAAATAAATATTCATATATCCATTATTTCGCACCATATATCCATTTTTTCGATCGAAAAATTGTGCACACACACTTGCGCGCGCGAGCACACACACACACACACACACACACACTCACACACAAACTAAGAAACAAACATTAATTAAATAACGTGTATTTCAATTGTTGTTCTAATATTGTTACTAAAACTCATATAGTAACGGAATTATATATATTATGGTCTTCAGTTAACCCCCGCACCTACTTATGTGATTATCACTTAAAATTACTATCTAACGTAGAGTAACAATTTTAACTCTTGTTTACATAGGTATTTTATTCCGTGAAAAATAGATAATATCGAAGATGCATATTTATTCCAGTACTTTTTTTTACACCTTTTAAATAAGATAAACAACGAACAAATTAATAGTTTCATAGAGTTACTTTATACACATTCTTTGGGTGAGAAAATAAATTATTATAATGAGTTATTTTGTTAGGGTAATATTTACTCTTGTAATAAGCATTCATTATTTACATAATTAATACATTTTCAGAACAAATCCCATTATTTTTTTTAATGCCAAAAAACAAAGAGGAATTGGATCTTCAACGGAAACTTTTCAAAACTTTATTACCTGGATATGAAACTTGTTCTACCACAACTCTGTTAAACCAAGGTGTACAAACTGACTTAACAAAAGATGACGTTGATGAACGAATCAATGAATTTACTGAATGGACTCCTCCACAGGCTACTACACACATCTCAGAGGTTGATCTCATAACGAGCGATGAACATCTTGTGGCTATTAAAGATGAAGCTTACGTAATGCCTGATTTTATTGGAATTAAATTTTCAGAGAGGCCACGCATTTTACTAAAAGACGCCAAGAAAAAAACAACTATTACAATAGACACTGAAAACTTGGACGTCGATGAGATAAGTTTGAAAGTTAGCGACTGGCCTATTGGAGAACTCAATTTATCTGTTGGTGGTTTTGAATTATTTCCAAGACGTGCTGCTAATCTTCCGGATTTCTTAATAGTTACAACAGAAATTCGGAAGTATTCACTCGATGAAGCTATGTTCCTTGGAAATGTACAATATCCGGAGCGAGAACGGGCTGCCTGGAGACAGAGAGAACGAAAAGAACGAAGAGGTCCTTCTCACGAGAAGAAACGAAGGTCGTCTTCTGGAAGCTTCTATACCACTGAAGATGGAACAATAAGACGTAGCTCCCTTAGAATGAAAGTAGAATCAGCTACACAAACCACAGCCCAAGTATACTCCAATACTAACCAAGTGATGTCCGATGTTTTCAACCCTGTCAAGAAACAAGGTACAGATATTCTCGTGGAAGCTGAAGAGAATAAAAAAGATAACTTACTTACAAATCCAAGTCTATCTCTGGGACTCGGAATACATATGGATACAAGTGAACACAAACCTGGGATGTCCAAGTCTAGTACACAAGAATTGGCTTCCGAAATCCCTGGAAGATCTGGAATGATTAAAGAAAAACTTCCTAGAAATTCAGAACTGCCTTCGAGACATGAAGAACATGTAGATACACTTGAATCCAAATACGCTTTGTCTGAAAGGGAATTACATAGAGCTGCTGAACTGCCTTCGAGACATGAAGAACATGTAGATACACTTGAATCCAAATACGCTTTGTCTGAAAGGGAATTACATAGAGCTGCTGAACTGCCTTCGAGACATGAAGAACATGTAGGTACACTTGATTCCAAATACGCTTTGTCTGAAAGGGAATTACATAGAGCTGCTGAACTGCCTTCGAGACATGAAGAACATGTAGGTACACTTGATTCCAAATACGCTTTGTCTGAAAGGGAATTACATAGAGCTGCTGAAATGCCTTCGAGACATGAAGAACATGTAGGTACACTTGATTCCAAATACCCTTTGTCTGGAAGGGAATTACATAGAGCTGCTGAACTGCCTTCGAGACATGAAGAACATGTAGGTACACTTGAATCCAAATACCCTTTGTCTGGAAGGGAATTACATAGAGCTGCTGAACTGCCTTCGAGACATGAAGAACATGTAGGTACGCTTGAATCCAAATACCCTTTGTCTGAAAGGGAATTACATACAACTGGTGAACTTCCTACGGGAAACGAATTAAAAGACAGTAACATGGTCGATGCAACATTAGAAAATGTCAACAAAACAATTGATACTCTCACGCAAGAAGAAATCATCTACTCAGAGAGGGAATATATTAATGACATAGAAGGAACACTAGATATGACTGAACAAGACAAAATAGAGGCTGATTATAAACTCAAAAAAAACGTTACACTTAAATTTCCTGCGCAAGTTCTCAGCGCAACTAGCTCGAGTGTTCCAAAAAAAGGTGAGAAAACTGTCAAAGGTGTGTTTATTGAAGAAGAAACATCAGAAAATGGAAACCCGACTGAGGTCAACATGGAGCCAAGCAAAAGGTGAGTCGAATATGAAACCAAAGAGCATTGAAAATTTGAATGAAAGAGTAGAAATGTTATAAGAATAATTCAAAGACCGAAAAAGTTAGCAATTTAAGAGGTTTTGAATATTTCAAAACCTTTTACATGACTATCCGTATTAGCAATTTTTATTTTTATTTTGAAAGATTAATTGATCTTATTATAAATGTATTGTTCTATAAATATTGATATATACATGATTTCTCTATCTTGGATATAAATCGAGAGATTTGCATTTTTTAGTCTTCAGTCTTGAGGAAACTCTCACGCCCACTCATGTCAAACTAACAATAACCTGCTATATCATAGACCACTTTATTCCAAGCCTAAATAGCAAATACTATTTTCATTGAACTATGTGAAACAAATGTAAATACGTTATGTGATGAAGTCCTCGATTAAGATTTTAGGTTCCAAGTCGAAAATGTTCGTTTGATTTATTCCATATGCGACATTTAAGTTTCATTGATCACTGAATTTTATAGTCACTAATGGCTGAAATCGGCCTAGAGCCGGGAGAGGAGCTTGAGGTGGGCTGGGAGGGGAATTTGAATATTCCAGATATCTCCATTATTATGAGTTGTATCGGAAAATGTTATAGAACCTATAATGTTAAACTATTGATAGTCTACAATTGTTCTTCTATACATTACCTCGTAATTCAATTAGTAAGCGAGTTACTGGTGCTTTCTAGTCTTCAGCCTTCAGTAAACCTCCTTCTACTCATCGGAATTTTACCTAGACATAAAAAATATATGGTGACAAGAGAACAATTTCGTACCACCGCTTGGGAAATCTGTTTAGTATACGCAGTTCCTGCGTGAGGGACTTGTTCTCTATCAAACAATTCATCTAATCTTCTTGAGCTGTCAGATCCAGCTCTCGTCGTGTTGAATAATGAGTCAGCTGTAGCTGATTATAAACACGTCATCAGAAGCTAAGATATTATTTTCTAAATTGCTACCTAGGGCAAGATTAAGTAGTATTTTATTATTTATACTAATTTTGCGATGCAGCAAGATAACACAATTAGTTCATTAAATGATTTTCATTTTGTGGAAATAATGTTATAAAGTATATTTCTTGGTCGTTTTTCATATAGACATATATATATATATATACATACATATATATATATATATATATATATATATATATATATATTTTTTTTTTTTTTTTTGTGGTAACACTCTAGCGGTCGCAATTTTTGTTTAATCGTCACCAAACTTGGTATTTAAGCGTTTTATGTAAAAAGGAAGATCAAGTTCGTTAACGGCTGAAATCGGACCAGTGGGAGGGGGGGTTTAGAGGGGGGGGATTTTCGAAAATTCGAAATATCCCCGTTATTATGCGTCGGATCGAAAAATTGTATTAAACCAATCTTATTGCAAATTAAATTTACTATACATATTGTTATATACATTTATTCTCTATCTTGAATATTAACGGAGATATTTGTATTTTTATGAAGTCTGTGGTCGGGTATAATTCAGATTAGATCGGTCATTTCCGTTGGCTAAGGTGGGAGGCTTCTTCTGTCGTTCCTAACCTTACCTTTTTTAATGTATTAGCAGATTTCCCTAAAGGGAAATCAGCTATTGAGGTTGTACTCATGACGCGATTTTCGAAATTTTCTTCAAATGTCCATTGATCCTACTTAGGAAATGACGAAAATGAGGTCCGTTCAAAACTATATATATATATTTGCCTGTTAACACTCTAGTGGTCGCAATTTTGTTTAATCGTCACCAAACTCGGTATTTAATCGTTTTATGTAAAAAGGAAGATCAAGTTCGTTAACGGCTGAAATCGGACCATTGGGAGGGGGGGATTTTCGAAATTCGAAATATCTCCTTTACTATACGTCGGATCAAAAAATTGCATAAAACCAATCTTATTGCAAATTTAATTTACTATAAATATTGTTATATACATTTATTCTCTATCTTGAATATTACTCGAGTTATTTGTATTTTTATTAAGTGTAACGGACGAGCTATGGTTCCCGCCGAAATCTAGTTCAGCCGTTTTCGTAACTCATCGGCACTCGTATGGAGATTTCTCTATTATATAACTTTACGTGGGAAATCTGCTTAGTTTACGCAGCCCCTGCGGGACGGACTTTTTCTATATTATTGTTGGATTGGCATATGCTAAACGCAAATGGAAACCTCCTTTTGCTCTCCCTGTTGTACGTATATGTGAATAGTCACTGCAGAAGCCATTAGGTAACGTTTTTTGACACATGGAATTAAAAGTTATTGTTGGTTTTTTTTTGTCTTTTTAAGCTCTCCGAATGCAGACATCCATGAAAGTGACTTGATCATAAATGTTGGCGCTATGGAACAAGTTGAAAGCAGAGAGAGGTAATATTTTTATGTTAATATGCTCATTCGTAGAAGTAGCCTCTTTAAGGTGTTTAAATTAGTAAAGTGTAGACCAAACTCACTCCCAAGATAGGTCGTCTATTTTAGCAGATTTCCCTTGAGGGAAATCAGCTATTGAGGTCGTACTTATGACGCGAGTTTTGAAATTTTTCCTCAAATGTCCATCGATCCTACCCAGGAGATGACAAAAATTTGGTCCGTCCAAAATTATATATATATATATATATATATATATATATCTATCTATATATATATAAAATTGTATAGTATATATATATTTGCCTGTTAACACTCTAGCTGTCGCAATTTTTGTTTGATCGTTACCAAACTCGGAATTTAATCGTTTTATGTAAAAAGGAAGATCAAGTTCGTTAATGTCTGAAATCGGACAAGTGGGAGGGGGTTTAGAGGGGGGATGTTTGAAAATTTGAAATATCTCCGTTATTATGCGTCGGATCGAAAAATTGTATATATTCAATCTTATTGGAAATTAAATTTGCTATAAATATTGTTCTATACATTTATTCTCTATTTTGAATATTAACCGAGATATTTGCATTTGTATGGTGTGAGTGTGGTCGGCAGGAGTCGGCTATGTTCGGGACTATCCGCCGAGAGCTAGTGCGGCCGTTTCCGTAACTATTCGTCCCTTGTGAATAGGTTTAGAGATACCTTACTACTACTGTTGTTATTAGGCAGATTTCTCTATTGTAAAACTTCACGAGGGAAATCTGCTTAGTTTACGCAGCCCCTGCGTGACGGACTTTTTTTCTTTTGTAATATTTCTGCAGAACAGTAAGGGGCAATGAGTGTATACATATAGATATATCAATTACATCTTTCAAAAACATTAAACAATTCCCAGCATGTACTTTACTTTTTTCAATGGCGCCCTGGAAGTCAAACAGGAAATTTAAACAGTGCTGCTTCCAAAGTTGAATCAACAGATGTCGGTGTAGCTGCTATTCGTGACAACACAAAACAAATGTTTCGACTTCCTTCTTGTTGTGGTGTTTTTACGGATGGACTATTTGCCATCTATAAAAAGTTGAGACATACCAAAGAGGAGTAAAAGAAAAAGAATGTTTCTATATTTTCGAACTCATTCAGTTCTACCAAGGCGATAGAAAAATAATAAAAAAAGTCCGTCACGCAGGGGCTGCGTAAACTAAGCAGATTTCCCAAGCCGAAGGTTTACAATAGATAAATCTGCATACTGGTAACACCACGGGGAATATTAAGTAAATAAATAGAACGGTAATGAGAAATCTTTCAGTCAATTTACTAGTTAATAATCCCTACAACGGAAAGCTTCTGAATTGTAAACAAACAGGCTAGCCAACCTCACAGTGCTGAACAGTTTGTTTATAGTTTAGTCTTATACACTAGTTTGACTTATCGAAACTTTGATTACCAATTTCCTGTTTCCAAAAATAAATTTATCAGTCTTACATAAGAATACCTTAACAGTATTTTAAATAGGGGATTAATTAACAATTTGATCTGTGCTCAATTTAGCTAGCACTAATGAGTACTAGGGGAATATTTGGGGGATAAGTCAAACCATTTCTTAGTCAATATTTTTAGCAGATTTTCCTTAGGGGAAATCAGCTATTGAGGTCGTACTCATGACGCGATTTTCGAAAAAATTCTTCAAATGTCCATCGATCCTACCCAGGAGATGACGAAAATGAGGTCCGTTCAAAACTATATATATATCTATATATATATATATATATATATATATATATATATATATTTGTCTGTTAACACTCTAGCGGTCGCAATTTTTGTTTAATCGTCACCAAACTTGGTATTTAATCGTTTCATGTAAAAAGGAAGATCAAGTTCGTTAACGGCTGAAATCGGACCAGTGGGAGGGGGGATTTAGAGGGGGGATTTTCAAAAATTCGAAATATCTCCGTTATTATGCATCGGATCGTAAAATTGTATAGAACCAATCTTATTGCAAATTAAATTTACTATAAATAATGTTATATACATTTATTCTGTATCTTGAATATTAACCGAGATATTTGCATTTGTTTTCTGCGTGTGGTCGCCAGTAGGCTATGTTCGGACTTTCCGCCGAGAGCTCTGGTGGCCATTTCCATAACTATTCGTCCCTCGTGAATAGGTTTAGAGGTTAGGTTAACTGTTTTTGGGGCTAGAAACTACTGGGTTATTACGCCCTAAATAATGTTTTAGGTTTAGAGGTTTCTTACTACTACAGTTGTTATTAGGCAGATTTCTCTATTGTAAAACTTCACGTGGGAAATCTGCTTAGTTTACGCAGCCCCTGCGTGACGGACTTTTGTTAATATTGGTTTTATTATATTGAATAAACTGAAATAATTGATAATTAAATAAATGATTAATAAATTGTTTCTAGACTATATTTCTCAAGCAAAAAATAATCAAACGAATTTCAAAGGTACAGATTTACAGAATTGAATAGTACTATTTTGTACTAATCTTAAGATAATACTGGTTAATCTAAAGTGGCGAGTTCGATTCTCGCCAGGGCAACACCAATTTATTTAGTGGCGAACTCATTAAATAAAATCCTTAGTCCCATCCTGGTATCCCGTCCCAATTAGTCATAGCAGCAAAAAATGAACGTTAATAAAGAATAATAATAAGAATAATGGTATTTTAAACATAGATTCATGAATATTCGTAAATCGCAGCAGTATATTCATCATACATGGATTCACAATCAGTTGCACACTTCTGACTAGATACAAATACAGCTAATCTGTTATTTGCTTCCAGTGCAAGGACATCGGATGTTGTAACATGTTCATGTCCACCAATGATCTGCCTCAAGGATCAACGTTCTGAAGGTACTTCATGTCGAAGAGATCACTCAGCATCTACGCTTTCAAACCCACGCTCTACCTTACTCCAAGTACAAGAAGAACTCGCAAGACCTTATGCTCGCGACAGGCAACGCTATACCACAAGCACCATGTTTGCTGACCCAGAAGATTTTCTAAAATCAAAGCCTCCCGATAATAAAAAATAAACATTTTGTGAGAGTAATCGAACATATTCAAGTTTCTATTTAAACTTTTACCAAACCTTTTATGCTTTATTTCTAGTTTACAATCGAAGCAATATTTAATATAGGTTCTTATTTCTCAAGCACCATTAGAATCATTCTCCTCATTGTTTAAATTCTTATTTAAAACACATAAGTGGGGCAAGACTGGAGGGTAGATTAAAGTTTACCAAGTCATATTGCCTAATACCTATCATGACTCATGCAGCATATGTCAGTCAACTCGTGCAGGCTTCAGACTTCAGCGGGATGGCTCTCTAATATATCTGGCACCAAGTGGAATTTTCTCCACTCATTCCTGTATTGGTGTGAATAGGATTTTTTACACATTATACCTTTATTGCTGGATGGTCTGGTGCAGAACGCAACGGGAAACCACTGCATGTCCTTGTGACCCTCCTACTCCCTTGTTCGTTCCCGTGGAAATCAAATTTAGCTGTTCACGGGATCGATTACCGTGTATAGTCGGTAGAAACAACGTCAGAATCACAAATTTAAAAAAAAAGGGTACATAGCTTTATCCTTCCAATCATCTATTGCTAATGATGAGTGGTATTTATTTCTTTATTCCTAGCGCCTTCGCTAGAAAAGGGTGGCAATCCGTCACAATTAGTCTTATTAGCATAAAGTGGGCGTTAACCAATCAATAGCAATAATCCTGGTTTTAGCAGATTTCTCTTAATAGGAATCAGCTATTGAGGTCGTACTCATGACGCGATTTTCGAAAAATTTCCTCAAATGTCCATCGAGAAAATGAGTTCCGCTCAAAATTTTATATATATATATATATATATATATATATATATATATATATATATATATATATATATACTAGCTCAGATACCCGGCTTCGCCCGGGAATTTATTTGAGGCTGAATGGTTATGGTATTTTTTTTGGCAAAACTTTACTTTGCACAATATTTTGACATTTACCCGTCCCAGTGTTTAGGGTTAATATCCGTTGTTGGCATTTGTTAATAATAAAATTAATTTTTTATGTAAGTCTTGACTGTCCTCCAAATTGTCATATTTCATATTTTGTTATATTGCCATATTTCCCGTCTCCTTTGCATAATGCATAGATTTCAGTTACTAAGGACAAAATATTAACATAGATTTGAATTAATTTTTCCAGGTGAGGTACCTCATAGTTCAAATTAGAATTAATTGTTGAGCATATCAATATTTCTACGCAAATAACTTGCTCCACACACTGTTCCTAGAGAAATGTATAAAACAAAAGTTAATCTAAATAACAAAGTAAACAACTTTTGTTATTTGCTTGTTTGTCAAAAAACAAATAGACAATGAAATATAACGTATTTTTATTTCAGGCCTCCCTTATAACCCCCACTCCCGTTCTAACCTAAAAATTTTAATATAGCTTATAATCATGGAAGAATTAATGCTAATTGACATACCGAGTTTTTAAGTTCGCTTTAATCGTTAGTGCCTAATGAAATAGTTGACTCCCGCTTTAGTTTATAGTGTATATCTCGTTTATAATTCGGTATAAGAAAAAAGTGTATATAACAAAAGTTACTCTATATAACAAAATAAACAACTTTTGTTATGTTCATATTTGCCGATAAACGAATAGAAAACGAAATACCGCTATTTTTAAATTCAGGCCTCCCTTACAACCCCCACTCCTGCCCGTCCCTAGAAATGTTGGTATAGCTCGTTATAATGAAAGCGTTAGTACTAATACACATACCGAGTTTTATTTATTTCGGTGGGTCTTTTGTCCCAAATAAAATTGTTCACTTCTGCTATAGGTTTTAGCGTATATCTCGTTTATAATTCGTTATAAGAAAAAAGTATATATAACAAATGTTACTCTAAATTACAAAATAAACAATTTTTGTTCTGTTCATATTTGCCGAAAACCTAATAGGAAACGAAATATTGCTATTTTTAATTTCTGGCTTCCCTCATAACCCCCACTCCTGCCCGTCCCTAGAAATGTTGGTATGGCTTGTTATAATTAAAGCGTTAGTGCTAATACATATACCGAGTTTTATTTATTTCGGTTGGGTCTTTTGTCCCAAATAAAATTGTTCACTTCCGCTATAGGTTTCAGCGTATATCTCGTTTATAATTCGGTATACGAAAAAAGTGTATATAATAAAAGTTACTCTACATAACAAAATAAACAACTTTTGTTATGTTCATATTTGCCGAAAAACCAATAGGAAACGAAATATCGCTATTTTTAACTTCTGGCTTCCCTTATAACCCCCACTCCTGTTCGTCCCATAGGATATTAATATAGCCTAAAGTCTAAGTTGGGTTAGTAGTAATATACATACCAGGTTTCATAAAATTCGGTTCAGCCGTTTATGCGTGAAAAGGTAACAAACAAACAAACAAACATACACGAAAGAAACAAAATGCAGATATGGTGTCTATGACATGTGAAACGAAAAGTTATCGTGAAATTTTGCGAAAAAAATCAATGTACAGACAGAGGTTACAATTTTATATATATATATATATATATATATATATATATATATATATATATATATATATATATATATATACTAGCTCAGATGCCCGGCTTCGCCCGGGAATTCATTTGAGGCTGGATGGTGATGGTATTTTTTTGGCAAGGCCTTACTTAGCACAATATTTTGTGTTTTACCCGGCCCAGCGTTTAGGGCAAATGCCCGTCGTTTCTGTGGAATTGTTAATAATAAAATTAATTTGTTTAAATTCAGGCCTCCCTTATAACCCCCACTCCTGCCCGTCCCTAGAAATGTTAGTATGGCTTAATATTATAAGGAAGGCGTTAGTGCTAATACACATACAGTCTTTTGTGCCAAATAAAATTGTTGACTCCCGCTATAATTTTTAGCGTATAACGCATTTATACTTCGGTATACGACGATAGTGTAAATAACAAAAGTTACTCTAAATAACAAAATAAACAACTTTTTTTATGTACATAATTGCCGAATAAGCAATAGGAAACGGAATATCACTATTTTTAATTTCAGGCCTCCCTTATAACCCCCACTCCTGCCCGTCCCTAGAAATGTTAGTATGGCTTATTATAAGGAAGGCGTTAGTATTAATTCACATAGCGAGTTTGGTTTAGTTCGGTTGAGTCTTTTGTGCCAAATAAAATTGTGGACTCCCGCTATAGTGTTTAGCGTATAACTCATTTATACTTCCGTATACGGCAAAAGTGTATATAACAAAAGTTACTCTAAATAACAAAATAAACAACTTTTGTTATGTGCATATTTGCTGAAAAAGCAATAGGAAACTAAATATCGCTATTTTTAATTTCTGGCCTCGCTTATAACCCCCACTCCTGCCCGTCCTAGAGAATAATAATATAGCTTAAAGTCTAAGTTGGGTTAGTAGTAATATACATACCAAGTTTCATAAAATTCGGTTCAGCCGTTTATGCGTGAAAAGGTAACAAACTCTTTACTGTCAAATTGTGGACTCCAGCTATAGTTTTTAGCGTATAACTCATTTATACTTCCGTGCCCTGCAAAAGTACATATAACAAAAGTTACTCTAAATTACAAAATAAATAACTTTTGTTATGTGCATATTTGCTGAAAAATCAATAGGAAACGAAATATCGCTATTTTTAATTTCAGGCCTCCCCTATAACCCCCACTCCTGTTCGTCTTAAAGAATATTAATATAGCCTAAAGTCTAAGTTGGGCTAGTAGTAATATACATACCAAGTTTCATAAAATTCGGTTCAGCCGTTTATGCGTGAAAAGGTAACAAACAAACAAACAAATAAACAAACAAACAAACAAACAAACAAACAAACAAACAGACACGAAAGAAACAAAATGTAGTTGTGGTGTCTATGACATGTGAAACGAAAAGTTATCGTGAAATTTCGCGAAAAAAATCAATGTACAGACAGAGGTTACAATTTTATATATATATAGATATATATAGATATATATATATGTCTGTTGAAACTCTAGCAGTCACAATTTTGGTATATCGTTACCAAACTCGATATTTAATCGTATTATGTAAAAAGAAAGATGAAGCTCGTTAACGACAGAAATCGAACAAGTGTGAGGGGCTGTTTAAAGGAGGGAGTTTAAAATTTCGAAAATTTTAAAAATCTCCGTTATTATAACTCGGATCGAAAAAGTAAATAGGACCAATCTTATCGCAAATTTAATGCTCTATGAATGTTGTTCTTTTTTGTTATTTCATTATCTTAATTAATAACCGAAATATTTGCAATTTTTAATTTCAACATTGAATATACCCCCACTCCAATTCTCGCCATATTAACAATAAGCTGTTATCTTGTGAAGGACTTTATTTGAAGCCTAAATCCTAAATACTGTTTTCATAGAACTTTCACGTTTTGAGATAAATACAAAAACGTGACGCAGGTGGAAAGTCTGCTTAGTTAACGCAGTACCTGCGTTAAGGACTTTTTAACTTAATAATAGTCAAAATGATGCTTAATCGACCTAGATTAATTTCACCTCCTGCCTCGTCCTCTTATGATACCTTTATCCCTCTTGTGATATCTCGCCAACACCTTGCATCTCTGGATATATCCACTGTGAGTATTCATATTTTTCTCTTAAATATATTTATGTTGAGTCTTTCGCCGTATCCTCTTGTTTAAGTTATACCAAACAGATCGCTTTATATTCGATTTAAGAAAAATGTACCAACCATGAATTGTTGAGAAGTTGATCGCAATTGACAAAAGAGAAAGGGAGGTTTAAGTGGGTGAGCATAAAAAATTGAGAATTTCTTCAGACATTAGTAGGTACACAGAAGATTTTAGATGGCACCTTTTTTGTGTGTCTTCCATAGATATTCTATGACATTTTTATATCTGGTATCGTGGAACCGAGATATCACTTACCACTTTCGAATGAAATAATTTAAATGAAGTGGAACACAATATTTTTAATATTTAATTTAATATAAGAGTACAAGGAATTCATGCCAGAGAAAGAGAATTCACCAAATCTTTTGGTTTTATCTCAGTCTTCTGTTAATCTACACTCTTACTGCGATTTCCACTTCGAACAGATCTTGTCTCAAGTGTAGCGAGGCCAGCACGTGCGAAATCTACTTAGTTTAGCAGTTCCTGTCGACGGACTTTTTTAAAATTTGAATTTTCTATCTTCTAGAAGATCCGAGTACCTCTGAAGAAAGATGTGTTACTGCACGCCATGCATATAACCAAAGGGGCTAATTTTCCTGGGAAAATTCTGCTGAAGTAAAAGAGGAAGTTTGTATGGTGATTTTGGATTGTGCTGCACTCTAGTGGCTAAATCTAGTTTAATCAGAAGGCTCTTCAAGATGGCTACCATTACGAGGAAGGGTTATTCTGTTATCAGTCATAATTGTCATTATGTATACCATAATGTTCTGTGATATTTTACTTATATATTCTCCTCGATAATTCTTTGGTAGTGCATCTTCTTAACAAGATATTTCGAACGGTTATGTCGCATTGGTTTTTATTTTTTGACATATTTTGAAGTGTATATAATATTGTAAGATGACGTAAAGCCAAGAATATTTGATATAAAACCAAATAAATCGTTTTAACATTAGAACATCGAAGTGCTGTGTTGTTATTAGTGTTTGAGAAAAGTTATGAATCCTGATTATTTCCAACAATGCCCAGCATTTAAATATGAGGTATGTTTTGAGTTGGTTACTAATTTTATATTGGTTTTAAATTATTTGTTTTTGGATTTCATTTCATGACTGTAACGTTACTGGCAACTCTGTATCTGAAGTGTTTTTATTTTGAGTTCCAATAGTTACATTAATAATTTAATCTACATAGATTTTGACAATATCGAATTATTACTACACAAGTAGTAGGATATGAGGAATGTTTAAAATGTATTTCCTTTTATATTTGGGGTCACAACTATAGTTGATGTTGACCAATTAGAATTATATATCTGTTACTCATTTATATAGTCCAAAGATTATCATATGTAGATGGATAAATATTATCTCTTATTTAGGTTGTAGGCGTTTACAATCAGTATTTTTTTAATTTTTAATATTTATTTTAGAAGTTTATATTTTTCCATTTATATTTCTTGGCAGGTTTTATTGTGTCTTTTTATTTATGATATTAACATTTCTTCTTTACTTAAATACATTTTTAGATATTGTTGTACTGGTGAATGGAGTTTGCTTTTCATATTCAGTTTCATATAATCTTCTCAACACTTCTAGAAATTATTATTATTACTTATTAACGTCCTCTTTTTGCTACTATGGCAAATTGGGACGGGTTATCTACTGGTTACCACCTTTTACTTCTAGAAAAGAAACTACTCTTTTCTAATAGATTTCTTTTTGAAATAATTCTTCTTCCTTCAAGATACTCAGTAATAATTTGGTACACTTTAAATGTTTATGTTGACAAAGAAAGTTCATTTAGAATGCACTACCTGTCTTGGTTGTGGTTGTTTAACTATTTAAAAATAATTGAAGGAATTGTCAGACAGAAGCACCTACTTCCTAGAAATTCAACCCTGAAGTTTTGTCTTCAAAATAATTTGTTAAGAGACTTTAACATGGTGTAGTACAATTTTTGGTTGGGTTGTTTAGTTACGTTGAACTGATTAGAAATAGAGTTGTGTTTGCTACTGTGTAGAAATAAAGAATATAGAATTGCGCCTGGGTCTGTTTCCAAACCCCCCGGAAGAAGTTCCGAGTTTGCTTAGTACTTATCTTACCACAAAATCATTTTTTTTAAAAGTTAGAATTCGGCATATTTATTTATTTTTTAATAAACTTAATTCATCTCAATTCTACTATTCTGTAGTATTTATCAAATCTCATCTTCCCTTGAATTAGTAATTATTTTTGAAAATTGAAAACTATAATTTTTTCTCTGAGGCCTAGGCAGCTAATCAAAGTTAACATATGATAGTCAAGCTAATGTCTGCAGATATATACTGAATAGTCTATCTTAAATAATTTTTATTTATTTAGTTTTGTACCCCACAGCGATGTTGATTAGCTCTTATATAATAATATAGTTCTTCTAAACATGTTCAATAAATTATAAGTAGTCTTAGGAAACCACATATTACTCTAACCTTTGTTCCATCTTCTTTTTTACGAATAATTCCTAATTGGAAAGTTTCATTTGAGATGGTTTGGTGCAAATATCACGTCATCAAAATATTAAACTCGGTATTAGAGAATTACAAGTTACTTAATGGGTATTATTCTTTTTTTTACTTATTTCCAAAATAAGAACAGTTATTTAAAGTATTCAACTTTACCAAAATTAAAAAAAAAAAAACAAAGAATATTCTACAAAGACAAAAATACAAATCAGTCCATTGAAGAGAAAATACTTAAATAGACTTCACAGACAATACCAGATACTAAAAAATATTGTGACAGTGAGGGTACAGTTTTAAAATAAATTTACTGAATCTAACCATTCAGCTTAAGCAAGAAGATACCCTTGCATTGAATGTCCTTGCCAAGAGTATCCAATGATTAGCCAGTAGTGAATGTCTCCTGGCAATAGTAAAAAAAAAATGGGTAAAAGTTAGTAAATATAATTTGATGAAAGAGTGTTGAATTATTATGTTCTAAAGCATGATTGTACATAATGATAATCGTCCTATAATAAATACAAAAACTATTATTTCCTCTCCTTAATCATTTACTCGTGATTAGGGTGAAAATTTCAATGCTTATACTGTGCTATAAATAATGAACAAAATGTAAACAGTGCATCTGAGCACTAAACAAAGTAGACACAGTATATACTCGTATATTCTACCAAAATCAGATAATGTTCTTTAGCCAAGTAGAATGTAGTTCATATAATATTTAATTCTTCTAATCCTGATTAGATGTTTAGGACAGGTTAGTATGAATGCCAAAATGTAAGTACTAGTTATCCTAAGCTCATGATGATCCCAGAAATATATATATATATATATATATATATATATATATATATATATATATATATATATAAAATTGTAACCTCTGTCTGTACATTGATTTTTTTCTCGAAATTTCACGATAACCTTTTGATTCACATGTCATAGACACCATAACTACATTTTGTTTCTGTGGTGTCTGTGTGACTTTAGGCTATATTAATATTCCCTGAAACGAGCAGGAGTGGGGGTTATAAGGGAGGCCTGAAATTAAACAGCGATATTTCGTTTCCTATGGCTTTTTCGGCAAATATGTACATAACAAAAGTTGTTTATTTTGTTATTTAGAATAAATTGGGTTATATTTACTTTTGTGATATAACAAAGTATAAACGAGATATACATTAAAAACTAAAGCGGGAGCCAACAATTTCGACAACAAATAACAACTTTATGTGAACTAGTATTAATTCTACGGAGAGACGAAGTAGTCCTTACGAGACTACGTATAGGTCATTCTTTCCTTACCCATGGTTACCTATTTCAAAAGAAAAGAATGCCTAACTGCAATGTGTGTAATGCTCCGCTTACAATAAAACACATACTAACAGACTGCAAAAGACGTGACCATCTAAAGATCCTTCATGACATAAACGACTTACTTACTGAAGGTAGCCCACACATACCCATAATACTCCAACATTTACATGATATTAACATATACTCACAAATTTAGAATTGTTACATTTTAAAATCCTTTTTAATCCTTCTTAAATTAAATATTTTAAATTCCAGCTAAACCGTTTTACTGTATGTGTATGTGTGTGTGTGTGTGTGTGTGTGTGTATTTGCGCGTGTGCCTGCGTGTGAGTGTATGTGCCTGCACGCGTGTGTGTACGTGTGCATGCGAGAGTGAGTGTGTATGCATGTTTGAATGTGTGATAAAGAAAGTGAGAGCATATGATTGTAAATATTTTAGGTGTTAGAAATCTTCATTTTATTTACATACTAATTTATATTTATTTGATTTTAGTTTAGTTTTTATCCATTGCAATTATATAATTGTTTACGTAATTTTATTAGTCTTTACAGTTTTTGTTTTTGAACTTAATGTTTTGTTTTTATTTATTTATTTTATTTGTTATTTTGTGTTTATTATTGTTTTTCGTTATTTGGTTATTTCATTTCGTTCTATTATTTAGTTGAGTTTTATTTAGTTGTGTTTCGTTATATTGTTGCGTTCTGTTAATTAGTCGAGTTTTGTTATTTGTTTGCGTTCTTATTTTGTATTATTTAATTTTTTCTTGTTTCTATTTTCATTTTGTATTTTGTTTATATAAATTGTTTTTGTTGTTTTTTATGAGCAATATCGCCTCGCTGCGAACGCTCCAAAATAAAATAAATAAATAAATAAATTCTTCCATGATTATAAGCTAAATTACAATTTTTAGATTTGAACGGGAGTGGCGGTTATAAGGGAGGCCTGAAATAGAAATTCCCAATATTTCATTTTTTATTTGTTTTTAGGCAAACGTGCACATGATAAAAGATGTTTACTTTGTTATTTAGAGTAACTTTTGTTTTATACATTTTTTCGGTAACAATGTATGAAGCAAGTAATTTGCGTAAAAATATTGATATGCTTAACAATTCTTTCCAATATGATCTATAGATATTTTAGTAAAGCAATGTTGATAACACTGAGAGGGTATATTAACTAATTTCCTGTGAAATGTTGTATTTTTTTTTCTACTTGCATTTACTATTATGTTATAATGTAATGCTCGGATTGGTTTTTGACAGGAAATATGTACATTATAGATGAATTTAATTATAATAAATGCTATCCATGATTATGATCTGAATTATTCATGGTGTGCCAAACAGTGGAGAGAGATTAATTAGGGACTAATTTTCATTTATTCTTCAAAACATAAAATTTTATTTTGTAAGTCCTGTACCTGACCCTTATGGGAAAACCATTAGCCCAGACGGGAAGTGTAGTTGTACACATTGTAGCCTTGCCAAAGAAAAAATACCATCAAAAAGCAGACTCTAATGATTCCCAAGCGAAGCCGGGTACCTTAGCTAGTATATATATAGGTTTAACCATAACATTTAAAAAAAATTGATTTCATTGTTGAGGAAGGAGGAATTAGTTATTCATTATATGCTCCATTGTATTTTTGACTCAAGATACACCTTAAAATAGATTGGAACTAAAACCATGCTAAATATTTAACAGGCAATAGAAATATTGAAACCTGGAGCAACTGTAGTAATAAAGAATGAGTGTAACTAAAGGGATTGTACTTAGTAGTACTAAGGACTACTTGATACTTAGTTTGAAATAATGCAGAGTAATTCACATATTATAATAAACATTGACAAGATATCCCTCATTTACTCAATACATCATTTATAGAAACTTTTTTTAAATTTATTTATATTATTAATTAAGATAGTTGGTAATGAAAGTAGCCCAGGATAATAACCACCTCTGTAAATTCAATAACATCCCTTTTAACTTCTATCGAAGAAGCCATATGAACAACAATTACTTAGAAATAAAAAAAAACCCAAAATATTTGCACCAGTTATATAATGTGCATATGCCATGCTTGTAATATTGTGGATTTAATGTTCATGAATTTACGAACAATAAACAGATTTAGATTTATACAGTTTTTAATAGACAAGCAAAGCAATGTCAAAACAATTAATAACTAAAGGTAACAAAAATGCATACATAATGATCATATTGCATAAAAAACTGGGAATTGGGAGAATAGTGGGAAGGAACTTCTTCTAATAACAATTTGTTTATTTTTTTTATTAAAGAATGTGTGGAGCTTATTTCAATCAATAGCTGGAAAATATTGAATCTTTACCGTTTTTATTAGTTCTTCTAACATTTGTAGAACTCTAAAATACCTGAATTTTTGATATACATAACTATTTCACAATGTCGCTAGAAAATTTCTATATAGGAGATTTATATATATCTCCTGACACATCTTTTCTGGCACCTTTGTCTCCTATTTATTAAGTAGGATCTTCTTAGCCCCTTGAAAACATTTTGGTTGATTGCTATGTCTTAGAAATCCATTTCTGACCCAACATTCTGAGAATAAAGATAATCTAACAACAAAGTCATACAGTTAAAGAAGAGTGTGTGTGTGTGCCGGTTTGCTTTTCTGCTTATACAAATCCATATAGAGGATAAAACAATATATTAAGGAAAATAATTGTATTTTGGTAGAGAAAGTAGAGAAATAAAAATCAACAATCATAAATAGAGAAAATAAACAAAAGGGGAAGGGAATAGATTATGAACCGACAAGCAGCCTACAATATAAAATATGTAGTAAAATGAATTTTATAGGGTAAAAGGTGGAAAAAAATGAGATTCATCAATCACAATTGTTATTTAGCTAAGTTTAGTTAAAGCTCATGTGGAAGATAAACCTTTATGACCAACAGGGCTTACAAGGGACCTTTTCAAACCAATGGCAAAACTGTTCAATGCCAGTTTGACAAGTGGTTGCATCACAATCCTTAATTGATAATAATGATGCAATAAATGATTAAAATTTCCTTAACCATTTATAAGTTTAAGAAAGACTTAGTAATATAAAATTCTTACAAGGTAGTTTCTTTTGGTGTTGTAAATATTGTATTTACCCCAATATTGCCAGTAGCATGATAATAAAAGTCCATCACATAGGAGTTATATAAACTGAGCACGTTTCCTCCTGCATTGATGTAATCAACACAACATCTATTCTCGGGGGCATTTCACAATATGAATTTATTTTAAAATTTTATTTCTTGTCTTTAAATTAAAAAAAATATCTTGTAAAAAAATTATGCCGTCCCTTTGGATATTACAGATACTTAGCAGCTGGAGTAACTGCACGGTGAGTTACAAAGCCTACAATACTTTCTAAGTAACTAACAAACTCCCAGATATAATTTCTAACATTCTAGAATTTAAAGTGTATAGGGTATATAGAGCCTGTACGCTTTTTGATGGCTGCAACTTTTGAGATGTGCCTGTTTTTTAGAGCAATATTTATATATTGGTTTCAAGCATTATATTTATGCTTTTGACAGAAAAAGAAAGAGTTCTTTAATGATCTGACTCCCTCCCCTCCCCTCTCTTCATTTTGAGGGTCTCTCGTTTTAGGACTAAAGTCACCAAAGTGCCTTCTGGTGATGCTGAATAATAAAAAATGATCTCCAAAATCGAGGTCCTCTTCAGAAGTGAGAAGTTTGTTGTGAGAGAAAATATGATCTTATAATTTCATGTAAACAAGTTTTTATTTTATAAAATGTGAATATTTATGTCCATAGTTTAGTTTAAAATCTTGTTTACTAACGAAAGAATATATTTTATTTTCGTATTTTCACATTTTAAGTGTGTTATTTAGCAGATTTCCTTCGGGAAATCAGTTATTGAGCCTTTAGCGGTCGCAATTTTAATTTGATCGTTATCAACCTTGATATTTAAGCGTTTCATGTAAAACTATAGTATCAAGGAACTTTTTTGTCTGAAATCAGACCGTTTGATGGGGGGATCTAACATTAAAAATAAATAAAAAGTGAGAGATTTAAAAGATCTCCGTTATTAAGAGAGATCGAAAAAATGTGAGATCTATAAATGTTGTTTTATACATTTTAGCAGATTTCTCCTAAGAGAAATCAGCTATTGAGATCGTACTCATGACACAATTTTTGAAAAATTTCCTCCAATGTCCATCGATCCTACCCAGGAGATGAATGAGGTCCGTCCAAAACTATATAATTTTGTCTGATAACGCTCTAGCGGGGTCGCAATTGTTATTTGATAGTTACCAAACTCGATATTTAAACTTTTTATGTAAAACTGAAGATGAAGTTCGTTAAAGGCTAAAATCGGGCCACTGAGAGAGGGGGGGTTTGAGAGGGAGAGTTTTGGTAATTATTAATATCTCCGTTATTATGCCTAAATACCAAATATTGTTCTCATTTAACTTTTAATTTTTGAGATAATGCAAATACATGACGCACATGGGAAATCTTTTTAGTTAACGCAGCCTTTATGTGACCGACTTTTATTAATCTATTAATGCTGTACAATTCTCCATCTATTCATTTTAGCAGATTTCCCTTAAGGGAAATCAGCTATTGAGGTCGTACTCATGATGCGAGTTTCGAAAAATTTCTTCAAATGTCCATCGATCCTACCCAGGAGATGACGAAAATGAGTTCCGTTCAAAATTATATATATATATATATATATATATATATATATATATATATATATATATATATATATATTTGTCTGTTAACGCTCTAGCGGTCGCAATTTTTGTTTGATCTTTACCAAACTCGGAATTTAATCGTTTTATGTAAAAAGGAAGATCAAGTTCGTTAATGGCTGAAATCGGACCAGTGGGAGGGTTTTAGGTTTAGAGGTTTCTTACTACTACAGTTGTTATTAGGCAGATTTCTCTATTGTAAAACTTCTCGTGGGAAATCTGCTTAGTTTACGCAGCCCCTGCGTGACGGACTTTTTTTTGTAAGTTATTGTTCTCGCATTTTCTTGTTTTCAGCTGCCATTAAACCGCACACTTCTACTCATCGAATTTTTACTTAGATATGGAAAATAAATTGGGAAAGAGATCACTTGTGTTTCATACCATCAGTATGGGATTCTGGTTAGTTAATTCAGCCCCTGCTTGACAGACTTTTTAGCATAGCAGTAGTGTGGCCTATAGGTTGTCTTTCATCTGTTCGTCTTTATATATTTTATCTAGCTGCTGTTATTTCTTGCTGTATTTTCAGAATGGGTAATATTTTAATTTTGTGACACTTATTACCAATTAAATATTAGAACACAATATACTTTATTTTTCTAGTAGTGTGTTCCCTCTCCATAAATAATGTGGTCAATGTATTATTTCAGTAAGCTTCAGGAACAAATTCAGCGGTCAATAGACTATTGAAAATAAAAATGATATCGTCTTATAACTAAACACACAGCTCCTGGATGACGAAGTTTTAACTGTTAATAACACCCATCAAAGATTTTACCGTGGATCTTTGTTTTGTGACTGTTTCCATTTTCGGAGAACCCACACTTCATTGTTCATCCCACGTTTCATTGCATCACGTGGAAAACGTGCATAATAGATTTTTACCCATAACCTCGTCGCTCCCATCTCATACGCCTCATTAACAGGACATATTTGAATTTAGAACCTTGTCAAATGCACATGTTCACAATACGCGCATTTTGATGATTTATTACTTAGCCCATTGGATAATAATAATAGCAGTTTTTAGCCAAATATGGTACTTTGAATGTTACGCACAGAATGTTGAGCGATAAACCTTTTAAATAAAAATCTGTTACGTTGGTTTTGCGTATTCTAAGCATATTTCTCACCTGTCACTCAGATGACATCTTCTCCGATTTGAGTAACTGAGTCACTAAATATATCAATTTGTGTTTACTTAGGTTCTTACTAGGGGAGAAGTCCCTTAGGGGAAATCAGCTATTGATGTCGTACTCATGATGCGAGTTTTGAAAAATTTCCTCAAATTTCCATCGGTCCTACCCAGGAGATGACGAAAATGAGGTCCCTTCAAAATTATATATATATATATATATATATATATATATATATATATATATATATATATATTTATATATATATATATATATATATATATATATATACACACATATATACACACATATATACAGTAGCTCACAGTGAAAAGGATACACCTACTATATTTCTATAAATATGTCAAAAATAACTTATTGCACTTATTTTTATATAACGTAAAAGTGTATATGGAATGAGAATACATTCTGGAATATAGATTAACTTGCCTAGCTCTCTAACATTAGCAAGGATTAAATAAGCTACATAAGAGGATTACAAACCTTTGACCTATCTCACAGTGAAAATGATACACCACTCATGTTGCCTTTAATCCGTTTTAGTTCTATCCAGGCTTTCAGTGTCTTCTGTGATATCAGTCTCTAAGACAATTTTATTATATTATTTCGTGATTGTTTTTGTTTTATTATAATGGGTCGGCACACAACGGTAAAAGAAAGAAAACTAACAACAGTTCAACAGAGGAAAACCTTATCGAGAAATTGGCGAACTTTTTCAGAAAAGTCATGCAACAGTACAACACATTGTAGAAAGATATAAATGGGAAAATAGGCTTATTAATAAGAAGAGGAAAAGCCCCACAAAAGATTCTTTCCGAAGCTGACGAATGGTGGATTCTGAGTTACGTAAAAAAAAAACCAAGAATGAGTGCACCTAAAATTGCAAGTGAAGTGGAAAATTATTTAAAGAAGATTGTTAGTGCGGAAACTGTGCGTCGCGTCCTAAGGAAACACAATTTTCATGACTCTGGATTTGGGCTGGCTGGTGGATGTCCATCATTAACGGAAGGATCAAAAAGGTCAAACACACCTCCACTCTTAATATTTCTTTATTATAGGCAAAGTACTTTCGGGGCGAACCGTCTCATCATCAGTGCTCTAGAGTTGGTTCCTATTGAGCCGACATCTCCGGCGAGACTCCGAGTGTCTCGCCGGAGATGTCGGCTCAATAGGAACCAACTCTAGAGCACTGATGATGGGACGGTTCGCCCCGAAAGTACTTTGCCTGTAATAAAGAAATATTAAGAGTGGAGGTGTTTGACCTTTTTGATCCTTCCGTTGACAATTTTCATGGTAGAGTTGCTAGGAAAAAGCCGTTCATTAGTAAAAAAAAAAATATAAAAGACGGGCTAAAATTTGCAAATGAGCACATTTCCAAAGATTTTGTCTTTTGGAAAAAGTTTACTTTTGCTGATGAAAGCAAATTTAACATTTTTGGGTCGGATGGACGTGGATACGTTTGGAGAAAATCTGGAGAAGCATTTTCCAAGCAAAATCTCTTACCGACTGTGAAAAATGGAGGTGGGAGTGTGATGGTGTGGGGATGCATGACAGCCTCTGGTGTGGGAAGTCTGCATTTTATAGAAGGTATAATGGATAAACATTTATATGTGGACATATTAAGGCAAAATCTGAAGGTAAGTGCTGAAAAACTTGGATAAAAAGATATTTTTACTTTTTACCAAGATAATGACCCCAAGCATTCTTCATTGATAGTGAAAGAATGGCTTACATTTAACTGTCCCAAACTTATAAAGGCACCTGCGCAGTCACCAGATTTAAATGTCATTGAACATTTGTAGCCAAAATTGGAGACAGAAATTCGAAAACATAATATTACAAACAAAGTAAATTTATAAAAGGCACTCTTGGAAGAATGGGAGAAAATTACCTCAGATTTTACCCAAAAACTCATGGAATCTATCCCAAACCGCTTAAGAGAAGTAATCAACAACAAAAGGCTTCCAACAAGATATTAAAGTTATATAAAATTACTTTTAATTTGAATTTTATTAATGTGTATCATTTTCACTGTGAGGTCTGGAATTTCATTTTTGTTATTAATTTCATTATTATGCTCAGGCATTATTAATTATTGTTCAAGAGAGGTATTTATTTTTTTCTAGATAAAATGTGTAATATTTTAGGGAGAACCTTTTTTAAAAAAATATATTATTGTACATAATAAATGAACATTTTGTGAAATTTGTATGGTGTATCATTTTCACTGTGAGCTACTGTATATGTATATATATATATATATATATATATATATATATATATATATATATATATATATATATATATTGGTCTGTTAACGCTCTAGCGGTCGCAATTTTGATGATCGTTACCAAACTTCATATTTAAGCGTTTTACGTAAAAAGAAAGATCAAGTTCGTTAATGGCTGAAATCGGACCAGTGGGAGGGGGGATTTTTGAAAATTTAAAATATCTCCATTATTATGCGTCGGATGAAAAAATTGTATAGAATCAATCTTATTGCAAATTAAATTTACTATAAATATTGTTCTATACATTTATTCTGTATCTGGAATATTAACCGAGATATTTGCATTTGTATGCATGTGTGTGGTCAGCAGGAGTCGGCTATGTTCGGGACTCTCCGCCGAGAGCTAGTGCGGGCCGTTTTCGTCCCTCGTGAATAGGTTTAGAGATTCCTTACTATTACTGTTGTTATTAGGCAGATTTCTCTAATGTAAAACTTCACGTGGGAAATCTGCTTAGGTTACGCAGCCCTTTTTTTGTAAAGTTTCTATAGCTCAAGGATAACCCAATTTATTAGAATTATAATGCTTGCAATATTAATTATGAGTCGAAAGTAGTTATATTAAGGAGTGGATTATTCAAAGAATAATTTTTTTTAAATATATCTTTTCATGCTACTTCTCGTATTTTCGATCCTATTAAGATATTTTAACATTCGGTTTGAGGAATAATTAAAAATTATGTTTGAATTTAGGATATATTGTTGAATAATAGAATTTTTTAATTTGGATCTGGTTTATGGTGCATTACTTCATATTTTTTCATTGTCCTCGTTTTTAATGTTTAAAAATGAGGTATGTTCATAATTTTAGCATGCATATAGAGCTTGTCAATCGCTCTTGTTTGTGCTTCATTTAAAAAACAACCTAGTCATCTGAGATATGAGGCCCTCTTATTTTTTTCTAGGGTTGTCGTTTTTCATCAGGTTTGCGATATGGTAGTAGGGCATCACTTAACTGTCTTTCTTTGAGCAAGTCTAATTCATCTTAATTGCTTTTATTTAACGCATCTACTAGTGGTCCTTGGCCTGTTTTTTTCCTATGACTTCGCCTCCGATCATATCTTATCTTGTCAATCTAATTCCTCATGAACTTCATTCAGTCGGTCTATGTTCTGCTTTTATACTTTCTGATAACGGGCCATTTTTCAATACCTTATATTAATGAAGGTATAAACGTTTATTAAGTCACAGTCATTTTAGTTTCTAACTCTAGAGCCCCGCATTCTTAGTGCTAAATTTTCGATCTGGTTGGCTTTGCTAAGAGGGAGAACAAACTTGTCCTAATTAGATTTCGAATCAGTTTCCTTACATATACCCGGTTTTGAATCTGGTTCATCTAGTAGGACAGTAATGGAATGCGTTATCCACTGCCGCCTTATCCTTCGTACTTTCCTTTAATCATTTACAAGTGCATATAGTTATAATATTTCTTATTTTAATATTAATTTTATTTGACTTCTTACTTTCTGTAGAAACTGAAAATCGAGCAGTAAATAAATATTGACAACTGCATAATAAATATGAGTATAATAATACAAAATAAATTAGATATTACAGTCTTAATCCTGCCTCTCTTCATTGCGTAGGTACTCATCTTTGGAAACCATTTTGTACTTGCTTTTCGATTGGTTAATAATTCTCCCTCTTTGTCTCAAACCTTATTCCCATAATGCTCTTCGCATTTATCCAGCTAAAGTTTTCATTAACAATAATTCTAAGCGCCTTAGAAAATTTCAGGGACATTTAGACGTAAAAGTTACCATTAAAAGACTTCTTAATGGGAGATATATTCTCAATTAGTTCTGTCTTGTTTTCAATAACGTTTGTTTTTGTAGAAAAGTTTAGCTTCTAATCTTCTAGAAGAATAAATGTGTTAAATCTCAATACTTGAGTATATGAAATAATATGATATTTGAGTATATGAGGAAGAATAGCTGTAAGGAGGAAATGATAGGCAGAACAAGGAACTGCATAACAGAGAGAGTTACCGTTTCGAGTTGTTAATCACAGTTAGCACTGGTTTATGAGCTATTGCTTGAGCCATAATCCGCTGGAATAGTGCTTGGAGGGTGTTGGCAGACTTTCCCTATTCCCTAGGACAGATGTAAGTATTAAAGTAGGCTATAACTCAAAGCGAAGGGAGCAAAGATAAAAACCGCCTCCGATAGCAAGTGACTTTGTATCTTTTGCAGGCTTTCCCCAAGGACCAGCATTAGCCTAGCCGGGAGCAGGTTTCTACCCACAGGCGTTGTGAAAGTGAAGTTCCGACTGTACTTCACTGCCCTCATAAACTAATTCCACACTTTTCATATATACTTGCTATTTTTTCTTTAGGCAGTTCACAGTTCAGATGACTGCAATCTAAATGATTTATTTCCGTTAAGGCATCGGTTGTTAACTAAAGAACTATGACCTCAATACTGAACCTGTACTGAAGCCTCTGCAATTATAACAGTAGAAATTTGGCCACGTTATATTGTGTATTTACTATATAAATGTTTGCCTTTTTCCAAACCTGATTTTTAGATAAATCTTCATAAAGCCAATAGCTGTAATAAAAAATAAAGCCCTACAACATTCCTGAATATACTTGTGCTTTTTTTCCTGCTCTTTTGATGCAATTTGAAAAAACATTCATGTATCATGGATATAGAAATTCGTTTTCCTAGGTGGATCCAACACTTAGAACGCTCAAAATATACCTAGGTATTTTCAGTCTAATTCTAACCAACCTAACAACTGAATCAGATTCTAAAATAACGAATTTGATCTTCATTCTCTGCATCTTCTCGAGGTCACTGATCTACGACACTAATTATAATGACCACTTTATGGTACTACGGGTAGTCGGGACGAGTTATCTACATGAATCTTATTGTTAGTCAAGTTCTTGAGATCGTCATTGGTACAGTAGTATTCCAAAACCCATTTTAAAGCTTTATCGGTTTCTCTTCATTGGATCTCCTGCAGAACCAATGGATCTACGCTATATAGACCAGTGAAAAACATTTATAAAACTCTTGTGAAAAGCAAAGGATAAAATTCATGAAAGAAAAAAAAACAACTTCAAAATATTCGGAAAACTATTTAATTAAAGTTCTTAAATGAAATGGTTTAATCAAAATAACTTAAATGCTCTCATTAAATTTTTATAATTGTGCCTTGAGGTCGTACTCATGACGCGAGTTTCGAAAAATTTCTTCAAATGTCCATCGATCCTACCCAGGAGATGACGAAAAGTCCGTCACGCAGGGGCTGCGTAAACTAAGCAGATTTCCCACGTGAAGTTTTACAATAGAGAAATCTGCCTAGTAATAACCTATTCTCAAGAGGACGAATAGTTAGTGAAACGGCCACACTAGCGCTAGTGCGCTCGGCGGAAACTCCCGAACATAGCCGATCACACTCACAATACAAATCCAAATATCTCGGTTAATATTAAAGATACAAAATAAATGTATAGAACAATATTTATAGTAAATTTAATTTGCAATAAGATTGGTTCTATACAATTTTTTGATCCGACGTAAGGTAACGGAGATATTTCGAATTTTCGAAAATCCCCCCCTCTAAACCCCCCCTCCCACTGGTCCGATTTCAGCCATTAACGAACTTGATCTTCCTTTTTACATAAAACGGTTAAATTCCGAGTTTGGTAACGATCAAACAAAAATTGCGACCGCTAGAGCGTTAACAGACAAATATATATATATTTCTATATATATATATATATATATATATATATATATATATATATATATATATATATAGATATATATAGATATATAGGTATATATATATAATTTTGAACGGACCTCATTTTCGTCATCTCCTGGGTAGGATCGATTGACATTTTTTGGAAATTTTTCAAAACTCGCGTCATGAGTACGACCTCAATAGCTGATTTCTCCTAAGGGAAATCTGCTAAAATGAGGTCCGTTCAAAATTATATATATATATATATATATATATTTGTCTGTTTACGCTCTAGCGGTCGCAATTTTTGTTTGATCGTTACCAAACTCGGAATTTAATCGTTTAATTTAATCGTTTTATGTAAAAAGGAAGATCAAGTTCATTAATGGCTGAAATCGGACCAGTGGGAGCGGGGGTTTTGAAAATTCCAAATATCTCCGTTATTATGCGTCGGATTGATAAATTGTATAAAACCAATCTTATTGCAAATTAAATTTACTATAAATATTGTTCTATACATTTATTCTGTATCTTGAGTATTAACCGAGATATTTGCATTTGTTTTGTGTGTGTGGTCGGCAGGACTCGGCTATGTTCCGGACTTTCCGCCGTGAGCTCTGGCGGCCGTTTCCGTAACTATTCGTCCCTCGTGAATAGGTTTAGAGATCCCTTACTACTACAGTTGTTATTGGGAAGATTTCTCTACGGTAAAACATCACGTGGGAAATCTGCTTAGTTTACGCAGCCCCTGCGTGACGGACTTTTGTATTTTTAGTACGCCCCCCCCGTATAGCGCTCAGTTAATTTGGAATTTGTGCTCTGGCCTCCTTAATAATTTCTCGTCCTCCAGATGAACTGGCTTCTAACCTTTAGCAAACCTTTCCTTTTTTTAAATCTAAAACTTAAGTACGGTTTCATTCCAAAAAAGTGTCCGCTCGTTAGCAAACAGATAACAAAGGTTTTAATAGATATTCGTGTGTATGTGTGCACGCATCGAGTATGTGTCCCTGGATGTGTGTGTATATATATATATATATATATATATATATATATATATATATATATATAGAGAGAGAGAGAGAGAGAGAGAGAGAGAGAGAGAGAGAGAGAGAGAGAGAGAGAGAGAGAGAGAGAGAGAGAGAGAGAGCGAGCACATTTTCAAGTTCAAACCATCCAGCTATTGGCGCAAATTTATACAATTTTCATAATTTTCTTATGTGTATGATGCCAGTGGAAAGTAGTTTATGAAAAATTCACTAATATATTAAATTTAGGATGTAAATTACTGTAACAAATATTGAAATAATAATAGAAGGTTTGATACATTTTTCGACGAATTAACATAAATTTAATACTGATATTTGTTGTAATATTTGTATTTACTTGAATGTTTTATTTTCATTTTGATTTCTCTTTTACTCCATTTTATATATTTAGAGAAACTTTGTTTCTCGTTATTCATTTTTGAACCGGAAATAATAAACTTTATACTGAATTACTGTTAGTTTCCTTGAGGTATAAAATAATGTGTTTCACAACTTGCAACATACTTGCTGTATTAATGTGAATATAAATTATTGTTTGAAGGAATTCTGTTAATTGGTAATATGGGGATGTGCAGTTAGCATCTTTGGATAATTAATTTCAGAACTATCCAAAGCGAAGGTAATTATTGTTATGGCTGTAGAATAGGAGCAGTAACCCTTGCTAGTGACCAGTTGCAACTAGCCTGGAACGGAGAACGCTATATAACGGGGTGGCTACTTTTTTATAACACTGTGCTTTTCTTCTTAGCTCCTTGTAATTTTCATAGTTAGCTGATGGTCCACTGTACTTGGGAATTCTAATTCTCAGATTTGTTCTGGAGTTTAGGTTATTCTAGAGGAAAATTTCAACATAATGTTTAACTATAAAAAAAAAAAAAAAAAATGAATATTGACAAAGAGGGGGAAAAAATGTGAATTCAAGTTACTTAGTACAAAAATGACTAAACTCTTTTTAATATATATATACTACTTTAAGCAACCATCATAGTTATATCCGTAGGATAATTACCAGTTATAAAATTAATTCTTTCATCATTAGATCTACTATAAGAAATTAAGAAATGAAAGAAACTTAGTGTGTTGGAGTAGAGATTTATGAACATTGTTTTTCCTTTTCTATGTCTCCTATGAAAACAATACTTGAATCTTAATTGAGGTGTGAGGTGTTTAGTATCATGATTACAGGAAGTAAAAACTGCATTTGTAGGAGTGGGAGTCCACTACTGGCCTTAAATGCATTAATTCAAATTATCCTGTTAATATTCGAATTTAAAAAAAAAATACAAATCGACAGAAGGAGACACACAGTGAATTTTTAACCGATTTCCTCTAAGGGAAATCAATTATTTTCGATTTTGTATTTGACCCCTTCTATAAACCATATCTCCTCTTGTTCTGATTTCAGCTATCAACGTATTTGGTCTTTAATTTTGTATGAAATTTAAATACCGAGTATAGTAAGGACCAAATAAATATTCCGGACGCTATATACATAAAAAAAGTCGCAGGGGCTGCGTAAACTAAGCAGATTTCCCAAGTGCTGGTATAGCACATTTGTAATACCATCTCAATACAAATTTTCTATTTCTACGTAAAATAACTGAGATATTTTGAATGTTCTAATCCCCCCTCTTTCAACCCACCCCTGTTCCGGGTCCGGTTCAACCATTAACTATTATGGTCTTTAGTGTTGACTGAAACAGTTAAATATCAAGTATGGTGTTGAACAAACAAACATTTTCGAAACAAGAACATAAAATCTAAACTCCCCCTCCCCCGGTCCGATTTTAGATATACTTAAAACGTTTATATATCGAGTTTCGTAACGATTAAACAAAAATTACGACCTCTAGAGAAACACACACACACACACACACACACACGCGCGCGCTAATGAATCAATAATTTCATTTATATTGGGTTGTAACACATGAAGTGTCCGATTTTTTAAACCCTAATCTTTATAAAGGATTAAAACGTTGTGTGTTGATTCCAAGCAAAATATTTACCATCTATAATAAACATTTGTTAATCCTCTAGTCGCAAGCTATGTTTGTTTTTGTCCCAAGTAGGCTTACATATTTTAGTTTAATATCAATCGGGAACATGGAAACACGCGATTTCCGGATAATTTTCTTTTACGAGTATAAACTTGGTCATTCCGCGGCCCAGTCAGCATAGAATATTAATAATTAGAATATTATGCGTTTGGCGAAGGAAGTGCTAATGAAAGAAATATTCGTCGTTGGTTTTCAAAATTTTCTTCAGGAGATACGACTTTAGAAAATCAATGGTTAGATGCCGATCAGCCTCCTGGGCAAATGCCAAAACAGAATCTCCATCCGAAGAAGTTAATGGTTACAGTATGGTGGTCTATGGCCGGGGTCATTCATTATTCTTTTCTACCAAAGGGCAAAACAATTGATTCCACATTATACTGCCAAGAAATTGAGCAAATGCATCAAAATTTGATCAAGCAACAGCCGGCATTGGTAAACAGGAAAGGACCGATTCTGCTTCATGACAACGCCCGACCACATGTTTCAATACATACAGTGAACAAATTAAAGGAGTTGGGCTATGAATTCCTACCACACCCCCCATTTCCCCTGATCTATCTCCTACAGACTACCACTTTTTTCGGAGTTTGGACAAATTTTTGCGAGGAAAATTTTTTACAGATGATTTAGACATTAAAAATGCATTTTCGGAATTTCTTTCAACACGTGACACAAACTTTTACAAAAGTTGGATAGAAAACTTGGTAAGTCGTTGGCAGAAGTGTATTGAAAATGATGGTAAATACTTTGAATGAATAATATTTCAGATTCGATCTCAATTTTTCATTTTTTTCCTGATTCTACAAACGGTCATTTCATATGTTACAACCCAATATTTGTCTAGGGACTGTCTGACATCATATGCATTGCATTCACCTTGTTCAAACATTTTATTTTTTTAGGCTTTGTTAAGCTCCTACTAACTAGCGCTGAAAATTGACTTTCATGTTTTAATACCTCACATTTTCTTCATAATGCTGAACTAATGAATTACAGTTTCGGTTCGGAAAAGGAAATAAAAATATCCATTAGACCGAGTTCTAGAAAAGGAATGTTACTATATTCTGATTGCCCACCTTCCCATATCTTCAATTTAATTTATTCTATTACAGATTCCTTATTTTTGGAATAATATGTTAGTAATTTTAAAATAATTTTAAAGAAGGGGATGCTTATATACTCAAAATATATGAATCTTTTGCAGAATTGTTGATACTAGTGAAGTCTGGCTGGTAATTTGGCCTCGCTCTCTAGGGAGGCGATCCTGGATCCTAACAGTTTTCAGATGACATCGTTTAGCATTTTTTAACGTAACTTTCTGAAGTAATATTAATTTTATAATGTCTATGAAAATGTTTTACATGATTCAATGGTGTTTTGTTTTCGCCCATATGGAAACTGTAGAAAGTCCGGAATATAAAATGTAATAAAAGATGAGAGTTTACAGTCTCTTAAATAAGATTTCATCTGTTCAAAATATGGGTAAATTATTCTTACTTTATTATTATTTATTTATTAACGTCCACTTTTTGCAACTTAGGCTAATCGGGACGGGTTATCTACAGATTACCACCCTTTTCTAGCCAGGGTGGGATTTTAGTACGTTATTTAATGAATTTCGTCACTAAATAATTTCCTTTGCCCAGGCGAGAATCGAACTCACTACTCTAGGTTTATCATGTGAGATAAAGGTCAACGCTTTAACTCACATGGCTAACCCGAGCCCCTATTCTTACTTTAGAAAATTATTCCCTTTTAGAGGGAACCCTTCAATTGTTGAGAAATGTTATCTACTGATTACCACCCATAAAGTGATCCCGCAATTTCTATAAAAGAGAGACATTGCTGTTATTTACTCTGAATTATAGTGAGGAGGATGGTCAGGAGAAGCATGTAAACTGGGAGGATCTAGTGGCAGTGGCACTTCCTGGTCTGGGGACCAATAACCCTTTTGTGCGAACTGCTGGGATGGCCGTGTCGAAACAGCACATTGTCCATGGGCCACCGCCCTCCGCTACAGGGCCTAGTCTCACTTTTATGTCAACAGTCTCTTTTATAGTAATTATTTATTTATATTTTCTTATGAAACACTTTTCTCCGAGTGCAGCTAGGGGGAGAAATATTCCAACGTTTTAGGAGTTAGATAAACAGTTTGTACTGTTCTCTTCATAGATTATGTAGTAATTTTGTTATTTTTATTCAACTCGTATTTAGTGAAGAAGTATGTTCTTGCAGTCGACCCTTCACTTTAGCACAATTTTCGTGCCATCTATGAACTAAAAATACACGAATAACATTAGTAGTAGTAAATTTATTTTCCAATAAATTACATTGCAATTATTTCACAAAATACTTAATAATTTACAAAGTGCTTGGTATATACTGTTAGCATGAGTGACGTATGATGCAGTTTATAATAAACATTTAAATTATTCTATATAAACATTTAAATAAGATTTTATTAAAAAATATTAATGATATTACATAGTATTGACGTTGAATAGAAAAAATAATAGTAAGTAGAAGTGTTTATAAATTAAACTAAAACAAAGGAGCCTGCGATATCTTCCTTTGCCCTTCAGATATTTACAATTGTTCAATCTTTTATATACAAGTTAATGTAATCTCCTCCGTTCAGGATGGCTTTTAGTTGAGCGAGGAAGTGATGTGTGCCTTCAGGTTCCTAAAGGTTACACTGTGAGCAGTTTGGCGGTGTCATGTCTAATCCAAGGCTTCTTTTTAAGTTAAGAGTTTCTGCCCTGGTGCTGACTATTACTCTTATATAGTGGAGATTATTTACTTTAGTATATTTTAATGCTTGAGAATGAAATGAGAATTCTTTGTATAAACCCTGAAATTGTACATCTGCAAGGTTTTGTTTAAATTTATTAATTATTATAAACTGTAATTGCATCAGTAATTTCTTTAGAATTTTGTTCTTCTCATTCATTTTGAAAAATTAATTTGCTGGAAGCTTTACTGTTTGACAAATTTCAACTACATTATCTTGGCAAAATATTTTTTTTCTTTATTACTTTTAATGCCAGTTTCTTTGTTAGCGTATTATTAGCTGAGGTCAAGACAGTAACTATGTATTTCGAGTAAAGTGAAGTGGTAGATATGAATAAGGGTGCTTTATCTGTCTCTAGATATAGGCGTAACATTAGTAAAAGAACTAAACGTTTTTCTAGATGCACTTGATTATCCTCTGCTGTTTCGAATCTTTTCCGCTGCAGGTTTTGTTATGTTTATCCTCGAAGTTTGAAATACACTGCAGATGCTTATATGAATCATCTTTTTTATGGAGGGAATCATGTTAACAAATCGAGAAGCCAGTTTTATGGTTGGTTTGGCCCCTGTTCGCCTTGTGTAATAGGAAAAAAATGAAAAATGAGCTGACTGTAGTGATTTGGATAGTAAGTGGTTTTATTGGCTAAGCCCAGAGGGCGGGGCTTCCTATGCACTCTCTTTGATGAGGCAGCTCCAAGTAGCTTTACCCTTATCAATAACGGCACTCCATCGAATTCATATCTACTCTTTTCCCTTATCTTAATTAAGAAGTTATTTACTTTTTAAATTGATTATAGCAGTATTTTGTTTTTAATGAAAGCCAATCCTTGTTGTTTATTCCAAGTACTGTGCTATTACAAAAATGTGGACACCACATGACTCCCTTGTTCCTTCCTAGGAAATTGCATATACAGTATGTTTTGTTGTTCGTAATTAAAAAAGCAACAACTCTGTTTAAATTTATCTGATTAAAACATGTCATAGAACTTAATTTATAGATACAAAAGAAAAAGTCTTATGCAATTCATTTGTATCTATATTAGCGAAACAGTAAATTGGAATTTTTTTTATTTCGCTCTTTAAATCCCCCCCCTACTCATAGTTAATTTCAATCAAAAGAGGAGGTGCTCAATTCGTTGTATTAAATATGACGTATGATGTTGATATAATTTTACCTCTACCTGTACATATATTTTCTTTCTAAAACTTTCAAGATAGTTTAGTTTTTTATTTCCCATGGAATTAAAACAATAACAACAATTTTTTTTCTTTGGTATCTGTTTGTTTGTTACTTTTTTAAGCCTAAACATCTGAATGTAATTTTATGGAACTTAGTATGTGTATTATTCCTTCTTAGGCTAACCTAAGGGCTTAAGCTGTACTGGTACTAGTAGTGTTGCGTTTTGAAACTTGTCCTGTTATCTTTCAGACTAGTAGCATTTTGTCGGAATCCTTAAATTTTCTCTGGTTAAGATTCAGAAGCAACAGAGACTAGTAAGTGCTGTTCAGCTTAAAGCGTTTCTAGCACAACGATGCGGTTTATTACTAATGTTACACGTACTTAGTTTAAGTAAAGATTTGAATGCAAGGACTTAATTTTATTAAATCGTGAAACATTTCGGTTTTCATATTTCAAAGGAATTATACTTTATGACCCTCCCTGAATCCATCTTAACGTGTTTCGTACATGTACGTTTGCATGTTTCTCGCATAACTAAATAAAAAGGTAGATTTAGAATGCTGACATTACCCTATTTCGGACTGCTGTGACATCGAATTGAGCACCTCCCATTTTCGTTGAAATTACCTAGAGGTAGGAGTGCGAAATATGAAATTCCTATTTACTGCTTTGCTATTATTATTGAATTTTATAAGACATTTACTTTTGTATCGTATATTAAGTTTGTTGACAATATGTTTCAGATAAATATAAACAGAGATATGACTTTTTTAATTACCTTCAGCAAATTTTGCTATGTGCTGGAATGAAAATCTGATGGTGTTATCTTACATACTCTATTTTTCCCAGAATAAGAGTATGAAGGGTATTTAAGCTGGACAGAGACTTTACTGATGCAGTAGCTTTATTTGAAAATCTCTGGAGTAGGAGTTGGAACTTGCTTAAGGATGAATATGCTAATGTATGGAGCTATATAACAATGTATAGAAGAAAAAATGTTGATAAAACTATTTTTATCAGTCCCATTGGTTACATAACGCATTTCGGCAATTGTTATTATGACGTAGATATTAACGGTTTTATTACTTATCAAACTCCACTCCTACTCACCTGAATTTGGTCTTAAAGTATTAATTTTAAGTTTTGAATAAAACAGTTATATATCAAGTGTGGTAACGATCAAACAAATGCGTGCCGTCACGCTGTTTCTGACTAAACCAAGGAAACTTCCCATCTGATGTAATGATACCACTGATGAAACCTAAGAGTGTTGGGCTTACAGAAATGAATACAAAAACCCAGGGTTAATATTTGAGTTAGAGATATATGTGGAACAATTGTAGAATATTTTTTTCCATTAATATTTGTCTATCCGACTCTTAGTAATGGTGTTATTTTGAATTTTGTATTCTTCAAAATCATTCTCCTGGATTTTGTTACAACTTGTGCAGGTCCAATTTAGGCTATTAATGAACTGGGTATTTTGTTTTGATGAGTGTGAGCGCGTGTTTGTCAGTTCCTAAGTAAATTTCAATGAACAAATGGATTTGTTCTCTTTTTCGATTATAGCGCTATGAGTACGACCTCAAAATTGATTTCTTATTAAAAGAAATCTGCCAAAAGAATTATTATTGCAAACACTGCTGGATTATTCTTATTCATCTCAACAACAACTCCCGTCAAGGCAATATTAATTTATCCAGTGCTGGTTAAATAATTATACTCTTATTTCTGTGCTACTTTTGAGAGGATGGTGTCTTACATATAGCGGGTTATGAATAAGTCTGGAAAATAATTTAAATGCTAAATTTAACTTGACAAATATTTGTAGATAAGAATGATTTCATAAAAATATCGGTTCCAAAGTATTTATCTCTTGAATGAGGAGTTCTTGATCTTTAATTAGTTTCATGAGGAAGACAATGGATTAGGAATGGCTGTTCCTATGACCTGCTGCTGTGTTTTGGGAGACTGGGGATTACCATTTATTTTAATTTTAACAAGTAAGTTTATTGTGGTTTATAAAACTGTGATAATGGCAAATAAGCTTCCACGAAAGAAAAAAAAGACCAAAGTGGTTTCCTGTTTTGGGGAGAATGATCCTCAAAAGCGACGTTGTCTTAAATAAACAGATAGTAGGTGATACATCAGCAACTAAAAGATAAATATGACGAACTAAATATGTTATTGTCTAGTTACCATATTCTATTAATTGTATAATTTAACTTATAATGAAGGCACCTGATTAAATAATGAATGTTGAAAATGTATATTGATTATAGTTGTGAATATTTCTTGACAACTACTTAATTCATAGTTAATGTGCACGAGTTTCATTTTCCCATGGTTCATTATTAAAATACAATGCGAGTCAGTAATGTATTGTTTATTGCATATAGCTACTTCCTAACCCAATCATTTAGCAATACCGGTATGCATGCTAAATCGCTTATGTAAAAACCAGGAAATCAATTCGTTAAGGAATGATATAGAATATTTTGGTGTGAGGCTTTCACTGGTGACTTGACTTATGTTACGGACAGTCCACGACAGAGGGCTAACTGCGTTGACTAAGCCATATCCCTCTCCATGGGGAATATTATTCGACCTGATGAACATAAAACTGCAAGTTTGGACATTAGTCTATTCAAATGAAATTGATATATTTAACAAACTACTTGCGCCTTGGTACTATAACTATTGGGCCTCTCTTGCTCTCCTGTTCCATAACGTACTCCCCGATGGAAGTATCCCTCAATTCAGGGCTTCTCGCAGCTGTTTATTCTACTGCCGGCTACGAGTGAATTATCATCGAGCCTTTCGCTGTTCTAATATCAATACGCCCGATTCTTTGTTTTCGGTAGTGACGCAGGCACCTTATCTCTTATTCTGTGGGAATATGCTGCCCTTGGCGTTACAAGTTGTATTTTCCGGTGCACTTATATGCCCCAATTATCTGTGCTTTCGACTCCATTGAGTTAAGTCGGAGATTGGTGAGATATTCCTTATTTCCTTGTATTGTCCTCCATCCCTTTACTTTTTTTGCGCCCTTCAGTGGCGTTTCTCACAGTGTATATGCTTAAGACTGATTATTATGACATTTTAGCAGATTTCCCTGAAGGAAATCAGCTATTGAGGTCATATTCGTGACGTGTTTTTTGAAAAGTTTCTGTAAATGTCCATCTATCCTACCCAGGAGCTGTCGAAAATATATTCCGTTCAAAACTATATATATATATATATATATATATATATATATATATATATATATATATATTTGTCTATTAACGCTCCAGCAGTCGCGATTTTAGTTTAATCATTACCAAACTTGATATTTAATCGTTTTATGTAAAAAGAAAGATCAAGGTCGTTAATGGCTGAAATCGGAAAAGTAGGAGGGGGGAACTTCGAAAAGGCTAAATATCTCCATTATTATGCGTCAGATCGAAAACTTGTATAGAACTAATTTTATTGCAAATGTAATGGTCTATAAATGTTGTTATGTACGTTTTTTCACTATCTTGATTATTAACCGAGATATTTTCATTTTTTAGTTTTTGGCCTTCAGTAAACCCCCATTCCTACTCCTGTCTTTACAATAAGCTGTTATATTATGAAGCACATTATTTGAAGCGCAAATACCAAATATTGTTCTCTTTGACTTTTATGTTTTGAGGTAAATGCGCACGTGGAAAATCTGGTTAGTCAACGCAGCCCCTGTTAGACGGACTTTTTTAATAATAAATCCATTTACACCTAGTCCATTTTCCTACCCTCTCTTATCTGAGCTCACCAGGGCTCAGTTTGTTTTTAGCCATTTGGGCTTGTTTTTATAACTATAGTATACTTCTTTTTTTTTTTTTTAAGTATTTTCAGATTTTTTCCTCATTTATTTTTAGTTTATTTCCTTTAAAGGAAGTCTCATCATTGAATTTACCATTGTTGTGGGCTTGTCCCAGTATATGTTGGTAGGACTCTTGATTTCTGTGAGGATATCTTGCTCATGCAGTCCAGTGGCTGCCTTCACCCCATAGAATTATTTCAACTTATTACACTTTTGATCCTTCCTTTTTGGAGTTTTCTAGATTTATATGCTTCAATTTTTCTTTTTGGAAAACATTAAAGTTATTACTTCCCTGTTTTTATTCCATTCATTATTATATTTCTTGTCCATTTTAATGTATTATAAATACTCATGGTAATACTGTTTTAATATATTCATTTATTTTTTCTTATGACAGTCCGATGTACTATTGAGCCTAACGACGTGGTTGAGCCTAACTAGGTAAGGTTTAATTGCAATAATTTACATAGTCCTTTGACAAGCTTTAGTGCTTCTTGATTTGGAGTATGGCGCTATTATTAAGCTTCAGTAGAATATTGTCTTTTCTTTGTTTTTCTGCTATTCACTAGACAATAGTAATTCAGTCAGTGCTTGAATTACTCCTTTGAATGGGGGATAGAGTGAAGCAGAAATGTTGAATATAATTTAATGATGGATTTCAAAATACTATATTATTTCGAAGTTAAATTAATTAAGTTCGTCAATTCCCTCTGGAAAAGTTGATCCCCCTTTTGAGTAGAGGTCCTTCTTCCACCGACATGGATGGTTAAGGATAATATGGCGACTCGGCCCTTATCTAATATACTCCTAAACGTCTACTCTCTTTGTCCTGCAAATGTTGAAGTCTTCAGTTATTGAGTGTCTTATAAATAATCCTTGCCAATGTTCATGCATAGGCTCTCTCCTTGGCTGACCGATGACAGTAAAACCATCCAGGCCCACTGCACCACGTAAATCCGCAATTCATTCTTTCAGTCTTTTAACAACCGCTGCCCCATTGCTTTCTCTTCTTCCATACACTATTTTCTGAGGGAACTGCACAATAACCCTCTTTCAGTATCCTACTCCAACTTCTGCAGTTTGACCATTTGATTGCAGATTCACCTTAAATTATTACTTTTCACATGCTGTCTACTAAAAATGCCAAATCTGATTCTTACTTAATTTATACATCATTTAATGAATATTTATATATGGAAAACGATTTAATAAAACACCCTGAAAATTCATAATAATAAATAAATTATTATTCATACGTCAGAAGTGAAGTTTTCTATTGTAAAATGTATGCAACGTAAAATCTAGTTTAGAATGAGTATCTTTGGACGTTATTGACGCTTTTAATTAAAGGAGGAAGTGTACTAGGCTGATGTTTTGTTATTTACCGTTATAATTACCCCTTGTGTTGTTGCTCCAATAAATTCAGACTCTATTATCATTTATGAACTAAGTTTTCATGATATTCAGTCATACACAGAAATGTAGTATTTATATGTCCCTCGTAATTTTATTTACCGGGAAGCAACGTGAATAACAAATGAAAATATTAGTGAAAAATATTACTTTGTGCTTCACTTATTATACAATCAGCGAATATTACTTAGTCCATTTAAATTTGGTTTAAAGTTCAACTTTAACAATTGTCTCAGTAGCGATGACCTTGTTTTTATACTTCTTATTTCTATTTTATATTTTTTATGTCTAGTGAAATAAATAACGTTGGAATAAATGCAGTGTAATTTGATAGTTACCATTCACATTTGCTGCAACCCTCATTTTTGGCTTGGGTCTTCTACTATCTTTCCTGCGTTGCCCCTTTTCCAGTCCCTTTTTGGCTTTCCAATTCTCCCCTCCTTACTGACTTACCTTATTTACTCTCCTTATTCGCTCACGTCGTCAACTATATTTCCACCCTTGCTCCTTTTCTAGTCCTTACAGGCTTGGGTTTTCTACTATCTTTCGTGCTTTGCCCCTTTTCCAGTCCCTTTTTGGCTTTCCAATTCTCCCCTCCTTACTGACTTTCCTTATTCACTCTCCTTATTGGCTCACGTCGTCAACTATATTTCCACCCTTGCTCCTTTTCTAGTCCTTACAGGCTTGGGTTTTCTACTATCTTTCGTGCTTTGCCCCTTTTCCAGTCCCTTTTTGGCTTTCCAATTCTCCCCTCCTTACTGACTTACCTTATTTACTCTCCTTATTGGCTAACGTCGTCAACTATATTTCCACCCTTGCTCCTTTTCTAGTCCTTACAGGCTTGGGTTTTCTACTATCTTTCGTGCTTTGCCCCTTTTCCAGTCCCTTTTTGGCTTTCCAATTCTCCCCTCCTTACTGACTTACCTTATTTACTCTCCTTATTCGCTCACGTCGTCAACTATATTTCCACCCTTACTCCTTTTCTAGTCCTTACAGGCTTGGGTTTTCTACTATCTTTCGTGCTTTGCCCCTTTTCCAGTCCCTTTTTGGCTTTCCAATTCTCCCCTCCTTACTGACTTTCCTTATTCACTCTCCTTATTGGCTAACGTCGTCAACTATATTTCCACCCTTGCTCCTTTTCTAGTCCTTACTGGCTTGGGTTTTCTACTATCTTTCCTGCTTTGCCCATTTTCCAGTCCCTTTTTGGCTTTCCAATTCTTCCCTCTTTAGTGGCTTACCTTATCCACCATCCTAGTTGACTTATGTCTTTTACTATTCTTTTAATTGCAGGGTACGTTTTTCGCGCCTGGCCGTAGGTATTTTTGACTTATAGTCCTGTACTCTACCATTGACATTAAGGTGTGGAATTATTCTCTCTTCGTACCTGGCGATAGTCTTTTCTGTAGCTCCAAGGTAGTGGACAGGCAATCATTTAATCCTGGTGAACTGTGCGATCTGAGAAGGAGTCGGCGATTGATGTTTGGACAATTTTAAGGGCGTAAACGAAATTCATACAAAAAAGGATAACAGGGAAAAATATAAAAATCTACTTAATATTACAGGCCTACTTCTCTTCCAGGGCTGTGCCTATTATCGTCCACTTTTTGCAACTAAGGCTAATTGGGAAAGGCTATCTACAGGTTACCACCCTTTTATAGCCAGGGTAGATTAAGGATTTTATTTAATGAATTCCGTCACTAAATAAATTCCTTTGCCCAGCCGGGAATCGAACTCGCCACTCTAAGTTTACCATGTGAGTTTAAGGCTAATGCTTTAAATCACATAGCTAAGCTGAGCCTCTTATTATTTAACAACCATAGTATTTCTACTCTAGGCATAGAATTGTATTATTTATTTTGAGAAGGATGTACATTATTGTGAAATATTTAACTAATTCCTTCACTTTATCAATAATTCAAATATCACTGCTTGTCTACCTCCTATATTGCTCGTTTTGTGAAAGGGAATTATTATTGCTCACGAAGGTTAGTTTGCTTTAGTAGAATAATGCTTTCGTGTCCTCCAGAAAACGTCTTTATATTCGTGACAGCAATTTTTGTAAATTATTCCTTTGAATTGGCGGTTTATAGCCTATAATTTCAAGAAAAACGTAGTTTTCACTATGTTTCGACATTTTGTTTTCTCCCCCCCCCCTTTCATTTTCTATTAATATTAATCTCTATCTATGATAATGAATGTTTCATTGTTTCTTTTATATTATTATATCATTTTTCCGCTTGGGATGAATCTAGTTGCGATGGCACCATGAAAATTTCTGAGTTAAGGACTAAGGGTTCAATCATTGACCAAATAAATATGAACGGGTCATTTCAGGAATAGTAGTTAAAATCCAAATGTTTGATATAAATAATGTAAGTAATACACGTTGATATTTTAAGTAAATTGTGATAATAAATATGTAGTGTAAATTAATTTGTCATGTTACATTAAATTTATTTTAGGGGGCTCAGGTTGGCCGTGTGAGTTAAGGCGTTGCTCTTAATCTCGAGTGGCGAGTTCGATTCCCACCAAGGGCGAATAGGAATTTATTTGGTGATGGACACATTAAATGGATTCCCCCCTGGCTAGAAAAGGGTGGTAACCTGTATATAAACCGTCCCAATCAGCCTTAGTTGCATAAAATGGGCGTAAATAAATAAATAAAAATATGAATTTCTTTTATACTTTGTCGTAATGTTGTTTTGAAATTAATTCTGAAAGATTCCTTTTTTATCATCAAATTTGCCGGGAGAAGAATTTGTATCAAGCAAATCTTCTTTTGAAATATCAGTGGAGAACCTCTCATGGACGAGGGATATCCGTGAATGATTATATTTGAAGTCTATAACCTATAATTGTTTAATAAGTAAATACTTTTTGTTTTCTTATTTTATGAAGTGCATTGAACATATAAACACGTAGAACTAAGAAGTCCATAACTCTGCGGCTGTATACACTAAGAAGATACGCACGCACTGGATTACACATTTTCCCTATTCCTGGTCCGATTTCAGCCATTAACGTATATGGGTATTTGAGTAGAATGCAATTGATGAAGACGATATTTGGCATTTAAGCTTCGAATAAAGTGGTTCATGGTATAACAGGTTCCGTACCCTGCAATGTAGCATGAGTAGAAATGGGGGTTGCTGAAGGCTAAAGACTGAAATATTCAAATTTCTCGGTTAATAAACGAGGTATAGAAAAAACATATATAATATTCTATACAATTTTTTGATGAAAGGCATAATAACTGTGATATTTCGAAACTCCCGTAATATTTGCATAAAACGTTTAAATATCGAGATTTTTACGATCAAACAAAAATTGCGACCACCAAAGCGTTAACGCACTCCCACACTCACACATATATATTTTTGTTGGCTTTATAGACCTTGGAGTCACCCACAGAGTGAGTGAGACTCAAGGGGTTCGTGATCTGAGTTTTTTACAGTGTGATCAAGTTGAGTCGGATCCATGGAGATTTGAGGAAATTTTCGAAAATCGTGTCATGCGTTTCGCGTCAAAAGCTAATTTCCCTTAATGGAAATACCTGTCCACATTTTCTGATCATATCCACAAAAAAAAAAAAAAAAAAAAAAAAAAAAAAAAAAAAAAAAAAAAATCTGCTAATTAAAGAAATTCATGACTTCATGGAATAGAGCCTAAGGCAACTATACATTTAAATTACTTGCTGTAACTAGGGAATTTAATGTAATAACTCGTGAAGGCGATGCCTTTTTCATATTCTCCCCAGAAATCCCTGTTCTAATAGCCCTTTCATTAGCACTATCTGTGGGTCTCACACAGGAGTAAGCTTAAAAATAATGTGTGGCTACATTAGCTTGGGTCCCCTGCCAGATACGTTAGTTAGGCCTCCTGGAAACTATGTATGAAATCCCTGGAAATAACGTATTAAATGACCCAAAATTATTTCAGTTTGATGAAGATGGTGAGTTTATTAATGAATATACAGACATATACAACGTCCCCTTTTATATCAACACATTTATATTATAGTCTCCCTTCCGCTAGAGCACTTATAACAAAATAATTGGTAATTAATAAAAAACCTACATTAATTAATTCACCTCTAGTATAGTCATAAAAGTTACAATATTCTGTTATACAATCTCTCTAGGCATAATAAAAAGTCAGTCACGCAGGGGCTGCGTAAACTAAGCAAATTTCCAACGTGAAGTTTTACAATAGAGAAATTTCACGAGAGTCAAGCAGTTAAGGAAACGGCCGAACTAGCTTCTGGCGGGAAAGTCACCCGTCCGTTAGCCGCCCAGATTTAATAAAAATGCAAATATCTCGGTTAATATTCAAGATAGAGAATAAATGTATATAACAATGTTTATAGTAAATGTAATTTCCAATAAGATTGATTCTGTACAATTTTTCGATCCGACGTATAGTAACGGAGATATTTCGAATTTTCAAAAATACTCCCCTCTAAACCCCCCCCCCCCTCTGGTCCGATTTCAGTCGTTAACGAACTTGATCTTTCTGTTACATAAAACGACTAAATATCGAGTTTGGTAACTATCAAACAAAAATTGCGACTGCTAGAGTGTTAACAGGAAAATATATATATATATATATACTAGCTCAGATACCCGGCTTCACCCGGGAATTGATTTGAGGCTGAATGGTGATGGTAATTTTTGGCAAGGCTTTACTTTGCACAATATTTTGACATTTACCCGTCCCAGTGTTTAGGGTTAATACCCGTTGTTGGCATTTGTTAATAATAAAATTAATTTTTTATATAAGTCTTCACTGTCCTCCAAATTGTCATATTTCCTGCCTCCTTTGCATTATGCATAGATTTCAGTTATTAAGGACAAAATATTAACATAGATTTGAATTAATTTTTCCTGCTGAGGTACCTGATAGTTCAAATAGGAATGCAATGTTGAGCATATCAATATTTCTACGCAAATTACTTGCTCCACACATTGTTCCTGGAGAAACGTATAAAAAAAAAAAAAGTTAATCTAAATAACAAAGTAAACAACTTTTGTTGTGTGCATGTTTGTCGAAAAACAAATAGACAATGAAATATAGCGAATTTTTATTTCAGGCGTCCCTTATAACATCCACTCCCGTTCTAACCTAAACATTTTTATATAGGTTATAATCATGGAAGAATTAATGCTAATTGACATACCGAGTTTTGTTAAGTTCGGTTCAATCGTTAGCGCCCAATAAAATAGTTGACTCCCGCTTTAGTTTACAGTATATATCTCGTTTATACATTGTTAAAAGACAAAAATTAATATCACAAAGGTTACTCTAAATAACAAAATTAACAACTTTTGTTATGTGCATATTTCCGAAAAACGAATAGAAAACGAAATACCGCCATTTTAAATTCAGGCCTCCCTTACGAACCCCGGACAGAGGTTACAATTTTATATATATATATATATATATATATATATATATATATATATATATATATATATATATATATACAGTTTTGAACGGACCTCATTTTCGTCATCTACTAGGTAGGATCGATGGACATTTTAAGAAAAATGTCAAAAATTCCGTCATGAGTACAACCTCAATAGCTGATTTCCCTTAAGGTAAATCTGCTAAAACTGGGAGAGAGGGATAAGTGATCGAAATTAGATTCTCAAAGTTTGTAATCACACTTTAACAAATATCTAAATATGTTTTGATTTCGAAGAGAACTCCTGAACTGTGAACCAAGTATATTTTTCAAATTTTAATTTTCCTCCCATATTGTATATATATATATATATATATATATATATATATATATATATATATATATATATATTTATTTAGACATACAATAAAGTTATGGAGATTCTGAACTTAAAACAATTAATTCATTAGTATACATAACTACTGTAAAGACTGAATAAATTCATTTATTAAGTAAAATGATTGAGTTAAATGAATAATAGATCATTGACTCTCAATTTTCTCATTAACGCATACGACAATTAAGTGTCAATTACTGACGGAATTTATGCTAATTACATAATGGCATTAGTTGCTAAAATGCTAACATGTCTAAAAAAAATCAATTTGTCGAGTTGGTTTAAGAAAAGATAATATGAGGGGAGCCGTGGTTACCTTCACATTACTCTACATTGGGGAGGCTGGAGTGTCGTCATAGTATTAGCTAGCAATCACTGCCCCCTCCCGTGACCCCCCCCCCTTCCCTGTGAGTCAGCTGTGAGGTTGGATCCCCTCCCTCCGCCCCTCGTCAACCACCTCCCCTTCTTGGCTCAGTATCACTGAGTGGCTCTTGTTGTTATCATCATTTTCACCGCTTAGTTCTTTTTTGACGCGTCTAAGTTTCGCGTGTGTGTGCTATTCACTGTGCCATGGGATATGACTCCGATACATTCAATCACAGGTATTACTTGCAGTTACTTGCGGCTCTAACTAATATCTCTGACTCATTTTATGACGGACTGGGGAGCCAGCCAATTGACTCAATTGGGCCCTGTCTACTCTCTTCCTCCTTGTTATTCGGCCATTTAAGAGGAGTTTAACACTCCACCAAGAAAATAAAAGCTTGTTTTATAGCATTTACCATCTAGACATCCCTAACTAGTTTTAAGATATTTACTAAGGAATATACAGGTATAATTATATTATTATGATTATGATTAGATAATTCTGTTAGTTTTTATTTTTGTTCAACTCTGGCTTGCCTATAAAAAAAAAAAACTCATAATTTTTTCGTATTATTCTGCATTGAACAATATGTTTGTGGTTTACAATTAAGCCAAATGATTGAAATCTTAGAAGTATGTGTTTTCTGTGGCTCGTGAGTTACTGTACTACCTAAAACGACTTCATCGTATAATAATAATAGATATATAAGGAGCCTATTTTCAAAACTGCGGGTTTTTGGCGTGAATTCCGTTTAAATTAGGAATGTATACCCTGCCCATCAACCATATTTCAGGATTAGAAATTGTTTTTAAAATAAATACTCAATCCATGGACTTCCGGTTGAAGCCTTATCGTCTTTGATATCACCAGAAAAAGGAGGGTGACATAAGGAGGAGATGACATAATTAAGATTTCTTCAGTATTATTGTTCCTTGTAATTTATTTTGTTATTTTAATTTTTGTGTGGGTATAAATAAAATCATCATTCTTTCCTATGTAGCCCGCTGAAAATGAATAAATACATGTTATTATTCATCATCATTATTATCACTGGAGGGAATACAGCTATTTTTATTTCATTTTTTAGAACTGGAGAATGTATCTTTAATGTTTATATTTGTGCAATACAAGACTTACCTAAACCTTCATTCCATTGCCCTCCTTGTCTATCTTACGTTGTACAATCAACCACTATTTTAGACAATATTATGTTATCTTATTCTTTGCTTGATAAACCAAATATGTAATCAAACACCAACCTTCTGGGAAGGGTCTCCCTTCCGCTAGAGCGCCTAAAACAAAATAATTAGCAAAATAATAATAAACATACATTAATTAATTCACCTCTTGTATTGTTGTGAAAGTCACAATATTCTGTTATCCATTCCCTCTAGACATAATAAAAACTGGGAAGATGGGGATACGTGGTCGAAATTCGCTTGTCAAAGTTTGTAATCACACATTTAACAAATACCTGAATATGTTTTGATTTTGAAGGGAACTCCTGAACTGTTGAAGAAGTTAATAGTTCAATTTTATTTTCCTCCCATAATACATGTTATAATTCTCCTTCCACAGTAGTAAATACCCGCAAACTTTACTTATTTTTAAGCTTTCTTGAGTGGATACGAAGATATGGGGATGATCGGGAGGAGTTTTTTAGTCTGTTTCTTTTGTGTGTCCTTTATTTTCCTGTCCACTTCTCCGTGACGACTAATTAGATGTAAACCAAACTTCGCATTTATTTAGTGCATCTATTGTAAGATTGAGCATATTCATATTGTTAGGAATCGTTAGCGAAACTCGGGTTGTTAAAAAATCGTCGAATAAATGTAATATAACCTATATTTTAATAATGTCCATCGAGTTGTAAATAGAATTTTATAAATATCGTTAGTATTTGTCAAATTCTATGTCTATGGCCTACGTCTGGTACCTTTCCTTAGAGCGAGACGTCCATTCATGGAACCGAAAAGGAGAGAGGGTCACGAGGTTTTAAGTCGGTTTGTCTTTTATTTCTGCGCCAGGCAGTAAGGGTATCACGAAAATAACTCCACACCAAGCTGAAATCCCGTACTTCAGTAGCCTGCATAGGCTGAATATAGTGATGCAGAGAATAGAAACTACCAGCTTAATGTATCTCCATTGTCTCCCACTGGCATATCCTTCTTCAACAAGGAGGAATATTTCCAGAATACGCTTGTAAAAGTGCATCTTAAGAACTTGAGAGTCGCAGAGAGAGGGATTTCACTCCAACATATACTTTCTTTATTCTCTTAGATTAGACGATTTAAAATAACATAGGTATCCCACAAAAATCTAATGGGTGAGGAGTTTCAAATAATTCACATAGGTTTTCTTTAAGACTGAAATTTGAATTTGAGGAAAGTACATAAACTACTTAGTATAAACGCACCCTCGGATTTTAGCGTTTGTGCCCTACACTATTAAAATGTTTTGATTTACAGTTTCCTACGTTAGTTGTGATTCCAAATTCAAAATATTGATAATTTTTTTTAAAAAAGTCCGTCACGCAGGGGCTGCGTAAACTAAGCAGATTTCCCAAGCGAAGGTTTACTGTAGATAAATATACATACTGGTAACATCACCGCAAATATGAAGTGAATAAATAAAAACGGTAATGAGAAATCTTTCAGTAACAAGGTAATAACTATAACGGAAAGCTTGCTCTATAACGGAAAAATTGTTAACAAACAGGATGCCAACCTGAATTCTAGACCGGAAAGAAAAGCCATTAATGAAATATATCTGAATATAACACATTCAATTAAAAACTATTTACTAAAGCTATTGCTGTATTTTTTAATGAATCAGAATAATTTTAATCTCAATTACTTAAATTTTAGTATTTGTTTAATATCCAAATATTTGGATTAATACTCATTAAACCGAAAATATGTATATACAATTTTTTATAGTAAATTAAATTTGCAATAATATTGTTTCTGTACTATTTTTCGAACCGACGTATAGTAACTGAGATATTTCGAATTTTCGAAAATCCTCCCTTCTAAATCCCCCCCCCCCTCCGCCTGGTCCGATTTCAGTCGTTAACGAACTTGATCTTTCCTTTTACTTAAAACGGCTAAATATCGAGTTTGGTAACGAGTACTGGGAATTGGGGGTGTTCCAACATTAAGAGTCTCACACACACTTGTGAATGTATACAGATGAGAAATAACTTTTATATGTGTGTTCAAAGAAAAGTTTTAGACCCAATCTGGTGCCATGATTTATTTTCTTTCTTTTTACTTTTTCATACCTGAAATCTGATTTCAAATCAAAACATTTTCAGCTTGGCATAAAATTCTTTTCAATATGCATTTAAAAATTACATTTGATTTCTCTTTCAACTGAAGAAACACTTACAGAATAAAATATCTGTACAAAATAGAGAATGTTTCAAATTCAATTTTGCCGTGTATCGTCGATTTGAGGGTATATTGAGGAAATCGTTCCATTTCATTTTTCTAGACAACACTTTTTTTTTGGAAATTTAAAATTGAATTTCATTATCTTTTAGGATATTTTCATCATTCTACTTGGTAGGATCACTAGTTTTTGAAGAACGCATTAAAAAACATCAAAAATAGCCGATTTTACTTAAGAGACGTTAGTTGTCATAAACAATGTAAAATCAATGAAGAGGATTGGTTTTCTGTTAATTTTTAAGTGAGGAAGGTATTAGAACACGCGAACTGAATTTTAACCAATTGTCCTTAAACATTTATTTTTTTATGTGTGTTCAAATAAAACTTTTTGGCCCGAATCTGGCAAAACATTTTCAGCATGGCATAAAATTATTAGAGTATAATCATTACTTGGATTCAGTTGATTGTTTTATCTTAATACCTGTTTTATCTCGGCCATTTTTTGATATATTAGGAGTTTCTAGTTACTACTTTTATGGAAAGCAATAATTTAATCTTCTATTTTTCTGTCTTAATTTTTGTTTTATTGTTCTTCTTCATAAGCCTTTCAACTAAATACGTTGCTAGAAAGCAAACCCTGTAAAAGAAATATTTGGGCGACCTTCTGGAATACGCTTATTTATATTTCTGCCAACTAATCTACACAATTAACGGAGTGGCTACGTAAACTACGCACATTTCGCTCATGCTGGAATGACAAAGGGTCATCTCATCTTGTAATCTATCATTAGAAGTCGTGGTTTACTGAAGACTGAAAACAAGAAAATAAACAAAAATTAAAATGCTAGTTGGACTGAGGTACTTGAAGTGAAAATCGAATGAGTAGAAGTGAGGTTTCACTGAGAAAATACGTATTAATTTTAGGAAATTCTAACAAATCTGATTATACAAAAATTTTCGATCCGACTTATAGTAACCGAGGTATTTTGAATTTCCATTCATTTCACCCTCTAAACTCCCCTCTCCCAGGGCCATTTTCAGCAATTACCTAATATAATCATTAGTTTAAAACGATTATATATCGAATGTGGTGTTGTTCAACATCATGTACTTTTAACGTAAAGTCTTGAAATAATTGCATATGTCTGATATAGATAATATAAGTAAAAGAAAAAAAATGTTTGGAATTAAAGCTTCTAATACAGTGCTTTATGGTATAACAGCTTATGCCATACATGATATGAGTAGGAGTGAGGGTTTACTGAAGGCTGAAAACAAAAATTGCAAATATTTCGTTTAATATCCAACATAGAGAAACAATATATTCAACATTGATAGGATATAACATGAGTTTACGTGTAACCCACGTATTTGATGGGTATCGATTAAAAAAAAGTTACAAACGCTAGAGCGGTAGCAGACGACCATATCATGTTGAACAGACCTCATTTTCGTTACCTCCTACTGGGTCGATGGACAGTTGAGGAAAGTGTTTGAAAATGGCGCCATAACAGAATGGAACCTAATGACAGTAACGTGATAATGATTTCCTCCAACGTATCACTAGCATGATGCATTTTGAAGTATGATAGGACGTATATCTGGAATACAATTAAAATTGATGATTTTCAGATTTTGTGGTAATGTCAGTGTTGATGTTCCATCAGTTACTAATTTATTTTACTCATTAACTTGCTCAAATTCTTTCATTTTTGAAAGAGCCCGTTGTAAAAATATAAATGTTATTCTAGTGGTTTGATCAATTATTCCAGTATTCAATTAGACATTTTTTTGTCACTCAAGGTTAAACGTAAATTACAATCCCTTGATAATTTGTGAAGTTGAAATCCTTCGAGTTGTTGATTGGAGTATTTTTGTTAGTTTTATATGTGGTACTTTATAGCTAAATGGAACCAATGCTAACCATGAGGAATCCCATTAAATTGACGCTTTCTTTTATTGTTCTATGAAACGTTTACCTCAAAGATAATTCGATTGCTATTTGCCTGGAACCCCGTCAACCTTTTTTCCTTAGAGGCAAGGTCACTTTTCGCATATTCTATTATTTGGTTTTTATTTTTTTTAATAGATTTGCAGGGCATTGACTTTTTCTCGATTAATTTAATAGTACATATGATCTGCTAATCGCTCATTATGTAATACCCTAAATTCCTGAACATCATAAATTTAAGTGTATATTGAGGAAATCATTTCATCTAATTTTCCTGGACAAAATGTTTTTTGGGAAATTTAAAATTGGATTTCAATGTTCTAAGATATTTTCATCAATCTACCTGGTAGGATCACTAGTTTTTGAAGAACGTTTTGAAAAATAATATCAAGAATAGCCTATTTTAGCAGATTTCCCTTAAGAGAAATCAGCTATTGAAGTTGTACTCATGACGCGATTTTCGAAATTTTTCTTCAAATGTCCATCGATCCTACCCAGGAGATGACGAAAATGAGGTCCGTTCAAAACTGTATATATATAGATATATATATATATATATATATATATATATATATATATATATATATATTATTTATATATATATTATTTATTTATTAACGTCCACTTTTTGCAACTTAGGCTAATCGGGACGGGTTATCTACAGGTTACCACCCTTTTCGAGCCAGGGTGGGATTTTAGGACGTTATTTAATCAATTCCGTCACTAAATAATTTCCTTTGCCAAGGCGAGAATCGAACTCGCCACTCTAGGTTTACTATGTGAGATAAAGGTCAACACTTTAACTCGCATGGCTAACCTGAGCCCCTATATATATATATATATATATATATATATATATATATATATATATATATATATATATATATGTCTGTTACCGCTCTAGCGGTCGCAATTATTGTTTAATCGTTACCAAACTCGATATTTAGTCGTTTTATATGAAAAGAAAGATCAAGTTCGTTAACGGCTGAAATCGGGCCAGGGGGAGGGGGGATTTTCGAAAAATTCGAAATATCTCCGTTATTATGCGTCGGATCGAAAACTTGTATAGAACGAATCATATTGCAAATTAAATTTACTATAAATATTGTTCTATACATTTATTCTGTATCTTGAATATTAACCGAGATATTTGCATTTGTATTCTGCGTGTGGTTGGCTATGTTCGGACTTTCCGCCGAGAGCTCTGGCGGCCGTTTCTGTAACTATTCGTCCCTCGTGAATAGGTTTAGAGGTTTCTTACTATTACTACTACAGTTGTTATTAGGCAGATTTCTCTATTGTAAAACTTCACGTGGGAAATCTGCTTAGTTTACGCAGCTCCTGCGTGACGGACTTTTACTTAAGGGACGTTAGTTTATAAGATGTCATAAACACTGTAAAATCAATGAAGAGGATTTGGTTTCTTTATGCTCTTAATTTTTGACTGAGGAAGGTCTTTGAATGCGTGAACTATAGCTAATTGCATTTTAAACAATTTCTTTTCAATATTTATTTATCGAGATTACTACAGTATTTCAATGAAACGTACACTATCTTGGTACAAAAGCTAACTTGTAATGGTGGTAACAGGTCACATCCTCGGTTATGTTTGTCCTAGCCCTTCTTCTTATATCTCTTTTATGAATTTATTTAGTAAAATGTCATTAGAAGCGTTTTATTAAAATTATTAATAAATTAGTATATTATACAGTTTATGCTCATCTGTGGTTTACTCATTACAAATTAATTAGTATCGGCTGTTTTAATTTTATTAAGTTAGTATTTGATGTTACAAATTATTGTAGGCTGAAATTGTAGAACTATCCAGGAATAAAGGTTTCAGGAAGAATGGAAAGAGCTCCACTTGAGTGTTTAGACATTAGCAGTAAGAGTTGACAAACAATAACTTTAATGAATGTATCTCCTATCTTGCCCCCCCCCTTTAATGGCGCCAATGGGAAAGTCGATTTGGTTCTATTTTGTCGAAATGCCTCATCAAAGTAAGAGAATAATTTCCTTTGTGTCAAGAACTAAAGATGGCTTTACCTTCCCCCGTGAACGGAAGCCGAACAGTAGTTTAAGCTTGTGGGCTGTGAGTAAGAAGCGCGACGTAAGTGGCCTTGTTTCTAACAGGTTGTTAGACGAGATATTGTCACGGCCTGTTTGAAAAGAGCCACCTTCACGACAATAATTAACATTTTACAGGTACCGCCGCAAGCTGCTCCCCCAGCCTACTTCCTATCAGTGTCACTACTCACTATTAGCTGCTTTCCATCTAGCACGCTTCGGATATCCTTCCTACAGCTACCACTCAATTCATAAATATATTCCATACAGTTCAATCAAGTCTGAGTTACATATCAAATGAAAATCGTTCTCTTTATTGATGTATACACATGAAAAGGTGAGATGTCATCTACTGATTAATCTGCTAGAATGGTCGAAACTGTTCTCTGTGTGTATTCTTTTACTACTGAGTGGATATAGTTTGGACTCGGGCAAATCTTACAATTAGTTTCACTGAAAAAAAAAAAAAAAAAAAAAATGTCCGCCACACAGGGCCTAAACAGATTTTCCACGTGCTGGCACTAGTGGACAAAAAAGATATTTTGAGTTTTCTAAATTCCTCCTCTCTAAACCCTCCCTCTCCCACTGGTTCGATTTCAGACCATTAACAAACTTGATCTTTCTTTAAACATAAAACGTAGTTTGGTAGCGATCAAACAAAAATTGCGACCGCTATTGCGTTAACAGACAAATGAATAAATATACATACATATATATATATATATATATATATATATATATATATATATATATATATATACAATTTTGAAAGGACCTCATTTTCGTCATCTCCTAGGTAGGGTCGATAGACATTTGTGTAAATTTTTCAAAAATCGCGTCATGAGTACAATTTCAATAGTTGATTTCCCTTAATGGAAATATACTAAAATTACACTTGTAATTATATGTATCTGTTATATTTCGAACACTTTAATTTCCTCTGCGGCGTTTGTAAATTTTTGAAGATTCATATCTTCTTTAGTTTGTCACCTAGTGTTGCTCTTATCTTATTCAAAATTGTGATAGACACAAGAATGAAAGATTCGAGACGTTATTTCGAACTCTTTGCCTAATTGTAGTCGATTTTATCTAGTTAATCTCCGCTTGGACAGTTAATTCCGCACATTGAAATTTGTGTGAGCGAGTGCGTATGTGTACGGCCTAACAAAGAGCAATTGTTTTTATCTCAGTTATGATGTGTCAGACCGAAAAGTTATATATAACTAATCTTGTTATGCAAATGTCCTTCAATCGTTATATTACACTCCTGTATATTATATACACTCCTCTATGTCTCGACTGTACTAAACAAGTTTGCCTTATCAAGTAAGTGGGTTTGTCAAATCCGTCGTTAGAGGTCATCATGACACAATGAGCTGATACGTTCCTTCAGATTAAATAAATTAAACCAATTTCTTCAACTATACAAACAATAACTGTCAAAAACCTAAGTTGTTATATTCTATAACTTTTCTAATTTTCTTTATACAACGTGATTAATACTAGCAGGTGTGGACAATTTTTAAATAACGATATTTTGAGGACTTTTATGGAATTATAGGAACAGGAACGCTCTGTCTTTAGATCATTTTCTCCCAATACTTGGTCTACAGAATATTATATCAATCCCATTTGAACTTAATTTTATAAAATCCTTACAATGCAGTTACTGTGAATAGGACTTTCTGATCATTAGTTCTCTAACCGATCTTAAATCATAATTTTTTTGTAAGATGAGTGATTGTGTTATAGTTTGATTTACATTATCAATAGGTACAAAGATGTCGTGATAGAATAATGGAAGGTAGGCATGAAGAGTCGACACATAATGATTGCTAAAACGTGATGGCTGTAAAATTTAAAAAAAAAAAAGATGAACATGCTAAAAAATAAGAGTCTATTAAAAAGTAGCTGTGCTTCCTTTGATAGGGGACAAAAGGGGTCCTAGACCTCGTTAAATGTTTCAAAGATCCATTAGAGGAGGTGTGACGTCAGCCGTCAGCATGATGACTACCTATTCAAACAGTTTCTATGGAACCTTCCGAGACCTATTTAAATAAGTGCTCCTTGGCTACTAGTCTTATCTAGGATTACAGACGATTCTCTAAATCAAACATACAAATAGTTCAATTTTTTATATTAATTGCGAGATTGACTTAGAAATAGAAATATTATTAATTTGGCGTTGAAATAATTCTTAATAACACATTTTCAGCTTCAATTAATAATCTGATTCCTGCTATTTTCACATGTAGGAAAGTTTTACTACTGCTAGATCGTGAAAATCGTTATCAAACAATTGTTTAATTCAGCAGTAATATGCTTATAATAAAGGAGCTCATTGTTATCTAGCTATCTATATACACCTGAACGCGAAGACCACTTTTCATCAAAAATGAATTGCTGTTATTTTTAAGAAATGGAAATTTTTGGAGCAATCGCCATTGGAAGGCCTATGGATGTTATACGTTCCAGACCAATTCGACTCTTCATGCCCATCTTTCATTGTTCTATCACGACATCTTTGTACCTTTTGATAATGTAAATCAAACTATAACAATCACACATCTTATCCTAGGGGCTCAGGATGGTCGTGTGTGGGTTAAAGCGTTGGTCTTAATCTTATATGGTAAGCCTAGAGTGGCGGGTTCGATTCCCGCCCTGGGCAGTAGACATTTATTTAGTGACGGACTCATTAAATAAATTCCTTAGTTTCACCCTGGCTAGAAAAGGGTAGTTCCCTGTAGATAACCTGTCCCAATTACCCAAAATAGCATAAAGTGGACGTACATTAAAAAATAAATAAGTTTGACTTCTTCTCTGCCCTATTATGAGATTGAATTACAGACCAAAGGCATGTAGTATAGCTACTTCTTTATTCAAGAAGCTACTCCTCATGATGCTGAGTGGGCACTGAGGGAACGCATCATGTCAAAAATTCGCACCTCCTGGCATAATAAACCAGTGCTTTGGCACCGACTCTACATCGATCTTAATTGGTGAATATTATTTAATACAGTTTATTGAGTAATAGAATAATGAACAATGTAAGTTATAATAAATGAATACTATGGACTCTCTAATTGCGGACTGCTAGACCTTATATGATGAGAAGTAAGGTTCCTAACCCCGGCCTATCATGCATCTATCTATGCAAACTCATATTTTCCAAACTCTTAATGAGGTCAAACTTCTCTGTTCTTAGTAGACCTATCAGGATCATGATGATATCAGGTTAGGCATACAAATGGTAATATATTTCGGTGACGGAAAATCAAATTTTTGGCATTATATATTGAATATACTACTGTATAACTTTTCCCTGCAAACAAATAACAGCTAGTCATTGAACATTTCATATCGAACCTTATTCCAACCCTCCTGGTTTCCTTCTTAAACCAACATGAAAATATAAAATAAAACAATCCTGTTTCAACTAACGTTTCTACAAACTTTAAATAACTTTGAAGTTTGTTTTAAATGTAAACAAACTAAATAAGAGCCCTATGTAAAGAAGAGTTTCAAATACTTTAAATTTGTTTGAGATATTTAGCAATAAATGAAATGAACGTGAAAGTCTCATGAGCATTGGGGGAGGAGTTAAGAATGGAAACCAAAACATACAATAACTCTGTTCTTATTCGATTTATAAACAGATGTATGCAACTATTACGGTGCGACATTCCTTGATCATTAATAACAGTTGACATTTTTCGAACAGACATATTACAGTTCAGATATTTTCGATATCTATCAAATATCAAGCTGAGTCCGATTATACTGCGTTTAGTAATTGGAATCCATATACTATATGATGTCCCTATTACTATTGATAAATTTATAAGAAAACCGAGGGTAGAGAATGTACCAATATTACTATAGTACCCAATTCTAAACAAAATAAACACATTGAGGAGAAAACTACAATGTAAAGAATAATAATCCCAAGACAAATGTAAGGTTTATATCCACTAAGTACCACCCGACTACTGAACAGAAGGTCCGTCACGCAGGGGCTGCGTAAACGGAGCAAACTTCCCACGTGCTGTTATGGGATCACACTTGTCATCTTATCTCACCATGTATTCTCTATTTCTAAATTTAAAAAAAAACGATGAGTGGAAGGGGACGGATGTTACTGAAGAACGATAGCAAGAATAGCTCGTTTAATACTTCATTTACGAAGATATATATATATATATATATATATATATATATATATATATATATGTTTATTTGTATTTATATTTGTGTGTTGATCATCTACCAGTCGTATATTTTGTTTAATCGTTACCAAACTCAATATTTAAGCGCTTCATTTAAGATTAAGTTAGTGAATGGCTGAATCCGAAACATTTTAGTAAAGGTGAGCGTTATTAAATAACAACTCTGTAAAGGTGATAATGTTTATCATCAGTAATCGGAACGTGGTAACCATTGGGTTTACCTTCATACAAGCCATTACCGTTTTGATTATCTGTTACTCAAATATCCCTAGTAATGAATATTGAAGAAGTTAATTTATCCTCTACCAGTGAAATTGAAAATATTTTAACACTTAAAAGGTTATGTGTAGCAAAATATTTTAAAGCAGTGTCGGTATGTATGTATTTCGTGTCCTTGGGGACTCGAAATGTGCTAGGAAGTACTCTTTTAGATGCACGCTCATGTTGTTTTAATCTAAAAGTGAATCGTACGGGTTGTAACGTATTAATCAGTTATTTAGTTTACAAAAATATTCGTATAAAGCTCTTTTATCCACAATCCTATTCAAATAGATGGTCTATTCTGGTGAAATTGGCGGCCTTGTTCTGCAAACGAAAGGAAGTAATTCATAAATAATGGGTCTTGTCCGTTCATCATATCCGCCAATTCTTGTTTGACTTTTTATTTCTAGTTGCATTGTACATGTGCCCTTTTGATAAAATAAAAGTTTAAATTATATTCTCAATCGCTATGAGAACTGACCTCTGAAGTGATCCAACCACATCTTCCTTGGTCTATCTTTGTCCTTCGATTCACAGCTTGAATGCCTGTCTGGCTTCTATGCATTGATGAATCCATTAGTTCGGTGTTACTTTTGGCCACCCATCTATGCTACTCTTTCACGGCTTCAATTTCCCTGTCAAATTTAAAGAGCTCTTACTTTTTATGAGAGCCCACGTTTAACTGCTACGTATAACTGCTAATGTGATTATTGCGTTGTAATTTTTGAATTACTTCTAAACCAGTTTGTATACTTCACACTTAACGAGATAAACCATGCATTTTTCCTGGTGACCTTTTATTACCATTTTAAATTCAGCCCTCATGGAACATTCTAATAACAACTAAGGAAGGCTATTCTGGATAATAGCACACTGATTAGTTCAACGTACTATTGTAATTGACGGAAGCTTAATTGTTAGTGAAAGTTAACCTGTAGTTAATCTAAGACTGAATTGCAGGCTACGCTTTGTAGTTCCTTACATCACTTCTTATGGATGTTAGCCTCATAAAAGTTAAATTGTTTTGGTTTTTGGTCTTTATGTATTAAATTGGTTGGAGATGAACTTTTACTTCGTAACGTTTTCGAAAATGGCAGAGTTCTAATTTCTGTTTTCCTGATTGTTAGAATTTAAAGTGTACTATTAGAAGAATGTCTCTGTGGCTAGAGTTGTATATTTATTTTAGTTTGCTTCATTCTGCAAATAAAGATTTCTTTATAACCCGTATTATATTGGAGCTGAGCAATATTATGATTATTAAAAGAGATAAAACAGTCGTTATTATGGTTATGTTTCTTACCAGTTATGTATAATTCTATTATATTATTTATCCTGACCTAGTCCAATTCATGTGGAGTTCCACAGCTTGCTTGCAATGTAGCGCCAAGAAATATCTGTGCAGGTGGTTATCACCGTCCTGCCCATTCTATCTGAATTAATATCGCAGCAATATAGCTACCTTGTGAAAGAAGTATAAAATGAACTGAAATTGTAGGATGATAGGTTCAGTTTTGTTGAATAGCTTCTATAGAATGAGTTGGCTGCAATGACGTCTCTTTGAAACAGATGTAACTGGAGAGTATTTCATCTCTAGTCTCTCATTTCCTCTTAGCCACTGGAGCGAAGTTGCTGACCATTACATCCAGGTCACATTTCTTTGTAGTATTAATGAGATTGTTTCATTGCATAAGCTTATGCGATTTAATCTAAAGGTTATCCTTTTACATTGCACGTGTTAAACATCATCCTATATTGGGTTGACTATAAGAAACACCATGTTCTTATCACGGAATGTGAGACTTATTCTATATCAGAGCCAATTTTCTCTATGGACTGCCCATAATGCAAGTAGAATGAAATTAAAGGTGCGGAATTCCAATATAAATAATCGCGATCGATTATAAATGTACCATAAAGAGGACGTTATTAACATTAATTTTTAGCAGATTTTGCTTAAGGAAAAATCTGTTATTTCGAAAATTCGAAATTTCTTCCTTATTACACGTTGGATCGAAGAAAAAAAGGTATAAAACCAATGTTATTACAAATTTAATTGCCTATAACTGTTGTCATACATATGTTCTCCATCATTGTTCTCTTGTTTAATGTGCTTTATTGTTTGTAGCTTTGATGATGGGAATGTAAATTCCTGAAAGCGATAAGCGTTTTTAAAAATAAATTGTGAGGAGCCACAAAACAGTGTTCTGAATAACCTGAACATTGCTTAAGGTTGTTATCTGCTAGGTCAAGAAACGTTACTTATACAAAACACTTTGATGGGTCAAGCTATTTTCTTGAATAGTATTATAAATAAATTTTGAATAAGCTTGAGTCTCCGATTGTAGCATCTTAAAAAATAAAACCAAAAAATGGCCCTATCGTTAAATGTATTTACTACGCTTTCATAATGAGGTAACATTGTGAACATTTTATGGAATTTCGCATCGTCAAACATTCGTTTATTTCATGCGTGAAGGACCATGACATTAAAACATTTCAAAATTCCATGAAACTATATATCTCGTTAGAAAATATTTCACCATAAGACCTCATTAGTACTATTACAAGATTTCTGTTTTCACATTGAAGGAAATCTGCGTGTATCAATTAAATTAATTAAACTAAATTGGAAGTGAAGATCAATCTAAATATTTTGCATGCGCACGTTGAGCAATTAATGAATTTCTCACCTAGGTATTACATTTTTACGGCATATATTAGAAACTCCTTCCCGGAAATTCATGGCTACAATTTGAAGACATGGATTTAGCTATACCAGTGATCTCCCTCGTTGGTGCTGAGTTCGTCCCTTCTGCTAATCTAACTCATGTCGGTTCTGTTAAGCATATAGGTTCTGTCCGCCTTGCCTTTTATCTCAGTTCGTTCAACAGTGTTATTTATTCGTCATGGCATCGATTGTAGACTTATTATTTACATGAATTAACTAAACCGTTGAGTGAGAGATCGTGTACCTTAATCTTTCTCTTAATACTTGTATCACAGCGCAGTAGTCCCGATTCCCATTTTTTTCGGGACCAAGTATATTTTATTTGTTTTATATATTAATCCTGAACCTTGAAAATGTAATTGACTCTTAAATAAGCTATAGCTATTGGGAGCTACGTTAACTCAAAATTTCAAGTTTCCAACATCTCGATCCGGACACTTTTGATCCATGTTAATCAATGTTCATATTAAACGATAGATAATAGATATCAGTTTTAATTTCTGTCTCTCATATTGTACATTGAATACACAATGTAGGGACATGCTAACAGTTATAATATCCCTTCATATGAACTAAGTATATATTTGACAAACAAACGCAATAGCGTAATCCTAAATAACTCATATTTAGGAAAGCGTGAAAAAGTTATTTCACGAGTCCTTACGATGGTTTTTGCACTAAATGTTAGAAGAACTATTTGCGAATCGAATGGTGTAACGTTTGCAGTCGGAAAATGTCAGCCGTAGGATATTCTTTCAACGCAATAATTAAACTAAAAATTACAAAATGTTTGAGTTAATTCATTAATACTGCTTATAATTAAAAAACAAATATGTTTTAACTAAAAAAAAATAAAAATAGTAATAGTATAGAATTATCCGTTTTTGGTAACAAAAAATACGAAAATATTAGAAATGCCAGAGAGCATCTACCCCTCTCCCTCTAATCCCAACGCGATCCTTGATAAATCTAATACAACCTATATAAAACACATTTCCAATCACACAACAAACAAAATATAAATTTTGAACGAGATCCGCCCCCAAAAAATATTTTTTGCACCATGCTGAGGGAATCGGGGTGACCACTACGACGTATCCATTATTTCCATTAGTGAGTTGCCTCTTTCTTCATGTAAATATGGAACTATCAACTCAAGTTTCAATTATATTTTTTTATGTATTATGTTATTTTATCGTAAAGATGGTTAAGTTTCTACCGTTTTCTTTTTCTCTAAACAACTTCTCGTGCGGGTCTGATTTTTGATATTTATAATTTTCAGAGGACTTTTTTTTTCATCAAAAAAGGTAAAGAAAATTGGTTAAAATACGGCTTTTGGACGACCATATTAAGTGATTTATTATTCTAAAAGTTTATTACACAGGTGTAAACAGTAGTGTTGATGAAATAAATTGTCTATCCAATGTTTTTTTTTTCTTTAAAGTTGACAAGCCATGCCGTCACAAGTCTTATTGACGTTTCCATTAATAGGCCCACGTCGTTTCTATGGGTTCACTTCTTATTTAATTATCCTTTGTATATTTTTCCGTAGTCACCTTTTATTCTTTTTACACTAAATAATCTTCCTGCGGTTTATAAAGAAAAGTTCTTTCAAGCAAATTTAAGATTACAAAAGAGATATTGAACTTCATAAAAGATGCGTAAACCCTATAACAACATATGCGTAGTTAATTGTGTTGATTATAAGTATAAAATTAATGTTATTTACCAAATAAAGCAATAATCAAATGTTTCAGTGATTTTCCTTTAGGAAGAACCTACTGACTGAGATTACTCTCAACCCAAATTTGACAAAAATTACTTCAAATCTATTCCAAATGTGATATATATATATACTAGCTCAGATACCTGGCTTCGCTCGGGAATTCATTTGAGACTGAATGGTGATGGTACATTTTTGGCAAGGCTTTACTTTGCACAATATTTTGACATTTACCCGTTCCAGTGTTTAGGGTTAATACCCGTTGTTGGCATTTGTTAATAATAAAATTATTTTTTTTGTAAGACTTCACTGTCCTGCATATTGTAATATTTCCCGTGTCCTGTGCATTATGCATAGATTTGAATTATTAAGGAGAAAATATTGACATACATTTGAATTAATTTTTTCAGGTGAGGTACCTGGTAGTTCATATTGAAAAGAAGTGTTGAGCAAATTTCTCTAAATAACAAAATAAACAACTTTTGTTATGTACATATTTGCCGAAACCCCAATAGGAAATCATTATTATTAATTTCAGGCCTCCCTTATAACCCCCACTCCTGCCCGTCCCTAGAAATGTTAGTATGGCTTATTATAAGGAAGGCGTTAGTGCTAATACACATACTGAGTGTTTTATTTAGTTCGGTTGAGTCTTTTGTGTCAAATAAAATTGTTGTCTCCCGCTATAATTTTTAGCGTATAACGCCTTTATACTTCGGTATACGATGATAGTGTATATAAAAAAAAGTTTCTCTAAATAACAAAATAAACAACTTTTGTTATGTGCATATTTGCCAAAAATGGAATAGGAAACGAAATATCACTATTTTTCATTTCGGAAGGTCTATGGGGGAAGGTCTACTAAAGAATGAAAGCTTCAAATGATTATTAAAATCTTTTTTATTTTCCTGCTAGTTTCGCGTCCATGTGGCGTCTCATCAGAAGAAATATTCTAATAGTATTAAACTATTTCTAATAGCCCACTGTTATAGTTTTCTATGTAGATTAGCCCAAAAAATATGATCTGCCTTAAATTATAGTGTTTATATTTATTTTTGTATAATCAATGCCCACTTTGGTGTTCGCTGTCTTATTGTCTTACTACATTTCCCTTCAATATTATTCGTAATCAATTAAAACATTTGGGATATCATTGATACATTTGGCGTCGGTTTCCATTTCTCTCATTCTCTTTTGGTTTATTTTAGTTTTTTAATAAATATTCATTGTTGAGAGCATGTGGCTGACTGTTGGAGTTAAAAGCTGAAAAATCGAAGTGGCTGTCCACGCTCAGTTGGTCACAGACTTTCTAACTCAGTTTCACTTTGTCTCCCTTCATAACAGAATTGCTTTACATACAAAAATGTAATTGATTTTGAATATTTCGGATTTTGTTGAAATTACTTACTTATTTCATTAATTGACATCAATTTCTAGTCAATTCTTAAATCACATTATCCCATCTAGTTTCATAATTATTACTATATTCTTTATAATATATGATAACCGTAATCTAGCCTACTTCGTTATTGTGTTGTCAGAAAATTATTTAATCTAGTATTTTTTTAATCATTCATTATTAAATCTCCCTATTAAATTATAGTTTAAACGATGATCTCAGGGAAATCAGCTATTGAGGTCGTACACATGACGCGATTTTCTACATTTTTCTTCAAATGTCCATCGATTCTTCCTAGGAGATGACGAAAATGAGGTCCGTTCAAAATTGTATATAAATATATATTACCGTTTACGTTGAAGGTCAAGTTCGTTGACGACTGATATCGGACTAGGAGGAAGGGGGGAGGTTTAAAGGAGAGAATTTTGAAAATTCGAAATATCTCCGTTACTATACATCCGATTGAAAAAGTGTATAGAATCAATCTTATTGCAAATTAAATGTACTATAAATATTGCTTTATACATTTATTCTCTATCTTGAATATTAATCGAGATGTTTGCATTTTTTTTTTTTTTTTTTTTTTTTTAAATTTGATTGATTGATATTTAAATTATTTTGATTCGTTATAAATTACAGTAATAGAAAAAGTAAATAGTTTTCAATAAAATCGATATGTTATATTCTGATATATTTTAATATCAGTAATTGTTTTTCTTTCCGCCGAGAGGTTGGCAGATCTGTTTTTTTTTACAAATCAGACGCTTCCCGTCCGGAAATTATTAAAATTTACTGAAAGATTTCTTATTACCTTTTGTATTTAATCACTTAATATTCAAGGTTTTGTTGTGTTACCAGTATGAAGATTTATCTATTGTTAAACTTCAGGAGGTAAATCTGCTTAGTTTACGCAGCACCTGCGTGACGGACTTTTTTAATATAATAACCTCCACTTAAGACTAAGCAGATTCCCCTCCTGAACAATAATGCCACAGTGAATCATACTATCACAGATGACTCTATTTCCACTGTTAGCAAATTTCCCGTAAGGGAAATCACCTATTGAGGTCATACTAATAATGCTATTTTCGAAAAATTTCATTAAATATCCATCAATCCTACCCAGGAGGGTCGATTCCCTACCCGGAATGTGAATTGCAAGAAAATGTGTTTGTGCTACTCAGATGCTGGAATCTGGGTTTTGAAAGTAAATATTGCATGCTTATTGTCCCTGTTTATAATGTATGGCTGACATACTCACAGAATATTGCTGAGAGTTGCACCAAGGTTCTTTACGATTTCACAGGCTGTGAAAAATTCAAGGGAAGGGGTTCCAAGGACGCGGAGGGCATTTCTATCTGTATATTGGTTCTATACCTTTATATTGAATATGTGTTCGTTTCTGCTTATTAATTATTTATTGGATTATATTTAACAATTTCTGTCTAAGTGTAAGTATAGTAAATATTTTTATTCTGTATACATAGAAAATAGCTTCTAGTCTAAATTTGGATACGTTATATAGGTGAATATTTAGTTTTAAAATTATATGAGGGCACAACAGAGCAACCAGCTCTTGCCAGAGGTGTTTTTTTTTATCTTACTAATTCTATTTTTTGAATAATATTTCTTTTTGCATCGTGTTATGTTTAGGTTGATTTTGATTTACTTAGATGAAGTTAACCCGGATTCATATTTGAGTAATTAGTAAACTACCTATTATGGAAATAGTTCTAGAAGTCTTTTTATACCTTGAATATTTGTTACTTTAAAAAAAGATTCACGCTATTTTTTTTAATCCTACTTGTGTTGTATTTTAGGTTGATATGAATAGATTATTTTTTCACAATAAAAGAATTAGAAACATAAAATGAAAATTATACTTCTAATAGGGGAAAAGAGATAAGTGTTTCTATTTTTTAGCTGTTGATAATTACTCTGTGGGATTACGAAGAGCCTTTCTCAGTGAAATAGAGCATGTGCGTTACTGGGAAACCCGATCTTGAATCCCGTAAACTACATATTTTTAGCAGTATGATTAATTGATGTAATTTTATCTGTCTTCTCTCCGTCCTCCAAGGAGAAATGGGAAATTATAAAATTGAAATATCTCTTTTACCCGCCTACGCGTCCCTAATATTTGCTAAATCAACCTTCTTTATCAAGTTATTTCCTCAAATGTTTAGCAAATTTTCTTTAAGGACATCATTTGAAGGAGAATATCTATCAATTATCGTCTTAATGTGAGATATTCCTGTCAAGGGTATGCCCCTTGGGGGGGGGGGGGTGAATAGATAAATAATATTCATTTTTTAGTCAAATATAACAATTTTTTTTGTAAAAAATAATTAAAAAAAAATCATGTCGAATTTTTATATTTATTTCGCTTTTGCTCTAGTAGGTGTATATTATGGACTCAGTTTTGTAATGGATTAAATTTTATTTGTTTTATCTTTCGATATCCATTGTTTTCTTGTGTTAATTAATACTGTATTTTCTCATCTTATTCAATATTTGTTTAGTTTTACTTTTTACTGCCAATTGTCTATTGATTTATTGCTTAGATTAGCATTGTATTTTATATTTTCATTTCGTGAGTTTTATTTTTATTAGTTTATTAAATATATTAAAAAGCACTTCTGGATTGAACTAAATTCTTGATGTACGATAATAACGAAATTTCAGCTTCAGTTTCAATATTTTATAGGTTTTTAGGAGTGATTACGCATCAGTAAATAATTAATATTTCAATTAATCAATATGAGAGAGAAAAATGTCCAGTCTGCCGAGAATCGAACCGGAGTATCGTGGGTTTGAAGGCTAGCCTAGCCATCTGAGCTACAGCTACGAGTTACAAGCTAACTCTTACACTTCAAATTCAACCAATACTCATGTTGATCGTTTGAAGAAAAATGATTATTGTTGAATTGACAGCTTGCAGTTTAATATTTCTATCAAGTGTAAACACTTATATTTACTTTTACGTTTGATCTGAGCACTGGAATGTTGATCTTGATTTCTTTTCTATATTAATGTTATATTTTTTAAAGCGCGTCGCTGGGAAAGAGTCATTATTTCATTTTCCTGTCTCTTCCACCGGCCTCTAAAGCAAATTTTCTTAGTTTGGTAGGAACACGGGCATAGTTTAATCCTATATTGGTTTTTCAATTTTCGGAAAGTTTATTTTCTCATTTACAAAACTCCACAAAAACTTGGAGCATGTTTAAGGACGATATATAATTGTATCGAGAAGAGGCTTGGTTTAAGCCTGTTACTTGTTTCACGCACAGGAGCTGGGGTCGTAATAGATTTGTTTAGCACGGATCAGAGTGCGTGGTGCAACATATGCCAGCTGTGGGAGGCACTGAGTGGCTCTTTTTATAGTTCCTCATCCACTTTAAAACAGCTGCCATGTCTTAGTGCAGGCCCCCTCTGGAGGTCAATAACACATCTCTCTCTCTCTCACACACACACACACCCACACACACACAAAAACACACACACACTACATATTTTCGTATACAGGAGGCTTTTTCACACAGGTCATTCTCTTGTTATAGCCCTCATTTTTCTTGATCCAAAAGTGTCCTTACTCTTCTTTGTTATGTGACAAAAACCAATTATAATAAATAATAAAAATACAAATATATTTGAACCTTTTTAACTTCTGTCATTGAGTGTTATCTATATCCTTATTAGTGTTTTATTTGCACCAACTACCCTTGCGGTCTCTCTAATTAGTCCTTCTTTCATATGAAAAGTCTGCAAGTATTGCAACAAAGCGTATTAAGCGCTGCAATGACGTTACATCTGACATTTTATTGTAGGTAAATGAAAGAATGGCCACGCTTACTCTGTAACAATTTATTAAAACGACAAAGCGCTGTCGATGCGGTGCATCATCATCAGTGCCGTGTAAACTGTGTTGCCAGAATAACAACTCAGAATATGGAAGCACGGCAAGCTCAACCTGGTATCAGCTATTGGCACACAGTTACACGGCAATGATGATGCACTGTATCGAAAGCGCTCTGTCGCTTTAACAAATTGTTACAGTGGAAGCGTGGCCATTCTTTCATCTACCTACATTAAAAGTCACATCCACCTGACATTTTATTCTTTTTCCCCCATATAAGAAACCTTTGTAAACAAAACTTAAAATTAAATCTGCTCAGAAGATGTTCAGTAAAATATTTTCTTGGCAAGAACGGGACTTAACTAATAGGTGAAAAATATAGTTCAGGGGTTGCCCTGCGTTAAGGACTTTATGGCTCGGCGCACTTAGCGGAGATTTACATGTTTTTGTACTTTACTGCTCCCCACTACTACCCAGATTGGACGCAGACCGTTTGGAACGACTATAACCTTAGTTTTCCATGAAAACTTTAAATATCTAGTACAGTATCTATCAAATAAATATTTTGGCAGTTAGTGCATTAAAAAAAAAATATCTTCTGTCTACCTTACTTAATAGAAGGATCTCGTGGCTACATTAAAAATTGATTGTGGGGGAGATCGCAACTGTATTCATTTTAATTACTTGGGCTCATGAATTAGTAATAAAAATTGCCACTTTATATTTATAAAAATACCCTATTAAATCTATGAATAGATTTAAATTCGAGAATTTTGATTGTAATCTTCTTTACTATATTACCAGATACTCTCTTAAGGTATTCATTTATAATTTTATATAATACATATTTGAGGCCCAAGGAGTAAAAATGTAGTTAGAAAAATTGATTTGCCATTGAATGCTACATGTTCTGTAGTGCTTTGTATTTTTACTCATAATCTTTTTTTTTCTATAGCGATACAGGCTGTCTTTGATCGTAGATCCATAAAAATCAAATTCTTATAACGCACTCGTTTTTCATATTTTCTTATTATGTTTAATAATTCCAATTATCCTATCACGATAGCCAATAGAGCTTGCATTAGTAAATTCTTTAGGTCAACAATTCAACAAGTGGTTGGTATGGAAAACGTGAAAGAATTGCGCTTCGTCGTTTTCCTTTTAACTAGATGGGCGCAAGAGGTGTTTTGAAGGAGAATTGGCTTCAACAATAATATCTTGGGATAATTATATGTGTAATGGGAGGGTTGCCGTGCCACTAAGTTACATCACTCTGTTGTGCAAGTTTCTTCGCCTATTGCCATGTGAAATTTAACGTTTTCTTTTCTTTCTTTTTCAGGTGAGGTGCTTTTATTGAATCGTGATGTTATTTATTGACTTTTCACCTTATCTTCAATGTTGTAAGTATTAGTTTGGTCACGTATTATTCACAAAGCTTCAACTAGCATTTCATTCATGCCAGGGGAAAGTCTTTGTTCTAGCCATTCACGAATTCATCTTTTGTTCCTTTTTCGATTTCGAATGTTCAGTTTTCAATTCTAAGAAACTTATTTTCCATACTTCAGAGAGCTTTTATCAAAAACAACAACAGTGTTTTGTTATCACTAGCTCTACTATTATTGTCATGTAACTCATAGTTCAAAAATTACGACGTTGTAATTCTTAATATTAAATTTGAAACCTATTAGACTCAGGTCTTCTGGGAAGGAATTACATATTTGCCTTTGCAGTTAATATTTTTGGAGAGCCAATCTCATTTGGACCATCGTCTGATACAGACTTTCTTCATTTTTGTAGCTCTGAAGTATTCCAAAGGAGTCCAAAACTGGCAGAATACAAATAAACTCATCTTTTTGATCTTTGACTATCCTATACATCATTAAAGGGCCAGCGGCTAACTAACATCCTATTAACATAGCTCTAATTACGACTATCCTTCTATTAATTTACTCGTTTCTTTTAGTGATGTATATTTAACGCACCCCATTTCTTATTGAAACTGTTGATCTTCTCCGACAGTTGTTAGTTATATTTCATTCATTCACATAGACACCTGGATAATAAATAGCATTATAGGGACCGACTCGCCGACCGTTATATTGTTGCCTTGTATTATCGATTTTTCATTCAGTCCATCAACCATTAATACAGCTCTCAAACTGCATTAAGAGAAATTACTCCGGTGTGTCAGAAATTTATTTCATGGTTGGTATTTTAATTAAGGAAAGTAGTTTTTCATAAATGTAAAAAGTATAATATGCCTATAGTATGCCTTTAAGGCGTTTATTTATGTTATTTTCTTAACTTTCTCTTGCTAGATCCTGGAGATTCTCACAACGACTGTCTCCTTCAGGATTTGATGAGATTATGTTAATCTATGCCTTTGATAGCCATCTACCGAACCAGATAGCTTATGATTTATTGTCGGCCGAATTATTACGAATTGGGCCACGTCTCCGTGGAAATGTAAAGATACCTTTAGATAGATTCATTTTCGTTATGTTTTTAAATATAGGAATAATAAATTGTTAATAATATTAATCAATGTATCTGATGAATTGATGGTGCTATAATAGTCATTTAATACATGCATGTAGTTATGAAATGCCGATATTAATTTAATAAAGACGGTTAATTATATAGAATAATAAATAATTTATAATAATTATGTAGAATTGAATAATAAGTTGGAATTTAAGATGTAATTAATTACCTGTTTCTCCTCTTGCACACTTATTTTATTTATCCGATGTGCGATTTTCCTTGTTATATTTTTCGATTGTTATATTTTTAGGCTACTCCTGCTGCTTTGCAGGGAATACTGATTCACAGGGAGGAAAAAATAAGTTCATAGAATAATGTACTCGTAATATTACCGATGAAATTGTATTTTACTACCATAGCTGCGTGGCAGGCTCTAGTCCTCGCTCTCCAATGATTTTCTTGTTTTCATTCCCAGGAGATTCTTGTAAGATCCAATGAAATATTCTGCCACCTTTTATATTCGTTACTACGAAGGCTATTTAAAACATAGATGTTTCAATTTACATTCAATTGAAGTACTGTTGGATTAATGCTTCCTGCCCCTTATCGTAGGGCTAAATCACGTTCCATCCATTTGATTGGAATGAAATTTTTAATTTCTGAAGTTTATGATACGGGAACTGTGTTTCGAAAGCCAATAACTAAAATAACTGATTTCAAATTGTAAGTCTATTTATTTCCGTAAATGCTATACTTGTATTTTAATCTTTTATTTAAAGAAGTGAAACCATTCAGTTTTTGGCAAAGCTACTTTTGATTGCCTTGTTACAATAAGTGTGTATATTATAATTTTTGATTTAAAGGTGTTCGTTCCAACATTTTAACTTTATATTACCTCACGTTTACAGTTGCAAGCATTTGACGAAATGAAACACTTCTGGAATCTTAACCCCTCCCCCCCCCCGCGCAAATCAAATGGAATGTCTCCTTTCGTCAATTGTCACACGCCCATTTAGTGATACAGTCAATAAATGAAATCCTTTGTCCCATCCTGTCTAGAAAACTTGTTTATTACTTGGTGCTTATGTAACCTTTTTTTAAATACATATTTGTTGTATATATAAACATAATATAGTTTGAATCAACAATTTTGCGGTGCGTAATCGACTGGTCCATTTTGAATGGAGCTAGGTGTGTGAATTAATCCTAACACATCTTAAATTATATAGGTATATTATTTTTTTTTTTACGGTCAAACTCCCGGTGGGAAGGAGCTGAAAGGGAGTCCTTAACTTAAAAATCGCCGCATTTCATACCCGATTGGATAAAACACACACACGTGTATTTATACATGTATATGCTCTGAAAATATGTCTACAACATGGTACTCTACGGTAGGTGTAGAAATATTTTTCAGTTGAACCATGGATCAGGATTCTTTGTGAGAAATGATAATTGAATAGGATAGTTGAGGAGACAGATGGCGTGGCCGGATGAAGTCTTGAAATAACAGCTCTAAAAAAAACTAGCTAGATGTCACTTTCCTAGTTTTACAAAGAGGGGGCGTATACAGTGAAAGCAGGAAAACTGTTCCTTTAAGAGTCTTCCGCCAGCTAGTAGTACTTCTTCATTCAGTCTCATTTTTTTTAAATGATTATTCTCTCTCTTGAAGATATTTTTTGCAACAACATATTTAATTGTACTGTCTGAATAGTGAAAATCCATTTTACAAGCCTGTTTATTATAATTTACTCCTCTTTTAACGGGTTACGTCGCAACAAGAGAATAATTTAATTTCTTAATTGTTTATATTGTCCTAATAATTTTGATGTTCATAAAATAAACAAAAACAAAATCAGAAATTATTTGTTCAACAAACAGCTTATCAAAGGTGATTAACTAGGGGAGTAAGGGGCCTCTCAGCTATTGAGTGTATGCTAGTAGTAGAGGCGATTTTCGATAAATTTCCAAAAATGTCCATCGATCCTACCTACTCAGGAGATGACGAAAATAAGGTCCGTTCGTATTTACAAGCTTTACCTGGTAATTAATCCCGTCAACAGGTAAACCTGATTCTCATGAGACCGAACAAGTGACTAAGAGGGTCACAAGGACATACAGCGGTTTCCCATTGCTTTCTGCATCAGACCATCATAACGGCATTATAAGGAAAATTCCATTCACACCAATAAAGGCATAAGTAGAAAAAATTCGATTCAAGGGCAGAGTTGTCAGATAGCCTCCCATACGTAGCCTATAACCTGCATAAGCTGACTAATGATAGGAATTAGCTAATATGAGTATGTAGACTACAACTTTAAACTACCCTCCTGTCTTGCCAATCATATATGTTATATATACATACATACATTATTATAAATATTAAAGTCCACTTTTTGCAACGAAGGCCGAAAAATATTTATAAAGTCCACCTTTTGAACGAAGGGACTTAGGATGTTATTTAATGAATTTCGTTACTAAATAATTTCCTTTGTCCAGGCGAGAATCGAACTCGTCACTCTACGTTTACCATGATATTAAGGTCAACTCTTTAACTCACATGGCTGACCTGAGCCACATGTAACATACATACATACATATATGTGTGTGTTTGTTTGTTAACGCTCCAGCGGTCGCAAATTTTGTTTAGTTGTTACAAAACTCAGTATTTACACGTTTTATGCAAAATTAAAGACCGATTCCGTTAATGTCTGAAATCCGTCCAGTAGAAGGGAGGGTTTAGAAGGGGAATTTCGAAAATTCGAAATGTCTCCATTATTATGAGTCGGTTCGTAAAATGTTATAGAACCAATCTTGTTAGTCTATTGATTTTTTATGTATGTTTTCGTATTTAACTCAAGTATTGAGCCAGTTATTCGTACTTTCTCGTTTTTTGCCTTCAGTAACTCCTCCTCCCTTTTCTACTCATCGGGTTTTCATATAAATTGTAAATATGTGGCGAGATGCGATCTCAAGCTTTTAATACCTAAACACGGGAAATCAGCTTAGTTTTCGCAGGCATTGCGTGACAGACTTATTATTCTAGTCGCCCTTTCAACGACATTCCTGTTCCAGTCCTTGCGAGATTCAGTCTCCGTTTTGGTAAATATCGGAGGCGTATTCAAGCACACGATCAGAGTAGGCCTTATCCTGCGTTTCATCTGTTGTTCATTCAGCAGTGCTGTTTATTCTTTTATGAACAACATGAAGTCACCATTATACCTAACCAGTGTCACCTGATGTGTGAGTTTATAGTTCACCTCTATCTCCAAATACTCTTATTTTCTTCCTGATATCCTGAGTGAATAGAGTTTTTCCACACAGCTCTGGGTCTCTTAACTGTATTTGCCCATTGCCTCGTTAATAAAGTTTACTAAATTTAGTTATCTCTTACCATTTTACTTCTCTGAACTTTAATTAACGTGCGGGGGGGGGATAATTATTTTTTATTTGAGTCCCTACAATTAATTTCTCTCCACGACTGTAATGCTCCAATGCGTATTTGGTTTATCTCTGGTGCGTAGGAAGAATTCCATTCCCCAAACTCTACCCCTTTCCTTTAATATATTTAACGAAATTTGATAAACTAATTTCTGAAAATGTTTATATTGTGGGTTTCATGGATAAATAACATTGCTCACACACTTCCGCGTTAAGGTCAGTGGTTATTTATAAAAAACGTAAATGAATGGCGTTTTTGTCATCTAGAGGCATCGAAATAAATAGTGTTCTTCTTACCGGGCCTAGGACTTGTGACCTTCGGAAAAGAAATTCACTTTATCAATGCTTGTCAAACGGAGGGTATGTAAGTTGCGTATTAGATGATAGTGAATGTCCGTTAATGATGGGCTGGCGGATGATGCTAGGTTCTGTCTTATCTTACGTGCTTGAATAACAAGTACCAGCCAGATGGACGTTAATAACAAAACATTTGTTTTTACTAGCTACACTTGTAGGCTGCACCCGTGAACAGCAGGTCCTAACGAAAGGAGAGAATGCTGTCACTAGGACATGGAGCGGCTGCCCACTAATAATGGCATCAGGATTACGTTGGGCAGGAATATTTTACAGAGCTATATGTTAGGTGCTCATATCGTGCAAATGTAAATGTTAAGACTTCCTAGCATAATAGTGACGAAGCACCAATCTACTTCTCTTACCCAATTTCTCTATTTTCGGCTTGGCAGACATATCCTCTTAGGGCCTTTAGAATTTCTGCGTGGCTGTATGTTGAAAGGGGAGATGGACCATTGGCGAGATGTAGGAAGAACCCACTAGCACAGTGATGGATGTCGTCCCGTTAGATCTGTCCTAGCTCTCCGCAACTGGGGCAGCCAATACTGGTGCAATCTTCGTAAAAACCACCTGTCAGCCGCTATGTCCTTTGTAGTGCTATACCCTGATGACTATCAACTACCCGTTGCAAAAAGCCTAGCTTCATGTGAATGAATTGTCACTCCCCTCAAGGTCCAGTCACCAGTATTCCGTTTAACTACATCTTAACGGTCGTTCCTTTTTTTCTCTGTTCTTATTTGCGTGCGAGTTCCGTCATTGTTATAGACTAGGTATTCCCTTCATTACAGTCTCGCTCGGTTATACATGAATCACATATTATTTCGTTACTACTCATCGCTAACGAGTTGAATATTATTTATTACTGTAAAATATATCCTAACACAATTTATTCTTTTGATTTTTTCTATGAAGGAATATTAACGCAGATATTTTCTTTGATTTCAAAGCCTCTAATACTAATTTTTTGGGTCGGCGTTTAACTGATTGAGAAACGAACGTGCCGAGAGAGAGAGAAGAATTTCAATTTTAACGTCATAGGTATTAGAACCAGAAACTAATTTCTTCTAATAGGGGGAAAATAGTTTCTTCAAATAAGATTTCTCACAGAACTTTTATTTGAGTTTTCTGTGTGTCATTTTATAGGTTATATATTGAGTATTCATGTATATTTGTTAAATAATTAAAATTTTAAACGTGTTTGTTTTGTAATTCGGATATAATTCAGTGTGAACAAAAATATTTACCCACAATGCATTTAAGGTACTTAATTTCTATAGCATCGAATTCCTGCAAAGCACTCTTGGAATTTATCATTTCCCACGTGGCGTTTTGTAACAGAAACAAATGGCCTTAATTGACTGCAAGCGGTTAGGATATTCCATAGTTTCTACTACTTTGCAATATTCTGACACCGAAGTCTTCAGACCTCCATGATTGATAATGGTATGTATTAATAGATTTCAATCTATTGTTCAGGAATATGTAAAATAATTATTCTATGACCTTATTATATTGTGTTAGGCAACTGTCGAAAAAATTAATTTAATCTTTTCAATATCAACGTTCCCTTCTCCTTGGAGGGGCAGGCAGGTAAGGATGTTGAAAGGCAAATCTTGGCCATCTGACATTGGCACCGTTATGACTGATAGCATGTGTGGAGTGAGCAGTGTCCAGTTTAAAAGCTTGCAGAACGTGTCAGCCGTCGCTTTCACCCGATAGCTTTGTTGCTAATCTTCGCTCCTACTCCCGTTTTTAACCTCCTCAACCCTACTCCTCTCCCCTTTCTTGATTGAGTCTAAATATATTAGATTATTTTTTTTTTTTAAATTCGGTCTTAGGACATTTACAAAATTGATGGAAAGTAAAATGCACTCTTGTGATTTTAAATGAGTTCACTAGATTTTAGTACCTGTATATTTCAAACCTTCTTGTGAGTCTGTTATAGAAAGCTCCTTCCTTCCTCTTAACTGCATTAGATAACCCATGGTTTCTCGATGTTGTTATTCCCTCATATAACCTCCATCCAGGAAAAAAAAATTATTGAAGGTTCTCTAGATGATTTAACTTACGCAGTTTCGTAATAAAATATTTCATACTTAAGAAAAAGAGTAATGCAAATTAATTCATTAAATTTCATATTAGTTTATATGCTACTTATTTCAACTAAGCTAGTTGCTAATTTAGTTTGCCTGACTGATAAGAAATAAACTCATTTTTTAACGTTGCTTTTAAGGGCACTTTTGGATTTGTTTTTGGCTGAATTTATACCGGGAAAACATGAATGATTCTGAAACATTATGAAGATTAATTGATGAAATTGTGGACTTAATTTATATTTCTCAGAGAACATTTATGGGGACGCTTATGCCAACCACGGTTTTTGAGCGATTAATAATTTTTGATTTAAGACTGAATTCTATCGATGCTAGAAAATTGAGTCATTCGTATGATTATTATAAATATTTCGTCAATCCCAATGTTAAGAAATTTAATAATTGTGTTTATCATGTAATGCTTACAGTGGAGATATCTTAATGTTTTCCGAAAGTTAAATTTGTGTATGGAAAATATAACGGTTATATTGATAATTATATTTCTTTCATAATTCCATTTTTCCCCATATAATATTTTCAAAACTCTGGCAAAGTTTATTAAAATAAATAAGGGAAGATAAGTTAGTCACATTTATCTCAGATAAATAAAAATTTAATTTATGATTCACGAGCAATTTCCTTTCTTCGATGTAAAAAACAATATTTAACAAATAAAACATCATACTGATCTTGAGATTTAACATTGTATAAGATTTATATACATTGTAAGAATATAATTTCCTTTTATACCATAGAAAAGGGATCTTGTAATCTGCCCCGAAATATATTCATATTCATTTATTAATTTATGATAATGTAAAAATATTTATTAAATAAAAATTGGTTCTTAAGTTTGTATTGACTAGTTATTGTGAGTGAAGTGATGTAATTTGAATGGCGATAGTTATTAAAGATGAACAGGGTTCTGTTTAAACAGCTTGGCCCTGAGCTGTCAGCTGTCCATCCCAGTGTATGTAAGCTGTTCTAGTGTCTACTTTTCCCTCAGATTGTATGCAAATTTGCTATCTGCACCGACTGGCGAGGTTAGTCTCAATCTGAGACATTTGGACTAGTGTTAGAATTCTTGACTTTTTTTTAAGTTATAGTGACATTTTACCACATCTTAATCTTGTAGTTATTCTAACATAATCGGCTAAGCAAAGAGGGGCAAATAAGAGTTTAGACTTTTTCAGTTATAAGTATCTACTATTTCGTAAATATTCAACTTCTAGCAATGATATAAAGAATGTATAAAAAATCCGATTGTTTCTATACAATTTTTCAATCCGACTATAGTTACGGAGATATGTAGAATTTTCGAAATTCCCCTCTCTAAACTCCATCCTTCCACTGGTCCGATTTGAGCCGTTAACGAACTTGATCTTTCTTTTTACATAAAACGATTAAATGCCGAATTTCGTGACGATTAAACAAAAATTACGACCGCTAGAGTGTTAACAGATATATATATATATATATAGATATATATATATATATATTTATATATATATATATATATATATATATATATAGATATAGATATATAGGCGTCACGAGTACGGCCTCAATAGCTGATTTCCCTTAAGGGAAATTTGCTAAAACATACTTTCTCAAAACGTCTTGTTCTTGCAATAACTGTTTTGAAGCGATGTCAGTACAATTGTAAATATTAAAACGGTACTAATATTTCTGATGTTTAAGAATGCGCTGAAGATAGCTGAAAAATGTTTTCCTATTTTACTTAAAACTTAAACAAAGCCAAGGAATAACGTGGTTGGCTACTTCATGGGGTTCATTGAAATCATATGAAATCTTAAATCAATCTTGCCGTTATTACTATATGGTCTACTGAGGAAGAGCCACTAATAACGTGGCCTTGCGGGTTCCACCTACGTAAACAGAGGTCTTACGTGGGATGTGTGTCAATGCCTCTTCCAGTCGACACCTTTAAATACCATTTTACTCATTATCAAGTAGCAGGCTCTTTTTAATAATTTCTTTTTCTTTCCTCTCTTATTTTAGATCACTTAATACCCCACTATTTTATTGCTGTGGTCACTATATTTCATTGGTTGGCTCCTATATTTGGGTAATAATTTCTTCTTCTCCATTGAAGTTTGTCTTTTTTTTTTTTTTATTTAAAGGTAATGAATGATATTCCATACTAAGAAATGACGAATTATTTCTTGCTTTAGCTATTTGAGTTTAATGTAAAAATATTTGTCAGTATACCTAGCTTCTTATCAGTTTCGGAAGAACTATTTAGAAATACTGTTAATTGCCAGTAGCAGCAGGCACTTCGGAAATGGAGACAGCTTTTATGTAACTAGATGGCATAGGGGGGAAGACTTGAACAATTTCAGTACGTCAATTTCGAGAGGGTTCCATTTCAGGCTAGGTACCTTCAAAAGAAAAATAAATGTTAAGAATGAAAAAGGTATTTGTTGAGTTTGGGGTAAAGTGCGCTTATGCAGTACGTGCTTGATAAAATTCATGATTTCAATGTCTCTCGTTGAATCGGTAGGATGGTCATGAACGGTGGGCATACCTATGCTTAAGAGTAAGAAACAACTGGTATTGTATTCAATGTTTTATAAGTCATGATGGAAGTCCACTAGAGAATGTGGTAACATAGTGGAAAAGAGAGATTAGTTTACAATAACCTTCAATAGGAATCCAATAGGAGTCCACCTCACTATTGTCCATGCGATTTTTGCCGTAAAACAGCTCACGCCCAGTTTTAGTCCGGTTCACAAAGGGCTCTTACTATTTGATATATTGAGCCTAAACTATGACAAGACTTAAGCGTGGCATTCCAGGAAAAATCTATTTAGTTTTTGCAGCCCATTCGTGACGCAAATTTGATCCGTTTTATCTTTTGATAAGAGATATGACTCTAATCTGTTGTTATTGAAACAAGCCCATAAGGCGGCGAACAGATATCATTCATTATTTAGCTCTGACTACTAAATCTGGTCCTATACCAGTCTTTTGATAGAACCTTTATCTTTCCAGCACATTGTCTTTGTTCTGCAGTCGTTCTTAGCTTTCTGTCTTGATATTGTACACTAAATTAAATGTATTTCCTTTGTTTACTTTCTCCACAATATTCCCAACATTCTAAGCTTTCATTCTGGTTGCTTAGTAATCGTTCTTGAATGGTCCCGAGTAACTTAAAAATTACTTAACAATCAATATAAGCCCTTTCTTTTCATTTAAATAATATGCTGCCCATATAATATTCATTAACGACCTCTTTGCGCTACTTTGGCTTATCGGGGACCACACAATACATTGTTGAGTGAATAAATATGTCGGTTACGATTAAACTCTGTAAATACGTACTTTAGGTTCAACTTTCAAGAGAAAGTTTTATCTCTGTCTACTATTTATAGAGTTTAATGCTCCTCATCTCCGATTAGTCAAGTAGGAGTCTGGTAATGATTGGAAAGTGTGTTAGGATTTTTTTCTCCTTATATGCATGTAGTATTTCAATAATACTGGTTTTATTTAGGTCGCTTATTTTTGCTTATACCTAACATCTCCGGGCCTGTTTTAATTACAGTGTTTTTCTTTTGCTTTTTCCTTGAAAATTCTGTTTCAGTTATATTGAACATGTTTCTCAGGATAAAATAATTCGTTAATCAAGATATCATATGAAGAATTTTAATATAAATGAATTTTTTAATTAGCTATTTCATTTGCAGAATATTTAGAAAAACATATTCATGTGTCTATAAATCTAATTCAACCATAGAGGTTATGAAAAACCAGATCCTGCCAGGTGTCTTTCCGAGTCGTCATTAGTTGATGTATCTCTTCCTAAATATTCAAACATCAAATGCTAAAAAGTTTAATTTTTTATAATTTATTTTACAATTTGAGTAAATTTGTTATCTTTTTTCGTTTATAGACGTCATCTTGTTTCGTTTATTTTGTGACGAACTCACTACATAAATTCCTCCTATTTGGGAATAAAATCCTTAGTCCCACCGTGGCTAGAAAAGGATGCTAATTTTGATAATCTGTCTCAAATAGCATTAAGTGGACCTTAATAAATGAACAATAATCTATATTCAATAAGACATTGAGTCACATGGATAGACACAATATTAATTCTCTCAAAAGTGTGAAATTAATTTACTGGTTTCCCTATAGTAGCGTGAGAGGATGATTTTGCTCCTGGGGTGAAGGTATATGGCTACAAAAACTGGCTTAGTTACGTGTTGCCCAGGGACGTGTATTCTATCCAGGGCATACTTTTTGCTGCTTCATATTAATCTGACACGTAATGGATAACTGCATGATCCCCATATAGCCTATACATTAATATTTTTTGTTGAGGCCTGTTTTTGTTTAGTGTTAGCCTTTGTCGAATTTGCTGCAGGTCCTGTGGATTAAAAAAAAAAGTCAGAAAGTTCGTGCAAGTTTATGTGATAAAATTAAAAAAAGTCATTCAATGATCGATTCGAATTATCTAGAAAGAAACATATTGATACTTAAGTATCAATCTCAACAAACTAAGTAAAACTGAATACTGTGGTTTGGATTTTGGTATTTGCTTTGTTTTGTGTTTATCTATATTTACAATTATGATAGTTATTCACTTTAAAATACCTCTGTTGGTTGGAGTAACATTGACGAGATATTAAGCATTAAAGTTATGCGATGACATTTTTAAATTTTTACATTACAACTTCTCTCAGCGTAAAATTGTTGTGTTTTAATTTTTAAAATATCAGAAGTATTTGGGAGTCGCTATGAATTCTATATCTCTTGCTCTTCACCGGACAAAATAATTTTCAAAAATGTTTGTATATCAAGGTTGAATTAAAATACGTACATAGGATTGAATAAATTCTCTAAAAAGAATATATTAATAATATAATACACTGTTTAATGCCTGAAAACAATTCCGAGCAATTTTCGTCTTCCCAAAAGACTTACGATTGCGTCATCGTTATCGTGGAACAACTGATAATTTTGAATTAAATTTTAAAATGTTTTGAGAACCCATCCCGATTAGTAATAGAGTGGGCGATTAAGTGTTACAAATAATTAATACGGGTTGATTAACAAATTAAATACGTAATATTTACTTGAAAATAAAATATTTTCTTGCATCCTACACCTAATCAAATATTTGTTTATTTTATTATTATTATTTATTTTTTTAGAAAGAGTGTTCCTCTGGCGAATGTGTGCCAATGTAATCCTGAGCTCCGAAAATCATTTGGATCATAAAAAGGAACATTCTTTTTATTGACCCATTTTACGAACAGAAATAGCTTGAACTAGAGTGCTCTTGGCCCACTGAGTCTTCTTCAATTTGATTCAATAAGTTAATACTAGTATTGTATTTTTCAATCTGTCAACTGAACGTTTTCCCCTCTGTTGTTAATAATAGAGATAAATCCCGAAAAAATCAGTTCCTGTCGTTTTTTAGTCAAAAAAAGAGCTTTTTTTTTATTATTTTTTTTTTTTAACCTTCAAGGTAATGCAGAATGAGGCTTCCCATGAAACTCAGTTTCTAATTCTGCCACCTTGTCAGTTGGATTTCTTTTTGATAAAATGCGTCAGAATCGAGGTAGTTCGGTAAAATTAGCTTGGCTTAGAGTACGTGAGAGGCTAGAAGTAAGCGGTTTAGTGTTTTTTATCTACCCTGATAGACGGAAGTCCGTTACAGAAACCCGGAGACCCACTGGTTCTAAGATCTTGACGTTGCTTCCTCAAGGCAAAGTCAGGTCTTGGCCTAGTTTTATTTTACTGCGAGGTTCTTGGTCGATCATAGTAACAGTGGGTTAACCTCCTGTTAAATTGGCCTTGGCTACAGAAAACTGAATACAGATGATCTCTCAAATAGCCTGAATTATGAACAATGTGCGGATAGAAGCTGCTTCACATCATATTAAGTAATTAGTAGTTGCTACTAGACGCGCAGATACTTCATCGACCTCCTGAAGAAGCTTCTTGTAAGTTGTGTGACTAATGTGTGGTGTTTTAGTCACAGCAATATCTGATTTCCTTTAAGAGAATTCTGCTAATAAAAAATGAAATAGTGGTTTACTTGAAGGGTAGCCTAGTCACTTTCTTTAGCCATACAGACATAAAGTCACCATTAATAAATAACTTTTATACTTCTTATTCTGGACCCAATATTTTTATGTTCTTCATAGTTTCATGGCCAGGACCACCAATAAATAACATTTTTTCCCTGCAAACTTTATTGATACTGTCCTTCAATATGGCAATGGGGCAGTATCAATCAAGGTTGCACGGAAAAGGTTTTTATTGGTGACCCTTGCCTTGAAACTGTGAAGAAAATTTTTATATTTATTTTAAGAATTCCACATTTCAGCTTGCAAAATAATTGATCCCTCTTTTAATATCTTGATCGCTTTCTAATTAGCAATTACCGATCGTATCCTTTGAATCTAATTATTTCATTGAGAGGCGCTTTCTAGGATGATTTAATGATTTATTATCTCATGATCATCTCCTACACAATACCTGTTTGCCAATCTGTGACGTACAAGGATCAACAGTATATGCCTGACTTTTACTTTAGTTTTCATTTGGTGTGCATTGTATCGGAAACCTACATTGAATGTACTTAGTTTGTTGTCTTGAATCTTCAGGAATAATATTAAAATTCCCTAGCAAGTCGAAATGGTAATTGTATGGGAACCGAGCAAATGGAGTAAGTTCAATCTGTTGGTATATCATATCCTGAGTTAGATTCCCACTTGGACAACAGGCATTTTTACTTCGACTAGCTTACTCAATATAAACTCCAGTGTCACCTTACCTAGGGAAGTGTGGTCACCTCTAGATAACCCATCCCATAGCACAAGGTGGACCTAAATAATGTCGTCTTATGTTGTACTCAGAGTTGTAATATTAACGAGTAGCAGTGAGCACTCATTACTAATACCTGACGATATTGTTTTCAAGGTGAATTACCAATATTTAACCTATAATACTAAATATTTAACAGATTCGTGTAAATCAATAGATAATGTGCGCTATTTGGCTAAGTCATACTATCAGTGAAGATATTAGGGAAGGAGTACAAAATCATCATAGCATTGGATGGAATAATGTTATATAGGGAACTGAACTCCATTTCTACACATAAGGCTGAGTCGGTAGACATCTTGGCTCCTGCTTAAATTTCAATTCCTTTTAACATAGGCGGTTCAAAGGTGGAATAACGTTATCTGCATGTCATTATGGAAGGTGGAAATCTGTTAAGTTTTGGCAGCATCTGCGTGAAGGACATACTATTCTGTTTATACTTTATATATTCAATCAGGAATTTATTACAATAGTACAAATTCTTGTATTAATACCTGGGCCCAGCTTTATTATGGAAGGATGCATTATTAAAGTATCTAATGAATTCATTATTATTAAACATTTTCGTGATGTGTTTTTATAGACAAGCATTGATGTCAATTTGTCGGGCTTGTTAGTTGGTTACAGACCATGAAGAAAGCATAATTTGAAGAAACTTTAAAAGAAATTACAAACGTTTACAAAGTTATTGCATTAGAAAGCTAAAAATAGAATCATATACATTACTATCTTCAAAAGTGCACATTCGTATACAATAATATATCTACACGAAAGTTCAGTAAAATCCCTCGACCCCCTCTCCTGAATTTCTCTTTGTAGTCATTGCATAATAAACATTTTATAATTGGTAAATTTTAGTTTATGATATAAATGCCATTAAAACATTGTGATAAATGTATAATAAGCATTTGTAGTTTTCATGGAGAATTGCAATATATTGGGAGTCTACTTGCAGAATCATGGTTTCATTTGGGCCATTGCACTGTTTGGCATGAGCTTGAAGCCACAAAGCGGTTTGAGTCTCACCATCTTTCAACCACTGTATTCTATTACTGCTCTATTCCACAGGACATTGTTGTCCAGGAATGTTTCCAGTCTTTCAGGAATGTATTATATGCAACAATCGTCTTAGGCGCACACACACATACACGCTCACAATCATACACACACAGAACACAATTCAAAAGAAATTTGGCTGTAATGTCTTTTAATATTCTCAATTCTGGAGGGCGAAAATAAAGAAAATATATCCATTTCTATAGAAACACAAGAAATCTACAAACACATTTTTGTTCATCATAAAAATATCTGACTGTAACGGATATATGTATGTAAAATGGAATTATGCTATAGAAGTGCTTCAAATCATTTGGTTATTTAGTTTAATAACAGTACAAGAACGTCATGTGGCGCCTACATCACATTTCTTCACTGTCATGCAGTTGCTTTACTAAGCTATGTAAATACAGGCAGGTAACGATGATGAGTCGTCTCCTGGAATCCATGTCTGAGCTTAATCCTTGATTCTATTTTTATTGTTATACATTTTTCGTTTCACTTACCAGAAAAAAAATTATATTAAATTACTTGAGTTATTGATTTATCATATGTATGTATTTCTTATTTCCCAAGTTAATTCATTTAGCTGTTATTTTCTGTGGAAGGTGAGGCTTGACCGATGCTTAGTGCGTACCCCACATAATTACTTAAGTTCATCCCATTTTTAGCAGAATTCCCTTAAGGGAAATCAGCTAGTGAGGTCGTACTCATGACGCGATTTTCGAAAATTTTCTTCAAATGTCCATCGATCCTACCCAGGAAGATGACGAAAATGAGGTCCGTTCAAAATTATTTATATATATCTAAATATATATGTATATATATATATATATATATATATATATATATATATATATTGCGGTCGCAATATTTATTTGATCGTTACCAAACTCGATATTTAAACGTTTTATGCAAAAAGACAGATCAAGGTCGTGTGGCTGGAATCGCACCAGTGGAAGGGGGGGGGTTTAAAGGGGGGATTTTCGAAAATTCGAAATATCTCCGTTACCATACGTCGGATCACAAAAGTGTATAGAACCAATCTTATTGTAAATTAAATTTACTATAAATATTGTTCCATACATTTATTCTCTATCATGAATATTAACCAAGATATAGGTATTTTTATTAAATTTGGGCCGATAACGACGAAATTTCCCTCCAAAAGCTAGTTCGTCTATCGTATGCAGATTTCTCTATTGCAAAACTTCACGTGGGAAATCTGTTTAGTTTACGTAGCCCCTGCGTGACGGACTTTTTTTTACTTCTTGTGAGTTGTAATTCGACACTTTAAGCAATACATACACACACACACACGCACACGCACACACACATATCTATATATATATATATATATATATATATATATATATATATATATATATATTCACTAGCGGACCCGACAGACGTTGTCCTGCATGATATTTCAAGTATTAATAATATTATGTTTAAAATAAAAGCTACTTTTAATAATACAAAAAACAACTTTTGTTATTTGCACGTTTGCCTAAAAACAAATAGAAAATGAAATAACCCGAATGTTTTATTCAGGCCTCCCTTATAACCCCCACTCCCGTTTGAACTTAAAAAAATTAATATGGCTTATAATCATAAAAGAATTAATGCTAATTTACTTATAGAGTTTTGTTAAGTTCGGTTCAATCGTTAGTGCCCAATAAAATTGTTGACTCCCACTTTAATTTTTTACTGTATATCTCGTTTATAATTTGTTTTAAGACAAAAGTGACTCTTAATAACAAAATAAACAACTTTTATCGTGTGCATATTTGCCGAAAAACCAATAGGAAACGAAATTTTTAATTTTAGGCCTCCCTTCCAACCCCCACTCCTGCTCCATCTGCCGGGCTGATTTGTGAATCTAAACCATCCAGGGCGTCTCCCAAAGGCATACAAAAAAATGCATTCAAATCGGTCCAGCCCATAGGAGGAGTTCAGTGACATACACACGTACAGTATAATTATATATATAAAGATATACATATATTCTTTGTATGCCCCCTCCCTGGTATATACTCCAGCTTGCAGAATGTATACTGCTCAAAAATGAATAGGGATATTGGTTATGTTTTCTTATCCTATTAATTTTAATTAAATCGATCTTAATTAAATTTCTTTTTTATGGGGGAAAAAGACAATAATTTCTAATAAATATTAATGATATTTATAATAATAAAAAAAAAAATAGGCTAGGCCCCATACATACCACAAAACAGGCAATATCCCTATTCACTTTTGAGCAGTTTACATAGTTCTATATCAATTAGGTACCTACCGTTACTATTACATACTTCATAAGTATTTGGCTTTATGGGGTTTGAGAGGTATTTGATAGGTTGGGAACATTGGTTCCGATGGAGCCTAGCAATGAATTGTAGATGAAAGGCAGGACAGGAAATCTATTTACCTGCTTTAAGTGGGCCACCCTTCCGCTCTCATCTCCTATCGACCGTTTACTCAACCCTTGCTCAAAATCACTCTTCCTGGTTTTTCCATCATGTCTCATCCTCTTAGGAACATCAAATAGCCGGAGGCATCCCCATAAGTGGAGACTCTTCGCCACGTTAGCAGCTGATAGCATTTAGATCGTCGAGTAACATGTTTCGTTGTGCAACCTCTTCCGTTTCTCTGTAATTTAAATTGTTGGCTCCTAACCAATACACGTATTTGTAATCATGTAACATGAAATGCCTTGTAACTCAGATGTTCCTGCTGTCTGTGTTCCAATAACCTCTATCATACCTTCCATTTATGTCCTACTATCACTTGGTGTAGCATAGATTCTTCATTTTAATTTCTTTATGCTTTTTAGCAGATTTCCCTTAAGCAAAATCAGCTATTGAGGTCGTACTCATGACGCGATTTTCGAAATCTTTCCTTAAATGTCCATCGATCCTACCCAAGAGATGACGAAAATGAGGTACGTTCAAAATTTTATATATATATATATATATATATATATATATATGTGTATGTATATATATTATATATATATTGTACAAATATTTTATGTTATTGTAGTTAAAAAAAAAATGTAACAAGCACACGTTATGTACTAATCATTGTACGGGACGTGTGGCTAATAAACTCCCTTCCTGTAGGGTTACTTCATGAAGGCAATAAATCAACTAAGTATCTCTATATATATATATATATATATATATATATATATATACTTGCCTGTTACCGCTCTAGTGGTCGCAATTCTTATTTGATCGTAACCGAACTCGATATATAAGCGTCCCATACAAAACTAAAGATCGAGTTTGTTAATGGCTGAAATCAAACCAGTAGAAGGGGGGGGGGGTTAGAGGAGGAGAATTTTATTCGAAATATGTCCGTTATTATTCGTCGGATTGAAAAACTATAGAATCAAATTTATTGAAAATAATTTCTACTATAAACATTGTTATGCACATTTATTCTCTATCTTTAGTATTAACGGTGGTATTTGCAATTTTAGTTTTTGGCCTTCAGTAAACCCCCACTCCTACTCCTGTCATATTAACAATAAGCTGTTATATTACAAAGCCCTTTATTTGAAGCCCAAATACCAAGTAATATTCTCATTGAGCTTTTACGTTTTGAGATAACTGCAAATACGTGACGCACGTGTGAAATGTGCTTAGTTAACGCAGCCTCTCCTTTATAATACTGTTTTTGATTAATTGTGCTCATTCGCAGACCCTTTCCGTTCTTGACCATTCAGTCCAGGCATTTACTGAGTAACAACCACATGGTCAGAATTGTTTGTCAATGTGTGAGGTGAAATTAGTTTTTTAATTATTTAAATTGATTTTATGAGTTTGTACTAATTACGCAGAGTTTATAAATAATTGATTATTGTTTTAAGTGCGAACTACTTACTTCTGTAGTTCTTTTTTACTCAAATTATAACTAACTTCACTGTACTTGGGCCTTCGCCTGAGCGTCTTATTCATTCAGTGTGGTTATCAGCAGGGATTTTTCAATTGTAGTACCTAGCCCCCGCACGTCTTCCTTTATGTCATCGATGCCTTTTCTTGACCTGTCACTTCTCCCGGCCCATTCAATTGTTCTTGGGTATTTGCGGCCCATTATTTCACGTGATCCTCCCACTCTCTTTATCCAGCTATATTTTGACAGAATAACTGTACTTAATATGCAGCTGAGTTCGATATATCCTAACTCAGAAATAAATACAACGTCGTTTCATCTATGTTTAATGTAAGTTGTTTCAATGATATTTTAACAATATAATTTTATAGCCACTCACGCCGGATTTCCTTAATGAGCCATTATTGTAGTAGTAGTCTCAACTCCATTTCCAGAGAATAGGCCACATCGATTTTACTTAGAAGCGATGAAGATGAGGTCCATTCAATTATAAGTTGGTGCATGATCATTGCCAATTTGAATTTTTAAACTTTAAACAGAATTAATGATCATCTAAGTGGAATTAAAATTGTTGGGGGTTTAAGCAAGGTCTATAACCTACAGCCGCAAATTCATCTGTTATTATTATTTATCGCAACAAATCAAAATTCTTATGGATAATTTAATATACTGCAATTCTTGTTCGGTACATTTTTCTCTCAGCTCGAATATCAGTGACATTCTCGTTTTTTTTTTTCATTTTCGGCCCTCAGTGAGGCATCAAGTGTACTCTTATATCACTAACCATTGCACTCCTATCTTAATTTTCAATCCTTTTTCACACATAGTACTTATGAAGGTAGAAATAGAGATTACAGTGTGGCAATAACATCATCTGTGCTTGCGTGCCATACTGTGATTTCATCATGCGTCATTCTTCCAGTTGGGAAATCTAATTAGTTTACACAGCTGACGTAAATTCTTCATTTCTTTATGAGACTGACCTATCTATCATTTAAGCATTCTTCGGAAGACTCTCGGAGAAAAGGTTAAATGCAGAAAATTACATGCTCTGTTCTGCTATGTTGTTATTCTATATGGGGGATGATTCTCTATATACTCATGCAATCTGTAGTCGAGTTGGGAGGCCCAATTTCAGCGTTCAAAAACCTACATCTATTATCAAAGCATTAAAGTCTATGTGTGAACTAGACTGAAACTGCCAATTAGGTCTTACCTAAAATAAAATATAAAATAATGGTGTTTCGAAAACACACACACACACACACACACACATATATATATATATATATATATATATATATATATATATATATAGAGAGAGAGAGAGAGAGAGAGAGATATTTTATCCTATAATTTTAGTTCTATAAATTCTTCTCTGACTCGAAAATTGACAAAGTGGTGTTTTTCGTTTTTCATCAATAAAATCACTCCCCACGCCTACTCATCTCACATTTATAATGCGCTAATACGTCACTAATAATCATTTTAGAAACATAAATACCACATATTTGTATCATGAAACTATTACTATACGAGATCCATCTGTAAATTTGGAAAGAATATTGTTTGATCGAGAGGTCTCAGTTTTCTTTATAGAGACTCGATATTTGACATATTGGTGTACTGCCGGAAGCGATTCAGAGTGAGAGTGGTTTTTTGAGGAGTAATATACAAATTCATGTATACCTCCGTTATTATGCGACGGATTATAAATGTTATGTAACGAAACCTGCTACGATATAAATTTACTTCAAGTGTAGCTGAATACACATATACTCTTAACTAGTATATAAACCTAGTTTTTTTAATACTATTTTATTCCCAGACTTTCGTTAACCCTACTTCTTATACGATTTTTACTTAATGTAATTGTATTTCTAAATTTCCTGTTTTCATATTCTTCATATTACTGTAGTAATAGAGAATAGAATGCGTGACATCAGCTTGACATTCTAGCGCGTGGAAAATCTTAGTTTACGCAGTACCTTTGTGTTAGACATTTACTTCCTTTAATTTGATAATGGAACGATACGATTACGACTGAAGGGGCATTTAAGGTTTATGTACCCCATTGTTTCTATAACGAACAGTATAAAGTTAGGGTCTTTCATAAAAATGTAATAAGGATGCAATTCGTCTCGTCCATGGTAATCCCCCCTCTTCACGATTGCCTTTGTTGTTTGTATCAGCCAATTTTCACTCGAGTGTACATACTTTCCGCATCTTCGGTTAATTTAGCATTTGAATTTTAGATTCCTTCCCTCTGGCCTCATAAGTTTGTAGAGAACGTTCTGATAACGCAGCTTTTCTGCATCGTAATGTTTTATTCTATTTTTTGGTTTTGATTTTAGCATTTCGATGTCATGAGTCACCCTGTTCTAGTATTACTGCTATACTGCCGCAGCAGGTATTAAAAAAGAGTGAAACGTAATATAACTCGTAAACATAATGTGACTGTTTTTTAAGAAGACATTGTTTTAAATTAGATTGCGGAGATAGTATCAGCAACACCCATTCCCGTAACAGGGGCGTCGTAGTGAGAAAAATGTTTATTTTTTCGAGCCAAAAACATAGAAATAAAGAAGTCACCTATCTGATGTTTATCGTGAACTGCAAATTGTAAAATTAGATTATCTATAATTAAGATAATCTGTCATAATATTTTCTTGTCACTCCGCTTTGGGCGGATGACGCCTTAGCTATTTTGAAATCTCTATTTTGGACTTTCTCTTTGAAAACTACCAATGTTGTGTGTCAGTGTGAGTCTATATATTTCAGTTATTAATGTTGACCTTTAAGATCTTTAGCCGCCCAGACTCCCGATCACTGTTTTACGTGCTCAACATTGAGTGCAATTCCGTTAACCAAGGGGATCAAGAATGAATTGTCTATAGAAGCTTCATGGACACAGTTTTTTTAATGAAATAATATTTGAATTAGTATGTATCTTAATATTATTATTACTTTGATGCTGTGCCCACGATTGTTCATGAAAGCGTATACTAAAACAGTGACACATTTCCATGTGGAATATTTCCCTTCCCTTACGAATGAGAGAACAATGACGCTATCATGAAAAAGTACTTTTTCAGAGAATCATCCCCCATAACACACACATAAACTTAGTGATGATTAATTAATAAGTGAAAAAGAAATATGAGTGTACACGTCAACATTAAATTCCCTCAGCCTTGCCAGACTGATATGTCACTAATGTAAGTGAACTATATATTGCCATCAATAAAATCAAATATTTGTATGTTTGTGCTGTCTGAGCACTTCTTTCCTTTCATGACTTTATAAAATTTGATGAATTGTACTTTCGTAATCAATTTAGCACGAAATAGTAATATTTGTTAAGAAATGTTGTTTTCTTTGATTTGGTGATAAAAGATTCAGTGACTACAGTTTTGTTGACATGTTTTCCTTACATCAAATCCTCCTCCAGAGTATGGTAAGGAATATATGTCTAGATGATAACTGAAGATAGTAATTACCATAGGGGATTGTCTGAAGCTAACATTGAGTATGGTTATTTATTATTATTATTTATTGACGTCCACTTTTTTGCAATTCAGGCTAATTGAGTATGTCAAGAAATGAAATGTTGATTTAAGGTATTTTACTTGAAGTCTCCCTTCAAGTAAACGAAACTGAGGTATGTTATAGTAAGTCATTATATATGTGCAAGTTCAGTATATTTGTTCTAACTCGGTATAGTTCACATGTTGAGAAGTTAAAGAGTTCGTCTAATACTGCTCCAGTTCCCACTCAATTTAATGTTAAAGTAAAGTCATACTGAGATAAAGTTCCAGTACAAAGATTATGTCATTAGAGCTCTTATTAATTTAGTATTAGTATATAAAGCATATAATTATTGATTTACTTGCATCATTTTGTTACTTGCATCATATTTTGTTCAGTAATCATCACACATTCTTTCTGTGTGTGTTTGCGCAATATTATTATAATAGTAATAATAATAATAGCGCATATATAATATAATAATATATTATTGTTATTTTGTTAAATTCAGTCGAAAATTTAGAAAAAATCAACATTATTTAAAAAATTACTATGTTTTCTTCCTGAGTTGAACAAAGTTTTTCATTACAACTTTTTTTTAATGGTTTCGTGAAGCCTAAATTAAAATTTTCCAGTTGAGGTCCTTTTTCTCCCCTCTCTAAACACAAATTCGTGATGCACTTCAAACATTCCTCAGGCTAATTTAAGTTTTAGAACGTGAAAGTAAGTATTATTAATTAAATGTCCTATTTATATACTTTTTAGTACTCAATATCTAACTAGTAAAGTTAGACCTGTAGGATTCTTTCTAGATTTCAGATCGGTTTTTTCAGTAGGGTAATTCGATGTACCCCTTACATTAACCCTATAAATGATAATATATTGACAATTTTAAGACGTTTTATTGTTCTCTTAGAAACTTCTGAAGACTTGAAAAACTAGAGCCAATTAAAAAGAAAGCCCTCTTGATAAACTATATTATAACTTTCCAGTGGGAACCTTTAAGTACCAAATTGCTTCCATACGGGACTAATATAGTTTGTATTATTCGATAAATTTCTAGATCATAAATTACAATTTAGAATGAGACGTTCCTCTATGGCAGGTAGCCATTGTCGTTGGCATTGCTGGGCGAATTAACTCGTTAATTTTTCCTTAGTGTAATAACACTCTGTTGTAACGTTTGTATGTATTTAGCATTTCCGTCTATTGTTACAATGAATAGAGAAACTTTCTCATACCGCTGACCTCAAGGTCGTCCTCAGATTGTGCCACTGTTTAAATTTCCCTCAATAAATATTCACTACAGTAGTTAAAAATCGTTCAAGCACTATGAAGGACTGTATCATAATAGAAAATTAGAATCCGGAGTATTATTCTATAACAGAGCACCATGGTACATTTACAGACGCTAAAAGAAATACTTTAACTATTGCTGGAACGACACATTGACGTCAGGGTTCGCTGAATATAAATTTAATGCTGTTAATCATTTTATCTTTAGTTCATTATTTTACAGAAATATGCCCGATTTACCTAACACGAAATTTAACTTGACCGTAATTATTTAGCGATTTGGTTTAATAAGAATGTCGTTTGAGTAAGATGTTATTGTTTCATTTTGTTTTTAATTTTAAAGGGAAATCTCCTTTTTAGATTGTACACATGACACAATGATTTTCGAAAGAAGTCTTCAAATGTTCATTGGTCCTTAAGTATATGACTCACTTTTGAATTTATATAGGCACTAGCAGTGGTGCCCGCTGTCGGCGGGTTGACGTAGAAATAGGGGGGTTGGAATATAATGATTGAACTTCAGTTGTAATACCCATGATGTAAAAATGGTTGATAAGACGAATCTTTAGAACAGCTATTCTCCGTATACATATTGAAATAATAATTGTTTACCATAGAAATATAAAGATTGCTTTAACGTAATCACAAAAGAATCCCTTTATTTTCCTTGAATTACATTCATATTATAGTTTTAAGCGTGAAGCATGGAATTGCTACTGAACGAATATTAACCTGTTATTGTCCGTCCATGCCTGTCAAAGAAATCCTAATGTAACGATTGCATCATCTTAGTATTTGGAGAAAAACTTGTTAAAATTCCGCTCACAATTTTCTATAATTTCAATAAAAAAAAATTGTATCAGTTAGTGACCACGTTCTAGTCGGAAATAATTAGGAAATTTTATTACCCGTCAATGTGGGCTGTAATAGAAATCCTCTGAGCCGTAATTGACTAGGAAACGGGAGGACAGGCAGGAATACAACATTTTCATTTTTGATGCCTTTGTTCTTACCCCATGCTTTGTGAAAAAATGTATGTAAAATTCAAATAAACAATGAGATAAACCCTAAATATGTGTGTGTGTGTGTGTGTGTGTGTGTGTGTGTGAATGTTTTTGTGTGTGCATGTGCGCGCGTGCAAATTTTAACAAAACTTCTAGAAAGTAGAATTCGTAAAAATAATTCATAGGAAAATTTCGTGTTTTTTTTTTGTTTACATAAAAAAAAAAAAAATAACAATTGTATTTTGACCGACTTAACGGCTGGTAATACATTAAGTATTATTTCATGGTTCCACTGTATTTATAAAGCATGTTTATAATAATAACTTCCTGTGTTTTACCTATTATATAATGCATAATATAATCATTAACTTATTCATACCTGCTCAATAAATATCTATAATACAGGAATTTTAACATTATTAATTTTACTTAATTAAGGAAAGAAAATTTGAGAGTTTTGTTAATGAAGTTATTTATTTTGAAGAGTATCTTTTTATGGTGTAGACTCTCTGCCATTTCGACAAGTTTGGCAGATGGAAGTTGTAAAAGAAGCCCCTGTGGCCTATCGAAGAAGCCATGGAAATTCCAGGTATAAAGAGTAAGAGTTGCTTATATATAAACCTTTCATATAGATTCAGCATAAAGTGGTACATTGTTCATTCCTTGCAGGTCTAAATTTTGTTTAACTTAGCTTTTTTTACTGAATTATATTCTTCAAATTCAATTTCTGCTTTAAATTTCAGTTTCTGCCCATGAGTTTCTATTATGCTTATTTTTCTATTTCTTACAAAATTGAATGATATTATATTTCCTCAGTCAACCTCCTCTTTTCAAAAAAATAAAAAAATGTTATGAGTGTCGCAAATAATGGCCCCATATTTTTGAATGCCCTTGGGTCGTTGGTTATTGTTATTATATCCCTGTTAAGAAATTTCTTTAACGAGTTCATAAAATGCACCCGTTACAGCAAACATGCTGCTCAGTGAATTTTATTCGACGTGTACCTCACTTAGTATTTCAATATTTGGAATTAGTTAATAGATATGTAATCCCTATTAATTAGTTTTAGTGTTTGAATTTTTGGGAGAAGTAGTAATTTTTATACAGTTTTCCTACTTCAGAGAGCATTCTAAGGCGGGTATTGCGAGGCAACCAACATAATTGAAAATATAGGAACGGAAAAACTTTTTTCATTTCAGCAAATTTTCTCATTTGCTTGTGAAATTAAATATATAAAAAGAATAATAATAATAAATAAAATACATAATTACTGAAATATATAAAATTTGACATTTTATATCCACTCTACCTCGTCTGATTTCAGCCACTAACGAAATAGCTTTAATTTCAATTGGGACAAATAGATTTCGATGTAGGTTACAATTAAATAATAATTACTCTAGTGCATCACACACTGTAATGTTTACTGTGACTACATATCATATGCTCAGATCAATAGAATTGGTTGACGTTTGAAGAAGGTTTTGAAAAATGGTGCCATGAATTCAAACTGAGCTGCTTGATGCTACTGAGGCATTATGGGAGATCTGCTGAAAACTGGTATGAGATCATTTTACAATGGACACACCATTTTAGTGTATGACATTAATGAGTCAGAAGCCAGATTACAATAACCGATCTTTGTGTAAGAATTTTACTCGGTTTTTATTTATCAAGTTCCAAATCCTTTAATTTACAGTTATTAGTATTTTTTGTATTTCCAATAAAGGCAAATGAAATGAATTTTTTTTCTTTCTTTAATTTGTTGGTTTTATTTGCTCAAAAAAGAAACTAAGTCTGTTGTCAGAATCAGATTTGAATCAATTTTTTGATCAAATATTCTCAATGCCGGTAAACGATAAGGTTTGGGTGGTTCTGTTAATTTTGGGGAGTTTACGTTTTCTAATTCGTATCTTTGGAAGGGCAATATCTGCAATTAATATAATGGAAAAAGAAACTCCAAAAGCCGTTTATACTCGTTTTATTCTCAGGAATGGAACCCTAGGTGGATTATCAAACTAAACATGTTACTAACGCTTAGCCATCATTATGCAACTGAATAGAAACATTAATGAGGTTACATTTCTATTGGCAACGCAATTAAGCAGAGAATGCTACACTGTTTTGGCAAGATTAATACTGGGTTATTATGGGGTCATAAGATTAAAATATGGGTTATTACCCATTCTTATTTCCTTCACAATATTTACCACCCCATGATCATATGTTTGAAAAAACTTACGGTAGAACACTTATTAATCTACTGCAAAAGATATACAGAAGATAGAAGAACGCTAACGATACTTGAGAACCTTTCGGATGCTTTAATGGGTGATGAAGATCTTATTAATAGAATTTTCACGTTCCTAAATAACGTGAACAATTATCGCTTCATTTAATTCTTTATCACAATTCTGCCAATACCTATAAGGAGTAGAGACAGTTCACTAAATAAATAACTAATATTTATTGATGGACGGATGCAGTTATACACTCTGAAAAGAATCGAGTGGCTTAATAAAAAGTCCGTCTCGTGATGCTGTGTAAGCTATGCAGATTTTCCGCTATCTGAAATTGCACGATGACATGCCATAGGTAATAAAAAGCCTATGTTGATTTGTTTCAAATATAAGTTGGGCATGAGGTGATAAGTGGGACAGACTTGAGAGAGAGGAGGGTTTACTGAAAGGTGAAAAATACAAATGTTTCGGTTAATATTAGAGATAGCGAAAAAATACGTAACACACCAATTATAAAAAATAAAATATGCTATAAGATAGATTCTACAACATTTTTGTTCCGACCCTTAATAACAGATATTTCGACGAATTTTCCCCCTCCCCCGGTCACATGGTTTGATTTCATTATTAAAAAACTTCATCTTTCTTTTTACATGAAAGCTAACAAATCAAATTTGTTAACGATAAAACTAAAATTACGACCCCTAGATTAGGAACATATATATCTGTTACCCGCTCCCTCCTCTGCCTTGGCCATTCATAGGGCGTTGAGCCAAATATATATTGATAATTAATGGAATTTGTACATAGCGGACCTAATTGTGATATTGAAAACTCTTGAAATATTTGCGTACATTTTGTTGTTCCAATCGTGCAGTTGTATCGGCTGTTTACAGTTGCTAATGAGCTGCTCCTTTGCCTGCCTAATATGTTCCCCTGTAAAGGATGGGGGCTGGGTAATTGCTCTAATTGACAAACTCATTAGTGTTCTCTGTTCATCTCTCTTCCTAGTGTTGGGCCCCGACTTCTTAATGTCCAAAACATTTATGTTGTATGTACCTTTCATGTAATGTTTATTATTTAAAACTTATTTGGATACTTACGAAAGTTTTCAAATAACTTTCATTATTATATTATGAACTGTGATAAGGTAGTAAATAATTAAGGAATTATTTTATCAATAATTCATTTGATTCTCTACCTATATTGCGTTCCAGTGCTCGATATTTTCCATTAGTGATGTGTCTTTTTCCAGTCAAATTACTTAGGATTCTGTCTTCTAAATCTCTGCTAAGTTTTCTTTATTCTTGCATTTTGTGAGTCATTTCCTATTATGATTATAATTTCGTTAAATTAAATACACAATAAGTAACTAGGTTTTTTTCTCTTTTTTTTTTTAGAAGAATGTAATATTTTTAATCTAATTGGGAATATATAACATAATGTATGACTGAAGCTTATGTATAGCCCGGCTGGTTGACAACAATTTTAGTTTCGCCCCCACTCGTCTAGCGAGGTATTCTGACAGATCTGTGATTTTTTTAATTATACATCAGTGTTCTTAAAAAATAAAAATTAACGAACTTTTTGAAACGATTCGAAACAGGATTCTACTACATCTTGAGGTAGCTTGCACTAGATTCCAGTCCGAAGTATTTTATTGTTTAGAGTAATTTTAGATATTTCATTTACTTTGATGGTACTATTCTTCTCTATTAGGAAAAAAGTTATTTTATTGAAAAGAAATTCTATTGTGAAGAAAAGCCTGTTATTTTTGAATGATTAATTACATTGACAAATAAGAAAGCAATAAATAGCATGCTTGAATACCTTGATAACATGTCCATTCTTTGTCCTACATCAACATGTCCTAATCTCGCATTTAAGTATTTATACAAATAATTGTTATTTCCTTATTGCTTATTTATTCCTTATCAAGTATTGACTGTTTCTTGGCATATATTGAAGTGTGGACCTCTTCACATCAAGGCTCACACATAAATTGAAATATCCGTGGCGAACAGTAATGTTTTTCCTTATGCTGTCATAAGAATTCCTAACTTGCCCAGTCCAGTATTCTCTAGAATAAGATATATTTACTTTCATATTATTAATAGCTCAGTCCTGGGTGAGAGTGAAGGCAAGTGGAAGTTAGCCCAAACTGGTTTTCTTGAAGCGATTAACACATTAGGTTTTGAACCACAAATGGGAAGTTGCACCTGTGCTATGGGCCGTAGCACACTTTCCCATGGAGCCGGAAGCCTCGATTGGCCTATATCGCCATGGCCTGTCCCAAACTTCATTCCCTAACCTTTCATCTATCTTCCCTTCAACCTTGATTCATTTCACTCTGAATAAAATATACTGGCTCACTCCTCCCATCGGCTCCTTCTCATTTACTAATAAAGCGTCTCCTGGATAATATAATTCTTTCTCCATGTAAGATGTTTATGGCCTAGATTTACTAACGGCCTGTTATGTGCGTCTGTGTGTGTGTACACACAGACACACACATGTACATAAGGTTGTGCTATACTGGCGCAATGAATGAACACTAACTGTTCTGTACAAATATTTATTTATTTTCCTTTTATGTATTGCCCTTGGAGTTTCTAACTTTTTTCTGCTTTTCTTGAAGTTTTCAGCCCCTTCATCTTTTTATCACTTTACCCAATTTTTTTCCATAAAATAAAATTTCGGTGTTTAATTAATAGCACTTCGTTTTAATTAAAGAAGTAGAATTTCTCTACCAATGAAGTTTAACTGTTAGGTGTGTGTGGCAACTGTTTTCCACGAATACCTATGCTGTTCTGTATTTAATGATAACTCAGTGCAAAGAGGCACATGATATTGTTACTTTAAGAAATAATGATCCTCTCTCTCAATGGAACTTTCAGGATGTTGTAGAAGTTTTTATTATTAACACATTTTGAGCCTTTAGCAACTAGACACCCTCAAGCAACTAGTAATAATTGTTGTGTGTAACACATTTTTAGTAATTACAACACTTAAAAACATAGAGTTAAGTGTTTTGCAATACGAATAGAAAACATTTTGGAATCCGTTTTTGATTTAATAAGGTATAATATTTGATTGAAAAAACCTCGCGTTGTGGTTGCTATTGATGGAGGGTTATCTCTATCGGAATTCAGCAAGGATAGTAAGACAGCCTGTTTATAGATTTGTTTTTATCTTTCTCAGACCGGTTTGATCCAGCTCTGTGTTGCCTCTTGTGTGTGTCCCCTTTTGCTGTATCATAATTAATTACTCTCAATCAAATTGTTTATCTGTAATATAATCTCCCTCTATTTACGAAGGCAGCACCTTCCACAGAGAAATAAAATTCCTCCTTCGCACAATATAATTTATCAGGGCTAATACCTTCTGTTGAGCACGCAGCCATCTGCTTGTCAATGACACCTTAAAAATGAACAAAAACACCCAGAAAACGTTTTAATAAATAAAACGTTTGCTTGTAATTCATAGTGCGTGGTACAGCTAAGCAGTACCTCATTTAGGTTGGGCTCAAGGGAGTTGTTCTTATGTCAGTCAATTGATAGCTATCCCACTAATGTTTGCATAGGACCAAACCTCAGTAAAAATATTTTTTATATACTGGGCAGTTATTGTATTACTTCGATTGACTTCCTATTACCAAAACTGGTGTAAATAATTATAACGTCATAGAAATAGGTTCCTTAGTTCTAGTAAGAGATACTTTATTTGAATAGAACATTTAAATTTTGAGTATAAAGTTTATGTATAACGAAAACAGAATACCCCATTAAATTATATTATAAGCTAAAGGATTTAAAAAATCTAATGTTCAGTTCAATTTTACCTATGGGGAGTCATCTTTGAGAATGTCACTAATGACGCGAATTCCGAAAAAAATGTTCTAACGTCCATCAATCCTAATACCTAGATGAAAATATGTATCGTTGTAAGTGCTTGTCTGTCTGAGTGTTTTAACAATTGTTTGCTTATGGTTTAATTGTTTACAGGCTCGATATTTAAGCTTTTCATATAATACTATGTTGCCAAGTCGGATCAGTTGTAGTGGGTGTTTAGATTAGTAAAATAACGGTCAGCTACTGTATTACTATGCACCTTTCATCCAACTTAAATTTCTTCCGCTGATGGAGTTATCTCATTAATTCGATTCTCCAATTCTCTCATAACAAGAAGTCTATGCATACACGATTCGAAATTTCAGTATGTAGGAAATCTGTTTTGGTTTATGCATCGGCAGCATGCCTTATTAGATAAAGAAGGATTCGAAAGAAGAAAAAAATCACCGTTGGGATTTGTACCGCATACATGGTTTGGTAGACAGAATACATCCTATGGTTATGAATTATATGGTCCATTACGTTATAAAAAAAAAACAAAAACAGGAGACGGGAATTATAAAAATATTGAGGACGGTGAAGCCTTACATAAAAAATAATTTTATTATTAACAAATCCACAGCAATGACGTGTATAAACCCTTAACACTGGGACGGGGAAATGTCAAAATATTTTGCAAAGTAAAGCGTTGCAAAAAAATACCATCATCATTCAGCCTCAAATGAATTTCCGGGCGGAGCCGGGTAACGTAGCTAGTGTGTATATATATATATATATATATATATATATATATATATATATATATATACATACATACATACATACATACATACATACATACATACATACATACATACATCAGATACACATGCATACTTTGAATATAACGAGAATGAATGTCCGAATAGTGGAAGTTATATTTTTTTAAAGCTTGTGAACTGACAAATATTCCAACTAGTCAGCTAATAATAAATAGAACATTACCTTTGCTAGCAGAGAATCAACTTATCTATAATATGTTATAAGGTATTCATAAGATTTATGAGGAAAGCTTAGCAATTCTTCAGATGTTATGACAGTCATGAAAGTGTTCTACCATCCGTTGTATGGAAACTATGATCTATTCAGTGATTAATACTGAATTTTCCAGAAGCACAATGCGTATTTCACGCACCACGTTCCAAGAAAAGTGCTTTTTATTAACAGAGCTACAAAGCTAATTTTGTTCGGGTGAGTTGATTTTTCGGATGGATGAACGAACTATTTCATTAAATTACTTAGCTGGAAAGCATTCTTTAATGCTTTTATGTACCAATTCTGACAATAATCTGCTTTGTTTTTCATCGCATGTTATTTATTATTTTTATTTTTGCTACTTGGTGAAACTACCTTAGTGGTGGCAGGCTGATTGTGCCTTAAAGTTATATATTACACACATTCTTACAGGAAAGAATCCTGTAATTTGAGTGCATGTAGCTGGCTGCCGCTAAGAATGAATGCCTCTCCATCAATTTTAGCCTGGACTTTGTCGGTATAAACAATATTTTGTACTTAATCTTGTAATAAGACGTTTCACGGTATATTTGCTTTGCGTTAACGTGGGATGGGTTTACTGAAGGCTAAAAAAACAAAACAAAATACTGATAACCCGCTTAGTATTCAAGGTACTTCGTGGAGAACTCCAGTTATTGTAATTAAATTGTATTTCATCCCCTTCCCTCTTCTCTTTAAGTGAAGCTCGACGCTCCAAATAAAAGCCCAGCCGTTATCATATGAAGAGAATCAATAATATTTAATTTAAGGCTTACAACACTATACTTCTACCAATTATGCAACCAATAGAATTGACCACTAGCAGGTTTATGTATAAACCCTTGGCTATGTCCCACTAAACTAATTTAGACATTGTACATTGTAAGTGATAATAAATATAAAAATCATTCATGCAGGCGTATCGTAAACTAAGCCCACGTATTGTTAGAATGGCACACATTTGATGTTATCGCACATTATATTCTCCCTTAGTAAGAGTACTTCTAGTCTCCCTTTCTAAGAATACTGTGTAAACAAAAGTTGAGTAATCAATTGCTTAATAGGACCAGGAGAAGAGGGGTTCAGAAAGTAGGTGGAATTCAACTTTATAATTGTGCACTGAATCGAAAATATGATATAAATAATCACGTTGTATACTTTTTGTTACAACTAGAATATTAATAGAGTTAATGTGTGTTATTTGTTTCTCCTTTCAGTAAACTCCTATTCCTGCTTATAGTTCCTTCAAATCTAAATAAGAAGTTTTTGATAATATTCCTTCGTATATCAATGCCTTATATATTTTGTTATTAGAGTATGGTGAATCTCGATGAGAATCTGATTTTTTTCATCCGTTCAGCTCTGCTATTTGGGCTCATGCATTTTTAATTTCAAACGTGCCTTGAATTTTGATGCTCCGAGGGTTGTATTACTAGCAACGTGGTTAACCCTACTTTAATGTTATATCCTATATAAAGCTGCCTTTCAAACAATGGCCTCAATAATGGGGCTTAGATTCCCTCTGATTGTGGGCACTAATTACTTCTGGCAACTTCAAGGCCACTCACGGGTTTATTTCTCACAAATTATGTTATCAAGTTCCATGCCAGTGTAGTTTCTTTTATATTCTTATTGTTCTTGACATTAAATAAAAATTGAAAATAATTATATTGTCAATAGGTGACAGAACATTCTTATTATAAATATTTGTTTAGTTCCAATTATATTCAAATTTCCTACTTTTGTTTCTTTCATTTGGTGTCTTTTCCCATGTAGCTCTTTTATTTCATTTAGTATAAACTGGTTGGTCTGCTGGAATATCATTCATAAATCAAATGAAATATTTTTTTTGTCCTAGAAGATGGGGGAAATATTCGTTTCAGTTACTTAAGACTTTACTTAAATCCGTCCTGCAGGAACTGCGTAAACTAAACTGATTTCTGATGAGCTGAATCGCAGAACACATATGACTTTACCTTTCAATATTGATGATGTTATCTGCACACTATATGCTCCTAATATTATTTGAATAAGGATCATATATGCAGGAAATATAATAAATAAAAAAACATGTAAGTACACACAGGCGTGCGTCTTGAATGGGCCACATTTCCACCATCTGTTAGGTTGATAGACATTTGAAGGAATTATTCAAAAGTCACTACATGGCTATAATAGATGAATTCTCAAGGGGATTATTTTCTTTGTATCGCCAGAAGCTCTATTTTTTCATATGCATTTTATTTTTAACACCAGGAAATGTTCTTTTTTCTTCGAGTAGAAATCGTAAAACAGGCCGCTTCCTCTATAAAGCCTTGAGATGTTCTAAAATTATCCTTTCATCATTTTCATACTGTTTCATTCAGCGCGTGTTAAACGGTTTTAGTAAATTAAATGCTAAAAAACATGTCACGTTTTCTAATATTATGTTTTCCTATGAATGATGTTATTGTAATGGTGGGTTATATATGGGGTGTTGGAGTGGATTGAACTTTACAATCCACCTGCTTAGTAACGGCCATGGAATCATGGTTGGCTGACTAGGGGAAAGACTAAAGTATGACGTAGCCTAGTCCGGGTGTTCCCATTGAACGGGCTATCTGCCTTGTGGGGGCTGATGTAACTCAATGAGCTCAGGATTGTTCCGGGTATAGCGCTGAGTAACCATGGATTCCTAAATACTTATTCCTACACTTCGATCCAAAATGACTATGTAGAGAACTGAGCTGAAGTTGTAAACGATTTTGAATTTCAAATTTCTTCGGAGCGGGTACATAGGATAATTGAATATTTTTAGGCCGTGGGTCACCATTATCAGCAGCTCAAGAAACATTTTTATTTGTATTGTAGTGTTTTTCCTAAAAAGCGATAATTGGTGTTAGAAATAACATTTCTCCAGACCATCACTCATAGGAATATATTGTGACGTAGACAAAATTTATGTAGAAATTAAGCATCTAAAAGAATAAGTTAAATACTGCCAGAAATGTCCAGAAGTAGGGTTTAAGTGAAAAGCTCTTCTATTTATTTCTGATCCCATAATTTGGCTTTGAAGAGGGTCGACATTATTTTTAGCAGATTTACCTCAAGGGAAATCAGCTATTGAGGTCGTACTCATGACGCTATTTTCGAAAAATGCCTTCAAATGTCCATCGATCCAACCCTGGAGATGACAAAAATGAGGTCCGTTCAAAACTATATATATATTTGTCTGTTAACGCTCTAACGTTCGCAATCGTGGTTTAATCGCTACCAAACTCGGCATTTAATCGTTTTATGTAAAAAGAATGATCGAGTTCGTTAATGACTAAAATCGGACCTTTGGAGGGGCATTTCGAAAATTCGAAATATCTCCGTTACTATACGTCGGATCGAAAAATCGTATAGAACCAGTCTTATTGCAAAAGTAATGTTCGATAAATGTCGTTATGAGCGTTTTTGCTCTATCTTGATTATTAACCGAGATATTGGCATTTTTTTAGTTTTCGGTCTTCAGTAAACTCCCACTCCTACTCATGTCATATTGACAGTATGGTGTTATATCATGAAGCACATTATTTGAAGCCTAAATAGAAAGTATTGTTCTCATTGAACTTTTACGTTTTAAGGTAATTGCAAATACGTGGCGCACGTGGGAAATCTGCTTAGTTAACGCAGCCTCTACGTGACGAACTTTCTAAAGAAGTATTTGACTTCTGAAATATGGACCGAAGCCTAAGAAGGAGGAGTAAAATGCAAATTATAATATTCGTCTAGGTATCCTGGGGGCGCCAAGGCTGTGCAAGAGCAGGGGATGAGGTTTGGTGACGTCAGAATAAACAGCCTTGTGACGGTTCTCCCCACTTTCAAGTCTACTAAATGGGTCTCAGGAAGGCCAAGTCTCGTGACTAATGCACCTCTCCAAAGCCTTTTACTATACTCTAAAAATACAATCTTAATCAAGTCTGCAAATCTTCTGGTCTTCAGACGTGTATAACTTTGTTCTGGACTTTGAACTATAATACATAAATCTGAATGTGTTTAATACATATAACATAATAAGAATTTATGAGATATATGAATTGTAATATACTACTAAATTCAATGTACTTCTTACTGTGTTTCGTCGATAGCCAAATAGGTGAGTTATAATAAAAATAAAAAAAAATGCGTCCCGCAAGTAGGGTGCACACTTTGACGATTTCCCACGTGCCATAATGACATGCTTAATCATCTCACGTTCTATATTCTACTCCTCCTGTTATAAGGAACCTATGAAAAAAGGACTGGACATTGAAGCTGCACTTGAGATGCTTAGTGACACAAGTTACCTAAAGAGTACAATTCGTATAACTAGGAGTCTGGTTCTTAATGAAAGCCGAAAAAAACATATATATTAAAGAAAATCACAGATAATATTCGAATTAGAGAAAAGTGAAGAGCTTAAAATTATAAACTTAAATCTAAAAAATGAAATCCAACATACACAGAGCATTTGATGCTGAAATACGACGTATTTTCTTTTCATAGGACAAAGGAGGAGGATGGGTTTTTAGTGAAGGATTAAAATCAATGATTCGAAATATCTCCATTATTATTAATTGAATCGAAAAATCATCAAACTTAATAATGTGCAAATTTCGTTGTCTATTATTGTTGTTTATACATATCTTCTCTTACCAGAATATGCCCGAGATGTTTTTCATTATGCAGTTCAAAATAAAAAATAATTGGCATAAGATCAGCACATTATTCAGCACATGAAAAATATGCGTAGTTTTCACAGCATCTGCCTCGCGAACTTTTTTAATTAATATAGAACTGTTTGGCACAATAACAGTTCTCACCAGAATATGTTATCACCATTTTGCTAATCGTTTTCATGGTCTCTCTGGGAGTGGGGAATCTCTGAGTTCCTCGCTGTTGAAATGAGCAAATAAAATCAAGCACACAGAAGTATTTCATAATACGAATAGGACGAATTATAATATCTGTAGACCTCAGTGCAACCTACTAGGCGTAGGGCATCCTAGCTGATAGGTCTTCCTTTCAATTCCGTTTTATGAAATTCAATGGAATCAAAGTCAAAGCTGAAACTGCTATCGTAGCAGTTTTCTGCCTCCTGTGATAACAGCATTCACAGGGAACAACGCTGATCAAAGATATCAGTCATAACTTAAAATGAAGCAAAAATTGCTTTAAGTATTAGGAATAATCCTTTATGTGTAACTCCTGAATAAACTACATTGTTGACCACTTACCCAGTACCCTGTCTGTCCATCCGTCTTTCTGGTTTAACGGTAGTAATCGAAATGACAAAATCTTGATTAAATCGATAGATATCTTTTATTAAATCCAATTGGTACAGTAGAGCTTTTGAAATTTTTAAAATCGCTAAAACCAACCGGGAAATATCTTAATTTTTAATCCAGAAATTTAAAATTTGGAAATTCAGACTTACCCGCTTTGAAGAACTTGGTTATGAAAGAATAAAAGGAAATGAAGTTTCGCATTGAATGTCCCTCAGCTGCTCACCATCTTTGGAATTTCCAATGAAATGTTATACATTTTATGACAGATTCTTGTCGAAAATCAAATTCTAAAACGAGGCGATATCGACGAATTGTTTGCTTTGACGCACCATATAGCCATAAAATGCCAGAAACCGTTATTTATCTCAGAATCGTTACATTTTATTAAAAAATGCTGTGACATAAAAGTTGTAGCCAACAAAATTATCTTTGAAACAAGACATGGTAAAAGTAATGGATGCTGAAATCAAAATTAAAAAAAAAAGTATTTAAATCGGGCTACTTATGACAATAGATTATATTCGGCCACTGGGCCCAAAGAAGACTGGGGAAGACTTAGTTTTTCTGCGATGTCTTGTGGACGGTCGAAAGTACCTTTTGTAGTGCTGGGAAGTGAATCGTCATAACTTCATATTGGTTTGAAAGAAATCCGCTCTGGGTCCGTTATCCGACCAGCAGCATCGCCTTAAAGTTAATTTTTGGTGCGGCATCTTCCAGGGAAGATTTATCACCCCCCCCCACACATTTTTTTGTTATGAATCATTAAATGGTACAGTCTTCAACCACTTCTTAAGTGAAGAATTTCTAAATTTAATAGAAAACATTTCCCTGCAAAAAAAATAGAAGTATCTGCATCTGCTTGACGGATGTCCTTCCCATTTCTCATTCGCTGTTCGGCCAACAACAAAAAAAATGTCTCCCAAACGCAGTATCGATCGCAGCTTGCAGTCAGTGAGTAGCTACCCAGATCACCTGATCTGACAGTCATGAATTATTTTCTATGTGGGAGGGTCAAAGACATCGTTTACCACAATAGTTCGCAAAATATTAAAGATATGGAAAATAAAATCAGATTGGCAATAAATTCAATTTCACTAGCAGAAATAAACTGTGCGATTTCAGATGCCGCTTTTTGAAGTGCATAAATGAGGAAGGACGCATTTTTAAACATTTGTAAATACTAGCTGTAAGTATTGTAGTACAAAGAAAAAACTGGTTTCTGTTTTTTTACATGAAACTATGCAGGCCGAAAAATATATTCCTTTTATAAATAATTACCATGTAATTGTTTTATAATAAATTAATTCTAAGAACGTTTTTTTGTTATATTGGTTTTTTGAAGTATTTTTGGATTTTTTTCAAGAATACTTTTGCGTTATTTCGATTTGAATTCTTTTTTATTATCTTTTTTTATTTTAAAAGACCATTCCTTTTCCCGTAGTCTTGTTTCAAATCTTTTTGAAAACAATATACATTTTGGAATGTCAGCGGTACATATTACTAGTAACATCTTCTGCACATAAAATCATTTTTTCCCTCTTTTTTTTTTACAAATAAGAAAATTTATGAATTTTGGGAGCAGTTTTATTTAACGTATATCATGTGATTTTAGTATTAAATGATATTTGTTAACGGAATTTTTGTCACCCAAAATCGGTTTTATATGGTATACCTAGTGTATTAAATTGACTTCTTAATTCACACGGCTATCCTGAACTACTTCTGATTATAAATTTTTCATAAAAATCATTTCCTATGCAAGTAATAGAATCGTTCTTACCTATGTCTATAATGACAATCATTTTTTCAATAATAGCTGATCATTCTTTGATTACTTACTTAAGTTAGACTCATTTCATTACATATTTTGGCCTTTATAAGCAGATATATCATGGACCGGCTTATAATAATATAACCATCTTAACTAAAAACTTGCTAAAGTTCTTGTTAACTATTGGTGCTCTACAATAGTTTTTATATAGATTGTCACCTAACTCGAATATTAAGTGCTCTTCAGTAAACACCCACTACTACTTATCGAGCTTAGAAATAGAGAATCTATGATATTTGAGTGATATTATGGGTTAGAATGATGGGAGGTTGTTTGATAAAAGAGTTAGCGGAGTGTTGAGGGTTGATAACGGTGCTGGATTCGGTACGGTCAGCCAGCCGGCTTCTGGTCAGTCTCCTCTTTCTTATCACTCTCACTCCCAGCTATATTCTGCAGTCTAGTGCCAATATATTTCCCAATTAACCTTTACTAAGACAACGTTAACAGTTGTAAAGTTATCAACCAGAGAACATACATGAACCTAGAAAGTACCCCATCACTCAAAGCGTTAGCCAATAAAGTGGCCATTTAAGAATTAAGTCCGTCACACAGGGTCTGCATAACCTAAGGGGCTGAATAGCAAAGTAGTAATGCCATATCACCATATATTCTCTATTTCTAAGTCTAAATCAGATGACTAATAGCGCGTATTTTCTGAAGAGCACTTAATATATGATTTAGGTGAAAATCTATAGAACAACTATTTTTGATCATCAATAGTGTTACAAGTTTTAATTAAGACGGTTATATTATTATAAGGTTCATGATATATTTGCTTATTGTTAACGTGCGATGGCTAAAAATGGGGTTTACTTATGGCTGAAAATTAAAAAAAAATGCAAATATCGGTTATATATATATATATATATATATATATATATATATATATATATATATATATAAAACAATATTTATAGAAAATTTAATTAGCAATATGATTGGCACCGTACAATACTTTGACCCAACTTTAGTAACGGAGATATTTTAAATTTTCAAAATTCCCCCTCTAAACATCCCTCCTCTACTGCGTCGATTTCAGTCATTAACTTTGATCTTTAATTTTACAAAAAATTGATACATATCTAGTTCAGTGACGATCAAACAAAAATCTACGACCGGTAGAGCGTTAATAACAAACAAATCACTCTTTCTCTCTCTCCCTATAAACACACACACACACACACGCACGCACGCACACGCAAACAAACACACACGTATAGTTTTGAATGGCCTCATTCCGTAATCCTCTTGGTAGGATCGATGGATATTTGAAGAAATGAATCAACAAGCGCATCACTGCTTAGCTGATTTCTGTCAAACCTGCTGGGAAATCTGCTAAAATGCATCGTCCATGGCATTTCTTCAATTTTTCAATAACTTTTCATTCTTATTCGTGTTCAGTATTGGTGAAGGTTCTGAGCTTTTGGAGCACTGAATACTAGTCTTGTCTTCGTGAGATCTATGTTATCTATAGACTATTATCAAAAGTTAAAAGTGTCCTTTGAATTGAGTTATCTGTTGATGAATGCCCGTCGTTCTATTAGAGGGAGGAGGAAGTTCTTATTCTCTATGCTAAATATATCTTTCGACGCCCTACAGCTTAATATTTTATTAATTTAATTTCGCATTTTTATCGTTTCCGGTCTCTAATTCCAAAAGAAAAGATGAACGCCTGCCGGCCGTATTGACTTTTGGTGTTTTCATAATTCCATATACCTTTTTATAAGATTAACGGATTATAAAACAATTGTAATTTATTAATCTCAAGTCAAAAATATGAGATTGGCGAAAGCTACTCCGGTATATTGATAGACAGGCATGGAATTCTGTTGAATTTGGACATTATAACTCGAATTCGACGTTCGATATTAAGAACTGTAATAACATTTTCAGGTCTTTTTCTCCCACTCCTATTAAAGGTCAACCAATTCATCTTTTCTGAAAGCGAATGGTGGTTGTCTTTCCACTCTAGTTTGGCTTTGACTATAAGGAGTTCTACCACAGCTCAACGAAGACTCTTAACTCTTTTAGCTTGGTTTACATTATCGCTAAACATTTTCTGCTCGTATTGAATCAAAAATAGGTAGTGGTTGGTCTGTAACTTCATTTAGGCGAATTCCCTTATACTTCAGGGCAATTTCTTGCTTTATTGTCCGCATATACTACGTAGCAATGACAAGGTTTCACCTAGCTATTACTACATATTACCTCTCCTGGAAACCTAGCTTTACCCTCTCCCCTACCATACCTTTCCCAATTATATATCGTTTTCTTGATGGGTGCTGATAAAGTAAGTCTTTCTTAGGAGGATTGATCAATCCTATTTTCGTTTTATAATTATTAATACCTAACTACTTCTGTAGTTATTAATTCCTGTCTAATTTCTGCGAGTTTTTCTGATATCAATAATAAATATATCAAAGCGTGTTCGGTCTTCTAGAGATATGCTACCGTTTTCGTGATTTTTAGATCTTATCTTTTTCGGGAGTGAAAACAACTGTTCCTTGTTCTCTATCTACTTTCTTTACTTGTCCTAGCATTCATTACAAAATCGTTTACATATCTCCCTTGTCCATCCGTTTGTCACACATTCAATCAAAGAATTTCAATATAATATTATACTTTCGCAATATTTACACATTTGCAGAGTGCAATCTCGAATGTTGAAATATACTCTTATGTCTTCCTTATTATTTATTGGCTTCTAGAAATATAATATCTAATCGATAATGTTTGGTTTATGATTTAAGCACTAAAAAGTTGTTTTGAAGTGTACAAGCACCGGACCGACGTGAAGTAAACATGTTTGTTTTTGTATTAGTAATAAGGAAATCACCATGGGAATTATTAATTCCCAGTTTGGGCATCACTCGCTATATATTATTTAATAAACAGTATCAGAAGTGGACGTTTCCTTAGAATTCTAACGAATTTTGCTGAAAATTAAGATAACTTTTTTTTTTTTGTATTAGTTAGTTATATATGTTGTATGCAAGATCAATTTCCCCCCTGTTTGCCCCTTGAACATTATCGGCATTACCGGAATGACGTACGGAAAAGAATTCAATCCGTATTATTACTTTGAGTTGTTGCTAAATTAATGCTCTCTTTATATTTCGACGAATTCACGTACTTATTTTTACCCGCCTGTGGTGGGTAATTCAGCTAATACGTACCAACAGTATGCCCTCCTCATCAAATTTTAATTTGGTCTATGTACTGTATAGTTGGTCCATTTTTGCGTGCAACATTGATTACATGAATGCTGGATGCATTGGTATGTAGGGGCTTTGTTCATGTTGTTGGAATGTGAAAGGCTATGTATAAAAGTGAACTGTATAGGTTTTGTTATGAGCTATTGTAAATGAGTAAGTAACTCAGCGTATCTAACTGGAGCCATGAAAGGTTTCTCCTGCTTGTCCACAAAGAGGGTTAGGTGGGTTAAGGGTGTGTTAACCGTGAGAATTGCTCAAAACTCCATTGCACCACCTTCCTACTATATTTCAGCTATGTCTGCCTCTCTCCCTTCCCTTCATTATCTACTTATTTATTTATCAAAATGAAGAACTTGCCTCGTACCTAATTCGATTTGCTTTTCTATCACGGTATGCATTTTATTGTAAGTTAGACTGACGTTTAGAGAGAGTATGCAATTTTGCGCAATATACCAAACATTTATTTTATTGGTTTAAAAAAAAATATATATATTATTTAAACAACGTAAACTAAAAATTAATAATCGCAATTATTTATGATTTACATGTTAAAATAATAACTATATATACCTTGTACAACAGAATTAGCAACTAACTAGACACACGATAAGAAAGCCAAGAATTATGGGATAGCAATCTAACTGTGTTCTGTGGTTTTAAGGAAGCTCTTGAAAATATAAATACTACTGCCAAAATGTGAAGCCTTAAAAAGAGATGTATAAATAATTTGATTGGAGTGAACTCTGTATTATCGATGGAGGGCTTCTCAGTGCCTGAGGTCGTCGCAGTCGCACGGCCATCGGGAACTGTCATATAACAATGTTTAATGCAATTACTTTGCATAGAGATATTGCTATAATCAAATATTCATTCCCATGTACTAATTAATTAAAACTGTACCTCACCCTAATAAATTATCATGACAAACCTAAATATTTCAAATTCATATTAATTTTTCATCGGTTGCATGAAAAGCAAAGCATATTGAGTGTGCCATACATACATTATTTAATCAGAAATATCAGTATTTTTGACAGCCATATTATGGCGGAAATGTACGGACGAAGTTACTGGCCCACCCCCCGGCCTTCACATTGGTTTATGCTTTCATGACACGTGGTTCTTATACTTTTAGTAATATAGTGTTATTCTCGGAATTTGCTTTATTGCAATAAATACATATTATAAAAGGAATGAAAGTGCTCAGGAGGAGTTCACTTACTAAACATAGTATGTACCATTATAAATAAAAATTTTATGCTCGAGGCATACAGAAAGTCCTTATCATAGCGATTATTAGGTATATGAAACAGCGTTGTGCTTAGGACTGCTTTTGGAATATGAACACTACTCGTGATTATGATTTATATGTCCCATAATGTTATGAGTAATTGGATTGATTGATTATAAACGACTTAACTTTTATTCTGACAGACATAATAATAGTTATCGACCCCATAGTGCTATGGCAGCTACGAAGGTATAACTTGAGCCTTCCAATGAATAACATTTGTTCTTATTCAGTCTTAATATTTTCGAAGCAAAGACGGGTACCTCAGTTATGGTTGGAGTGTTATCCATATCCATTATGATTTATATTGCCCACTAGTCTCTTGAGTAAATAGAGACGGCATTAGCAACTATTTGTCATTTATTCTTCAAGACAAGTTAACAGTATACTTACGTTGCCAAATCAGTTGCAAAGTGGCGGAAAATATAGAAATATTGTGGGAAATAACAAATACCTTAATTATCAAGATTTACCTTAATTATCAAGATTTCCCGTTCAACGCTGTGTGTCTTAGCTAGTATACACACAGCACACACACACACACACACACACACACACACACACACACACGCACGCACACACACACACATATATATATATATATATATATATATATATATATATATATATATATACATTTATAAATTCCCATCATTCTAGTGCTCGTAAGTTTTGTTTTATCATTACAAGTTTGGTATTTAAACGTTTTGTTTATTACAAGGGCGAACACCTTAACTAATGCAGCCCCTGCTTGATGGACTTTTTATGTTAAATAAATAATGTTTAAATCTGCTTGGACACCACTGGGTTCTCCAAGGCCAGCCAAGCCAAACACATCCTCTCAGCGCTCCCGTATCGCCATACATTTAACTTCAGAGTGAAAACATTTTCCACATATTCCTTTTACAGAGCACGTAGTTATTTTTTATTATGCATTATGTGTTATTTCTTGGTATTGTAGAAACGCACTTTGATGATGGAAAGTAATCGTTGTCTTATGGAGGAGCATTATTTTAAGTTTCTACTTCTTCGGTGTTGTGCATCATTTTTGTAAGTTTTTAGGATTAGTAACAGACATTGCTGGTAATAAACCCTCCGCATTTTTTCACTGAGTTCTTCAACGTTTTCAGTAGTGAATATTATACTATATCGAATTCCAGATTACTTAAAAACCATACTTTCATGTGGATTCCTTGATAATATATGAAACCCCGCCTTCATGAAAAGGCAGAATACAACCTGTATAGAAAAGACAATCCAGTTCAGGAACATCAGAATAAAGCATTCTCGATCTTCAGAACTCTTACATTAAGCGATCATTTAACGAGTACGTTTTCTGAAATTAAATCTTGTAGGACTTATGTTTTGATACAGTAGATATCCGTGTTAAAGCAGACCTTTATGCTGAATATTTGCTTGTGAGTAATTCTGTAGTATGCTGAGGGAAGTGTAGAGGAAGCTGATCTACTTGAGAATGCACGGTCACGAATGTACCTCCTTCAGATGCTCTGGCTGCTCTACACTCCGGTTAAGCGGGTAGGGTCTCATGTTTGTTTTTCTTTTATACAGTACCATCATCTCTTGTTCCTTCTATTACGACATGGCTGGGAGATGATGTGATATTCTTAAAAACTTAATTTTTTTTTTATTTATTTCTTCAGTAAATAATAATCTAATTATATTTTTATGAGTGAAAAAAGGAACATTCGTCATTGCATTTGAAAACTTTGACTTAGAGAGAAATTATTTTCTTAGTAGTCAGCAATAGGGTTAGTTGGGAGAGTGGGCTAGTCCCTTGAACTCTGAAAAAAACCTAAAGTATTTCACGGTTACAATAAATGAAAAGTACTGTTTCTACTGATTTACAGTTTTTGTGTCTTTATCATATAACGAATTTTTCTTAGTTATTTATGGAAAATACATTTACGTGTAAATTGGAGTTTAGGGAATCATTTTAAGTGTAATATTAGTTTAAATAATGGCTCAAACTACTGAACTCATTTCTTTTCTTTGTAACATTATTTAACTGAATTCTTTATTTTCAGGTAAGGACATACTCTGTCTAATTCTACTTCATATGCAATGGTGCAACTAATACACAAGTAGGTATTTACTATTATCCATGTATCATTGTCCTAATATATGACAAATTTCAAGGTTATTGGTTAATCAAAGGTACCAAGCTTGGCTTTGTAAATGAGCAATTTTTTGTTTCTTTATTATTTGGAGGGGGTCCTATAAAAATCTCCCTAGTAACAAAATTGTGTTTGTATATGTATGTACACACATACACACGCGCGCGCGCTCACTGACATACGTACACACACCAGACACTATACACATATATGCGTTCGCTCCAGGAGCATAAATGAGTTATAACAGCATGTAGGAAATCTGCTTTGTTTACTCAGTCCCTGCGTGACGGACTTTTTTTTATTTATTTGCTTGAGATGCCGCTTCAATTTCGATTCATCTTTACATTCATTAAGTGAATATTACAAGTCTACAAAATTAAATATTACAAATCTACACAATAAATATTACAATTCTTAACTTGGAGAAGGAAAAGACGACCAATTCACTTGAAGAAGTGACAGGCCAGTCACTTGCCGTCTTTCCCAATGAGCGCATGCAAGTAGCTCTGATAATGGAGACAATAGTCTTCGAAAGCGCTTAGCGCTGAAATAAAAATTTGTGAAGAATTGGGCGTCATTTCCTTCTCCAAGTACACAATATTCTTCACTTCCAACAACACTGCTGTGAAATTTCAATTCTTCTTATTCTGGACCCAATATTCTTTTTCTCATTCAGCTTCTAGTAAACATTTAGACTATTTTATAACTTTAGGTTGCTGTATAAAACATTTACTCTTTGTACACCTGTTTGTTTGACTTCTTCGTTTGAATATTCTGAAGTTGGAAAATACACTCGTATTAAAACTTAACAGGTTTACCTTTATCGTCTTCACTTTAAATACAATCACTATATTAAGTAGTTTATGGAGAAGTGAATATAGGAGATGATCGTATAACTAACTATCTTTGATCAATTTAAACCTGCCCAGAGAACCCCCTTGCTCTGAGCAGCAGATATATACACAAGTCGACCTGTAGGAGTCCGGTATTAAACGTTGGAGATGAGTTGTCGACAAAGACGAATGTAATAGGTGAACGTTGCCTGATTCCATAGTAATATTGTTTGTTGTCTTGTATATTGTGGTACTATGTTTATATATTCCAAATGATAACTACACGTCGAAACGCCCTGCCTATTCGGGCGAAAGAAACCCGCATAGTCTATTGTAATGTTGGAAGAGAATAGCTAGGGTTGGCTGTTGTAAATTATTGATAATGGTATACACACTATAAGCCCACATGTGGGGCCTATAGGATCCTACCTAACTGCAGGGCCAGCGACTCGTGACCCCTGGCCTCCATTAGTAGCAGGGGTGTGGGCCTAACCAACTCTTTGACTAAATAGGCGTGCTCCTTTTGACTTATTGACCGCCAAATAGAAAAGGCTCTCCCATTGTCTCTCCTCACGACCCGCGCACTTTCCCTTCTACGACTACTGTTCCGTTTCATCTCAGGCTCCTTTCCAATTAAATAACTCTCTTCTTTCTTGTCATTATTGTAACCCGTATTCAGTCTCTGACAACCAAAAAAGAATTGACAGCTTTCTATTTCATTTCATCTAACACAACTATTTTTATTTTCCAATTGCGATGCGTCTTGAGTAATGGGCATTCCGAGTAATATAGATAATAGGGTAGCAATAACTGTACTAAAGCCTTCACATCTAAAATGATTTGGACAAGCAACAGAATTATTTTGTCCTTGATTTATTCTATATTCTGATACACCGAAACCTGCTCCTTCAGGTGGTAGTTGTCATATTAGTGTTGTACATGAGAGCCTATAGAGTTCTATCATCTAAAGAGGTTAGCTGTAGTGTTTGAGAAATATTGTTGACCTATGCCCAACACCGCTGGAGTCTAGCCTAGTCTCACAATTTGTATGAGTGCTCAGGGAAAGTCCTAAACAATTTTTAATCTTGTCTAAAGGAAATTTTCTATCTTCTTAAAATAGTGATATCTATAAATAGGACTGAACAATTTACAAGAATGTGATTTATATTATATATCATCTACACAATATTTCCAAGCCTCCACCCCGTACCACATTAGTTCCCCTAAAATGAACTGAATTCTAGAGAATTGATTATGGTTAAAGATTATCCACAAGCGTGAAAAAGTGGATACCACATGTCCTGAATTTACGTCTACTCAATCTTAAAATATTAGAATGAGATGAGTGGGACGGTCAGACACTATGGGGAAACGTTTATGGTTCCCTACCTTTGCTCTTCAGGCAACAGAAAAATAAAAAAATAAAAACTGTTTCTGCGTGTTATCAAGTACCATATGAATATGAAAACCAATTTTAGCGGGGTCTCTCTAGGAAATCAGTTATTGCGGTTGTATTCACGCATTATTTCAAAAGCCTACCCGAATTCGCACTGCTCCTACTTAGTAAATATATAATGAGGACTCTACATATACTATCTTCTCTAGTGGCTGTCATATTTATTTTAACGATACTAAACTCTATAATTAATTTATCATTGCATTGCCAGCAAAATTTCGACATACCTGAAGATGGTACATCTTCATGACTAACTCCTCTCAGGAGTTTTCAACGTTTAGCCAGTTAACAGCTTCTACAGACTGATTTGAAAATATATTTTGTTATGTTAAATAAACTCCTAATTGATTCGGCGACATGAACTCCTTATCGTTTGAATGAACGTGAAGATTAAACCTTGAACTAAAAGTTATAATATATACACGGACTTAATCCCGAACGTGGATATCCATTATGAATTCCTAGGGATAGTGATTTCTGATTTGGGTAACTCTGATATCGTTTTTTGGGAGAGTAAGACGAGGGGATGATAGCTCATCCTTGGCAAGGGACAACGGAACCTAGAAATACATCTTATGAATAACTTATGAGGTGACCTCTTGCATAAATGATGTACAGCTGGGGGTTCTCCGGCAGGCCCACGAACTATAACCCTCCTGTTAACTTTTTGCTTGTCTTTGCTTAATAATTAATCTGCTCTTTTGATCGGCCTCTAGAAGAATTTCCTAGATGTAATAATGTTCGAAGAAAGATTATCTGGCTGTCGCTAGACCTAATAGTGCCATGGCTTATTCCTCGTTGCACTCATGTAAACCTGACCTTTTTATGAATATTTGATCTTCTAAAATGACGAACAAGAAGGAGGAGTATACCGAATGCCGCGAAGCAAACCTACGCGAAAGAATATATTTATTATATTTTATAACGAGATATATTTTTTTGGTTGCTCTCAGTGTTTATTAATTTATTAAGCACTTTTGCCAATTTGCTGCCATCTAAAAAAACAGAAGAATGTCATTAACTAAAATGATATACTGAGATGAAATATAAACAAAGTCACGTTAATCAAATCAAAATATAGCACAAATACTTTAGTTTTATTGGTTTTGGCATTCTCTCGTGCGTTCTTTGTACCTCTGATAATAACAGCACAGTAGCCGAGAGTCCGCAGCTCATTATATATATTATATATATATATATATATATATATATATATATATATATCTTAAGTATTATGCATGTATATAACATATTATACACATATAATACTTATTATATGTATTATTACTTATATCCCGGTAATATCTTTGTACCAAACAGTTAATAATGCCTGTCCCTATAAATAATGCCTTATTCTGAAGGTTATTGATACAAGTTTAGTGGGGCAGGGAACCATTTTTCTCAGTTTCCCGTTATAAATGCATTATTAGAGCGTACAAGGTATAGGCCATCGGACCGTGGTCTATGGAACATGAATATGTATACCGGACGTGGTCAGATCTGCTATAACAGTAGTTCCGTCGAGTTACACCATCCTTTGATCCCATTCCAAACTCCAGTTTTGCCTACCTCCTTTAATTAGCGCTTGTCGGCCCAAGAACCCCATCAATTATAATATGTACGTCTTTGCATTTTTATTTCCTTAATCAGAAACTTATACGTCTTATGAATTTTGAATTATTTCGTATTCTTCCTTACTTCGCTGGTGAGTTATTTAAATCTTGTTATCTACGTTAGAAGAGAATCACATTTTAAATCAAGTTGCTATTTTTTTTTTTTTTTTTTTTTTTTTTTTTATAGTCCTGAAATTTACAAAGAAATAATATTGCTTAATATAGTTTCCTTTCCCGACAATACAAATAGCGATTAAAAAAAATTGCCTCATTTTCATCTCCTAGGTAGGACCGACGGATATTTGAAAAATGTTTTCGAATATCACGTTATGTGACAACCTCAATAGCTTATTATAATCTGCTAAAAATGTAATCATCCACGTGGAAAAAGTGAATAAATGTATTTTCCACTGTATTCATAGGATGGGAACTCATAAGTAATAAATTGCATTATAGATTTCGTTTACAAATGTATATTTATTTAAAACCTAGTTTTGTTCTTCGAGAAGACAAAACAATTCACTGACCAATGGCAACCACATGTGGTCATAGCAGGCAATTATCGTTTACCAAGCGGCAATATTATCTGAAATCTGCTTGTCTGGTTTGTTGAAAAAATATATATAATTCAAGCTGGAGTAAATGTATAAAGTCCGTCACGCAGGGGCTGCGTAAACTAAGCAGATTTCCCACGTGAAGTTATACAGTAGATAAATCTGCCCAATAACAACTGTTGTAGTAAGGTATCTCTAAACCTATTCAAGAGAGACGAGTAGTTATGGAAACGGCCGCCAGAGCTCTCGGCGGAACGTCCCGAACATAGCCGACCCCTGCCGATCATACACAGAATACAAATGCAAATATCTCGGTTAATATTCAAGATAAAGAATAAATGTATAGAACAATATTTATAGTAAATTTAATTTGCAATAAGATTGGTTCAATACGATTTTTCGATCCGACGCATAATAACGGAGATATTTCGAATTTTCAAAAATCCCCCCTCTAAACCCCCCCCTCCTACTGGTCCGATTTCAGCCATTAACGAACTTGATCTTTCTTTTTACATAAAACAATTAAATTTCGAGTTTGGTAACGATCAAACAAAAATTGCGACCGCTAGAGCGTTAACAGACAAATATATATATATCTATACAGAGTGTCCCCAAACCAAACGGCCAAACTTTAGGGATCGATAGAGGATCGAAAAACTAAAACAAAAAGTCCTCTGGCATATGCCTCGTTTTCGAGAAAATCACAAAAAACTAAAAATAGTTGTGCAAAAACTAGTTAAGGCCAATGGAAGAGCGGATTTTATTCCTTGAATGAATTTTAGCAATAAATGTTATTCCAATACAATTATTGTATTCTAATCTTATACTAACAGAAAGGTAATTGAAAAAAAATTATTTTTTATTAAGAAAAACTAATAAATACTTTTTTATTCTAATATTCATAGTATAAAAAAAAATTACCTATTTAAAGTAGATAACACTATGAACAATATCTGAAGATTAAAACATAAAAAAAGATTAAAAATTTAGAAAATTAATAAAATAATTAAATATTCTTACTTGGAAAACATAAATGTTTCAGTTTTTATATGGGTCTACCTTAGTGAGAAAAAAAACCCTGAAAATTTTGAAGGTTTTACCTTCTCTAAAATTACATCGTTAATTTCTAAAGCGTCAACGTAAATGTTGTTCGAAGTGCTGGCCTCTCGCTGCAATACACGCATCACATCGCGTACTCACAGATCGCACTGCATCTAAACATTGTTCTGAGGTGAGCTGGTTGCAAACCATTCTGATGCGCTCGATGAGGTCATCCTTTTTGCGGACGGGCTCTCGGTAGACATTTTCTTTCACGTATCCCCACACAAAGAAATCTAGTGGCGTGAGGTCCGGAGACTGGGGAGGCCAAGGCACCGGCCCACCTCGTCCTATCCAGCGACCTGGGTAGTTGATGTCCAACCAGTCTCGTACGGCCCTTCCGTAATGTGCAGGACAACCATCGAGTTGAAACCAGCTCTCAAGCCTTGTTTCCAAAGGGATATCTTCCAAAAGTGACCGTAAGTCATTCTCCACAAAGACCGACCCACACGTTTACAGAAAACTCATGCTGGTAGTGAAATTCTCTAACAGCGCGGGGATTTTCAAGTGCCCAAAGGTGGTAGTTTCTTTGATTGAATATGCACGCACGTGTAAAAGTCGCTTCGTCCGTCCAGATTACTTTCGAACTTAAGTTTACATCGTTCTGCAATTGTTCTTTGTACCAATTACAAAAATTTAATCGGCGGGGATAATCAGCGGGAATTAAATTTTGTACCTTTTGTACATGGTAAGCATGCCTGCGGTCAGCCCTTAATGTGCGTCAAATGGTTGTCTTTGGTATGCTTAGAACTGAAGCAGCTCTCCGGACGCTTGTGCCAGGGTTGGTATTGAAGTGCCTCAGTATCCTCTCCCTCCGCCTCAGGTCGGCTTCCATCGGAGCCTGCATACGGTTTCCACGACGATTACATGAGAAGGACCCAGTCTCTCGAAGCCTTCTGGAAGTGCTGGTAAAAACACCTCTGTGTGGGGTTTCTTGGTCAGGAAACCGTCTGCGATATTCCCGAACTGCCTGACGTGCATTGCCATCGCAGAATCCGTAGACGTAGACTATGTCCGCGTATTCAGCGTTGGTAAATCTAGCCATATTTGTTGACTTCACTGAACAGTACTAGCAACACCACTAATGTGAGAATGTGAGGCTGGATTCCCCCCAAAAAGGATTAAAATGATATTAAACATTTTAATCCTTTCTTTTTAAGTTTAAACACTCAACCTATACGTTTTATTGATAAGGAAACGTGAGAATATTCATGTTTTCTAAATTTACTCCTCGTAAATTAAAAAATTAAGCTTACTCAAAAAGCCAATAGTTTTTTGTAATTTAAATACATTATTTAAAAAAAATACACTTTTTGCACAACTATTTTCAGTTTTTTGTGATTTTCTCAAAAACGAAGCGAAAACGAGGCATATGCCAGAGGACTTTTTTTTCTTAGTTTTTCGATCCTCTATCGATCCCTGAAGTTTGGCCGTTTGGTTTGGGGACACCCTGTATGTATATATATATATATATATATATATATATATATATATATATATATATATATATATAATTTTGAACGGACCTCATTTTCGTCATCTCCTGGGTAGGATCGATGGACATTTGAAGAAATATTTCGAAACTCGCGCCATGAGTACGACCTCAATAGCTGATTTCCCTTAATGGAAATCTGCTAAAATTTGCAAAGAAGGGGATTCTATAGATTCTCGGTAATACCATGGAAGTGAGCCTCAAGGAAATGCAGCTTCCCCTGGTCCAAGCCTGCTTATGGCATTAAATCTATCTATCTATCTATCTATATATATATATATATATATATATAAAATTGTAACCTCTGTCTGTACATTGATTTTTTTCACGGAATTTGACGATAACTTTTTGTTTCACATGCCATAGATATCGAAACTGCATTTTATTTCTGTTGTGTCTGTTTGTTTGTTACCTTTTCACGCATAAACGGCTGAACCGAATTTTATGAAACTTGGTATGTATGTTACTACTGGCCCAACTTGGACTTTAGGCTAAATTAATATTTTCTAAGACAAACAGGAGTGGGGGTTATAAGGGAGGCCTGAAATTAAAAATAGCGATATTTCCTTTCCTTTTGGTTTTTCAGCAAATATGCACATAACAAAAGTTATTTATTTTGTTATTTAGAGTAACGTATAAATGAGTTATACGCTAAAAATTATAGCGGGAGTCAACAATTTTATTTGGCACAAAAGAATCAACCGAACTAAATAAAACTCGGTATGTGTATTAGCACTAACGCCTTCATTATAACAAGTCATACCACCATTTCTAGGGACGGGCAGTAGTGGGGGTTGTAAGGAGGCCTAAAATTAAAAATAGCGATATTTCGTTTCCTATTGGTTTTCTGAAAATATGCATATAACATAAGTTGTTTATTTGGTTATTTAGAGTAACTTTTGTTATATTCACTTTTGTTTTATAACAAAGTATAAACGAGGTATTCACCCAAAACTAAAGTGGGAGCCAACTATTTTATAGGGCAATAACTGTTGAACCGAATTTAACAAAACTCGGTATGTGAATTAGCATGAATTCTTCAAAGATTATAAGACATTAAAATTTTTAGGATCAAACTGGAGTAGGAGTTATAAGGGAGGCCTGAAATTAAAAATAGCGATATTTCGTTTTGCATTGATTTTTCGGTAAATATGCACATAACAAAAGTTGTTTAGTTTGTTATTTAGAGTAAGTTTTATCATGTACACTTTTGTCGTATACATAAGTATAAATGAGTTATACGCTAAAACCTATAGCGGAAGTCAACAATTTTATTGAGCGCAAAAACAGCCGAATTAAACAAAACTCGGTATGTGATTTAGCATCCTCCCCTCTATAAAAATAAGCTATGTTAAAATTTTGTAGATGACACGGGGGGAGGGGGGGGTTATCCGGGAAGTCAGTTATCTCATGGTCAATACAGAAGGTTTTTATTTGTTATTTAGAATAACTTTTGATGTACTCACTTTTGTCGTTTAACAAAGTATAAACGAGGTATACGCTACAACTAAAGCGGGGGTAACCAATTGTATTAGTACTAATTAATGTTTATTTGTTATAGGCGTAATAATGTTGTTTTTCGACTTTTATGGTAGTTCTATGTATAATTCGTATTAGTGAGGTTATAAATCTCAAGCGGAAGGGAAAGTCGCGCGGAGGCCCGCCCACACAGTTAATTGTGTTAACTTATTTCCTGTTAAATGCTGGCACTATTGGAATTTCTTTTTACTTATAACCGACTATTTCTAAACTATGTGTTCTCGGAGTGGGTTTGACAGAAAATATGTGCATTATAGATACTATTTCATTTCAATAAATGCTATCCATGATCATGATTTGTATTATTCACGGTGTGTCAAACAGTAGAAAGGGATTGATTGGGATCTCATTTTCATTTACTCTTTTTAATTAAATTTTCTATTCTATAAGTCCCCACAGTTACCCTTATGGAAAATAATACGCCCAGACAGGAAGTATAATTGTAAACATTGAAGCCTTGCTATAAAAATACTCTCAATATTCAGCAAATCAAATGATTTTACCGAGCGAAGCTGGGACCTTAGCTAGTGTTTTATATAAATGGAAATGCCATCCTTGTCTTTTAAACATTTTCACTGTAATTGTTTAAGATTTTAACAATTTGTTTTCAATGAGCTTTTTTCGTTAGTCTTATATTTTCAAAAGAACGTGGTGGCCCAACAGCTCTGGAAGGGGATCGTGGCTTTGGGGGGAGGTCAACGGTTCAGCTTCACGGATCCCTGCTGTCTTAAATGTGGTGACATTACAGGCGAAAAATCGCTACTTCTCTATTCAAGTAGCTATTCAAATGCCACATTTAGGCATAGATATATCTACTTCAAGGCTAAAATGTATTGAAATTCAGGGTTAGTGATACATTTAAAGATAAATTTTACTATGCTGCTCTATGAAATTATCATAAGCTAGTATAAATTTAAAGAGTTATAAATCACCCTAACCTTGCATTGTTCTCTACACTTCCAATTCTCAAGATAAATAATGAATTCATTTCAAGGTTTATCTCCTGAAATTCTTTTGGTTTTGTTGCGAGATAACCATCAAACATTGGTTTACTCTCTAATGACCTACAGCTGTAGTAAATTACCTCTAGCACAATGACTATTTTCCTTTTGTTTCCCCATCTTGAGAAACTAAGAAAATGCTATATTATAATAAAAAAATAATTTATAATTTTCACAGCTGTGAAAAACTCAAAAAAATATTTCGAAATTCAAAAAAAAAAAAAAAAATAGTGCCATTACCAGTTGGTTCACTGTTTTTGATTGCTTTCGATGCGATTTCGAAGAATGTCGTCATATATTCATCGACCTTAAATAGGATGAAGATGACGTCTGTTAAAATATATTTGTTAACTCCCTAATGGCCTCAATTTTTGTGTTTTCGATCGTTATTTAAGAGTTTAATGTAAAACTGATGATATTGTCCGTTGACGGCTGGTAGGTGGAGAAGGGGGGGGGGATTGAGAGCAGGGAACTGAAAAATCGTTATAACTTCCATTGCTGCGAGTAAGATCGAAAAATGTTATAGGTTCAATAAGCTCATTTGACATTACCCACCTCTTTTTCGCTGACATTGACAAATAACAATTTTTCATAGCTAAATGATATAAATATATTAGTATGTTTATTATCGCTAACGGCACCTATGCCCTATGGTCAAACTGCGCTTATTTTAAGTAGTACACTGAAGATAGAAATAGTTCGTTTCGCAAGGGCTGCGTAATTCAAGCAATTATCCTACCGTGGGTGAGATAAGCAGATTGAGTCATGTGGACATTCTAATTTCTATTTCACCGTCAATAATTATTTTAATAATCACGTTTTACAAAATAAAATAAGACACAGGATACTAACTAATATAGTAGCTTAAAACGTCCGTCACGCAGGGGCTGCGTAAACTAAACAGATTTCCCATGTGAAGTTTTACAATAGAGAAATATGCATACTGGTGAAAAAACACCACCGAGATTAAATACAAACGGTAATAAGAAATCTATCAGTTAATTAAAATAAATTCACGACTGAAACGGCTTCTGAATTACAAGACAACAAGAATAACTCAAATTTTAGTAGTCCAAGAACTAAAGAGGGGGGGGGGCGGATGAACAGAACGTATTTGCATAAATCTCACAAAGTAACGAAGGTAAGGTTAGAAACGACAGGCTAAGTTAGAAGAAGCTTCCACCTGAGTCGAGTACTGACGGAAATGGCCTACCTAATCCGAACAATACCCGACCACAGACTTCATAAAAATGCAAATATCTCGGTTAATATTCACGATAGAGAATAAATGCGACTGATGTGACTTTTATAAATATATAGGCTTCATATTATAGACAAAATGGAGAGGTTGTCATATCATCAGTAGTGCACCAAGCACGTGAGAAATAGCTGAATTTATGTCTACAAGACTTGACATTTAAGCTTGAGACAAGATTTTTTTTTTATAATACATCACGTTAGTGGGTGTCGTAGTTTGCTGAAGGCCGAAGTGGATGAAATACAAAAACTCTGTTAATATTGGAATTATAGAAAATTATTTAGATTAATGATTGCAGGGCATTTCTGTATTGAAAGCATTGGTAATGAAATATTCTTTTCGATGTGGTGCTTAGCAAAGGAAATATAAACTATTGTATATATGTGGTACATATATATAGCAAATGTTAGAATGGTGTGACAATGGAATCATATTGAAATAACATATTTTGTACCTTTATTTCCTTCGAAACTAACTATTAATCAACACATTACGTTTTGACTGGTGCCTCTCATGGCTTACTATTTTAGGCTCTTTGTTTATATCATCAAATAGTTGGTAACTAACCAGAAAATTCAACACTATTTTCTTATCCCTAACCGAAATAAAACATGTTAACACTAAAAGAAAGTTTTATATTTCAGAATAAATCGTTCAAAAATATAGTAATTTAAATTTAAAATAGAAATTGTCCCTAATAACTCATTAAGGAACGAGCTCCTGCTCTTTGAGTATTCTTTGAATCATTATACTGTGCAAGAATTAACTCACTAAAAAGATCAATATGTAATCAAAACTGAAAAGTGCTGTTTATGTCTTCACTATTTTGATTTGCTCATTATAACCTCCCTTACTGGCAATAATAAGAAGTTGTCTTTGGAATAAATACATGAAGAATAGATGCTGTTGATGTCTGCTGCCTAACCTCCCGACCCTCCCCTCTCATTTCTGCAGAATCGTTTTCAATACAATTTTTTTTCAATCATTTCTTCCTCAACTGGAAGTTAACTCTGCTTAGAAACTTCAAAGTTATTCACCGACCACCAAATAATTGGTAATGGTTTGATTTTCTTATTTTTCTCTTACCATCATTTCACACCTACTCTTTCTAGTCCATTGTAATTCTCATTCAATAGACATTGCTCATGTCAAATAAAAATTCAAACTTGGTATTGAGCAATAAGTTTCTGTTATTAATGTATTGTCAATTAGCATACTAATTATGTATTATTGTACTGAAGAAATTCGATTCTTGTCGAAAAGTTTACTTCTATACATTTTTAGTTAATTTAATTTTCTAAATATTTTATGGTTTGTTCAAATTGTTTTGGAGTGCTTCTAAACTAACTATTGTTATTTATGGCTTGAATTTCTATGGCTTCCATTACTGATATAATTGTCCTGGAACAGTTATTTTTCTCTCATTCTCTTTGGGGCTCAGGTTCGCCATGCGAGTTAAAGCGTTGACCTTAATCTCACATGGCAAACCTAGAGTGGCGAGTTCGATTCCCGCCTGGGCAAATAGAAATTTATTTAGAGACGAAATTCATTAAATAAAATCCTTAGTCCCAACCTGCCCAAAAAAGAGTGGTAACCTGAAGATAACCCGTCCCAAATAGCCATAGTTGCATAAAGTGGGGATTAATAAATAAATAAAAAATATTTATGGTTATCAGACACCGATTCCCGTCTGGATAATAGGAATTTGTTCAATGACGAACTCATTAAATAAAATCCTTAGTCCCACCCTGGCTAGAAAAGGGTGGTAACCTGTAGAGAACCTGTCCAAATCAGCCTTAATTGCAAAAAGTGGACGTTAATAAATTATTTTAACATTGTCTTTCTTCCTCGGGAGTGATTTAGAGTAGTTAAAATGGAAATATTTGATGGTATTTTCTATATAAATTCAAAAGAAATAATTTTATTTATGTTTGGTCTCCTATCAGACAAATAAGAGCAGGATGTAATGGCGAAACTATTTTAACTAATCTATTGAGAGGCAAGTTTTGGTGGGTATTGGTTAGATGACCTGTTGGCTACGGTAGCAGATACGGACAGACACCGTCAATAAAACAGTAGTTGGGGTTAGGTATCGACCTCTGAAGGTAGTGGTACACACTCACCCCAAGGGCAGAGCTCAATTTACGAGCACCTGAACCTTCTCCCTGCCTTTGCCTTCCTCGTCTCATCCCTCTGCCGCAACGCGGTCTCTTTTAGGGCGGTGTCTGCAAACATCAATACTCTTCCGTGCCTTTCAGTCCATCATCTACTTCATTTACCCTGGTCAGGGACTTCAACGAACAAATAACGCAGAGCATAACTAAATAAATAATTATTATAAATAAACTAAATAAATAATTTGTGGCATACTAATCGTTTTTTGATGCACCTCAGATAATACGATTATTATTAAACTACCAAATTCAAGATGTTCTCTCGAATCGAGAGTGGTCTTACGTGAAATAAACTTATTGGGGGGAGGGGATGTCATATTATTATTAAAAACTATTATAAATTATTATTGTACCTACGGGAGCGAGGGTGCCTGTTATAGTCTTTTCGTTTATAATTTTATTGGTTTACTTTACCCGCGATAACATTCGAATTAGCAAATTCAGATGTGCAATACCTTCTTGCTCATGCAAGTGAACACCCCAACTGAAGAACTGACCCTTCACCAAGCTTTACAGTTATATTTTAATACCTCACAGACTGAGGAACATATTTTACCGAGTTGTGTGTCGTACCATAATCCAACGCTTTCATTGAACACTTGAAACATCGATTCGTCAGTCCAATGTACTTCTCTCCAGTTGTCAAAGGTTAAACTCTTGTGTCCGCTGATATATAATGTTTTTATTAGATGTAGTTTTAGCTGAGTTCCCTTCGGGTAAATCAGCTAATGAGGTTCAACTCATTACACGAAGCAGAATGGGGGGGGGTAGACTGGGTATTTCTAATTTCCACAAATGTCCGTTATGATATGTCCCATTGAAACATCGTATAGAACCAATCTTATCGTAAATATCATTTCCGATAAATGTTGTTATCTACAGTTATGCTCTATCTTGAATAACCCTGTTAATAATTTTCTCTATACTGTTTATTAAGAGAGATATATGTATTTTTTTAGTTTTCGTCTTACAGTCAACCACTACTCCTGCTCATGTCATATTAACAATAAGTTGTCATATCATTATCCACTTTATTCGAAGTTTAAATACTAAATGTTGTTTTCAACGTACATTTACTATGTAAGTTACATGCAAGTAGTAGTGTGATGACGTCATCAATTAAGATTTTACGTCCTTGACTCGAATAAATTTTTTTTGATCATTTATCCTTATTCGATATTTATTTACTCAACACTGAAGATCATATTCGTTGATGATCGATATCGAACGTGGGAGTGGAGGAGGGGAGTTAATAAATTCAAAATATATTACGAATCAGGTCGATAAATGTTATAGATCCAATCTTATTTAAACTATTGGCGCTCTGCAATTGTTGTTATATACATTTTCTTGTAACTCAAATATTAAGCGAGTTATTAGTATTTTCTTGTTTCCAGCCTACAATAAATAAACTCCCTCTACTACTCGAATTTCGACTTCATTAGAAATGTATAAAATATGATTTGAAGCCATTACTAGTGTATCATTGCAGCACCTGGGAAATCTGCTAAGTTTACGCGGCCCCCGTGTGCGTCTTTTAAAGTTATAAATATATCCTCTTGGGTAGATGTTATTCTAAGTGAGTCACTAGTGGTGGTAATAACGACTCCACTTTTAGCAGATTTCCCTTAAGGGAAATCAGCTATTGAGGTCATACTCATGACGCGAGTTTTGAAAAATTTCCTCAAATGTCCATCGATCCTACCCAGGAGATGACGAAAATGAGGTCCGTTCAAAATTATATATATATATATATATATATATATATATATATATATATATATATATATTTGTCTGTTAACGCTCTAGCGGTCGCAATTTTTGTTTGATCGTTACCAAACTTCTAATTTAAGCGTTTTACGTAAAAAGAAAGATCAAGTTCGTTAATGGCTGAAATCGGACCAGTGGGAGGGAGGGTTTAGAGGGGGGATTTTTGAAAATTCAAAATATCTCCGTTATTATGCGTCGGATCGAAAAATTGTATAGAATCAATCTTGTTGTAAATTAAATGTACTATAAATATTGTTCTATACATTTATTCTGTATCTTGAATATTAACCGAGATATTTGCATTTGTATTGTGTTGTGGTCGACGGAACCCCGCCATGTTCCGGACTCTCCGCCGAGAGCTCTGGTGGCCGTTTCCAGAACTATTCGTCCCTCGTGAATAGGTTTAGAGATCCCTTCCTACTACAGCTGTTATTAGGCGGATTTCTCTATTGTAAAGCTTCACGTGGGAAATCTGCTTAGTTTACGCAGCCCCTGCGTGACGGACTTTTTCAATCGTGTGGCAATTTGGTGATAGGATTTTATTTCCTTGTGTAATGTGTAAATTACACTTCTTATTTCAGGAGGAAATCTCTTCTTTTTACTCTGTTTTAAAATAATCTCTTTGCCCTTGAGGGTCTGAGTGACCACTAAATTAAACTCAGGGCAAAAACTTATCATAAATCCTACTATGAAATGTTCCTGAATTTACGCAAACCTCCAAACAGAAACATTTCTTTATTCCTATGAACTATGATGGGTTTTGTCATCAGAACTGTGGGTTATTAATATTAGGGAATTATTAAATTCTTCTAATTAATTATTTTTAAATTGTTGTTACTATTTAAAACTTTATGATTATTCCGCATCTAGAGAGAGGGCCATTACCAGACAGTTTTAAAAGGCTTAAATAGCTTTTGAATGGTATTCTTTTCGTTCCTAGACATTTCGTGCAGAGTGTCACCAAGCGTGGTCATTCTTCCGACCTTGTGAAAAGGGCAATGTACTAACATATGTACTGTTTATAGTTAATATTTCGGCAGGTTGGATAAATAGCATTTTTGGGCAAGGATTGTGAGACACTGATTAGAACTATGTCTAATTAAAGTTTATTTCACGTACTATTATATCTATTAAATAAGTAGAGGCTCCTATCGCATTTCTCTATTTCTGTTTGTAATACGTAGCAACTATCCTAGGGTACGTTTATCTGAGGGTTGCATTGCACGATTATCCGAGAAGTCATTAACAACTTCTGTGAAGTAATATAGCATTAAATTTTAAAAAGTTACTGTCTAATGTTGCTGATAATGAAGAGGAAGTGCGTGTGTCAGTTCCGCTCCCATTGGCGTCCCGTTTTCTCCGTGGCTGGGGAAATTTTCATTTTCACTTGCTTTGCTCCTGCCATTCAAGACTGGAGTGGACATCTGTTCAGGATTTAATAATAACTTGCATAAAGAATGAAATAATCATTGTTACTAATGCCTCTTATTCGCACATTTTCTCTCGTAGTCGTTTCACTTCCGCCTTCTGTGATAATTTATTATATTCATTTTTTTTTTAAACAGAAACCCCGCACAATGTTTTAACAAAAGGACTGCGTAAACTAAGTACATTTCCACGTGCTGGCATTATACGCTGATGTTGCCTTGTCGCATTCTATTCTCTATCTCTTACATACTTAGAACACTATATGAACTCGAATTACAATGTAAACTAGGCATGACATGTTTAATTCAGTTGCAATAAGTTGAAATCGCATAAATAGGATTGGGGGAGGAATACGGAAGGTTGAAAATTCTATATTATAAATGACTCAGATTATCGGACTGGAGAGATATCTATAAAACCGAAAATGTAGTGTTTTATTGGTTGAAAGATTAGTTTATAACTTATTCGCCCCATCTCTTAATCCCTAGTACGGTTTCGGTTTCAGTAGTTAACTAGTATGATCTTAAGTCTTTAGATTTGAAATAATAACGATTTTTCACTATAAAGTAAAGAAAGAGCGCAAGCTGGGAATTTTAAATTGGTAAGGCGTAGAATTATTATTTATAAAAGTGGCAGGGGGCGAGTTCCTAAGTGAATTTTAGTGACATGGTATTTTGTTTTACTATATATATATATATATATATATATATATATATATATATATATATATATATATATATATCTGTTCCTAATAGGAAAAGATGGAAAATATAAACAATGGGTGATTTATTCGGGTCTTTAGTGTTTATCTTATTCATTAAATCTAATTATTTCATAATGAACAACGTTGGTTAAGTCTAGCATTTCAACGATAATGCCTTCTGTTGAAATGTTTTGTGACACCATGACCAGAAAATCAAAGGTGATTTACATGTCCTATGCCTTATCTGATTTCTTTTTCTACCTATAATTTAAAAGCAGTTCTAAAATGTTGAAAGTAATCTAAATCAAACACTATTGAAATACAGCATCAAGACTACTTCGGAAGAGTTTAATCTTGACTCTGAGCGTCTATGTGGCCTTATTTATATAATGAATTCAGAGTCATTATAGCCTCTCTATTTGATGTTTATTTATATATTTTTATCAACAAACCATTCGATTGTATTGTGACCTTATCTGCCTAGAATTCTCTTAGTTACATAGTAATATCACCCGGAAAATCTAGTCTCTTAAGAGATAACTCTGAATGCCAAATTAAATGTATCTGCATCTCTGACCTCATACTTCATTTTTAGCTTTATTTAATTAAAGAAAAGCATTTTATTAACAGGAGGAGGTTTAATAACTAATTCTGTCAAAAACTAATTCTTTTTACTAGTACTTTGAACACTCAGTTTTAAAAAATGCCTTCTATCTGTGCAAGTTAAAATCATTGGTAAAGTTATATTGTATGCGTCCACCAATGCGATTGGTATTCTCCCTATCACTTTCTAGTATTCAAGTACCGTGAACAGAAAATCTGGATTTCAATCTATCCATCATCAATAATACCATAAACGCTCTCCTTGGAGAACTGATCAATTTTTAGCAGACTATCTGTTATAAGTGAGTACTTTACTTCCAGTTAGCAGAGACTTTTATTAGCAAATGATGAGGAATCCTATGAAGTTTAGTTTACTTGGTGACGTGTCATGAAATACTTTTACTTACTTTTATTTACAAGCCACTTTAGCGTGGGCCTGCCTCGGGAATCTACTTAATTTATGAAACCCCTGGGTGACGGATTTTTTTATTCCGCTCTAAGCTTAGTGAGGTTATTTATCAGATGTTTGAATAAATGTATATTTTTATGAACATAAAATATTTTTTTTATATTTATATTTTTGACATTACTTCTATAAAGACAAGTGTTAATGCGTTTTAACAGATTTTCACTTATAGAAAAAAAGATATTGAGGTCGTACTCAAGTCGCCACTGGTGACAAGTTTATCGATTGTCCACCGTAGATAACGAAAGCTATGCCAATTCAAAATATATTTACTTATAGATTTGTTTATTCGTTTCCAGTTATAATGATATGTATTTCGTCCTATTTTTAAGGGCTATCCGACGAGTTATCTGCTGGTTACCATGGTTTTATCTGCTGGTTACTAAATGCATTACTATTGCCCAGGTGGGAATTGAACCCAAGAATCTAAGTTTACTAAGTTTAACATCACCGGGCTTATCGAGTTATAAATTGTGTTAGTCGAAATATATGTTCGGTAACTAAGTTATTATACATCAAATTAGTTAAAAATCATTTTAAATGAGATCGTTTTTTTTGTTTGTTTGATACCACTGCTTTTGCCAAATATTAAAACTTTTTTAACTAGGTAAAAGATTTGGCCACTGTCGTTAAAGAGTGATTTATAAATGAATATTCTTGTGCATTAGTATATTGTGGGTTCATACTATAAAAACTACCAACAACTACAGTTTAATTGTATTGCTTCAATGAATACTTCGTAGACTTCCTGCTGGGCAACCTGTCATTCTGACCTACTACATCTGTCTGCTCCATCTATCTCCTTGTCCAAAGGATATCAACACAGCCATGTGTAGCCTGCAGAAGGCAGGCGAATAGTATTTAAAAATGTCCGTCACGCATTTCCCAAGTGAAGTTTTTCAATAGACACATATACATACTTTTACACTTAACACCACCCTGAGTATTAAGTGCACAAATACAAATGGCAATGAGAAATCTTTCAGTCACTTTACATTTTAATAACCTCCGCAAAGGAAAAGAAGAAATATTCTTCAGCGGAATGAAGAAACAATTACTGAAATATATCTGAATACAATATATTAATTTCATTGGAAATTATTTATTGTATTTACAGCTCCAACTTATAATGAGCCAGAATAATTTTTATCTAAATCACTCTAATTTTATAATCCAAGAACAAAAGACGAGGTGGGGGCGATCAGAATGTATTTGCACGTATGTTACCTAGAAACGATTTGTTGAAGACAATATTTGGCATTTAAGCTTGAAATAAGAGAATTATGTTACATGTTGGATTATTCATAACATGCGATGATAAAGAAAGGGGGGGGGTTTTGAAGGCTGAAAATTAAAAAAAATGCAAATATCTTGGTTAATATTCGAGATAGAAGAAGAATGTATGTAACAACATTTATTGGATATTAAATTTGCAATAAGATGATTTTTATAAGTTTTCGATCTGACATAATAACAGAATTATTTTCGAAAATCACCCATCTTAACACCCCATCCCACTGGTCCAATATCTGCCATTAACTATCTTGACAATTGAATATCGAGTTTGGTAATGATCAAAGAAAAATTATGATCACTAGAGGGTTAACAGGCCATAATATATATACACATATATGTAATTTTGAACGGGCCTCGTCGTGTAATTTTCGTCATCCTCTGGGTTTATAAAATATTTAAGGAAATTTTTCGAAAATCGCTTCATGAGTACAAACTCAATATCTGATTTCCCTTAACGGAAACCTGCTAATAGAAATATATTATTCTGTGATTGAGGTGATTAAACCCAATATAACCTTGATCGGAGGGGAAATTAAAGGTTTCATGTAGACAAAAATATATTATAACATTCTTGAATGTCTTTTGACTGTACTGACTGGTGATGGAATGCCTCGCTTAGATTAGATAATAGACTTCTTTTCATATAGTTTTGAGACCATTTATCTCGTTGTAGTCCATATGACGTGTCGCGCATGCTTATCTCAGTTGAGGATGATCATATGTTATGACATCCTGCCACTGATCCCCACACTCAAAGATAAAAAAAGTACCATGTGTTCCTTAAATTATTGGGGATACCTGGGCATGCTTGTCTTTTATCACATTAAGGAAGCGACGCTGCACGCTATAGTGACAGCAGACATGATATAGACTCACTTTCCTTTTTGTCCCTGGGAACATGGGAATCGGATGACCAACTCCTATCGTAATTCTCAGTGTCCAGAACTGTTTTCTCTTGGCCCACCGATTTTGAAGTTTCTTCCTCTTCTCTGAGAAAGTTTGACTGATGACATTTCTCCGCCCACGCTGCAAAAAAGATTCAATCTTTAACCTCGCATGATCTATGTCCCTGTTGACATTTCCAAAAGAAACTTATGCCAAAGAATTAAAAGTACGGCAGATTTCCCACGTGTGCCATGTATTTCCATTTATATCAAAAATTAAAAGTTCAATGAGAACAATATTTGGTATTTAAGCTTGAGATAATTTGGTTTATTATAAAACAGAATATTGTTTATAACATGAGAAGAAGAAGAAGTCTGCTGAAGGCTGAAAACTGAAAAATGCAAATATTACTATATTATTAATATTATTAGTAAAATATTACTAATATTATTATATTTTCGCCATTTACTAAGTTGGATCGATGGACATTTGAGGAAATCATTCGAAAATCCCGTCATGAGTACTTCCTCAATAGCTGATTTCCCATTAGGGAAATCTGCTAAAAATGAGAAGCTAAATGTTTCTTTTTCTATAAATCTACTTTTTCTTATTTTGAGTTACATTAGCAAAGCCTTTTATTGGCTGTAGCTTGATTAACATAAAATTTACTTTTAATATTTAATGACATAATATTCTTCATTAATTCACCAGACAGGCGTGACGTTGAGTTGAGACATTGTGTTTTTAACGGGGTTTTTGATTAATTTATTTTCTTGAAATATTTTGGCATAAGTATAATTGTAGTTGGAAAATAGAGTAATGTATTATATGATGGTGGTGGAGAGTATATGTTATAAGCTGAGCCTTGTACGTCGTTGTTATCGGAGAAGGTTTCACATGGTAAACAGTGTTGCTTTGTTAAAGTTCCCACGGTGATTATAATAGCTATTGTGTGGCCCAGTTCATTCTCTGATTCAATTTATACTGAGAATCATTTCCTCCACATGGGAATTAGGTCCTTATTATTTGCTTCACAAGTAAACTTTTATTATATAAAGTGTTTTCACAGTCCTTTCGACTAAACAGGTTTTTTTCTTCTCTCTTAGGTCAGTTGTATTTGATGGTATTGCCTGGTTTTTAATTAGTTCTTAGATTGATTTTAATCATCCATTCTCGGGCCGTTTTTTTTTTTTTTTTTAAACTCCAGATTTGAAGAACTGAGGAAAACTGATTGAGTAATCAAGATACTTTTGATATCTAATCTTATTCCACCTACAGTAACATTTTCCAACATAATAGATAGCTTTTAAGAAGCTCCATTACAATAAAACGAAAAATATCTTCTTTTTTTTTAACACGAGAGGGAATGCGTCAAGCTGTCTTAACTTTCCTTCAAATATGTCTGGCAGGCTTTGGCCCGTCATAGTTTGTTGAGCCCTTGATTTTCACTCACTGTGAAACTGAAACTCACTTAACTTAAACGATATTTCGCCAACGGTCTTCTATCCAGTGAATTTAGTGGGAAGTTTTGTGGACGTAGAAAGAGTTAGATTCGTAAGTAGACTTTTCTTTTATCAATGAATTATGAACGAATATCCTTAGTAGCATAGAGCAGATATTAAGAAAATAATAATGTGTGGCTCTTAATAAGATGTTTTACTTAATTTTTAATATGATACTATAATTCTGAAATTAAGACAGATTTTATGATGAGTGAAGATAGGTAATTATATCCAATTTTTCTTGAGTGAAGATGGTTCTGTTATTAAATATAATCAAATAAGAGGGGCCCAATTTTGTCATGTGAGTTTAGGCGTTATTCTTACTCTCACTTGGTAAAGCTCGAGTCCTGAGTTCGATACACCTGGGCCTCTAGACAGCAGTTTTGTTAGGGATCAAAATATTTTGCCTTTTTGTATTAGTTTAATACTGCTTTAATCCACATGTACACTCCTCTCACACACTGCTTCATAAAGAACAATCCGTCACAAGTTAAAATTTATTTGACTACGTGTCCTTGAACACCTTACTGCCAGGGCAATCACTATGATATTGCTTAGAATAATATATATGGGCATGCTAACAATTATAATATCGCGTTTTGAAAACATTAATGGAACAATAGCACTTAGAATCCATTTGCGTAATGGGAAAAGTTTTTTTTTTTTTTTTTTTTTTTTTTTTTTTTTTTTATCTAGGTGGTTACTTTATGTCAACAACCTAATCAAAGTGTCAAATTAAAAGTTTTAGTTCCCTCTTGGACCCATTCTGGGTGGCATTAGTGTTTGAGACCCCCGATCTGGTGTGCGGAATCGAGAAGACAAATTAGTGGGGGGAAATGCCCAAGGACAATTGGCACGTAACTTATAAAATGTGATTATGCCAATAAATGCACAATTGATTTAGCCAATTAGTATTTTCCTGCAAACCCCATTTTGCATTTTGCGCCATTTCCCTACAATCAAAAGAGTTGGAAATTTATATATATTTTTACTTACTGGAATTTTAAATTTCTATCAGTGATGTAATGATATTCAAGAAGGTTATATTGTTCTTTATTTCATCCTCGTTATATTTTTTTAATTCAATATTTTTTTCTATTTTTTACGGTATTGAGTTAAGGCTTTGTAAATGCATTTGTTAAATCTAGAGTCGTGGATTCGATTCCCGCTTGGTAATAGGAATTTATTTAGTGAGGAAATCCTTTACATGACCTGTATTAATTTGCTGTAGTAGAATAAAGTGATCATAAATAATATCAATATTCTTGTTATGGAATTTTCTATACCTTCTTTGGTTTTTTCCCCTTCATGTTGTTTTATTTCTCTTTATGTTGAATTTTGACCTTCCTATATTGTTATTTTATTATATAGTTAATATAGAGTTATCGCCAGATATCATAAACTCTCCCTCAATAAATAAATAAATGGGTGTAATGAAGAAGGCCAACAAAATGAATATTACTTACGTAAATAGTTCCATTGGGCGAGGTCATAAGTACTTGTATCTTTTTCCTTTTCAACTGTGGGAGAAACAGTTACATAACTACCAGCTTATTTGCAAGCTCTATATCTCTTAACTCTGCGAGATAAGTATATTTAACTGGTATAAGATTTGTTTCTCTTTACTCAATGAAAGTATTTATTCTTACTAACGGCATGCACGAACAAGATAGCTTTTCGGTATCATTTTCTCATTTTAGGATACTCATAACTTAATTTTGAAGCTTGGATGTGATATTCTTGACTGTAGCTGATGCCCACGACGACGTGATGTATCCTGTGTATGACTTTCGCGCATTTAATAATTAACTAGTAAATATATGAAAGATTGGTAATAATAATGACAACTTCAAAGAACAACTAATGGCCTGCCACAAAGCCAGGCTGTTATTTGAATGTTTTACATATTTCATGAAATATTAATGTCTCTATAATTCTTCATCCCTGAATATATTTCATATCATTTGTTTGTGATATTTTATTTTTACTTTGTTTATTTTACGTTATCTTGTTTTATATCGATATTGTTAGGTTTCTTATTTGTATTTTTATTATTATTATTCACTTAACTGCAAAAAATGTTGTATTATATGAACCACTCTTGATTTTTAAATGAGGTTCAAATAAAATTTAATGTCCTAAACCGTGAATACAGAAATTATATCTTATGTTATCGGGTTACTATAATATGGAAAACATAAAAAGTCCTTCACGCAGGTGCTGCGTAAACTAATCAGATTCCCCACGTGAAGTTTTACAATAGCGAAATCTGCCTACTAATAACAGTAGTAGTAACGAACCTCTAAACCAATTCACGAGGGCCGAACAGTTACGGAAACGGCCAAACTAGCATTCGGTGGAAAGTCCCGAATATAGCCGACTTCTGCCGACCACACACACTTAATACAAATGCAAATATCTCGGTTAATATTTAAGATAGAGAATAAATGTATAGAACCATATTTATAGTAAATTTAATGTGCAATAAGATTGATTGATATGAATAGTCAGATTACAGATTTCATGGACAAAGCTCTGAAAGCCCTCCCAAGAGTGCTTCGTATAACACAATTGGGATCCCATCTCACCAGTTATTATATATTTCTACGTAAAAGCCCGTCACGCAGGGGCTGCGTAAACTAAGCAGATTTCCCACAAGTTTTACAATAGAGAAATTTCACGACAGTCGATCAGTTAAGGAAACGGCCGAACTAGCTTTTAGCTGGAAAGTCACCCGTCCGTTGGCCGCCCAGATTTAATAAAAATGCAAATATCTCGGTTAATATTCAAGATAGAGAATAAATGTACATAGCAATATTTATAGTAAATTTAATTTGCAATACGATTGATTCTGTACAATGTTTCGATCCGACGTATAGTAACGGAGCTATTTCGAATTTTCGAAAATCCTCCCCACTTGATCTTTCTTTTCACGACTAAATATCAAGTTTGGTAACGATCAAACAAAAATTGCGACCGCTAGAGCGGTAACAGGCAAATATATATATTTTTATATATATATATATATATATATATATATATATATACACACAGTTTTGAACGGACCTCATTTTCGTCATCTACTAGGTACGATCGATGGACATTTGAAGAAAAATTTCGAAAATTCCGTCTTGAGTACAACCTCAATAGCTGATTTCTCTTGAGGGAAATCTGCTAAAACCGATGAGTAGGGTGTGGGGGGCAGGGTGAAAACAAAAATATCTTGTTTAATACTTGAGTTACGAAAAAATGCATAGAACGGCAATCGTTGATCATCAATAGATTGGTTCTATAACAGTTTACGATCCGACTCATTATAACGGAGATATTGTGATTTTTTCAATCCCCCACTGTTATAGGCCCGATTTCAGCCAATAAAAAATGCTTGTCTAGCCATCGTAGGTTTTATTCAAACCTATTATTTCCACTCAATATTTTAACGTTCTACGTGAATCTAAAGATGAAAGTTCGTTGAGTCGAATCAAAAATGTTACATTACCAACCTAATTGAAAATATAATTCTCTGTTACTGTTGACCTATATTATTTGTTCTTTATCTTGAATATTAAGAGTGTTATTTTTACTTCATCTCTCGGTAACATTATAAACAAATGAGTGTAAAATAAGTACTCTTCCCACGCAACGAACCCAACTCAAATATTAACTATGTTTTTAAAATATGTCTATGTTTTTTTTCTCGTTTAAATTCATCAGTTGGCTACTTATTATCACTAAATATCTTGTTTTCAATATTAATTTTACCTCTTATTGACATAGAAGACGAAAGATAGAGAATAGAATTTAAGACGACGCCGTCGGTTTATGACAATGTCATGGAAATTTTCGGGCTTAAAGGGCTTTCTGTAGCAGTTGAATAGATCCCCGAAGGAAAATATGCTAAATAGAAAACTGTGTTTATGAAAAGGGTTTCTAAATTTGAGACCACTGGTTTTTACTACTTCGGTCATTGCTAGCTGACGGTGGACTATATTTTAAATAAAAATAAAAAAGGACTGTGATAAATGTCTGTACGGGAAACTCTGCATGTCCTGATTTTTCGGAGAAATGGGATTCATCCGTTGGAACTTGGTGACTATAAGAAGACAGTCTGAAGTAAAGTGAGTGCTAAAGGGTGCAAAGCTGGGACTAGACCGTTACTATCTGGATGGATATGAACATAGATACGTGATATGCCGAACAGTTGGTGTAGCAGATCGCCGATTTGGAGCGCATATAATTGAGTCCCTTTCACATGGAAACTGCCCCGGCTTGCTGTTCTCAACCCAATATCCTCTCCCAAAGTCTGCCGTTAACTTCTCTAACCTTTCCTTTTACACTGGGAGAAATTAACTCAAGAGGTTTATGTATTATACCGTTAACTTATGAAAGTGAATAGTCCACTCATTTGCTATGAATTTGGATTCATTTAGTTCGGACGTATTATTTCCTTGTTTTTGGTTTATCAGGAAATTGTCATTTGTTCAGAATTTTTTTTTTTAATTTAAGACAATAGAAATGCCTAACTTTTGTTATGTACAGTGGAACCAAACTTTGTACATTTTTTAGAAAACAGCTTTGGAAACCGGAAAACGACAGTAACAGTCTTCGTTCCTGTTAGTGTGGATCTCAATTGGTTCTATGCCCAGCTCCTTATGAATATTTTGGTTCCTTACGAACCAAGGCTCATTTAAACTCATTCTTAAAATCTTCGAAAAAAATCCGAAATATTACAATTGTTCTTCTGTACATTCTTTGCTCTGTTCTATATAAATAAAACTCTTAGGTTCGTCAGTTTTATATTTTAATTCCGTTGGAATACATTTTATTTTTCACGTGTCAGACCATTCAGAACAATGCCATCCAATTCGAAAACCGTGTCAGTCTGCCGGCCCATTTGTTATTTAATGACTTTTAAAAGGCACGGAAGATTCCTGTGGTTTCTTATTTGTGCGCCAGCTATCGGAAATTGCATTTAGAATGACGATTAAGGACCGAAACCGTTATTTACATTTAATAATTCGAAGTTTTGCTTACCTACGTCGGGCAAAGGCTTTATTCGTGTTCCATGAAAATAGGTTTGAGTCATTTTTTGTATATACATTAAGAGAATCATAACTTGGGCTTTATACATTACTACTACCCCCAGGAGTATATATTCGTCAATAACTTAGTTAATTAAATTCATCTGAAAAATGTAAACGACGAATTATGTTTGAAATACGAGTGTATAATATAAACTTGACACGGTATTTAAATTCATTAATTTCAATATATTGACTTCCGACTTCCGGTCACAAAGTACAATTCATTATTAAGGTCATTACTACCACTAGAGTAGAGGAGACTTTCTTCAATGTGAAAAAATTTGTTCGTCAATATCATTGTTAATATTGGTTTTATTAGGAAAATAGCAAATTGTTCTTAAAATTTATTTTTCAGCTTCCACTTTACTACTATTGACAGGAATTTATTTAAATTAGCCTTAATTAAAATGTTATTTACTAACGTTCACTTTGTGCTCCTATGACTAATTGGGACCAATTATCTACTGGTTAACAATCATTTCTGCCTAAATTTTTATAAGGATAAAATATAAGGATTTTATTTAATGAGGACGTCACTAAGTGAATTCCTATTGCCCAGGCAGTAACCCACCTGTAGTGTTGCCAAGTGAGATTTACCTATGCCTTACTGAAATGTTTAACCTGAGCCCAAATCTTAATTGTATTTTACAGGAGACCAATTCTATTTCAACCCGAATTAACGGGAAACAGTTAGCTATTTACTTTCTTCCGCCTTAGGCCAAATGCATCAGATTTTTATCATATTATTTCTCCTGATGTTAAAATAATGGGGGTGATGATTTCGAACATGGGTTTATCCAATCTTTATATCCCATGAAATAATTTCTATTTCAACCCATCAACGATGGGTAAAAAGTTATTATTTTCTTAGGACCTTTACTATGAGAGAGAGATATGACTAAATACTTGATCCAGTTTTTTTTTTCTTTTCTCTTTTTTTCCCCTTGTCTCAATAATAATAATAGTGACTGTTTTCACTATGATATGGCTTTTGTATCCGTTTTATTTTCTTGGAAGGTATACCATTATCAACTTTCAGTTCGAATACATTGAAATGAACACATGACAGTCTAGTCGCCATCCAAAAAATGCTTCAGACTCCAATTAAAGTTCTCCTGGAATTTAAAAGAATTATTAGACATTTAAATGTTATTTACTTTTTAAAATTAATTAAAATGCAAAAATCATTCTGGTCTCTTTGATGGGAAATTTTGCCGTTGTTTTCAGAATTAGTTCCAGCGATTAATTCCTATATTTGAAGGTAAAATTCTAGGAAATAGGGGAAGAGGAAGTCATTGAAAATCCTATTTTGAATACATCAAGCATCTTATGGATTTCGGCAAGTGTAGTAATATGAAAAGAGCAGCTTCCGATAGAACACAATGGCTGCAACTCCAAGGCGTAGCCTTTATATCATAATGATGAGTTGTTTCGTATAGGTCGTGAAGCGAGGACGGATAAGACAAGGAAGTTCATCCACCTTACTCCTCCAGCTGGCTAAGGTATACTGTAGTAGACATCATTCGCCGTAGGTATCTATAGTTAGACGACCTCTCGGCGTGATTCATCCATAAAGCGGCCTTGGCTCGGGCTTTCCGAACGAAAGTGCACCATTCGAGATATACGTCATGAGCTAGCTAGTTCCTGACATCATCGCCCCTCCTACCGGCAATCGTTGACTTTTATCTCCCAACATTCAGTACATTTCACGATTCGACCGAATGAACATCTCTTGCGTTATTAATCCGATTTCTTATGCCATTTGACTTGTAAAAAGATGTCCTTTATACCACTGTAGAGGATCATGGTTGGTGCATATTCGTTTTTTAAGCAGCCAGTTCATTTTATTTTGGTGAGTACAAAAATTAGTTTTCACGCTCATTTGTTTAAGAATATTTCTGGAAAATAGTTAATTTTGCATTCTTTCTACTGACCATTTCCTCAGAATCGTGGAATCTATTTTTAAAAAACATTAACACTTGTATGAACTTTATATGATTAATTTAGCTTCTATTAAAATACCTGAAACTCTTCCTTGGAGGCACTTTTATTCTTAAATATTTTAGTTTAATGTATCGGTTTTGACTAGGTCTTTATCTTAGGCCTTTATGCCTTATCTTTATCTTACGCACTCTAAATCGCCAATCTACTACAACAAATGATAGACATGGATATACCACGTATGTTTATATCCAACCAGACACTAATAATCTAGTCGCAACTATACATCTTGGAAGTATAATTCTTTTTTTTCTTTTATTATAGCGCTTATGCTTATCAGTGTTTCTAACGATGAAACTCATATTCATGATTCATGGATTTCTGATAAAAATCCGGACGTAGAAAATTCCCCAAAGTGAAAATCGTCACAGTTATGAAAAAAATTAAATTACAATAGATAGTGATTAATCATCTTCCAGAATGTTGATCTATGCTGTCATTTAAATATTAAAAGATTTTATTTAATCTCGTCTATTTTTATAATTATTCCTACGTCCAAAAAGTCCGTCACGCAGGGGCTGCGTAAACTAAGCAGATTTCCCACGTGAAGTTTTACAATAGAGAAATTTCACGAGGGTCGACCAGTAAAAGAAACGGGCGAACTAGCTTTTGGCGGGAAAGTCACCCGCCTGTTAGCCGCCCAGATTTAATAAAAATGCAAATATCTCGGTTAATATTCAAGATAGAGAATAATAGTTAGTATATAACAATATTTATAGTAAATTTAATTTGCAATAAGATTGATTCCGTACAATTTTTCGATCCGACGTTTAGTAACGGAGATATTTCGAATTTTCGAAAATCCTCCCCTCTAAATCCTCCTTCCCACTGGTCCGATTTCAGCCGTTAACGAACTTGATCTTTCTTTTTACATAAAACGACTAAATATCGAGTTTGGTAACGATCAAACAAAAATTGCGACCGCTAGAGCGGACCTCATTTTCGTCATCTACTAGATAGGATTGATAGACATTTGAAGAAAAATGTCGAAAATTCCGTCATGAGTACAACCTCAATAGCTGATTTCCCTTAAGGGAAATCTGCTAAAACATGAATTTACTGGCTTTTCCTAACTCTGACGTGTATTTTATTGATTTTTTCGAAAAAAATAATAACATGTCTACTATAGATTCAATTCAATTCGTAGTTAGGAATTCAATGTGTATGTTGCAGTCTTTGATTACAGTTTAAAATTAATGATTTATAGATGTTTGTGCTGATTGAAACTAACGTATGGGGGGTCCCTATTTAAACTACAAAATATTGTTTGTACTCCTGAATCAAATTTAAAATATCCGTCTTTGATACATAATATTAATCCATCAATATGCATGTGTTTATCATTTATAAAAGTATTAGTTTCAATTTTTTCTATGTAAATATGGAACATTTGTATTACAACTTTAAGTGAAACCTCGTTATTTATATGAAATTGACAGCTCCCATAATATTCTTCTGAAAGTAAAATATGTAGGCTGGTCAATGTAACAATTAACTCAGCTAAAATTAATTATCTTCTATTATTCAATATCATTGGTTATATGTAATATATTTCGTTTAACCTCTTTAAACCACTATTTTTCTGGGCCCAATTTTTGTAATGAATGAACTCAACCTTCATTTTGAATAGTCAGGTTTGTAGCTGAGAAATATATATAAAAAAAAAGATTGAAAATTAATACGCTCTCACGCAGACAAATTTGAAGACATTTTTCAAAAATCACGTAAAGAATAAAACCGAAATATCGATTATCTTTCTTCGGTTATAGTTATTGTATTAGTTGGATTACTCTGGTAACAGTAGATTCCATGTAAATTAAAACCAAATCAAAATTCCTTTACATTGTTTCAAGATGAATTTCAATCAGAACTACGAAGATGTAGGTATATAAATTAAATTTAAAGTAAATTATAATTTTAAAAATTAAATTATTTATTAACGTCAGTTCTTTTTGCAACTAAGGCTAATTGGGACGGGTTATCTGTAGGTTACCACCCTTTTCTAGCCAAGATGTGACTAAAGATTTCATTTAATGAATTCCGTCACTAAATAAATTCCTCTGGCCCATGTCGGAATCGAACTCGCAACTCTAAGTTTAGAAATTATAATTATAATTTTATTCGTTTCTGGACAGTGAATGGCCACTTAAATATTAATAGTTTTTATTGATCGTAATTTTCTAATTTAAATACCTTCTTTATTCTATCTATTTCATATTAAGTAAATTCTGTGTCAAAATAACCCATTTTGGAGCAGAACGAGAATATTTCGAAAAACCATTCCTATCCAAGATGGTAACCATTAATATCAAAATTCAAGTAGATGGATAATAAAGGTGGAGTGGACATTTTAGCAGTAGCTAAATAGTGGAGAATGTTGGCTTAAAACGTTGTGCTTTTGAAGATCTCCCATCCACTTAAATTTTACTTTATTCTATTCATAGTTACGGCATAATGTTTAGGCTTTTTCCTACGGGTATAAATTTATTCTGCAGCCTACTAGATTTTGACGTGAGTCCATCTGTCTCTAGAGCTGCCATTTTTAATATCCATATATGAGGACAAATTATCGTTATTGAACATTTAAGTGTTTTTTTGTTTGCTTTAAAGTGTTTAATGAAGAATGCAGTAAGTGGTGGGTTTGATGGCTAATTGATATCTCACCTTATCAAGGTCGACCAAGGACGCCTCCTATCATTGGAGAGGCTCCTATCCTCGCCAGTCACGTATCGAGACATTTATCTACTTCGCATTTTATCCCTTCCTCTTCTAGACCTCAATACATACATTACTAATAATGTAATCTACTGCATCTAATTTTCCAGTCAAAACTTTTGTAACCTCATCCAGCTTGCCCAGTAGGTATCGATCATGTGTCAACCTTAACCATAGGGGAAGCCAATTACCAAGGACGTGCATTTCTTAATTGACACTTTTTGTTAACAGAGGGCTCTGAATACAATTATTTGTCCTTTCTAAATTATTTATTCCAACTATTGGACGCAGTCACGTGTATTTAAAAGGGTGTATATAATAACATTATTAGTAGTAACTAACCGTGTTACCCGTAGTTGACGGGTTGAAGTAAAAATAGTTTCCCGCCGAAGTATAAAGATTGGAAGCACAAAATCATCCCATATTCATCAATAATACAAATGTCCTCTAACGTGCGCAGTAAATGTTCTGCCCCGAGATTTAAGCAGTTATACAAATTTGTGATTAGAATCGCTGGTATCCAGAAATTAATTGATATGATAATCATTTCCCGCCGAAATATAAATATTGGATAATCAGAAGCACTAAATAATCAATTAATTGTCTTAAATTAGTCATATTTATAGTTGTACGAGCCATAGAAATCGGAAATAATTAGAAACTTTGTTGCCCATCTTTGTTGGTTGATATAAAAATGGTTTCCCATGGTTATCTAATTAAGGTTATTCCAATCCCCACTCCTATCAATGGTAGAGGAACATAATATAATCCACGTTGACAATAGTCATATACCTGATATGAAATAAAATTTTCAATTCTATCTAGGCAAGTCTCTTGGAACAATAATGATTTCTATTTAGTAACCGGAAGTCGGGAGTCGAAAACGAAAATGCGTACAACTAAACTACGTGTTATGGCTTTAATATGTAGTCTAAATATTAATTCATTTTTGACATTTTCCTTACAAAATCAGTATTAGCAAATAAATGTTTTGAGGTCGAAGAAAACACCCTCTTCAGAGGGTGTTAGTAAAGCGTCAAATCGCTCATATTAAAAATAGTCGTTCCCTTAATACATATGCAAACAATACCCCAATTCTATTCAGTCATGTACATGAAACGAATTAAGTCTTTGGCCCCCAAAAAGGCGAAAAACAAGATTTATAAAAGTAAATAACGATTTAGGACCAAAATGGTTATTCTAAACACAATTCGTTCTTTATATTTTATCGATAAATACAGTACTAATGAATATATCGAGGAATATGTATTTCCACGTCGAAGTAACCCCTCTCCCACCCCCACTTAGTGGAAACTTTGGATTCTCATATAGCCTATCTTGTACCTTAAGGGTACTTGATTTACACATATAAAAATCCATAGAAATCTTGCAAACCATTTCTGAGTGATTCAGTAACAAACGGGTAAACAGGCAGACAGGCATGATGATAATCAGATAAACTTTGAGAGTTTTATTTATATAGATAATTGGGAACTTTCACAGGTTTAGAAAATATTTTTAACGCATTTCACTGTACTGCTGCTTTATTATTGAAAGAAATGTTTTAAGTCTCTTTTTGAAACTGGGAAAAACTGTCAAAACCAGCGGTCATTCACTAGCTGGCTTTCAACGTGTTATTTAAGCTTCAAGTACTGCGGGTTTTGTTCTTTATTATAATGAGAAAAGTTGACTAAACAACTTCTTGAAAAGTCATTTCTGAGTTCTTGGAAAAGTAGGATATTAGGAAAGTATATTATTACAGTGGTAATATATTATAAAAATGCTGTTCTTTTTTTTTTAACTGTGTCAATTAAAGTCAAGGGAGAAAGGAAGTTGATTTCCTGCTAAGTGAGTGTCCTCATTTGAAGCAACTCTTGTCTAGGTCAGTGGCAGCGTATTTGGAGTTGCAAGGGTCTTCTCCTTTTTAGTTGGAAAAATAAATATTGTTATGATTATAAAGCCTTGCCATGTTTAAGCTGTAAACCTTGCTTGTTACATTTGCCACTCCCTTTAACCTAGCCTGACCTATAACTTATTACTTTCTATTTCAGTTCCATTATGGTCGTTCTCTTCACCTTTGATTACGTGATTTTGAAATCACGTTTAACTAGTTCTGGTAATATAGTAATTCGCCCCCTAATCCTCACTCATATCCCAATAATTATCCATTTACCAGTTTTCCAGAGGTTGAGAATCTTCTGTAATGCTACTAATAATGTTGAAACTGGTACACTTCACTAAAAGTTTTGAGGAGTAATTACTAGTAAATTGAACTTTCTACAAACCTGCATAAGATATAATGATGTGCGTTAAATTGGGACTGCTATTCCAATCATGGTGTACTAGACATTGTTACGGGCTCACGAAGTTCTTAAATTAATCATTTTGATTGATCTGACAATAATTAATTAGACTTTAGGTAATTCTTAACACTTATGTCCATAACCTTTGCCAAGGTCCTCCCTGACTCCATGTCTCTAAGAAATCATGCAAGGTTGCGTGTACTTTTATATAAAATGTTGTATATTGTATATAATACTAAGTAATGCTTATCATCCGTCATACATTCTACCTAGAGATAGTTTTCTAATAATTTTGGCCTCAGTGAAATACTCTCTTCGACATAGCATTTTTTTTTTCTTTTTTGTTTCCTCCTCCTTTTTTTTTTTTATTTAGCCTTGGTTAAGACAAGGGGACGCCAACGAACAATGACAAGGTTTAGGTACAACGGAAGAGGGATTGTAATTAGCGTACTTATTATCTGATCCTGTAGCCCTTCTCAGATTTCTTGTTAGCGGATCTCTGCTGTGCGCTTGAATGTTCGCTTCCTTGTTTCTAAAAGTGTACCATATATCATATTTTTTTAAGGGAAATCAGCTCTCGAGGTTATACTCAAGGCATTGTGAAAAAGTACTCTATCTGTGTTATATACCATACCACTGGATTTCTTCAGTGGCGGTTATGCCGAAACGCTTCTCCTCAGCATACCAGTATCTTTATTAATGATTTTGCTCACCATTAATATTCCCTTAAGTTTTCTATAATCTGCCTGATCGGTTGCAAAAACGGTAGAAGTCATAAGAAGATAACTCCATCTTAGTGGCTCTCTGTTTACTTCCACTCTTAAGGAATTTTTGTATTATGTGTGTAAACTACTCTGATAACCCACGTGCTGGCACCCTGATCATCTTATTTCATAGATGTTCATTGATATAGTTGTTTTGAATAAAAATCGATGTGTACGAGTAGGGGTTAGTTGAAGGCTGATAACATTAATGCATGAAAAGATTTAATATTGATTATATTACCAACAAAATAAAAATTGAATGTTAATTATTTATATTGCACATGAAGTAAAAATTCCTTGAGAACCGTATTTTGGACTAAGATGTTTGATAATTTATCGTTGGCGGTTTGTTAATATTATATGTGTAGACGAGAGTGGGGGTTACTTAAAGCTTTGCTTAGAAAATTTACTTCACTTAAACAATTTTAGTTTACTAAAAAATTAGAAATTACTTCTTAATTTTAAATTTAGACGAGTTGAACGAAAAAGGTCAGTCACGCAAGGGCTGCGTAAACTAAGCTGATTTCCTACTTGAAGTTTTACAATAAATGAATCTGTATGCTTTCAACACAACACCAGTTTACATTTTAACCTCCACAATGGAAAGGGTGTGAATTTTAAACAAACAGGTCAGCCAACCTCTCAGAGCTGAATGGATAAAAATATTCTTCTGAGAACAAAAGATGTGGGGGGGGGAGTCATCATATTGTATTTGCATGTATCTCATCTTAAAACGATTTTTTGAATACAATATTTGGTATTTCCGCTTGAAATAAGACGGTTCATGACACATTGCCTTATTCATAACGATGATTTTCCCGATGGGAAATGCTAAATTTGCTAACATGGAGAATATCACTTCCTCGTTAGGACTCGTTTGAAAACATTTTTCCATCTGTCTGAGAATAATGGAGGTAATTAGAAACTTTTATTACATCCATCCTAAACTGCACTCTTCCTGGTCCGATTTCAACCATTAAAAAAATTCACCTCTGGTGTGTCCATGAAACGTTGAAATATCGAGTTTCAACAAAAATCTCGATCACTACAGCTTGAAAATATGTATATATTTAAATTTCAATGGAAGTCATTTAATTTGTCTCCTAGATACATGGAATTTGAAGATATTTTTTGGCGACGCACAAGCACTACATCCTTTATATCTGCTAAAACCATTGAAGTGTTTGGTACTCTAATGTATTATTAATTTAAATTAAATGTCATTGATGAATACGTGAATATGCTGAGCATTCTTTTTATTAATTACTAACATTGAATGTTGTTTATTTTTAAACACCAATACACTGTCAGTATTTATTTATAAAATTTTGGATTTTCATTATATGAACCCACTTCTTACAACTGAGCTACCTGGTTGAGTACCTGGAACAAATGGGCTAGAAATGAAACCTTCCTCTCGTTAGCCACTACTTTGAGTCTGTCGGGTAAGCGTCTCGGTGATTCTCATACCAGGAAAATGGCGTTTTATCCAAATTAAATGTCTTTGAATTTACTTGGACTCGTAGAAGATTTAAATTATTTATTAACGTCCACTTTTTGCAACTTTTGACGGGTTATCTACAGGTTTCCACCCTTTTCTAGCCAGGGTGGCACTCAGGATTTTATTTGATGAATTCCGTCACTAAAGAAATTCCTTTGCCCTGGCGGAAATCTAACTCGCCACTCTAGATTTACTATGTGAGATTAAACGCAATGCTTTAACTCACTTGGCTAACCTGAGCCCCCGTAGAAGATTCAGTTGAAGAAAAAAGTTCTATTTAGTTGGCATCTGGCCTGGTTGCTCAATTAGCTTTGGTTCCCAAGTTTTATATCATAATAATTATTCTCCTCTAATAAAAACATTAAGGCATTTTACTATTATTTTATTTTTATCAGTTTCCTTTTATTATTAGATCTCTTCTGGGCATTTTTTATGTGCAAAAGTTATTGGAAAACAGTATGACTATGTTTTATCCAGAATTATTTTCACATTGTCTACTAGTTATTCCTTTCGTACTTTAAATATTAGAACTATTATAATTATGAAATATTATAATAGCTTTATGTTTTTTTTTTCCTTCTTGGTTTCTTTCGATTATGACGTGCAGGCTATTGGTCTGGATAATGGCCAGTTTGAGAAAGGTAGATATTATTTGTAATTGGTACAGTTATAAGCGGTGGCTTGGGTGATACCACTCATGGTTACCGGGAAAGTTTTCTGATAGGATAACCAACAATTATTATACTTTCTTCTTTCTTTACTTATACTCTCGTATATATGATGACGTATTTTGAAATTTAATATTGCGTAACGCAGGTGATATGAAATTCCTTTCCCTCCGATCTTTAGACTTTCAAGTGAAAAGTCTTTCAAGCTAGTTTCTATTTGTACTATTGGCCAGCTATAAATGCTTTCTACAAAGAGCAATGCAATTCTGTTATGTCTTAAATCTGAACTGCCACGCTAATTTATTGAACAACCCTCTTTGGTTATTAACTTCTATTCCCTGTTATGAGACTTTTTAAACCATATGAGTGTTGCTGTTTAGAACAACCTAGAAAGAGGTCTTAATTATAGATTGTTAAAATCCTCCTGCGTAAGAATTCGTATAACCTCCCTAATGAGTGATCTTTATTAGAATATTTAGCTGTATGAAAACAAATGCGGAAAATATAATAACCATAAAACCACCCAAATCAAAATACAATTGTAACGTCTAAGGGCTCTTCGCTTAGTTATAACACAGGTGTTTGGAGAATCTTTATAGTCTCATATTATTTTATCGCAGCAGTATAATTAGTTGACTAGAATCATTAACCGGTTCCTACGTCCCTACTCAGCATCTTAAGGCATTTGAATATCTACTTGAATGGAAAAATAGTTATTTTCTCTTTTATATATCAATTTTGATGTTCACAAATAACGAAGGCAGCGATATCCTGAGACGAGGGCTTTTCTCCTGGACTTCATACTGCCTTTTGTATTTGTTCTGTTAATATCCCTCACTCGCTCAAGTGTCGCATAAGGGTAATACATCTGTTAAAGTGTATATACTTTCAGATTACTACTGAGGTATTTAATTGCCCTGCCTCTTGAAGAAGTAATCATTGCATAATAGGTGTATGGCATTACATGACACTTTTTAAATCTTCCATGCATTTGGGGTGTCATTGCAGTGACCAGTAGCCAGTTTTGGCAGATTTCCCTTATGGTCATACTCATTGCGCGATTTTTGAAATATTTCCTCAAATGCCCATCGATCCTATCTAGTGACGAAAATGAGGCCCGTTCAAAATGATATATATATATATATATATATATATATATATATATATATTATACTAGCTAAGATACCCGGCTTCGCTCTAGAAATCATTAGAGAATAAATGATAATGGGTTTTTTTTTGTTTTTTTTTGGTGAGGTTTCAATGTGTACAACTACTTTTCCCTTCTGGACGTATTGTTTTCCCGTAAGGGTCAGGTAATTGACTTATAGAATAGAAATTTTAGTTTTGAAGAATAAATGAAAATTAGTCCCTAGTCAATCCCTAGCATTTATTATAATTAAATATTATCTATAGTGTACATATTTCCTGTCAGAAACCAACCCGAGATAGTGAACCTTGTTATATACATAATAGTAAATTTGGTTAGAATGGAATTCCATCTTTCCCCATTAAATTAAATTATTATAATTAAATTTAATTATCTATAACTATTGTTATATACATTCTTTCTCTATATCAAATATTAACCGAGGTATTTGCAGTTTTAGCAGATTTACCTTAAGGCAAATCAGCTAATGAGGTCGTACTCATGACGCGATTTTCGAAAAATTTCTTCAAATGTCCATCAATCCTACCCAGGAGATGACGAAAATTATGTCCGTTCAAAATTATATATATATATATATATTTGTCTGTTAACGCTCTAGCGGTCGCAATTTTTGTTTGATCGCTACGAAACTCGATATTTAACCGTTTTATGTAAAAAGACAGATCAAGTTCGTTAATGGCTAAAATCGGACATGAGGGAGGGGGGATTTTCGAAAATTCAAAATATCTCGATTATTATGAATCGGATCGAAAAATTGTATAGAACCAATCTTATTGCAAATTAAATTTACTATAAATATTGTTATATACATTTATTCTCTATCTTGAATATTAACCGAGATATTTGCATTTTTATGAAATCTGTTGTCGGGTATAGTTCGGATTAGGTCGGCCATTTCCGTCGGCTCAGGTGGGAGGCTTCTTCTAACCTTATCTGTCGTTCCTAACCTTACCTTACCTTTGTTACTTTGTGAGATATATGCAAATACGTTCTGTTCATCCGCCCCCCCCCCTTTCTTTAGTTCTTGGACTACTAAAATTTGAGTTATTAAAATATAAATTATTATTACAATTCAGAAGACGTTTCAGTTGGGAATTTATTTTAATTAACTGAAAGATTTCTCATTACCGTTTGTATTTAATCACGGTGGTATTGTGTTACCAGTATGCAGATTTCTCTATTGTAAAACTTCACATGGGAAATCTGCTTAGTTTACGCAGCCCCTGCGTGACGGACTTTTTAATACTCAGATACATGCAAATACATTACGATGCCCCCCCCCTCTGACATCTTTTGTTCTTGGATTACTAAAATTTGAGTGATTGAGATAAACATTATTATGATCCATTATAAACGACAGTCTTAGATATAGAAAATAGTTTTTAATAAAAGTAATATATCACATTCAGATATATTTCACTAATTGTTTTTCATTCCAATCAATAACTAACTATTCAGTTCTGAGAGATTGGCTGATCGGATTGTTTACAATTCACATGCTCTCCGTTGTGGAGGTTATTAAAATGTTAACTGACTGAAAGATTTCTCGTTATCATTTTTATTTGTTCACTTAATAGTCACATGGTGTTAAGTGTTAGAAGGATGTAAACTTATCTATTTTAAAGCTTCACGTTGGAAATCCGCTTAGCTTAAGCAACCCCTGCCTGATGGAATTTTTATTTCATCGTCAATACTACCCCCTTTTAGCAGATTTCCCTCAAGGGAAATCAGCTATTGAGGTTGTACTCATGACCCGATTTTCGAAATTTTTCATCAAATGTCCATTTATCCTACCCAGGAGATGACGAAAATGAGGTCCGTTCAAAACCGCTCTAGCGGTCGCAATTTTTGTCTTATCGTTACCAAACTTGATATGTAATCGTTTTATACAAAAAGAAAGATCAAGTTCGTTAATGGCTGAAATCGGACTAGGGGGAGGGGGGTTTAGAGGGTGAGAATTCGAAAATTCGTAATATCTCCGTTATTATGCGTCGGATCGGAAAAATTGTATTAATCAATCTTATTGCAAATCTAATGTTCTATAAATGTTGTTATGTACATTTTTTCACTATCTTGATTATTAACTGATATATTTGCATTTATATAGTAATAAGTAGACCCACATTAAATACTTACTAAGTTATTCATTCTTAACGAAGTTAATCGTAATTATTTCTTAGGTTACAAAGAACTAACATGGGAACAGAGTGTTGTACTGCTGTTATCTTTGCTTCTACGAAGAAAATGATCTACTGCGCGACCGCCATAGGTTTATCTTCTGCTGACAGTAGATTTCCATTAGGGGTCTTTATCTGCTCATGATGTTCATTTCTTAGCAATGCCCTCGCTAGGCTTCCGCCATTACAGCTTTCCCTTCGAAAAGACTTTTTCCTTACTTACCTACTTGCCTTTCTTCTCATTTTAGAAAACTGCTCTTAGGAATTATTGTCCGACATTTCCATCGCTCCGTTAATGGCTGCACGACTCAGAGATGCATTTCGTCCGGAAGTGGCTCATTCCCCATTGCGCCTAGTCACCATTAGGTTCTCCAACGAATAGGCACCTCATTTATACCTCTTCTTATGGCTAAAATGCGTTCAAGCCTCTCATAACAAAGCTTTTTTACTTAACTGAAACTAATTTCTTTATTGTTAATTTAGTGATAAGAAAAAAATACATTTCTTCTCTCTCTCTCTCTCTCTCTCTCTCTCTCTCTCTCTCTCTCTCGTGTGTGTGTGTCTATGTGTGTTGATGTGTTAGTTTTCCGTTTTGTTCCAAATGCTTATTATCTATTATCTTTTCGTGTTCTTGTGGGGGAAAAGAAATAGTCCTGGTTCACTTCAAACTGTATATTAAAAGCAATAACAAATAAGTCTATTTACACTATTTACAATTTGTACAGTTTCGACGGGTACTTAACACAATCACAGTTTACTCAATATAATAAAGCCGCAGCTAGTACGAGACACCAGATATTTTTCTTTCGCACTCGCAATACTGATTTGTAACTCACTATATTGGTTAACCTTTTTCACTAACTCAATTTTTAGAATATCTGGTATTTTTATACCGCGAGGTTAAATTATTTAATAGCGAACGGCTCTCGAGCACGTGAGACGCCGCTACGATCTGTTTAATATTTAATGATCCACAAATTTATTTCTATAACACTTTTTGATCAATGGATAAAGGCGGGCATGTTAAATCATTTCGATTTTTGACTTGTCATTCAACTCCCAGTATTCTAGTTTGCTTTGACTGGTGGTTTGTTGTATTTAAAGTCCGGTATTTCCATGAAGAGTATAACTATTTATCAAACTACTCTTCTTTCAGTTGAAATTGAATCCATACCAAGAGTATTTAAAATCAACTCCTATGGTCGTATCCCACTCCTCCCCTCCCAATGAGTCTGTCTAATAGCTATAAATAAAGCTATAATTTGGTCCTACATGTACTATTGTTTCCTAATTGTAGTTAGTTGCATGTTGTGCGGTACACGTTGATCATTATTAGCTCTTTAATACTATCAAAATGCTAATTAAATACAAATAATTTGTGAAAGTTAATTGTTCTCCTTGATATGTGTTATTCATTTCCATAGAGAGAGATAGAGAAAGAGAGGGAGGGAGAGAGAGAAGTACAGCGGACGGATTGTCGTGAAAGGTCTGTTGGTTGGAAGGTGCTTTCATTTTCTCTTGTCACAGTAGCGGTGGAACGAGGTAAAAAGTGTGACCGGCTTCTGTGGTGAAAATGTCTACTCTGCTCTTGTATTCTTGGTTTACAACAGTTTTCATGTTTCTACTTCAAGTTCTTAGTGTTACCAAGAATTTTGAAGCATCTTCATCCTTAGGAGGCAGTGGTACGCCTTTGGAGTTGGATTACTGTCCTAAAGGGATATTGAATATTTTTTGGATATACCCTGTGTCCATTTTAAACCTGATATAAATTGTATATGATTAACGGGTTTAAAATAATCAAAGTTCATTATCGACTGTTTTCAGAACAACATTCATTACTATTTATTTTAGGTTTTTCAGGGTGGATTTTAGACATTAGTTATTAGTAATTCCTAATTAAAACAGAAACACTCGCGTTTCTTTGAATTATTTTCTCTTTCGTATAATTAACTGCGTTAATAAAATGCCCATAAATGGACATTTCTGCCTCACTTTGGCGTCTTACCTAGTCACAAAAACGATAAGACAGCTATGGAACTATTTTTTCCACTATTTCGTAAAAGGTCTTTATACTTATTGGTTTTTATTCTAATTCAGACTGTATCTTGAAGTTCTAGAAAGCTCTTTCTTTTATTGACATTGCAAGCAGATTTTACAGTGTAGTAATGCTGCAGTTAAAAACATTATAATAAGGAAATCCATAATATACAGCTGCTCCGTCATTTGTGTAAAGGGTCACAAACTCATATCCTACTACCTGGAATGACCCTTCGTTCTCATATTCTATTCTCTTTTTATTCCTAAATTTTAGTGGAACATGATACTGTAGCATTAAGTGAAAACTGCTTTAGTAAAAGTAGAGGTTTACAAAAGGCCGAAAAAGCAAAAATACAAATTGCTCTCTTCGTTAGTGTTTGAGCTTGCGAAAAAGATATAAAACAGCAATTGGAAGGCAGGTCTTCAACAACATGATTGTTTATTTGTTTCCGTAAGAACTGTAGGAGTGGGGCTTTGCTTATGGCTGAAACTAGAAATACATATAATCTGAATTTTTCGACTATGCTATTTGCAACAACGGAGATATTTGCATATTTTAGCAGTCTTTTAAACCCTATTGCTGTTGGTCTGATTTTGGCCATTAGGAGCTTTATTTATTTTAGAAGATTTCCCACAAGAGAAATTAGCTGTTGGGATTGTAGGCATTCCTAGGAGATGATGAAAATGAGATTTGTTCATAACTATAAGTATATATATATATATATATATATATATATATATATATATATATATATAAAATCTACGTTTTACATAGATATGTGCTAGTAGTAGCATTATTAGTCCCGCAATTGAAAATAGACCACATTCTGGAAAGGGCCCAACTCCATTTCAAAATAGAAATTTCTATACAAATTAAAATTATAGAAAAAAACTATCTCCAGATTGAATACCATAAGAAACAAGCAGAGAAATTGTAATCTGTTATTATTCAACCAGCCTATAGATCATTATTTCAAATACTTTTGAAATCAGAAAATGCAACTGTGCATTATATTGAAGTTTGGCTTCCCCGAGTGTCGGGTAGAATCAAGATTTTCTACTTTTTTTTTATTGAAGCCAACAATCAGATTGCCTCGGGAGGAGCATACATATGTATATACGTATACACACTTATACATGTATGTACATGCACGAAGAGATCACGTTTCATGACCTACTTGGTAGGCTCGGTATTCAAGCCATAGCTGATTATTATTAGTTGATTAATGCGTTAATAAGTTTATTTCTGCTTTTCTTAAAGACTCTTTATTTGTTATTTTCAGGAGACTGAGGAGGGCTCGGATGGTATGGAGGTGGTGAGGCAAGAGGAAGAAGACAGGACACCACCATTCCACCATATCCTCACCGAACAAGCGAAATCACTAATCGCCCTTCAGGTAAGGCACCATTCATCTACAACTATAGCAGCTCACTTACTTAAGTCAATTAACAAATTTCAGTGTGGGCACTATTAAAAACATTTTTCCATGTTTGCCAACCAATAGTTTTAACAGGAATTTCATAATCTGGTAATGACCCCACTGCTGACCTCTACGAATAACCCAACAGCTGAATTTTTATATTTTTACATAAGAAAATTAATGTCGAGTTTGTTAACGATTGAATAAAAATAACGCCCGCTAGAGCCTTAAAACAAACAAACGCACTTGTCATGTAGATTAGAACCCAAGTATATTTGAAAACGACGCCATTTTCCATCATCTCAAAGCTACTATCAACGGACATTTGAAGAAATTTTACTCAATCTCAAATGCTGATCTCTTTTAAGAAATGTTGTTACGGTTTCTATACACATTTATATTTATTAATAACACCCAGGATCAGCTGATCACTAATGAGGAGCCCGTCCTATGCTTAATGGATTGAAATTAAATATGTGCTAAGTGTACCCCCCCCCCCGAGATACCAACACTTACTGTTTTATAGGGCGAAGAAAAGTTTTCCCACAATGTAGTTTTATATTTCGGTATTATTTGTGAGGACTTGTTTTTACCTTTTGGCCGCGTGGCTGAACATGCTGTAGCTAAATACGTTTAGGAGTAAATAGAAACTGCTTGCAGTTAATTTGAATATCTATAACATTCTAAGAGTTGCTCATTCGCCTCGCCCAAGGCAAGGAAATTGACCCACTAGAGAAACATCTTATTAGGTGATGAATAAATTCATGTAATTAAATATTATTCCCACATCTTTTTACACAATAATAATTTTACAATTCCACGGAAATATCATTGAATTAATCGGGGTCTCTTTGAAAGCCCTTAAAAAGCTTAGTCATTTCGCAAGTGCAAGAAAATTACATCTGTATTTTGAAGGTGAATTTCTAACTTATTAGAACTATAATAATTTCTCAGTATCTTTCGTAATTAATTTTCATCAATTATTCGAAAGTCCATTCCTATCTATTCTACTATTCTGCAGTAGCATTACTGCATGTAAGCACAGCTGACGCCTGAGACACCTGAACAAATAAACGTCATATGGCAAGGGCTTCTCATTGATTTTTGTGGACATCCAAAGTAAACATAAATCAAAGTAACAAATTCAATGGTAATAACTAGTTTTAGAGTTAAACTCATTATGAGAGTAAAGGGACTATAATCAAAACCGTTGCCTGTTTCTCTGTGAAACTTAATCATTCGAGAATCTTAAAGTAATTTGTATATACGTGATCTTGTTTATTTATTCTTCATTTAATTCTGAGTGAGAATTAGAGAAGAATTGGAGGCAAACCAAAGTTGTGGTCTGCCGACAATAGTCAGCTCATCATGTATGCTACGGGATAGTGAGGGATGGCTTCTAATAAGTCTGACCTCGAGTGGAAAACTCGACACTATTCCTGAAGCCTTTATTAATAAATAGAAACACTCTGAAGGAAACGTGATAACACTGCATACCCTGGGGAAGGGGCTCTTTTACCTTACTAGTTTCCCGAAAAAAATACGACTTCCTGTTTAGCGAACGACCCAAAAACGTAATCTGTAGACTCACATACTTTAGTTTATTAATATTAATGTTCTACATTGGAAATCAAAATTAAATAAACAGGATCTGTTAAAAGCGTTGTTCTATTCTAGTACTTTAATGTGCAAAGTCCACTTTCATAGATCAAGCTCCATCATAATTGTCTGCTAATAAGTGTCTGCTAACAAAACACAAAAAAAAAATCACTCTCTTTAATAACATTCATAGAATTGCCAGGGTCAGCTGATCAGTAGCATAAGAAAATGATGTCAAAGAAGTAAAGTGCAGTAAGCATATTGGTGAAGCGAATGACTATAAGGAATGTTTAGTGTACAGACTAGTCCAACGAAAATATAAGACAACGTTGGTGAACAACAGGAGAATACTACAGGGGAAGAGCAGCCGAGGAAGAAGAGTTTTCTTGTCTCCATACCATATTGGGACCGGAGATTGGGCTATGTTATGTAATCTTGGGATAGCAACCGCCTATAGGAGCAAGTGGTCCTTGAAACAACTGGTCTGCTCTTTGTTAAGGACCATGTTGAGCCCCTGGACAGATGGTGACTTGTACAGGATCCCTGTTCTGTTTGAGATACCTCTTATGTTGGGCAGAGTGGTAGAAAGATAAGAAGAAGGCTAAAGGAGCACATCACTCGAGATACTTTCCGCACCCGCCAACAAAGAAAGCCATGATTTATCCTCTATTAAATATGAACTCCTGTACGAAAAAAAAGGGGGGGGGAAGAAGCTAAACGCAGTGGAAGGCCTGTATATTAAGCTAGATAGAATTGAGAATAAACATTAATATGAAGAAAGAAGTGACTAAGGCTACAATTCAGTGATAGAGCACAAGGATCTCTCCACGGACAATGTTTTAATCACTACTTTACTTCAAACTACGCGACTCTACCCAGGTGCTTATATCTCTCAATCGTTAACATTGTGTTGTTTTTCTTTTGAGCATTTTCGTCCTAGTTTCTCCGGAGTAAGTTTTCAGGGATAAGCCCCCTCCCCCTTCTGGGCATTGTCATTTTGTGGCATCGTGTAAGTTTTTATCTACTGAATTAGTTTGTTGTTTTTAATTTAGATAGTTTAATAGTGTTTTTAATTTCTTTTTTTCTCCTTCTGCATTATGCTTGACATGTATATAATTATTATTCAGTTTTATGGTTCAATCACTAACTGATTATGGAGAACGGTCTCTGAAAATCCACTCTTCATATTAAAGCACTCGTAGAGGACAAGTCTTTTTTCTTTATCTTGATTAACCGCCTTTCATCTCGGGTGAAATCAACACTAAATAGATTATGGGAACACTATTAGGTATTTATAGTATTTATTAATTTTAACCGCTCGTAGCCTGCTCAATGATCTAGGTTAGTAGAGGGGTACAAGTTTCGGACCAGATCGTGGGAAATAGACTACGGGGAGGGGTTTGCACCTGACGTCAGTAGTTCCTAGAAAAGATCCAAATTTAACTCGGTGCCAACAAATTGCTAGATATTTATTCGCAAGGGAACGTCTACTTTAGGATATGAAGTAGTGAAGCTCATTTTCTATGCTTCGAGTTCAAATTTTACTTGTACTTAAATGATGAATCCATGTACCGATTTAATGATATTGGTTCTCTGACAGCACTGTGACATGAATGTCATACTGAACATGAGGTGGCTCCTCTTCCTGTTGCAGTTGTAGCTGAGTGAGACTCTAGTGTAAAGGCGAAATCGGAATGTGCGAGTTTAAAGATCGAATAAAATACATAATCGAGTTCATCTTTGTTGTTAGTCAGATTGCAAAATGTTAAATATCCTAATTTATTACCCAAGTAGTGTACTAAAATTGTTGTTCTACAATTTCTTCACTAGCCCCAACATAATCGAAGGTTTTGTTTTGGTCTGTTCTGCCCTTTCAAATGACCCGTACGCTTGTGATTTACACTTAAAGCAACTGTCCGGTAAAGACCTCATGTTCATCATAAATTTTGATTGGTATTTATTTTTGGCTTTCAGTAGTAGGCATTAAAATTTTAGATGACATCAGCGTATTATTTTTTAAGATGTGTAATATATTGAGAAAAAAATGACAGTGGGTCAAGTATGTTAGGAGATTTGGTGAATGTGGTAAGACTGCAAATTGAATTATTGTTTTAAAGTTTGCTGACAAAGAAGTCATTATCCAGGATTTTGACACCTTCATACTCCTAAAAATATGAATAAATAACAGAAGTATGACTGGCGTTTGTTTTCCTCGCATGGATTAACTTCTACAAAGCCTTTAATCCAACAACTCCAAACTTTAATTCAGGCATTCTGATGATGGGAAAGCGCTATGATTATATTTAAATTAACAAAAGAATTTTTCTAATGGTAGTAAAATATTATAAAAACCCTTGTACATTTTTACAATATACTGAAAGATATATCATGAAAATGAAAGAATTTTTTAGTGTTGGTAAAGAAGAGGTGATTTTTTTTATGTTATTTATCACATCAAATAAATTTGATATTTCATCCGTTCTAACTAAACAGTAACTATTGGTGTTGTTTTCATCTAGAGACCATCTAAGGTTCTTCTTTCTCATCATTAGAGGAAATTCGTTAAACTCAGGTAAAAATAAGAAGAAAAACATGCAAAATTACAAGAGTAAGAGAAATAATGCTTAGGAATGGTGGGTATTAGTTATTTTCATATTAAAACATAAAAAACCTTGAAGAGCGGAAGTCTTAGGGAAAGCGAAGTGAAACATGAACAACTATTTCATAATCTAGCTGGTACATTGGTTGCTATATGAGCCTAGGAGGTATCTGATGGGAGAAACATGCTTTCATCTTACCTAACTTCACCTTTTAGAGATTGATTACTAGATGAGAGAGTAGGCATAGCAATCTTTTCCAGAGTAGTAAAATAATCTTAGCTAAGATAGAATCATATAAAGAAGCAATGTCCGGGGCCCAGAGCAGCTGTAAAACTTCTATGTAATTGGAATCTTCTTTAAGTCTAAATTCTATGTGAGATATGAATGACACCAGAAACTACATTCTACAAAAAATCATTTAAAAATTCGTTAAATTTGAACATTAATTTTAGCCTGCTTGCGGAATTTTAATAAATTCCTCTAATGCGTTACTAAACATATTTAAAACAAAGCCATGGACTCACTCAACACACGCACAAAACTATTGACCAATGCGTGGAATTGTGTATTTTAAATAGAGGGAAAATATTTGCACAAAATATCTAAATGTTAAATTAAAACAAAAAAAAACAAAAAAAAAACACATTTGGCTAACTTTTTTTACTCATCAAAATCATAATTTTCATTTTGTGTTGGGTATGCCAAGAAGCACTGAAAATGGAGCTGTTTGCTCAGAAAGTACACTTTGTCTCAATAAACGCTTTGTAGAGAAAAAACAGCCCTACTGTATACATCTAAATTAAGATTTTATTTCTTGACTCGAAAATGTTTATTTTATCTATACTATAGTCGGTATTTAATCGTTTCATTCATCACTAAAGATCATTTTAAAGGCTGAAATCGTACCTGGAATAGAGGGAGAGGGAGTTCGAAAATTTAAAACATATTCGTTGTTATGAGTCGAATGAAAAATGTTATTGAACGAATCTTATTAAACTGTTATATCCAGCCCGGAGAACTACCTGAAATTTAAGACAAACATTAAAAAGCTAAGATCTGTCAGCCAATTAAGAGTATCAAACTCAGCATTCACCAAACTTCAATCACGAAACAAAACTTTCTCATTCGAAGCTGAGGAACCTTGCACTTTTTGTAATCAGTTCATCCCTAATAGCCTGTCACATATACTTCTCTACTGTAAGAAGCTCATCGAAGACAGAAATAAATATCTATAAACACTTTGCTCAGCAGTCAGTGATGTACATAATATTGAAGAGATACTTAATATCGATAGCCTCGAAACACTACACAAGATTTACTGCTTCATCACGTCAGCATGCAATACTCTGGAATCTATAAGTGCTGATGGACCACACTCCAGTTAAATGTTATATTAAGACGGAAAATGGATTATAAAATGCTTTTAGTTATCTTTTATGTGCTATATTTTACAATTAGCAGATTTCCCTTGAGGGAAATCAGCTATTGAGGTTGTACTCATGACGGAATTTTCGACATTTTTCTTCAAATGTCCATCGATCCTACCTAGTAGATGACGAAAATGAGGTCCGTTCAAAACTGTATATATATATATATATATATATATATATATATATATATATATATATATATATATATATATTTGTCTGTTACCGCTCTAGCGGTCGCAATTTTTGTTTAATCCTTACCAAACTTCATATTTAAGCGTTTTATGTAAAAAGAAAGATCAAGTTCGTTAACGGCTGAAATCGGACAAGTGGGAGGGGGGGTTTAGAGGGGAGGATTTTCGAAAATTCGAAATATCTCCGTTACTATACGTCGGATCGAAAAATTATACAGAATCAATCTTATTACAAATTAAATTTACTATAAATATTGTTATATACATTTATTCTCTATCTTGAATATTAACCGAGATATTTGAATTTTTCAGTTTTCACCAAACCGCCACTTCTACTCATGTTACGTAAACAATACTCTGATACATAATAAATCACATTATTGGAAGTTTAAATACCAAAAATTGAATTCAAGAGACCTTTATTATACGAGATACATGCAAATATGTCCTGGTGCCCTCCCCCATCTTAAAGTTTTGGACTACTAAAATTTTATTGATTGAGATAACAATTATTCTGACTCATTATTAATTACAGTACTAGATATAGTAAATAGTTCTCAATAAAATTAATGTGTTATATTCTGATATATTTCAGTAATTGTTTTTCTTTCCGGTGTGAGGCGGGACCTGTTTGTTTACTTTTCTAACCTAACGCTTCCTGTCGGCAGGCTATTGAAATTGGATGAAACATTTCTTATTTCCGTTTGTATTTATTCACGGCGTTGTGTTAGCAGTATGTATATTTATCTATTACTAAACTTCACGAGGGAAATCTGCTTAGGTTACGCAGCCCCTGCGTGACGGACTTTTTACACTATACTTATTGATTTTTATTTTTGTCATATTATTGTTGATCTGAAGTACTTGGATATAATTATTTATTTACAAGACAGAATTATTATTTGTTTATTTAATTTGTGCAAGATGTAAATCTTTAACAATTAAATATATATATATATATTCTATTCTATTCTTATTAAACTGTTGTTGAATCTTTACAAATGTTATTCTGTTTTTTTCTGAGTTAGTTATACTTTCTCGATTTGAGTCACCATTAAACCCCCGTCTTTTACTCATTGTATGCTTATTTAGAAATAGAGAATATGTGGTTAGATAAGATCAGTAGTATGTCATACCATCACTTAGGAAATCCGCTTAGTTTATAACCCCTGTGCGTCCGGCTTTTTCCTTGTATCATAATTAGGTTCTTTAGCCATATATTATCCCTACTACTGCGAATACTCTAATGTTTTGTGTGTATATTCATGTATATACATAAATTATTTTATTATGATTAGAGAAATTATGAACATCCTAGTATGTTTGTGCCATTTGTATTATGCGGCGAGAATGCCCGTAGTTATATGCCGCCAGTCAATATGAATGTATCAGCTACAAATTTCTGGATATTTTTTTGTTAATGAATACGAAAAATATTTCCCTGTTATCAGAGTGTAATTAGTGTAATCCTTAATGAATTTTATCCTCAAACTGCAAACATTATTCATTCCTTGGGTTAAACTGGTAACCTAAAACCATTACAGTTAAATAAAATAAAAAAATGAAGTGATCCTTTAAGTTTATATTTTATTGTTCCTCGCAATTTGTGCAAATGGGTTTATGCCTATACATGATCAATGAATATACTTTTATATTGTTGTATCCTCATAAATGTAAATTTGTTCAATTGTAATAAATAATTAACTTAAACAAAACTATGCGATCGCCCCCTTCCAAAAAAAAAGTTTCATGTACAAATATAGTAACAATTAAAAGAAAAATCAATAACAAATGACCCATATTATAACTATGTTCATTCCCTCAAACGCATTATGCAAATAAATTTGTTTGTTTGAAAAGAGATTTTTCCATATATTATGACTACCATGCACTCTTGTTTTGTTCCACCCTCGCGATGAAATTAATAGTTCGGATCCAGGGTTATAATACATGTTTATAAAATTATATCGCGTTTTCGCCAACAACGTATTTATATTGCTCTAATGTACCAGTAAGTAATTTACTGGCTTAGCATAGTATTGCTAGCAGTCCTCTCTAATACTAGGCTAAATATTAAAATAACATTGTTGACTAGTTGAATAAAAGTTGACGTCCAAAAGGAAGAAATGGTATCATTGGTATTAAAATCAATTAGGTTCGCTTACTATTTTATAAGGTTCAGTGCTCACATGATGTCCTAATTTTCTCTTATTGATCGGAAGTCACTTTTCTATTAAATCGATATTAAGGGCTATGGACAAGAGCATTCAGGCAACTTAATATCTTATTCATACTACGTGCATGGGGATACATAATGGACTTCTTGTATTGTTACTCGCCTATTTTGATAAATAGTTTTAATGATGATTCATTCAACATTTATCACTAGTAATTTATTTCTATTTATGGATTTATTAGGGGGTTTTCAATATACCTATGTTTTATAAAAATCACAAAGGTAGGGCATCCAAGTTAGTGATTTGTCAGGCCTCATTTATATTTAATTGTTTGGTCTAAAGGGGACGATTGTCATTTCCTTCCTGTATCTTATCAGTGACATCTTTTTCTATAGCCACTTCATTGTGTATGTATGACTGGTCAATGATTCACTGGTACAGTGAGTCCGAATAGTCTCATCAAATGATCCTACTTAATATCTATACTAACTTTGGTTAGTTTAAGAGAAAAATAGCACTGAGGAACTGGAAGCATATTCAGCTAAACGTTGGGAAAGAATATTTTTACTCGGTATATTTTATTTAATAGTAGATAGAACTGCATTATTGGCGTATACATAAAGTTTAGCCATGGAGTCTGGTCCAATTTGTGGTAGTAGGGTATAAATATACATTTGTCTCCTTAGCTATAAATCACTGTCTTCACTTAACGTATTTAAACTTGATTTTTTTAATACACTATACATTTAAGAGTTAACGTAAAAATTACAAGCGGTCTAATTTTAAAAAACGTAATGACTTTAATAGCTTTTTATAGTAATTATAATTAATAAACCCCTTTCAAAGAATGTTATTTATTTATTTGATGATCCCAGCTATTTGGCGATGTCGTCCAGTATCATTTATCATTCACTCATAAATTTAAAATGTTAGAATAATGAAAAATGTCTACTAAGTTATTTAAAACAAAATAAAATATAGCATAATACAATTGAGGAAGCATCAAAGTAAAACTATAAATTTTGCTATTAAATCCTGGAATGATGATGATGGAATGAAGAAGATCCAAGGCACAAGTATAAAAATGTATTTATACTCTTGTTCACACAGTCACGTGTAATTTGTAACTTAATTAAATGAATAAATCATAGACGGAGAAATTAGTAGAGTAGGTGTGGTTTTAGGTTTTTTTTAAATGTGAATTGTCTTCAAGTGATTTAAGAGTGTATTAATATGAGGGCTACTTTCTGTTAATATTTCGTACAAGTTGTTCGGCAAGTTGTCATGAGTTGTTCATGTTGTCTGCAGTCTGTCAGAAGATGTTTATTGGTCAGTACTGTGCTACTATTAGTGCATGTAGGTCGATCTTTTCGTTTTATGAGGTACGAATGTGTAAGTAAATACTGCCCGAATCTAAGCCTAATCAGCACCACTGACAAAAGAAATTTTCTTTTGTTTGGGTCGTCTAGAATTTCTCGGAGTTTGTTGTCAATTTGTAACCAGTCGGTGGTCAGTCATTGAGTACAAGTGTTTTGTGTTTTTATTACCCGTTTCAAGTCTTGTGTAGTCAGTTTGTGCCTATGAGCAATATGAGTCTATAGTTCTCTATAGTTAATTTCGCTTGTCTGTCGATGTCAGTACTTTATATCTGTTTGTCCAGGTAGGCACTTCATAGTTATGTTATAATTGTGTAAACTGTGTAGGTATGCATAAATTTGTGTAATGAGTGTGTGTCAAATGTAAAGATTTCCTGTGGAGAGTATAGAACTAAGAGAATCGGTGCACAGCAGTATTTTGGTAGTGGGGGTTCGCTCTAGTTTTGATAGAGCAAGAATTATAGTCTGCTTCTCCAATAGCAGACCGGTGCCTTCAACGGTTTCCTAATTCAGAAAGAATATTTAGTAGGTAATCATAAATCTGAACTTTAGTATTATTCTTGTAGACAATTACAGAACTATCAAACGTATTGTTTAACTAGTCATGGCTTTTAATGAACAACATAGTCTCTAATGATACATTTTCCTTCTCATTATCTAATACATATATGAAGGTATTGTTTCCGATAGGGTTCTAGAGATTTACATACTTCGCCTGCTGTAATTATATGCAGAATATTCCTATTGTATAGTTTTAAGTAGCCATCACTTGAAATTCTTAATTGAATTCCTATTCTTAGCTTTTTATTTAATATTATTCCACTTATTAACGTTTGGAGTTAATATTAGTAAATATATGTTTGATATTTGTTTCAGGAGCTGCAGAATGAGGTGGGTGCACTATTGGAGTTCCGCGAGGTGGTCATGGAGGCGTTCCCCCAGCTACGTGCCAAGCTGCGGAGCTCTGGGGGTTCGGCTCGCTGGGAGCCGGGAGTCCGGGTGCGCCGGAAACCCCGGCCCGAGGAGCCAAGATCTCGCTCTAACTCGCGCTCCTCCAAGGCTGCTTCATCGGTGGTGGCTGACTCTGGCTTCTGCACCAAACCTACAGAGCCAAGCGAGGACGAGCTATGGACCTTGTTGGAGCTGATACAGGCCAAAGGGACCCGCCTCAGGCTAGAGGCAGAGACCCTAAGGTCCCGCAGCCTCACCGACCTACCTCAGCAGGACCGCCTTCAAGCTCTAATACAGGTACATACCTATTATTCTCACAGCGGTAGTTTCAATATAACATCTAAAGAACCACCAGAAAAGCATAGAAATTACCCTAGATAATTTCTTTACACAATAACGTCAGATTAGGGTTTTAAGAAGAGTGAGTAATGTAAATGAAAAAAGAATATTAAAATCCTCCTTTATCAGGAGGGATAATGTCAGGGTTTGGTTTTTATTTGCGATGCTACTCCGAATTCGATATTGCTTTACGAATTCGCAGTCATTCAGATAAAAGACTTATGTCTCTAAGTTGCTAAGATAAAAATATAATGTTAATAGTCAGTTTTCATTATCAAAAACATGCAAACTGATTTATCCTGAATTTACAATACTACTTTTTGTTAATAGTATAAGTCAGAGTAGGTTCTTAAGTTTCATAAGAACTTTTTCTCAAGAATAATAAAAAAGGCACACTGGGTCAATAGGTATTGAAAAACAAAACTCCACTTTGGAAACATTTCTAGGTTACTCTCGTTGTCCTAAAAACAGTTTTTAGATTAAATATGCCCTTAATTATTGCTTACATAATTTAAATATTGTTGTGTACTGTAGGAACGCGATCGGCTGTTGAGCCGGCTAGCGGAGATGGAGCGAGAGAGCGCGGCTCGTGCTGAAGAAGCGTGCCGCCTGTCGCAGAGAGTGGAGGAGCTGACCCAGGAGAAGGTGCGGTTAGAAGCTGCACTAGCTGCCGGCACTCCGAGGCTGGGCACTCTGGACGGCATAGTCAGCTCCCCACAGGAGAGGATACCCTGTCAGATAGGCGTGTCGCCCAACAAGGAAGTCACTGCTGCCATACTACAAGAAACTAATGTTCTAGAACTCCAAAGGCACCTAATTACAACTACCTACGAGAACCAGGTAATTTAGTCATTCTGCCTGCATAATCTGCACACATTTTTAACCGAACAGTGCTATACTTGCGTTTGGTTCGAATTCTTCCTTGCCAATATAAATTAGTAATTGAATGATTTAAAGATTCGTTTTCATAACCCTATCCCGAACATAAATTTTAGCAGATTTCCCTTAAGGGAAATCAGCTATTGAGGTCGTACTCATGACGCGAGTTTCGAAAAATTTCTTCAAATGTCCATCGATCCTACCCAGGAGATGACGAAAATGAGGTCCGTTCAAAATTATATATATATATATATATATATATATCTATATATATATATCTATATATATATAGATATATATATTTGTCTGTTAACGCTCTAGTGGTCGCAATTTTTGTTTGATCGTTACCAAACTCAGAATTTAATCGTTTTATGTAAAAAGGAAGATCACGTTCGTTAATGGCTGAAATCGGACCAGTGGGAGGGGGGGTTTAGAGGGGGGATTTTCGAAAATTCGAAATATCTCCGTTACCATACGTCGGATCAAAACATTGTATAGAACCAATCTTATTGCAAATTAAATTTACTATAAATATTGTTCTATACATTTATTCTCTATCTTTAATATTAACCGAGATATTTGCATTTGTATTGTGAGTGTGGTCGGCTATGTTCGGGAGTTTCCGCCGAGCGCTAGTGTGGCCGTTTCACTAACTATTCGTCCTCGTGAGATGTTATTATTAGGCAGATTTCTCTATTGTAAAACTTCACGTGGGAAATCTGCTTAGTTTACGCAGCCCCTGCGTGACGGACTTTTTTATACTTAAGAAATGGTTTAGAAATTTGCTTTTTATTATGAAAGAAACTACTATTATAGATATTTAATAGCATAGACTTCAAGCTCTGTTGCTGATCTCTTATTTCGTTAAGATGTAATCATTGAATGTCCCACTTTATGAAAAATTCATTCACCTAGTAAACGCTTGTTTCTTATTATTCCATGTGTAAAACCATTTATAAATATTGCATTGAATATATTTTTATTGTGTTGTTTGTTTCAGTGTATTATTAAAATTAAAATATATACACACACACACACACACACACACACACACATACATACATATGCACACACACACACACGCACATCAGTTGAGAGGTTACTAGTAGTAGTAGAGCATTGCAGTAGGTTGGATATAAATGTGTATATATCGACGGAGAATAAGGAGGACCTTAAAAATTATTTCTATGAACAATATGTTGACATTCTGCGGGAAGTTATGAGAATTAAGCTCTTTGTCAGTGTTGAGTAGCGCTAGCCATGTAGAGGTTAATGATGTTGACCACGCCGGTTTAGAAATGTAGCGTATTGGCCTTAAGATAAATCTACTAATACTAATAATAGTAGGACTACGGTAGACAGTAGACGTTTTGAAGCTGTCTTCGGTTGTTACTCTTACTTAGGTGCAGATAGCTTTGGAAACTTCATGTTTCCATGCTTCAACGGAAATCCTTTTTCCTTCTACCTTCCAGTCATCTTATTTATCCTTCCTTCTCGAGTGACTTTATGAAGCCACGCCAATAAGACAAAGCTGATGATATATTAAAGGTCAAATTCTCACATTAGCTGATGTTGATCATCAAATGTCAGGGAGTTTATGCAGGTTTCCTATCGGATTTTCGGGTGGAATCCTCACTTCAATTTTGGGTAATTCCTGATTACTTAATTGTTTGTTAATTCAGTACTCCAATCGAGCTGAAACTACCACATGATCTTATGATCCCTCTTCTTGTACGTGGCAGTGAACCATCGGGGAATCTTGTACGTGTATCTGTACTGGCGTGTTACTGGCGAACGTAATAAATAGTCTTGACAGTAAGTCTTTGAACTGTCATGTGTACGTCTATGCTATAGAGAAGGAGTTGCGAAGTTAAAGGAAACAATCGCATTGCGGCATTCAGGTTGTGTTGCCACGTTTTCGTTTTAATGCGTTCTTTACGTTGAGACTATAGTGAGTCTTAGGGATTTATCGCGTATGTACTTTATAGTTCACTTGTACTTTTATTATTTGAACAAATATAGCTATTATACACAATGTGCACTCCGGCCTTCTCTATTATCTCACACTCCTTTTACATATGCTTTAGATGCAATTCTCATAATATTGTTAAATTTTGTTTATATGTCCAATGGCTGTTTGATTGCTCAAGTGGTTCTCTGTGGTACCCATATTTTTCTTGCCCCTTTGTCAATGAAATATTCAGCCTTACGTCAAAATTCTAATATTAACAACTGAAAAGACGATCCCGTTTCCAGTTTCTGATTTACTAGATTTTCTATTGCAATTTTGATTTTCCTTCATTTTCAACAAATATTTTTAAACAGGTGTTTAGGCAAGTACTCATTCATGCATGAATACGTTACATACGAGTATGTCTGGACTCCTTGAAGCCTGATTTCCTGTAGTAGTTCTGAGAAGTACTTTACTCTTATGATGTGTTATGTATATTTTGGAGTGAACAAATTCTTGTATAATAGTGAGTAATTAGCTCCTGATTAATGATGGGTGTAATAGGGCTGAAGAATCGATTTTTCCGCCTCGATGTTAACTCTACCGCGATTCGACTAAAAACTGTAACATTTCATCTAAAGCAGATTAGTACAACTATTAGAACTAAATGCCTTTGGGATTTTCTAGGATATCTTTGTTTAACATTCACCAACAACTATAAAATATAGTTATCCTTTATTTTTTTAGTATATCACTTAGACCTAGGCCTTGTAAGGCCTATGTTGTTTTGAACATCTATATTGTTAGTAAAGATCTATCCCTTAAGTCTCACTTTAAACTTTACCTAGCTTTTCAACCAAAGACGTTAGCTTTTTATTAAACTGGATCTGAAACACCGATTGTCAGTGGTACTTGTAATAATTGTAATACCTACTGAAGTTCATATGTCTCTTAATAATGTTATAGCTATATATTAAAGATGAGAACTAAGCTGGCCTTCATTTTACCATTTTCTCAATTAAAAAAGTTTATTTTAGTCTTCTCATCCATTGTTTTCCCCAGATTACTGCCTAATCAATCTGCTTCACAAGAGCCTTTTTTAAGGAATGGCATTTCTCTTGGTGGCATTGTTAATTAGAACTTTCCCTTTTCACAATCGGCGAGGTTTGATGATTGTTATTTCTACGTCCTATAAAGGAGATTTGTCGACACTTTCGCCACGAATAAATAAGTGATTTGTTGAAAACGTGCCTGGGTAGTTACCATTTACTCCTTACGCTTTCCCCTTTTCATTCAGTAATGCGTGTGATGTCATCTACTCTCAAACCATGCCCTAACTTCTCAGACCTCGCTTATATAATTCTTCATTTGGCAACGCTATTTTTAGTGAATTTTGACCCACCGCCATTGTGGTGTTGATCTTGCCGCTCTTAATGATCTCACGACCAGAACTTATCAAGGGATTTAGTGAATAAGTTTCGTCATTAGTGAAGGACTGAGAGGGTCGTTAAACTCCTCGGGTAAGAAAAGCATGATTTATAAGATCTATAATAATTTATCTATCACAGTTTCATTTACTGAGATTGTATTCGTTCCTTATTGATATTTATTTTTTCGTTTACTTATGAGTTTTTTTTTATTTTTTTAAATTATATGATTTACACAGTTGTTTGTGATCTATGTTAGAAGTTGTTGTCACTCTTTATATGTTACCTGGTCATCCTAGAAATGTTACTTTACTGATGGAATCGTTTACTACATTTGAGTGGCAGAAGTCTTGATCGAAATGCCACTCTCAATATTTCTTTGAGTTTTAATTTTATATTTTCATAGTGTGTCTATGTGCGCATAGTCGACTTCTCTCCCCCCCCCTCTCTCTCTCTCTCTCTCTCTCTCTCTCTCTCTCTCTCTCTCCCCCTCTCTCTCTCTCTCTCTCTCTCTCTCTCTCTCTCTCTCTCTCTCTCTCTCTCTCTCTCTCCCCCTCTCTCTCTCTCTCCATCTCAACCCCTCTCTCTCTCTCTCCATCTCCCCCCCTCTCTCTCTCTCCCTCCCTCTCCTCCCTCTCTCTCTCCCTCCTCCCTCTCTCTCCCTCTTCTTCCCATGAATATTTATTTTACATATTGCAACACCTTGGTTTAGACCTGGAAATAAATAAAAATCAATACTAGGGTAATCGAAACTATTGTAGTTAAAACGATAAAAAATTTTATTCCATCTTCATTGTAGGTAGACTATTACCTTATTGTTCTCAGAAGTACTAATATTTCTGCTCTTATACACTTCTGTAGAAAAGTTTCTTAAAGACACTTAGTTCCTCTGGATCAGTTGGATAGTGCAATGCCGTAGATATATAGGAAGGCATCTCCTGACGTCCGGAGGTATTGTTTTCTAACATGTAAAAACAATAATTGAAGTATAAAATATGAATTGCTTTGGCCAAGATTTTGGTTGAATAAGGTGAACAGAGGACGCTTATACAAATAGACAAAACCTCATTTGTGATGTTGTCCTTTCCAATATCTTGTCTCATCTTCAGTGCTCTAGAGTTGGTCATGCTCAAATGATGAAGTATTACCTCGAATGTACTCTTTGTAAGTAACCGAAATCATGAGTGGAGTATATTCTTTGAATAAATCCTGATAACTGTTTCTTATTGCCAACTGAAGTCCAATAAAATAATTCATTTGATCCCATAAGTTGTGGACTATTAGCATTGATGTATAAAGTAGGGTGTAAGTAGTGTGATGGCCTATATGTGGTGAATGGATTCTCCAGTTGCCTTTGTGAGTGCATTATACACCTTCTCTATGGACACCGATGAATGAGGTCGGTATTTCATCGGCAACTGCGGTTAGATCAGCCAATATCTCATCGACCTTTACAGCTCAATCATTTTATCCTCAGTCTATTATTACACATGCTGGAATGCATCGCCCATTGCACGGAATTTCGTCCTATCTTCCCAGCTCCTTTTCAAAATGACACCATCAAGATATATAATTTGTTCACTATTGTCAGTCTACTGAAAGGATAAAGAAATTTGATTTAATATAACATAAATTTATTCGGGGATAGGTCGATTGATGATGGGAGTTAAAGACGTCCTTTGATCGAACATGATTAATGTAGTCTAATAGGTCGTCTGATATTCATATTAACGTTATAAACCTCTCTTTATCTTACCTTTGGATAATTGTTTTATTTCACTTATTTTCGTAAAGTTGTGACACGCAAAAAAATACTAATCAATTTTAATTTTAAATATTTTGTTGATTTTGTTTGTTTTTAAATGAGGAATAAATGAAAAATTTATCATTGCTGGATAGGACCTATTTTGTCTATACATCCAATATAATTTGAATAATTCTTTTCATTAGACCATTGCTCGTGCTTCCCAGCGAGGCTCCAAGTTTATTTTAGATAACATACACATAATTAAATGAGTTTCAAGTAGGAAGCGTGTACTCCCAAAACGTCAGAATCTTCTTACTGTCTGGCGTTGTTGCCATGGATGGCTACAATATATTCCTTACACTGACTATTGTATAAGAGGCCTAGTTTAGTTTTATTCCTGGAAGATTGTGTGTGCATGTCGTGGGCGCTTGCGCTTTTGTGTGTGTGTGTGTGTGTGTGTGTGTGTGTGTGTGTGTGTGTGTGTATATGATATAGTATATTGGGCCTTCATGAATTGACGAATATTTTATGTTTATATATATTTTATAGAATAAACGAAATCGGACGAGGAAACGTATGATCATTCCAACAGTAAAAAATATTGTTACGCTCTCATATTCCTATTATATATTTGTTTCCTCGTTATGGAGTTTTATTCCCATCGTTGTTTGTGTGCGAGGTTAAAAATTGAATGTTATGACCAAAGGGCAGTACATAATCAGAAAGTGATGAACGCTTGCAAGGGCTGGTAATGTTATTGGTGTTTAAGACTTATAAGAATAGCACATTCAATTTTAAGTAACAATATATTTATTTTTATGAACTATTTGTTGATCTATGGGTTATGTGAGTCACACACATATGTATACACACATACCTAAAACAGGTATGTATTACTTATACATAAACACAAACAACATCGGTGTAGAAGATTATGATTTTTTACTTTATGATATTTTTAGCAGATTTCCATTAAGGGAAATCAGCTATTGAGGTCGTACTCATGACGCGATTTTCGAAATTTTTCTTCAAATGTCCATCGATCCTACCCAGGAAATGACGAAAATAAGGTCTCTTCAAAACTGTATATATATATATATATATATATATATATATATATATATATATATATATATGTCTGTTACCGCTCTAGCGATCGCAATTTTTGTCTTATCGGCACCAAACTTGATATATAATCGTTTTATACAAAAAGAAAGATCAAGTTCGTTAACGGCTGAAATCGGACCAGGGGGAGGGGGGTTTAGAGGGGGAGAATTTCGATAATTCTTAATAACAGACATATTTACATTATTTAGTTTTCGGTCTTCAGTAAAGCCCCACTCCTACTCATCTCATATTAACAATATTCTATTATGTTATGAAGCACTTTATTTGAAGCTTAAATACCAAATATTGTTCTCATTGAACTTTTATGTTTTGAGATAAATGCTAATACGTGACACACGTGGGAAATCTGCTTAGTTAACGCAGCCCCTGCGTGGCGGACTTTTTTTTTATTTTCAATCTATTTGCAGTGATTTGACTAAACTATTAGTAGAATTACTCTTTCTTTTGGAAAATTAAATATAGCTTCATATATTTATCTACTCGGTTATTTGAATGGAAACCTGTGAATGTGACAAGGGAAGATGTAGTTTTCCTTATTGCGCATTCTGTTATTAAAGAACCAAAGTTATTCATACATTTCTGTGTATTTTTTGAATTTTTAATGTGGATAAATTAATATAATGTTTTATTTTTTTACTCAGTTGCGAAAATTGGCATAGATAACTAACTATTGGTTATTTTTATTGTTGGTATTATAGAAGTCCAGCAATTCTTCCTATATAATCATAATATTTGACGTAGCTTTGAAATTAAAACCTTTTTTAAATGTGAAATATGTGCCACAGCTAACATTGTTTAAAAACGTGAACTTCAGCACGTGGAAGCCCGGCAGCTCGGGGATTTCACGTCGTCACGTTTGTCCTTATTCTTACTATTCCTTTGCTCGTTTTTAACTACTTCATCTGGATTGCCATTTAAGTGTCTGGCGGGTTTAGCAGATTTCCCTTACCCCTGACCCAATTTCTGAAAGGTTTCTTCAAATTCACATCGATTCTACCTATGAGAAAAAAGTGAGGTTCTTTCTCAGGTAAATATATATATATAAACTCCCACATACATTTGTTTGTCAACAATTTAGCGGTCGAACATTTTTAGACTAGTTATATAAAAGTTTGATGTGAAACTAAAGTTCAAGGGGGTTAGAAAGTGGGGACTCGAAAATTCGTAATATCTAGAAATATTTGGAGCTGAGTAATACCACACTCAATATTTAATCAAGCCATATAAAGATAAATTTGTTTTTAGTCGTAATCAGACTAGAAGGATGGGGAGGGTGGTTGGGAGGATTAAAATTAAAAAAATGGATATTATTATTTTGAATCCAATCGATAAATGTTATATAATCGATCTACTTAACCATTTAATGTCCTATAATTGTTTTTCTTTATTCTGTTTCTGTAATTTCAATACTAAGCGAGTTATTTGAATTTTTGTTTTTAGCCTTCAGTTAATCCCCTTTGTATCACTAATCATCTCATGTCCAATTTAAATTTGAAATTGCGGTTACATAGGCTTCTTATTGCTGGTGAAATAGAAAATTTAATTAGAGGTGACAGCATCAGCACACTTATTCCAGCACTTGAGAAATGTGCTTAGTTTACGCAGCACCTGCGTGAAAACCTTGACGGTTTTCTAAAGCTCTACTATTCCGTTAGAACTAATCCAACTAAATTTGAGTCCACCACTCGATTTAGTGACGAGGGAGTACTTCAACGATAAATATGTGACAGACTGAGAAATATTCATCGCTGTATTATGATCAACATTTTAGCATGAAACCTTGACATAAATCATCTAAACATTACGACAGTCTTTCGTACCTGCCCATAACATTCGAAATACATATTTTTTTGTGGTTTATAAGGTTTATGTTTGGCCCTGTAATGTGTTATGGGTATTGTGAAGGAGGTAATAGTAAGCTGATGAAGATGTGCCGCTGCTCTTGATGGTTGTATTGTTGCTGATGATACTTGAGTATTGACCTTTAGCAGGTAATATCGTGGCAATCAGGATCAGCCTAGTGCTAGCCCGGCCTTTCAACCCCTTCTAAAATACCCAGCATTAGGGTAACAGTTCTCAGGAGGCCGCTATCAATGGAAATCATCCATTGCTCTTTTTACTAATACAAGCCGGCATCAGCCATCCACGGTTTTGAACTCAAAAACCTACCTAAGTATTGGTGTAAATCATTATCATCAATAAAAAAAGTCCGTCACGCAGGAGCTGCGTAAACTAAGCAGATTTCCCACGTAAAGTAATACAATAGAGAAATCTCCATACGAGTGCCGATCAGTTACGGAAACGGCCGAACTAGCTTTCGGCGGGAACCATAGCTCGTCCGTTACACATAATAAAAATGCAAATATCTCGGTTAATATTCAAGATAGAGAATAAATGTATATAACAATATTTATAGTAAATTTAATTTGCTCTAAGATTGGTTCTATACAATTTTTCAATCCGACGTATAGTTATGGAGATATTTCGAATTTTCGAAAGTCCCCCCCTTCCACTGGTCCGATTTCAGCCGTTAACGAACTTGGTCTTCCTTTTTACATAAAACGATTAAATACCGAGTTTGGTGACGATTCAACAAAAATTGCGACCGCTAGAGTGTTAAAGGCCAAATATATATACAGATATATATATATATATATATATATATATATATATATATATATATATATAGTTTGGAACGGACCTCATTTTCGTCATCTCCTGGGTAGGAGCGATGGACATTTGAATTTGTTTTTCGAAAATCGCGTCATGAGTACGACCTCAATAGCTGATTTCCCCTAAGGGAAATCTGCTTAAAAAAATGAGAAACAAACTAAAAATGAGATCAATAAACATTGTAATTTAACTCCTAGTAACATGCGATTAAAATTAAATTTTATTTTTTAACTCCCATTTCAATGTAATTGAATGTTGCATTTATCTATTATTAAAAAATCAACATCCTCTTTATATAATTAGGACTAAGGTTATCTACAGTCTACCTCCCTTTCGAGTCAAAGTGAAACAAAGAATTTTATTTAGTCAGTTCTTTCACTATATGTACTACTTTTGGCCGAAATGGAATAAAACTTGTGCCCCTAAATTTTCTAATGGTGTATTGGAGTCAATGTTTGAAAAAGAATTGTACTTCTAAAAAGAAAGAGCGATATTAATTAACATGATTAACACGAGTTAATCACAAAGTTGATCATAAAGAACAATCTTTTAATTGTGGGTATATTAAATGTGTTTGTCTTTTTGCAGGTGTTGGGTAACTCAAACAGCTCTTTAGTTGAGATAAAATATTTCTTTATCTTGATACCTTTCTAAAATGCTTATTTTCTTCGTGCAGGATCTTTTATTATTTCTTCTCACTCCTTCCTTTACTTTAATATAGTCTGAATTTAGAATTTTGGATAAGACATAAATTTCCATAAATTTCGAGTCTATGCGAACGTAACGCGTATTTACATCCATTTTGCTTTTTCTTCATTATGTACTATATTTCTTGCATAAAAACAACTCTGACATCAGGGTTAATCAAATTTTTCTCTCAGTTATTCTGTCTAAATAAGATGTAGGCAGGTTTAGTAAAAATATTAATGAATTGTAACATAAAACGCACTGACTATAAGTATAATTATTGTAGATGAAAAATGCTTTTGAGATAACAAAAATTCCTATAAAACATTTTTTATGATATATAAAATTAGACGAAAGGTATCTTAAACCTGCTTTTCAATTTTGGAGGGGTATGTATATTTTTTGGCTAATAGGTGCCATTGCAGAAAAAAGTTAAATTAATACATTTTATAAGATGCTTATAGGTAAAAACGATTTATCACAAGCTGTAGTTAAGCTGGTCTTAATTGTAAATAAAATTATTATTACTCATGGAATATTGTATAGAGCCTATCATTAATAATGTTACTACAATTCTTGTTTCAAATGAAATATGAACTGAGTTTTTGTACTGTTCTGTTTTCGTTACATCAAACTAATAACTAAATATCTCACAAACAGTATAAATTCTGTCTTATTTACGTAACGTTGTTAATGACCGAAAAATGCGTAATGGAATATTTAAAGGCACCATTTGCCGGAAAGCATTTAGAAAAAAAGATTATTCACCTGACGTTTTTTTTCGCTATGGGTGACTTTTGGTTCCAATTAAACTACTAAAAAATGTATTTGGCATTACATAAGTTTGGGAAAGTAACTGCTCTCAATTTCTCTTTGAATTGGCTACACGGCGGGGATCCATCTTCAGGACTTCCGATTTCTTTACTTCTCACCTATCGATTGCAATCAGCTGACTTGGCCCCATATGGTTTCTTTATCAGCCTGGCGAGTACGGACGGTAGTGGTACGTACGCATTGTTGATTATTATTTCCCTTAAGGGAAATCAGTTATTGAGGTCGTACTCATGACGCGATTTTCGAAAAATTTCTTCTAATGTCCATCGATCCTACCCGAGATACTTCCATTTTTATGAAGTGTGTGTGGATAACAGAGATGAGATCGGCTGAAGTCGGTTCTATTCGGGAATTTCCGCCGAAAGCTAATTCGACCGTTTCCGTAACTGTTCAGTTCTCGTGAAATTGATTTAAAGACTCGTTACTACTACTGTTATTAGTAGGCAGATTTCTCTATTGTAAAACTTCACGTGGGAAATCTGCTTAGTTTACGCAGACCCTGCGTGACGGACTTTTATTATAATGTGCTTCTGATTAGGCATCAGAGATGTGCAAAACTAGTCAAACGTTAAAGTCGCTTGATTTTGATTTGTTTTTGTCTATAATCTATTGGTGGTTTTACTGGCTGGCCGTCGAGTACACTTATATGTTGTGGTACAAAAGGATTCAAGGCGGTGTCCTTGCATCCATCGACATGGGCCTATTTGACGATCAGCCAGTAACGGCGGTATCAAATGATATTTTAGCAATAGTATTAGTAATATTTTTTTAATACTTCTCTAATGATTGTCTAAGTATCACCATGTCTCACTTTCTCATTTTCCATCTGAGTCGTAAGGTACTACGAAGGTATTATACAATTCGCTCTGCTTTCACTAAATCCAATATACTCTTAATGGTAAGAATGTTGAAGGTGAATTGAACTTTGATTACCACTAGGAGAATGTTAAAGGTTTATTTTGTGGGGCGATGTGTATATGGGTGTGACGGGACTCGGCCTTGCTCCCTATCTATGGCTTTTGTAGGGAGCATTGTCTGGCTTCGCTATCATGCACTTGAGCAATGCACCCTGGCTTATGTCACTCAGCTGCCTCCAGCTGTTAGCCAAGGGGCTGATGGTTTTATTTAATCCCCTCAGCATTTCATATAGTTGCACTATTGTGCATTATATGAAACTGGCATGGATTGAATATACTCTCAACACAACAGCCGGCAGGAACAACGAGTAATGAATGTTTTAAACATTGTGAAACCGGTTGCTCCTTAAATAAAGTTTCGCTACGTTGCTACTAAACAGTAACCTCTTCATGTAAATCTATTTTCAGCAAATTCTAAAGAGTTTTTCCTGCGTTATTGTATATTGTGTTTGGTTACTTTGAGATCGTGTTTTCTAAAACGCTACCTGTAAACTTCCATTATCAAATACAATTTTTACGACCTTATACTCAGAGTCTCTCATTTCCGGAGCATCTTACACTAAGCCCTGCAAAGAAAAAGCCCCGCTGTAATTATAATTTTAATGAGAAAATAAATCCCATGGTAGTTGCGAAATGTTCAATTAAAAAACTTCCTGATAAGTAGAACTGAAATTCTGCCTGCAGGCATCACAACCTCAGAATTTTTTTCAACTTTTCAACGTAAACGCCATTACAAAAACTACATGCTTCCTTCGATGAATTGGTACTATGATATGTGGAAAAGAATTTTGAATATTTATCCTCGCCAAAACAAGCCACATTATCTTACATGAAATATGATTTTTTTTAAATTCTATTAACTTTTTATTGATACTTCTGCTAACTTTTGTACAGAAGTCTCAAAAGGTCCGTCTTTTTAAAGGGAATATAATTTTTTAAAGGACCTCTTTTTGTGCTACGTAGGCTATGCTTATTTCCCACGTGCTGGAATGGCACGCAGATGGCATTATCTTAAATTTTCTTTTCTGTTTTCCCCCCAGTAAAGTCTCTAAGTAAACAAGACTTGAAATTATAAACTCAGGGGTTTAATGCAATAGTAGCTTCAATTAAAATTAGCTTGAGTCGAATTAGGATTTACTGAATGTGGAATACAGAAAAATACAAATAGCTCTGCTAATAATCAAGGAAAATGTAAAAGGAATAAACTGTAATGCATTACATTGAAGTTGCTTTTTATTCGATCCCGATGAGTATAATGATATGTAAAGTACAGATATATAAAGTATAGTGATATAGAAAGTATGGATATGGATAATTATATATACGGATAACAAATATAATGATATATAAAGTATAGATATGGATGTAGCAAAAATTCATTAGAATATAAAGTTGATTTAAAGGAAAGAGAATTATAATTCAATATATTTATCTTACATAGACTCCCAAATTAAACATCGGTTGAATTTAACTTTATTTAATTTTTTTTCATTTCATTTATTAATTTTATTTATAATTATCTTATTTATTTCAATATTTTATTTTTTCTTATCTTTTTATTATTTCATTCTATTTTTATTTTATTTTGTTTATTATATTTGATTATATGGTTGATTAACGTGTGTATATTGTAAAAATGTATTTGAACATAATCATTCATGTAATATGCCATGTGGTAATGGAATATGTAATCAAATAAAAACTTCTCATAGGGTGTACTAGGTGAAAAAAAAGGAAGTATAATGATGTGAGATATTTACTATTAAATATTTTATAAATCTTTAAAATGTAATAATTTTCATACTCCGTCTGCCCCAAGTTTGGTTTCGAACAAACAAAGACCTCTTTGTTATATAATAAATAGGTAGAACCAATGGATATTAAAAAAAAAAAAAATAAAATAAAAAAAAAAAATCGAAAATTGCTTCATTATTATATCCTGAATATCTGAGTTGTCTTAAGAGAACTCTTTTGCGACTATATTAATACAAATTTTACGATTTGATTGTTCCTTTTTCTTGTGATTGAAATTTCTTTACTCGATATATTAGCATCAGTTTGTAATCAAAATCTGCTATAAATTTATTAGCTAAAATAAAATTCCTATTTATGAAAGAAAAAAATGAGTGTTGCAGGTTTTAAACTTTTGCTTCTGTTTGGTGCTCTGGTTAGGCTTTTATGTTAAAGCGTTGCTGTAATAATCTAGAATAATTTTACGTCGTCGGTTCTATTCTCGCGTGGACTCACTAAATTAAACCCCTAGTACCACCCAGAAATGATAAAAGTAGTGACCTGCCCCAACTACCCTTAGCTCCATTAAATTGCTGTTAAATTTAAAGAAAATAAATAAAAAGTAAAACTTTGAAAATAGATTGGTGTGAATCCAAGTGACTGACTAAATGTTTGTGTGTCAAGACCTAATCCTGAATTAATAATTGTTTTAAAATTTCCATTTGATTTTGTCATTGTCAACGTTCCTTTTTGCTATACCCGAATTAAAGTACAATACTACATTAGGGCGGTTCTGAGTAGACTTCTTATATTTTACTTCTTCAAAAAGTATATGTATATTGTGTTATGGAATTTCACCGCGTCTAATGACAAATGCGTTACATTTGGTGTTCTATTTTATATCAGTTGATAGGTATTGGTGAATACCTCTGTTTTTCTATTGTAAATGGACATAGGATAAATGTTTTATAGGATGAGAGTGACGGCCGAGATAGTAAACTGCCCTTGATTGGGACTAATGAAGTAGGCAGTCTATTTCTGCTTGCCATGCTAAACCAACATCATTCAATATCCGACCACGCCCATTTCTCCATCACTTATCTTTAAGAACCATTCATCTATTGCCCATTATTCTTAATTTACTTTCTATTCTAGTTTCAAGCTCAACGCTCAGGTGGAATCGGAATCATTTTTACACTTATAGAAAACAATTAGGTTACATAACTTAAAAGCAATTTTTTGCCCCTTCTCCCCGTCCTATGTTTGCCATTAAGCCTATAGTTGATTAAGTTTTAATTTGTATGTACAGATCATCCAATGAATGTCATTAGTCAGGTTATTTAGTCTGCAGTCTAAAAAACTATAACTTTTAGTGTGGTCCTCTTTTCAATGGTGTATTCTTATTCATTCATTGTTAGTTAGTCTAATCCACAAGGTAAAGGGTAACGGAAGAAGTGCTTCTTTTTGTGATTTTTTGGATGAGTTTTGATCACAGAAACACGTACAGTCAAAGCCTGTAAAATTGAGTATACGCATAACTTTATTCAATTCCTTCTGAGCATGTTAGAAATAGAAGAGGCATATGACTAAAGAAACGAGCACCTACAAATGTGTGCTAATAGTTGTACACACTTAAAATTAAATGTTTGATCATTTGGGTAGGAACTGCTTAATTAGCGTAGTTGTCCCGTTATCCAAGATGTATACTTGGATAACGGGACAACTCAAGGCATATATAAAAGTCCGTCACACAGGGGGTGCGTAAACTAAGCAGATTTCCCACGTGAAATTTTACAATAGAGAAATCTGCCTATTAATAACAGTAGTAGTTACGAATCTCTAAAACAATTCACGAAGGACATATTTGTCCGTTAACGCTCTAGTGGTCGCAATTTTTGCTTGATCGTTACCAAACTCCATATTTAAACGTTTCATGTAAAAATATAGATCAAGTTCCTTAAAGGCTGAAATCTGACCAGTGGGGGGAGGGAGGGGGGTTTAGAAGGGAGGATTTTTGAAAATTCGAAATATCTCCATTACTGTACGTCGGATCGAAAAATTTTTTAGAACCAATCTTATTGCAAATTAAAAGATCTATAAATGCTGTTATGTACATGTTTTCATTATCTTTAATATTAACCGACATATTTGGGTTTTTAGTTTTCGGCCTTCAGTAAACCCCCACTCCTTCTCATGTCTTACCAACAATAAGCTGTTATATAATGAAGCACTTTATTTGAAGCCTAAATAACAAAAATTCTCATTATCTACGTCATGAGATAAATGCAAATACGGGGTGGAAGTGGGAAATCTGCTTAGTTAACGCAGCTCCTGCGTGACGGACTTTTGTATATTGAAAACAGTCTTCTTAGTTAAACAGTTACTACAATTTCTTCTGGAACAAACCTCCGTGACTTAAATGTTTAATTTCTGTTATAATGACTGAACCAGTATTTCATAACCGTTTATTCTATTGTGACGATAAATTATTTTATGTTCTTCCAAGGCTGTGGTGCTTTATTATTACTTTCTCCCAGTGAAATAAATTGCCGTCTTTGGTTATTATTTTAAAACTATACAAAATACCACCTTCTACCTATTGTGAAAGATCAATGTATTATGTATGCTATGTTGTGAAATATAAAAAAAAAAAATGATTTAATTTAAACAGAATTATATTACATTACTTGATTTATCCTTAATGCATTGTTTTAAGACAATTTAAATTATTATATTAATATAGTCTTATTAATGTAAAATGAGCAAACTATTAGAAAGCCTGTTAATATGTTGTGATCACTTCCCGGAAATTTCTAAATCGCAATCTTGCTTAACTTGATAACTGTTATCTTCTGTGGGAAATTATTTACGCCTTATAACTAGGCCGCTCCAAGGCCTAATTTTTTGAAGTCAGCGTACATTTTTCAGAAGCAAAATTCCACTTTTTTCTCACATTCAAACTAGAGATTTACAAACATTTTAGCCATTTTGAAGGTTTTTATATTTGCGACAGTACTATTTACTGGTACACCTACAGTAATATTTTATGGCAAACCTTGAGTGGCGAGTTCGATTCCTGCCTCGGGCCATAGGAATTTATTTGGTTACAGAATTCATTAAATAAAATCCTCAGTCCCACCCTGGCTAGAAAACGGTGGTAACTGTATATATATATATATATATATATATATATATATATATATATATATATATATACCCGTCCCAATTAGCCTTAGTTTCAAAAAGTTGACGTAATAAATAATTTTATTTACATTAAAGGTTGAAATGCCCTTTGGCCATTAGGCAATCTGTAACACAATAGAATAAAGTGTTACTGGGTAACCTCGGACTGCAACCATTATTAATTATTGGGCCGGTAGAAAAAAATTGTAAGAATTATATTTGTACCTCCTGGTTAGTAATCTAAGTTAATTTTATAGATTTCCCCATCCCCTGAAATAAACTATTAAGATCTTACTCGAGACAAATGGAATATTCATTTAAACCATCTCGTGTTTTTAAAGAATCCAAATGCTAAATTAGCTTTGCGAAAATAAGTATTATCTTCATATACATCAAAATGTAACCTCTTCATACGTTTTCTGAAAATGTCACAATGTTTAGCGAACGCAGAGAGCAGTAGAAGAACTGTGACTAAGGAAAATCTCCTTAATTACTCAAATTAAATTCGCAGCTCCAGCATGAAGGATCTTTTTTCTAGTTTTATTTTACTTTTAACTTACAATCCAACGAATTTTCCAGTTAGCTTTGTAGCTCTTGTGAATATAGAGTGATCGGGAAAGTCAAAGGTTTTTCATTTACGAAATGAGCAAAAATACTAAATGTGGTATAAAAAGAGCATGACTAAAACAAAAATATGGGTAGCGGAGGTGGTCTAGGAAATAGGTGGTACGTGATAGATATTTTATAATAGAAGAAAATATACCTGTAATAATGAGAATCAAGAAAGCGTGTTAAATTGTCCAGGATCTCTTCAAATAGACCATATAAATTATAAAAATAATAATTAACTCACAAGAATACTTATAAACTCACCTAGAATATAGAATTGTATCATAGAAGCCCGTTTTCATTATCTTTTTGATGTTCATCTTGTTTACTCGCACAATTAGTCCGGTATGGCTGTTCATATTCCTCTTTATTGACTATGTTTCACTGTCTATTCAATTTTCCTGAGGTGGTGTGAATGTAACTAAAATACTTACCAGAAGGAATCAATCAGATAGTATATCCAATCAAAAAATAATATATGAGCTGATTGCCTCATTACCTGTCCCATTTTCCATGATCTTATTTACCAAGTGTATTTCTTATCTCAAAGCTTTTCGTATAAGAACTGATATCTTTTTTCTTCATTAAAATAATACGAAGTCGACAGATTAAAGAGCATTCTCAATATGTTTTTACTAAATTAAATGGATGCTCAACTCATTTATTTTATTCTTCATATCTTTCCTCAGTACATTCTTACTTTTTTTTTTCCTGTTATTTATCTCCATTTCGAAATGTAGAGTATTGTTGTTTAGTTGAATTGTTTATTGCTCGATGAAAATTTGTAGCAATTGTAAGCACTTCTTTTAGACACTACCGGACAGAGTGTCTACTCCATTCCAACTTCATTTTGATAAAGATAAAAACATCATTGGAATCATTAATAGTGTAAATATCGATATTCCAATCTTTTAAGTCATAATGTGCCTCAGTAACGTTTAAACTAACGGTTTTCCGATTAGTGTTTCATTTTTATTTATTTATTTTTTTTTGGGGGGGGGAGTATAACAGGCCAGAAATTAAAAATAGCGATATTCCGTTTCCTATAGGTTTTTCGGCAAATACGCTCGTAACAAAAGTTGTTTATTTTGTTATTTAAAGTAACTTTTTTATATGCACTTTTCTCGTATAACGAAGTATAAATGAGATGTACACGAAAAACTATAGAAGCAGTCAACGATTCTAAAGGTCACGAAAGACTCCGTTTTTTGAGTTAGTATTAACGTCTTCTTGATTGTATTAAGCCTTATTATCATGTTTAGGGAGAAACAGATGTGGGGGTTGTAAGGGAGGTATGAAATGAAAACTCTTCAAATTTCGTTTCCTATTTTTTATTTTGCGAACGTGCTCATAACAAAAGTTGTTTTTGATATTTCTAAAGCAAGTAATTTGTATCGATGTTATAATCACATCTGACAGACACAAAACTACGAGAAATAAAAAACACTATTCGTGAATGGCTGCCCAGTAATCAGGATACTAGAAGAGAAGAAGTAGTCCTTGCTCGTTTGAGGCACGGCCATTCACGGATGACACACGGACACCTTATGACTAGGACTGAACCACCATTATGTACACTCTGCAATACACAACTGACTATCAAACACTTACTTACAGACTGCAGACTAATAACTGACAAGAACTTACCCACCAACCTATCTGAACTACTACACGACGACAGCCCATACATTACAAAAGTCATGAAACACCTCAAAGACACACACATTTACAACCAGATATAACATTAAATAATATAATAATAATAAATAGACTGCAATAATATCCACTGGAGAAAAAATAAATTAACGTATTTTTACCTACCTCTGAGATTTTTTAACCCTTTTTATTGGTTTTTATAAGGTGGCTTTACCTCTACTATTTTAGAATCATTACAAGAAAATGTGTGAATCGCTTAAATTGCGACACACCTAAATAAACTAAATAAATAAATAAATATTAGAACTACACACACTCCACATGTTTTAGATGCTTTTGTACACATGTATATGTTTACCCTGAACGAAAAAATTACGTCAAATATTAGAAAAAAGTATCATTTTCAGCCATTAATTTCCTACTGATCATCCACCAACTATACTCATCACTAATTTTTTTATATATATATTTTTTTTAATGTTTACATATAAAATGTTTATCTATTTCACGTTTGTTATTTGTCATTGTTTTTTTCTGGTATTTCTTATTGTTACTTCTTGTTATCTATTTTACTTTTGTTATTTAAAAATTTGTTACTTTTGTTACTGTGCAATTTTTGAAAGGGCAAATCACCTTTGATGTGATGTCCATAAATAAATAAATAAATATAATCACTTCTGCTCCACCCCTCCTGACCTCACATTGGTTTATGTTTACATCTGATTTGATGCTTATACTTTTAGTAAAGCAGCGTTTTTCTGAGAAATATGAATTTATTTCTGTCTCATAAATATATTATTTAGAAGAATGAACACTGGTGAGGTGCACCCAGTTATTTCTGGAATTTATTAACTCTGCTCCGTAAATATATGTTATATTTTACTGAACATACTTAGTACCATTATGAATATACAGTTCCTTTCCAGACATACAAAAGCTTGTTTTACGTACTTACATAAAACTGCTGCCATCGTTGTACTTTGGACCGCTTTTGGAGAAATGAACTTTTTTTCATACATGGTTCGGAATACAGAATATTTTCTATGATTTTGAATTATATGGTTAATACAATATTTAATGATTATGTTATAAAAAAAGCTGTGTGCACAGGAAACGGGTAATATAAAAATATTGTGGATAGTGAAGCATTAAGTACATAACAAATACGCTGGGTGCTCAGGTATAAACCCTAGACACTGAGACGAGGAAATGTAAAAATATTTTGTAAAGTAAAGCCTTGCCAAAACAAAAAAAAAAAAAATGCCATCATCATTCTAATGATTTCCCGGACGAAGCCGGGTGCCTGAGCTAATACTTTTATACTGGAAACACAAATCCACTACTTGGTTTATATATTTCCTTTGTCCCCAACAGAACATCAGTGAGCGATCCTTTGCGTGCCAACTATTCACACTACTCTTACAGGCCTGTTTCCTCTGACTCTATCTAAGTACAATAGTAAGACCACATTGTCTGAAGTGAAGAGGACTTCTGTTATAGGAATAACTCCCTTGTTTTAAATTTTATAAAATCAAAATGTCAGTAATTCGAGTTCGTTGTTTGACCATTTCATTTGAGCTCTGGTAAACTTGTTTTATGGAGCTAATATAATTTGTTCCACCAGAGTAATTTAATGCCTGAGAATTGAGTCGTGAGGAAGATAATAGCCTGAAGTGATTGTTTGTGTATTGCTGTTACATTCTTAATTATTAAATATTAGTTGCTGAAAGTAGGGTATAGAATCCCAATAACCCAGAGAAGACCGGTTGGGGGAGACTGACGAGGAAGCCTCTAGACTTGACTCCCCAGTCCACTTTCCATTCCTCTCCCTCTCTGCATTGTCCCAAAAAAATCTCTTTAGTAGGTTTGCCACTTATCATCCAATCCTCCTTTTTAGCAGATTTCCCTTAAGGGAAATCAGCTATTGAGGTCGTACTCATGACGCGAGTTTTGACAAATTTCCTCAAATGTCCATCGATCCTACCCAGGAGATGACGAAAATGAGGTCCGTTCAAAATTATATATATATATATATATATATATATATATATATATATATATATATATATATATATATATATATATATATATATATATACATATTTGTCTGTTAACGCTCTAACGATGGCAATTTTTGTTTGATCGTTACCAAACTTCATATTTAAGCGTTTTATGTATAGAGAAAGATCAAGTTCGTTAACGGCTGAAATCGGAGTGGGAGGGGGGATTTTTGAAAATTCGAATTATCTCTGTTATTATGCGTCGGGTCGAAATATTGTATAGAATCAATCTTATTGCAAATTAAATTTACTATAAATATTGTTCTATACATTTATTCTGTATCTTGAATATTGACCAAGATATTTGCATTTGTATTGTGTGTGTGGTCGGCAGGAGTCGGCTATGTTCGGGACTATACGCCGAGAGCTAGTGCGGCAGTTCCGTAACTATTCGTCCCTCGTGAATAGGTCTAGAGATACCTTACTATTACTGTTGTTATTAGGCAGATTTCTCTATTGTAAAACTTCACGTGGGAAATTTGCTTAGTTTACGCAGCCCCTGCGTGACGGACTTTCCTTATTTATCTCCACCCCTCTCTCTAGCTTCCCATCTTACATCCAACACTAAGCATCGTCTCAAATTCAAATATTTCCCTACATATACATTTTTATAACGAAGTAATACGGTGTGAATTTGATTAGCCTGGCGTCCAAAGGTTCCAAAAAATATGTTAAATGCCAATGACATGTCTTCCATGGTACCTTAATATGAGCGGTTAAAGTGCAGTGTCTATATCTAATGTACTCCTTCAGGGAAATTAGCTATTAAAGTTGTTGGTAAATGGCTTTCACTTCAAAATTTCTTCAGATTCCAACGATCCTAACCAGGAAATTACGAAAATATGAACCATATATTGTCGTAATCCAACACTAATCGAGTTATTAACATTTTTTCTTCCTTTATCCTTCTCTAACCCCCCCCCCCCCACTTCTCCTCATTTCACATTAGCAATAAGCCAATATACTATGAAACGTCATATTCTAAGGTCAAATATTGTTTTTAATGGTTAAATTTGTAATTTTACCCTGGATAATCCTAGATGTATATATAAAACCTATATTTGTGTCTATTTCATTCATTTCTTAGGTAGTAAGGAACAATGGTCATATGAACAGGTTTTTGAAAATCGCACTAAGAGAACTACCTCAACAATGACCTCTGAAATTCGTTAAAAGAAGTATTTACAGTGAATTTGTTAATATATGCTAAAGATGATGGAGAATTCTTGTAAAAAGTAAAAAAAAAAAACTTATAGTAGCCCGGGCAAAGAGTGAAGGCTGTATCTAATGTAAGGTCACAGCGGGGACCTTGTGACGCCGCGCCTAGAGCATTTCCCTACTCCCTCCTAAACCACATTATTTAAAAATAGAAACATTTTCTTTTATTTTCTCAATAAAAAAGTAATTATTTTTTAAACTATTATTCTTACTTATATTCACGCACGCTCACACTTATAAAAATATCGTAATAAAATAGTGTAAGGAGAGTGATTTTTTTAGCAGATTTCCCTTGATATGACGATATTTTTCAAATCACCCTTCAAAATTTCACCGATATTACTTAGTTGACAACATTAATGCTAACATATATGTTGTAGGATGGAAGTTGTCAGTTGGGTCCAGGTGTTGTGTGCGTGCGTGTGTGTGTGTGTTAACGCTCTTGTATCTTGTTAGAATTGCTGAGCTCATTAGTTGCTGTATGATTAAGCATGAAATTGTAAATATCTCCATTATTATTCGTCGACTCAGAGATAACCTCTTTATAATCATTGCAAACCTAATTTTTGCGTTATTTCCGACCTGGGCATGAGGGATTTATTTGATTATTAAGTTGAAATTCATAGAAGTAACCAAAAAGTTGGAATGTTAATATATATAACCCTTATTTAAATATGAATGGAATTATTTCGATTTTTAGTGTTTGGTTTTCCGTGTACTCTTACCTACTACTCCCTTTATTGTTTCTTTAAGCTACTGCACTACTAAAAATTTTATGCCTAGCTTCAATTTGAAGTCTTTTTTATCTTTAACAAGAGAAACAGTGAATTGAATTTTTGACGTGATAGTTTCCCTCAGTTAACTATCACGTTACCACGTCTTGTTATACCATTAAGAAACTGTACTTCGATTTGCTTTTGTTAATTCTAAGTCCATCCTGGTTCCTATAGAATCATCTTGAGTTTTTCGCACTTTACTTAGAAGAATGTTTGCTAACAAGCTCGATTATGAAGTTCGGTTTTACTATCTTAAAAACTGAGGTCGCTAGGGAGTGAACTTATACGCTCAGTTATATAATAGCAATAATATGAGTCCTTATAAAGAAACTAGGCCCATAAGAAGCTCTTACTTATAGTCTCATCACTTCCCTTACACTATCTTGTTGCGCTCGGCCGTATGGGCTGCCCCCTCCCCTATTAAGGTCAACAATTTTCAAAAATGTTTCATACGTTTTTTGGTATTTCTATATCAAACTTATTTAATACTCGAAATTGAAAATTCAAAATATCTCCGTTATTATGTGTTGGGTCGGAAATTTATGGATAATCAATATATTTGTATTTTTTTAATTTTCACCATTCAGTAAACCCCCACTTTAAATCATAACACGTTAACAATAAGTCAATATATTATGAATCGTCTTATTTCAGGATTAAATATCAAATATTATTTTCCTAGACCTTTATTACGTGAGCAAATGCTGTGTAATGATGTAATCAATTAAGATTTTACTTCTTGACTAAAAAATGATTCTTGATAGTTCTTGATATCTGCCAAACTCGAAATTTAACAGTTTCATTCAGCATTAAATATTGTATTTGTTAATGGTTGCCATACGACCAATAATAGGGATGGCGGATTAGAAAATTCCAAAAATCACTGTTATAAGTTATCTCGAATAATGTTATAGAACCAATCTTGCTAAACTAATGATGCTCTACAATAGTTTTCTATTTTATCGTACTCAATTGTTGAGCGAGTTATTCGTACTTAGTTGTTTTCCGTTTTTAGTAAATCCCTACTCCTACTCATCGGACTTTTATTTAGAAATAGAGAATATGGGGGCGAAAGAAAATTACCAGTGTGTCATACAAGCCAAACATATGGGAAATCTTATTAGTTTATACAGTACTTCGTGACAGACGTTTATCAATGGCCTATATATTGTAATTCATTACTGGAAAGTAGCCTTTATATATATATATATATATATATATATATATTCTTCATCAAGTTTTACATTTCCAAATGGCTGTGATGTGGACTGACATTGGCTAACTCTGTCCTATTTCCATTCCTGCTTGTGACAATATTTTGTAGCTAATGTAACATCATAAGTATATTCAGCTAGAACCCCTTTAGTTCCTTTATTTTTTATTTTTTTCAGTTTCTAGAATTTACCCATTTGATTAAAATCGACTATTGAGGGAGGGGGGAGATTAATAATTGAAAATTCCCTTTAGACTCAGGAGAAATAACAAATTTGCATATGTTCTTGTTTGTTTATCATAAAAAGATTTAAAAGTTATGTTCTTGATCATCTTTTGCTCTGATACATTGGAATGGAGATATAATATATCCATATCACTTTCAAATGATATAACTTTAAATGAAGAGCAACCAGACTTTTTTTTTTATTCACTTTAATAGGAGTACAAGGAAGTCATGTGATTCCCACATCAGATTTTTTTCGTTTTACAAGATATCTTTTATCAGACAGTAATACAAGAAAACATCAAACAAGTGATGCTGGAAATGGAACATGATGATGATGACACCATAAAACTTCAATACCGGTTAAATACATGTGTGTTTATTGCAATCTTATATTACTGTCTGTTAATAAGATGTAGCTTAATGAAATCGACTCTTTTTGAAAGACCCTGTATAATGAATCCATGTCCAAAAACCAATTAGGAAGAAAACACATTTATAAAAATAAAATGAAAAGGCTATCTGAGAGATATTTGTTCCTGAAGTGCTTTAGATGAACTCAGTAAACCTAGTTTCATCAACAATATACTAAGAATTAGAAAATTTATAATATATAATAACTAACCACATGATGAATGATGTTTAAAATTCTAAGTTAATTTTCTAATACACGATATGACCTTACTTATCATTTTCTTATTTTTCATTATTTATTTTATTTTTATAATTTAACTGTAGTCTGTAGAATACTAGAATACTTATTCATTTAATTACAATTCAGTATAAGGCTTCAAAAATGAAGATGTAAAATTTTAATACTATTTTTTAAACATTGTTATGTATGCGGTTTAGAATTATTGCTCTTACAATGCTTCTGTAATATCATAGAGACTTATGCCAGTCTTATGAATTAAGACGTTGGTTTTAATACACTTGTTAAACCTAGAATCATGGGTTCAATTCCCATGTGGGCAATCTAATTTTATTTAGTGACTCAATAAATAAAATCCATAATCCACCTTGGCTACAAAAGAGTGGTAGCCTGTATATAACACCACGTACCAATTAGAAATAGTAGCACGAAGCGAATAATTAATAAATAATATTTTGTGAACTTCTATGTTTTGTTTTAGGTGGCGGGGAAGAAATTGGAGCGTTTATCACGTATTCGAGAAAGTCTCACTCGTCAATTGGATAAGTGTAAGGAAGAAAATGATGACCTTAAGTTCCAGGTAAAAAAATAATCTTTCATTCAATTATTAATCATTAGAAGGCTTTGTCAAAAGGACCTTAAATTTTTTTTACCCATTTTTAATGAATCTAGAAAACAGTGGCATGGCTCATTGGTACTCCTAACCACCATCTTTTCCTTATTTGTTTATTTTAATTTTTCATAAGAATTTCTCCTTTTGCCTAAACCCTCAAGTGTCAGCATGTGCAAGGCTGGTGGGTACGTTACAATTGAAAGATGACTCTAAAAATTCTCAGCTTGAGGGAATGTTTCACCATTCTTTCTGAATACCTTTATTGTTTGGAAGCCTGTTGTAGAAATCAACTAGAAAACAGTGCACGTATTTTTGTTTCTTTGTTCCTGTCGAAACAAAATATCATTCTCATTGGGACAATCACCTGCAAATGCAGGTTGAAGATACACAATTTCAATTAAAAACTGAAGAGAGAGACCTATGTGGTTTAACTCTTAAGTCTTTATCAGTAATATTGCCCCTTGTTCTGTGGACAAGGAGTGTTCCTGAAAAGATACTTGACATTGAATCTGGACAACCTCATAAAAATGATCCTGTTTTGACAAGGTATTAGACTGTCATAACTTAAGACCCACTTTGACAAAACATGACATTATTTTCTAGACTGATAGTCAATAACTGAAACTAAGCATGGTTGAAAAGTCTACTTTCTCTCTGAACTTAACTTTCATATCATGTAGATTTCATTGTATAACATTATGTAAGGCACTACCAGATACAGTAGTAATAATTGAATTGATTCAAAAAATCAGACAATTTCATGAATGACAATAAAAGTGTCATTCATAAATGGAATGTTTCAAATTACAAAATAAAAAAAATGTAGCCTTCCAAAGAAATTTAAATAAATTACAGCATACGTACAACTTAAGTCCAAAATACGTTTTATAACATTAACAATAACTTCTTCCATACTATATAAATTATAACTATACTTTTTTGAAGATTAGTAGATTTATTCTTATTAAAGAAAATTCAATCTATTACATAAAATAATTAATTAATTTTTAAAAAGGGTGTCCTTTTTTATGCAACCGCAGCTCAATTACCATGGGTTAGCTGCAGGTTCACCCTTTTTAAACCAGGATGAGACTATAGATTTCCTACCTTCTAACCTATAGAAATCCCTTTTGTTCTTAAGGGAATCAAACCTATGACTCAAAAGTTATTCAAGTATGTAGGACTTTGCTACTAGAATGATACTTCCTAAATGAGGCATTTGTGCCTTAATATTGATCCACCAACTCTAAAAGTACTACCTTTATCCACCTAGTTCTTTCTAATAACATTTTTACTTTGCAATTTAAATATTGTAAATAAATTGTTAATGATTGTAAATACTGTAGCCTTTTGTCGTCTCAAATTACACTACCTCATATGTCCTATTTGTACATCAAAATAATAAAAGCAATTTAATTAAAAAAAATAACATGTTTCCAAACTTGAAACATAAATGTTTCATATAATTGGGGGGGGGGGGTATATAAGATAAAATATAAAATCATAAATATCTGTTTTATTCTGCGACTGATTGTAAAATGGTTAAATACTACTGTTCTATACATTTTCCTCTAACCACCAAAGTAATTTTCAGTTTTGTATTTTAGGCTTTCATTAAACTTTTCTTCCTACTCCTGAAATTTTACTTAAATCAATTATATCATTAAACATCTAATATTTCAAGTATTTTTTATGTTGAATTCTTATTAAGGGAGACATTGAGAATAGAATATTAAACAACTCCCGTGTCTATACCATTCCATCATTTGAAAATGACATGGCTTAGTTTATTTAACCTGTTGACAGGTTTTTTACACTCCTTTTAAACTGTAAGAGAATTGGTATTCGACCCTTTACTTGTCGTCAGTTACTCAATTTTCACTTTTTTATGTCAGATCTTTCTTCATTTAAATTAACCATTTACATAATGACAAGCAAACCTACATTATTAGAAAATTTAGCATTTCTTAAGCACACGAGATTTAGAGTTAGTCTTTGCTTGCATTTTAATTTTTTGTACATTTAAGACGATTTAAAAAATGTTCATATATTAATTTTTTTTCTTCAATTTAATTTTACAGCTCGAAGAAAAGAGTATTGAGCTTGAGGGAACCCGAGCAAGGGTGAGACTGCTTGAACGAGGGCAAACCCTGGAAGGAGACAATTCAAGTACCGAGTCAGCCGGGCAGAGTGGTGAGACTCCAAAGCGGCCACGGTCTAGGATCCCACTGAAAGCTAGCTCGGTCAAACCCCCCAGGCCCCCTCCCCTGTCCCAAAGCAGGAAGCCCTCCGCCCAGGTACGGCCCAAGCTCGCATTCTTCAGCAGCTGGCTCAGGATCTCTGGACCCACCACCTAGTCCTCCCCCCTAACAACTCCCAAACTTGCTACACCTTCCCGCATACCTTCCTCTTCCGTCACTACTTCCACTACTGTTTGATTTGCTCTCCTTATCCTATCTTTTTCTATTTTGCTGTCTCTATTTTTCACTTTTTCATTTTTAAAAGTTTTGATCTCTTTGTCATTCGATTTTTAATTTTAATTTTAAAATTAAATAAGAGATGGAAGAAAGGGTCTAGCCCTACCTTACTTACAAGTTGTGAGGCAGGAAAACTAAAAGGTTAGCTAAACCAGAAGTTATTATACTTCAATTAGGAAGTTTTAAAAACAAGAAATTCTTCCTTTATGACTTATGCTGTTCATTCTCCCAGTTTCATAGCTTATTATGAACTTGAACAAATTGGAACTATGTCTTTAGTATTTCTATTACTTAGTTGCCCTTGCTTGCCTCGTTGATTCAATTTAAAATATTGAATGATACTTTCATTTCTTGACTGCCGAACATTGAAATTGAAAATATGGGATCATGTGTATTGCAGTTTTGATAGAACTATTTCATCCCTTTACAAGCTAAATAAAGGATTGAGAGTTTGCCACAGAACACTTATTATTCAAGTAGCCCCTGCATATAAAATATCAATAAGACATTTTTTACATTCTACAACTTTATGTTTGTGTCAACAATATTATTTAGTTACTACATTAGTACATTGATGTAATATTGTCATTGCGTAGGTACTGTGAGAAATAGATCTCCATAACTTCTGTGCAGTTGAGTATACATTGACAAGAGGTACACCTCTCACTCAGGGGTATCAATAAAAATGATTTCCTTCCAATGTGTTTAATCACTAGTTCCATCCCCTTCCAGTAAGGTTCAGAATTGAACTAGTAAGCTAAGTAAAATGTGTTCATATTTAACATTTAGCCTACATACCATTTTAGGTTCTCTATAAAATGTTTAAAACTAATATAAATTGTAACAGTGACTAATACAGTGATCTGTATACTATCTTTTATTTGACACATATACAAAAATAACACAAGAATTATATTTTTAACCCAAATTTTAATTCAATTTTGTTTTTATTACATCAATTATAGCTTCATTTCTGCCTAGGAGGCCATGTATATTTTAAAACTGGATATAGCACAAACGAAAATGCACATGCACTACATATTTCTAATTTCCTTCTAACAATTTTGGGAGCACAAACTTTCTGTAATAAATTCCTATGATAAATTACATACACAGTTTATTGAACACAGTAATATTATCAATGGTTTTTAGTTTTGCTCATGATTTTTTTCTTTTTTGTATGTGGTATCTGAATTTGAGTCCCAAGGACCATACATTTTTTAGATTATTAGTAGCTCCCATCACCCTTATTTTTATCTATGTTTTTTAATTATAAAATATTGAACAATTTTTGAAAATATTATTTTCAAAAGTAACACAATTAAAAATTAGTGCTACAAATATGAAATCTAATATGAAAAAAAGTGAATGGGTGGATAACTTTATAATAGCTATATGTCTGATTAAAAATATGTCAATCTTCTTCACAGTGTTGTGTTTTTTTTTAACGCTTAGGACTTTCAGAGACTCAAACATCCATCTTGGGAGCTGCTGCACTGCTTGCCAACCCTCTCACTGAAAGAGTATAGTAGCTCTGAAGATGGGGGGTCTGAGTCTCTGAAAGCGCAAACACTGTAAAGGTGGCTGACTTTTCATTTAGCCTTATACCTTTTAAGGTCATTCACTCCCAACACTTCAAAAGTTATAATAATTATAATAGCTATCTAGTCATTGTCATTTTATTAACTATCTTCTTATATTTGTAGTGGCCAGATCTATAGTTAGGCACTTTTTCCATTTTAACACAGGACTGTGACGAACCCTTCTTCAAATCAGAAAAAAAAATATAGGTACAATAAAGTGTGTTAAGCTTTTTTTTTTCTTTTTTTTAAAAAATAAATCACGCTTTTTTAATATGGACAAAATTAGTTTGGCTAATTCATTTTTAATCGAATTAAACTCTAACCAGTTACTAAGCAAAGTGTATAGCTTTTACTTTCACCGTAATATAAAAACTTTGTAGTATAATTTTTACTAATACACTTGCATTAATTCAATCTTGCTGAACCATTTTTAATGACACTTCTTGAGTGGCTTTTATTTAGGGCTAGACTCAAACATCTCTATTTTTCTCTTGCCCTTCTTTTATTTTATATTTTTTAAAAGTTACCATATTTCTTTTTTTTTAATTATTTATGTATATAAATGGCTGTCACTCTAATCCTCTGGGCTGTACTTTTCAAAGTCTGCCCTTGTTTTAACTTCATTCCAAGACTGTAGGTTAAGGAAAGGAAAGTGACCACTGTCTGTTTCCCCCACTCACAATATGTCATCTTTTCTTTAATTCACTTAATGTTTTTCTTCTTTTAATTTACACTTTTGTTAAGCTAGTCCTCTTTGAGCTTTTCTATTATTTAATTTAAGAGAAAGCTTTGCTTGTTATGCTTTTGCTATCCCATGCCCCACCTCAGAGCCATGGAGCCAACTCCGTCACGACGCCCCCCACCTTAGTAAGTTTCTTTAACTTTTATTTTTATTAATTTTGTTTTGTTTTCTTTTCTTCTATCTTTTTGTTTGACTCTTTGTTTGTTTTCTCTCCATTACATTAACCGGCCTGTCTGTCAAGTTTGATTTATATTACAATTGTTTTAAGTTCCCAGTGATTGTTAACATAATATTGCACTTTGTTTTGTCTATATTGTTAAAAATGTTTACTAAAATGGTTGTTTGTCTCTTGGAATGTATATAACATTGTTAACATGTTTAATGGCTTTCAGCTTTATTGCTTAAAATTAATTAATGCTGATATTTTGTTTAATAAAATAACATATGTCGCATGTAAGAAAGGGGGAGGGAAAGCATGCTCAGAGGATTAGTGATATATAATAAGATTTTAGTTATGATTGTATAATTAACCAATTTTATGACTAACACTTGTCCTATATCTAATTTTATTAAACTAAAGATTATGAATACTTTAAGTATATTACAAGTACATTATTTGGTTTTAAAAACTCAGCTTCCTATTCATTGGCCAATTGTTAGTTGAAATATGGAAATATTGAAGGAACATATTAGGTGTTATTTTATTATTGTTCACATATTCTTCACAATTATGAATATGTTAGCCAATGAAAAAGTTTTATATCCAAGTCCCTTCATAATCTAGTAATTGTGGCGACATAGTGTCACTCATTTACATGGCAGTATGTTCATAATTGAAGAAAAAATGAACATCAAGCAGCTATCATGTAGCATGTCTTATCTCTATTCTCTTCAATTTATAAACATTTCTAAAAAGATCTCTTCAAGCAAAAAATATGAATTTAATGATAAAATTCCTGCCAATTATTTCCTGTTTTCTAACTAATTTCTGAAGTGGCTGTTTTTATATTGATAAAGTATAAGACTGATAGGAGTCAGCTATCAATATGTTTTATATACTTTAGAAATGTTTATTTAATATGTCCTGTAATTTTCATAATTATGAAACTGAAGCAAAGAAATCAATAACAGTAAGTACAATATAATGACTTTCCATTCCCATGAGTTATTGAATTTGATGTGTGATAGGGAATGAATAATATCAACATTGTAACTTTTCTTTGTATGTATATGATCAGAAAAATAAAATTTTAAGATAATAGTAAGATTTTCTTTCACATTAAATTAAAGTTCCAACATTTGCTTAATTTGTTAATTCAAGAGCTTCAGAAAATCTGAATAGTAGCATGCATAGGGAGAGGAAAATTAACTTGTAATCATCTGTGAAAGTCAAATTTAGATATCTATCAATCTGCTATTTTAATTAGTGTATCAATACCCTTTTAGTCCCATTTTATAATTATACCTTGCATTATTTTCGTATTGTTATTATTGGGTTCAAACCATTGTCTGACTAAGAACTTCATCTACTGTTATGATTGCCTAATTAATATCTCAGTTATCATGAGTCTTATAGTTCAGAACTGACCGAGAATCTTTAAAACAATGCAGCAATATTCAGAGATCCACCAAGTTTCTAATTTAACTTTCAAGGGATATTTGAAAAGATACAGTGCCGCTGGGAATATTGTAGTGAGAAAGAGAGGATAGTTAGGCTAATGTTGAGTGGCTAGGTAGTTGAACAGAGTGAGTGTTACCTTGTAACCAGCAGGTGTAGTTCCTGCCAGGAAACACATTGTCCCCATGCTTTCCTCCTCAACCTCTCCCCCAATATCACATCACTTCTGTCACTACTGTAGTCGTCTGTAGAAAATGTACTCCTATTATCCAATGCCATGTAAAATGTTTATTAAAGTGGTGGATAATGTTTCCTATCAATCCATAAAAACCTGAGGCCTCTTACAGTTATTAAAATGGGAAATGAGGATTAAGAGACACTTTAACTCTACTTACAGCTCTAGTTGAGCATTTTATGTTAAAAACCACCTCACTAATTAGCACAATGATTGTATGAAGATTTTAGTTTTTAATATTATGAACCACTCTTATTATAAAAAGTATTTGTAACAAATTTGATCACTCTGTTGCTGTTCTGATGTCCACATATTTTCTGGTGTGGTGACATATTTAGTTATGTCAGGTTTTCATACGGTCTCTAACATTCTGGCCAAATGGAATCACTATTATGAAGAAGATGTAATTAGATAAATGTAGCATTATTTTATATCAAATTAAATATTTAAAAGAATTAAGTACAAATAACTAGCAAAAGAATATACTATCAGCAAATAAGTAATTTTCAAAATATAAATTAGAAGCCAAAAGAAAAAAGAGTTATAAACTTACCACTTACTGAATAAAAGGACAAATAAACTACCTTTCATTATGGTAGTACTTGAGTTTCACATTGAATTGTAGTTATTTCCATAGTAAAATAGTCTTACTTATTTCGTAGATATATTAATTACTATGTCTCACAAACGTTTTCTTCTGGGCATATAGGAACAAAATTTGTACAACCTGCACCACTTTGAGGAGTCTGACAATTCCCGAAAAAGAATTTGTATATGTATTTTGAACATTTTAGAATTTTCTTTTAGCAAGTATTTTATTGACCAGTTTTTTTTTTCTGTTTATATTCCCCAGTAAAAATTAATGACGTAACTATGAGAAAATTAAAATAATTTTGAACCCTCTTCCCTGCTGTCCGACTATGCAAGGCACCAAGATACAAAAAGGAACGAGTCCTTTAGTTTAAGAATATTCCTAATTGGTTATGATGCATTTTTATTAAGGTTTTGTAGATAGTCATGGGCGTTGCCAGTGTAATGAGAAATTTTTTTCATTCCAATGTCTATGTGATCCTTTAGTTTAAAAATTGTTTCCTTCTTATTAGTATGTGTAGTCTACATTGAGCTGTAAAAAATAGATTGCTCTATACTCCTTCCTCTCCCCCACCCATTCAGGTTCAGAAAATATAATTCCTTAAAGAATTTAGAATAATCTTTTAATAGAGTACTAGAGAGCATCTGAAAACCTGATATAATTTAAACAATGAACAGAAAGGGCAGACAACAATATAACAATAATGATCAATTTTGTTGAAAATACTTGTTATGAGATAAGAGAAGGGGTTTGTAATATTATAAACTGCAATTAGTGAAGTTTTGGACATAATATGCTCAATTATGGGTTATATGGTCTATTGATTTTCCTTGATTAACAGCTTATGTATTTATCATTACAGCAATATTTCTGTAATAGCCATGAAAAATAATTTGCCAATGAAGTGTTTACACAAAAATAAGTACCTTATACTGTCATTGGCAAAATGCTGCATTACTGTATGCCTCAAGGAATTGAATTAAATTAATTTATTTTTTATTTTTAGTGAAGTAACTTATTGAAAAATATTTTCCAATATATTGTGCACTTTGATCAAATTTCCATTTTTATTATAAAAATGATTTTTCTAAATGTTTTTTTTTTTCTTTAGACTGGACTGGACCATGATTCACTTGAAAGTCGGGAACTGGATAGGTCAATGAGATCAGAGATAGTAATCCATGCTGAAGTGAAAGCTAAGCCTCAGACATCTCTTCGGCAGAAAACACCATCAGGAACTGTAAGGAAAAAAAAAGAAGAAGATAGCATTCCACAGTACTTTGATTCAATTGATTCCCGGCTAGATTGTGATTCCCTTGATATGGTCTGAACAGTTAGATTTAAATCAAATTTGTATCTTAGTGGTACCAACATCAAAAAATGCTTGTGCCAATAAGGCCAGCCATTACTTTTAATTATCAGTGGCCGACTTTGTATTTTCCTTTGGTTGACTTTGTAAATGACCTATAAAAACTATATGTTTCAAGAGTGGGTTTGATCGTATTCAAACTTTTTCTTCACATATCTTGAAGCTTGTTATTTCTAAAGAGTATATAAATTATGTATTTTCATCTCCTTAAGTTTTTATTTTATATTTCAAACTAGCCCAACTCGAGGTGCTATCGAGAAATCACTTCTATTTGTCACTAGTAAGCTGTAAATATATATTATTAGTTAATTTTATTGTACAGTTTGTATTGTAGATTTTTTGTGTAAAAGAAATCTATGAAGCTGTGATAAAAAAGAAAGTATGATTTGTGTAAAGGGGGATCTAAAATTACCAAAGTTTAGTAAACATTTTGAATTGTATATATAACTGTAAAAGAAAATCTAAATATGTGTTTGTATATCCATTTGATATATATAAATTAAAGCTATATTAGTCTTTACATATATTCTTATGGCTTTAGAAACCCGTAAGGAAGGGAGAATAGCCTTCTTGCAAGGGTTGATTAGTTAATATTTTCCAGTAATGTTTAAGTAGAAATTTGCTCACAAGTCTAGGTGATTTTTTCCCTTTAATTAAAGCCTTTGAATTATAAAGGAGTGATATTTTTAAAATCATAGAGGAAGAGGATTACCAAATCTAATGGCTTTAAGCTAAATAGATACAAAACTTATTTCTATATATTAAATCACTTTAAAGAATGATGTTTTCAAGAAGACATTTTTCATTTTTGTTTTGAGAAAAGTATTCCTCTTCCTTTATATCTGTGTTTCTATTAATTTTTAAGACATTCCTGTGAATTTATCTTTTAAGTGTTGTTAACTAAATACTATGGTATTAAAATCAATGAAGATATATTTATCAGTTTCTTCCTGTTAGGACAAAAACATGTATATATGTATTGATACTGTCTCATATGTAAAAGACTTAAATTTAAGAATATAATGACTCTTATAGAACAAATTTATTATTTCATATCAGTCTATCCCTGTTGACCATAATCTTTCCTAGTTTTAGTTTAGTAGTTTTTAAGATATTCTGTTCAAACGACGTTCGTCTAACGACGTTTGTCAAACTGACGTTTGTCAAATGAACTTGACTTCACAGCCGTTTCCGAAGAGTGTTTGGAATACACTAGACTACACGACGTTTAGTTCACACGACGTTCTGGATTTTCATCCGTTTGTCACACGAACTGTTTGTCACACAGTCTTAAACTTTCCGTTTAACTCAACTTTGTCCTAGGTTAGCACTGGAGCGAAAGCTCACGTTTGCGCACGCCTAGCTGAAGAGATCCGAAAGATCGAAACGAAGTCATCCCAAACAGGTCAAAAGCACTGAAAGTGCATCCAGAAACACACATTTAAAAACGTTATGTTTCAGTGTTAAAAGTTGAACTTTAGTGTTGATCGTTTTCGTCATACGGTGACTTCGCGTTGCTGATGAGTCACCGTATGACGAAAACGATCAACACCAAAGTCCCACTTTTACACTGAAACAAAATGTTAAAGTATGTTTCGGGATGCACTTTCAGTGCGTTGACCTGTTTGGGATGACTTCGTTTCGATCTTTCGGATCTCTTCAGCTAGGCGTGCGCAAACGTGAGCTTTCGCTCCAGTGCTAACCTAGGACAAAGTTGAGTTAAATGGAAAGTTTAAGACTGTGTGACAAACAGTTCGTGTGACAAACGGATGAAAATCCAGAACGTCATGTGAACTAAACGTCGTGTAGTCTAGTGTATTAGTAGTTTTTGTTTCCAATTATGATTGGGCCATAATATCCTAAAAGAGTAAGTATGAATTCAATTATACACATGCCTTCATTGGTTGTACTGTAGCTAATTTATAATATTTATAAATTTCAAGCTTGAAAGTCCATCTTGCATGTGTACGACACGCAGGGGCTACGTAAACTAAGCAGATTTCCCTCGTGAAGTTCAACAATAGATAAATCTACATACTGGTAACACAACACCACCGTGAATATTAAGTGAATAAATACAAACGATAATAAGAAATCTTTCAGTCAATTTTAATAACCTCCTAATGGGAAGTGGCTGATATATAAACAAACCTCTCACCGTAAAAAAAAAAAACAATTACTGAAATATATCAGAATATACCATATTAGTTTTATTAGAAACTATTTACTGTATCTAGTACTGTAATTTATAATGAACCAGAATAATGTTTATCTCAATCAATCAAATTTTAGTAGTCCAAGAACTTAAGAAGCGGAGGGGGGTCAACAGAGCATACTAGGTATTTAAGCTTCGAATAATGTTGTTTATTATATAACATGAGTAGAAGTGGAGGTTTGCTGAAGGCTAAAAACTGAAAAATGCAAATATATCGGTTAATATTCAAGATAGAGAATAAATGTATATAACAATATTTATAGTATATTTAATTTACAATAAGATTGGGTCTATAGAATTTTTTGATCCGATGTATAGCAACAGAGATATCTTCAAAATCCCCCCTCCCACTGGTTCAATTTCAGACATTAATGAACTTGATCTTTCTTTTTACATAAAACGATTAAATATCAAGTTTGGTAACGATCAAACAAAAATTGTGACCGCTAGAGCGTTAATAGACTAATATATATAAAATTTTGAACAGACCTCATTTTCGTCATTTGGGTGGATCTATGAACATTTGAAGACATTTTTTGAAAATTGAGCCATGAGTACGACCTCAATAGCTGATTTCCCTAAGAAAAATCTGCTAAAAATGAGAAACCTTTCTCAAAGGAATTCAAAACAAGATCTCAACAAAGCTGAAGATGGCTCCTACAAATCTGATGCTTTTATTTAAAAAAAAATACAAATGTATACACTTTTTCTTATCTGATTTTTGTCAAAATTGTGCAGCTTTGTTGATTTTTTATTAATAAAAATATAAAAAATTATTTTTTTAATATTTTCAATTTACCTTGCCCACTTAATAAAACCTCTGTCACATGAATTTCACTAAGTTTTAGCTCTATTAATTGGTGAATCGAGTTAATATTGAAGATCTCTTTTTGGCATAACTGATAACCAAAGGAGATCAAAGTTATAAGTTTAAATAGCATTAACACAAGTGAGAGTTATTTGCTTTGATTTAGTATTTACAATTTACATTTTAATCCCTTGCAGATACTTTAGTTGCTTTGTTTGTAATGAAATTAATCATTTGTCCTTTAATTTTATCATTATGGTTTTGAAATAATTTATTTCGTAAAAAAGAAAATCTATCAGACAATTGTTTCAGGAGTAACTCATTCAGAAATATATTACCTTATTCCAATTATTGATTAAAATATCTGAATAATTATTTTCAGACAATAATAGATTAATATTAGTTCATTGGAAATATGAGGTAAAATATGATGAATAGTCATTAGATTCAAAATAATTATTTCATTTATTTTAAAAATATATTCAAAAAGTAACCAAGTCTACCTTGTTGCCGGTATGCATATATGTAGGCCAGTTTTGGGATCCCGAATAAAGACAACCTTATCCTAGTTAGCCCTTCAAACAGAGGCTTATTATTCTCTATTTTGTCATTTTCCATATCATTGATCTCAAATATACCTCGTTCAAATATCCTTGCAGCACATTTCAAAGCTTTCTTGTTTGAAATATTAATTTAAATTCAATAATTAAATAAAATATCAGTGAAGAAAAAATTGAAAAATTAAAACTACTTTTAATAACATTCTTTTAAAAGCTTCATGGTTTCTATTTTAGTGAAATAACTTATGCAATTTCCCTGTTAAAGAGTGATAGAGCTAAATTTTGTTTAAAAAAAGTGTACCGTGTGTAGTGAATGGAATGCTATTATATACAATTTTAACATGTAAACACTTTAATTAGGGATATTTTCTAACACAAATGGTAATTAAAAATGATATATTCATATGTTTGTAATTCAATGCTACATAGAAAACTTTAAACAATAATCTACTTCTGCGGAACTCATTCCACAATTCAAAAATTTAGAAAAATACATTATTTACAATAAAATAAATGATATTAATGTTGTATATGACATTTGTGTAGAATATAACCCAAAAATATTATAATATATTATTCATCTACTCAATGGAGAAATAGGGAAGGCTGAAGGAAACATTGGAAATACCATGTCAAAGCTGGACATTTATACTACCCCTAAACCAAAAAGTCCTCACGCAGGGGCTGCGTAAACTAAGCAGATTTCCCCCGTGAAGTTTAGTAATAGATAACTCTACATACTGGTAACACAACACCACCGTGAATAAATACAAACGGACACCACCGTGAATAAATACAAACGGAAATAAGAAATGTTTCATCCAATTTCAATAACCTGCCGACAGGAAGCGTTAGGTTAGAAATGTAAATAAACGGGTCTGCCCGCCTCACACCGTAAATAAAAACAAATACTGAAATATATCAGAATATAACATATTAATTTTATTGGGAACTATTTACTACATCTAGTACTGTACTTAATAATGAGTCAGAATAATTGTTATCTCAATCAATCAAATTTTAGTAGTCCAAAACCTTAAGACGGGGGGGGGGGGGGGTCACCAGGACATATTTGCATGTACCTGTATAATAAAGGTCTCTTGAATACAATTTTTGGTATTTAAACTTCGAATAATGTGATTTATTATGTAGCAGAGTATTGTTTATGTAACATGAGTAGAAGTGATGGTTTGCTGATGGCTGAAAACTGAAAAATGCAAATATCTCGGTTAATATTCAAGATAGTATATAACAATATTTATAGTACATTTAATTTGCAATAAGATTGGCTCTATACAATTTTTTGATCCGACCTATGGTAACTGAGATATTTCGAATTTTTGAAATCCTCCCCTCTAAACCCCACCTTCCCCCTGGCCCGATTTCAGCTGTTAACGAACTTGATCTTTCTTTTTACATTAAACAACTAAATATCGAGTTTGGTAACGATTAACCAATAATTGCGACCGCTAGAGCAGTAACAGACAAATATATATATATATATATATATATATATATATATATATATATATATATATATATATATACAGTTTTGAACGGACCTCATTTTCGTCATCTCCTGGGTAGGATCGATGGACATTTGAAGAAAAATTTCAGAAATCACGTCATGAGTACGACCTCAATAGCTGATTTCCCTTAGGGGAAATCTGCTAAAAGTGAAATATAGACAAATTTATGATTTAATTTCGAAGTAAAACCTAACTTATTATCTGAAAGAAGATGTTAAGCAATTTAGATTTAAACACTACAATGGTAATCACAATCATAAATATCCAATGTAGTTGAGGTGAATTCAATTTTTTGGGATAAACAGGGAAGAGTTTGAAACTACTGTCTAGTCTGTTCCTCTTTCTTTCTCCTACTGCTCCTCTAAAATTTCTTATGTGATCTAAACTAAATTTTGCATTCAAGTTTTCATGTTTGAATATATGTAGATTCGTTTCGAGAACTCCAGTCATACGTGACAAATCAATTAATTGTTGAAAAATGTAAATTTATCTATTTCTCAAATATGGCTGAAGTAATCAATGAGAATATAAAGCTTTATGAAATGATGAATTTATTATATTAGACAGGAATAGTGAGTAGTATATTAGAAGAGATGAATAGAGTATTTCTCACTAGAGTTATCCAGCCACAAAATAAGTATCCTTCACATTTTGGTTTCTATAGTGCAATGGGCTCTGGAGAAGAGTTCTTAAGCCATTGCATAGTGGTAGTTTATACACTTTTATATAAGGTGACTATCGCAATCAAATATTCTGCTACTTTGTTCATAGTCTTTATAAAAAATATGAGAAATGTGCTGCAACACTTACAGATCAGGGATATATTGTAGAACATAGTATAATGTTCTCTATTTCAATGAAGGATTTCCAAGTAATTTCATTGAAACAGCCTAGGGAAGACAAAGAAAAATGTCTTGGACGTGCAAGTACAACAATATTCTGAGGCATTGTCCCTCGATGCATACCAGACTTTGGAGAACGAAGTGGTAGATTTAGTGTGTCTTAATTAATTGATGCAATCAGTATCAAAAGTTGTTAAATCATGTAAAAGTGACTGTGACTTAAGAAGTTTTGGTTCTGAGCGCATCAATCCAAGGCATCTGATTTCTTTCTAAAATTAACTATATGATTATGCAGACTCAATAGAGTATACCAAATACAGGGTCTTTCAAAAAGAATGAACCTATTTCATTAAGCTATATCTTATTAACAGACAGTAATACAAGAAGTAATAAAGACACATGTATTTAACCGGTGCTGAAGTTTTATGGTGTCATCATCATCATCATGTTCCATTTCCAGCATTGGCATGCAATGTGTTCTGCTGCGATGATGGTGAAAAGCACCATAAAGCTTTGAAATCAGTTCATTCTTTTTGAATGACCCTGTATTTATATTAAATTTTTGTAAGTAGGTTAGTAAACAACGAATAATGTAGAGATATACACATCTATATTTTCATAAAACATAAACATAAAATAATTTATAGTTGCATATTTAAATATAAGTTAAATAAATAGTTTTATATATTTACAATTTTACTCGAGATATTTCATCTTTGGAAAAATCAACCCTGAAAAAAAAACAAAAGAACAATTAAATTATTTGTCAAACAAATAAAAGAAAAAAAAATCATAGCTACCTACCTCAGCTTCAGAACCTTCTTTATTTCAGCTGGAGCTAACCTCCAGGGTATTCGAGATACAGACCAGAGATCAGTAACGTCTAAAACCTTCTCTAGATTAAGAAGCATGGCTATTTGTGTAAGACGTGACAGCCTCTCTCTAATAGACCATGATGTTGTATTTCCAAGATATCCTGTGAGAGCTCTAACCTCTCTTTCCAAGGCTAATCCTCCTAACTGAGAATTAAATTCTATAAGAAATATTATATAATCCTTTAAATATATTTTATAAAAATAAATTATAATTTTGTAATAAAAGTAACTGTGCTAGGCAGTGTATCAGCTGTCATTTTCAATAACAAATTTTAAAGGTAGATGGAGGAAATATAAGATTGATCACTATGCAATAATAAACCTGGGTACCAAATATAGGTATGTAAGATATGGAAGTCCTCTGTTTTTGGTACCTATATAAGCCAGAGAATGTGATGGTCAGTAATATAAAAGGTTAATGTACAAACAATGTCTTTCGTCTTATTTTCAAAGAAATCTTTGCCATTAAAACAATAGATTAAAAAATAAATGCCAACAGATTAATTCAATACTCATTGTGTTACTATTTGTAAAACAAAAGGTGGATTCATTCATAGTTAATTATTTCATCAAAATAAATAAATCAGAAACTTTATTTTTTTCAACCTACAATAATTATTATTATTATTATTATGAGGAAGGTTTATACTCAGTGAAAACTGGAGTAAAATCCATATCAGGGGAAAATCCAACCGATATGGAGTTTGTGATTGTGACATGTTATGGGGAATTTAAAAATTTTCGCACGATTCTGGCACTATCAAGAAGTACCCCTTGCTGTGTTTCTTTTATAATTGTTGTTGGCAGATTCAAGTTCTTGGTGCCTGCTATCGTTGTTTTTGGCACGAGTCCATTTGAACTTACTATAATAGGCATAACTATGGCAGATTTCAGTTTGTATACCTCTTTGAGCTCGATAGCCAATTCTTGATATTTTCTTAATTTTTCGGCATGGGATTTTCGAATATTCTCATCATTGGGTACTGCAATGTAAATAATAACAGCAGTCTTATTGATCTTGTCAATAATGAGAATATCCGGTTTGTTATGGTGCACAGTTTGTTTGTTTGATTTTGGGCAAAAAACTTCGCGGTTATCAATGCCCAACACTCTTCAGACCGTATTTGAGTTCCCCAGTCATGGGAAGTCCCAGGCACACGCACGCTAGCCCGACTTTTTTTATATATAAATATGCATATATTTTTTTTAAAATTTATATTTATCAACCACTTTTTTTTTCTCCCCCCCTATTTTATTTTATTTTTATTTTTTGGTAAGGGGGGGGGGGTTTCGGCCGTATGTCTTTACACCCACTCACCGGTATCACATAAACCATTTCAACTCATTAAGGCAGAATAAATTTACAACCAAGCTATTTAAATAAACACCAAGAAGAATATTATTTTATTAGCAATTACACTAAAAACTTATGGACTACATCTCTAATTAACTATTAAATGACAGCATTAGACTTAAAGCTCATTACGAGGGGAAAAAAAGAAGAAAAAAAAACTATATATATATTAAAATTAAATCCGTTAAAGTAAACAATAAACCTACAGATTATTAAAAGAGCAACCATTAAAATAACAACAAGGTTAGAGCTATACGAATAAATATTAAAATTAAATCCATAGAATATAAACATCAAGCTTAAAGCCTATTAAGATAACCATTAAAATAACAGATAAAATAAACATTAACTAAAACTCTTACAATAACGTTAAAAGAGGAGAAACCTTAGCTATGTGGCTGGAAAGGCCTGTTAAATGGAGAAACCTTATTACCCTGTCAATGAGTCGCCAAGGTTCCTTGGAATACCGAGGTCAGCCAGGATGCCTCTGTACTTCCTGCACTCTTCAAAAATGTGCCTGACTGAAAGGCTTTTACGGCACACTGCACAGGAGGGAGCCCTTAATTAGATGGAGATGTCAGCCTAGTGTGGCCATGCTGGAGTCGGCAAATCAGCACCTCCTCCCCACGATGGTGTCTCGATGAAGACTCCCAGGCCGCAAGGTCCTTCTTCAACATCTACAACTTGCTACAATCGGACTCCTCCCACAAATCCTTCCAGCTCCTGTTGATGTCTTCAATCAGAGGTGCAGCAATCTCATTTGGAGTGAGAGGAACTGGTGTTGCAGACGCCAAGGATTGGCCGAGATTGGCTTCTCTATCAGCCCTCTCGTTACCAGGAAACCCATGGTGCCCCAGGACCCAAATCAGCAGCACCGACTTGCCCAGCTCATGTAGCATCGTTGTGTAATGCAGTACCTTAACCACTCCTGGGTTGTTGCTAAATATGTTCCTGGTACCAGACACAGCGCTCCTTGAGTCAGTGCATATAACGATGTGTTTGGCCTCAGAGGACATCGAGCGGTATAGAACGGCCGAAATCGCAAACAGCTCGGCGGAGAAAATTCCGGATAAGGCGTTTAGTTTGAAAGCGCAAGCTGCGCTGTCAGCAACAAATGCGCAAGCTGTCGACCCTTCGATCTTAGAACCATCGGTGTATATGACTTGCTTTTGGTCGATTCTTCCAAGGAGGTCATAGAGCTTCTTGGTTAGCTCGAAACTATCCATGATGTCCTTCTTTTTTGCAAGGTCTATGCACTGTGGCCTTTTTAGCGTCCAAGGGGGAATAGACTCTTCGACTGCAATGGTTTCGATTCCCTTAATCTGATTAACGAGTTTCTTCATACGCAGGGTGAGTGGTGCTGGTGAGGATGCAGCCTCATAAAGGTTCTCATGCTTTGGTCGAAAAATTTATGTGAAGCATGGGTGGTTCGGTTTAGAGTATACCTTGCTGATATATCTTGCGTCTAACTGGTGTCTTCGGAATAGGAGTGGGTGCACTCCAGCCTCAGCACACAAACTGAAAACTGGGGTTGTCCGGAAGGCTCCAGTTGCTAACCTTAAACCTGCGAAATGTACAGCGTCAAGGATAGTGAGAGCAGGCGTTGTTGCCGAGCCATAAACTAGGCTACCGTAGTCTAGTTTGGAGCGGATTAGTGCTTTATATATTTTTATTAGTGTGGATCGATCGGCTCCCCATGATGTCCCACAAAGGACCTTCAGGATCCACATCCTCCGATAGCAGGTGTTCTTGAGAGTGGTTATGTGCGGTAGCCAGCTAAGGCGCTTGTCAACTGTCACGTCTAGAAAGCGGGCTTGTCCTGTGCTTAGGATAGGTTGGCCATTTATATGTAGAGCCGGACAAGCGAATTTGCCTCGGCGTCTGCTAAACATTAAGCATTTGGACTTCTCATGCGAGATACGAAAGCCCGTTGCGGTGCACCATGCAAGCAACCTGTTAATACAGGCCTGCAGATTCTTCCTAATAAACTCCAGACTTTCGGAGCGGCACAGGATTAGAAGGTCATCCGCATACAGGAAAAATTTAACGTTATTGTTGAAGCACTTAGAAATGGAGCACATGGCAATCAGGAAGAGGGTGCTACTAAGTGAACTTCCTTGAGGTATCCCGTACTCAGGGTTTCTCGGATCGGATTTAAGGCCATTTACCACTATCTGAACCAGCCTTCTGTCCAAGAATTCCGCCACATACCTTTGCAGGTTCCCCATGAATCCCCAGCACTTAAGGTTTTTCATTATGTTGTGTCTCCATACTGAGTCAAATGCCTTATGGATGTCAAAAAGGACTGCCACAGCAAATTGTTTCCTTATGAAGCCGTGGCTAACCTCACTCTCCAGGATGACGAGGTTGTCCATCGTTGACCGTCCACGGCGAAATGCTGACTGCTCCACGGGGAGAAGACCGCGCCTCTCAATAGTCCACTGTAATCACCGATTAACCATTCTTTCAAAGACTTTGCTTAAGCAGCTGATCAGGGAGATCAGCCAATAGCTGGACGCATGTTTCTTATCCTTTAGGGATAGGGATTATTAAGGATAACTTCCACTCTTGGGGCAGCCTTCCCTGAGACCATACCTGGTTGAACAGCTTAAGGAGGCGACTCATCCCCTCTCGAGAAAGATGTTTGATCATCTCATAGTGAATGCCATCCGGGCCTGGAGAATTACCCCTCAGCTGGCTTAGTGAGCATTCGAGTTCCCATTGCGAGAAGGGGAGGTTGTACTCTGGGACATCCAAGTCAGAGTCAAAACAAAGAAGCAGGGCCTCCTCTTCTCTCTTGATTTGGAGAAATTGACCGCTGAAGAAGCCATCGTTGATGATGAAGGCCCTCGCAAATTGCTCCGCAACCTTCTCAGGATCAAATGTCAGTTCCCCATTGATGTACAAGTATGTTGGTTGCTTCTGTCTACCATGCCGAATTTCTCTGCTAGAGCTTGATGCTATACTTTTGCCACGTTATTGTGCCTTTGTAAGTACTCAGATCCAGCAAGTATTTCACATCCAGCCGTAATATGTTGAATGGACTCATAAGCTTTGTTGCATAACCTACATTTGTCTAAGACACTACTGTCCTTAAGAATATGCCATCTGTATGATCTGGTGGCAATCACTTGGTCTTGGATAGCTGTAATGAAACCTTCTGTTTCTGAAAATAGCTTTCCAGACGTCAGCCACGCGACAGAATAAGCCAAGTCTACCTCCGAGTCATAAAGGCAACTATAGTAACGACCATGAAGTTCCTTACTTTGCCATTCTGAAAGAAAATGGAATTCATCTATAACTTCAGGATTGTTACTACATTTCAAGTTCAAGGCCGTAAACTCATCATCAAGTTTAACAATTTCTTTAAAGACATGGCTATCATTCGATCTTATGTAATGTCTCAGGTTAACTTCCTGAGACCGACATAGGTTTCGGATGTTGAGAAGGCCTCGTCCTCCTTGTTTCCTCGATAAATACAGCCTGGCCATTATTATTATTATTATTTATTAACATCCACTTTTTGCTACATGGCTAATTAGGACGGGTTATCTGCAGGTTACCACCCTTTACTAGCCAGTGTGGGACTAAGAATTTTCTTTAGTGAGTTCGTCACTAGATAAATTCCTTTTTGCCCAGGAGGGGATCGAACTCGCCACTCTAGATGTGCCATGTGAGATTAAGGCCAAGGCTTTAACTAACGTGGCTGGCTAACCTTATCCCCACAATAATTAATGATATGCCAAATAATATTTTATACTTATATTACTTTGTAAAAATGTAAAATATACCCTATTAAACTCAGTCTTCATTATCACTCGTTCCATTTGTAAATTGACTTCATCGGCTACAATAGATACCAAGGAACCAAAATTTCCTGTAAATTGAAAAACATAAAATAATAAATGCTATTGTCATAGATTTCTGGTTTTTGATGCCAAAGTTACACAAGTCATAGCCCCTAGCTTCCTTAGAATGAAAAAATCAGAATTAAAATATTACACATGGCCAATATTTTAAGGCCTTTATAATCAACAATAACCATCCCATTTGAAACCAACTTAAAACACATTTCATCCTTTAAAAACAACTGGCCTTGGAACAAAAATCTTCCAGAACACCAAATAATTTTATTCAAAGAAATATTTTAATGGTTTTTTTGAAAATATTCAATAGCACAAACATTATTTCTCACTCAAAACATTCTGAAATTTACAAAAGCCTTCGGTTTTATTTTTATTACTAGCTGTTTTACCCACTTTTGATTAATTTAAATAAAAATGGTAAAACAAGATAATATAGTTAGCCACTCCTATCAGTAAAGAATAAATTGAACATGTTGACAGCATCCATCCCCTTAATACATACACAAAAGACATTTTAAATATATTGAAGCATTCTCATGGAACAAGTGTAAATTTCTATTTCACAACTGGAAGATAATAAAAAAATTTAAAATCATAGACTTAATAAACAATGTTTTAGGACTATAAAATAAATTCTAAACACAATTAAACCCCCTGCCTTCACTGAAAAATCTATTTCTCATAGAGCCTAAGGTGTACCTTGGGATAGTTGGTTCACAAATATTAAATATGAAATCTTTGATTTGTTTTTAAGGGATTGAGTAGCAAGGTAGACAAACAGACAGAAATGATTTTCAATTTTTATGCCATTGTACTCCATTTAGACACACCCCAACTAGGGTGCTACTATGGCTGATTGGGACGGGTCAAATACAAGTTACAATCCTTTTCTAGCCAGAGTGAGACAGGTTACCACCATTTTCTAGTCACAGGACTAAGGACTTCATTTAATGAGTTTGCCCCTAAATAAATTCCTATTGCCCAGACGAAAATCGAACCCAACTCTCAAGGTTTACCAAATGAGATCAAGACCAATGCTTCAAATCACATGGCTAACCTGAGCCCCTGAGTTTTATTTATATAGATTATTTCTTAAATCTAATAAGGATCAAATGTCAATTCAGTTCTGGAGAATGCCCAAGTAGATCAATTATTCCAAAACAAGTGACAATAAAGAAAATAGATTTTTGCCCTTTAGAGTAACAAGAGAGGTGTATAAATACGGGTGATGTTAATTATATATTTGTTGCCAAGTCAATAAAAAATTTTTTTTTCTTAAAATGTATTCATTTTATGTTGTTCTGCATGTTTCATGACCAAAATGCCACCTCTTCAGAAGACTAAAGAAGAGCTTGTCGATCTTAAATTATTGTAAAGACCCTCCTGCCACAATACAATATCAGGAGGGTCTTTACAATAGTCCAAATTTACAAAATAAATAAAATAATAAATAACTGACCTGGGGACAAGGATGATTTGAATTCAGTCAGCAGTCCATCAATATTCCCAATCAAATTTCTGACAAATGGCTCATTTGCTTCATAACTTGAAAATTCTTCCTGAACAAACAGAATAAGCTTAAATTTATTTTTATGATTGACATGAATGGAATATGCCATAATTAAACATTACTATTTTTAATATATTTTATATCAGAAAATTTGTTTAATCTGCCAGGTCTTAACCCTTAATAGGTCATAGGCCACTAAATCGGCCACCTACTGCTCTCTTTCAAACTCGGACTGAGAATACTGCTAATAGTTACAAGGGTATCCACTAGATGTCAGGAGAAAATGAGGAATTATTCCTGAATGTCCCCTTTCCCGGCCGCTAAAGCAGCCCTTGCCTGTTCCATGTACCTGCTCAGTTAGTACCGATTTGGACGCTCTCATTGCATTACCTGTTGTCACCTACATTCTTCTGCTTTTACTCCAGCAAAAATGAATGTCATACTTTACTAAGATATTCTTGACCGTGTTTCAGTAAATATAAATTAATAATGTTTTATCACATGCGCATTGGCTGAAACAGAAAAGAGCAGGTAATTAAAATATTTGCTGATACTATTTAGTTGGAGAGACCAAGGACAGGAGGAGATAATGAGCTGAACCGTTTTCCTGTCGGAGACAGGTAGAATTCTGGCATCCATCAACTGATAATCCCCGGGCAGGCAAGGACTGCTATAGCGCTCCAATAACTTATCCTCTAATTTTTTTTTAAACTATTTTGATATTATTAATATTCATTTATAGACTACCTACCACCATTTTTAGAGAAATATTATTTTTCTGATAGCCAGCAAAATGTGCCCTATAAAGGGATAAATCAGTTTCTTGCCCATCTAGACTAATACTCTGCCAACTAAGCTACATATTTGAGTAACGATCAATGTAAAGATTCTCCTCTGTAAACTAACATCCCCAAAGAGAAGGAAAATGTTTAAAAAATAACAAAAATCACTATGCTTATTCTATAATAAAATTTATTAGTACCTCACTGAGATTATGTGACAACGTGAGAAATGAATCAATCCAAGGAGCTAATCTTGGTTTAATAGCTGAATTAGCAAGTTGCTGTAGACCAAGCTCCTGTGCAACACCCATTGCGACACAAACTCCAGACAACCCTGATAAACAGCTTTCAAGTTTTGACCTAAAAAATATACATGTACATATTTACTGAAATTGAGTAATAATTAGAGATATACAGTCAAATTAGAAGTTTTAGAAGATATTTAATCAATGGAGCTTATGCATTAATTGCAATTCATTTCGGTTCATGGAAGTTTTATAAAGATCTAAAACTGAAAATGGAAACAAATATATATATTTTTTAATAGATGATTATCAGGGGAAAGGGTTATTAGGAGAATTTTCATTTAAAAAACATCAAGTATACACAAACATAAATATGACAATGAATAAGAAATGAATTTTGATTATAACAAAGAGAAAAAAGAAAGGGACTTATGTAAGACCAATGAATTCAATGAAGGTCATAATTCCCAATGATCTAAGCAAATGTTAGAAACTGAATTCTTTGTATCTTATGGAAACCTCAGAAGATTAACTAAGTTCCAAAATTACTCTACCAATTCACTAACAAACTATTTAATAATAAATTCTAGTAGAGCAAAGTGAAAACCACAACTAGGAAATCCGAAGTCCTGGATATAAAGGATAATGGATTATTTTTAGATTAAGAAAAATTAATAATCTACAAATATTTTTGGCTTTACATAATTTAGACACTTTTAAAATATTAGAAATATAATCAGAATTTATTAAAAAACTTTTAAAGGAAAGTTAATACAAATCTCTATTAGTCAAAGGGGTTTTCATATTTTGTTTCTTAACATTCGACATTATTCTACGATACTTCTCAAACACCAAAATGTCCATCACACAAGTACACCAAGTATATTTCCCACATGTTGGAACAACACGCTGATGATATTATCTCACACACAGATTTTAATACAAGGATTTGACTTTAGGGTATCTTTTGGTTAAAATTTATTTCTGGGGACACTATCACAAAGTAAACCAAATTTCCCAAAACTACAGGGAAGTTATAAGGCTTCCAGAATCTCAAAGTGAGGTTCAGGTATGAAGGTACACATACATCCTTCATTCGTACAGCTTAAAAATAATGGTGGGACTGCCAATCAATGGAGGAATCTTCATATGTTCATATAATTCACTATTGTTGAGCTGAGTACATTAAAATATATTTTTGGTACATTGAATTATCTACATGTAAAATGATTTGGAAAATGACAAACTAAAATGTAAAATTATGCCTAAATTATTAAAAACCTAAACATTAAAATTTGATTTTCTTTGGTAATGAGTAATGTGAATGTAACAAGCTTACCTTTCAGTTTCGGTTCCACATGGGACCTCCTTTGCTAAACCACTAGCAAGAGTAGTGACATATTCACTTCCAATTTCTGTATTGTTTAAATGTGCCTGCAAAATGATTGTTTTAAAAATCAAATACTGAATTTAATTGTTTTTACAACCAAAAAAATAATAACTTTAGGTTCTAATCCAATTGTTTTACTAGAAGATTTCTTCATTAAGGTGTATGACCGAATTTTGCCCTAACTAATAATGAAATCTAGTGTACTTTTTTAAAGTAAATAATTATGTAATGGGAGAATCTCCTGAGAGGATGGTGTCAAAAGAATTTTGAAAGCAAGAATTGAAAGGGAGTAGTATAAAGGAGCTGGTTATGTTTAGGGACTTCAGGATTATAAATCAGCTATAGAGCTTTTATTCATAATGTGATTTATCTAAACTTTTTCAAATGCATGCAGGTTCTTCCAAGTAGATGATGACCACTCAAATATGCCATGACATAACATGTGTGTGTCTGCTGACTAAAGAAATAGTTGTGGTCTTTTAATTTTAAATTATTTTATCAGAATTAAAAAAACTTAAATAAGACAAATCTCTGAGTCATTTATTTTATTTAGTGTTTCCAAATTGCAAAAGAAACTTGCAAACCTTCAAGAAATGAAAAAGCAATAGATCCTCCACTTTTTAAGCTATTATCCACTAAGTCTATACTTAGTTAAATTTTTTAAAAGTATTTCATTGAATTTTATTAAAAGTGTTTTATGTTTGATATTATTTGTTTGTGTCTAAACGTGTTTTGTAATATAATTGTATAACTTATGAGGAGGGCTTGATGGTTATAGAAATAATTCTTTGATGAACTCATCAGAAAAGAGTAGTAACCTACAGAAAAATTAGTTCTGGGTGCCTTAATCTATAAATATAAAAGAAAGTCGTGTTAGTTATATTATTTATAACTCAAGAACGGCTTTACCGATATGGCTGAAAATTGGTGAGGAAGTAGCTTAGAGCCAGGAGACGGACATAGGCTATATTAATTTTATCTGAGACGACCAGGAGTGGGGGTTATAAGGGAGGCCTGAAATTAAAAATAGCGATATTTTGTTTCCTATTGGTTTTTTGGCAAATATGCACATAACAAAAGTTGTTTACTTTGTTATTTAGCTTAACTTTTGTTTTATACATTTCTCCAGGAGCAATGTATGGAGCAAGTAATTTGCGTAAAAAATATTGATATGCCCAACAATTCATTCCAATTTGAAGTATCAGGTACCTCACCTGGAAAAATTAATTCAAATCTATGTTAAACTTTTGTCCATAATAACTGAAATCTATGCATAATGCACAGGAGACGGGAAATATGACAATTTGGAGGACAGTGAAGACTTTCTTAAAAAAATTGTGCAAAAATGTCTTTTTGCATAAAACGTTTAAATGTCGAGTTTGGTAACGATCAAACAAAAATTGCGACGGCTAGAGCGTTAACAGACAAATATATAATACTAGCTCAGATACCCGGCTTCGCCCGGGAATTGATTTGAGGCTGAATGGTGATGGTATTTTTTTGGCAAGGCTTTACTTTGCACAATATTTTGACATTTACTTTGGCATTTGTTAATAATAAAATTAATTTTTTATGTAAGTCTTCACTGTCCTCCAGTGCCGAAAAACGAATAGAAAACGAAATACCACTATTTTTAAATTCAGGCCTCCCTTACAACCCCCACTCCTGCCCGTCCCTAGAAATGTTGGTATGGCTTGTTATAATGAAAGCGCTAGTGCTAATACACATATTATTATTATTTAGAGTAACTTTTGTTTTATACACTTTCGTCGTATACCGAAGTGTAAATGCGTTATACACTAAAAATTATAGCGGGAGTCAACAATATTATTTAGCACAAAAGACTGAACCGAACTAAATAAAACTCGGTATGTGTATTAGCACTGACACTGTAATTATCATAAGCCATAATAACTTTTCTAGGGATGGACAGGAGTGGGGATTGTAAGGGAGGCATGAAATTAAAAATAGCAATATTTTGTTTCCTATTGATTTTTTGGCAAATATGCACATAACAAAAGTTGTTTATTTTGTTATTTAAAGTAAGATTTGTTATATTCACTTTTGTCGTATAACAAAGTATATAAACGAGATATACATTAAATACTAAAGCGGGAGCCAACAATTTTGTTGGGCACTAACAATTGAACCGAAGTTAGCAAAACTCGGTATGTGAATTAGCATTAATTCTTCCATGGTTATAAGTTATATTTAAATTTTTACGTCCCAATGTTAGTGCTAATACACATATTATTATTATTTAGAGTAACTTTTGTTTTATACACTTTCGTCGTATACCGAAGTGTAAATGCGTTATATGCTAAAAATTATAGCGGGAATCAACAATATTATTTGGCACAAAAGACTGAACCGAACTAAATAAAACTCGGTCTGTGTATTTGCACTAACGCCTTCATTATAATAAGCCATACCAACATTTCTAGGGGCGGGCAGGAGTGGGGGTTGTAAGGGAGACCTGAATTTAAAAATAGCGATATTTCGTTTCCTATTGGTTTCTCGGCAAATATGAACATACAAAAGTTGTTTACTTTGTTATTTAGAGTAACTTTTGTTATATACACTTTTTTCGTATACCGAATTATAAACGAGATATACGCTAAAACCTATAGCGGAAGTGAACAATTGTATTTGGCACAAAAGACTCAACCGAACTAAATAAAACTAGGCATTTGTATTAGCACTAACGCCTTTATTATAATAAGCCATACCAACATTTCTAGGGACGGGCAGGAGTGGGGGTTGTAAGGGAGGCCTGAATTTAAAAATAGCGATATTTCGTTTCCTATTGGTTTTTCGGCAAATATGAACATGACAAAAGTTGTTTACTTTGTTATTTAGAGTAACTTTTGTTATATACACTTTTTTGGTATGCCGAATAATAAACGAGATATATGCTAAAACCTTTAGCGGAAGTGAAAAATTTTATTTGGCACAAAAGACTCACCCAAACTAAATAATACTCGGTATGTGTTTAAATGAATTAATTCAAATCTATGTTAATATTTTGACCTTAATAATACAAAGCTATGCATAATGCACAGGAGACGGGAAATATGACAATATGAAGGACAGTGAAGTCTTACATAAAAAATTAATTTTATTATTTAAAAATCCACAGCAACGACGGGTATAAACGCTAAACACAGGGACGGGTAAATGTCAAAATATTGTGCAAAGTAAAGCCTTGCCAAAAAAAATACCATCACCGTTCAGCCTCAAATGAATTCCCGGGCGAAGCCGGGTATCTGAGCTAGTAGTATATAATAATTTATTATTAAAAATGAAATGCTTGTAGAAAATACAAACAAGAACACTTAATTTGTTTCTGTTAAAGTCCCTAACAGAAGCAACTGAGGAGCTATATAAATATAAATAAATAATTAGAGGCAAAAGCGGAACCATGATAGTTTTGCAGAAGTTTATGAAGTTGCATAATGAGTTTTGCATAAAAAGAATAACGATCTGTTTCTATCCGTGAAAAAGGGTTACAGAGGAATATCTTCAAAAAGTTGTTCTACTTGTTTTGTTATCGACATGAGAGCCACTTTTTGTTACTTAATTCTTATGACAAAATAATTTAAAAATTAAAAAATATTAATAAATATTTACAATAAAAACTGCTTTAGATTGCTCTGTATCTGGTGGTTGGAGCCTTGAATGAATCATGCTATAAGCCTGTGCCAAATCAAGATAGCCCGAGGGGTATCCTTGTTTAAGAGTTGTACTCAGCTTGGAGCACATTTCACTCTCCAGGACGCCACAAGCATTATTGATGACAGCACATACACCATCAATGTTGCCCGTTGAGCTTGCCCTCCTAAAAAAATAGAGTTTGGTGGTCGGGTTAGGTGTTTAAGGACCAGATATCCTAAATTACCACAGCAAATGTCCAACAATTTAAATTTATTCCTTTTTGAAATACTTACTATCTGGATATGATTATAAGTCAAAAGTTGGCTCCTTGACAGTACTGATCCAAATATTATAAATAATGAAAATTAACAAACTATGGTACAACATACATATTCCAGTATGAAATACCATAGCTAAGCTATTACTCTTTAAACTCAATAAATTACATTTTTACTCAATTAAATATTTTAATTAAGCATGCATACAAATTTATACAGGAATACTAACTCTAAGGAATTAAATAAACATAAAAAATGAAGTAACAATAGATTTCTCTCATAGGTCAAGAAAACATGAACTCTGGATGAACAAATAGATCTGATTTCCTCCACAATAATTTTATTAACAACAGAGTACACATTCCATCTTCATCTTCAGTGCCTGTTGACACAAAGCTGAACCCTTGACTATCAGGCACACAACAGTATTTTGATTAATCAGCAAACATAAAACAATACTAGCTTAGAATAGAAAATCAAATCAAAATTAAAATACACGGTAAAATCATACTATTACTTATTCATCCAGATTAATTCATTCCTCTAGAACCTAGCATCCCTGAAAGAATTAAAGCATGAAAAACTTATGAATCTCTTTAACAATTTAATAAATAATGAGCACTGAGACTTATCTAAAGGATTCCATGTCTGGACCAGAGATAGGCATTAGTAATTAATAAGTAATTTAAAACCATTAATGAGTTTCACTTACACACTGTTAATCATATTTTATTAAAATAAACTGTATTATTTTAGTGTAAAATATTATAAGAGACAGATTAAAAACTTTGGTAACTTGTATTAAAAAAGAATAATTTTAATTACTTTAGCCATATTATTTTATAGATTAAATATATAAAAGTGTTTATATTTACAGTTAGTAATGTTTTGTTTTAAGTGACAAGCGCCGCATATATGTAAACAAATATATATGGCTCATTAATAAAATGTTTACTCATGTTTAAATAATATTCTGATTATAATTTGTTAATAGTATCAAAAATAGAAACCTTTGATTTTTATTAAATTTACAAAAGGGAATAAAGTGAATGTGATCTTTTGAAGTTCATGCAAGAAAGTCTGATAAGTATTAAACAATTTATCATTACTTACTGTAGTAATCTATATATCACGCATTAAGAACCGTGAACTCTCTGTGGACATTTCAACCTATAAATTACTTGAAGAAGCACAAAGACTACAAAGCATTAGTCAGGCCTTAAGTCAAAGTATAAAGTCAAGTTCAAAGTTCTAGAACTTTATGTTTACACTCATACTTTTTTTTAATTAAAGAAAAGCCACATAATCTAGAAAAAGTTTATATTGTTCAAGGAGGAAATAAATACCTAATAGACTTTTTCACAATGAAGAAAACATCATCGATCATGCTGGAAACATGCGAACCTGGTTCAACTGTATCCATAGTAATAGCTTTCCGAACACTCTCTTCCATATAATGATGTTCTAAGATTAAATAGACACTTAAAAGTTCTTCCATTCCCCGACATAGTGCACAGGTCTTAAGCTTATCCTCTAATGCAGCGATAATTGAGGCTTTCTTATCTTCATCAGCATCAGACTGAAACAATAAAAGAGAATTTTAAATTCCTAATTCTTTAATTACAATTATATGTGTGTATATATATATATATATATATATATATATATATATATATTACAATTAATGTTTTTCATTTATACTTTTACATTTCTTTTCAAGTCACCAATTATTTTTATTTTATAAACTGTAATGAATCTGAGTAGCAATACATGTACCAGCCATAAAAAATCTTATATTTTATTTTTTGAGTAAGGTCAACATAAAACTCATTTAGAATATTATTATATTATACTTGTTAATTGTAGAGTTTTATACAATTTTGGGTCAAATCCCCAAATGGTCTGACATTTTGGTAGTTAACATCTATTCTTAATCATAAAAAAAAATATTCACTCCATAACAACATCATTATATTTTTATAATAATATTCACATCTCTTGAAGCCGATGTAGTAAACAATATGCGAGATGAATTACGATATAAAAATTAAATTGATGATTGATCGACTGGTACGAAGTCCACCTGGGCTTACACTGTGTAAGGGAGGGTAGGTGGGGGTTTATAGGAAGATCATGGGCTAAGAACAGTCAGATCTCGGACATCCTGGAGGCAAGGCCCTAGTCGGTGACAGATCACTACTCCCTCAATCATCAGCTGGTACACTCTCATGGCAGCACCCAGCACTTAGAGATACTACAATTTAAAAGGTGACTTTCTTTCATTTTGTTGATTTCAAATTTCATATCCTCCCTCTCCCAAACAGAAAAGGAATTACAAAGCCAAGTCACAACAACTGTTTATGAATGGTCGAATTCGATCATTCAGGTTTCTATCCTATTTCCCGAGTGGTGATTATCAGAAATAAGCTCCTTGATATGGTCATTGATGTCCATATAACCTATCTGAGTGTTCACGATCTTAATGCCCATATCTCCCTGCCTAAATTTCACAAAACACTCATGCACTGTCCGCTCACTTACTCCATTGTTCACATATTCAGCACATATTTAGTTTGTGGTTTGAACTACATTTTGGCCCTTGTGGATATAAAAATGGTATGAATGGACAAAAATGTACTTTCTTGTTCTCCTTGTCTCTCTGAGCACAACAACAACAATAGGCAAAGATCCTTAAAAATCTACATATCCAAAATATACTGAAAGACACAGTGATGAATGACAGGCTGAGCCTGGCAGCTCAATGAGAAACTTAAGTCCCAAAGACTTATTTATATGGAGACACACATATTAATCTTCGAATAACTTAATACATACAGATATTTTCCTTCTGATGAACGATAAATACAGAGAGTATCTTAGGTGAGCAGTTGAAATTTCAGTTAGAAGTTGATCCAACTCTTTGGGATCTCCACGGCTCCTGTGAGTCCCAGATCTAACATTTGAAGTTAACTTCTCTAAACCTCGGTTTATCCACATTTGAGAGAGAATTATCTGACTTACACCGTCGCATTCATCTTGAAGCCTTACAACCATTTTCAGAAGCCTACCTGGCCCTGGAACAATAAAAATGAAATTTTGAATTTGTATGCTAGAAAAATACTATGAGTTAAAACCAAACAATATTATAATCATAATATAATTATGTTTAAATGATAAAGCTACAAAAATTTTGAAGCCTATCAGACCATCAAAAAATTAAAAAAAAAAAAAAGTTAAACTGTCAGTTCCTTATTATTACCATGTATCTTTTGTAATCAATTGGCAAGTGAAAATATTGTTGTATAAAAATGTTTCTGTATTCAAAGTTATATTTTAAAGACTATTTAATTTATATCTAAGTTATATTTTAATGACAATTTTTAGAGCTTTCGATTAGTCACTCCCACAATGAAATTTGTCTTCTCATTTTATTTGGTCCGATTAAAATAAATAAATCACATATACTAACCATAAAATGTTTCAACTAGAGGTTGATGAGTTTCTATAGTACGAGCAATGTCTTCAAATAAATGTGTAAATAGATCTGAATAAAGAACCGCAGCTCTTTTATCAGCTAGACTTGTTTCAGAAGCAGTTTTCAAGTGTTTTTTTGATGAACTATTAACCTAAAAACAATTAATCTCAGTTCAGAACTATTATATGAAATTATACTAACTTGTAAAAGGATATCATGATTGTATACTTTTAAAAAATATTTTAGAGTACAGAAATAAATTTAAAACCACTGATCCATTTTTGAGAACATAGGAACATTTGTAATTTCGAAACTATTGTCCAAAACTGGAAATTCAACTTTTCATTTAATCTAAAAATGGTGAATTAAGTATTTAGAAATTTTATAAAAATTCTTTTAAACTTTTGTTATATTATTTGAAAAATGAAACTCTGTTGTATGATCTAAAAATAATACTCAAATTAAGCAAAATTGTTAGCAAGAAAAAAATAAAAAAATTGTCTATAGTAGCAGAAGAAATATAAGGGGTATAAAATAAAGCTCCTCTCACTAACCACCCCTAACAGATATTTTAAGAACTAAAAAAACAGAGACCTTTAACCTAATGAAAATCCACTAGAAGGTAGTTATTTTTTATTTTATTTTTTTAATTAAGTATACAAAATATTCAAATCTCAAAATATTAGGGAGCACTTTAAGGCACATCATCAAATAATTTCTAAGTCCTGACTAAGAAATTCATTTATTTTGGCAAAGACTAAAACAAAAGCTTTTGAGGTCTATAATATCACTAAGTGGTTGATATAGTAGTACAAATTATTAATGTCATGATGAGTTTGAGGGCTGACATCAGACACTTCAATTCACTTTTTAATTAAATCAGTCGGTTGTTCAAATCGGAATGACATTAAAATGGAGAGAACTAGCCATTAAAGATTCACAGGAGGGCTGAAGTACAATGCTCAATTTATCAACACAATATAATTTATTTGATGCTCATAGAATAAGTTTAAAAGCTTCATATATTTGGTGGAGGAACTTTATTCATTACACATGAACACAAACAACTTTGAAAAATAATATATGAGTAAATACATAATAGAGAGCAAACAGCTATAAAGAATACAGTTAAAACATGACTGGATATTTCAAAGTAAGGCTCTGAAGGTACCTACAGATGGCAAAAATAACTATAAAGTCTGCCACACAGGTGCTACGTAAACTAAGCAGATTTTCCACACAATGGAATGACACACTACTGATCTCATCTCAGAATATACTCCCTATTTAAAAAAAAAAAAAAAAAAAAAAGATAAGTAGAAGTGGGGGGGGGGGGTCAATAAAATTTTAATTGATGATGTCACACTAACTATTTGCATGTATCTCATATAATAATAAAGGTCCGTTGAACCAATATTTGGTAATTATTCTTGGAATAAGATGTTTCATGATACATTCTCTTATTTTTAAAATGTGATGACTAAACTGTAGGATGAAATCTAGAAAGTCAAATATAATAAATGTACCTCAAATAGCTTTACGGTTAATGAGGAAAGAAGATCCATTAACAAAGTCCCATGCTGCTTACCCTTGCATAAATAGAATTCCGGTGGTACCATATAGAATAGGCTCATAAAGTAAGTATTTAGAATGCATTGAGCACTTTTAGCAGCATTATGGGCATTGGTTGATATGGTAGGGAAATTTAAAGAAGCAGTATACAAAGATGAGATGAGGTACAGAAGAAAGATAAGAGAGATGCAAGAGCTTTTAGTTTTGAGAGAATACAAATTTACCAATGGTACATAATTTACATATCTGGAAGGAAACACATATCCGAGAACAAACACATAAATATTGTTATGCTTGACACTTCTATGGTATACAAAAAGCCATCTAACACAAGAACGCCTTAAGGGAATAAAAGTTGTGATAATTATGCTATATTCGTAGAGTTATCTGAAACAAAATTGTTCTTGAAGAGGTAAACCTGAATTAATGAATCTGAGATTAAAAAGAATCTGATTACTGAATTATAATTAGGCATAAGTATAATAAATAAAAAGTAGAAGAGTTATAGACAAACTACCTGGTCTGCAAGATAATCAGAATATTTTTCCAGCCCATAATCATGCATTCCTAGAAGAGGAAACAGTTTAAAAAACCGTTCAACTGAACTAGAATCTTGCTTTGAAATAGCATCATTAAACTTTGTAGTCAAAATATCCTGCAATTTAACCGCTGCTTCCTTCAATAATGATATTGAAGTATTTACAGATTTAGAGTCTGCGAATAAAAATTAAATATTATTGTCCCACAAAAATCGTATTATTCAGTATTATTATTTTGTCAATAATTTACATAGTGGAAAAAAACAAATGGTTAAGTATAATATATTAGTTGATTGTGAATATACCTTGGTGAACATCATCAGCTGTTTTCTCTAATAAATACTGATCCATCCCTAAATATCTGTGTATATGGCCAGCAGCTTTCTCGAAATCCCCGGAGTTCATTGATGCCTGCACCCCATCACAACATAATTGTAAATCAAGAAGATCATGAACTCGCTGTTGGCACTCAGAAACCCTGCTCTGACAATATAATAAATTACATTAAAAAATTGCAATGAAAGAAGTCATAAGCATATAATTAAATTTTGTTTTAAGGAAAGCATACAAAAAATTGGCAAAACAATAAACATATTAGTAAAAATCTTCAACAGATTTTTTGGAAAATACCTATGCTTCATAATAAACCTATTATTTTTAAGGTACTGTTGGCCTTTTCAAAAGAAAATCATAATGTCTGTCAATAATTGTCAACACACAGTTTTGCTTGAATTATTTATTCCAGAAATCAAAGAGTAGTAGTAAAAAGGACAAACATGAATACTAACAGACTATTATTTTACACAAGTATTATCAGGATAGGGAACAATAAACGCTTATCTTAATTGTTTATACAACTTTACTATGGAAGATGCTTACATACACTTGCTCTATGACTGTAAATTACTAACTGAGGAAAGGATAGAACTAAAAAAAAGAAGTAACCGGCAATTAGCCAGTATGGGAAAAACTTGTATTTTATAAATGGAATAAATTATTGAAAAAGTATGCTGAATAAGTTATTAATTATTTGGGAAAATGAAAAAGTCCACAGTGCATGGGCTGTGTAAACTAAGCAGATTTCCCACCTGCTGGTGTAACACACTTGTGATCTCATCTCAACACAAATTCTCTATTTCTATGTAAAAAACAGATGAGCACAAGGGGGAAGTTTACTGAAAGTTAGAAACTAGAAAAAATGAAACCTCTCTTAATACTTGAGTTACGAAAAAAGGCATAGAAAAACAATTGTAGGGCATCAATAGCTTAGCAAGAGTGGTTCATTTTAGCAGATTTCCCTTATTATGATCAGACTCACTATAACGGAAATATTTGTGAATTTTCAAATCCTCCCTTTTAACTTTCACTATTCCATGTCCAATTTCAGCCAATAACAAATATGATCATCTGTATTGACTAAAACGGTTAAATAAGAGTATGATATAAAACAAATAAACGTTTTCTAGACAAGAAAGTAAAATCATAAATGATGACGTCATCTCACAATGAATTTGCAAGAATATTGCATAATAAAGGTCTCTTGAAAACCGTAGTAGGTATTTAAGCTTCCAATAAAATGGTTCATGATATAACAGAGAATTTATTTTGTGAGTAGGAGTGGGGGTTTATTCAAGGCTGAAAACTAATAAATCCAAATATCTCGGTTAATATTGAGGACAAATATCTTCAATACTAAAGAGGGCATTTTATTTTTGGATTTTATACAGTAGATAATGTTATTTACCATAAATAAGATATGGTAGTTATGAAACATACTAATTCCTTGTACTATTTATTCATTGGATAAGGGAGGTTTATATGAAAATAATTTTGAGGAAATCCTGGTGTAGCTGTGTATTTTTGTATAGCATGTTTTATCCTGATTGGTCTTTATTTTATAATCTTGAGACAATTGCAGATTTCTTAGAGTATAAAACATTTCCTCAAGTTTCTATTTAGTAGTACTGGGTCATGCCAACATAAATCTTTGAAATTTAAAGATCACAAAATCTATATTCAATGGAACAATACTTATAGTTCTAGCAATTATTGACATGATATGGTCAATATTTTGCCAAGTTGCTTTGTTTTAAAACGTGAGAAGTTGGCCTCTGTGCAGACTCCAGCTACAGAGTCACTATGCTCTCCACTGAAAACAGTTCCTACTGGAACATAACAGTAGATGTCAACCAGTCTGAGGGAGGGCCCGCACCGACTGCGGTGGGTTACAGCAAATATTCTCACATGAAAAGGCAACACCTCCTTCAGCACCTTTCCACATCATCAGTGTGATAGGTGAAAATTTCCATCACCAGATTTTTTTATAGCCAGTGAATTTTGTTTTGTTCTAGTACTCAGTGGAATTTGTTCTATAACTTCTTTCGCAAAACAAATGTTATAAGGAATATTCAAAAGTCTACAGGTTTATTTATAATTGTATTTAAAAAAAATATATTTATGATTATCAGACACCGATTCCAGCCTGGACAATAGGAATTTGTTCAATGACGAACTCATTAAATAAAAATCTTAGTTCCACCCTGGCTAGAAAAGGGTGGTAACCTGTAGATAACTCGTCTCAATTAGCCATAGTAGCAACGAGTGGACGTTAATAAATAATAATAATAAGAAGAAGAAGAAGAATTTCCCTTAATGGAAATACGGCATGATTTGTTTACCTATCTACATTTTCTGATCGGATCCACACAAAAAATACACTATTACCACAGTCTAGGTGACAAAGAGGAATTACTGATAACTCTAAATTGAGAGCTAAGACCAAATGTAAAATTTATCTCTGCGTAATTTCTTTTAAATGGTATAAAACATAATAGATCAATATTTAGCAAACATATTACACAACAATTAAAATGTTAATACATATAAATCAATTACAATTTAGTTTTATTGTATAAAATATTCAATCCTACTAGCAGTCCCATATTTCAAATCAAAATATTTATCGGATAAAATGTTTTGATAGAACTTGTGTAGGAAATAAATAACTGTGATTTTTAGGGTATTATTATAATTAAAAATATGCTCTAAGTACTCGTAAACTTGGTTAGATAGTCCTTGTCAAATTATTCCAAGGGAAAATTGTTTCCTGACTAACAATAGCTAAAACATGAGTATTATTAATAACTTAGTAGTAGTGTAACGTAGTTTCACTTAAAATAAATAAACTCACTCTTGCTGTATCTAGTTTTCTAACTTTATGACTGACATTTTCAGCCAATGTTGAAGCAAAGGATATCATTTCATACAGCTGTTTTGCATCAGAATGAATGATCTCTAAATTGGGCAAAACTTTTGTTATGCCTCTTATTTTGCTTTCTAAATGGCATTGTCTGGACAATAGCTTTTCCAACTCATTTTCTACTTCTTTCTAAAACAAACAACAAAAAAAGGAGAAATATGATATTTTTCTTCTGGAAGTGCATTGAGAATTATAAAAGTAAATTTAAAAATCTGAATATCTTGCCTCTTGTTGGCTTAATTGGGCATACAATTTTTTATTTTCTTCATCTAAAAATTCAATATCACTAGAAGAATCATCTGAACTGTTGTCACCATCGTTATTAGTCAGATCAAAGCCGGAAAGAGTCATATGATTCAACCGCGAGGAAATAGAATTTAGAAAACTATTATCCATTGTACAATTCAAAAGTATTAATCAAAATTATTACATTTATAAACACAATTTGTATTGATAACACAACACGTAACAGGATATGTTTATAACCTGCTGCGTTATAACCTCCCTCTGTTATCAAGGAGAGAAAAAATTGTAACTAATTATTTACTGTGATATATATATATATATATATATATATATATATATATATATATATATATATATATATATAATATATTCTTTTTATATTTTTATTAAGAAAATTTGTCGAGAAATATACATATTCTCCTTAAATCGTTATATCGTACAGGATAGTGAATATTTTTCTGAATAATAATTCTGCAGAACGTTTTATTTTTATTGGTTTCTGAGGTACGATTGAAACAACCACTTACCTTTTGAATTAATAATAATGTAAACTAAAGGAAATTTGGCTAAGTGTACATGAAATTAAAATTGGTTGAATTTCGATAAATACTGTCCTAATGATTAATTATTTATATTTAATATGAAAAATTAAATTGCTCAAAGCATGTTAGTACAAACTGTTATCTTCGGAAGGCTGTTTTCTTTGGTATATATTGAGCCATCAAGTTCTTCTCTGTCACATGTTCCGCCTTAACATGTGTGTGGAAGTGAGTTCTCAATTGAGTTTCCAGAATATAAAGTTAAACTTTATAATTAAATCTTGGCAAACTTCATTTCGAACAGACCTTGTAGAATTTCATATATATAAGTGATTGAGGAGACCTACAATGAGAAAGAAGCTAGAGAGAAAGTACGCATGTTTATTTATTTGTGTTTAGTTTTTATCAAGCTCCCGTGGCTCCCAAAACAGGAGCAGAATACGAGACTCATAGACCCCAAGAGGGGGTGAGGCCAAGAAGCAGAGCAAGGAGGAATACACTCCGATCAACAAATATTAGGTATCTTTGTTAATACGTTTCATTTCACCCACTGCTTCAGTCTATCCGCAAAGACGTCGATCTGTGATGTGGTGAAGTTCGTTCAATTCTGGGCTCTAATTAAAACACACAAATCATTTGTTCCTAAAATAGCACTTGAAAAGAAATAGTCTTTGAGGACTAACTTCTGAACGTCAAAAAAGTCCGTCACGCAGGGGGTGCTTAAACTAAGAAGATTTTCCCACGGAAAGTAATACAAAAGAGAAATCTCCATACGAGTGCCGAACAGTTACGGGACGGCCGAACTAGCTTTTGGCGGGGACAATTAGAAGCGACCATAGCTCGTCCGTTACACTTAATATCTCGGTTAATATTCAAGATAGAGAATAAATGTATATAGCAATATTTATAGTCAATTTAATTTGCAATGATTGGTTCTATACAATTTTTCGATCCGACGTATGTAACAGAGATATTTCGAATTTTCCAAATCCCCCCCCCTCACTGGTCCGAATTCAGCCATTAACGAACTTGATCTGTCTTTTTACATAAAACATATCGAGCAAACTAAAATATCGAGTTTGGTAACGATCAAACAAAAATTGCGATCGCTAGAGCGGCAACAGACACACACACACACACACACACACACACACACACACACATATATATATATATATATATATATATATATATATATATTATTTATTTCCCTCAAGGGAAATCTGCTAACATTATGTTTCCTATAAAACCTCCATTCAAACTGTCCGTTTGATGTTTGGGAATAGTTTGTAATTCCAAGCAGCTTTTAGCAGATTTTCTCTAAAGGAAATCAGCTATTGAGGTTATGCTCGCGGCGCGACTTCCGAAAAATATGTCCGTCGGATCGAAATAGTCACGAAGGGGCTAAGCAGATTTCCCATGTGTTAGTGTGACAATATTGATATCTTCTCCCCATATATTTTCTATTTCTAAGCAAAAATCCGAGTAGAAGTGGGGGGTTTGGTGAAGGCGAAAATCAATAAAGTACGAATAACTTGCTGCTATGAAAAATGTACAGAAAAACAATCGTAGAACACCAATAGTTTAGTAAGATTGGTTATATAACATTTTTGTACAGAACTCATAACGGAGATATTTTGAAGCCGTTAACGAACCCTTTATCTTTATTTTTTAACGTTTAGATGTCGAGTTTGGTTAAGATTAAACAATAATTGTGATCGCTAGAGTGTTAGCAGGCTCATATAATGAATTATTCTACAGCCTAATTTCAATAATGTACTGTCGCCGACTCTCCTTCCCGAAACTATGTTTTATATTTTGGATATTTATTTTCGTTATGTATATTCATTTCATTTAATCATAAGTGAAATGCTAAAATACCTATTTATTTGACAAACCACATTCGATATTTAACCGTCTCATGGAAAATAAGTATTATATTAATGAATAACTGAAATCGGCCCGGGGGGAGGGAGGAATTAAAAAGCGGGAATTATTGAAAATTCGAAATATCTTGGTTACTATGAGTAGTATCAAAAAATGCTATATAGCTAATATTGTTCAAGTTTTCATTTTTTACATCTATTGTTTACACGTTTTCTCTGACGTGAATATTAACGGGTTATTTGTAGTTTTCGGTTTCAGCCAAAACCCATCCAAGTGGTAAACTCCCACTTATAATCATCTAATTTTCACTTTAAGTACCTGAGCCACTAAACATCTCAAGTCTAAATTACATTTTAATTTTTGTCGGGGTTCAGGTTGGCCGGTGAGTCTTAATCTCACGTGGCAAACTTGAGTGGCGAGTTCGATTCCCGTCCTGGGCAATAGGAATTTATTTAGTGATGGACTCATTCCTTAGTTCCACCCAGGCTAGAAAAGGATGGTAACCTGCAGATAACCCGTCCCAATTAGCCATAGTAGCATAAAGTGGATATAAATAAATAAATTAAATTAATTTCTGTTTACATAGACTTCTTCCTGGGATAGAAATACAGAATAAATGGTTTCACAAGGTATTGAGTGTATCATTCCAGTGCGTTGGAAATCTGCTCAGTTTACGCAGAACCTGCTTGAAGGACTGTTTTTAGCAGATTTCCCTTAAGGGGCGTACTCATGACGCGATATTCGAAAATTTCCTTCAATTGTCCATCGATTCTATCCAGGAGATGACGAAAATGAGGTCTGTTCAAAATTATATATATATATATATATATATATATATATATATATATATATATATATATTTGTCTGTTAACGCTATTTTTTTTTATCGTTACCAAACTCGATATTTAATCGTATCATGTAAAAAGAAAGATCAAGTTGGTTAATAGCTGAAATCGGACCAGTGGGAGGGGGCGATTTTTGAAAATTCGAAATATCTCCGTTATTATGCATCGGATCGAAAAATTGTACAGAATCAATCTTATTGTAAATTAGATGTACTATAAATATTGACCTATACATTTATTCTCTATCTTAAATATTAACCGAGATATTTGCATTTGTATTAAGGTTGTGTGGTCGGCTATATTCGGGACTTTCCGCCAAAAGCTAGTTCGGTCGTTTCCGTAACTGTTCGTCCCTGGTGAATTGGTTTGGAGATTCGTTACTACTACCGTTATTAGTAGGCAAATTTCTCTATTTTAAAACTTCACATGGGAAATCTGCTTAGTTTACGCAGCCCCTGCGTGACGGACTTCTTTGTTTTCTTTACTTGGCTGGTAATTTAAAATGATCAAAATCCATAAATGTAATTCTGAAATAGAGTATTTTTGAAACGAATTTCAATATCTAACAAGATGTTATTTCAGAGATGAAGAAGAACTCCAAGAGAGGCAAACAGATAGGAGTATCTCCAGCGACAGCAGCACGTCTGTGGTTTTTCGCACTTATGTTGAAGGCAAAATATCTAGTTTTCAGTAAGGACCCGCACTTATTTGTAATTTTAGCTCACCCACTTACTCTCTGACAGCTAAACTTTACTTCAAATTCACTGGAAATTTCATATATAAATAAGTACAAGTATTGGGTACTCTGGCAATAACACCTTACTTATTTTGTCTCCACGCATATTTTTCAATCCGGCTTATAATAAAGGAGAAATGCCAAATATTTTATTTTACCCCCTCGAAGCCCCCACATTTACGGGTATAATTTCATTTTATTTATTTATACAGGAGCACCCGCATCTTAGCGATTTGGCTCAAAGTTTCACAATGTAAAATGAAAATAAAATTATTGAAAAATAACAAAAACTGAAACAACATATAAAAATTAAATACAACAAATAATCATTAAATACTAGTAATAAAAACAATTAATAAACATAAGACATAATCAAACATAAATAAATATTAGATAAACAAACATAGATACACATTAGACTAGTTTTAAAGACAATAATTTAAAATGGTTTTAATAAAAAAAATTATGTTATTCCTATATACTAGTACATTTACATTATTTTTTATTTTATTTTATTTATTTAGTTTTGTACCCCACAGCGATGGTGATTTGCATTATTAGGATGATATATTTACTCCTTCATGTGCTTACCTTTTTTTTTTGTACTTTTATATTATGGAAAATATTTCTTTAATATCTGATTCTTTCTCATATTCATGGTTTGTCCAAAGAATATAATAAAAGTTAACCCTTTTAAATCTTTTTAGGCATGCTGTAGACCTATTCTATTTTAAAGCGTTGACCTTTATCTCACATGGTAAACCTAGAGTGGCGAGTTCGATTCTTGCCTGGGCAAAGGAAATTATTTAGTGGCGAAATTCATTAAATAACGTCCTAAAATCCCACCCTGGCTAGAAAAGGGTGGTAACCTGTAGATAACCCGTCCCGATTAGCCTTAGTTGCAAAAAGTGGACGTTAATAAATAATAATAATAATAATATGTTTTTGTAAATGTTGATGAGTTTTAGATGTTAGTATTTGTGGAATATATTGGCTGCTGTCAGTTAATAGTTCTGTCATATCGTGGGGTATATGAATGTTTTCTCGTTGGATGCAGTCTGTCAGTATGTGTTTTATCGTAAGGCGTTTATTGCAGTATTTGCATATAGGGTTATCAGTCCTTGTCATTAACTGGTATATAATTTCATCCATTAACGAATTTAATTTAGTCTGCATGAGACGCATAAATATCGAACTTAGTAAAGAAATTTGGAAAACAAAAAAAATTGATAATCACGTCATGAGAGCAATTACAATAGCTGATTTCTCTTGCGGGGAATCTGCTAAACGATGTCTATTACGGAGATGCATAAACAGATTTTTCAAGTACAGCTATACTAGAGGACCGACGCAGTAATAAACTATTCAAACAAACTGTATACCTCTATTCTTATTATTTATTTATACTTTTAATAAGACGAAAAATGCATAGAAAATCGATCAAAATAATATTTGTTTTGCATATTTGCCGATAACGAAAAAACTACGGTTTTACATATTAGGCCTATCTTACAACTTCTAATCGAACTCATCAGTATTAATATTTTAAAATATTCTATAATGTATACTAGTCGTAAGTTAACTTGCCCAGTTTAGTTCCAATTAGTTTGTTGTTAAGTTATAAATACCTGGACAGCACAATTCACATAAAACGTTGTTGCTGTTCTTGTTTATACCTTGTTTTGGAAATGTATATGTAACAAAAGATTCCATATAACACAAAAAACAACATTTGCTATGTGCATATTTGCCGGAAAAAATAAAAGAACGGAAAATCGCAATTTTTCATTTCAGGTCTTCCTTAGAGCCGTACCAGTTGGCATGTTAGAATATTATTTTTAGACAATTTTCAAATTACCGATTATACACATACCGAGATTAACAAATAACAAATTCAGAAGATTAGGTGCGAGGACGAAAAAAACAGGTACAAAATACTAAAATTATTGAAATTGTTTCTATTCTACAAGTTACGAAAATGGGTCGTGAAATTTTCAGAAAAAAATTCAAAATTATTCGAAATTCAAAATTCAATATTAGAAGTCTTCTATGAAACTAAAGGATGCTTTTTTTCATTTTTATAGGCGTGTCACACCTTCCCAGTTGAAACCGGTGACGAGAGTAGAAGAGCATAGCCCAAAAGAGGGTTTTGCAAATGTTAGCAGAGTCTTCAAATTCGAATCGCAAGCAACAACTTTGCCAATTGTGAGGTAAGCTACGCAGTAGAAACGTTTTTTCAAGTTTCTGTTATTTATTTGTTAAAAGGGATCTCTGGGGGGAATCAAGTTAAAATTTTGACAAAAACAACAAAAGGATCATTACAAAATTACTTTGCCGAATATGTTATTGTTATTTATCTACGTTCGCTAAATAAATTTCATTGCACAGGTAAGAATCGAACCCACGACTCTAGTTTTATCATGTTTATTTATGACCAACTTCTTGACTCACATGACTAACCTGAGCTCCGTATTGGCGAATATATTGAAGGATCAATAGTGCCAGCTGTTACAAACATATTAATTGCAAGGTTATGTTAAACAGAATAGAAAGCAGCATTCTAAAGCCCTTAAAAAAAATCAGATGAATACGGATAATGAGGAAAAAATAGAAATTTAATTATGTCTGCGGTTGCATCCAGGTGAAAATATAAATTTCTGCAGTATATGCAATGCATATAAATACATTAGTACATTCATATTAACAGTTAATAGCTACGTGGTATTTCTATGTTGAATAGCCAAATTTTTTCTGGACGATGTTAAAACCTATTGAAAACAAAATTGTTAGAGCATTTTGTTAATCTATTCTCTTCCATTAATATCTCCTCAATAGAGAACGAGTTTTTACAATAGAGTGACGGAATATTTTGAAGTTTTCATCCAATGGCCACCAATTCTACTTAAATATGACAAAAATGAGGTCCGTTCAAAACTATATATACATATTAGCAGATTTCCCTTAAGGGAGTGGCGTGTTCCATTCCCGCATGGACAATAGGAATTTATTTAGTGACGAACTCTTAATGAAAATCCTTAGTCCTAAACTGGCTAGAAAAGAGTGGTAACCTGTAGATAACCCGTCCCAATTAGCCATACTAGCAAAAACTGGACGTTAATAAATTATTAACAGCAGTTCTTCTCAAGCTATTTGCACTTTAATCGTGTTATGTTAATGGAAGTTTCAAGCCCAGCCTTGGAGTAATTGCGAAAGGCGAAATACAATATATTATTATTTTAAAATAAACTAAATTCAATAAGTAATCAATTCTTCTGAAACGAAAAGAGCAATATATAATTTTAAAAATCATTTTCCCTAGAAAAGACATTTGACAAATTAAATATGCCAAGGAAAACTACACGTTTGAAGTAATTATAACTTTTCTTTGCAAAAAGGAAGCTATAAGTATTTACAAGATGCCCATTAATGCTTGTTTAACTTCTTATTTTCCGCCATTATTGATGAAACACTCTTTGGCTGTTCTTAAGAAAGTGTAGAGACATATTTGCTTGATTAATACAATTGCTATCTGCATACTGTTTAATAATCCACAATTTATATTTAATTCGTCTAGGAGTGAGGAGCCTAAGAAGGTTAAATCATCCAAACCCCAAATTCCCGAAAATCAAGGAAATAATGAAGAAACCACACGACGTAAGATCATCTATAAAATACCATAACATCTTTCAAATGAAGCTTGGTTCTCACTAATATTAATTTAGGCTTATTTAGTAATATAGTATGAATATAGTAATATATAGTAGTAGTATGAAATATTTTATTCATCTCGTTTTGTTGTTTAGTGAATAATACTCAATATGTTTACTTGTTTGTAAAGCTTTCAATCGTTTCTCCTAGGGGTAAATGTATAGCGACTCTGCGTGTAGCGGTAATGTTTCCCTATCTCCTATAAAAAGTGCACGTTTCTTGCAGTTGTGCAGAAGTTTGTTAAGTGGGCTTTGTATTTTAGATGCGTTTGTAATGCATCGTCTATAAAAATTTAGCATCTCTATAAACCTACGAAACTTGCAAATCATGTCTAGACAAGGAAAGGTGTGTGACGCTTCGGACACCGGGATAGAAGCTGCATTGCAGCAGATAAAACGAGGAATATGACAGCCTTTGGGATTTTACGAAAAAGCTCTGTCAAACGCAGAAAAACTATTCCGCTTGTAACGGGGGACTTTTGGCTGTGTATGTGGGCATCCGTCATTTTAGACCTCTATTTGAAAGCTAAATTTTTTGATAATCACCACTAGCCCCTTGCCAGTGTCTCACCAAAACCAGAAAACTCCCCACTCCAAAGAATTCGCCAGTTATGCTATATTAGCCAATTCTCAACTAATATCGTGTATATGTAAGGCAAAGAGAACATTGCAGCAGATGCTCTATCACAAGTGGAGATCTTCATTCCGGATGATATGGAACAACTGGCCCAAACACAGCAGTTAGACCCAACGCTTTGTGATTTGAAGAAGAATAAGAGCTTGAAGCTCAACTGACTTCCCTGCCAGGATTATTGTCTCAGATACTCTGTGAGATGAGTACCAGCAAAGCTAGACCTTACATCCCTCCCCAGTTTCGAAAGCCTCTTTTCGACAAACTCACGGGCTGAGTCACCCAGGTATCCGAGCTTCTAGGAAACTGATGGCGGAGAGATTTTTCTAGCCGGAAATGGATCAAGACATTGGTAAATGGACTAAGACTTGCTTGACTTGTCAAATATCCAAAATAGTCGTATATACAGTCTCCTTTATGAATCTACCAATCTTCTGCCTGGTTCCAACATGGGCCTTTAGCCATTATCGATCCATTACTTCCTTCAGATGGAAAAAGGAACGACCTTACTATAATAGACTGGGCGACACGCTGGCCTAAAGCTGTACCCTTGGAAGAAATCTCTGCAGCAATGGTGGCACAGGCATTTTATGTGCATTGGGTCGCTCGCTCTGGAACGCCAGTAATACTGACAAAAGATCAAGGTCGTCAGTTTGAGGCTGATATTTTTCAACGCCTTACCATCATTCTTGAGACAGACAAAAACGCACCAAGGCATATCACCCCCGAGCGAATGGTTGTGTAGCAGAGAAGTGGACCATGTTTTTGTCCTCTGTCCTACTAGGTCTCAGGGCAGTAGGACCTGGGAGCCAGCGTCCTGGAAGAACTGTACAGACAGCCCTTAAGATTACCGGGAGAAATGCTGGAAGGAAATACTTACCAACAAGAACCTTACTGACGTTACAGAACTGAATGACGATTTGATGCCCATCAAGTGGGAAACTTTTCAGTACAAGGACCTCCAGATCTTCACTCACATGTTTTAAGGAAGGACGTGATCCGAAAACCAATATTAGCACCCTACTCTGGGCTTCATAGAGTTGTTAGACGCAGCGTGAAGTCTGTGATTCTGCTCAGAGATAATGAAGATGCAATATTCATAGATCGCGTGAAACCAGTCTACCTACTAGCTGAGAAATCCACCATCAATGGAAAGACCGATCAACAGCAGTCCCAAGACGATTCTGCACATTCAAAGCCAACATTCATCTCTCGGACGAAACCAAAGCCGATTGCTGCATACCAGACCAGAAAAGGAAGACTGATGAAACGCAACGCCAAATTCTGTGATTCCGACACTGAGGGGGGTGTGGTGTAGCGGCTCTGTGTGAGTGACAACGTTTTCCAAGTCACCTCCATTACTAACCTATCCTATATAAAGTCTGACTAACTGGGTCACTACTCTTGTGTAGAAGAAGAACCGTGATTGTTGTTGTTAGCTGAGCATCACCGCTAACTGCAACAAGTACAGCCGTACTCTTTATCACTTCCAGAACATCGAGCCAGTTCAGTCCCTAGGATCAACTGGAAGGAAGTCTAGTAGGCGAGAATTGGTACCGTGAGTTGAGACACTTTTATTAGCAGATTACCCATAAGGGAAATCAGCTATTGAGGTTGTACTCGTGATGCGATTTTCGAAATTTTTCTTCAAATGTCCATCGATTATACCCAGGAGATAACGAAAATGAGGTCCGTTGAAAACTGTATATATATATATATATATATATATATATATATATATATATATATATATGTCTGTTACCGCTCTAGCGGTCGCAATTTTTGTTTTATCGTTACCAAACGATATATAATCGTTTTATACAAAAAGAAAGATCAAGTTCGTTAATGGCTGAAATCGGTTAAGGGGGAGGGGGGTTTTAGAGGGGGAGAATTTCGAAGATTCTTAATATCTCCGTTATTATGCGTCGGATCGAAAAGTTGTATAGAATCAATCCTATTGCAAATTAAATTTACTATAAATATTGTTCTATACATTTATTCTGTGTCTTGAAAATTAACCGAGATATTTGCATTTGTATTCTGTATGTTGTCGGCAGCAGTCGGCTATGTTCGGGACTCCGCCGAGAGTTCTGCCGGCCGTTTCGTAACTTTTCGTCCCTCGTGAATAGGTTTAGAGATCCCTTACTACTACAGTTGTTATTGGGCAGATTTCTCTACTGTAAAACTTCACGTGGGAAATCTGCTTAGTTTACGCAGCCCCTGCGTGACGGACTTTTTTAACGGAGATACAGGCCGGTGGAAAAGCCTGGCTGTAACATAACGGTTTATACTTTGGTCGAGTAGGTCCCACCATCGCAGGGCTAAGAGTGTCTGCAATAGTGATCCTACGCTCAAGTAAAGTGACGTTAACGAACAATTATTTTTTTATTGTTTTGTTGTAACATTATTATTATTTAATTACAGGGAACACCTGAATCCTATAACAACCCCCTATAAATGTAACCCCATAGGTATAATTAACTAAACCGCTATTTTATATTATATTGAATAAAATTAAGTAGTTTCTAAAGAAATCGTTTACACTAGACATGTGTAATTAGCTTATTTTCAGGATTTAGGTGATATTTTAGTGCCCATTGTCCTCCCGGTGTCATCAGGAAATAAAACTGCCTGTATAGAGATTGTTGTTTGTGCATAGTCCACTAGGAGAAAATTAAATAAATACAGATTATAGAAAAATAGTTCCATTGGATGCTGAGGAGCGTGAGTAAAATATTATCAATCGGTAATCTACGAATAAAGATATTCGAGAAGAATTTGAGGAATTTTTGTATGAGTTTGTCATGTGATCAAACAGAATAGCCACTTTTCGCTAAAAATGCGGGTTATATTTTACCGTAACTCTTATAAAACCATTGAACAAAATTTGTTCTATGCAATGTCTAATTAAATTAAATTCCCGCCATTTGAGAACCCATCCTGATTTCCGCGTCTGGTGCAGGCTAACCTGTATATGTTTAATTTATCGTTAAAGTTTCCTCAAAAGCCATTCGTCACTCAATAAAGAACTCGTCTTTTCTGATTGAAATTAAAAATATGAATTTTGGTTTCAATATCAAAATTTGAGACCACTAGATCTCTCTCTCTCTCTCTCTCTCTCACTCTCTCTCTCTCTCTCTATATATATATATATATATATATATATATATATATATATATATATAATATTATATCTCCAAAGATTTGAAAGAATTTTGTCATGAGTCTAAACCTAAAAAAAAAAAAATTAAATTTTAAGCTATTTTGTAATGAATTATTTAAACCTTGTATATACTCAATTAGTGAATAATATATTTTATTCCAGCTACTTGGAATTCGTTTGATCTTGCAGAGAAGCACCTAAAGAAAAATCCAGACGCCTATACAAGTCTCATATTAAGAGATTTTTTTTTGTACGTCATATTTCTTGTATGTGTGACCATAGGTATGTATATTTCGATTTTTAGAAAATTGCCTTTTAAAGGAAGTCAGATAAATGTTATACTCGTGGCTCAATGTTTCTACAAATGTCGAAAAGCGGAAAAAGCTCATGAGATTTTCACGATTCAGCAATTGCATCATTAACCATCTCTTGTCCAACTTAAATTAAATCGGTTACGAAGGTTTCTTAATAGTGGATAAATATAAAATAGAATTTGAGATATCATCAGTGTGCCATTACAGAACGTGGGAAATCTGCTGGGTTTCCGCAACACATGCGTGACGGATATGCACTTTTCACTTCGTCTTCTAGTTCGTCCATGGAATATTAATATGTCCTTATGAAGTTAAGTAATTATTACGTTTTAACTAGTTGACGTTCAGCTAAATCCAAATGATGATGATTGAGTATTAAATATAAAAATTACAGTTCTAGGAAATGAAATAGGTGCATGAAGATTATTATTTAAATTAGAAAATTTCCTGAATTATTTATTAACAGCAGAAAAACATCTCCAGACTATAAGGGAGAGAGTTTCAAGTTAATGGTGTGTGTGTGTAGCTATGTGGTTACAACTAGGTTTTTACAGGATGTGCCCTTCACTTATTTTGGGGGACGAGAACAGAAAAATCGTTTACCTCTAACAGTTTAACAAGTTTAATGTTCTTTTTCAGTTGCTCTGGGCACACTAAATTATATAATGTATGTGTATAGTTTCGTCCTCTCGGATATTCTTACCAAAAGTGACTTTAAAGTAGATCATGAAAGAACCCCAACAAATTTCAGGAATATGAAAACTGTTGAACAACTCTGGGCTGTAAGTACTTTGTAATAATATAATTATTCCTAATAATTGTATGCTCACAAGTCCTACAAGGGAATTTATTCAGTGGCAGACTCACTAAACTAACTATTTAGTCACAACCCGACTAGAAAAGATTGGTAGCCTTAAGGAAACCGTCATGAATAACCGCAGAAGCAGGAAGAGTACGTTAGTTCTTAAATATAAATAGGTACCCTTATTTCTGCCACTTATTAAGTAATATAGTTCGCAAAAGATATTGGGTTTCGCCAAGCCTGCAAGTGTTTATTTATAGTGGATAAAAAACTAATTTTATATGTAACAGATTAAAGACAATGAAGTTTAAATTATATTATATTCAACTTAAAAGGAGTTTATCATTATTGGACAGTGAATAATAATAATTCAGTTATTGTTAATTTGGTAGAATTTGAGAATATTAGATATGAGGTCCAGTAGTTTACCATTGAGTACACTTTGGGATTCTTGGTAGGAGTATAACTACTATAAACTGCTAATAGACAATTGTAATATTCCGTGGTTATTATTTAGAAAGTTTGGCTTCCAGAGAAAAGTCTCTTGGCAAAGATCGGGGAGCTGTGCATATAGCCCAAAGGCTGAGTATTGGCTCAGGTATCAGGATACTCGTGTTCGACTTGTAACAGTTGCGAACGGGTTTTTCTTTGAAGTTATATATAATTACATTGGCATTTTTAATAAAAGGTGTATTTTTCAGTATATCACCAAAGTATATCTTGACGTTGTTTATCTGGAGTCAATGAGAGAGAGACAAGGCAGGATGATACTAACATCTGATGAAAAAGCTTTGTTTATATTTCAAAACATCGTTATGGGAGTTCCCAGAATAAGGCAGGTAAAACTTTAATGAGTAATACATTTAGATATGTTAAGTAAGCCCTATATTTATGCATTATAAAATATCAAAATAAGATTAGGTACTTCACCGAACATAACTCAGACGAATTTGAAATAATTAACAGATTTCTCCAAGAAAAAATCAGCTATTGAGGTTGTAGCCATGGTGCAGTTAACAATCGAAGAAGTGGGAAAATGCCCTATATATTATTGATCAGGGTGCAACAAGCGGACAGTTTAGTAAACATGAGTTACCGATTAATAATGTATGCGGTCCAGGCAACGCAGCTTTAATCAGCAGGCACTGAGGATGGAGCGTTGACTCCGAAAGTGCACTCTGCATTATATTAAAAAACAGTAGAGGACTTGGCCTTCTTATTAATCCTGATTAATAATGTTATTAAAAAAAAAGTCCGTCACGCAGGGGCTGCGTAAACTAAGCCCCCTGCGTGGATTTCCCACGTGAAGTTTTACAATAGAGAAATCTGCCTAATAACAACTGAAGTAGTAAGAAACCTCTAAAACTATTCACGAGGGAGGAATAGTTACGGAAACGGCCGCCAAAGCTCTCGGCGGAAAGTCCGACTCTTGCCGACCACACGCAGAATACAAATGCAAATATCTCGGTCAATATTCAAGATAGGGAATAAATGTATATAACAATATTTATAGTAAATTTAATTTGCAATAAGATTGATTCTGTACAATTTTTCGACGTATAGTAACGGAGATATTTCGAAAATCCTCCCCTCTAAACCCCCCCTTCCACTGGTCCGATTTCAGCCGTTAACGAACTTGATCTTTCTTTTTACATAAAACGACCAAATTTTGAGTTTGGTAACGATCAAACAAAAATTGCGACCGCTGGAGCGGTAACAGACAAAAATATATATATATATATATATATATATATATATATATATATATATATATATATATACCCTAGTTTGTTTGAACGGACCTCATTTTCGTCATCTATTAATCTACTAGGTAGGATCGATGGACATTTGAAGAAAAATTTCGAAAATTCCGTCATGAGTACAACCTCAATAGCTGATTTCCCTCAAGGGAAATCTGCTAAAAAAAAAAAGCTCGCCACGCAGGGGTTGCGTAAAATAAGCACATTTGCCACGTGCTGGTATGACATACTTGTGATCTCATCTCAAAATATATTCTCTATTTCAAAAGAATAATAAGGTTTTATAATAAAGAAATCTGCATACTGGTAACACCACCGTGAGTAAATTCAAACGGTAATGAGAAATATTTCAGTTAATTTTAATAAGCTTGAATTGTAAACAAATAGGTCTGCCAACTCAGAGCTGAACATATCGATAGATGTATATTCTTCACCGGAAAGAAAAACAATTACTGAAATATATTTGAATATAACATATTAATTTTATTGAAAACTATTTATTATATCTAGTACTGTAATTTATATTTTATTTTATTTATTTATATTAACGTTCACGTTCTGCAACTAAAGCTAATCGGGACGGTTTATCTACAGGTTACCACCATTTTCTAGCAAGGGTGGGAGTAAGGATTTTATTTAATCAATTCCGCTACTAAATAAATTGCCCAGGCGAGAATCGAACTCGCCATTCAAGGTTTTTACCATGTGAGATTAAGGTCAGCGCTTTAACTCACATGGCTAACCTGAGCCCCTTGTAATTTATAATGAATCAGAATAACCTACAGTCTCTACACCAATTTTACGATAGCCGAACAGTTACGGAAATGGCCTCACTAACTCAGCGAAATCGCACGAACAGAACCGACAATAGCCGAATACCTATTAAAACTGCAAATCTCTCTGTTAATATTCAAGATAGAGAATGAATGTATATAACTATATTTATAGTAAATTTAATTTGCAATAAAATTTTTTCTATACAAGTTTTCTATCCGACGTACACCTAGTAACAGAGATATTTTGAATTTGTGAAAATCTCCCTCTTAATCCCCCTCTCACTTGTCCGATTTCAAACATTAACGAACTTGATCTTTCTTTTTGCATAAAACGAGTAAACGTCGAGTTTGGTAAAGAACAACAAAAATTAAGACCGCTAGAGCGTTTACACACACACACACACACATATATATATATATATATATATATATATATATATATATATATATATATATATATATATATGAAGGGTTTGGGAAAATGATTAAGCAGATAACTTTGGATAAAAACTTCTATTTGAAAAAGCAGTTACAATACAAGACAATGTGGCGGTAGACTACAACGATTCCCGCCAGAGTGCTCTCTCTGTTCCCAGGACCAATGCCTGCTATATTTGATTGGAAATATTGATCACTAAATAACCAACACTTCCCCTTGAGCGATATTTCCAAAAACAATACAATTTACTTTGTAAAACAATACAATTTACTTTGTAAAACAATACAATTTACTTTATAAGTCCAAAACACTTGAAAAAATATTCATGTTTTTCCCTACTTAAAGGTTTCGTCAAAATATCAGAGAGCATTTCTTCAGTGGGCATATGCTCCAGCACAATAAAAATCTTTGTTGGAAAATTGTAACAATTTGGCTCAATTTCATTCATTAAAACTTTTCTTCTTTGGAGATTTCTTTTTCCTTTTATCATTTTTCTTCTTTGGAGATTTCTTTTTCTTTTTGTCATTTTTCTTCTTGGTTGATTTCCTTTTCTTTTTGTCATTTTCTTCTTGGGAGATTTCTTCTTCTTTTTGTCCTTCTTCTTTGTAGGTTTCTTTTTCTTCTTTTTGTAATTTTTCTTAAACGAATTCAGTTCGTCTTCCATCGCCAATCTCCATTGCTTGGAGTACGGACCTTTGAGCGCCTCATCTGCGGTCAATGGTTCTTCAATGGGGTTCAGTGCAGCTAGATATGTGACGAAATCACTCATATCTTTTGGTTTCGGCACACGTCTGGATCGTCGAACCTGGGGTGAGTTCTCCTCCTGGATATCTGGCTCGCTAGAGACAGATCCTGGCACTGAATCATCAGAATCAGTCTGATGGTTGTATCCTGATTCCGTATTCTCATCAGAAACGTCCTCTTGTGAATTGGTTGTATCCTGGAGAGCAAGCGGCTCATCCACATCTAAAAATACTGACGTAGTAGGCAGCTGTCGAGGCTTATGTCTTTCTTGGTTTGAAGTTTCAAGAAAAACAACATCTCGACTCATAGTAACCTTCTTCGTTTCAGGATCAATTAATCGATACCCTTTGATTTCCTCTGAGTATCCGACAAAAATGTATTTTGCCGATTTAGGATCCCATTTTCTTCGGATTTCCTTGGGAACCTGTGCCATAGCCGGACATCCAAAAATCCTCAAGTGAGACATATCAGGCCTCTTACCATACCACGCTTCATATGGAGTCCTCCCGACAACAGCCTTTGTCGGTGCGCGATTGTTGAGGTAAACGGCTGTAGAAACAGCTTCTGCCCAATAGCTTTTGGGCAAACCAGCATCCTGTAACATAGTGCGAGCCTTCTCCACAATGGATCTGTTGGCTCGTTCATCCACTCCGTTACTCTGTGGCGAGTACCTAACGGTCAGTTGATGCCTGATTCCTGCAGAAATAAGTCCAGCTTTGAACTTTGAGTTGACGAACTCAGTCCCATTGTCAGACCTCACACACTTGATTTTTTTCCCTGTCTGAGTTTCAACCAGAGCCCGAAATTCAGCATAAATATCACTCACTTTGTTCTTTTCTGAAAGAAAATATACGAATGTGTAACGAGAGAAGTCGTCAATTAAGGTGAAAAAATATTTACTTCCACCTATGGATAAATTTTCCATGGGTCCACATAAATCCATATGTAGAACTTCCAAGATCTCCTTTGCTCGGCTCTTACTGGCTCTGAAGGGTAGTCGAGCATGCTTCCCTAATAAGCAGACTTCACATGGATCATCATTAGGTGTTATTTTATCAATACCTGTACACATGTCTTGAAGTAGGTTCATCCTCTTCCTGGAAAGATGTCCTAAACGTCGATGCATTAGGGAACCTGCATCTTCAGCGAAATAGGTAGGTAATATTCTGTCCTTCATGGTATCAAGCTTGTAGATCCCATTCTTCCTTTTAGCTGTGGCTAATACTTCACCATTAGGGTCAATGACCTTTCCCATTTCTTTGGTGAATATGACCGAATGTCCCTTATCAGTAATTTTGCTGACTGATAATAGGTTAGCACCTATACCTGGCACGTAATGTACATCATGTGCTACAACGCTATCAGCCTGTCCATTAACTATCAGTGAAATGTTGGTTGTACCAACAGCCTGAGCAGATAAATTCACATTATTTATTGTCGAAATTTTTAAATCTGAATCACCAGATACATTGTCTAGTATATCTATGTCATTGACTAGGTGAGAACTGCAACCCGAGTCAAGAAAAAAATCTACACTGTTGCTAGTGTCATTAGGTCTAGACATGTAAGCAAAAAGTGCTTTACCTTTGGTTTTTCCTTGATTTGAATTTTCAGTAGAATCTTGTTTCTTACGATCTTGGGTCCCCATCTTCTTGGTACGGCACTGTGAAGCATAATGTCCCCTTTTGTGACATGCATAACACTCAATTTTATGTTTTCCTTTGCCTTTGGAACCCTTCCCCTGGGAGAACAATGCTGTCTCACTACTGGGTGTATGTGAATGTGCGGGAGTCTTCACATCCTGGAGAATTTTTACTTTAATCGAGTCTCCTGTGATTTTCAGTCCCGAGCTCTCTAAACCCATGATCATTGGCTTGTATTCATCAGACAAGCCCGCCAATAAAATTGTCCCGAGCCACTCATCATCCACTTTGAAGCCAATATCAGTGAGCCTCTGTGATGTTGACATAATTTTATTGACATATTCTTCAACTGAAGAACAATTTTCTAGTCTGGTCGTTATCAATGATCTCAAAAGACCTACCTTCCTGGTAAGACCATTGTCCTCGAATGCAGTCTTCAAGTTGTCCCAAGCCTCCTTGGCTGTAGATGCACTTTCTATGTGTGGGAACACAATTGGATCGATAATAAGTACTATTTTTGAAAAAGCTTTCCGATCTTTTGCTAAAATGTTCTCTTCTTTCTGCGTCGTAGCAGTGCCTTCTAACTTGGGAACAACGATTGATCCATCGACCACATGCCACAAATCGTCAAGATTCAAATATGCCTTAGCTGCAAATTTCCACGAAGAGTAATTTTGTCTGCCGAGAAGTTTCTCAACCGGTGGAGGGTGGTTTGATGCCATGATGAACAAAATTCAGCGAAAAAATCAACTGTTCACAACCTAACCTCACTGCACATGGGGACAACACACGAGATTTACACTTTTCATGAAGTTTTTCGATCGAATCTATACTTTTTCTCGATAGAAAACGATTTAAGCAATCACTGGGCCCATAACCTGAAGGGTTTGGGGAAATGATTGAACAGATAACTTTGGATAAAAACTTCTATTTGAAAAGGCAGCTACAATATAAGACATCATGTGGCGGTAGACTACAACGATTCCCGCCAGAGTGCTCTCTCTGTTCCCAGGACCAATGCCTGCTATATTTGATTGGAAATATTGATCACTAAATAACCAACAATATATATATATATATATATGTGTGTGTGTGTGTGTGTGTGTGTGTGTGTGTGTGTGTGTGTGTGTGTGTGTGTGTGTGTGTGTGTGTGTGTGTGAATAAATCCAGTCGGCAAAACTGGAACTAGTTACATTACCATTCTGTTAGGCATCCAACTCTTTCATTTATTACAATGTATCTACCCATGTGGGCAATAGCAATTGATTTACTGCCCAACTCTCCTAATCCCAGGGTGGCAGCCTGTAGATAACCCGTCCCGATTAGGGTCAGTAGCACTATTTGAACGTTAAGTAACAAACAAACAATTTAAGAGTTTCACAATTTCATATGAGAGCTATTAATATAAATATTCAGTAATACAAATATTAAATATATTTCAACTAATGTAGTAATAACTTGTAATTGTAATTACTATTTTGCCCAACACTGATTACCATCTGTAGTAGAGCAGTACCCTTTCTTGGGTTGAGCTGGGTTCAAATACCCCCTTCCCTATTTTTTTTAATTTGCGGTGACCATTCTCAACACATTAGGAGAGTCAAGAGTTTGAGAGAATCAATAGGAATCGCTGGAGTATTACAGATCGAGTTGAAATTAGCTATAAAAATTATGCTGTGCAATTCCGATAGTCGGAATACCATTTAACTTATTAATAATTAATATATGTTAGAAATGTACTCATAGATCTTTCTTAATATCTTTAAAGAACCAATTAAGACAAAACTGAAATTTGACATATGGCGTATTTCAATGGGCCAAAACATTGTCACATTATTATTATATGTTAAATTAATCCACAATGGCTAACTCACCATCTCACTTATGTCCACTAGCTTTAGGTAAGTTGGGTATTATTTGTTCACAATAAAATAGCTTTAATTAACAACAATAAATTAAAATTTAAGAAAAGACTCTTTGCAAGGCAATATTTTGTAAAATACATATTACTTGAAAAGTGTTTTGTAAGGAGATATTTGACAACATAGAAATTTAGACACCAAGTTACTTTACTTAATTATATTCAATATTATAATACTGTGTACTTAATAGTTTAATTATTTATTTTTATTTAACAGACAAATGTTTCTCTAATTAAATAATACTGACGGTATATTCTGAACATTAAAAACCGATAAAATATAATCCAGTATGCATTTGATTTCAAACTTTTCTGAAATTCAAAGTTATTAATAGGTGCGTGTAAAGCCAGATTCTTGTAGAATTCCAAATGAATTTGAAACAGTATTTAATGTCTGCTATGATTACTACTCTGATGACTCTGAGGACAAACGGCGTTATGGACCAAAGAGTGGCTCTGCGTAAGTATGATTAATTTACAGAAATTTTTAATCGCAAGTACTACTTTCTACCATGCATTTTATAAATTGCTTAGGTGGACATTTAAAAAGGACATTGCAAATAAATATTCAGGAAAAGTATCAACTTATGGAGAGGGTGGCTACTACTTAAATTATACACGAAACTATCAGAAGACAAAAGATGCATTGGATGAATTGATGAAGAAAAGGTGGATCGATTTTGGAACAAGAGCTGTCTTTCTTGATTTTACTGTTTACTCTCCGAATGTGAATTTATTTTGTGTTGTTAAGTATGAACCAACCAATAATATTTTTCAACATTTACCTAACCCGTAATACATGCTCTGGTGTATAACCTTTTCTTTCCCTCTTAAGGTAGGTCTTGGGATGGAACGCACTTTTATTGTGTCTGGGAATCGTTATAAGACGCGTTAAGTCAAGATGTTGTAGAGGAGGACCTTCGTCGTGTGCGTGCACTGCTAGGTAATCGGCTCGTTGTGGTATAAGAGTTTCAGTGAACTTGTAAAATAAAAAAGAAATTAAAACAAAGAAAAGACGGGTGTGGATAACACCAAGTAGAGACGCGAGCCCCTTGTACTTTTAGCAGATTTCCCTTAAGGGGATCTTCAGTAGATGACGAAATTGAGGTCCGTTTAAAATGATTTTATACACACACACACTTACACTTGTCTGTTACCGCTCTAGCGGTCACAAGTTTTATTTAATCGTAACCAAATTCCATATATAATTCAAAATATCTCCGTTATTATACGTCTGATCGAAAAATTATATAGAAACAATCTTATTGTAAATGTAAAGTTCTATAAATGTTGTTATGTACGTGTTTCCACTATCTTGATTATTAACCGAGATATTCGTATTTATTAGTTTTTGGCCTCCAGATAACCCCCACTCTGACTCATGTCATATTAACAATATGACATTTAGTTTATGAAGCATTTTATTTGGAGCCTAAATACTAAATATTGTTCTCATTGAACATTTATGTTTTGATATATATATATATATATATATATATATATATATATATATATATATATACACACATACATACTTAAATGCAAATACGTGATGCACATGGAAAATCCGCTAAGTTAACTGATTTTTTTCCCTTTTTTTTATCTGAGGCCCAGTACATATGCCTTGGTCCTATTACCAGGCCTATCAAGCTTGTAGTTGGTGAGCATGATAGCTCCTCTTCTACCGCCCCTTGTACTATATCAGTGATATCAATATAAGGGGTGGTTGTAAAATTATGGTGTAAATGAGGGTTGTTGTGTTGGAGTGGGTAGGGTAGCTGGGTACCATATATATATATATATATATATATATATATATATATATATATATATATATATATATATATATATGGTCATTCTTGATGTCGCTACTCTGGTCCGGTGTTGGCTGGCAGTGTTGCTCTGTTGTGGGTATATAGAGCGCCAACCAAGGATATACATGGATACAAATATATATTTTTTCCTGAACCTACAAATGAAATTTAAATTGTATAAAATATTCCTCTTTGCTAAATAGAAGTGAAAAATGTTTTTCATATCAGTTAAGGGATTGGATATTGTTAACCTACACTATTTTAAACTTTGCTTCCTCCTCAACAACATTCTTAATATTGATTTATCAGAAAAACGTAAAGATAACATTATATTTAAAAAAGTATTTTCCAGCCCTGATATGTTGCTTAAATGTATGAATTTCGAAATTCTGATTTCCAGCTTCCAGTAACAAAATGGGATTTATTGATGTTCCATAAGAATGCCACAAGTAGATTGTGAAATTTACTCAGTCCAAGTGTGATGGACTTTTTGTTACTTCTAATAAAAAAACTGAATTATCCAATTCATGCCTATCAGGTTTCAGTACTGAGCATCATTTATTAATATATAATATAAAATTTATATCCCAATTACTGAGTATTAAGAGTTTCGAAATAATTTCATAAACATCTTTAATGTATTTGGAGCACTGGCAACAGAAGTCACTGTCACTTTTATTTGACTTAACAACTTTTGATTTTGACTACTTCAATTTTAGTATTAGGAATAGTGTCTAATGATAATAGGTTAGTTGCAGAGCTACCACCCAGTGGAGGTGTCATCACTTCATCCAACTTCAAGACTTTGAATCTTATACGATATGTCACTGTATGGGACCATGCCATACTTGGGTTAGAAATTGTCACCGTGTTATTCATTATTTATTATACAGTTGAAGAAATAAGAACTGTTATTTTGCTTAAGTGGCTCTATTTTGGAAGCTTCTGGAATTTGGTCAGTCTAATAATAATTATAGTAAGTCTTTTTCGATATTATATGCTTAATGTGAGTTATTTAAGTAACCTCCCAATTGAACATAATGGTGGAAATTTGCCTTGAAGGACAACCTCAATATCCTCTCCCTACTTTTATTTAGCCTGTTTTGCGAAGGTATATGCAATTGTCAATCAGTGTATTTCCATATTATGTTTAGAATATTTTAGGTTCAAAAGTGGCTTAGTTGTGAAATTTTAACGATTACAACTCATATTGTCATAAGATAATTTAAACGAAATCCTTTTTACTTTTTATATCATTTATCCCAGCAATCATACATATTTTTCGGCTTTATACCAAAGTCTTGTGTCAAAAATGCCAGCCCTTGACAACAAACCTGGTCATGTGAGACAGGACGAAACTTTTCTGTTTCCAAAAGGAGGGAACTCCTGAAGAGGAGCTTAAAACCATGAAACATGAAGGGGTTAGAGAGGGAATGCAATAAGTTGATAAAAAACAAAGATTTTTTAATTTAATTGACTCATAACAAACATATAATAAATATATTTAACTGCATAAGGAGACAATTATTAAAATTATTGTTTTCATTAAAATTCACTCCGATTTTGTGCTACCAATGTTTATCAGAACAATTTTCCTACCTGCTTTCATTTTAGGTCAGTGTGTGGCTTTTGGATTTATTTAGCGTCGGTTTTGTATAGTATTCCAAGACCTTACTTTTTCATTCTCTTAGCTACTCCAATTCTATTTTATCAGTTGTGCTTCAATGTTATTTTTTGGAAATGTGGAATGTTAAGAAAGAAACTTCCTTTTTAAAACAAATTGTACAAAGTAGAATTAACTTTTTAAGAATAAGAAAGACTCTTGCTAATGTTGCTGGCATGTTTGTTTATCCTTAATTATTTGTTTTAGCTAGGGTGGAATATATTTGGATTGGCTGTGTGGCGGTTTTTTACTGTTCAACAAAATTTACCTAAATTAATAAAAACAATTAAATCAGATGATCATGGGAATTTTGACAGCCTGGCCTACATTCAAGAAATTTATGATGTGTGTATTGCATTTTTTGCTGCATTAGTCTGGTTCAAATTTCTCAAATTTATGATGTTAAGCAAAATTATTTATCACCTTCTTGCAACATTTAAAAAAGTAAGTGACAAACAACAATTTTGACTTTCATTCACCTTTTTTATACTTCTGTAGAGAATGAAGCTATACGAAGTACCTATTTTTGATAATCAGTCTTTCAAAAAAAATATGTATATAATTATGACCTCTCAGTAGAAGTGAATAAATACGTATTAGTGGTAATTATTATTTTCATAATATACGCACTTCAGTGTGTTCATGTGTTAATAATAAATACTTATAAATAAATATAAATGATATTTATATTATCCTTTGTTTAAAAATATTGCAAAAGCAAAAATCTGATAGAAAAATGGAGTTAAATCCAGAACCACTTAATTTGTCAGAAAACAGAGTTTAAGCGACAAAATCAAGCTTATTAGAATTTGATAGGGAACAGAAAGAACACTATATTAATTATTTTCTTTATACATACAAATCTAAAATCTCAAACATTAAAAAAAAAATCTTAAAATTGAAACAATTATGTTGCTGATACTGAAGGAAAAAAAAATTTGATGTGGGCTCCACATAAATTCCTTGTATTCCTGTTAAATTAAATAATCAGTGTTTTTCTGCACTTCATTATAGCTTTTTGGAGCTCAGGTTAGCCGTGAGAGTTAAAGTGTTGACCTTAATCTCACATGGTAAACCTAGAGTGGCGAGTTTGATTTCCGCCTGGGCAAAGGAATTTATTTAGTTACGAAATTCATTAAATAAAATCCTTAGTCCACCCTGGCTAGAAAAGGGTGCATCATGTATATAACCCGTCCCAGTAGCCTTAGTTGCAAAAAGTGGGCGTTAAAAAATAAAAAAAATAATTATCATTTGAAAGTCATTTGATATATTTCTGTTCTAATGCATTTGATCAAAGAATGGTATAGCATATAATATAGAATGATGATAAACAAAATAGAACTTATAAAAATCAGTTGTATCTCTAAGAGGTACAGCGAAAATGCAATTATTTTCCGGGGGATAAAAATCCCCAAAATAATTCCCCCTCCCTGAGTCGATTTTTACCAAAAAAAGAAGAACACAACTAAACACTATAATATCCCTAAATATGAAACTTCAATATTCTATGCCAGTAATTTTTGAGTTCTATAATGTGCATGGCATTAATGCAATGCACATGCTGAAACTAGTCTAAGCATAAATCAGGTTTAGGGAGGGTCAAAACAGATAATTACATTGAAATTTGAAACCATAATTTGTTGTGGTAACAATCTTGTCTTAGCTTTTTACAAGGAAGTAAAAATGAATCTGGTCCGATTATATTAGACAAAACAACTGGATCTACTCAAGACCATAACTTTAATGAAGGAAGGATGAACTTGACTTGATATGGAACTTAGCCCCTTATAAATCCTTTAAAATATTTTATTGGTAAAAATGGGTAATGGCTTGTCACAATCATTTGGTGAGAGGTCCTTGTGGTATTGTGTTAGCACTACAGACCAGAGGTCACCACCCACTTTATTTAAGTAGATACCTAAATGTCTCATAGCCGCTGAGTGGACATGGGAGTACAGGGCTGTAACAGGTATAAGCCCAACCTTGGCTTCAAAAAAAATGAAGGGAGCAAACCCAGAGTTTAGCACCCGAGCATTGCTGCCCATAGTCTAAGACAGTAAATCCTAAAAAAACGAATAAGATAGCATCAAATTCCTATTTAAAAATTATCATTTTGTTTAATAAAGTAATGCTATAGAAGTAATTACTATGTTTTTTTCAGGTTGCTTATGAGCTTGTAGGCTTGTTGTTCATAATATTTGTTATACTACTGTCGTTTGCTTTGCTTGGGCACCTTCTATGTGGATCACAGGTAATATTTATTCTGAAACCATTAATTTTTTATATATTAATTATATAACTACAGAATGTTATATTTATAATTATTACATATAAAATCCACAAAGGTTGGGCATTAAAAACGAAATTATCAAAACTGATAATTATAAGGATAGTTATTTGTTATCAATTGATACTAAATGGCTACCTCGCTTCTAAGGTATTTGGCATATGAGAATAGTTAGAAAAACTATTGATTGTGATTCTTCTAAAATTCTGAAAGAATAAGGACTTCATCCTCTCGACAGTGTCAAACTTCAGCAATCTGCAATATCAAATATCTGCTTCATCACCAGAATACATCAATTCAGAGTTGCCTCTAATACATTATCTATTCTGAATATCTATGGGTTCCATTTTCCCTGTATGTTTCAACTACTGTGGTTTGCTCTTTTAGATAGTGCAGATGATTTTCAGGTCCGTCATACAATTCCATTACTTTGGTATTTCTTCTGATGAGCTATATGTACTGTTCCTTTATAGCTCCAAATATTTTTGCAACGCTCTTTTCTTCCAGAACAACAGCATTCCTATTTTCTTTTATTAGAGCCCATGTTTCACTACCATACATGGGCCTAATCACTGTTTTGTATAACACCAGTTATGCTTTGTGAGAGGCTAGACCTTTTATATACTACACTTAGTGTTTAGTTTTACATGAAAATTAAAATATTGTGTTGGTAATGAAAAATGATAATTATAAGCACTAATAGAAAATTAAATAAATTATTGAGAAAATACGACAAAAGAATGATTGTTTATGCCTTCCATCTATCTAGTGAGATCTATTGGTGGCCATTTGAAGGAAGCTTAAAAATTGTAAGTAGGGACCAATCTGAATAGCCTATTTTTTATATGAAAATTTTTCCATTAGAATGGTAAATCTGTGGAGAATCATAACCAACTACAATTTACTCCCTCTAACTTGTGTTCTTTAATAATTTCAGGTTGAAGAATTTAGTACAATAGGTAATTCTCTGGTGTCACTTTTCATTTTGATTATTGGAGCCCTTGAATACAAAGAAATTCAACAAATTAGACCAATCTTAGGAGCATTATTTTTTATGCTCTTTATTTTCTTCTTTATTCTTATATTTCTTGTAAGTATGTTTAATTAAATATTCTCTTGTGTATTTTTTTAATGTATTTAATACATTGATATGATTTTATTTTAAATTTCAGAGTTTAATAATTGCTGTCATAGTCAATGGGTTTACAACATTAAGGTATGTTTGTTTATTAGTTTAAAAAAAAAATATATATATAGGGTTAGAACATACATTGTTCCCGAAAAAATGTATAAAACAAAAGTTACTCTAAATAACAAACTAAACAACTTTTGTTATGTGCACGTTTGTCAAAAAACAAATAGACAATGAAATATCCCGAATTTTTAATTCAGGCCTCCCTTATAACCCCAACTCCCGTTCAAACCTAAAAAATTTAATATAGCTTATAATCATGGAATAATGTTAACTGACATACTGAGTTTTGTTAAGCTTGGTTCAATCGTTAGTGCCCAATAAAATAGTTGGCCCCGCTTTAGTTTATAGTGTATATCTTGTTTATAATTTGTTATAAGACAAAAGTTACTTCAAATATAAAGATAAACTACTTTTGTCATGAGCATATTTGCAGAAAAATGAATAGAAAACGAAATACCGCTATTTTTAAATTCAGGCCTCCCTTACAACCCCTACTCCTGCCCATCCCTAGAAATGTTGGTATGGCTTATTATAATGAAGGCATAGTGCTAATACACAAACCGAGTTTTATTTAGTTCGGTTGAGTCTTTTGTGCCAAATAAAATTGTTCACTTCCACTATAGGTTTTAGCGTATATCTCGTTTATAATTCGGTCTACAAAAAAAGTGTATATAACAAAAGTTACTCTAAATTAAAAAAATAAACAACCTTTGTCATGTTCATATTTGCTGAAAAACCAATAGGAAACGAAATATAGCTATTTTTAATTTCAGGCTTCCCTTATAACCCTCACTTCTGTTCGTCTCAGAGAATATTAATATAGCCTAAAGTCTAAGTTAGGTGTAGTAATATACATACCAAGTTTCTTAAAATTCGGTTCAGCCATTTATGAGTGAAAAGGTAACAAATAAACAAACACACAAAAGAAACAAAATGCAGTTATGGTGTCTATGACATATGAAACAAACAAGTATCGTGAAATTTCGAGAAAAAAATCAATGGACAGACAGAGGTTACAGTTATATATATATATATATATATATATATATATATATATATATATATATATATATATATATATATACCTCTCTTGGGCATATCATAAGGCATTTCTTCACAAATATATTTGAAGGTAAAGATCCTTGGGCATAGTGGAAGAGGGACCCTAGAAAATCCTATTTTAAGGATATCATAAATCATGGATTTTGGTGGTTATAATAATTTAAAAAGAGCAGCATCTGAAAAAACACAATGGTTGCAACCGCAAGGCATAACTTTTAGATCATGATATATATATATATATATATATATATATAGACACACACACATATGAGCGCACACATACATATGAGTATTGTGAAATATTTATTTAAGTGAAATTATTTTCAGGTTTGAAATTATGGAAGACCATAGAAGAATATATCTTAAAGAAATACTTGCTAGGTTTTTGATTCGTTTTCTTCATTGCATACGATTGAGGGGTTTAGGCAAAATAGTGTCAAGTAAAAGAGAAGAAAACAAAATGAAGGAAGATTACGAAGTTATTGTTGAGACTCTAAGAAGGTAAATTATAATCTACTAATTATGCTATTCTACAGAAAGATCATATTCTGTGGATGTAAAGCTTTACAATGTTAGTCTCTATTCCCACATTGATCTAAATAGGTCTAAAGTAAATAAAAAAACTAAATTGGCTATTAAAATAATAAGTTTAACTCTGTATTAGTACATTTTAGAAGTAACATTATTTCTAAGTTTAATAGAACAGTAATGACTTACCAATTGTTTATTAGTACACATTACTCATGTATAATACCATTATTAAGTGAAATATTATTTTGTATAATTATCTTGCTCATTTAGGGTAAACCTGTCTGAGCTCTATGCTTCATAAAATATTGATTTCTATTAAATATTTAAACTCACTTAATACTGTTAGTAGCATAAATAAGGTCCACCTAATGAGTACCTAGGGCAGAACCTAGTGGTTGTATGCCCTATTAGCCGTTAGATTTTGATAAAGATCAATGATACCAAAGCTAATTGGTGGGGGTGCCAATATTTCCTTGTGAGGGTCGGATTAAGGATTTTATTTAGAATGTCTGTTGTCATGAAGGTTAACTCTGTGAGTTAAGACATCATTACTCTTAAAATACTAGCTCTTTAAATACTAGCTAGTTGTGGTAACTGATTAACCTTAAGGAAGTACTCTAAAATATTACAATTACATATGAATGTTTGGTCCTAAATTAACAATAACTTTCATTGGCTTCAACAAGGAATTTTTTCTATTTAAAAAAAAAATGGTTGGCATTGAATCAATAAAATTGAGGGAAAAAAATTATCTCATTTTTGATTCGTTTTTTAAAAAAATACACTAAACAATCTTAAAAATATAGTAAGTGGTGGCAAGGCAGTGAACATCATTTTTTAAAAGTTAAGTTACAACCATATGGTTGTGAGTTGTCATTATTTAACACATATTCACCAATATCTTCATTATTTAAGTTCGATTTCAGTGTGGCCAACAAAAATTTGAACTCACTAAATAAAATACTTGGTCCCACTCATGCTAAACAAAAGGTGTTGGTTGACATGTAGGTAAACCACCCCAATTAGACACAGTAGTGTAAAGTGGACATTTATGAATCAGCTTTTTTATGGTCAAGAAAATTCCTGTTCCCTTCAAAGAATTGAACCCAAGACTCAAAGTTAGCTAAGGGTCATAACACAGGCCTAAATCTCAAAACTCATGGTCATCCGAAGCTCCAAACATTCATTTGATTTAGTGTAAAACGTATTATTAGAAGAAGGAATAAAATAGCTTATGGCATTATTAAAGATTTCAGATATAAAAAGATATATGTATATGTAAAAAAACACATGCACTCACTGATTTATTTCTGTTTGGAGCTTGCATGACTAAACAAATATAACATTTCAGGTCTGGATTTCGGGGACGAGAATTAACTGCATTTCTGCAAAAGCATGGAATTAAAGAAGGACAACCAATTTCCGAAGAAAAGATGCAAAAAATCTACAATGAAATTGATACAAAAGCACAGCTATGTGAGTGCTCATGTTCATTTACAGTTTTGAATTAACATTAAGAAAAAATGAAGACCTCTCTATGGCATATCTATGCATATTATACAAAATAGTTGTGTAAAACTCGAAATAAGCCTTCATTATCTGCTTTTTTTTTATGTGTATACCTACTGAGGTGCACACCAGCTTTGTTCAGGATATTATTAAAAACTGAAATGAGTGTTTATGATCTTTATTGCAAGGCTTCTATGTGCACAATATTTTTTAATTTCCTGTCGTAGTAAGTACTTCCAAATAAGTTTTGTCTTCATAGATCTCTGGATATTTAGAGTTTGAAGAATAAAGGCATAGGTGTCCTTAATCAATCTCCTCTGCCTATTCCAAAAATATTTAAAGGACAGATTAAACAAAATTGTGGATTTCAGGAAAACCAGGTAAAATTAAATTCTAAACTACAATCTCTTTGAAGACTTAAATTTTGAGCTCGTGAGTAGCTAGCTTAAGGGTGCAGCTTATGTTAAACTTTATTTTATTTAATACAAATGGTTATTTACAATCCATATGTTGTTTTTTAAAAAAGATGTCGACATTTGGCATACATTTTCAGTTTAGAGTCCATATTCTTGGAGTAAGTCTGCCGTATTTTTCGGAACTACTCTTCATGCTTCAAACAGCAATCCGTTAACGACAATTTTAAACATCATATTTGTTTTTTAGATATCTTCAGCAAGGTTCATAAATCTTCTTTTTCTCGAGTTCATCTTCAATTGATTGAGAATTGCCTGTTCGAAACCTTAAATAGAATCTAGTATTTGTCTTTCTTATTAATTATTACAATATCAGAACGTCTCTGAAAACCATCTTCTAAACAGCTAACCTCTTGAAATATATCCCAGTCAGAGTGATATTTTTGATAAGGGTTCCTATTTCAGAGCAACTTGGTAATGGCTTGCATTGCATAGCAGCTCTGCTCACAGGCAAGACCTAGGACATGGAAGAGGGTTATATACTCACTGCAATGTCTGTAGTGGGTTGTTCCTAGATTCACTCCAGGGATTGAGCTTACTGGCACGAAACTTTCATTCATCTTTACACCAGTGGTCCATTGAGAGCAGGATAAGCCATTTTCGTTATACATCCAAAAATTACTTGCCTTCCATTCGCTGAATGTTTTAAGTCTTTTTCCTTTTGCATGATGCTTTAATGCCCAAATCATTCCTTAGTTGTTAAGATTGCAGGTTTCATTAACTGCTGTCAGATTCAAACTCTAAAGATATTTCCTTATTTCTCGGTCAAAATCTCTTGTTTCTTGAACATATATGTTGCCAACATTCTGAAGCATTATGCATGTATTTGTGTTGCAAGAATGCCTCACACTGTGCTTTGAATAGATCTAAACCTTTAACATTTCTTGTACAGAAAAATATACTGTCCGGAGTTTCTGAAGGCAAATTTAATATCTCTTTGACACAGCTTTGGACAATTTTGTCGATTTTTTGCAGAAAAGTGGGTATTTTGTCTGAAATTTTTGAGTGGAGCACCTCAGGCAAAGCGCAAAGTATCCTGAATTAGAAGAATCATTTCAATTTTAATAACGACATGCTAAAACATTTTTTCCAATTATATTAATGATGATGACTGTATTATATAAATAATACTGTATGTGGACATATATATTAAAATAAATTTAGATATATTAGCTTCAAAGAAAAAATTGTACCTTTGTATGATTTTAATAATTGTTTATTTTCTAGACTTTGAAGCTGTAGAACATGAACAAATCATGAGTCAATTAGACATGTAAGTAATTAAATTATTTTGTTAACTAGTGATTTAGGAACCACTGAGATTCCTACATAGAGGATGAGTAGAAATATAATTTATCTTATATAAACTACTTTAACTCCAAAGAAGTAGCTCTTCATTAATTACTCTTTATTTTTAAGTTGGTGGGGTGGGGGAGGGGGTTAATAATTAAAGTTCACATCATGTAATAATACAATACCCAATTTACTTTGATAAGTGCTCTGTCTTATAATTAGCAGAGACTTTATTTGGACTAACCACTCACATTATCATTGCTTGACTCTGCTTAACTAAGTTGGTTAAAACGATGCAACTGAAGATTCCTTTGAGGGGTGGTATTTTTACTAATTTATTTGTGGTACTTCTTTCTTATCACCATTTTTTAGAAGTTGTTAGGGAAGGGAAAGAGTACTGAGGGTGAACCAGACTGGTTTTGCCCAAGATACTTGTCAAAAGGTCATATTTTTGTCATTTGGCAAGTATTAGATAAAGCACATTTGTGGTAACTGATTAACCTTAAGGAAGTACTCTAAAATATTACAATTACATATGAATGTTTGGTCCTAAATTAACAATAACTTTCATTGGCTTCAACAAGGAATTTTTTCTATTTAAAAAAAAAAATGGTTGGCATTGAATCAATAAAATTGAGGGGAAAAAAATTATCTCATTTTTGATTCGTCTATTTTAAAAAAAAAAAAATACACTAAACAATCTTAAAAATATAGTAAGTGGTGGCAAGGCAGTGAACATAATTTTTTAAAAGTTAAGTTACAACCATATGGTTGTGAGTTGTCATTATTTAACACATATTCACCAATATCTTCATTAATTGGTTTTATCAATCAAATGAAAAAAAAGTCCATAATGCAGGGGCTGTGTAAACTAAGCAGATTTCACATGTGTAAGTATAATGCACTATTGATCTCATATAACCATACATTTTATATTTCTAAGTAAAAATCCCATTAGTAGAAGGTATTTACTGAAGGTTAAAAACAAGGAAGTACAAATAACTCTCAAATATCTGAGTTACAAAACAATGATATGATCTTTAGAGTAGAATGAAGCAGTTAAAAATTGAGTATGGTGTAGAACAAATAAACATATCAGAGTTAAGAACATAAAATCTTAATTGATGATGTCATCACACTACATATTATATGATATTCGATAGTTAAGTTGTGTATTACACAGTGTAAATAAAGATGGTTCAATCCTAGTTATGACGTGTTCATGTATTATCCGTGAATGGCCATACCTCAAACGAGCAAGAACTACTTCTCTTTAGTTTTTCTTGTCATGCTTGTCAGCCAAAATATTTTCCGTGATGTCTGAATGTCCTGGTATTCAATGGATAGTTTTTACTTTATTCATTTGTGTTAGTAGTTCCTGAAGCCGTCTCTTGAGTGGGTGAGTTCAGGAAAGATCAATTATTGACTGTATAGAATTGTAGGAGCTAGTAAAAACATGAATGCTGTCTTTTGTACGTTAGTAAGATGTTGCAGTCCAAGAAGATATATATATTTCGAATTTGTATGATGCATTCAATGTAAGGGGATGATTGTCTGGAATGTGTCTATATGCTGTATTATATTATACAAATATCGATGATTTAACGGAAATTCTCCAGTTTCTGTAGGCAAGCTTATACTTGGAGTTGTTCGAAAGTCAACTGTTGCTAATCTTAGGCCTGTGTTTTGGATATCCTCAAGAATTTTTATATCCTTAACTTTTTTATATTTAAGTTGGATAGCTTGGTCCCGGGTAAAATATACTTCCATAGTCTAAAATGGATCTCGTATACAACCGATATATCATCATCACAGTTTTTCAATCTGCTCCCCATTTTGTGTTTCCAATAGCTCACAGTATATTAGGGGATTTTTTGCATTTTTGGGATAGCATTTAAATAAGAGGTAACCAGGTCATCGTTTTATGGAAGGTTACTCCTAAGACTTTTATTGTCTGCTACAGGTATTTTATTTTGATAAAGATATAGAGGTGGTGGTTTCAAAAGTTTTTTAATGAAAAGGATAGTTATTATTTTAGTGGTGAAAATAGTTAAATAATGAATGTCAGCTATAGGGGGGGGGGGGTAAAAACGTGAAATCCAAACAACATACAATGAACTTGAAGAAGCTCAGTGAATGTGTTTTATAGCTTACCTATGCAAGTGGCTAAATGTGATTAAAACTATTGTAACCTTGGAACTTCTATCTGCAATGAGCATGTAACAATATTTTTGTTACCAATTTTTTTATTTTCAATTTGAGAGAAAAAGTCTTCACACCTACCATTATGTTATTGTACTTAAAGTGAATATAATTTTTTCATACTTTTTTCCAGTTTAAAAGTACGAATGAACTATGTGGACAGAATGACAGAAGAAATGTCTGCTAAAGTTGAGCTACTTCTGGAAAAAGTTATTAGGAAGTAGTGGCAGTGAGGAATTTAATTTTGCCGGGAGATATAAAAATACGTAAGTAGAAAATTTAATACTGAAAATCCATATCCGAAAAAAACTTCTTTTGGAAAGAAAGACATTTTTCATCTAAAATTTAATGTAATCTTGATTATAAATAATTCATTAATCCCTTATACTAAGTTAACTATTTCTTTTTAGCCCTTAAAAATGCAGAAGATGCAGCACGAAAATAATGATATACTTCCGAGTTCTAGTTTAAAAAGTTTGAATACTGTATAATATTTTTTAAAAGCAAATGGTGAGGGTTTTAGATGGTGCAATTCCTATATTTATAATAATAAAATACTTGAAAACAAAATATTTTTATTTTTTTCATTTCATCCTTTGTGGATCAAAATTGCCTCAAGAATGCAATTTTAGGCTTCAAAGAAAATAAACATGGTTCAACCTGTACCAACTCATTACAGAGCTGATTTTTGAGAGCATTCTCTTGTCGTCAGTGATCAAATAAGACATTGAGTGTGCTTCTTAGCAACTTTGACTCTAGTGTCATATCTAAGAACTGAAGGTTAATGAATGTTGAAACAATAAACTAATATTAAGAAAGGATGAACCATTTGTTTTCACAAAAAAAGACCAAGTATTAATTTATAAGAATTCAAAAGCAATATCCTCAATGCAGTAAAGGGTGGATAAAAAATACACTTTCGTTCATCATTTATTTCAATTTACATGAAAAGTGATACTTGGTTTTGCTCTTGAAACTGTGCATTACCTCTTTTGCATGTGTCGAACATCAGACACAATATTTTAGGTATTGAATAAATAACTGACTGGTTTTCATGTAATGATTCAGATTGTTATTCTTTAACATGAACACTTTGATGTTGTTGAAGGCAGTATTGAGTTTTTATAACCATCTCATTGTGATCCAAGTTTTCTATGGGAATTATCTATAGAACTAGTCGACAGATGTGATCAGATATTACTATGTATTAAATTGTAACTAACCAACCACAGCTTCCAGAACTTCACAATATTCCTTTGAGCTTTTTTCCAGACCTGCTGTGATTGTTACCAAATATTATCTGATAAAAAATATATATGCATACAGGATTCTTCTGCATGGGTTCTTGAAACATTTATTTTACATATTCATTTACTAGCTTTGTTAACAATCGTTAAGTGGTTGAAATGTATTTTTTGTTTGTGGAAATATAAAGATTGTATTAACGTTTAAAGTGTAAAATAGCCCACATTGACAACATTCATATCTTTGACATATTTACAAAACATTTCACAGTTCTATCGAGGCACTAAATGGATCTGTAATGAATTGTATTTAGGGTCTGAAAGTTGGAAGCTAAAATTTGGAAATACCTTAATCAAAAGAATATTTTAGGACCAAAAAATGTATTTATATATGCTTTACCAATAGTAACAAAGATGATGAATGTATGCGTTTGAAGCTGAAGTATGCCCCCACCTCTGGGAGGAGGTAATAATGTAGAAAGAAGAGCACATGTTAAACAACATTCATCTCCTTGATATATTTACAACAAAATTCCCATTTCTATAGAGGCATTTCCATGTAATACAAATGAAGCCTATTTGGTGCCCAGAAGTCGTAAGTCAAAACTTAGAAATTCATAAATGCAAATCATGTTTTAGAGCCATAATTGTTATTGCAAACACAATTAGTTCTTTACATTTTTTTCAAAAAACCCAATAGAAACAAAGACATTGGTGAAAATTGTGATTTAACATCGAAGTAACAACCCACCTCCTAATTAAAAATACGAATTGCCACATAGCCTATATTGGTTGTACCTTAGATAAAGCTCCAGAGTTTTATTTATATAGATTTTAAAATGACAAATCAAAGTCATTTGTTAGCTCTGGAGATTGATAGTGTGTTCTGCAATACAATGTTCAAAATCATGCTATTTATGCCCCTAGACAACCTCACATTAATATGAGTTTAACACTAGCTCTACAGTTAGTGTGGATCAGACTCAGCACAAGAACAAAGTTTCTTGAATTAATAGGATGCTCCATCTGTCATTAACCAAAGCATGTTTACAATAAAATAACCTTGTATTAAAACCATGCTTTTAAGACAAAAACCTAGTTAATCATTTCATCAAAGATATAACATAATTAATCATTTCATTGAAAAAAATAATAATAAATTGATTTACTCAACAAGTTAGGTCAGAAAAGGAACAGAGTCCTTTTCTTTTCCTTTAATCTAGAGCGTAAAAGGGATTAAAAGTTTTCTTCTGTTTTTATGTTTAAAATCAAGTATTAATAATTCCTACATACGCATAAAAAATAGAAAGAGTGCCCGTCCCCCCCTGAATGTTTTATTGAAACCTAAATATGTAAGAACAATAAAAACACAATTGGATTATAATTTTAAACATCATTTTGTACCTTTAGACAAAGACAAATTTAACAAGATAAGGATAGAAAAAAGAGTATTTGGGGCTAAATTCTGGGATTTTTTTTATTTTTTTTTTTTGAAATTATGTATTTATATTTCATCTTATCAACAATAGATAAAAACTTTCCATAAAATTACACAAATTTCAAGAACTAATAATAGAACAGATCTATTGAACTGTGATGTATAATAAATAGCAGTCTACATGACATAGTAGTCATTATTGTGTTATACAATTGTATAAAAGTTCAGTGTTAGTACTGAATTAAATAAAATAGTAAGTAAAAGGAACATAACAAATAATACTTTAAAAAGCTGGTAACAGATGTACATGTTCAGTAGATAGTAGAGTAAAACCATGAATGTCTTAATCACAGCCAAGTTTTATTAAATTAAACTGGGACTTCTTGTTTAATGTTGACAGAATTCTCAACATCAACTTTTTTACAAGATAATTCATCATCCCCTTCATTTTTCCGTTTTTTCTGCTCCTGTTCAGATAATAACTTCCTATTTTTAGTATGTTTCTCATATCTTCTTTTCATTTCTGCAACATAACGATCTTGAATCGTCCATTCTGTCAATCCTAAGCGCTTAACAGGATCAAGTTCAGGGCTATAATCATTACATTTCAAGTCTAAATGTTCAAGAAGCAGTGAGAAAATCTCATCGACATACCAGTTAATAATCAAATCTGCTTTTTTATCCTAAATTAAAATAAAATAGTATTAATTATAAATAAGGGATATGAAAATGAAAAAACAATAATGTTTTAAGCCTTACATATTTTGTAGGTTGCAAATTACATATTACAAGCTTCCCATTAACATTCTTCTTAGTGTGAAGAGGTAAATGACCACTTGGGTTTATTTGTAAAGTTGTCCCAAGGCAAATGCTGAGGTCTGCAACACTGCAAGGAAATTCAATTAATTAAAATAATATTTTTTTATATTTGAATTCAAATATGTGCTCATGCCTAAATTTGGTTTACCATGGGTATGACCTCAAGACAGAGAGAATTATTTATTTTACGCTAAAAATAATGTTTTGGGGTGTAGAAAAATAAAATATAAGAATAACACAAGAAATACAGGTAAAAATCTATTATTTCGGTATACCTTGTAGGCAAAGAGTTAACTTTTATAGAAACACTATTTCTATTAGAACTCTACATGTTTTCTATTCTTTACTTTAATGCCTCATCAGGAGTACAATACCTTACTACTAAAAACAGAGTCAGTCCATGACCTAAAGCAGGGGTGAGCAACCTTTTTAATCAATGGGCAAATTTAAATTTTAAAATTTTTTGGCGGGTCGCTCATAAAGAAACACGGTGAAAGTGTATTTTAGTCCCCCCCCCCTTGGTAGCGCACGATGATGATGGTGGCCATTTTGTTTTTCTAACTTTTATCTTTTTTAACACTTTAAAATTTCCAAAATACACCATCGGTGGTTTACACCGAGGGTGGAGTTTTTTTGTTCTGACTTTATATTTTTAACACTTTAAAATTTGCAAAATACGCCATTAGTGGTTTTAAGCGAGGACGGGGATTATAAAAAACAAGATGGCGGCATAGGGGGGACTAAACTACACTTTAGCCAGAAACACTTATTAATAATTTAGAAAACTTTATTATAAACATTAGAATAGAAAAATATAAAAATTAAAAAAAAAAAAGTAAAGATTTCAAAAAAACAAAACAATAAAATAACAGAAAAAAGAATTTACTTGAAATTTTTAATCAGACATATGGCATTGTTTTTTGGTACATGCTAATCAATATCAGCCGGAATTTTTGAAGTAGCTACCTACACGCATGCAGTTTTCTAATTGCGCATCAATCAGTCTTGATCGGTGGTCATTTTTTATTGTCATGGATTGAAAATAATTGTTCCTAAGCACACGTACTTCCGAACAGAGAAATCTTTTGCTTTGCATTTTTCGTCAAAAGTATAAATTTCTCACATATGATTTATAAAAATATTTGATGTTTACTGACAAAAATACATTTTTTAAATCGGTATTATTCTGCATGCTAATCACTTCCATTTGAAAGTCTTCGGGAACTGTTTCCACATCGATATTAAATGGTGAGGAAAACATTTTCATAGAATGTCTATATATTGTGCATTTTACGAAGTAGAAACGTTTTCTTTTTCTAAATGTGGAAAGTGAGACACATTATTCTGCAAAAAATGCTGTTTCCACAATTTTAATTTGCGCTCAAAGCCCTGAATTTTATCATGCAAATTGTAAATAAACTGTTCTTTGCCTTGAAGTTTCACGTTAAGATCATTGAGATCCTGAGTAGAGTCGATAAGAAACCCAAGATCGCACATCCATTCTTTATTACCAAAATGAGGAAAGGCATATCCCTTCATATCCAAGAACAATTGTATTTCGCTTTTTAAGTTGTATACTCTTTTTAGCATTGCACCTCTACTAAGCCAACGTACTTCGGTATTGAAAACCACGTCGCCATATTCAGTTTCTAAATCTTTCAGGAATTCTTTAAATTCACTGTGATTTAACGCGCGCGACTTTATAAAACTGATTAGTTTAATTATTGGTACTGTTGGCAAACTCAATCTTTTTGCACACAAATTTTCCTGGTGAATTATGCAGTGGTTAACGAATGTTTCCCTTCTTGTGGCCTTCTTAATGTCTTGAAATAGCCTTCCTGATCCTTCTATCACAATGCTTGACATTGCTCGTGCTCCATCTGTCGATAAATTGAAAAGTTTTCCAAAAAAGACTTTAGTTCATCGTACCGGTCTTTGCCGGTTGTAGTCCCTTGCATTGGAATCAGTGAACACAATTCTTCGGTAATATTAAATTTGGTGTTAATACCACGCAACAATACAGCCAGTTGTGCTGTATGGCTAATATCGCAACTCTCATCAAGTGTCAAAGAACAGTATTCGAATTTTGCAATGGGTTCACGAAGCGTTGTTGCTATGTTCTCGGACAAATTGTGATATTAATTATTTCAAAGTTTGCATCTGCCTAAGGCTAAATCTTGTAGCTGTTTTTGTCAAGTTTGCAAATTGAAATATGGAAATAAAATAAATAACTACGTAAGAGCAAAGAATACATACTTACTGTGAATGATAATATGCCATGTCCAAGTCTTTTTCAGGCAATGCTGCTTCCCAATCCAAAACAAAATCATGCAATATTCCTCTACACTGTCGCCCATTATTTTTAACTCCTGGGCAGCTAATTCCTAAGCATTTTTGTCCCATAGATGTGGTTGCATTTTTTCTGACAAAATGCCTAGAGAAAAAAATAATACAACTGACTAAATTAAAAAGTTATTATTTGTTAACAGTCTCTTTGAATGGGCTTCTACTCAGGATGGGACTAAGAATTTTATTTAGTGAGTTTGTCAAACATAAATTCCTATTTCCTACATATGAATCGACCCATGGCTCTAGGATTATAAAATTTATAAAGACAATGCCTTTAATCACATGGCTAACCTGAGCTCCAAAGTAAAAAAATAATAAGTAATAATTTCGTAACTATTTAAGAATTATTTTTGAATACGTATAAATTTCAGAATTTGTATAATTAATTAAATTGTTAAATTAGTTTAATTGTTTGTTAATTAACAGACTATGATCTTTTTAAACCTTTGTTGAAGAATAGAATATAAATCTAACATTCGTTTTTGGGTAACAAATTTTGTTAATGTGGTTTACTTTGCACAGAAATAAGTTACTACCTGGACATTTAAACTCAGGCGATGTATATGGATGTTAGTACAATTTGTCTAATAGATGATGTCTCTCTCACTGTGGATATACTGGAGTCATTCCAAGCCATGTTCCAAATGCCAGGAAATTGTGAAATTCCAGGCCATGTTGTGTCATTTTAAACAAGGGTTCGATTCTTTTTATTTCTTAATTTTCCTCTTCTTTTTGTTTTACCTTATTTAATGAGGTCTGAAGATGCAACACCAAACATTGCATTTCTGTCACATTTTGTTTTACTTTCACAAAGGAAATAGTGTCTGCCAAAAGTTTCATGAAATTTACTGTGATCCCCCCCTCCTCCGGTAATATATTTAGTAAAAACAAATTATCAATAAATGTACAAATGAAATACATTTTAACTAATTCACTTATAAAGTTTTACAATTCATTACCGTTTACAACTGCTGCATTGATCAACAAACATGTTACCATGGAGTTCTGAAATATAATCTCTATGAAGTCCAGACCTCAGGTGCAAACCATCAATATTTTGACTAACAATATACTTGACATGACCTAAAATAGATAAATTAACACTAGAGTAGAACAAGGAAAAACACTTTAAGATAAAAAAGTTTGGGCTACCCAATTACATTGGGTTACTGAACACAGCAGGAAAATCAATGATGCTGATAAAAAAAAAAAAAAAAAAAAAAAAAAAAAAAATGGAAATAGTTATTTTTATAATTTGGAATATTCCCATAATTAAAGTAAATTATAAAAGGATAATGGTCTAAATTCAGAAAGCAATTTGTTTAATATGGTTATATTTTTTTTATATATTTTATTTTATTATTAAGTAGATTTATATTATTATTCCTTAATAATAATATAAATCTACTTATTTAATAAAATAAAATATATAAAAATAATAATAATGGGGTAAAGAAGTTGTAAAAATATATAATCAAAGTAATGATAATAAAAAATGAAAATTGTAGGATATAAATGTTGTTCTTTATTATTCCAAGTGAGTCTACTACAATAGACTGATAAACAGCTGGCCCAGTTGGTAAAGACAGTTTGATTCTTGTGCAGGATGGGATGGTTCCTCTGGAGCTAGCTCAAAGGAGCCCATGGATTTCAGAATTTCTTTTACCAAAGGTCTGTCAATACTTTTGCTGATAGTAGTCGATGCATCCTTCTAATATTGCTTTTTTTTCTGCATCATCGTTTTCTCTTGTTCAAGGTATGATCATAGAATGCTCTTTAGAGTAAGTAATATAAATCCAAAATGTGGTTAATGTTATACAAGAAACGTTTTCTTGCATAGTACTACAATTCAAATTTCAGCAGAATTCCCTTAACGAAAATCAGTTATTGAGGCTATTTTCATGTTGTGATTTAATTCAAATGTCAATTGATGATGTGGTCCATTAAAATAATATATATATATATATATATATATATATATATATATATATATATAATGTATATATATATATAATGTATGATAATACATACACACTTACATATATAATGTATGATAATACTCTAGTGGCTACAATTTTATTTATCAATCCCGGTGTTCCATGTAAATCTAAAGGTCAAGTATATTAAGGGGCAAAATTGAAACAGGAGTGGGGGTGGAGAAGGGGAAAATGCGACAATGTAAATATTTCCATTACTATAATTAAGGTAAATGTTGGATTGAACAATTTTTAATATTAATTTTGTTGATAAAGTAATGCCAATATGTTGTCCTATACAATTTCTTTACTTGGGTATTAACTGAGTTATTTTTGTTTTCATCCTTCCGTAGACCCCCAACTCTTACTTTGCGATTTTAGTTATAGCTATGATTTCACTCAAAACGTCTAACTTAATTTCAAGAGATAAAAAGGGATATTAGGAAAGAAGAAATAGAGAACAGAAAATGAGGTAATGCCATCAGTGAGATATTCCAGCTCAGTATACAGTAAACTTAGTCAACTCCTGTTTGTCAGACTTACCTGTTGAAATGAATTTGATACACGCACCAAATCAACTAGTAAGGAAAATGGTATTGAAAATTTGAATTTGATGCTTCTGTTGAAGCATTTTATACTTTTTGCAAATTCAAAATCAATTATAAAAAAGCTGTATTTTGAAGTTAGAAACATTTGAAATATGGGTGACATTATGTCCTCACATCATTTACTATTACATGAAACATGCAAAGCAGATTCTTCAACCAGTTACCTAATATTATTAACTAATTTAAGTTGAACAAGAACTGCTTCAAGATGTGGGGTGAATGCTAAGGTTAAGTTTATTTTTAAACTGTCAATTCCCTTCTGATTTTCTACGACACAAAAAGTAAAAAAATAAAAAAAAATAAGTAACTTCTTTTATTATTAAGAAATAGGAGTAAATCAATTTTGAGAAAACAATGAAAAACAAACCTTTTTAAGAGTTGTGATGAAGTTAAATATTTCATGAATGTGAATTATTCATTATCATCAACATTCTCCAAAAATTGTATTCCTACGCAATATGAGGAAATATTTTGTAGAGCCTCAACTAACTTTTTTTTTTCTAGAAAAAGATTTTTATTTTTTGGAATACTACTCACTGGCCCCATATTAGTCAGGGAAGATTGCAGAATGTGTATACATAATGACTAATGCCTGGTATTGTTTAGTCTAGATAAGGAGCTAAGGGGGTGGGGGAATGGTATTGGCCTAATATGGAATCCTCGATTTGATGGCAAGCACATGTTTCTGATATCTTTGTTGTTAGTAAGCCCAATGTATCTAGCTACAACGTGAGACTTGAGAATTTATTTAAACTCATAAAAATACGTAGATGAGAAGACACAAACTTTTGACCTTATAAGAGCCTTAGAGGATCTTCAAAAGTCCATAAATCCTACCCTGGGGATGACGAAAATGAGGTCTGTTTAAAACTATATATATTATTCTTGTCATTTTTGTAAAGGCTAATTATTTCTGTTTCCAACCAAATTTATCATTGTGATTGTTACTTACATATATTTGTGACATATAAATATAAATTCATGGAAATAAGCATTATTTGTGTTTTGTTATGGGTGATCATAGTCCACTTCTGCAAAATTCATTTTACTTTTTAGTTGCAATGTCGAACAAACATAGATATCTTTCTGGAATGAAAATAGAACAGACCCTTTATCTTAGGTGAATTTTCATTCTATTCTTGGCCAATTTTATGTCACACATTCATAATACCTGATTCAACCAGTTTCAAAAGAGCCATATGAGTTTTTGTTGGGACAGCATCATCAAACGAAATGTTCATTTCGGGTTTCTTTCCTTCTTTTTCTAGCGTCCATACACCTTTTGGTCCTCTGAAAAAAAAGATATAATAAATGTGAATATTATTATTATTTATTAACTTCCACTTTATGCTACTTTGGCTAATTAGGATGGGTTATCTATAGGGTTAGACTAAGGATTTTATTTAATGGGTTTGTCACTAAATAAATTCCTATTGTCCAGGTGGGAATCGAACTCACCACTCCAGGTTTACCAAAGGAGATTAAAACCAATGCTTTAACTCACATGACTCACCTGAGCCCTGTGGGTAGATCATATTTGAAGAATTGTAATACTTAAGAATCACACTTTTACTATTCAAGCCTTAAGGGGGGAATATATATATATATATATATATATATATATATATATATATATATATATACTAGCCAAGGTACCCGGCTTCGCTCGGGAAATCATTTGAGACGGAAAGATTTTATTTTGTTATTCGCAATGCTTCTATGTGTAGAACTGCTCTTCCTGTCTAGGCGCACTTTTCCCCTTAAGGGTCCCTTGGGCGACTTATAGAATAAAAAATTTAGGTTTGAAGAATAAATGAAAATAAGTCTCTAATCATTCCCCCTCCACCGTGAATACTTCAAATCATAATCATGGATAGCTTTTATTATAATTAAATATCATCTATAATGCACGTATTTTGTATATACGATCTAGCGAATATACCCGGCAATGACCGGGAAATCATCGTCGACTAACTAATGATTGTATTTTTATAGAAAATCGTTGAAAAACCAATTGGAATCGGAATATCACAATTTTTCATTTCAGGCCTCCCTCATAACCCCCACTCCCGTTTGGACCTAAAAATTTTAATATATCTTATAATCATGGAAGAATTAATGCTAATTCAAATTCGGAGTTTTTTTAAGTTCAGTTGAATAGTTAGTGCTTAACAAAATTGTTGGCCCCCGCTCTAGTTTTTAGTGTATATCTCGTTTATACTTTGTTAACGACAGAAATGAATATAACAAAAGTTATTTTAAATAACAAAATAAACAACTTGTGTCATATGCATATATGCAGAAAAACGAATAGAAAACGAAATACCGCTATTTTCAATTTCAGGCCTCCCTTACAACCCCCGCTCCTGCCCGTCCCTATAAATGTTAGTATGCCTTATTATAATAAAGGCGTTAGTGCTAATACGCATACCGAGTTTCATTAAGTTCGGTTGAGTCTCTTGAGCCAAATAAAATTGTTGACTCCGGCTATAATTTTTAGTGTATGACACCTTTATACTTCGATATACGACGATAATGTATATAACAAATTTGAATTAATGCTAATTCAAATTCGGAGTTTTTTTAAGTTCTGTTGAATAGTTAGTGCCTAACAAAATTGTTGGCCCCCGCTATAGTTTTTAGCGTATAACTCATTTATACTTCCGTATACGGCAAAAGTGTATATAACAAAAGTTACTGTAAATAACAAAATAAACAACTTTTGTTATGGGCATATTTGCTGAATAAGCAATAGGAAACGAAATATCGCTATTTTTAATTTCAGGCCTCTCATATAACCCCCACTCCTGCCCGTCCCTAGAAATGTTAGTATGGCTTATTATAAGGAAGGCGTTAGTACTAATTCACATACCGAGTTTGGTTAAGTTAGCGTATAACTCATTTATATTTTCGTATACAGCAAAAGTGCATATGACAAAAGTTACTCTAAATTACAAAATAAACAACTTTTGTTATGGGCATATTTGCTGAAAAAGCAATAGGAAACGAAATATCGTTATTTTTAATTTCAGGCCTCCCTTATAACCCCCACTCCTGTTTGTCTTAGAGAATATTAATATAGCCTAAAGTCTAAGTTGGGCTAGTAGTAATATACATACCAAGTTTCATAAAATTCGGTTCAGCCGTTTATGCGTGAAAAGGTAACAAACAAACAAATAACCAAACAAACAAACAGACACCAAAGAAACAAAAAGCAGTTATGGTGTCTATGACATGTGAAACGAAAAGTTATCGTGAAATTTCGCGAAAAAAATCAATGTACAGACAGAGGTTACAATTTTATATATATATATATATATATATATATATATATATATATATATATATATATACTAGCTCAGAATTATTGCTATACAGATATACAGCTTCGCCCGGGAATTCATTTGAGGCTGAATGGTGATGGTATTTTTTTGGAAAGGCTTTATTTTGACATTTACCCGTACGAGTGTTTAGGGTTAATACTCGTGGTTACTGTAGATTTTAGACTTATATGATCATTCTAAGTATTATTCAGATTAGTAGTGAGGGGTTCTAAATCTCCCCCCCCCCCAACCTCATTTGTTATTTATTTTTATATTTTTACTAGAAAATAATTTCGTTATTTATTTCCAATAGAAATGTAAACTATAAGAGTATTTTGATTACTTAATTTGTATAATGTATTATTTAAACAAAGCCATGCTGAATTCGCACTGCATGTGATAACAGAAGTTGTGCGGAATCAAACTCTTTAATTGTGGTGTATATTATCTTATTTCCACGATATGTTGACATACAACCTGGAACTATTAAACGTTATTTGGTAATGGCATTATAATAAAAGAAAATATGCGTTTAAACTCAATATGATTAGAGATACAGGGAGGACTACAATCTCTTTCCCTTATCTCGCTTTTAAAATATAAATTAAATTATTTTTAGGGTATCACTGTTATTTGTTTCCGCCAGGTATATAAATTACTTGAAAATATGTTTTTTTTAATGTTTTAAATAAATAATATAAGTAAAACAATGCTGATGCTGGGGCAGAAGTTGTCGGGAGGATAACACAGTTAATTATGTTAAGTTATTTCCTTTGAAAAAATAGAATTGCATTCTACCCAAATTTACTATTATGTGAGATTAAAACCATGGCTTTGACTCACATGGCTAACCTGAGCCCTGTTAATGACATTACATAAAAATTAGTAAAATTACTAACACTATTGTGGAAATATATTAATAAATATAATAATATATCTATTATATTACCTAAAATCTGGAATCCCTGCGGAAGTACTAATGCCAGCTCCAGTATGTACTACAACATGGTTTGAAGATTGAATCCATTTGGCCAATACTTTAACTTTTTCAATTAGTTTTTCTCTAGTTTCAAAAACCTAAAATTAAAAAGTAATAGCCTAACATTTATTAAATAAACAGAATCTCAAATGCAAGCAGTAACCTGTAATCAACTGTAAATGAGTAGATTTGGATTGGTTTAAAAAAATTTAATATTTCAAACTTTTAATGAGTTTAAATATAAACACATTGAATGAAATCATATTTTTTTGAAAATATCATCATGATTTAAACTACGCCTTGTTGTTGCAACCTTTGTTTCTTTCAGAAGCTGCTCATTTCATATTACTATACTGGCTGAAATCAATAAGATGTTTGATGTCCTCAAAATAAGATTTTCTAGGCTTCCCTATGCCCAAGGACTTTACATTCAAATATATTTGTGATGAAACCGCTGTGCCTTATGATATGCTCAAGAAGATTCACTCTCTTTTTCCATGGTCTTGATAAGGACTTTTCCTTTCACTTACCGCATTTAGAATGTTAATGTTGGTTTTTTTTTTTGAGTCCAACTTGTTCTGATGATTCTGCACCAGATCCAAATTTGGGAAATCTGCTTAGTTAACACAACCCCTGCATGACAGACTTTTACAGTTATCAAGACTGAATATACTCTTTTCATATGTGGATAGGAAAAAGCCTGGAGGGTAGACCAACCTTACAGATTTTGGCTTAGCTAGTATATCATATGTATTGGTAGATAGAAATTTAAATAATATATGTACAACATGATTATAAAAGTAAAATATCTCTTGACCATCAACGCTTTAGTTGGTGACATTCAGAAAAAATATCACGTAGAAAGAGATAAATTGTTGAAACCATTTCTGTTCTTTGTTATTTTCAAAAATGAATTCAATTTAACAGAATTGACCACATTTTACATATCAGTCTCCCCTCCCTCCCAAATCAAAGAATGTCCCACCTTGATTGATATATTATGTGGAAAATACTTGTCTTATATCTTGATATAATTAATGTCATGTAAGTCACTCAAACAAATCTTTTATTTCATCATGGAAATAATTTGGTTACCACCAATCACTATTCTCAAAGGTACTCGAAACACTAACATCAAGTCAAAAGAGTTGGGTAGTGTCTACCCAATTCTGTGAAGTATCTTATCACTCTGAGGATGGAAGTGGGCCTGTGAATGTATTTAATGCTGAAAGAAAAATGTTATGAAGTAAACAGACTTTTATAATCCACTGTTAAATGTCACAACTCTTTACATTAATGTCATATTAGGTGATAATTACAATTATATATGAAGAGTTAAAAGATTTTACAGAAAAATACAAGAGGATAGAATTCCTTCTTTTGTGAATGTCAATTTATGATAGAATTTATATATAAATATGTTGGCAAAAGAGATAAAAATAATTTGTCTTTAGAGAAATATAAAATTCTGTTTTACATTAAATAAATAAAAATTCCTATCCATACAAAAAAAAAAAGGCTTCTATATGTAACATAAAGTTAATGGCAGAACAATGATTGAACTACATATATGTTTAATAGCATTTGCTATGAAAAATAACACCTACACATAGAGGCATAGAAATGATTAAATCAATTTTAAGCCCAAAGTAAATGCCTAAAGATAATCCAAATAAAACGTAAAATATTATGCATTGGAATAATAAAATTCCTTTGTTACCTCTTTTAAACCAAGTTTTCCTTTATTTTCATAGGGTGACAACCCATCGGCATATGAGCAAGACATCGTAGGTATTTAAATACGATTTTATATTAGAAAAAACACCCTTCATTGGAGTAACATTGAAACTGGAAGAACTTCTAAATTATCCAATTAACGAAACTTCAGTAACCTTATGGTAGCCGGGGAGGTTATAATGAAACCGGGCTTTATAGAAAGTGCCATTTCTAATAAGTGCTTTATCAAATCTAGTTCCCAAAGCTAAAGAAGACATTGTCTTGCTTTGATTTCCATTAAATACAGGGGAACACTAAACGTTCAGCATTTGGTTGGCATATCGCTTCTTTGGTCCTTTTTTTATCAGATTTAAATCTGATTAAAGGAAATCAGCTATTGAGATTCTTCTCATGATGCGATTTTTGAAAACTTAAAACTTCCTTCAAATGTCTACACCCAGAAAATGTAGAAAATCCGAAGAAGTGCAAGTTTTATATTTATGTATAGATAGATATATTTGTCTGATAACACTTTAGGTTGTTTTTTTTTATAATCACTTAACTCAGTATTTAAATGTTTTATGTACCTAAAATTAAAAATAAAGTTCATTAGTTACTGGAATCGGGCCAGTAGTGAGTTAAGTTTAAAAGTTCAACATTTCTCTATTACTATGAGTCCCATAAAAAATAAATAAGTTTCCTATCTCCTTGAATATTTAACATTCTACACCAATTAAACATTTTTTTGAAAGTTGTCATTATAGTCTGAAATATCAATATTTGTTGTTTGTTTTCTTAAAAATGATTTTTTATCATTTTTCTAAATTGTTCATACATATTATATGTACAACAGTATTTTCAGCCAGAAAGTAACTTCCAGGTGATGTAGTGTTTATTAGCAGATTTCCCTATTTCCCTTAAGGGAAATCAGCTATTGAAGTCGTACTCATGATGCGATTTTCGAAAATTTTCTTCAAATGTCCATCGATCCTACCCAGGAGATGACGAAAATGAGGTCTGTTCAAAATTATATATATATATATATATATATATATTTGTCTGTTAACGCTCTAGCGGTCGCAATTTCTGTTTGATCGTTACCAAACTCGATATTTAAACGTTTTATGCAAAAAGACAGATCAAGTTCGTTAATGGCTGAAATCGGACCAGTGGGGGGGGGGTTTCGGAAATTCGAAATATCTCCGTTACCATACGCCGGATCACAAAAGTGTATAGAACCAATCTTATTGTAAATTAAATTTACTAAAAATATTGTCCTATATATTTATTCTCTCTCTTGAATATTAACCGAGATATTGGCATTTTTATTAAATTTGGGCCGATAACATATGACGGAATTTTCCTCCAAAAGCTAGTTCGGCCCTTTGCCGTAACTGTTCGTCTCTCGTATGGAGATTTCTCTATTGTATAACTTCACGTGGGAAATCTGCTTAGTTTACGCAGCCTCTGCGTGACGGACTTTTTTTATTTTTACCACAAAATAGGCACTACTATTACTAGGATTGATATTTCTCTAAAACAAACAAGACGATCATTTTAATATTTTGTTTACCGGAAACTCAGGAATTTAGTTTACGTGTGTATGTCACCTGCAGACATAAAGAAAATTACCCGAGTTTCCAGTTCGCCTGACTTGAATGCAGAATAGAAGTTTAAGGAAGCCCAGAGCTGACCTTGTCCATTCTTCTCCCTTTTTTTCGATTTATTGTAGTAAGCTCTCTTCCTAAATATTCATCGTGAGCTTCATTTATCAACCTGTTGACTGAACGAATCAAGCATAATTACTTTTTCTTGAGCATTAACTTTATGGGAACATTGGTACTTAGAATTAGACGTAGCATCATGCTCAATAAGTCGGTGTGATTTTTCTTTTCCCTTCACATTCTTGTACTGCTTGCCTTCAGTCATTCATCGGTTCTTTACATTCGGCATTCATTCGCTTTCAATAGAAACTTTGCGCTTTTCTTGAATAGGAATATAGTGGGCTCATTCATTTTTGCTGGAAAAAGTTACCACTTCTTCGGCAGGCTCGTAAAAATCAACCTCATAGCCTAATAGCATATTCTCTTCCTAAGCACATCATTCTTTGGCTAATTAGATAAAAATGAAAATAAAAAAAAATCTGACTATCCTCATCTTATGTGGTTGGCGAAGTTTTGGTAAAATTGATGATTACCTTTGTCAAGGCGAACTGAATGGTCTAGTATAAAATCTGAATATGCAATTAAGCCCAAATGCTAAATGAAATATCAAAAATATAAAACGTTTTTTCAGAGCCGGACTGGCCAGGTCGGTAGGTCAACAAATGCCGAGGGTCCACGTTCCTAACGGGGCCCAAGGGCCTAAAATGATAAAAAGAAAAAAAAACCCTAAATTTAAAAAGGCATTAATTTTAATATACATTAACACCCTAAATAATATTTATTTACATTGGTAAATAAAACACTGATACATATTTCTATTAGCAAATGTTCTATTTTCTATTAATGTGTTATATTCAGATGTATATCAGTTTCATCAATTGTTTTTATTTCCGGTGAAGAATATGTCTATCTATCTGTTCAGCTCTAAATGGTTGGCAGACCTATTTGTTCACAATTCAGAAGCTGTTTCCGTTGGGAGCTTATTAAAATTAACTGAATGATTTCTCATTACCGTTTGCATTTACTCACGGTGGTGTTAAGTGTCACCAATAAGCAGATTTCTCTAGTGTAAAACCACGTGAGAAATCTGCTTAGTTTACGCAGCCCCTGCGTGACAGACTTTTTTTAAAAATTGGTAATGTTTTGTAAGGAACTAATGTCCTAAATTATTAATACAGGTAAATCTAGATTTATTAATTTTTGTAATAACCTACAATAAATGTTTGTAAAAATTATATACGTGCATTTTATTATCTCTAATTCATCAGCTACTTATTTTATTATTTTCAATTAAAAATATTCTTATTAAAAACATGCTAGTAAGGGTATTATAATATGTGTGCGTGTGTTTTAATTCTTTTAATGTTTGTATTATATTTGATCAAATATTCGGAGAGTGGGGTGGGGGGCACAGCTAATTTTGCCGAGGGCCCACAGAGCTGCCGTCCTATGCTGCGCTTTTTCGGAAAGTCGGAGACACTACACCAATGAAATGTCATCACCATGGATATTAAAAAGTCCGTCACGCAGGGGCTGCGTAAACTAAGCAGATTTCCCACGTGAAGTTTTACAATAGAGAAATCTGCCTAATAACAAGTGTAGTAAGTAGTAAGGGATCACTAAATTTATACAAGAGGGACGAATAGTTACGAAAACGGCCGCCAGAGCTCTCTTCGGAAAGTACCAAGCAGCTCACTCCAGCCGACCAATGCAGAATACAAATGCAAATATCTCGGTTAATATTCAAGATACAGAATAAATGTATAGAACAATACAATTTTTCGATCCGATGCATAATAACGGAGACATTTCGAATTTTCCGAAAATCCCCTCTCTAAACCCCCCCTCCCACTGGTCCGATTTCAGCCATTAACGAACTTGATCTTCCTTTTTACATAAAACGATTAAATTCCGAGTTCGGTAACGATCAAACAAAAATTGCGACCGCTAGAGCGTTAACAGACAAATATATATATATATATATATATATATATATATATATATATATATATATAAAATTTTGAACGGACCTCATTTTCGTCATCTCCTGGGTAGGATCGATGGACATTTGAAGAAATTTTTCGAAACTCGCGTCATGAGTACGACCTCAATAGCTGATTTCCCTTAAGGGAAATCTGCTAAAAAGTCCGTCACGCAGGGGCTGCGTAAACTAAGCAGATTTCCTTAGTGAAGTTTAGTAATAGATAAATATACATACTGCTAACACAACAACACCGTGAATAAATACAAACGGAAATAAGAAATGTTTCATCCAATTTCAATAACCTGCTGACAGGAAGCGTTAGGTTAGAAATGTAAACAAACGGGTCGGCCCGGCTCTCACCGGAATGAAAAACAATTACTGAAATATATCAGAATATAACGCATTATTTTATTGAGAACTATTTACTATATCTAGTACTGTAATTAATAATGAGTCAGAATATCTTTAAGAGGGGGGGGGTCACCAGGGCATATTTGCAGGCATCTCGTATAATAAATTGAATACAATTTTTGGTATTTAAACTTCCAATAATGTGATTTATTATGTAGCAGAGTATTGTTTACGTAACATGAGTAGAAGTGGCGGTTTGCTGAAAACTGAAAAATGCTAATATCTCGGTTAATATTCAAGATAGAGAATAAACGTATATAACAATATTTATAGTACATTTAATTTGCAATAAGATTGGTTATATACAATTTTTCGATCCGATGCATAATAACGGAAATATTTGGAATTTTCGAAAATCCCCCCTTTAAACCCCCCCCCCCCTCCCTCTGGTGCGATTTCAGCCATTAACGAACTTGATCTGTCTTTTTACATAAAACGGTTAAATATCGAGTTTCATAACGATTAAACAAAAATTGCGACCGCTAGAGCGGTAACAGACAAATATATATATATATATATTTTGGAACGGACCTCATTTTCGTCATCTACTAGGTAGGATCGATGGACATTTGAAGAAAAATTCCGTCATGAGTACAACCTCAATAGCTGATTTCCCTCAAGGGAAATCTGCTAATAGAATCTTGTGTGGGCACCACATGGATTCCTCTTGCTCCTATTAAATTGAATATACAAAATGTTTTGATACAGTTAATTTAAAATAATTTCGTTTGAATGTAATATACGATAGGTCCGTTACAATATCTTGTATTAAAAAATCCAACGATACTAAATTCCGAATTATGAAATGCCAACGTTTTAAGGCTAGTCGTTTTTGAGTTATGCCAAACAACTTGAATCTACTGGCTAATGGGGATTGATGTATATATGCATGGTTGAAAAAAAAGGTCATACCTTCACTAGGGTTTTAACTCTTTATTTCAAAGAGTTAAGTTGTCGACCTTCTTTTCAACCATGGATTAATGCCAGATGCGTACATCTCGTCACCTCGAAACAAGTCAAAACGGTTTCAGAGAAGGTCAAAACGGATAATTCCGTTAAAATATGAAAACCGACACATTTGTACACAACACTTCCTTTATTTCGTACTATAACTGAAGTATAACTGAGTCTGTACAGCAATATGCAGTTATGTGATTGACACTTTTTTGTATCGACGGGCTCTGAAGGTGGAATTGGTGCTCCGAAAGCGCACTAATTCCAAGAAACGTTTTGTGGAGGAAATTAGGCTTTGTTTGTTTATCCATGGAATTAGTATCTTTACCATTCAGCATCGCTGGAAGAATACACAAAGAGTTTGAATGGCTTTTCTTCTAACCGAACCATGTTGGCAGGGTGAGAAACCAAGTGTTAGCTCCCACAGTCAAGGAGCTCCATACCTGTCTATCTTGCATCAGACTTACGAGACAGCCAGCTACATCTGTTGAATAACATGAGAACTAGTCCTAGGAGCTACAACTTTATTTTGAAGAAACTTTGATCCCAAAACGAAGTTTTTTTTTATATTTTTATTTATTTATTTTTTACCACAAATAATACAAGTAAGTCAAAACATCCTGGATGGAGCTACCTACTTTTTGCTGTAAAACTTTTTATTTTTGTTCTACACATGTTTTCTCTAATTAGAATATTTCTATCTCCAACTTGAGTTATTGGTATTTTCAGTCTTCAGTTACCCACTTCTACTCATGAAATTGCACTTAATCCAACTGCTCCATCTCATGTACAGCTGAAATTTTAAGTTCTGTTATGTGCACAATCCTGTTTAAGTAGAATTCTTATTTTAGTAGAAAAGAATAGAATATGGATGAATGCTGTATTTCAGTAGGTGGCAAATCAGCTTAGTTTCCACAACGGGCAGACTTTATTCTACGACCTAGACTCGAGTGGACCATTTAATAGGTCTAATTGAAGAAACTCTGAGCACATTATGTAGATATATGGCTCGGCCTTCCTATCAGCTAAATAAGTCCGTCACATCAGGCGCTCTGTAAACAAAGCAGATCTACCCCTTCTGCAATACATCGCTGATGACGTCGTCTCACATTCTGTCCTTATTTCTCCCATAATAAGAAGCCTATGTAAAAAAGAAGTGAAATTTATGATTGACATGAGAAGTTTAATACAGGTACAGTTGCTTTAAGTGAAAATGAGCTCAAAGTGAGTGAAAGACCGAAAATGCAAAAAAAAAAAATTATAACTAGGTTGATATTTGAGTTTACGAAAATATTGTATACTGCAGTAATTTGTAGACTAATATTTTTTTTTCCAGGGAAATCTGCTAAAAATAAAAGATGGGGGGGTGTGGAAAACTGTGGTGAAGGTTATGTTAAACATATGTTCGTTTATCTTTTATTAGTTCAGTTAATAAAGGGTGCTTGTAGTGACAGCACGTGTGTTCGTTATTTTACAAAAACCCTTGAGTGAGCGGCAATTGCTGTTGAAATAGTCCGTTCATGAACTACACCTCCCTATTTCCAAGAAATAATTTTGACTTATGATGTAATAAAATATTTGGTGAAAGAGTATTTTAGTCCCCCCCCCCCCTTGGTGGCGCACAATTACGACGGCGGCCATTTTGTTTTTCTAACTTTATCTTTTTCAACACTTTAAAATTTCCAAAATACGCCATCGGTGGTTTAAATCGAGGGTGGGGGTTTTGTTGTTCTAACTTTATATTTTTTAATACTTTAAAATTTCCAAAATACGCCATCGGTGGTTTTAAGCAAAGGCGGAGATTATAACAAAACAAGATGGCGGCATAGGGAAGACTAAACTACACTTTAGCCAGAAACACTTATTAATAATTTAGAAAACTTTATTTATTATAAACATTAGAATAGAAAAATATAAAAATTAAAAAAAAAAGTAAAGATTTCATATACAAATTTTAATGCAAAATATAAAAAAAAAACAACAATAAAGTAACAGAAAATAGTTATTTATTATACAAGTGACGAAAGTAGATCATTTTACAACTCGAGTGAAACGTTTACCCACATGAGCGAAGCGAGTGTGGTAATTTCACGAGAGTTGTAAATTCTACTTTTGTCACGAGTGTAATATTAAATTTTTTCTGTAATCGTGTAATACATGATCAGATCTAACCAGAATATGAACAAAATTAGGATGTTGTGAAGATTATGGTATGTTGTTGGTAGGTTATAAGCATGGTTGTGAAAGGTTATAAGCATAGTTATAAAACAACTAGTGATGATTGTGGAGTAGTGCAGTTATAAACAAGTGCAGGTTATAAACAAGGAAGGTAATTATTATTATATTTAAATTTTAAAATATATTGATTATTTCCACCAATAATTCATTCTCATTTCAATTTATTTTGTTAAAATAAATTCTTACAATGTTAAGAAACATTTAAAAGCATTTAATTTCCAACTTCAAATTATTTTTTAATTTATACTTATTACTAATTAAGAAGGCAATTCACTTTCTTCACTTGTGAAGAAAGTGATTACTTTCTTCACTCTATTGCAAAATGTTTCACTTTCTTCACTCATTTCAGTTTAGTAATGTTACCATTATTCAACGATTACAGAAAAAAGAATTTACTTGAAATTTTTAATCCGACATATGGCACTGTTTTTTGTACAAGCTAATCAATATCAGCCGGAATTTATGAAGTAGCTACCTACACGCATGCAGTTTTCTAATTGCGCATCAATCAGTCTTGGTCGGCGTACGGGGGACTAAACTGCACTTCAGCCAAAATATTTTATGTTGAAAAGGTTTTTGCTTTTTTCGGGCCTATACTATGTGAGATGCATGGGCTTGCTTATAGATTATCCACTTCTGTTTCGGTTTTCTCAGCTTTTATTCTCTTATTATTCCATAATACGTGTTTCCATCGTGCCCAGATTGTTTCTTGCTACTTTGGTACAATATCGTATTTAGGTGATGTGTGCAATGGAATGAATACCACCAGGCTTCATTTTCTTGGCGACCCAAATGACTGTTTTTACATTTATGGCTATAGAGAACTCACGCAAATTAATAAGAAGGGTGTGTTGTAAGAATTGATAATGGAGGGCTAAAAAATACCAGTTTGCACAGTAAATAATATTTAGAGACGAATGCTCAAGAAACCATACGAATATAATGCTGATCTGTAAAACCTTTTCATTTATATTCGGTAATCGTGTGACAATGAGGACTGTATGAAGTTGTAGTTATTGCATTTAGAAAGAACATCTAGCAACCTCCTCCAATTGTCGATAGTAAATTCGTAGATGATTAATTGCAAGTTCTAAACTGAATTTTGAGACTTAGATTGTTTTGTTGTAACCACTGGCTTAAGACAACGAGGTCTATATTCAAATGCACGCTTTAGCCTTAGCCTTGAAGCGGCTATTCGAAAAATTAGGACGAACTCTCTGTCTAAGAAACAACACTCATAACTTCTCAGCATGTGTTGGTACTTTTGATCACAAAAGAAATAACTCAATATTGATTACAAATGTTACCTGTACTGAGCCTAGCTGTGTCTTAAGATAATCTAATGACTTCGATGTGACTATTTTCTCTGCTTCAATATTTAAAAAAAAAATTTTTTTTTGGAAAAATTAAAACAATAGTGCTTTCATTAAACCTTATTTAAAAAAATAAACAATGAAATTTCTGATTAACTTTCATTTCTCTTCATAATGAATGCTACGTACTTCCTACTTTTTTTTTATTGTCCCGTCTATTAGTACAAGTAGGTAAATAAGTATACATTATATTTTTAGAAAGTTGTATGTAGGTACTATGTATTGCTAATAAATAAACAAATCTGGCAATGGATTGGTTTTGCCAAAATTTGTATTTTTAGCAATAACTTATCTAGTTATTGGCTATCTACAATTACCATGGCAATGACTAAAACCAGTACACATAACTATTGCCCATTGCGGTTGGCTCTCCCACATAGTGTTTTGGCGTGCGGATGATTTGTTAGCAGATTTCCCTTAAGGGAAATCAGCTATTGAGGTTGTACTCATGACGGAATTTTCGACATTTTTCTTCAAATGTCCATCGATCCTACCTAGTAGATGACGAAAATGAGGTCCGTTCAAAACTGTATATATATATATATATATATATATATATATATATATATATATATATATATATATATATATATATTTGCCTGTTACCGCTCTAGCGGTCGCAATTTTTGTTTAATCCTTACCAAACTTCATATTTAAGCGTTTTATGTAAAAAGAAAGATCAAGTTCGTTAACGGCTGAAATCGGACCAGTGGGAGGGGGGGTTTAGAGGGGAGGATTTTCGAAAATTCGAAATATCTCCGTTACTATACGGATCGAAAAGTTATACAGAATCAATCTTATTACAAATTAAATTTACTATAAATATTGTTATATAAATTTATTCTCTATCTTGAATATTAACCGAGATATTTGCATTTTTCAGTTTTCACCAAACCGCCACTTCTACTCATGTTACGTAAACAATACTCTGATACATAATAAATCACATTATTGGAAGTTTAAATACCAAAAATTGTATTCAAGAGACCTTTATTATACGAGATACATGCAAATATGTACTGGTGACTCCCCCCCCCCATCTTAAAGTTTTGGACTACTAAAATTTTATTGATTGAGATAACAATTATTCTGACTCATTATTAATTACAGTACTAGATATAGTAAATAGTTCTCAATAAAATTAATGTGTTATATTCTGATATATTTCAGTAATTGTTTTTCTTTCCGGTGTGAGGCGGGACCCGTTTGTTTACATTTCTAACCTAACGCTTCCTGTCGGCAGGCTATTGAAATTGGATGAAACATTTCTTATTTCCGTTTGTATTTATTCACGGTGTTGTGTTAGCAGTATGTATATTTATCTATTACTAAACTTCACGAGGGAAATCTGCTTAGTTTACGCAGCCCTTGCGTGACGGACTTTTATTTTAATTTTGACATCTCATTTGCTACTTCACTAGCATTTAGAATTTCAAAGACGGACAACATTTATAACCTTGCATATAGTCAAACGGAAAAGTGAAGAAAGATAAAATGAAATTATTTCAAAAAAAGGAAAACATTTCATACAACAAACACTTTATGACTGCCTTTTCTAATCAAAGCTGGTTCTGGGTTCGTCAATGTCATACTATTGTAGCTTATACCCATGATCATGGTTTTAAATTTCTTTTTTAGTAAAATCAGCTAGTGACGTTATATACACGACTTCATTTTCGAAAAATTACTTTAAACGTCCATGAATACTACCTATCAGATGGCGAGGTCCGTGTGTGTTTGTAAGTATATATTATCTTTATCTTTTGAGTATATTGTGTAGAACAGTTTTAAACTTGATAATTTAAAAGTTAGTTGTAATATTAAAGATGAAACTCATTAATGGCCAAGATTTACCTCACAGAAGTGATGGTTTAGGAATGGAATGAAATTTTGTATTTAAATTTACTGTTTTATTACTATTATACTGATTGGAAATTGCATATTCAGTGTTGTTGATACTCTAACGTCCTTCAATTATTGATCACATTTTCCTCTAATTCAAATACTATCAAAGTTATTTGCATTTTGTTGTTTTCAGTTTACAGGAAACTCCGTATCCTACTGATACAATCGGAACACATTAACCTTAAATAAACGCCTAAGTAACTAATGTACACCTTGTATTTCTGCTCTAGAGGTAAATATGTAAACGTGGAAATCTAAACATCCTTTGTTTTATTGGCAATGATTGGTGTTAACATATAACAGTGAACAAGTATTTTTCACCAATCGGAGAAATTAATATGGCATAAGTGAGGCGCAGCTTCAGCAATCTACCACTAGCTTTTATGTACACGTACCTTGCGGCTCACGCGGAAGTGGGATTAGCCTAGATATAGCCGAGCAGCAATAATAGTTTGAAGGCGAGTCAATAGAAAAACTGTTTATTTTATTTCCATAATTTATTAATACTTCGCATCTGAAATGAGATAGTCGGAGGTTAGCCTATGCAATATTGAGTCCAGACGTCACTTCGCTGAGCAGATTTATTTAGCGTAATACCATCCTACACCAAAGTCAAAAAAAGTCGCAGGGCTGCGTAAACTAAGTAGATTTCGTACGTGCTGGCCTAACAAACTATTGATCCCATATTACAACATATTTCCTATTTCTTTGTAAAAAAAAAAACAGTAGTAGAAGGGTAGGGGGGGGAGGGTTATTGATGGCTGAAAACAAGAAAGTACGAATAGCTCGCTGAATACTTGAGTTACGAAAAATTGGACAGACTATCAATAGTTTAACAAGATTGGTCCTTTAATATTTTACGACGTGACTCATAACAACGTAAATGTTTTGAATTTACGAATCCCCCCCCCCCCTCACACTCTGCTTCAAGGGTCAGGAAGATCCAAAAAAAGGCCACCAAAATCTGATATCTGAAAACAATATGTGTTATTTAAGCTTAGAATAAAGTGGATAATAATATAACAGCTCATTGTTAACATGACTTGATGAGGAGTGGTATCTCTGTAAAATTCATGATAGAGGAAATATGTATATAGCAACGTTTATAGAAAAATTTTCAATAAGATTGGTTCTATACTAATTTTTGATCCGACGAAGATAATATAAATAAGATAATAACGAAGATATTTCGAATTTTCGAGATTCCTTCCCTCTGACCTTCCCCCTCCTTCTCCCCCAGTCCGATTTCAGCCGTTAACGAACATGATTTTTAGTTTTTCGTATAATGCTTATATATCGACTTTGGTTAGGATTGAACAAGAATTGCGACCGCTGGAACGGCAACAGACATATATATATATATATATATATATATATATATCTACACACACACACACACACACACACACACACACACACACACACACACTCACACACAATTTTGAATGGACTTCATTTTCATCATCTACTAGGTGGAATCGATGGACCTTTGAGGACATCGTGTCTTAATTTTCGAAAATTGTGTCATGCGTATAACCTCAATAGCTCCCTTAAAGGCTAAAAGTTCTAAAATGTGTGTTATGTCTGTTTACATTTGATTATTAATGAAAAGTCTTTTTGAAAAATCATTTCAGGTGTGCGAACTTGATATCAATAATCATATTGTTTACTAAGACACAGGGAAATATACAATGGGCCAAAAGTATCCATAACTCAAAGCACCTTAATGAACGTATTATAGCTACAATGAATCGCGTTCATAAATCTGATATAATAAAGTTAAATAAGGGGAAGGCTTAAATTGAGTTTCGCAATCCCATTTTACTTGGGGCAATTGAGGAAGGCCGCCTGGAATTGGAATGGTTTAGAAAGGAATCGGATTACTGGCAGGTGGACGTCATATTCTGGGAGCAATGCCCAGTAGGCATGTGGTAAGGATGGAATCTTGCGGGATAGGTTATAGGAGATTACCGCAAATAATGTTCATTAATGCTTTCTAAAAGATGACAAAATCCGGTCAAATATATATATATATATATATATATATATATATATATATATATATCTTAATTCAGTTATTTATGAATTATACTCAGTTATCCCCTAACCATCACAACTATTCTTGAAAAATAAATATATAAATGTGATAAAATTACCTTTAAAGGACAGGTAAGGAGGCTTAACTTTGATCGACACCTCCCCAGGAAAAGGGACTCCTAATATTGTTCGTTATATGTGTATACACACGTACACGCACGTGCGCTTTTGTTAGATATATAGAATAGTAGAATTCGCGTTTGTTAGATTTTCAGCATCTGCTAAGGTAAGAGACCATCACAAATGCACACAATTTCTAACGGAACATGGACAGACAGGACTTTATTTTACAAGATTTAAAGTTCAAGACAATGACAAATGTACTTGCGACTCGCAGACAACACTAACGTTTTTACATATACTTTATGACTAATCAAAATAGATCAAATTTAATAATGAATATATTTTTAAAAGGAGGTAATTGGCCAGAACCACCTCATATTATATTTAGTAAATATAATAAAGAACTTATAAAGTTTATGAAAAGTATTGATATGGATGTAGCAAAAATACATTAGAATGTAAAGTTGATTGTGAGGAATGGGAATCATAATTCAATATATTTACCTTACATAGACTCGCAAATTAAACATCGGATGAGTTTAATTTTAATTGATTTGTTTTTGTTCTTATTTTATTTATTTACTTTTTCATTTCATTTATTAATTTTATTTGTAATTATCTTACTTATTTTAATATTTTATTTCATTATTATTATTTCTTTTATATTATATTTGAGTAGATAGGTGATTAACATATATATATATATATATATATATATATATATATATATATATATATTGTAAAATAAAAATGTATTTAAATATAATCATACATGTAATATGCCATGTGGCAATGAACATGTATTCAAATAAATAACTCCTCATAGGGTTATTATGAGGAGAGAAAAAAAAAGAAGGAAGAGACCTTATCGAAATCGGACCCATTAGAAACAGTATTCCATAAGTCATCTATAACATATTCTATAAGTCATTAATAACATTCTATAAGTCATCACCATAATATAAGAACATTCGAAGATTTCTCCCTTGTAATTTCTGGCGATATGTACTATTGATACATTTTAGCATATATAACCAAAGAGTAGTCAAATCTAGAGTTGTCCCCCATGAGCAGTTTTTCAAAATAATCTTAAATCATTCAGTGCTCAAGTAAATGGCGAAAATTGAGGACCACGCACAAAGGTCTCACGCACGCGCTGGGGCGCGCGCACACACACACACACACACACACACACACACACACACACACGACACAGTGTTTGTGTAATTTTTTAATACACTAGCGGTTGCAAGTTTTTTTTTCGATCGTTGCCGAACAATATTTAAACGTTACGTGTAGCACTAACCAACATGTTCGTCCATGGGTGAAACTGGGCCCAGAGGAGTGGAGTAAACGCAAATTTATTGTGTTCTTGTAATTATTCTTATTTCTTAGCTGTTGTAATTAAATTATAATGAGTTGCATTGAAGAATCTTCTAATACATTCTATTTTGTAATACTGCAATTTGTTTTATTACTTTTTCTCTTGTTCTAATAATTTTGGAGTTACTTGTATTTTAGTGATATTGCTCTCCATAAACCCACACTAATACTATTGCAATTCACATTTATAGCTATTGTCTCAATTAGCATCTTGTGTCCATTCTATAGTTTGAAATCAGGTTAACATAGACTTTTTTTTATTATTTATTAATGCCCACTTTTTACTACTATGGCTAGTTGGGATTAAGGAGTTTATTCAATGATTTGACTAGATAAATTCCTAATGCTCAGGCGGCAGTCGAACGCCACTCTAGGTTTACCATGTGCGATTAAGCTTTGACTCACATGGCTAACCTTAGCCACACGCAGACTTTTAGAGGCACAGAGTATATAATATCAGATTACATCATCAGCGTGTCATTCCGCCATATGTAAAATATGCTAATATCCGGAAAACGCCTTTTTGCATAGTACTTCGTTTCTATTTAATATGGTCCTCACTAGAATTGGAACTATTTTTTTAGTGAGTACTGCGACCAACACTTTAGCGCACTTCGGTAGTCCAAGACAACATTTATATGATCAAAAACTGTAACATAGTATATACAATGTAATGTATACTGCATTATTATAAATGGCTGATTAAAGGGAAGTCTGTGAGTGGCTTATTATTTCTGATAATAGATCCGTAATAACATGTGGAAAGACTGCTCAAAAAACCTTAATTACATTTATAAAATCCTCTAGTAATAAAAAACTAAATAATAATTTCTATTACACCAAAGGTAAAACAGCGTTGAGTGGAAGTCACTTATGGAACTATTTGTAACCGAAGAACTGCAAGGTAATATTCATTTTGGATTTTATAGGTTTTCACAAGTGTAGATGTCACCACAATGACATCATGTTCCATTGTAATTCATCGACTTGACTGGCACAGAAAGTCTAATCCTGTACAAACGCCTTACGCCTTACACATATTTATTTCCTTACAACTGAAACAAGAGGCTATACAGAAACCATGCCAAAATGACAACGTGGCTAGGAATCTTAGTACTGTGAAAGAGATTTGTATATTTGATGTTAAATAAGATTAAATCGAAAATTACAAACACACACACACTAAATATACCATTCAATATAGTCCCTAATATAGACACAGACAAGCAAATATGTAGCGTATTATAAGCATTTATATGTCATGTAATTAAGTATGAGAGTACATGAATGCATTGTAGAATTATTAGGCTTTAATTAAAAGATCTAAGATTCAAAATCAATAACAAATATATAGAAAAGAATTTAGACATTAACTTTCTAGTAAGTACCTTAGGAGTTGCGGTCCTTTCTAAGAAAGCACTGATGATACCTAAATTACAGCTAAAAATAGAAAAACAAATAGTGTATATTTCTCTGTCTAGATTGTATGTTTATATAGAGAAATACAATAATAGTGCCACAATTCCCGGACAAATTACATACACTCATATAACTAGTTTCCAACTCAGTTGGTATCTTCAATTCTTCTATAAAACGTATCTGCAGCATCAACTCAGGGTTGTGAGTTAATTGAGAAGCTACTTGAATAAAGAAATCTTTGGTCCCTATATGAGCATAATTACGGCGAAGTGTATTTTATTTTTTTTCTAATATTGCTATTAAATAAAAAAAACAGTTATTTATATATTTTTAAATTATTTATTAACGTCCACTTTTTGCAACTCAGGCTAATTGGGACGGCTTATCTGCAGGTTACCACCCTTTTCTAGCCAGAGTGGGACTAAGGATTTTATTTAATGAGATCCGTCACTAAATAAATTTTTTTGACCGGGCGGGAATCGAATTCGCCACTCTAGGATTAAAATGTGAGATTAAAGGCAACGCTTTAACTCACATGGCTAACCTGAGCCCCAAGTTTATTTTTATTTATTTTATATATATATATATATATATATATATATATATATATATATATATACTAGCTCAGATACCCGGCTTCGCCCGGGAATTCATTTGAGGCTGAATGGTGATGATATTTTTTTGGCAAGGCTTGACTTTGCACAATATTTTGACATTTACCCGTCCCAGTGTTATACGGGTTAATACCCGTCGTTTCTGTGGATTTGTTAATAATAAAATTAATTTTTTATGTAAGACTTCACTGTCCTCCATATTGTCATATTTCCCGTTTCCTGTGCATTGTGCATAGATTTGAATTATTAAGGACAAAATATTAACATACATTAAAATTAATTTTTCCAGGCACTGTTCCTGGTAGTCCAGTCATATTTCGGTTTGGTCTTTTGTCCGAAATAAAATTGTTCACTTCCGCTATAGGTTTTAGTGTATATCTCGTTTATAATTCGGTATAAGACAAAAGTGAATATGATAAAAGTTACTCCAAATAACAAAATAAACAACTTTTGTTATAAGCATAATTGCCTAAACTTCTATAGGAAACGAAATATTGCTATTTTTAATTTCATGCCTCCCCTACAACCCCCACTCCTGCTCGTCTCTAGAAATAATGGTACAGCTTATTATCATGAAGGAATCAGTGTTAATTCACATACGGAATTTTATTTAATTCGGTTGGGTCGTTCGTCCCAAATAAAATTGTTCACTTCCGCTATAGGTATTAGAGTATATCTCGTTTATAGTTCGGTGTACGAAAAAAAGGTATATAACAAAAGTTACTCTAAATAACAAAATAAACAACTTTTGTTATGTGCATAATTGCCGAAAAACCAATAGAAAACGAAATATAGCTATTTTTAATTTCAGGCTTCCCTTATAACCCCCACTCCTGTTCGTTTCAGAGGATATTAATATACCCTAAAGTCTAAGTAGGGTTAGTAGTAATATATATTCCAAGTTTCATAAAATTCGGTTCAGCCGTTTATGCGTGAAAAGGTAACAAACAAACAAACAAACAAACATACACGAAAGAAACAAAATGCAGTTATGGTGTCTATGACATGTGAAACGAAAAGTTATCGTGAAATTTTGAAAAATAAATCAATGTACAGACAGAGGTTACAATTTTATATATATATATATATATATATATATATATATATATATATATATATATAAACATTCGTCCTTTAACAAAATTCTAATTTGACCATTTCATGAACATACCTGGAAAACTGGGTGTTAATAGTAAAAAAAATTGCAAAATCCTAAACATCTCTGTTATTATATGAAACATTATTGTTTTCTGCAATTCTTTGCACAGTACATTTTTTTGTGACAAATAGTAAATAGTAAAATAGTAGTAATTAAAGTATATATTTCCATTTCTTTTTTTAAGTTCAATGCAAATACATCATATATTGTTTTATTAGGAGTTTTGTACGGATTTGCTTAATAATTCTTTCCTAAGAGAGAATCATAGGTTAATGGTGAGGTGTGGTAGCATTCTGAAGGTTTATGCATGTCTTCCCAGTGATGGAAGCGTATTTCTCCTTGCACTCGGTCATTGTAAATGTTTCAATGATGTCAGCAGTGCCTAAAAATTCCACTGAAAATATGTATAGTATGTGTAGCCTTCGTGTTAGCCGTTTTAGCTGATTTCAATTAAGGAAAATCAGTTATAGAGGTTGTACTCATGACATTGTTTTCGAAACATTTGTTCAAATGTTCATCAATCCTACGTAGGAGATGACGAAAATATAAATTCAAGTTGAGTATATTTTTTAGCATATTTCCCTTAAGGGAAATCAGCTATTGAGGTCGTTCTCATGACGCGATTTTCGAAAAATTTCTTCAAATGTCCATCGATCCTACCCAGGAATGACGAAAATGAGGTCCGAAATTATATATATATATATATATATATATATATATATATATATATATATATATATATATATATATATCTGTTAACGCATGTTTGATCGTTACCAAACTCGATATTTAAACGTTTTATGTAAAAAGACAGATCAAGTTCGTTAATGGCTGAAATCGGACCAGTGGGAGGGGGGTTTAGAGGGGGGATTTTCGAAAATCATATCATACGTCGGATCAAAAAATTATATAGAACTAATCTTATTGTAAATTAAATTTACTATAAATATTGTTCTATACATTTATTCTCTATCTTAAAAATTAAACGAGATATTCGCATTTTTATTAATTGTGGGCCGATAAAGGATGACAGACTTTCCCGCCAAAAGCTAGTTCGGCCCTTTGCCGTAACTGTTCGGCTCTCGTATGGTGATTTCTCTATTATATAACTTCACGTGGGAAATCTGCTTACTTTACGCATCCCTGCGTGACGGACTTTTTGTTAACGCTCTAGCCATTGCAATTACTGTTAGATAGTTGCCAAATTTGATATTTAAACGCTTTATGAATAGCTAGAGATAAGAAGTAGTTCGAAAAACTGTTTATAACCTTTGTTTGCAAAGTTAATTTCCTATAAACGTTGTTATATACATTTCTTTCTATGTCTCGAATATCGACAGAGATATTTGTATTTTTTAGTTTTTAGTCTTCAGAAATCCCCCATTCCTACTCATCTCAGATTAGCGATAAGCTGATATATCATGAACCGTTCTATCTCATGATTAAATTAACATTAACATAGATGTTTTCCTGCATTTAGTCTGAGTATACCCTACCCCTACTCATGCGATTTTCTCTTTGAGTAACACTAAATATCTCATATCCTTCTGGTATATCGATTCCTGTTTACATAGTCTTCTTATTAAATGAGAAATTGAGAATAAGTGATGTGTCGACATCAACTGTGAATATACCAGCTCGTCGAAAATCTGCTTAGTTCACTCAGCTTCTACGAGATGAAACAAATCAAATGTCAAATGTTTGGCGGAGGATGAAAGTATACGTTCATCATGGCTCCAAACTTTACGGGATTAGTACTGACTGACCATACCTTAGTGCGAAAATATAGTGTTTGCATGGTAGATGCTTTTGGATAACTTAAATTTGTGGATTGAGACTTACTTGTTCATCAAATAAAAGCCTATCTGTATGATTGCCTGTTGATAAAACGTCAAATAAATTTAAAGTAAAGTCTAAGTTGCATATTAGTCATAGTTGCATAAAGTCAAGATTAATAAATAAAAAAGTATTTAATTTTGTATTAGCACTATAATTGTTTTGATAGTAAAATATTAAAAACATTTTAATATTAAAAACCGTGAGTAAAAACGCGATAAAAAACAGCACTTTTCGGCTAAAGTGTAGTTTAGTTCCCCCCTGACGCCATCTTGTTTCGTCACTGCCTAAGGATCCAACAAATTAGGTGAGTTACAGAAAATTAAGTTAAAATTAAAATCCCCACCCTCGGTTAAAACACTGATGGCGTAGTTTGGAAATTTTTGAATGCGGTCACTAAAATGTAAAGTGTTAAAAAAGATAAAGTTAGAAAAACAAAATGGCCGCGGTCGTCATTTTGAAAAGTGCGCCACCATGGGAGTGACTAAACTACACTTTCACCAACTTTTCATGTTAATTTCCTAAAAACCTCACTGCGACTGGATGCGATAATAATCATCCAGAACGTTAAAATAATCAAAAGATGCTAGAATTGCAGGAATATAGTAAAAATGATAACTATTTTAATGAACTAAAGTCGGAACTTGACAGACTGGGGGGGGGGTGACCGCGTTAGGTCCCAAATGTAGCATACTTAATTAAGGCTTTATTCGGATTTGATTTCAATTTGTTGCTAGGTTAATCCATTTATTATATTGTCAAAGATGATTTAAGAAACGTTGGTTTGATATTTTATTTGTACTTGTTTGAGCTTAATTCCTACCATGATAATTCATTCTCGGTACCCCTCCACTCCCAACAAAGAGGCATGAAAGGTTAAGATCCGGGTATGTATCATGCACACCCTTAATTATTCCACACAACACACGCACACACTCAAAAGAAAACAAACTTTGAAAATTATACGATTGGCTACACTGAATAACAGCAGAGCATCCATAAGTTGTTGGAGCGTGCAATAGATCATTGACATGATTCGGAGGTTAGCAGGAATCAACTCCCTACAGACCCTATTTATGCCAATAGCTTGTTGCAAAGTCAAAATGATTTAAGCTCGAATCGTGAAGTTTCAGCGATAACCTTCATATTTTCCTCATATTCGTTCAATAACATTTTCCATTTCTTTTCCCTCTAAAGTCATATACTGTTGAAGATGTAGCATTATTTTAATGAATGGATTATAAACAGCTGTTTGCTTTACTTACAGCTGTTTTGTTAGTACATAGGTTAGTTGTTCAAAAAAAAATAAAGAAAAAATAAGAATGTGTTCAGTGTTGTGTTATAGAATGGAGCTATTAAAAAGAAAGTTTTTAAAGTGAACCCTTGTTTTTCGTTAAAATCTTATCGTAAAATTGAATGCTCAATTTATAGCCTTCCCTATTTGTTATGAGGCATTAGAAGTTTAATTGAATCGATATAACTATAAACGCATCATGTATAATTCTAACTATTTACAATGCTATTAAATTCGTTATGAAATGTGTTTGATTTAGTGTCAAAGAGAGTAGGTTACTGACATACATAAGAGAAATAAAGCACCCAACTACTCTAAAATACTACTACTAAAATACTCTTCGAGTAGCCGAGTACAAGAAGGGAAGAAGTATTTTCACACTTATGACACAGCCATTCTCGGTAGCTCCAAATAATCTCGCGTCTAGAGAAGAACCACCGACCTGCAAAGCATTTAATTACAACCCACCCGGTATCACCAGCTACCAGGTCACCTACCCTTATCTAGTTCCATTACACCCCTACAACATTACCACCTCCCTTATAATGGAACATAAGTTCAGCAGAAGGGGAACTACCATTCTCACCCCCGGTAGGTCACACTACCTTATCACCAATCAAACAATTCTGCTGGGTCTCAGATAAAAAAAAAAAAAAAAAAAAAAAAGCATTTAATACGACACACAGTCCCCCTCATCATGGTGCAAGCAATACTTTTAGAGGGCGGTACATTGTGTAATTGTTATAACTTTGTGTGATGCTTATTGAGGGTTTGAAAAGGTGTTTTATATAGGTTGTAAGTAGATTTGTCTAGGTTTGTAAGATAGGTGCTCTCTGACATTTCTATTGCTTTCGTATTTTTTTATGTTACAAAAAAGGGATATATCTATACTATTGAAATTAATATTTTTTTAATATAAAACATATTTATATTTTTTTTGTAATTATAAGTATTAAAATTAATGAAATAACTCAAAATGTGTGTAATTTAATTATTCTTTTAAACGAATTCTTTATCGATCGAGGAATTTGAATATTAATTAAAAAAATAAAATAAAAATGTATGTGCTTCCCTCATGTTTATTTTCTTCTTTGTCTGTTTCTTGGCTTTCTCAACATTTTTTCCTGGGAGACCGCGTTTTTCCGCGCTTGTCGATGGTTCCTCTTCTGTCCTGGCTTCCTCCTTAGGTTGAAACTCTACTTCAACATCTATCCATGATGCATGTTTTACTTCGTAACGTTACATTGAGGAGCAGGCATTTCTCCATGTAACTATATAATTATGGTACGATACGCCCAAATGTCTATGTGTTGTACAAATACTCAAATTGTCTTTAGTAAGAATTTGGTTGTAAAATTCACAGCTTGAATTTGAATTCAAAAAAGTCCCAAATCTCTTCTTGTCAGCATTTTATTTGCCCAACTATATTCAACTATATTTCCAAGGTCCAGGATTAATTTAGAAACAAAAAAAAAATACTTTGTTCAGAAAAAAAATAGTTGGTTTTTTAAAATTTTTTGTACGATGATGGGGGAATCGGGACCACTGTGCGTCGTTCAGAATCAACCTACAATGACTATTGCATGACGAAAGCTTTCTCATAAGGAAAATCCTTAAATATAATTTTAAAAGTAGTTACCATAAATGAAATATAACTGATCAAATAATATTCTACTAGTGTATAATTATTTGCAAAAGCATTATTTTTAATTTACGATGGGCATAATTATAAATGTTTATTCTAAAGCTAATTTTCCATTCTTAAGGCTATTACTTGATTTCACCTAACCTTGGCTTCAACAAACCTTGGCTTGTGAATCACCTTTGTAGTGGCTCACCAATTAAATCAAATAAATACATATGTACTTGTAAAAATGTATAAACACACCACAATCTTACACACATACACACAAGAACGGCAGAGGCATTACAGAAACAAAGCCAAAATGACACGATGCACGTATCTTAGTACCTCAAAGAGATTTATAGAGTTTATGTAAAAGACGGTAAAATCGAAGTTGTTCCAAACACACACACACACACACACACACACACACACACACACACACACACACACACACACACACACACACACACAAAACATATACGCACACACCTCCAAAAATACTTCATGGAACTCTGCTCTATCAGACCAGTATGGTCATCCTGCTTTTTAATTATAGTTCGTAACAATTTGCGAATTATTTCATGTTGAAGTATTAAAATAGAAATAAAAAAAAACACCTTAAAATTAAATGTTTTAATAGCAGTATTCTCTTACAGTTCTCATGATGTTATTTAAAAAAAAAAACTCTTCGACTGTACGTCGAGCCTTCCTGCAAATAATATATAGTTGACTATCGAACAACTCCAAGCATAAGCTTGTGTACAGAAACTGGAGAATTTCTATTAAATCATTGATATTTGTATAATATAATGTAATACAGCATATCAACACTTTCCAAACAATCATGCCCTTATATTGAATGCATCATAAAATTCCAAATATATATATATATATATATATATATATATATATATATATATATATATATATAATTTATTTATATAATTCTAATATTAACCGAGATATGTTCATGTTTTATTTTTCATCCTTCTTTATATCCCCACTCCTATTGATTTCACATTAGCAATAAGTCAATGTATCAAGCCTCTTATTTCAAGCTTAAATTTGACTTAATCATCGTACAAGGAAGAGGAGGATATTATAGGATGATAAAAATTATTAATTAAATCTATCATTAAAAGTGTTTTATATTAATAAATAAACAATAATAATTAAACGAAAATGACCCATTATATTTTCTTTATTTAAGTGAATAAAAGTTTATAAATTGACCAACAGAAATTGCTATTTTTTTTTCTCTGTGAGTTTCTAGTCATTTAACAAACTTGTAGAAGTTTGTAGATAATTTTTTCAAAAAAAATCATTCACTCAAAAAACGTGTATGCACAAGGATGGCCTGTAACGAAATGGAAATATTAACAGAGGTTTATATATATTTTTTTTTATTAATCCTTACATTTAAATAAAATCCACAGTCTCACTCTGGTTAGGAAAGGGTGGTTACTTGTATTAATTTCGTCCCAATTAGCCGCAGTAGCACAAAGGGTCACGAATAGATAACACTTTTTTTTTTAGATTTTATGATGAAAGTTGATCAAATTTAAAAAAATGATAAAAAGCCAATAATATCTAGCGACATTTCTTTTTTGGTCTTTTGAACGATTTTTCTTTACTCACACTTAACTATTGATGGACTTCATCTTGATGTCTGTAAGCAAAGGGAAATTAAGCAATTGTATTGATTCGAGATATCTTGGTGGCATGGCATCGCCTTATGGTTAACGTCGATTGGCTAGATGAGCCACTGGCGGAGATTGATGGAGAGCAGGGAATTAATACTAGGCCATTGACTGATGGTGGAGGGCAGTGCCATAGCATCACCCCTGACCTGATGACCATGGCATTTCTCTGACCGCTGCCCCACTCTGTGCATAAGGTAACATCACAACATTTCCATTTACTAAATTATGGTAGTCTGGTCGGCTTCTCACGAACGGCTCTTCGACCTTTTCTACCCAAACCAAGGGCCTCAAAAAAAGAACCTTATCTAGGTGAAGAATTCCTCCTTCATTAATTAATGTTCTAAAATGGTTGTCCTAAAATCATTTCTGCAAATCGGATATTAAAAATTTTATTTCATTTTTTAATTTCTAGATGGTGACAACCAATTCTAATGTCGCTCTCATGTGCATATTGGAGGTCAAAGTATAAAACGATTGATTCACAATGAGTGTAATGATACAGGGTGTTTCAAAAAGAATATACTGGATACAAAGTATTATTTTGTCCAAACTTTCTAATGCTAACGCCTCGGCTCGGCTATTGGAGAAACGAATGCATAGTCTAGTTTATATTATAGCCACTAGATGTCAGTTGTCTTCTGTTTTGCTTTGGATTTTGAAGGGATACGTTGGAAAGCAGTTTGAATCCAAGGAAAGAGTTGTGGCGGCGCTCCTCCTGGTCGTCCTGAAGGAAATGTTGCACGAATTCAAACTGTTTTCCAACGTAGGTCTCTACACGTTTCAAACAATCAACTCAACTTGAGCAAATAGATTTTTTGGACATAACTCATCAAGACGCTTTCACTCAAATAAGAAAACTCGTAATTAATGACTGGAATAATTTATGGTATAACACTGACAGTAAACTTAGAGAAATCAAATCAAACACGCTCAACTGGACTTCAAGTAATAGACACTCTAGAAGAAAAGAAATTGTACAGGACACACTATACTAACACATTCATATCTAATGAGCAGGGAAGATGAACCTATATGTCGCAACTGCAACAGAACGCTGACTGTAAAACACATACTAACTGACTGCACACAAGTGAAAACGTACCCATGGCCCACAAATGTATGCGAACTACTGGCCGACAGTAGCCAATTTATAGATGACGTTTTTAAATATTTAAGAAAGAATGGATTATTTGATGAAATATAAAAGCTATTATCTACAATTATGAAAGTTATATATAGCAAGCACTATGGAATATAAGTTTTGCCTTCTTCCAGTTTAACTATTTATTCTTTTAGTTTATTTTGTTTGTTTTATTTTTATTTTGTTTTTTTCCTTTTTTTGTAAATATAGTAACAATTTATATTTAGTTTTGTCCATTTTATACATTTGTAAATGTTAGCTGTGTAAAAATTTTAATATTTATTTAATTTTGTGAAATTATATTTTAGCATGTTAAGAATCGTCATTGTAGCGGCATGGTTCTATCTATTTTGTACATTTATAACATTTAGCATTGTAAAATTTTTAATATTTATCTAATTTTGTAAAATTATATTCAAACAAGTCAAAAGATGAATCGCCATTGTAGCGGCATCTCAAATAAATAAATACAAAAAAAAAATACACGTTTCACACCAACTTGGGTACCTTATCAGGGAGTTATCCGTCCACACTTTTACATTTCCTTAGACTACATGTTTTTGAGCACCTTTGCCCAGTGCAGTGACAATGCGATGTACTATAAATCCAGTTATGCTCATAGTCTCTGGCTTTCTTGAAGGTGCTCGAGGTCGTGTACTCACAGATAATTTTAACTCGTGATAGATAACTCCTGACATATCACCGGGGGTAATTTTTTTCTAGCAGATTTCCCTTGAGGTACATTAGCTCTTTTATAATACTTATAATCATACCAGGATTTTATAAAAATGTCTTCAAATCCCCATCGATCCTACCTAGGAAATGATGAATTTGAGATCCATATATATATATATATATATATATATATATATATATATATATATATGTGTGTGTGTGTGTCCCCTCGCGCGTGTTTGTGTATACATATACACACAAACACTTGTCTTTCGCCGTTTACCGCATTAGCATTTGTCTTAAAACATATAATGCAGAGACGCTTGAGAATAAAAACAAATAGTAGCACTGAGGTTTGTTTTATCACTGAAATGTCAATGTCTCTACTATTTGCCCCTCCCCTACTTCTGAAAAAATTCTTTTTTCTACAATGATAAGTAAAACTTGTTTATTTAGTTCATGCACCCTTCCCAAACATGGAATTTCATATTGCCCACAAGGTTAAATGGGACTTGCTTTCTGAGTTACACAGAACCTTGGCCAAATATTCCTTATTCAAGTTGGTCCTTCATTCCTCTTCCATTCTCTTTTGAAAAATTCTTTTTCCCTACGATTTTACAGGAACTTATTTCCGGAGATTATCCTTAAGGTAATTCTTCTAGCACCCCTTCCTGGTTTACGTTATTTCCAAAAATTATGAAATTTCCTTCTGTCTTACCAGGTTATATTTATCTCAGTTTTCTGGGACTAGGCATATAATCATGATATCCGTAGGACCTTCCTATTATTCACCCTTTTTTAAAAATATAAAATTTACTTTCCCTACAAGATTAAAAAAAAACATGCTTCTAGAATTTCTCAGTGGTTTGTCATAAGATCTTAAATCTACTAGCAACTTATTCCTCCTTCTATTTCTGAAAAGTACATAATGTATCTACTACTGCTAAACTATGGTACAGATTAAATAGACTGTTATTCACTGAAATTCAGACGGGCTTAGAATTTTAGAAGCACCTAATTGTTTCTTCTACAGTTCTGAAAAATATGAAATTATTATTTTCATTTAGTGGGTAATATAGTCCGTATAGGGGACATGCTATTTTATAACTAGTTGGGTGGTAATTGAAAATACCAAAAACGTTTGGAATTTGGAACCAAATACGCTCAGAATTTGACTCTCTCCTTTTAAATATTCATTTCCCTTTATCTATATATTGTTAGGGACTTAAGTTATTCCTAGTAGGTTTTCACCTAATTACTAGAAAAGAAAACCAATTATTGTTATTATTTTTTGTCAATTTTTTAAGACGCAACTTTTTTACGAGCCCATCTCCTGTCATTTAGTGTCATGAGGTTCCCTCAAATTTATATAACTACGTTACCATATGTATTCACTTTTCTGTTAACAATCTAGCAACAATAATGTTCTTTTAATTGTTTATAAACCTGGGGCTCAGGTTAGCCTTGTGAGTTAAAGCGTTGACTTTAATCTAACATGGTAAACCTAGAGTGGTGAGTTCAATTCCCGCCTGGGCAATAGGAATTTATTTAGTGACCGAATTCATTAACTGGCTAGAAAAGGGCGGTAACCTATAGATAACCCGTCCCAATTAGCCTTAGTTGCAAAAAGTGAAAGTTAATAAATAATTTAATTTGTTTATAAACCATTATTTTTCTCTGTGATTTACATCTTCCCATTCCTAATAACAGCTGTTCAAGATAATTTATTTGTTAAATTAAAAATTATTTATTAACGTCTACTTTAATATATAGATACCCCGTGCCAATTAGCAACTAAGGCTAATTGGCACGGGATATCTATAGACTACCAGCCTGTTCTAGCCAGGGTGGGACTAAGGATTTTATTTAACGAATTATGTCATTAAATAAACTCCTTTGCCCAGGTGGGAATCGAACTCGCCACACAAGGTTAGATGTTTAACATAATTGTCCAGAGAGAGAAAAGATAAAATGGATACATCTTTAACTTACTTTTTTGTTATTGTTCCTAACTATGAGTTTAAATAAGAGTTTATAAAATGTATATGAAATCACCCTATTACTATTAAAGTGCCTATATTAGGTACTTTTTTCAAGAGCTTCAAGAAGAATTAAAAGGGATTTAATTAGGGCATCTTGATTATTCATAACGGATTGCTTAGAAGCCTATAATATCTGTGTTGAAATGTTCATAGGCCTTAATGTAGAAATAAATTATGAAACTTTTAACCTTATTCATAAATGATCGTTTATATCTCAATTGGGACTCCAATTACAGACGTATATTAGACCCAAATTCGTTATTTCGATATAAATAAAAAGTTAAAAGATTATGTCAATGAATATAGGTTGCCAATCATCAGTGTGAGTGAATGCCGAGAGGCAGATTGTATATACCAATCCCAGCTGTTAAAAGGGGGGGGGGGCTTATATTTTAAATATGTTATCCCAAGGTATCTTGACACATTACATTTCAAAATGATTACTCTTCGTAAATATTAAATATTTATAAATTAAATTGTCTGCTGCTTCATTACTGAAAGGTTGAGGAAGCCTTCCTATCTACCAGGCTTTATATATAATTGTATACAGAATATTCAAGTATTAAATCTCCGTGGAGAGCATTCAGGTCTCCGAGAAATATTCAGAAATCAAGAACTGGGTTGGAGGTTGGATAAGGAACTGGTGCTTGATAAGGGCTGTTGGGCCAAGTACTACACTAATGGAATCAAGAAGGTAAAATGACAATGCTGAAGATGATTCAATATTTAATTAATTAAAGTCTACGTATATATTACATTATCTGATCGATCCTAGCTTACAATTAGAAAAGATGTAAATGTCTTAGACAGGAAGTAAATAGCTCTGCATAATTTGATTTCAATCTCTAAATAGCCATAACCCTGTCTCAATCCACAGGAAGCGGTAAGTTCCAAGAATCTTGAAGGAGGTTTTAAAATGCTAGATAGAGGGATGGGTCCAATAAAACAAAAATAAATATTGCTTCCGTTCTTTAGACCTCAGGGCTGATATCTTAACTAGAGCACATGCAGCGCCAGTTACGAGGACACAAGTTTTCTTTATGAGTGATATGCTTTCGACGAGATTTATATCAGCTGACTGAATCACGTCATTACCAACTAGAAAAAGTCCGTCACGCAGGGGCTGCGTAAACTAAGCAGATTTCCCACGTGAAGTTTTACAATACAGAAATCTGCCTAGTAATAACCTATTCTCACGAGGACGAATAGTTAGTGAAACTGCCACACTAGCGCTAGTGCGCTCGGCGGAAACTCCCGAACATAGCCGACCATACTCACAATACAAATCCAAATATCTCGGTTAATAATAAAGATACCGAATAAATGTATAGAACAATATTTATAGAAAATTTAATTAGCAATAAGATTGGTTCTATACAATTTTTTGATCCGACGTATGGTAACGGAGATATTTCAAATTTTCGAAAATCCCCCCCTCTAAACCCCCCCCCCCTCCCACTGGTCCGATTTCAGCCATTAACGAACTTGATCTTCCTTTTTACATAAAACGATTAAATTCCGAGTTTGGTAACGATCAAACAAAAATTGCGACCGCTAGAGCGTTAACAGACAAATATATATATATCTATATATATATATATATATATATATATATATATATATATATATATATATATATAGATATATATATATAATTTTGAACGGACCTCATTTTCGTCATCTCCTGGGTAGGATCGATGGACATTTGAAGAAATTTTTCGAAACTCGCGTCATGAGTACGACCTCAATAGCTGATTTCCCTTAAGGAAAATCTGCTAAAACGTGAGTGATCAAATCAAGAATGGAAGGCCCAATATTTGAGAGAACTAATATATCGGCCTTGTTAAAACATGAAGGTTAACTAATATTGGATGAGGTTAACAAGGTGATATGGGATGTTTGGAATAATGAAGAAATGCTTGCGGAATGAGGAGAAGCACTTTCTTTTCATAAAAAAAAAGGCAACAAATTGAGTTTGAAAAACATAGAGAATGTCGCTTGTCTCAACATCACATAAAATAATGTCTTTGGTTGTCTATTGGAGGTTGGCGGGGAAAGGTTGAAGGATACTGGGTATGTTCCAAAGTAGTTTACTAACAACAGATCACTTTTTGACATAACAACAAAAAAAGTCCGTCATGCAGGGGTTGCGTAAACTAAGCAGATTTCCCATGCGAAGTTTTACAATAGAGAAATCTGCCTACTAATAACAGCAGTAGGAGTCTCTAAACCAATTTCACAAGAGCCGAACAGTTACGGAAATGGCCAAAAGTCCCGAATAGAACCTACTTCAGCCGATCTCATCATCTGTTATACGCACACACAATAAAAGCATATATCTCGGTTAATATTCAAGATAGAGAATAAATGTAACAATATTTATAGTAAATTTAATTTGAAATAAGATTGGTTCTATGGAATGTTTCGATCGGACGTGTAGTAACGGGGATATTTTGAATTTTCGATAATTCCCCCTCTAAACCCCCCCTCCCGTTAGTCGAATTTCAGCCATTAACGAACATGATCTTTCTTTTTACATAAAACGATTAAATATCGAGTTTGGTAACGATCAAACAAAAATTGCGACCGCTAGAGCGTTAGCAAACAAATATATATATATAATTTTGAACGGACCTCATTTTCGTCATCTCCTGGGTAGGATGGACATTTGAAGAAAGTTTTCGAAAATCGCGTCATGAGTACGTCCTCAATAGCTTATCCCCTTATGAGAAATCTGCTAAAAAGGCCGCCTCTCAGGGGCAGCGTAAACTAAGCAGATTTCCCGCGAACTGGAATGACATACTGGTTACCTCACCTCAACATCTATTCTCTGTTTATCCCTAAATTGAGAACAGATGGTAGTAGTAAGAAGTTTATGCACCCAGAAATCGGAATGTACGCTGGGCATGAGATGCTTAGTGACTCAGATATTTTAAGTAATAATAATGGGGCTCAGGTTAGCCATTTGTGTTAAAGCGTTGACTTTAATCTAACATGGTAAACCTAGACTGGAGAGTTCGATTTCTGCCTGGGCAATAGGTATTTATTTAGTGACGAACTCATTAATATAATCCTCAGTCTCAACCTAGCTACAAGATAACCCGTCCCAATTAGCAAAAGCAGCAAAAAATGGTAGTTAATAAATAATAATAAGACTATTAGAAGTGATGGTTTACTGAAGGCTGAAAACATGAACATACAAATAACTCACTTAATATTCCAGATAAGAAAAAACACGAAATTATTAGCAACTGTGAGAAATGAAATGTTTAACGATATTTGGCTCCATAACATTTTTAGATCCCACTCAAAATAACGGACGTACTTTCAATTTTTGTATCGACTATCCTTCTGGGTTTTCCGCCTTTAATGAATGGCATATTTACTGTTGTGATATGGTTAAATATCGAGTATCGTCTAAAGCAAATAAACTTTTTCAAGTCAAGAACGCTAAAACGTAATTAATGGCGTCATCACTACACCTATTAGCATATATCTCACATTAAAACAAATACCACTAAATAATTAATTTAATTAAGATCACTTAATATTAATTTTCATTCATGACGTCGCATTACGAATTTAACAGTTTATCTCGCATAGAAAACGTCCAAATATTATGCACTATTTAAGCTTGAAATAAGGTCTTTTGTGATAAAACGGTTTATTGGCAATCTGAGTTGAGGAGGAGTGAAGGTATACTGAGGGCTGAAAACTAAAAGACCAAAATATCTCGGATAGTATTTGACATAAAAAAATTCAAGAGAAGATATATAAAAATCATTATATATAATTTTGAACAGACCTCATTTTGAAGATCATTGGACATTCGAAGATATTTTTTGATAATCCCGCCATGAGTACAACCTCAATAGCTGATTTCATTTTTATATTTTCTAAAATTTACTAAAATCTATATAGGACTTTTAGTCAATCAGCTATAGAGGCTATATATACCATGACGCGATTTTTAAAATATTTCTTCAAATGACAAAATCTTTCAATCCAATCTCCTTAAAAGTTTAATTTCCTATAAACAGCAGAAATTCGTAATTTTTATTTAAAATAATAAAATTCGCTTATTATATTTAAAATATTTACCTACACGTATTTAATGAAATATATCAATACAATGAGTAACATCTGGGTCTTTACAGATGCCTCCGAAGTTGAAAAAAAATCATCCTGTTGATACTTGTGGATTATTGAGAGGTAATGAAGTATAAGCTCAGTAAATTCAATTTTTACCGCTGAGTTAATGGCTATAACCCAAGCTATAAACGATATAGAACAACATCAACAAGATTCATTTGCAATCGCTACGGACGCATACAACTCACTCCACTCGTCATGCCAACCCAAAGTCACGGTGTCATCGCACAGACTTAGTAAAACGTCAAATACAAATCTCATAAAAAAAACATATCACTTGTTTGGGATCCCTTACATTTTGGTTTGCAAGATACTGATTTGGAAGCTCGTAGTGCTCGAGAAGATAAAACAACAGTATCAAAAGAGAGTTTCAAAAAGTCATATTTCAAAGGTGGAAGTCAGAGTGGTCGAAGAAGACAACAAACTATGATGAATTAATGAAATTACTGCGCGATAGAATACTGCAAGTAGAAAAATCCGAAATGAGGAGGTTCTTCTTGCCCTTATCCGAATTGGACATATAAAATTAACTCATAGTTATTTATTGAAAGGCTTCTTTCCACCAACCTGCGATTGTTGTAATGTCCATGTTCCTGTCTCACTTCTTCTCCTTGATTGTAAAAAATAGTCTTCCAAGAACAGCTTTGAACCTTAAACCGAACTTAAGAGAACTCCTTTGAGGAGATGAAGATGATATCAAAAGGCTTTTTGCATTTTTCCCATTAACTCGTTTGTTCCAAGAACTTTAGATCCATGTACCGCTAATGGCATTAGTGGATGCGGTATATTGTAATAAATAAATAAACGATTGCATCTAACCCTTACTGAGATCCTTAAACTATTTGAGAAAAAAAGGAAGGATCAAAACAGCATTTATTTATTCTTTTATTTCATAAAGCACACGTTCCGCGCTCCTGGGCATTAGCAATTAGCTAAAAACATACAGGGTTTTTTTTTTGTCAAATTACCACTTAATAAGGCTGATTGACTTTTGAGTTTTAATTCTGTGGAGATTTATTAGGATTATATTGACTGGGAGGAATATTTTTAAAGGTTTGTTAAGACCTCTAGGAATCTATGAAAATTATGAATTGCCTTTATGGATGTAAGATTAAAAAAAAAAATGACCCTGTATGTTTTTAGCATCGCTAATGCCCAGGAGGGCGAAACGTCTGCTTTATGAAATAAAAGAATAAATAAATGCTGTTTGAGACCTAAAGATCCTTTCTTTTGTCGTGAAATAAATGATTTAATTTTCAACTATTGTTTAATGTATAAGTCAATATCTTTTAAATATTCATATATTAGTTTCAACTGGCCGTGATTACAAAATTCCTTGATGGGCAAATTTTACTTTAAAATAATGGTGAATTATGGAACATTGACCCCCTTAATTATGAAAGAGTTCAAACGTATTTTCATATATTTGCTCTTTCCTGGAATTATAACTTCATTAAGTCCTTAGTAGGAGGTAATAGTCTGAGAAAGTCGTATTGAGGTAGGCGATTCATCAGAAGAGTCCTGCCCGGCGTCACGCATTGCGTTGTTGGACGTAGGATTCACTGGACCGGAGCCAGCGGCCGTGAGAGGTCCAGCCAGTTTGACGGGCCGCCTCATAAGATAGGCCCAAAGAACCATGTCAGGGACCTGTACCGACATTAACGGAATCTGATTGTTTTCCCATAAGCCATGGGAATCATTAGCTTTCCCATACAAATTGCCTTTGATTCGAAAACAACCTTCGTCTGGAGCCTTACCGAAATCGCTCAGCTGATATTTGTGTCTGACCAAGAAAGGCAAGCCGTTTCCACAGCAGGAGGGAGTGAAATACTAAATAGTGTCAAAGCATTTTACCATTCTTCATCATATCAAATTGTAATTTCTACACCTAATAGCTTCGCATTAGCTATCAATAGAGAGTATACTATTTCTATTTTCCAGCCATTCAGTTTCTATTGACCATCCACCTTTTTTTTTAAATGTTCACTTATAAAATGTTTACCTATTTCACTTTTGTTACTTGTCATTGTTTTCTTGGTATTTTATTGTTATCTCTTATCTATTCTACTTTTGTTATTTCCCTGTGTACAATTTTCAGAAGGTTTCCGTTAAGGGAAATCACCTATTGAGGTTTTTCGAAAGTTTTCCATATTCGTCCATCGATCCTACCTCAGAAGATGACACTTTATTTTAAACATAAATACTAAATATTGTTGTCATAGAATTTTTATTTTGTGAGATAAATGCATTGGCCTTGTGTGACGACGTCATCAATTATGATTTAACTTCTTTAATTGATCTATACCATAATCGAGATTTAACCGTTTCATTCAACACACAAGTTTATAGTCGTTAATGGCTGAAATTGGACCAGGAACAGGTGGTGGGGGGGGGTGGCTTTAGAGGGGGAATTCGAAAATTCAGAAATCTCCGTTATTATGAGTAGGATCGAAAAATGATAAAGAACCCTTCTTGTTAAACTGAACTTGATGCTGGGAAATCTGCTTAATTTACGCAGACCTTGCGCGACGCGCTTTTTTTATTCCATTACTACTGGGTTGTATATTCATTCAGTTCATGTGAAACTTAAAGATACTCGTTCGGTAATGGCTGATATCTAGCCAGATGCTAGCTAACAAAAAATGTAAAAATCTATAAAGTAATATGTAATAATCTATAATTTTAAATGTCTGTGTTAAGTGTCGAGTAATATAACTTTACGTTTATTATTGACCAAATACTTTCCTGCAACTGTTTTAACCTGTCAATATACGTAAAACATTCAGAGAGTTATTAGTATTTTGTATTCTTCTACTTTAAGTAAACCCTTGCCTGCAGTCATTTAATTTTCAAAGAAATTTTTCATATCTCTGTGTTTATGCTATTTAGATTAAATTTCTCATATTACTTAATTTGGCCAATTACTAAGAGAGAGAAACGCGAACTCCTTAACAACGAGTACTCCTTTTGACGGACTTGAAGATGGTGCCATCACATCGAAAGCGCTTGCCAGCTGTACTCGATCATCAGCCAATGATGACGATCTTCACCGATAGGTCTGACAACAGTATTATTTATTATTATTTAGGGTTATATTCCTGGCGGCTCCAACCCTTTATTTGATTTAACTAACGAATATCTGACTTTAAATGTATGAGACTTTTTTTGTAAATAGTTAATCCATAAGTCTAGATTTACTATGAGCTCCTACTGCTTTTTCTACCACATTTTCCTTTAGGTAAATCTCAGCTATTGATTGAGCTTGGACTCGTGAGGAAATTAACAAAACTTTTTCAAACGTCCGTCGATTCTATCCAAATGGTGAAAATGAGGTCCTTTAAAAATTACTTCCTCCTGCCTATTTGTCTATCCGCCTCTCTCTTCATCTCTTTCACCCTAAAAGTCAAACATTTCTTTAAGTTCTCATTTTATGATTTGTGTTCCTTTTCTGTTTTTGTTTTCCTTTTCTGTTTTGTGTTCCATTTCTACATTTGTCTTCATTTTCTGTTTTGTGTTCCATTTCTACATTTGTCTTCATTTTCTGTTTTGTGTTCCATTTCTGTTTATGTTTAATTTCGTTGATTTTTTTTGTTCTTTGTTTTTTATTTTTTGTTTAGTTACAAAGCTTTCATTTTGAGCAATATCGCCATGGCTGCGAAGCTCCAAATAAATAAATAAATACTCCTCCTCCATCCTGAAATAAATAAATATATCATTGTAATAACCCAAATAATTTTTTAAGTGTACAAATAGTTACGTTCAAAGTCATTCTTGGCAGAACCGGAGCTTCTTGGATTAACTCTGGAAGTTTTTTAGAAAACTTAGAAAGCCCTTGAAGAAATTCACTAAGCTATTGTTTCCTCACTCTTAACGATTTCCGATTCCCAAGCAGTATCTGATAACGAATTACCGCAATAGCTAGTCGTTAGTAATGATCAAATCATCCATATTATAATAGATTAAAAGTGAATGTTTGCAACTTGAGCATTCATGGCATCAAATTAGTTTTGATCTGTTTTAAGCCATTTGTTACAACGGCTTGTTCACAATTTAAATGAGTGCCAGGGTCAGTTAATGGGATGATAGATTGTTTAAATCTTTATTAAATTGTATATGGCATAAAGACGTTATAGATGTTCAAATAGGTTTTTGATAGCATGTAATTTGATATTGGATTGGTGAGGCAATTGTTCCACAGTTTCCATTTTTCCAGATCATCCTTGGCCTACTGTCTACTTGCCGAAAGGGGTCACAAACAAGGAGAGAAACTATGTAAAGACATGATCGGAAATTGGAGGCATTAAAGATTACTTCCCGTGTAGGTTAGGCATTAGGAAATTCTCGATGGAGGAAAATCACTCCTAATGGCTTGCCTTTTAGGGAAACCTTCAAAATTATCATCGTTACTTAACAAAGTTTGTCGCTGTTTAACATTGGCTTATTTTTCAAGTGTTTTACGAACCTTTTGTAAGTGATCATGAGTGTGTCGGTCAAATTATCTTTGAAAAATGAGTCAAATTTTCTTTGAAATTCTATATCTTATTTATACTTATTTATAGAATAAAACAGTATACAGCAAAATATACTCAATAACAGAATAAACAATTTTTGTCATGTGAAAACTAGGTTTACTAACTCAACCCACAGATTATGATTTTTTAATTTGTTTTTCCATTTTTGTTTTACTGCCAGCTGAAGCTCTCGCCAGAAAATAGTTTTCTGAGGCTATCACGTAAAAAAGCCTTTTAAAAAACAGATTTTAAAAGAGTTAAGACGAAGGGGGAATCTTGTAGACACCCTGTATTTATACACACTAACTAGACATTTCATTCACTATACCCACAAATATAGGCACAGACAAGCACATATGTGGCGTATTATAACCATTATCATGTCTTCAAAGTATTTGGGTACTTAATTACCATGTAGAATTTTAAGCCATTAATAAAACTATCAAAGATCCAAAATCGAACCAGCCTTAACAAGTATATTGAAAAGAATTTTGGCATTAACTTTCTATTAAACATTTTAGCAGTAGTGGCCCTTAACATGAAAGTACTGCAGATATGTAAATTACTGCTAAAAATCCAAAAGTAATGCTTATTTTACTTTGATTTTAAAAAGATCAAAAGACATATATACAAACACACACACATACACACAAGTTATCGCTCTAGCTGGCGTAAGTTTTCTTCTATCATTACCAAAGTCCATATTAGTGTGTTTCATCTAAAAACAAAGATCAAGTTTGTTAATGGCTGAAACATGGCAAGAAGGAGTGGGAGTTCCAGGAAGGGACAAAGTCGAGATATGAAATATCTCAGTAAATCTTACACGGATTGCAAAATACTAACTATCATATCACATTGCTTATTTAGTTTTCTACAAATGATTTTCCTTGAGTTTTTTCTCAACTTCAGTATTAAAAGAGATATTTGTCAAACATGAATCAGATCATAAAGCCATAAACCAATATATCACCGATCGTTTTATTTCGAAATTATAACAATCGTATTGAGGTGCAGCATTGACATTTTATTGCAGGTGTTGTATGCTTGATTAGTGATACTGCAAGTTTCTTACTTAGGAATCCTTCCTGGAGCGTTATTATACCTATTTGAGATAAGAAATTTCAGGATTTCGAGGTAGTAAAAATTGTATAACATTTAAGTGCACTTTATTTAGGATTAGGATTAATATGATTTGGGCAATCAACAATTTATTTTAATGCATTAACAACTTATGTAAATGCAGTTTATTGAAAATGGTGTTTAAAAAAAAACAAAAAAAAAACTCGGATTCACTTAATGCAATTTGTCCATTAATAATTCCTGTTGGCCTTGCAGTATTCAAAAAGAATATAAGCCTCAGCGAATAAGAAAATACCCTTGGCTCTGAAGATGGATGCGCACGGAGAAGCAAGATTACACCTTCCTCACGCAGTCCATTAGCAGTAATAATAGTTATTTCTCGGGCTGGTACTTTCTAACTTACATTTATCGCTACTTAAATCGTATAAATCAATCAGCAAATCATTGTAGTTTGAAATATTCATTCAATAAGGTTTTTTCGTCCTATGGATATAATTAATGGTTTAAAATTCGTGTATTAAAGGTAAAAAGAGAACGTTGAGGCACTTTTGTTGGTTGTTTAACTGTGGCTATTTTGGGCGTTGCATTTTGAAATATAAAAGCAAAAAATAATGAAAGTCTAAAAAGGCATAAGCTATATGACAAGGCATAACATATATATATATATATATATATATATATATATATATATATATATATATATATATAAATATGTATATACAGTTTCGAACAGACCTCATTTTCGTCAAATACTAAGTAGGATCGGTGGACCGTTTTCGAAAATCACGTCAAGAGTATGACCTCAATAGCTGATTTCCCTTAAGGTAAATTGGCTAATATATTTGTCTGTTAACGCTCTAGCGGTCGCAATTTTTTTTTATTGTTACCAAACTCGATATTTTAACGTTTCATGTAAAACCAGAGATAAAGTATGTTTCTCAACGGCTAAAATTGGACCACTGAGAGGGGGAGGGGTCTAGAAGGTAGGAATTCCGAAAATTCGATATATTTCCGTTATTATGAGTCAGATCGAAAAATTATATAGAGCCAATTCTTGCAATGTCAAGTCCTATAAAAGTTGTTACACTTTTTTTCCTATCTCGAATATAACAGAGATAATCGTAGTTTTTAGCAGACTTCCCTTAAGGGAAATCAGCTATTGAGGTCGTACTCATGACGCGATTTTCGAAAAATTTCTTCAAATGCCCATCAATCCTACTCAGGAGATGATAAAAATGAGGTCCTTCCAAAATTATATATATATATATATATTTGCATTTTTATTAAGTGTATGGGAGATGTGATCGGGTATTGTTTCGGATTAGTTCGACCGTTTCCGTAACTTTTCTGCTCTGGTGGAAGCTTCTTCTAACCTCTCTTGTCGTTTCTGCTTTTACTTTGTGAGATTTATGCAAGTACGTTCTGTTCATCCACCCCTCCCCTTTCTTTAGTTCTTTGACTACTAAAATGTGAGTTATTAAAATATAAATTAATCTGATTCATTATAAATTGCAGTACTAGATATAGTAATTAGTAACTAGTTAATTTTACAATAAAGTTATTGTTTTATATTGAGATCTTTGTCAGTAATTGTTTTTCTTTCCGGTGAAGAATATGTCTATCTATCTGTTCAGCTCTGAGTGGTTGACAGACCTGTGTGTTTGCAATTCAGAAGCCGTTTCCGATGGGCGATAATTAAAATTAACTGAAAGATTTCCAATTACCGTTTATATTTAATCACGGTGGTGTTGTGTTACCAGAATTCTGATTTCTCTATTGTAAAACTTGACATGGGAAATCTGCTTAGTTTACGCAGCCCCTGCGTGACGGACTTTTTTAATTTTCAGCTCTCATGTAGCCCAGTATATATATTGCGTGAGGTACATACAACTGTGAAGTGTGATATCACCAATTACGATTTTTACGGTCTTGACTCAAAAAGTTAATTTAAACCATACTCCATATTTTTTTATTCTCTCCTTAACTCTAAGGATTAATTAATGTCTGCGATAGTATTTGGAATACGGGGGGGGGGGGGGTTAGAGAGGGATTCAAAAATTCAAGATATCATCGTTATTATGAGTCTGAACAAAAACTGTTATAGTACCAATCTTGTTAAACGATTGGTGCTCTACAATTGTTGGTCTATGCATTTTAGTATTCATACTAGTAGGTGGGGAATCTGCTTAGTTTACGCAGCCGCGGAATGTCGGACGTTTTAGCAGAATTCCTTTAAGGGAAATCAGCTATTGAGGTCGTGCTCATGACGCGATTTTCAAAAACGTCGGTCCTAGTCGTGGGTTTCCGGCAAAAGCTAGTGCGGTCGTTTCCGTAACTGCTTGGCTCTCGTGAAATTTCTATATTGTAAAACTTGACATGGGAAATCGGCTTAGTTTATGCAGCCCCTGCGTGACGGAATTTTTTCATTTAGTATGGATGTAGTATATAATCTGTGCTTGGATACCTGTAGCATACCAGAAGACTGGCATTTATCAAAATTAATTTTATTATTTAAGAAAGGTGATAGAAAAGAGCTAACTAATAGTAGATCTTTATATGTACTGTGTACTATATATAAAGTTTGTTCCACCATTATTATTAACAGAATTAATAACAATTTAGAAGTAGTTCTGTCAAAAACTCAGGTTGGCTTTAGAAAAGGATTTTCTTCCACGGATAACATTTTTGTAATAAATGAAATCATAAAAAAAGCAAAAGAACACAACTTTCCGCTGGTTTTGCTATTCCTGGAATATGAAAAAGCCGTTGACACAATAAAAACTAGTGCAATATTAACATTACTAAAGAGGAAAAATGTAAGCAGGAAAATAATAAGACTTTTTTCATAAATATACTTTAACTCCAAAGCAGCATGGATTCCAAGTCAACCACAAGAAAGTTCCAGAGAGGAGTTAGGCAAGGAGAGAATGGCTCACCAAAAATGTTTATATCTGCACTTCAAGGAATAGTGGATGAATGCAATTGGGAAGGAAAAGGGATTAGGATTGATGGAGAATGGTTAAGCCATTTAGAATTTGCCGATGATCAAGTCCTTATTGCATCATCGTTGGAAGAAGTAAACGAAGGGCGGAATAAGAATAAGGACTGACCTGGAAGACATTGCTAAATGTTTCTTTCTAAGGAAATGGAAATGGGCAGGGCATATTATGAGAAGACATGAAGATAGTTGGACCAGGAAGATGATAGACTGGTCACCTAGAGAATATAAAAGAAGCAGAGGCAGACCAATGAAAAATTGGGACGAAGAGTTGCGGCGCACTTGTGGAGCAGCATGGACAAGAGTGGCTTACTATAGAGAGGAATGGAAGGGTCTAGGGAATGCACACAGACCAGCAATGGATCCAGGAACTGTTAAAATAATATGTTACACAAAATAAGGACATACTCGAACTCAAAAATCCTCAGCTAACGCTGATTTTGCTCAACCAATCAATAATGTTTGCATAAATTATAACTGTATTTTCAATGTTTATTTTCTCTGTATATAATATGTAAATATTAAGTGTAAATTCTATAGATGAGAAAATAAAGGATTATTATTTAGCATTTATATGCTATCGACAGAAGTATAGCGTGTTTTTGTAATTCATAAATTTAATCTGTGCAGCCTCTTTATTAATTATAATTATTAAGTATCAACAATTCACAGTTGTAACATAACCATAAGCTCCCACTTAGGTTTCGTGCTACAAATCATTCCGGAGGAGAGTTTCAATAGTGCTTGAGGTGGGCACCCGTTTGTTCTAGTGTAGGAGATACTGATTCCAAAACTCACATTTCCTTGAAAACGGACGAAGAATGCAGTCAGAACTGCATGGTTTGTACGGATAGTTAGATTAGTCTTAGTAATGAAAGAGCGGATTTCGTGTAAGGAAGGCTTTGATGAATGACCAACTGAAAGGCCCTGAGTTTGCTCATCATCGATTCTTGTGACATATAATAATAATTTAATAAATTTATATTCAATGAGCTGAGAATAGAAGAAATTAGGTTTCGGGAATGAGGACACTTACTGACCGTTGACCCGAAGAATACGAAATGAACTCTCCCAGGTTTTGACTAAGCAGTTTGTTTTGCAATGAACTCATGTTTTCCATTTCTGGCTCTGTTTGGCTACATTTAATAGTATTCAAAAACGATTTAGCTTAATTGCGTTAGGATATGGCAGAAGACCAAAGCATATTATTTAAAACTACTTATGAAACTTAAGTAGCTATGTTTGGTCTGTAACGTCACCACAGAGAATATACTAAACTGACTAGTTGTCCTCCCACCAAATTTTGTGTGTGTGTGAGACGGAGAGAGCGTGGCATTAAAGCACAAAATTTGGAACAACTACATATATTCTACAAATTCAGAATAAAAACATTTTGAAATGCAATCTAAGTTCGTAAGCTCGCAAACGAAAGGGAGGGGGAAGCGGATTTAGAGTTGGTAAACATGGAAATTTTATTTGAGCTCTATTATGACCCTTATGAGGGCAGTCCCTTGTGGTCACCAAACTGCATATGGGGGTGTGTGTGGGTATATATATATATTATATGTTCATCCACACTGAAAGTGGTAAATACAGAAGGAAATATGCTAAGTACGCAAGTTTGCTGCAGATAGGGCTCTTTCTCATGACTATAAATGATCACAGAATAATGAAAAGGAAAATAATGTTATATGTTATTTCCTATAATATATAAACTATATCACTTCAATAATATATAACAATAATACGTAACTGTATATTATATATTAATATAATATTTATGTATTATGTTATTTATCATTTCTAATATAATAACATATTATATTTTCTAATATGTGTCATTATATTTAATTTGAATCGTAGCTGCAGATATTTTATTATATGTATATAAAATATTTTGAACGTGATTGTAGTAAATTAGTCAATGATACTACTCTTCCCACATATAAATTATTGACCAGTTGCGGGAAAAAAAACGCTTTTTCGAAAATAACCCATGATTAATTTTTATTAAAAAAAAAAAGACCTATCCGTTCTAGGTATTCCCTCTGCTGACTGTCATATAGAGAAAAAAGAAATCAATAATGAGGTGACACAGATTACCATCATATCCATAAACGATTTGACATATAATGAAAATTTTATTCCCAACAACCCATGATGGGCCAAGGCTTCCTTAAGACTATAAAAGAAGCGAAGTGGTTAGCTTGGAACACTCTTTGCCGCATTGTGGTGGCATTGTCTGCTCAAAGCTTGCTAATTCGTTTATCTAAAAGCTACTCACGAATAGAAATCAAACCTCAAAACTTCAAACAGATTGAATAGGATCACAGGGGAACACCACAAATTAAATAGGTCTCAAAATATTAATTTTCTTTAATAGTTATCGAATGCAATGTATATATTTTTCAATTTTTTAAAGTAAATTATATATGTGTGTGTATATATATACATACATATATATATATATATATATATATATATATATATACATGTACATACATACATATCTACGTTCAATTTGTGATATCTGCTGTTATTTTCGACACAAAAAAAATACATTGAACAGAAAATAACGGTGCGAAATCGAAAGATGACACTGCAATGATACTACTGTGAGCATAGTGGTCTATTTAAAATTTAGTGGTCGTTTTAAAATTAGTACTGAGTATTCCTATATTGAAACCTTTAATTAGACCAGTAAAGAACTCATTAATAAGTTGCTCATATGAGTGTCTCACGGTCCGTTCACACGAGTATAGATGGAATTATTTTTATGGTGTGTAACACCATGAATACATACTTTCAGAAAAAGTATTAATCATTAATAAGTATAATTGACGGTCCGTTCACACGAGTATAGATGGAATTATTTTTATGGTGTGTAACACCATGAATACATACTTTGAGAAAAAGTATTAATCATTTTCACTTGAATATAATTCAAATATTCCATTTCCTCAAATGAAGAGGACATTCCCTGAACATATGATATATATATATATATATATATATATATATATATATATATATATATATATATATATATATATATATATATATATATATCAATATATATATATATATATCACACGTTATGTACTAATTATCGTACGGGACGTGTGGCTAATAAACTCCCTTCCTGTAGGGTTACTTCAGGAAGGAAGGAAATAAATAAATATATATATATATATATATATATATATATATATATATATATATATATATATACCGCTCCAAATTCTGATGTTTAAATTGATTTGAAATTTAGGAAATGAACTGATTATATATATATATATATATATATATATATATATATATATATATATATATATATATATATATAGGCCTTGCATTATTAAATATATGCCTTACAACGCTCTAGCGGCCGCCAGTTATCTTTGATCAATATGAAACTACACAGGTATTGAAAAACTTCGTGTAAAAATAGGTATGAATTTATAATGCCTGACCCAGAAATAAGGAAAATGAGTAGTATAATAGAAAATCGTAGAAGTCACCATTATTATTATATTAATGGTAGGTGGCTTGTCGTTTTATAAATAAATGCCAGTTTATAATTCACTTCATTTTTCTCCAACTTGATTAAATTCAAGGTATTTGTTCTTTTGAGTTTTATGTCCTCAATATTCCTTCTCAGAGAAATTTACCCTAAAATGGAATTTGTAATACGTTTCATTGTAATAATACTTTGTTTACTTTGTTACATTAAGTAACAAATAGAGTACATTAAATGACCACATCTACGAAACGTGGAACTTTGATTAGCTTACACGGATATCTGGCTGAGTTTCGTTGACCAAAATTTTGTAATAGAATTATAATTATTAACTCTGATATATCAGAGATATTGTAAAAGGTTTTCTTAAATATTTTGAGAACTAACATGCATCATACATTCAGAAATTACATATGTCAATGACCAACAACAGAAGAATCAAAACATAAAGAACAGGTCGTAAAAGAAGTATTTAAACCCTTATTAAACTTGTTTTGCGTCCCATTATTAGGTTTCAGTTTAGGACAGGACCTATTGAGATTGACCCACTAACCGCGGCTAAGTCCTCAGTTCGATACCCGTAATCATTGGTATACTCATGTTTACTATGCTGTCCAATAATGAGTCTATAAGTCACTTCTTTGCCTACATGAGCATTCAAATAAGCCAGCAAATGTCGGGTATCGTACTGTGGTATTTAATCGTACGCCTTGCCAGACTGCCATAGCAGAATTCCTTCTCTTAATTTTCTGCCTCCTGACAAGGGCCATCCACACTCGTTCTGAATCACATCTGACTTTACAGATACTCTCGTCAATACAGCTGTGTCCTTTTAGAGTAAATAGCGAAACGTTTTCTTTATTATAAACCACGTTTTTAGATTGATTATGTTACCAATGACTCTTGGACTGCTCTTCAGTATTGTTAAGTAGATGAATTTGTTTACATTTAGACATTGAGTTTCAATGACGCTTATTGACTTGTAATAAATTCATTATTTAATAAATATACCAATACTGCCGATAATATAGACGTCTTGTCTTATAGTTAGCAGTGATGACTGATCTCAATAATATGTTTTTGTAGTATTATTTATTTTGAAATAAGGATGTTTCTTTTGCTGGAATTGTACTCATATTATACTGATATTATTTTTTCAATTTCCAAAACTTTCTATTATATACATTTAGGCGTAACTGTGGGAGTTATTAGCAAATTTTTATATTGAATAAACTAGTAAATTCCCGAGTCCTACTCGTATCATTTCTACAATAAGATAATATATCAACAAAGATCGTAATGAGTTTTGTTTCCATGATAAATAACATTCTTATTTCGGGCCCTTACGATGAGAGAAACACATATATATATATATATATATATATATTTCTTTATATATATGTGTGTGTGTGTGTGTGTGCGCGCGCGTGTGTGTACCTCAGGCCGCTCTCTGACACAATTCAGAAAACATCATTGTTTACGTAAAACTCTATCAACTTAATTCTTCTCCTGGTTTGTTAGCATACTGGATTTACAGGTTTTGATGAAACATGGACCAGGATGGGGGTTTTATGAGGGGAGAGGTATTAAAGATTCTTAATATCTTCGTAACAATTCAGCACATTATTGGTTATACTCTTTGTTGCAGACATTCTGCTTTAGGCCATCTATAAACTTTTCTAGATTTCAGGCGCGTATTCAATGAGCTTAAATACACTTGATTAAATGTTGTAAGAAGGGTAAAGTCATTTGCTTGAGTCATTCCAAACACTTATTACTATTATGAAAAAATACAGGCATTAAAAATGAACTTTTACTGTATAATTGTAGTTGATGAACCTGTTTATTTTATGAACTCGTTGTGTGAAGGAAATTTTGTATTTATTCAGTGGACAACGTTCTGGTTGCTTTGAAAATCATTTGGTAGAAAAATAATGTCATTATAGAGTGAATAAAAGGGGAACTGAATACCATTTGACCTTTAAATTATGTTCCTGACATGGGCTTTTCAAAACTAAACGCACTGTGGTCAGGGACAAATTTTGTACAAAACTCTGCAAGGACTAGCCTTTGATTTCCAACTTCCTTCTACCTAAAGGTTCTCAAGATCATTAGCGCAATTACTTATTAATAGCCAGTCTTCATTCGAAGCTAAGGAGGACAACCTCAATACATTACTACAATATCTAACTTATTTTATTCTATCAGAGAGATTTATTAACCCTCGGTCGGGCGATAAGATGCGTCAAGAATCTTCCGTCTTCGGGCGCGTGTATCTCAGAGATACAACCTCAACCGTTTTTACGGAAATACAATTTTTTAATATATATTTTGTACTAAAATGTGCACTGTGTGATTAGAAACCATAACAGAGGAAGTATTTGTTTGAAAGAAGTAAATAATTTTCAAAATTGATAAGTATTATAATAAAAAAAATCTTGGTTGATAAAATAATCAAGTTGGTTATAGATTCATTATTATTGAAACCGTGAAAGATGATTTTTAAAATATAATTAAAAAATACAAATATCAAACGAAATTGCTTAAATGCACATGTCTTAATCATACATAATTCATTTCAGTTTGTGAACAATATAAACAAATTATCTAAATATAACTTCATTCAAAAATAAGTAGCACGAAATCACTTTTAAAAAATACTTATTAAAAATTATCTAAATTTTAATGCACCAATCCTTTTAAAAATAGCAGTTTAATTATTATTTCTTTTGCAGAGCTGCATTACAATTAGGACAAAGCATGGAACTATGTTGTAAACAAATTTTGGTTTTGCAAATCTCACAAGAGTAATTAGTAAACCTACATTTCTTTTTAGTTTCGCATGGTTCACATCATTTTCTTTTGTTCATTGTAGCGGAATGACTTTTTTTTATGCTGTTTTGTACTTGAGTTCAATGTATGGTCCAATGAGTCTCTGTACTCTTCAAGTTTCGTCCTTAGTTCGGGTGGTAAACGTCTACAGTAGTCACTGCATCGTACAATATTTTCTTGTACAAGTTCTTTTGAAAGCTCATTTATGAGCAAAATAATAGAAAAATAGGTTTATATGATTCCGTTTAATAAAGAGAAACTTAATTGATCTATATATTTATGAAATACAGATTTCAAAAAAACTAACGAGATCGGGCGCGTGGTATCTAGGAGATACAACTGAATGACATTGTGTACCCACGTCGAGGAGTGGCTACAATGTGGAAGGCACCTAGCCGCGAGGCCTTAATCCTTCCACACCAATCCAACTACCTCGTGGTCACTGAGGACTCGCTACGATGGTCAAGAAGCGAGTCCTATGGAAGGGACGGTCCCCTACTACCCAGCTCCCACACGAGAGAAGAACTCCCGTACATGTACCAGTTTTCCTGGCCTGTACGTCCTCGTGCTTTGAACACACGACCACTACGTCTGCGACCGGCAGTGAAGGCAAGCCTCCACTCCGGACACCACCCAGCCCGTAGTTCACATTGAGTAAGCCGCTAGAACTTACACCATTAAGGCAGGAGTGATCCCCTGCCCGGAACAGCAAAGCCGACTAAGGACCTACTGTTCCTACGGTTCCCCTACCCAGCAGCTACACAGCGGGGACTTACTGCTGCCACTGGGAAGGGCCGGCCCCGTGCCGGAGACAACTGAATGACAGGTGAAACACACGACTCCATCGAACAAAGTGACACAACTGACCTTGAGGGGGAGACGTATAAAGAACATAACTCGAAGCACTACGCCACCACTCTCTGCTAGGAGGAGTGGCAAATATTTCTATAGAAACTGTGTATCTGAGAGATCACGCGCCCGACGGAGGGTTAAAGATGTAACAAAACACAAAGTAGGATACAGTGCAGGAAACTACTTCAGTTTGAGGAGTAAAGAGAGGAAAACCCTATCAGATACTAACATGTTGCCTGACATATTTACTACTTCTCAAAATATCAACTACTTCGTAAAAACCAGAGGAAATATTTATAATTAACTCCATAGACCGAAAGCGAACTCCATGTCAAGTTCGTCCAGTATGCATACTACGACATAAGACTAGATGGAGCTAATGAAATCTTTATTTTGCCAATCGAAGTAAACCCCCACTCCTGCGGGTGGAAGCAAAGTATGAAATAAGGCCTGTTAACAACATCCTTTCCCTTAACTCATATACAATACATGTTTCACTCCTATGTTGGTATTTTCATAGAACACGGTAGTCATAGGCTCCGTAAGTTGGAAGTCAACACATCGTAATTTATAAAAGTGAATAACGTTTTAGAGCTAAAATCGTTATTACAAACACTATATGTTGTATATATTTTCTCAATAAAAAGAATATTAATGATGTTTGAAGATAAACTGTGTGTTTTGAAATCCAAGTAACCTCCCCCCCCACCCCAGTTATGGATTTGAATTCTGATATAACCTATATTGTACCTTGAAATAGATGACTCAGAAATATAAAATCCAAAGAACTCCTCCTAGCCGTTTTTGAGTGATTAATTATTATTATTAATATTATTATTATTTATTAATGTCCACTTTTAGCAACTAAGGCTAATTGGGACGGGTTTGAGTGATTAATAAACAAACGGGTGGATAGACAGACGGACTTATGATTCTAATTACTGCAGAAATATTGAATGAATTCGGGATGACGTCATCTGATTGACAATCTGAGCTTGAGAAATTTGCCTAGTTTACGGAGTGCCTGCTAGATGGTCTATTATTTAAGGGATTTAAAATTGTTCTGTAAAACAAAAGGCGAAATCAGAGAATCCAAAATCTAGACCGTGGAATGAACAACACTTGTTTTCGAAATCAAAAAATTAATTAATTTAAATAAAATAAAAAAAAACATTTATAGGAAGATTTTATCAGGAATTCAATTCTTTTTTATTCAGAATAGAGTTATGAGTGCAACCAGCACCAATAGATGAAAGAACATTTAATATTTTCAGTATTCAAATAGAAAAAAGTCCGTCATGGAGAGGCTGCGTAAACTAAGCAGATTTCCCTCGTGAAGTTTAGCAATAGATAAATATACATTATGGTAACACAACACTACCGTGAATAAATACAAACGGAAATAAGAAATGCTTCATCAATTCAATAACCTGCCGACAGGAAGCGTTAGGTTAGAAATGTAAACAAACGGGGCTGCCCGCTTCACACCGGAAAGAAAAACAATTACTGAAATATATCAGAATTTAACATATTAATTTTATTGAGAACTATTTACTATACCTAGTACTATAATTAATAATGAGTCAGAATAATTGTTATCTCAATCAATCAAATTTTAGTAGTCCAAAACCTCAAGACGGTGGGAGGGGGGAGGTCACCAGAACATATTGCATGTATCATAATGTATAATATGTATGGCATGTATAATAAAGGTATCTTGAATACAAATTTTGGTATTTAAACTTCGAATAATATGATTTATTATGTAGAAGCGTATCGTTTATGTAACATGAGTAGAAGTGGTGGTTTGCTGATGGCTAAAAACTGAAAAATGCAAATATCTCAGTTAATATTCAAGATAGTGAATAAATGTATATATATATATATATATATATATATATATATATATATATATATATATATATATATATAGAGAGAGAGAGAGAGAGAGTTTTGAACGGACCTCATTTTCGTCATCTCCTGGGTAGGATCGATGGACATTTGAAGAAAAATTTCGAAAATCACGTCATGAGTACGATCTCAATAGCTGATTTCCCTTAAGGGAAGTCTGCTAAAATGGATGTGGAACAAATGAGGATTTACCATACTACTTAATTGTAATAGGTATATAATAATAGCTCTTAAAATACAAGATGTTTTATTGGGTATATATTATTTTTCAAAGTACTCCCTGAGCAAAATCAACTATTTACTAGTGGCGGTGGATTTTTCCATGCGTTCGTCGATTTTAGCCAAAAAATGAGCTCCGTTCAAATTTGTAGCTCATTGAAGGACCACAATCATAGTGTGATTTATAAAAGTTGTACGTATCAACTAAAGATCAAGATCCTTAATCCCTGAATAGGACCACTAGGAGTGGGGGTATATAGACAGGTAAAATGTAAATCTTAAATATCACCATTATTCTGAGCCCATTTTGACTACTTTTGGCGTGGTAACTGTACGCATCTCGTATAACTGAAAACGGCTACCCTTAGAATGTCCAAATTTCATAATTGAATTTTTTGTAACATCGAGTTCTGCACGTTCCCTTTTAATCGGAATCGACTAAGAGGGGGTGGGGAATGTTAGAGGACACCAGGAAAAAAAGAAATACAATTTCTCCGTACGTATTAGAGATAGGATACAATTTTTTGTGTAAAAAGATCTACAAATTATGTTGTTTGACAATTTTTTAATAGGTGCATTGGAGCGGAAATATCGTATCTCACTTTCAAATTAAATAAATTTAAATATAAAGTATTTCGTTTATTTAATTTTTTAGGAGTACAAGGAAGTCATGCGGTTCCCATATCAGATTTGTTTTATAGACCACAAGGAGACCTTTTTACTCTCCCAATGTTTTTTTGTGATAAATCATTGAAATACTCATTAAGAAGAAGAAATTATTTTTCTAAGGAATTTCAGTTTTTTAGTTTCAATAAAATCTAGTCTTAGAATCTTTAAAATATTGATGGCATGTATTAATTTAAAAATATACTCCTATTATAAGTATCTTTGAAAAATATATTTCTAAATGAGAGCATTTATATGTGAACTAAGGATCAACACTGTAAAAACTATGGACATATCAATCTAATGTTCATTACAAAATACGGAAGACTTAATTAAAGGAATCTGCTAGAGATCGGTTATCTGAAAATCATACATATTATTATTTCCTTTTATGCTTGAATGAGCCAGCAAGGCAAATATAATATACTAGAAGGCTGTCTAGTAGCTCAACGGAGGGAAAGAACATTTTCTGACGTCAACTCAGATCCGCGTTCTGAAATCTGACCATGACTAGCAAAGTTACCGGTTCACAAACTTTTAGTGGAAAGGAGGCAATTATCAAGGTTACATGCTCATTGCCTTATCAAGAGATAATATATTTTGTACAGGATTTTATGGTACAAAGGTTTTATAATTTTCTTTAAAAATGTAGTATAGACAACATTTATTATAACTAACTTCTAAAACCTGCAGGCATGGGTCACTGTATATGGTATCATCAGGGTTTATTCTTATTTTTCGGATTCTCACTTTCATGAGAAGTTAAGTAATGTAGGTGATGATGTTTCTCCTTGTCTTAAGACAGTGGCAATCTCAAAGGTATCTAACTTCGGCTTTGACTCTACAAAGAAACCTGTCCAGTGTCATTCTCATGAGCTGATAACCTTTCTTTGTAATGGGTAGATCAATTTCAGCATATCTCGACTCTCATAGGAAGTCAATGAAGGGGTGATGCAGATCAACATTATACTTATAAGCCTTTTCAAGCATATGTCTAATATAGAAGAGGTGATCTGGTGATGTGGTAGATCATTTTCGGAGGAATTCATTCCAGTACCCTCCAATTGCTATCTCATCCAATTTCACTAAGCTCCGACAATCTATAGGCATTCGGAAAATGTGCCAAAATCTATATTTTTTTCATTTAAATTTGTTTCCTTTTTTATATGAGCACGATATACATTTCTCCATACCCTGCTGGATTTTTTTTCTAAATCAGTTGAGGGGAAGACAGAGACACAAACAAACAGAGAGAGGTTCCACAGAAATGACTCTCAACTTACAGGTTAAGCAACTGTATACGGCTGATTTAAGCTATCACTTCTGTTTACATGTACTGAATTTATTTGTACGTTCACAATTATGTACATGTTCTCAATACTAATAATGTATGTTTAAATAGTTTTTCTTTTCTTTTATCAGCACAAACTAAATCTGCTGAAACCTAAGCAACAATGAGAGAAGTATCATGTAACATTAGCCATGAAATTGAGTTTAAATGCAATTAGAGTAAATATTTGAAGGTGAAGCCCATTGTTTTGACCGGTAGTTCCGAGTGAGCGACGACCTGAGATACGCTGGATCTCCTGGCCTTCGGCGACACTCAGTTCCCATTGGTTGACTACGTCGAAAGATAGCCGCATCCTTTAGCTGATAATTATACTACAGCCAATGCCACTTCTACCTAAATAATTGCGCTATTGGGACTTGCATTAGCTTACCTCACACCTTTTAGTTTAGATTAGCCTTACGGTTAAAGGTGCTTTCTTTAATGGGAGGTGTAATTGTGATGAATGACCTGAACATTGTTCATCTGGGGTACTAATAGATAAAAATATAAATAAATAATAAATTATAATACCTACTGTGGTTGTAAAAAAGAAAATCTCAAGAACGGCCAGAAAGAAATATAAACAGGTGTTATGGTTTTTAGTATTCTGATATCAGCCAATATCATAGAAGATTGACGAATATGTTCTGACAAAGTAAAAATAGAAATATTTATTTTACTAGTTTTACCGAAAAACAAATCTTTGCATTCATTTTTAAGTAACTAATTAACAAACGGATGAACAGGCAGAAAGGAACCCTGACCTGATAAATAGAAAAAAAAGAAAAGAAAAGAAGAATCCCCACCAAATTTTCAGATAAACCTTCCAGAATTTATTTTGTTTATTTTGGCTAATATTAAAAATAATCAAAACAGAAATACAACGAGCCGGACATTGACAAGAAAACATTTCCTCAATATACAATTTTGTAATTAGATACTATTTTTTATTCTGAATATCACATTTTTCTTTAGGCAAAAGCTGTTAATTTATGTAGAGCCATTGCGGAATTTCGTATAAAAAACCGAAGCCTTGAACGAACGACACGATTTTTTACCTTAGTTTGTTTATCCAAATTAATTTTTTACCGTTGAATAAATGCTTTTTACTTGGCTTGGCCAAGGATGAAGTCACTGGCCTCATTAACCTAATTTTATGTGCAAATCCAATATTTTCATTGGTCAATATTTTCACAACTTTCAAAGCACAAGTTAACAATAATTATTTAATGGGATTTGTCCTCAGACAAATTAATATTCTCTATGGCTCTAATATTACCATTCAAATTAATATCGTCGCCTTAACTCACTTGGAAACTTTGGTACGCTCTCCTGTTTCTACTTGGTTAGAATATTTATTATAACCCTGTGTATACTTGTACTTCTCAGTGTGCTCATCTGATGCACAATAAATATAATTATTATTTAGCTAGTTATTTTGAATTTTAATGAATTTAATAATTAACAAACACACACACACATGAGATCGAAGAGCAAGCAAACAAAGTTCAGTTCATTCTCGTTTTTTTCTTTTTTGTTCTCTTTATTACCTGTTTTATTCTTTATAAGAGCTGTATATTAGACTGTTTTTGTCCATGAATGATACTACTATATTCACGATGAAATTATGTTTCGTATACTATTATAATTATGTGGACAGAGAATCTAATCGTTGTCCAAAATGATTTCTGGGTTTGTTGTTTGTTGCATTTTGGGCAAAAAAACATCAAGGGCATCAATGCCCAGCGCACGTACAACCATCTTTGAGTTCCCCGACCATGGAAAATCGCAGATATATGCACACTAGGCCATTTATTTTATTTTTAACTAATTAATTAAATTTTCATTTCTTTTTCTGTTTCTGGGCTATAAATATTTCAAATCAATGATTCAGCCTGGTTTTTAAAGAAAGTGCATATGTTCATAAATGTTTCCACTAGTTATTTAAACACCTGATTAGCTCACAAACTACATTTAATGGAACTCCAGTTTCATAAGAATCTATGTATTGGCCATTGAAAATACATTCACTATGCTATTTATTTTTTATTTATTTATTAACGTCCACTTTTTGCAACTAAGGCTAATTGGGACGGTTTATCTACAGGTTACCATCCTTTTCTAGCCAGGGTGGGATTTTAGGATGTTATTTAATGAATTCCGGCACTAAATAATTTCCTTTGCCCAGGCGAGAATCGAACTCGCCACTCTAGGTTTACCATGTGAGATAAAGGTCAACGCTTTAACTCACATGGCTAACCTGAGCCCCCTATGCTATTTAGCCTTGAGTAGAACTGAAATGTAGAAAGCTATTATGAAGCTTCCTTGAATGAGTTGTGCATAAAAATAAATACCGATCCTACTGGTTAACGGAAAAGGCATATCTGCTAGTGGGCGTTTGTTAATTACTATAAATTCATATAGAATTAAATACCTCTTTAAAATCGTGAATAAAGATAGAAATACACTAAACATGGAAAATGGATATGGATGAAAGAGGTAATATATATGTCGTTTTATCATTCACATGATAATTTATATTTGTTGTTTTCGAAGAATAATAAAAAACACTCCATTGAAACAGAAATCAAAATAATTCAAATGGCATTGATGAAATAAATTGTGAAAGTTAATAATGCCATTTACGAGGTAAATTCTTATCGTGCAACGTTGACAGACTTATTAATTGCAAGATTATCAATTAGAAGTTTATGAGGCCTTGACCCATTGATTGAGGACACGGATTACAGACTGACACTTTTAAACTGAAATTTGTATGTTATGTCATAGCCTACTAAATCCCTAAAACTTAAACATTAAATCTTGTGGGCAGAGGATTCTTACTAAGAAAGTAATAGAAAATATAAAAGACATATTGGTGCTTCATTCCTGTAAGTTGAAAATCTGCTAGTTAATGCAGCTTCAGTGCCATTGGCTTTGTTCAACCTTTAATCTTGGAAGAACAATAATGTTAAGCTTTTTATGATTTATTTTCAATGACTTACATTAAAATGGTCCACCCATCTTTCTAAAACGATTTGGGGTTCTCCTATTAATATGTCATCTTGCTCTTAAATAAGGAAATTCTTGGTTTACCACTTACTCTTATATGACTCATTCACTTCATTTTATTTGGCATTGCAATTATATTGTAGTTCCTCAAGTATGTTTGTTGGATCATGCTTGTCTTCAGATTGCTTATAGAGTTGCTTGAGTCTCTGCTTATTCCTGCGTTCCTCCTCACTCTCATGCACTAGCATCTCTTCAAAGGCCCATTATTTCTTTTCGAGTGTTTACAAACTGTACATATTTCTTTTTTCCTGGGAGTATCTTTATTTCCCCAAAATTCTTTGATGGTACTTTCCTTTGCCAGCATTTTTGAACTTATCTTGTGAATGTTTTAGTTCCTGGGTGCAACAATAATATCACGGGTCTTATCTCCACCGTTTTATCATAAAGCCATCTTGACCGGTCTGTATCTTTTCCTACTTTCTCCTTGGTTACAAAATAACTTCTTGGGGTGCCCGCAGGATACAATTCATGCAATATGTCATAACCAATGCAGTCCTCCTTTATTGCATAGACGGTTCGAGATTCGCCGTATTGCTCTATTAGTTTGTTGATGCGCTCAATCCGCAATGTTAATCCGATGTATAACTTTATTAGTCCCAAACAAAAGTTTTTCTAAGATATTTGATTGAAAAATGTCCTCAACAACTGAAAAAAAAACATTAAAAACAAACATGTTTTTCTCAGGTTCCTTTTACAGATCATTAGCCAATATGGATATATATATATATGAACCGCATTAACCTACAGTCCAAAGTTGTGTAGCAGGGATTTTCAACTGCATCAAAAAAAGAATGGTGATGGCAGAAAAATACAGTCTGCAGAGAATCCTTCGGTTTCAAGGGGCCCTAACCAATACTGGTTTTGTTAATTATTCAGACAAAACCAAATCAAAAAATGTCCGTCACACAGGGGCTGCGTAAACTAAGCAGATTTCCAACGTTAAGTTTTACAATAGGGAAATTTCACGAGAGCCGATCAGTTACGAAACGGCCAAAGTAGCTCTAGACGGAAACTCCCGACTAGACCCGAAGTTAGCCGATCTCATCTCGTCCGTTACAATTAACAAAAATCCAAATCTCTAGGTTAATATTGCAGATAGAGAATACATGTATATAACATTATTTATAGTAAATTTAATTTGCAATCAAATTGACTCTATACAATTTTTCGATCTGTGTATAGTAACGGAGATATGTCGAATTTTCAAAAAATCCTCCCCTCTAAACCCCCCCCCCCGCTCATATGTCCGATTTCAGCCATTAACGAATTTTATCTCTCTTTTTACATAAAACGATTAAATACCGAGTTTTGTAACGATCAAACACAATTTGCGACCGATAGAGCGTTATTCGTCAAATATATATATATATATATATATATATATATATATATATCTATATATATATATATACATATATAATTTTGAACGGACCTCATTTTCGTCATCTCCTGGGTAAGATCGATGGGCACGTGAGGAAAATTTTCGAAAATCGTGCCATGAGTATGAGCTCAATAGGTGTTAAAAGGAATCTGCTAATGGGAACTTGAACTCAATATTAAAACTTGGAAGATGAAATTACAACTAGGAGCGAGCAGAACTTTAGAGATTGTGCGGGTACTATCACTGGGATATCCACTAATGAGGATACAGTGACTCCACCAGTGTTGATGGAGGGAAACCCGTCAAGAGATAACCTATCTGATGGATTATGCCCTAATAAATAGGGGTACACGACTGAACGAGAGAAGCACCTTGTTTTATGGCCAACAGAAGTTTTCATCTTGGGCTATAGAAATACTACTATATAAATTAAAGGTATTATTACTTTACTATCTAACTAAGATGAAATACTTTTCTACATTATGCTAAATTTAAAAAAAAAAATGTGCCGACCCATGCTAAGGATTGTACTATCTCAGAAGCAATAAAGGAATGCATAATAATAATAAAAAACCGATAGTATGTGATATTATAGCTATAGCTCTAAAGGCTTTAAAAGTGAGTGACTGGAAAAGCAGATTACGCTTGGAGAGAGACAGATAAGCCTATAGTTGCAATAGACATTAGTGTATGGAAATCATTTCATTCATATATAAGACTCAACAATATGCAGACAATGAATCATTTGTCTCATCCCAAAAAAGAAGTATTTTCTGAAGCCAGGTCACGAGTACAGTCATATACTTCCAAAATCATCGCTTCGACATCTAGTAATTCTTCCTTGTTCCTCTATTGTTAGTGGAACATTGCACTTCACAAGTATGCCTCCAGAAATCACAGTGAAACTTTCCTGTTAACGTTTTATTTACTTAGACTTTATTATATATTTACTTTTTACGTTACATATTTGTGAAAGTACATAAATAAGAAGTGATTATACAGATTTCTTTAAATATATTTCCAAGATAAATATATTGACTTAATTAAATTAGTGGCTTCCATCAAAATGACATTGAATTTTTAAATGTGGGGAAAGCGCTGAAAGCATATCAGTTCAGTAGACTGGCTTAATAAGGAGTTTATGAGCCGGGAATGGAAAACATATCCTTATCATTTACCAAAGAAAAGGGTTGAATAAAAGGAATAGTTTCGTTTATTGTAGACTACAGTGCTGGGCGCGTAGATATTAAGATTATGACTAGAGGTCATTATTGTTTGATGACACACTAAATTATCATCTTATATTTTTCTGAAGTACAAATAATATACATTGTTTTCAAAAATAAAATATATATTTTCTACTTTTGAACATTCTGTAAAAACTTTGAACATGTTCCCCAACTTTATGAATAGCGTTATTCGTATAACTTGGTAGTACTACCAATCCCCTTAGCTGCGAGACGGGTTCAATTGTTTTTTATTGTAATAAATAAATAAATTATCTTTCCAGGGATCATGATCGGGCACTGCTCGTTATCCAATATCATATGCGAGATTCTTCCTAACGATACTTAATGCATGACTACAGCAAGGATGTCAAGGAGGTATGTACTCGTCTGGGAAATATTGTTCTTGCTCAAGGCTTATGACTGCATAAATTTACCACACCTTTTCAGTTTCTTAAGGCAAATCATTACACGCTTTTTCCCCGGACAAAAAGGAATGGACACAACGTTATTATTTGAAGTTTACAGTAGGATAAACCTTCATTCTGAAAGCCGTATTCATAGACTAAAAGATCTTAACTCAGGTACAGGGACACTTGCAGTTTCGATGACAATTGATATGTACACTTAGTACCCGAATTGTCTTTTCTTCGTATAAAAATTTGTTGAAAAGACATAATCTGCATAAGAATGAAAACAAATTACTTAAATAGTTAGTTCCATAATCACAACGAAAAATGAAACATTTGAATAGGTTCTCTTGGAAATCGATTGGGTAGGTCTCTAGTAAGGGTTCAAGCTCTAGGCTTTGAAAACTTTAAAGGCATGAAAGGATGCTAAACTACATCTTCTCAGAAGAGGATTTACTTAATTAAATTTGTACATAAACCTTCAGTGACTTTAGCAGAAACAAAATAAGTCACTATTTAAAATAAGCACAAGAAACACTTCACTCGGTACTGACTAATCAAGAGATCGAATGTTGACTGTAGTTAAAATCAATTTCCGGTTTATGCCAACTACAATAAAGAGATCAATGGTGTTGATTTTTTTTTGCTACAGAGACAGATAAGTATCGTTTGCAAAATATTCGTCAAGCTGGTTTACAAATCCACTACTACGAAGGCATTCATAATGAACCTGAAATGATCAACGGTGGGAGTCTTAAATGCTGACTTTAGGTAGATACCGTAAAACTCCCCAACTTTGTGACACTCAAGATTAATCCCCAGAGCCACTAGAGTGCTCTGTATGCCCAAAATCTTGAATGTCACAAAGTTGGGGAGTTTTACGGTACTACGACTTCATTCAAATTGGTGTCATTTTATTCAGAATTTCAGCCGATTATTGTTAGAACAATGAATGGAACGGATCGAGACTGGCTGCAGAATCCAGCCTCTAGAGAATGCAAAAGTAGAACCAAAGAATGACCCAAGAAATACAACTTTTGAGCTTAGGAGCCCCGGGAGATAGAGGGTAATGCATAAGAACGAGAGAGAGAACTTAAGTTCCATAAGCACGTCAGATGACTGATGATGCATCTCGGCTAGTAGACGAAGGTATGCTTGGTTTAATGGAAATCCTATTTTCTGAGTTCCACGAAATCTAGGCTTGAGGCTACTCTAAACCCAAACTGGGAGCTAAGGTTGTGTTAGTTTTAAACTTTGCACGTGGTGAACCTAGAGCCATGGGCTCGATTCCGAATGTAATAGAAATTTATTTTGTTAAGCACTCACTAATAAGATCCTTAGTCCCTCCCTGGCTAGAAAAGCATCCTGAGAATAATCTGTCCCTATCTGCCACAGCAACATATAGTGGACGTTAATAAGTAACATTTCTTTTAAACACTCAAAAGGCAATGACCTACCGAGTGGGGGGAGGGGTTATTGTAAACCCTGTAATTCTGATGGCACTGGAATAAGGTTTAAAGGCTCAGGCATATCTCATAACCTCTAAGCATCCTGATATAACTGGGGTTATTTAAAGGTCTGAGTTTCGTCGATAATTGATAAACAAACACCATTTGTCGTTTTACTCCAAAAAATGAAAAACATTACCTTAGTGCTCACTAACTTAAATTAAACAAGCATTGTTTATTTTTCTCCGTTCCAACATGAATGAGTTAACGCTGGAAATTATCTTCTCAGAATTCCCCATGGAATCTGGAAAGTAAAGAGGACGATGCAGAATTTCCGTGAGCATTAGAGATTTGCTCTTGTAAGTAAATATCACAATGGACGCCCCCGATCTCTGGATCCAGAGAGAAACTGCTCAAAAATATGTGCGACAAGCAAGTTTCTTCAGAATTATGAATATTCCAACTAAAGTTTTCCACCACTGGCATTGGTTTCAGAAGCTGCAGAAGTTCCACATAAATAAATTGAAGCCTCAGTAAACAGAACAAATCGTTATAAATATTATATATATTCTCCTAATAGTAACCCTATGAGAAGTCATTTCTTGAGTATATGTTCCATTGTCACATGGCATATTACATGTTTGATATTTAAATAAATTTTTACAATATTTACAATTTAATGGGTTATTATCATGAAATAAAATAAAATATTGAAATAATTACAAATAAAATAAAGAAATGAAGTTTAATAACAATTTATATAAACTTAAACTGAACCGATATTACGGTTTAGCTCGTCTTTAATAAGCGAATCTATGTAAGACAAAATATATTGAATTAAAATTCTCATTCGTCATAATCAACTATAAATTATATTGTATCTTTGCGACATTTATATCTTGAATTGTGATAAACTTTATGAGTTCTTTATTATATTCATATTCATTAAATAATATAAGAGTGGTTCTGGCCAACCTTGTTTTAATATTGTGTTCATTATTAAATTTGACCTATTTTGATTAAATGTTTTATTTACTTGAAGAGCGAAAAAGTCGTCAATTCATCACAAGTATTTTTATTTCAGCGCTAAGCACTTTCGAAGACTATTGTCTCCATCTTCAGAGCTACTTACATGCGCTCATAGGGAAAGCTGGCCTCCTACATTTTAGACGGCGGTTATTTTATTTATTTATTTATACAGGAACCCCCACAACTAGGCGATTTGGCTCAAAATTCAACCATGTAAAATAACAAAATTATAGAAAAATGAAAAAAAAAAAATACAGAAAAATGAAAAAAAAAACTGTACCAACAAAAAAATAACAACATGATAAATAAACATTAAATACAAGTAATGAAAACAACAAACAAACATTAGACTGGTATTAAAATCAACAATTTAAAATGGCTTTAATAAAAAAAAATTAAAAAAAATAAAAGAAAAAAAATATTCCCACTTACTATATTATATTATCTAAAATTATATTAAATTTCTCACTAAGTCAAAATCAAAAAGAAGAGAAGTTCAATTTTGTAAAACAAATTCAATTTTTTAAGGTGATTTAGTGTATTATCGATATGTGTGCTCCTGTCTGTAAGAAGTTCGTACATGATATGTGGAGTCTCTAAGAATTCAATGTGTTAAATGGTTAGTGGTTCATGTCATGTTCTGCATACATTCTGTCTCTCTGTTTTCGTCATGAGGTAAATGAGTGAGTTAAATGTGAGTGCCCTATCCTACGTCTCGTTAGTACAACTTCGTCTCGTCTATTGTCACGTCTGCTGGATGGCCACTGGCTTATAAAAGGCTTTATTTCTCGCAGATGAGTTTCTAATGTTTCTTGCCAATATTTTTGTCGTTCGTTAAATGTTGTTTGTAGTATTTTTAAATGTATGTCCGGTAGGGTCAGTAAGTTAAAGTCAGGAGATTGTCTCTGGATAGTATGTTTGTCAAGTTTGTCATTGCCGTTTGTACGTCCGTTGTTTTCATGTCCTAGTACCCACACCATTGTCGCTTTTGTATTTAATTTTAAAATTTGTTCTAGAATCAGAATAATTAAGGGATGAATGTTGTAAATGTTTTTGAAAGAAAGTAAACAACTTAATGAGTTAGATTATATAGTAATGTCATATGTTGAAGTCTGTAAAAGTTATTTGCACATTCTTGTTCTCAGACTTCATTAATCTCACCTCCCCCTCACAACCCATTTACTCATCGGTGTTTTAAATAAAAATAGATAATAGAGAGCACGTGGGAAATCAGCTAGGTTAAAAAAATTAGCAGCCCCTGCGTGACAGACTTTACATTTTTTTTCTGCTACCTTCGCTCAAGACTCATCCACAAGTTTATGTTAATCTCCGTCTGTGAGAAAGTAGTTTAGCGTCCTTTAACACCTTTAAATTTCTCAACGCCTATGGCTTGAAATCGAACTAGAGATGTACCTACACAATTTCCAGGGGAGCCTATTCAAATGTTTTATTCTACGTCCTCGATGGAACTAACTATTGAAGTGATGTGTTTTCATTCTTATGCAGATTATGTTTTTTCAACAAATTCTTTTACAAAAGACAATTCTTGGGGAGTAAATGTCATTGAAACTGCAAGTGTCCCTGTATCTCAGTCGAGATCTATAGTCTATAGATACGGCTTTCAGATTGAAGGATTATCCTACTGTAAACTTCCAATAATGACATGGTGTTCATTCCTTTTTGTCCGGGACAAAGCGTGTAATGATTTGCCTTAAGAAACTTTTTAAGGAGAGAGTTACTGAAAGCTGAAAACAAGAAAGTACTAATAACTCGCTAAGTACTTGACTTACAAAAAATGCATAGAGCAGCAATTGTAGAACTTCAATTGTTTAACAAGATTGATTCTATAACATTTTACGTTCCGACGAAACGGAGATATTGTGAATTTTTGAATTCCCCCCTCTAAACTCCCCACATTCCAAGTCCAATTTCAGCCAATAAAAATATGATCTTTAGTGTTGACTGAAACGGTTGAATATCGAGCATATAATAGATCAAATAAACATTTTCAAAACAAGAGAGAAAAAAATCTTGATTGATGACGTGATCATGAATCAAATTTGCATGTACCTCACGTAAAAAAGGTCTTTTGAAAACAATATTTGGTATTAAGCTTCGGAGGAATTGCTAAATGACGTGAGGAGGAATCGGGGTTTACTGAGGACTGAAAACTAAAAAAATCAAATATCTCCGTTAGTATTCATGATCGAGAAAATATGTACACGACATCATTTATAGGTAATTACATTTTCAATAAGATTGCGTCTATAACACTTAAATTGTTTTCATTGTATTAGATTTAATTTTTCCTGAAGAATATTTTAAGTGCATGTCCAGGCAGAGCTTTTGTCTAGGCTATTGCAATATTCTTTCTTTGCGTTAAATTTACTCGTTTTAAGAAGTCTCTGATATTTATGTCGTACTGTAATGAATTGATTGCGAGCTAGTTTTTTTGGCTCGAAAATCTGAGTTTGTTTTTTGATAAGGCTTTTAGTTTGTTGGTTTCTTTTCGTAGTTCAGTCAGCCAAGGGTAGGCAGCAGCAAGGGATAACGATATTTGTGCCTCATGGTAGCTGTTGAGGAGAATAACATTGACAATGTTGTCACCAAAGAGTGTGCCATAGAAATAGGAGAGGTATTTGAAGGTAATGAACCAAAAAAAGTAAAAAACGTATGCGGGGAGTTCATATTACTTAAAAACAATAAAAAACTAAATTATAAACCACAAGAGATTATTAAGGGCCAGTGCTTGGTGATACTGAACAATGATGATTACGAAAAGAGTTTATTCCAATGTACCATAACACTACACTTACACTCCCCCCTCGAAGAGTAAAGAACTATCAAATTGATTTAAAGCTATCACAATATAAAAAATAAAACCCACTTTCTTCAAAATTTTATCAGACATCTTTGAAGTCTGTAATTTTACAAAACCCTAACACTATTCATTTTCACAGACGGATCTAAGACAGAACACGGAACGGGCTCAGCCGCCACTATCAAAAACCAAACTTACAAAGTTAGACTACACGACGAATCAAGTACTTATACTGCAGAACTACAGGCCATCATACTAGCACTTTCAAAATTAGAAAACCGATCACACCAAGTAATTTTATGCACAGACTCTTTAAGTTGTTTATTTTCGATGGGAAACATCTACTCCAATTACCCACTAATTACAAAAATACTATAACTAAACACTATACTAACACGCACTAACCACTTGCAATTTTACAATGTTGTGGTTACCCGGACACAAGGACATTAAACAAATGACTGATATCGACAAACATGCAAAAGTGGCAACAAAAATGACTACTACTGACATAACTACACTAACACCAACAGACCTCAACAAGATAGTACAAATAAAAATACTCCAAGACTGGCAAAAACACTGGTTACATACTGACAACAAACTATTGGAAATAAAACGCAATGCTACAGGATGGTAAAAGAGACAGTACGTAGATTCAAGAAGAGACCAAGTCGTCCTCACAAGACTACCTATTGGACATACATACCTGACACATTCTTACGTAATGAACAGAAAATACAAGCCTACTTGTAATCATTGCAACACTTGACTAACTATAAAACACCTACTAACAGAATACAGATTACGAACTTACTTAAACATGACTTGAACGAACTATTGACTGAGGGTAGTCCACAAATTGCAACGATTTTGACATATTTGAAAAAAATTGGGCAGTTTGAAAATATTTAATTCCATATTTTAAATTTTTTTAATGTTTCCGTACGTATGTGTTTGTGTGTGTGACGTGTTTAAATTTGAATGATGCCTGTTTTTATGAATAGTTTTTGTTTCAAAGTCACCAAGTTTACTTTTCACTTATTTATTTACCACCTGTTTTTAGTTCTATGTTGTGTTCGTGTTTCTTGTTTCCTTTGTGTTCCGTTCCCTTAGTTTTGTTCTTTATATTATTTCGTGTTCCATTTTTTGTTATTTTGTTTACTTGTTTTTTTTATTCCCACATGTTTAAGAAGAGCCAAGTCGCCATAGTTGTGGAGCTCTACATAATAAATAAATAAATATTCCCTGCTCATTGAGGAGGGCTGCTCCGTTCTAGAACGGGATCCTCAGATACAAATTAATCTGCGCAGATACGTTCAACATACAAATTAAAGAATCCATTTTCCAAGCCTATGCTTGTTAAAAAAAGAACAACTCAGTTTCTTGGTTAATATGATGTCATTTCGATCCCTTCTAAATTGCTTCCCTAAAATTCAGAAAGGTGGCTTTTAGGTCTGTTATGTCTCTTATTTCCACTGCCTCCGAGAAACTTGATGAGAAATTGGTGGGGGCCTTTAAGAGCTCACTGTCTTCAAATCTAATTATAGTATAGCCAATAGAGGTGCATTAGTCCGATGTTGGAAGGTACCGAATTCGGGAAAAACTGCATGTGGACAATCTAATTTGACATGACATCATCAATCAGCGTGCCAATCCAGAACTCTGCAAATCTGCTTAGTTTTACGCTCCAGATGTGTGACGATCATTTCAGTTTCCAATCTTCTGTACCCCCCCCCTGTCTACTCATAAGATTTTTACCTACAACACCTTAGCCACTCATGCCCTACTCCCACCTTGTCTCCACCCAAATTTCAAGCCCTGTTAACATATGCGTTTTATTACAGGATTCATAATGTAGCTTTCCTCGCTGTATTTTGAAATATTCTGCTACGAAGTAAAAATTAATAATGCAAATAGCAATGGTTTTAGTAAGTTTCAACATTTGGAAAGTCACAAAATGGAAACGGCCAAAAATTAACGCCATTACTCAAAAGGCTACCCTGAGCCCTTGCCAGATTAAGCAACACAAAAAATAAATTAATGCACCTCTATTTGTGATTGGAAATATAAATTATAAATAAATAATTTCTACCTCAACTACTGATTGGAATGACAATACTATTGTGGAAGGGGAGGGGGAGGTTATAGGCTAAGATTTACAAACCAGTCAGTCGAACCTCATAACTAACACCCCAACTACTCGAGATTACAGAAATATGTAGAAATAGGTGATTTTTGCATTTTAATTGATTGTTGCCCAGTCCGCTCAACATAACGAACAAAATATTATAGATTTCCTCACTGATTACCATATATCACAATTATTTATGCAATCTGAAAAGGAAAGAAGTGTAAAAAAAAAAATAAGCCTAATTTTATTCCCCCCGGTTCTTGTATTTGGAGTCCCGTTCAGTGTAACACTACACTCAAACGTTTACGCAAATACTTGTATTTTATTATATAATAAGAAACTAACGACTTATTTGGTTCACGCTCATTAATGCTTTTTACGCACATTAAGAACTACAGTAAAGTCTTTAAGGAATCAATAAAATAAAATGTATATATTTTTTTAATGCAAATCAAACATTGAAGCAGGATATATCAGAGATTTCTAAAACCGGAGATGAAGTTTCTAATTGCCAACGTCGGTATCTGCATGACAACCATTCTAAACATTCTCCAAAAAAGACGATCAGGATCCTCAGCCTCCATAACTAATCATTAAAGACGCCATACTCGTAAAATCGATACACGTTTTTATACGTCGCTAGTGACCTGCCTTGGTTCGTTTGCAGGAAATATTGTTTTATTCTAATCTCATCCTTCGCAAGGGACCACCGAATCCTTGAAATGATCTCAGCTCTTTAATAATGGATGTCCCGTTTCCAAAAGCCCACGATATTATCCTTTATTTATGGAGATTACATTCGGCCCCTACAATAGTCCTACATTGACAGACAATAATACAAAAATTAACACTCGATAGCTTTAATTAATAAATTATTTCGATATGAACTGAAGATGGTCTATTAAATACGTTGAAAATACTCTTCATAAATAAAAGAAAATATTTCAGTTGACTTCGCAATATTATTTATTCATCTGAGAATTTTGCCTACCACCTCCAGAGGAAATAAACTTTAGCATTAGCTGTTAGATGAGACACGCAAAGGAAGGATGAAAAAATGAATTTTTCCTCCTAATATGCTTTGGATTGTACTTACTTCTGTTAGTAAACCACTTAGAATGTTAGTTGACCAACTACAGGACATTCTACGACTTGGGAAATTTGTTTAATTAATATGCATGACAGCCTGCGTAAACTAGTGACTCATGTATTCTTTATTTCTAAAGATAACGTAGACCTTTTGGATTTTCGAACCTTCCCCCTCTATTTTCCCCCCATTTCAGCCACTATGAACGTTATTGTTGACTGGAACGATTAAATATGTATGTATTGAGTATGTTTTAGATCAAATAAACATGTTTAAGTGCAAAGTGGAAAGCCTTAATTGAATACGTCATGAGGCCACTCGTGTTTGCATGTATCTCACAAAATAACCCGTTGAAAACAACATTTGGAGTTTAAGCTTTGAATGAGGTGGTTCATGATTTAAAAACTTATTGCTTATATGGCATGAGTACGTGTAATGGTTTATTGAAGTCTAATCCATGTTTTCTTAGTGTTCTTAGCAATTTCTGTCTTATAATTAAACAAATAGCAACGAGAAATGAAGAAATAGTAATAAACAGAAATTTACACCAACAAAGGAGCATTCAATATGAAAATTCACAAGCATAGATCAACGATGAGCTAAAGAAGTTTGTCCCATTTAACTATAATCCAGCAAATGCAAAGAACATTAAATAAATCTTCAAAGACCAATAGCCTGGACATATGGGGATAAATTCTACAAACAAACAATATATGGTGAACAAGAAAACTAAGATAAGGAATTTATGGCATATTTATCAAACATTTAAATAAACAGCAAGTCGATTAGATGTAGCTATGCTTCTTCTGGAATCGATTTTGCAAAACTCGATCCTTTTTATGTAATCGATTTTTACTCTGTTCTTTCTTTCAAGTTATCAGCTGATCATCATCAGTGTTGTACATTTCCATTTTTGTCAGTCAGTGGTAATGTGGAATCTTTTTATATGAATTGTTCCACCCCTAAAGAGGGGTCATAGAGGGCGTGAAACATATAGAGGTAATATAATTCAGTGTAAAATAATTCACATGTTTTTGTCTATTGACTTTCCGCCATTTCCCTTCAAGGATGATTGAATTTCAAAGATACATTATTGTTGTATACCTAGCCCAACCGTTCCAATGTCTGATTTTTCATTGTCCTGGGTTTATTTCCAATTATAGGGTGATATTTGAAAGGGAAAAAATAATAGTCTTTGTTTTATGTGTGTTTACAGGCTACTTTAATTCCAAATGTCGAATTTCACATTGTTGCAAAGATAATTGTTTTAGTTTTGGTTTCTTTACAATGTTTTAGCAAAAATGGCCTTTTAGGTACCTTAGATCCGTTTTCTTTTCATAATATAGCAATGAGTCTACTTAGAATGTTTGAGTGCGTCTTTTTAAAACTACTTGGTCTGGACTTGAATGTACATAATTTGACCATTGTATGAAAAATCGCAATAACAACTGGTCATGGAGAACCAAGGTTTGTCCTGTCTATTTATCTATCTATATCCGTTTAACAGCTTAAATATCAAGATATATATTTTAGGCTGCACTCTACTTGGAAAATGTAAAAAAAATGAAATGAAAAGGAAATTTATTTTACGAAAACCTTTGATCTAACGATTTTTTCATATGACTATACAAATATTTTTAGCGTTCTAGCTGATTTCGCTTAAGGGAAATCAGCTTTTGAGGTTGTACTCATGACGGAATTTTCGAAATTTTTCTTCAAATGTCCATTGATCCTACCAAGTAGATGACGAAAATGAGGTCCGTTTAAAACTGTATATATATATATATATATATATATATATATATATATATATATATATATATATATATTTGTCTGTTACCGCTCTAGCGGTCGCAATTTTTGTTTGATCGTTACCAAACTCGATATTTAGTCGTTTTATGTAAAAAAAAATATCAAGTTCGTTAACGGCTTAAATCGGACCACGGGGAGGGGGGGGGTTAGAGGGAAGGATTTTCGAAAATTCGAAATATTTCCGTTACAATTCGTCGGATCGAAAAATTGTACGGAATCAATCTTATTACAAATTAAATTTACTATAAATATTGTTATACAATTATTCTTTATCTTGAATATTAACATTTTTGCAGATATTTGCATTTTTATTAAATCTGGGCGGCTAACGGACGAAGTGTCTTTCCCGCCAAAAGCTAGTTCGGCCGTTTCATTAACTGCTCGGCTCTCGTGAAATTTCTCTATTGTAAAACTTCACGTGGGAAATCTGCTTAGTTTACGCAGCCCCTGCGTGACGGACTTCTTATTATTGGGTTTGGTCACATGACAAAATTTCCTTCAAATTTCCGTGCGTATTACTTTTTAATTCCCGAATCTTAATAATTATCTCTCTTGGAATCAAATAATTACGCTAGTAGTCTCTACTGAGATATATTTTATCTCCGTATGGTGCCGGATACTGGACAATATTTTAGGTCCATGATTCGAAACTAAATATAATATTCCCTAAAATTTTTAAAGTATATTTCCCTAAATCTAATAAAAATGGTAAATTACGGAGCCCTATATAATAATATAATATAATAAAAATTTCATAATACTTGTATTAAATATAATATAATTAGTTCAATTAAGTGTTTGTTGTACTTAATTAAGCTATATGTTTTGTTTGTACAGGACTCGGAACTATTTGATTTTAAGACTAATTTCAAATCTGTTTTATTGAAGAGTATCTCACTAGAGTGCTGACAATGTAGTGAGGGGCTTCAAATTTCAACGATATATTTTTATTTTTTTTATCGAGTAACTAAAATGCATTTTAAGCTGCATATTTTGCAATCATTTCTAAAAGTTTGATTTAAATATTGCTATGGTCCCGTGGTGTTTTTTGGAAATTCTTCGGTTTACGTCTTGACGCATTCGATAATAATGTTGTAGTCTGATAGTCTAGTCGCCTAAATACTTATATAAAGATACACCAAACCACCATTTATATGAATATACAGAAAAATTGGAAGTAACTCTGATTTCAGAAGTATTTGCAGTACTAGAATAGGAAAATATTTAGAAAACCCATTTTTTTTTTATTAATGTTATCAATTCTTTGGCACGGGTGTAACAAAATAAAAAATAATAGTTTCTTATGAAGTTATTTATTCTTGTCATTATTATTTATTATCGTACTCGTTTTGCTACTATGGCTAAAGGGTTACCACCCTTTTCTAACCAGGATTTTATATAATTGCCCAGGCGGGAATGGAACTCTTTATTACACCCTTCATGTTAGATGCTTTTCTTGGTACCACTTTTTTTGCTTTCCTCTAGTAACAAATTAAAAACAATTTTCTTGGCTTTAACCGTAATTTTTTTTAAGGGAAATTAGAAAATTGGAGTTAATTTTTGGATCTATATGCTTAAAGTGGACTTTTGTGTAACTCAACATCAATAAAGTGAACGCGAAAAGCTACATCGAGCCATCGTCTGCTCCAATTAATCTACCGATTAGGTCGTTCGTGTATATTTCGTCATAGATTGTATAGTTCGACTATAGATTGTATTGAATGCACAAAAATCTGAAGCCTTAAGTTCTCCATTACCCCTTCCAAATATAGATGTAAAAATATAATATTACGGACCAAGTAACATAAAACGAAACGTTTGTCATGCAACGTATTGAATAAAGATCAATATATTCAAAAATGAGCTTTAAGGTTAGTAATAAAAATAATGATAGAAAAAATAAATGTGTGTAATTTAAAAAAAAAATGTAAGACTGTAAAAAAAATATTCTGGTCTCATGAACATTTTTTTTTTAGATTCGCTATTGTTGTCAAATTACCACAATGGTTAAGCTTATGGATTATAAGTTTTCCTTCTCCTGCTACATTTTAGTTTTATATGTATTTAGGATAATAAATTCAAACTTAGCATTATCAATTCCCAGGAGGGTGGAACGTTTGATTTAGAAGAATAAATAGTTTTGGATATACCTGAATATCTTTTTTTATTGTTTTCAATACTTTTATTGTTGCCTGTAAGGATAAGGTGCAAATAAGTGATGTTAAAGGAATAGAAATGATAGAAGAAAAAAAAATACTTATGAATCATTAAAACTAAAAAATAAGACAAAATGTAAATTTCTCGCCTGTTAGTCCAGAACCCGACCTGTCAATGTATGGAGGACAGTTAGATCCAGTCATATCGTACTATCTAAAAGCTAATTTGCTTCTAAGGAAAAAAAAAAAATAATAAAGCAGGAAAAGGCGACTAATGAAGAGATTGTGAGAACTGGCTAAGGGATGGGAAGACGTACCAAGGAGGGTTGAACAGGAGCCTACAGTTTCACAAGCCTGACCAAGGACGGCCGGGGGTATATAGGAGTAGGAGCCCAGTCTCTCGGCACACAACACCACCACCCCCGCAACCAGCAACATGAAGGCGATTGTGAGTACAACATACTTCAATCATTTCAATACATATACCCGCATGAACAATTTTATCTCGCCCCTTTAAGACAAAAAACTTACTTTAAATAAAATATACTTCAAGCTCACATTGAAATCTTAATACGAAGAACTATAAGCCAGGGAAGAATAATCGAAACTCAAAAGACATTAAACTATCTCCACTGCTCAGATGTTTTTTAGCTATTTGGTATCAACTATTAATATTAGCTTAATCAGTGTATAAATATATATATATATATATATATATATATATGTATGTATATATATTCAAATCGTTGTTCTATAAAAATACACTAAATTCAATTATTAATAAAGAGACTGCAATTTGGTTTATTTACAATTCGCGCTTGGATGTAATGTTTTACTTTAAGAAGACACATTTTTTGAACCTATAATAACACAACAAGTGTTTCGTTGAAATTTTGAATTCATCTGTTTTCATTTCATTCACCCAGTGATATGTCCAGGAGTAGGCAACTGATGATGGAATGATACCAGCATTACACAAAAATTGAATCTGGATAACGACTTGCCTTAACACCCTAGTTTATTATTATTTTTTCAAAAGAATTTCACCCAGACCCCAAAACGGCCCCTTCCTGGAATTAAATGTTGTCTATGTCACTGTATATACCTTTGAATCCATAATGATGGAAAAGATGTGCGGTGACGACTGAACTTATTAAGTTTTTTATATTTGATCTTTGAATTATCCATTAAAATTTAATGTCCTAATAACAATTTATATTTTGTGATAAACCAATATCAACAGTGATTCGAATAACTATCTTCTCACCCACGATTTTATGCAAAATAATGGACAGATGTGTTTCCTGTCCTGCTTGATGCATTTTTTACAACACCTTTTATTATAAAGATTAAAGAAATTATTTTATTTAACATTCTAGATTTTAGTAGAATTAAAAATTCATTCATGTATAAACTTCATTTTACATTTGAGAAGCAAATTTTTGAAGGCTATTACGGAAATAACAGTACTGAAATATTGAGTTTAACCAAAATTTATTAGTAGCTTAGTTTCACTAAATTTATGTTGATTTCATTTATTGTTTGAATCACAGTTAAATTCGTTACATAAGAAGTTTTTCAGAAGCGTTCAAAGAGTAAACTCCGTAAAGATTCTTTGAAATATTTTGTTTAGAAAGACCAGTAATAAATATTCAATTAACATTGTATATATTAATGTTCTTCTAAAAGGCAGAAGCGGTTTTCAGATATAAAGACACTCTTGAATAAAATGGATTAAATATTACTACAAATAAGTAACCTTTACTATTGAGTCAAAAGTTGTAAACAAATAAGAAATTATTTTGTAGGAAATTACCAATGCAGCGGATTATATTGGACTATTGCCTAAACATGGAATAAATTCGTTATATTTATGAATTAATTTGAAATTATTTCTGAGTAAACCAATTTATAATTTATTAAAAATTGCGGTTCATATATGTTTGAAGGGCAATTACACTTGGAGCTCAAATTGTATTTTCCTGTTTTTCAATATTTTACCAACATACTAAAATCATTATAACTTGTGACTGTTTATTTTAGAAGGAGACGTTCAATCTGTGTTTTTGACTTTTTTTTCTGTTTTAATAATTAGTTAATACTTGAATGAAATATAATATACAGCTTCTGATGTTAATGAATTCGCCAAACATAACCCTTCCACTGATTTCATTTTTGGTTTCTAATAATGGGAATCAGGTAGAAATATCCTCCTCGTAGGTAGAAATTTCAGGTTCCAGATGTAAACATATATTAGTGTGGGATAATTACGACCATGCTGGTACATGTCTTTAAGAAGCCAGTTTAAGACATTCGTTGTCCCAAGTTTTGATAAATACCATGAGAGGGAATGTTAAACTGCATCCCCCTAATAGAACGCGACCACAAGAATTTTAGATCCCCAGGTTTAGAGGGCACTATGGCATATTCAAATTATAAATAGATTAACCTACTTAAAATTCGTGTTGGGTAAAAACGTATGTATTTATTAGAATAATTAGTACACTCTTGCAAACACAGCTTGAAATATATATTTTATGGGTCAAACTAATCGAAAGTTGAAACAGGCCGGGGCTGTGCATATAAGACGTAAACAATAAATGCATCGGTTGTACTGGAAGGTGACTTTCTAACATTATCGAAATATGCATAACTAGTTCCGTTGGATTGACGACTACCCCCTAATCAATATGCTGCAGCACTTTGAGAAAGGCCTGGTTCGAGGTTAGGGATTAGTGAGGCGTATCGCAATCTTGCAATAATTATATGCAATTCCCACTGAAATAAACACACTGACAAAAGTGGTGTAGCTTGTTCATTACATTTTTATCCTGCCTATTTAAAAGTGTTAAAAACTAGATTATGCGTGAAAATCCATCAGTAATGATTAACAACTTCTGAGCGTGAAATAAAGAACCTCACAATAAAACTTAAATCGGGAATTATTTCTGAAAAGAACTTAAAGTGAGTAAATGTGTTAGCCATATTGTAATGTGACTGTGCAACAAGGTAAAAAAGAAATTAATTTTGCTGGCATGTGTAAGTGAGTTAAAAAAGGAAGGAGAGAAACTAGCATAGCTATTGAGCATGACAGCCTTGTCAGGTCGAACTGATCCGATTTTCCTGCCACTATACCAGGCTAGTGCCATTTCATGCTTCACTGATGCTTATTTTTATTTTGTTTGTTTTAATCAATAAATAAGTAATTTACTGTATTTCTCACTTGTGATATATTTTTTTGTGAAAATGCCAATAGAACTGAAATACAAACGAAATGTATTCAACCATTAACACATTGAATGAATTATAAAAAACACGTTACTTGGAAGGATTCTTCCCTGTTATAGACATTTCATAGCAGTATAATAACACCGCTTCCAACCGTGTTTGTAAGAATGTTTCTTCAGCTGAGGTTCACACTTGTTTGTCTATATAGCACTTAAATAACTAAATCATTCATACGAGTTGGCGTACATTAAATTACCAATTTTATCTTTAGTGGCAAGCTTATGACTAAAAGAAACTAAGCCAAGTGTTTCTCTAAATACGATAAAGTTTTCAGTTAAAGAAACGTGAGCCGATCCCTCCTTTATAAAAGTTGTAGTCTTTAGCGCTTACAAAGCTAGAACTTCATCATCAGTATATCATTGTTGTATTAACATTTTGCCAGAATAGAGATACTCTTTTTTGTTCTGGCAAATTAAAAAAAAATATAATATAAAAAATCTTCAGGATTTATTCACAAAATGCTTTATTGTTGTAACACGACTTTGACAATGCAATACTTCAGAAGGATTTTTCTAGCAATACAGTTTGTAAAAAAAATTGTATCATTTTCATTTGAATGAAATTTTTCTCACTACCATAGAATGTCCATAAAAATGATGATATTGGACCAACGATTACAAAGATCTTTAACAGAATCACTGATATATCCACACAAAAGTCTTAATGTTGATTCTTATAAAAACCCATAAATAGTGTGGTTTCCTTTAAATAAACCAAACCACACTATTTATTTAATTCAAATTTTTTTTTTATAAATCCTTCATTTTTAAAATAGAAAGAACTAATAAATTTATTATTCATTTGAAACTTGTTAATGTTCAATACACTATCCAAACTTACTTTTCATGATTCATTAGTTCCAATTTGATACAAAGTGAAGGCTAATTAGCTTTCATTTCACTAAAAAAATAGAACTTGTTAAGGATTCTTATTTTATTTTTCACATACTGAACTGCGCAGAGGGCAGATTGCATTTTACTGGGACTACTACATTTTTCATTCAACAAATTTTGAATACCATTATGTAAGTGGTCACCGGATGCGACAGACATTTCAATAATGTACAACTCTAAAACCTGTTATAAGGACGAAACCTGTCTAAACATCGTTTTTTATTTTTGTTTTTTTATGCAAATGAAATATTTCACGTTATATTCTCATACTTTAAAATTATGTGTGCACTTTGAACTTTCTGCTTTTGAAATCGATTTGGATAACGGGACTAGTTGTGCTAAAAACGAAACTGGTTTTCTGAGATAATGCCCGGCGAGAGATTGCATATGGATGGGCGTTACCTTTAAAAATGCAGTCTCGTTTGCACAATAGCACGCTAAAAGCACCTGTCTTAATAATGTTGAGAAATAATCAGAACTCTTGTAAATGAGCCTTAAAACAAACTAACAATATTAGAGATGAATTCTTTCATATTATTACATGTTTTAAATTTAATATGGCACAAATTCTATCCCCCTAATTTGAAATACTTTTTAATCGCAGTTTTCCTTAGGTCTAGACCCCTTTGGTTGAATTGAAATAAATTGGGTGATTTTAATAAGACATTAGCAGTTCAAAGACAACGTATAAGGAACTTGCAAAATAATAATCGACTTCAAGGACTAAAGAGACATTTATTACGTGAATTTTATGAATATCTTTGCGAGAATTTTGCAACAATCATGTTCTAGTCATGCTCGAGCAATGTTGGGAGTCTAAGAGAGAAATGGGAGATATACAAATAAGATGATGGAAATAGCAGTGACCTTCAGCGGCAGATGGAATGAGTAAGATATCTGGACAAGGTATTTTCTTATTTTAGTGATATCTGGGAATAAACCGTCTCTCTGAATAGAAGCTCGGCAAGGCGACATCTGTCATGAATACCTTATCAGAGAACCTACTGTTGTTTAGCAATTCTACCAACGTCTCTTCCTTCGCATCCTCAAATGCTCGATATCCTTTGTTTACTGTTCCTAATATATAAATAAACATAATAGCGTTGCTATTATTATCTAGTTACAGTTATTATCAACATGAAACGTCTATATTTAAAGAGAATACCTCAAGCAAGACATCAAGCTGGAGTAGTTAGAAATTTTAAAACTGTATAATATTTCATACGAATGTAGCAATATTAATTGAAGCTGTAAATCCTCCTTTCATAATTATTCTAATTTCTTTGGTTTCTAAACTATTTTACGCAACCATTGGCACACATTGTCAAGTTTATAAAGGGTATTCTATTACGTTGTGGTTAGATATATTACTTCGCTTGACTATTTCTAATGCAATCCTATGACACAGTATGGATAACTTTTTTATTTTGACTACTAAAACATTATATTATTCAATTTGATATTTTCAGCCAAGCTCTTATATCAGGTAATAACAAACTGGAATATTTTAAGCGACAGTTATTTCTTAATATGTGAGAATAAATTAATTGTATGTGATTATTTTTTCAACGATCTACAAAGATACGAAGTCTTCGAATTTCATTGATAGAACAAAGTAATAATTAAATTGTAGCCTTTCGACGAATGTGGCAATGTTATTGGAAACGTGAAAATTAATCTGAATTTCCAAAAAAGTAGTTTTTGTTTCAAAGTGTTACCGACATTTTTCTTGAATAGTTCTAGGGAAATGAGAGAGGAGTAGAAATGGAGAGCTCATGTCGGATTAAACGCTAAAATGTTAGGTTGAGAGCACTTTCTTCAGTTGCGTGCCAACAAGCATATAATCACAGCTGGACTGGGAGTAAGAAGGTCTAAGGATGTCACTTCAACATTAGGGAGGCCAGTAGGTGATCTTACGTTAGGAGAAGGTTTAGTAAAAATGGCACAGACAACACGTATGAGTATTTAGACTTATTAATTCGTGTTTGTTTTATAAAACATACAAGGCTTCAGAAGCTAACCAATTCTGTCTTACATATAAATCCGATGGTATTAGCAGTTTTGTCTAAGGCAATCAGTCCCGATTAACTAGGTTTAATAGTTCAATTTGAAAAGGTGAAAACTGTATAGAAATCAAATGCTTTTAAACTGTGATTTTTCACTTATTTATTTATTTTTAAATTTGTATGGTATTATTATAGCTTTCCCTGAATTGGAAGTGTGAGAATTTTTCTCTTCCAGAGTGATATGATTCAGTGTGATATAAAGAAAGAGGTTTAAAAGCTGCTTCAGTGATCTTGACGGAAAAAAGTGTCATTACCAAATTTGTCATAAACAACAACATCAATGGATTTCTTTTTTTGATTTGATGACCATTTTTTAAGAGCTTCTAGGAAATTTAAAATTAAGCCTTTAAATTGAATGTCTTCTATTTTATGAGTGCAATTAACGAAAGGAGCTATGCTAATTTTCCAATAAATCACACCGAGAATGTTTTGATCTGTCTTTTTTTTTCAGGAAGTTATTTTTACAACTTTTTTTTTTCAGATTGGATTAGTTACCTTAGCAGTTCTAGTAGCCGTTGAGGCAGGCTACATAGGAGGCGGCTATGGAGGTGGTAGCTATGGTTACGGTGGTGGCTGGAAAGGAGGATATGGTGGTGGTGGATATGGAGGAGGCTGGAACAAGGGCTGGAACAATAATGGCTGGAGGGGAGGCAGCAGCGGATGGAGCAGTGGATGGAACCCATGGAAGAGCAGCGGCGGCTGGAGCGGTAAGCACTCCTTTCAAAATGATAAAGCAATAACAATAAATAAAAAAAGGAATATATATATATATATATATATATATATATATATATATATATACAACAAGGATGTTGAAATAGCTGACATATATTCATAGGTAACGAATCTAAATAATATTTATGAACCACGGTTACTTGAAAGACTGCACATTCTTCCATTAAAGTTTCCACACAAGTTGCATGCATTTTGGTCTCAAAACTCCCCAAAATGAAAATTTGCAAAGAACTTGGATATTGTTAAATTATTTATTCTGGGCATATCGTAATAAATAAATCATTGCCTTATCTAAAATACATAAATGTTAATCACCCAACTACCAGAACAAAGGAACCAGGAATACAAAGGTCTATGTAACGTTGTCCTTTCTCATAAATTATAATGGATCTCAAATCCACTGGATATTCTCCTCATTTAAACTTTACCCAACTATAGAGGCAAAATCTATTATTTGAATGGGCACTATTTAGTATGTAAATCGTATGTGAGTTTCTTTTCTGCCTGTAGTTCTGGAGAGCTGTGGTAACGCGCAGGTCGCAGGTTAGAGTATTCTGCTATTTATGGTTCATTGAGACGAATCATTGGTCTAGCGAAGGTCTGCGTTCTCGAGCTTTTTCTTCTCTCTATAATATTTGTAAAAGGAAGTACGAAGGGTTTGCTACTCCCCCTTAGGGCGTGTCAGGTCGACGGAGTTGGGCCGTTTTCTGTGTGACTCTCACAGTCTTAGCTAAAACCAGCAGCCATCTCATAATATACTATTAGATTTTAAGCCTCATTACTTGGTCCAGAAGGGAGGACTCAATAGTACTTTGAAGTGGGTAATGTTAAGCCTTTGTGGAGTTTAATTATAAAGAGGAATATTGATTACAGGAACTCCCACCCCTTAACTTCTCATACAACTAGAGATGAAAGGAGGTGGAGTAAGGAGTTTAATAAAGGAATTGTGCTTTAGGCGTATTCTTTACTTTAGGATTTCTCAAGGCTCAGGCCCCAAGTCTTCTTAAAGAAATTCATTTTTTTTTTCAGGGCTTTTCCCTTTATCTTTATTTATAGAATCGCCCAGAATCAACAGACAGGTTTTTAATACTTTATATTTTCGGCAACAAATATTTTAGTCATCTGGATGATTTTGATTATTCGTTACAGGAAATGATTGCTCAGTTGGTTTGAGTAGACAACTAGAATGCTCTGGTTATTTCGTTTTCTCTATTTTGGAAATTAAAATTTCTTTTTGGTTTGCCAGGTGGTTACGGTAGCGGCTGGAGCAAGCCATCATACAGCAGTGGTTACAGCAGCGGATACTCTTCTGGCTGGAAGCCATACAGCAGTGGCTGGAGCGGTGGCTATGGAGGAGGCTACGGAGGTGGATATGGCCACGGAGGTGGTTGGGGAAGCAGCGGATGGTGGTAATCACTCACTCCGTCAACAGTCCAAAGTTACCAAAACTCAAAACCGAAGCCATTGCATTTTTTTTAAACCACATTTTTTATAATAAAATAACCTGTCTTTAAATAAATAACTATTACCCCACCAGATTGTTTTGATTTTTAATCCTCTTCAAATTCGTTTTTTCACCGTCATTTCACATACACAAAAATATAGTAAATATTTTCAAAAATGAAACTTTTTTTGTTAATATACTATATGCCTTTATATACTTATATATATATATATATATAATAAAGGACTCTAGTAGATATCTCTGGAATATGCTGGGTGGTAGAGGAACCAATTGATCAGGATCTATAAAAAGTCCTTGTCCTCTACTATTGTTTTTAGCTTTATGCAAAGTCCACTTTCTGAGTCAGCGCTGTATCGTCAGCGCCTGATTAAAGCAGTGTAGCCTGGACATCAACTGCCCGGAGAGTCGCCCGGCGGTTGTTGTCCAGCCTACACTGCTAGAATCAGGCACTGACGATAGAACGCAGACTCTGAAAGTGCACTGTAGTAAAAGTAGCGTTAAATTTCCATTAATTCAACTGCCAGTAAGTTATAAATAATCATTCAATTTTTTTATTAAAATAGTCATAAATAAAAACATTTGCGCACAGAATGACAAATATTAATGAATACTTGAAATGCCTAATCGAACTTTCATCTTCAATGATACTGAAGAAAATCGTTATCTTCTTAAAATAACATTTCAGGAGAAGGGGAAGACCATTCATCCCTAACGAAATTCTGAGATGCCGAATAAAATAGGCCTGAAATAAATGAAGGAATTGAGAAAATACTGATTTACCTGATGTAGCCAATAACGAAAAACAAATTGCGCTTCTGAACCATGCAGTTGCTTTATATCACTTTTATAATTTTGACTTGTCTAAAATAATACAGAATAGAAAAGCTCCATATGGGGAAAAGAAAATGCATAGCATAAATGAAAAAATAAAAAAGACCCTTATATATTTATTTATATGAGGTCCACAACGAAAGTAGAATAATTGATCTCAATAGTATTTTCCTGAGATAATCAGAATAAGTTATCGTATAACTATGCCAACGTTGTAGTATAGACCAGACCTAGCCTTAAACTACTATCCCATAAGTTAATGTGATATGCAACTCTCATAATCCTATAATATATTACTTCAGCTATCTGTACATTGGACTAATAAATATTATAGAATAAATAAAAAAAATAAATGGCCTCAAATATTAGTTCCAGGGTAGAAATACTAAAATAACCGCACTGTCTGTTTAGAATTATTTAGAGTGACACGATCCCTTATTTATAAAAATTTTGATTATAAGCAGAATCATCCTCCCTTAATGGGGCTACTTGTAATAAAGCGTAACTATAGGAATAAACGAATAATTTAACATATGTTTTTAGATGTTAATTTTGATAGGGGCCTAGGACCTATTTGGTGAAAACAGTGGTGTAAGGTGTCCATAGGCATGAAATGGGATTTTGGCCATTGATATGTCAAGGGATGTAATCAACGCCCAAATTGCCTTTCAAAGGGTTACACTGAGCACTTTAGTAATAAACATTAGTTGCGAGTAAGAATAGTTATTTTCATTAAAAATATTCAGCTGTAGAAAGTCAATTATATTATATGTATAAACGTTTCAATATATTGGCTCCCAAGTCCAACAGTTGGACAAATAATAAACAAGTAATAAAACAGGACCATAAATGGATTCAATGAGAAAATTTCATGAGGACTACTACTTTACCATTGAAAATAATTTCAGAATCTCTAAATTCTAACAAGAAAGTCTCACTTGTGAAATACAAGAAATAACTAATATTACTGGTCTTAGCACTATATACTTCACCAGATTCAATAGTATCAGTTATTTTGAATAATGGATTCACATTTAAAACTTTGAAAACCATCTTCAAAAGCAATGTACGAAGAAATAAATAAACCTTCTAACTTTTTAAATTCAAATTAAATTATTTATTAACGTCCACTTTTTGCAGCTAAGGCTAATTGGGATGGGTTATCTACAGGTTAACACCCTTTTCTAGCCAAGGTGTCACTCAGGATTTTATGTAATGAATTCCGCCACTATGTAAATTCCTTTGTCCAGGTAACGCTTTAACTCACATGGCTAATCTTAGCCCCGAACCTTTTAAAGATAAGTGACTAGTTAAGATTTTTTTTTTAATGTTATATTTATATTTATTATTTTACAAAGTCTTTCTAATTTTAATTTAGGAAATGCCATAAGGCTTTACATTCAGTAAATAAACTACCCTTTTCCAGGGTTTGGGGAAAACTCCAAAGTTTTTTAATTTATTTCATGTAACAACAGGGGTAATATTTAATATTTCCAAATATAATATTTCTAAAATTATCTTAATTTTAATTTTAGTTGTTAAATATTTTATTTTACCAGCCTTATTTATTTGGCAATTTACTCAAATGCAATAAAACCACGTAGCCTTCGTTTGGCTCTGTATAAATTTATCATTTTTACACTCGTCTTCGTCCGTATCATTAAATACTTTTAATAAGAAATGTATTTTCATATTACATGAATATCCATTAAATAGTATCTTTAGCGGTGATATACATTTTTTAAAACAGATGTATCCTAATGTGGGACAACATAATCTTTAGCAGTTAAATATTACCTGGCTTATTCATTACCCTCTCCTGCGTATGCTTTGTTCCCTCTTCTGACAATCTGGGAAACTTTACTAATTACGTACCAAGGTTACAAAAGATTTCTGTAAAACGACGATATTTAAAATAACTGTCGTATTGAACATACCGCTTTCCCTTCAGCATTGAATGCAAATGGATGACATAATTCAAACCGTAAATAACTGTGCGTGGTCGTATGGTAAATCTGAGAATCATCAAATATACTTTCCGGACAAAGCTACTTTCTAAATTCTCCCTTTAATAATGCATAGATGATACACTTAATGTTCTAAAATATTATTTTTGGGCGACAATGAATAACCTCAACGAGTTAATCCGGGTTCCTGTAATACACCTTTTATCATAAATGCCATATCAGTTTGTTGTATATTGGCATCTTGATAATAGTCGTAATGTAATAGGGTTGAAGGTAGGAATTGCTTATTTTGACTCTCATCCCCCAATGAGCAGAGCTATTCTAACTTTACGACAAACCTTGATTAATAATCTAATTTAAATATATTTTTTACAGTTTGATTTGTGTAACTTACAGCAAATATTATTTGACTTAAGGAAGTCAGCTACACAGGTTGTACTCTTGAAATTTCTTGAAATATGAGTTAGAAGACCAAGAAAAAGAGGTCCATTCAAAACTATAGGAATGCACATTTGTTTATTCGCGTCTAGCAGCCACAATTTTTGTTTAATCATTTCCAAAATCGATATTTAAACGTTTTCTATAAAAATAAAGATCAACTTCATTACAAGCTAAAATCCAACCAGGAGGAGGGGGGGGGGGTTAGAGGGGAATTTTCAAAAGTCAAACTAAGTGTGTTGTTATACGTTAGACCGAAAAATCTTATGGCATATTTCATTTTCAATAAATGGTGTTATACTGTTTTTGGCTATCTTGACTATTAATCGAGATATTAACATTGTTTGGTTTCCAGCCTTCGGTTCATCCCCACTCTTTCTCGTATCATATTAAGAATAAACTGTTATCATGTAACACTTTATTCGAAGCATTTAGTATTTTCATTGAACATTAACTGAGTTACGTGTATTTTCGGTGTGACGTCATCATTTAATATTTTGCGTTCTAAACTACGCGATTTCTATTTGATTACAACACACTCGATATTTTTCCGTTTCAATGAAAATTTTATAGGAGAGGCGTTTAGAGGGGGGAATAAATGAAAATTAGAATTATCTCCGATACAATGAGTCGCATAGAAAGATTTTCTTTAGCCAATCTAGTTGAAATTGGTTTTATCTGTAACTATTTTTCTGTACCTGTATTCTAAAAGGCGAGTTATTTTTTTTATTTATTTTTTTTTTTTTGGTTTCAGCCTTTTGTAAATCCACAACTGTACGCATCCAATTTTCCCTTAAAGTACCTCAGTAACTTCAACACATGAAATTTTCTTTCTCTTCGTTCTAGGGGAACTAGATGGATGGTAAAATGATATCATCACTTTATATATCTAAGCCCATGGGAAAACTTCTTATTTTACAATGCACCTGCCTTACGGACTTTTTTTTATTTTTATTTAGTTTATTCACTTAGGGAAATCATAATCTTAAAAATTCGTTCATTTCTATTAACTAATGAAAGATAGAAATGAGCTCCATTTAAATATACAGGGTGGCCCAGAAATAACGGCAACACTTGAACCTTCTGGAGGAAACATTTTATCAAAAAATCTCAAAGGTACAAATTAGTATGGTTGATAGAGTTCTATCAGAGTCTGTCATCGATCCAAATATGGACACTCAAAAGATGGGGTAACCTCTTGACCTATCAGATTTAAGACTTTATTTTTTAGAAAGAGCTGTAAAAAAGTCCGTATTTTTATTCCTCTATTAGTTTCTCGACATAGGAATTTATTTAGTGACGGAATTCATTAAATAAAATCCTGAGTGCCACCATGGCTAGAAAAGGGTGGTAACCTGTAGATAACTCGTCCCAATTAGCCTTAGTTGCAAAAGCTGGACGTTAATAAATAATTTAATTTATTATTTCTGGAATAATTGAGATTCAAATAGTTTACCAGCAGCTATGTTATATTTCCGGATCTAGTAACGGAAACCTCTGCTTACTTATTCAGCTGAATATGATTTTTATAAATTACTTTTGTTTGAAAATATGTGTTATATGATAATATTTCTTAAATATAAATTGAGATATTCAAAAAACCCTATTTTAACATAATTGTTATGGTATCTGTAGCAATAAAGGAAAATAAATAATTGATGTAGGCCAAATGTGGTTTTTTTAATTTAAAACTTACGAACATTGCTATGATGAATCCCACATTTATAAGAAATAATGGACCCTAAATACATTTTCATTTTTCAATGAGCCTTCTTAAGAACTACATCAGGTGAGGATAAATGCACTCCAATGGATAGTCTTAGGATTGCCTGTCTATTGACTGAAATTGTTCACTCGCTCAGCCTATGGTTCTAGTCCACGTAAAGAGGTCGAGGGGGGGGGGATACTAGCTGTAGTGCAGGATTGTGAAAACTTCCCGATTCCGAACCAACCTGGAATACGAGAATATTGTGATGAATTTTAGAAGAGGTAGTTTTTTAGCAAGCGAAAAAGGCAAACACTCGCTGGAGTCAAAGGGCTCAAAACCGTACTATATTAATTAGGAGCAGGAAAATCACCCGTAAAAGTATAAGCCAGGGTTCAAGGCTACTAGGGATTTCAAAAAGGTGAATGCGAAGGCATTCAGAAATATCAGAATGCCACTCACTCCATGTTTTTCTCCTTCAGGCCTTAATGGATAAAGAGGAACAGGTACAAATGGAGTACGCCAGTGTGAATTATGTACGATTGAAGAAAACATCACTAGCTACTCGGTGATGAGACCAAATTTTGCAGAGATAGGTTATTCGACAGGCACCACTTACATTTCTGGGTTCAACAAAATCCAAGGCGGATAACGGTTCATAGTTGGTCCGTCAAAGTTTGGTACGATATCCTAGCAAGTAAAATTGTAGGCCGACACTTTTCCCTAATTCCGTCACGAATGCGTACTGCCTTCAGACGAGAACAACCGCTTCTTCTCTTAAATGTTCCTCTCCACATCCTCACGATAGCTGACTTTTCTCATGTAAGCTTATTAAATCTTAATTTTTTTAAAAGGTCTTATCATTCATTTTTTAAGCATTACTAAATGAGTCTTTCTTACTTTTAGGCTGCACGAAATGCATCACAATATGCATTTGGATAAAGGAGCTCCTAAGATCTCCTCAGGAATCATCTATGTGCGGGTATTTGAAAGAGAAGGCCTATTCCAAGGCATCCACTTGCCCAACTAAGAAGGGACTGGTTCAGATTTGCTTAGGAGTCGCCTTGAAAAATAATCTGTGTATTCAAACGGCCAGACCAAGGAAATGTGGAATATAAATAGAGGGATATTTATGAGCAAAATTTGTAAATTCATTTTTCTTCACTACTTCCAATACGATAATACTCGTTATAAACTAAGTATTGTATTATAACAATTTTTACTATAAGCTATATATACTAGAATGTCCTAAGAAATAGTTAGTAGTAAGAAATAGTAATTAGTTAGTTCTAAGAAATAGAATATATTAGAAAGGGCACAGATTTAAAAGGATTATACTATTGCGTACAATATTAAATAGAAACATTAAATACGATACTATGGTTGGACTACAATCACGAGAGACGAACACGTTGAGCCAGTAGTGGTCTGGTGCTAATTATAACATGATTTAGGAAGATTTTCGGTACTGCTGGTTTTATAATTTAATATTATGTGTGTGTGTGTGTTTTATATATATATATAATATGTATGTCTTACATTCCATATATTTTATTTAGTTATTTATACGAAATAAATTATAGTTAATTTGTTTTAATCAACCAAACAATTAAGATGATGACATTTATTTTTAAAATTAATTATTAGATTTATTGAAACAAGTAGGCTTTATAGGCATAATCACTTAATTCCAAATTAAATATACCTTTAATCTTTATTAAAATCACATTGATGAGCACTTTTTTTGTACCAAGAAGCAGGAAAACTTACTAGAAAATGACTCATAAGTTAATTATGTCTGTACTGACTTCCACCGTGATCGATGGTAGCCTTTGTTTACTCACCATATCTAGATTGTCCAAACTAAGGTAAAACGTGAATAAAATATTTGTATTTTTACATAAACTCTTATCTGCCCTTGAATCAGCTAAACGCTCTGTGAATATAAATATTCTTACAAACCAAGACATGTTTCGCGCGTAACAAAATGAACCGATGTTGTTATACGCCAAACAAAATAAAATGGAAACTAAATAGACGGCAGACACTATTGCAAATGTACATTCTACTTAAAAATTAAACGAAGGCATTCATGATCAATTGTATAAATCATACTAGGAGGCCATCAAGCTTAAAATTCATTTCATATAACTACAGGAAAATTTCAAGACTTAAAATCAAAGAGGGTTCTGAAATGTCCCTTACAATTCTTTATAATATTTCTGAATTTAGATTTCTAGGCTAATCAATGCTTCCCACATAGTTTTATTTATTCGACTACCAATTCGGCTTTCAAATGTACTTATAGTTTGCTCAGGGCCCATAAAAATTAGATTCTAAAGCAGCCTTGATCCGATTAGCACAGAATTGTATTTTGCCAATGGGCCCATAAAAATTAGATTCTGAAGTAGCCATGATCCGATTACCATAGACTTATATTTTGCTCAGAGCCCATAAAAATTAGATTCTAAAGCAGCCTTGATCCGATTAGCACAGAATTGTATTTTTCTCAGGGTCCATAAAAATTAGATTCTGAAGCAGCCATGATCCGATTACCATAGACTTATATTTTTCTCAGGGCCCATAAAAATTAGATTCTAAAGCAGCCTAGATCCGATTAGCAAAGAATTGTATTTTGCCAATGGGCCCATAAAAATTAGATTCTGAAGCAGCCATGATCCGATTACCATAGACTTATATTTTGCTCAGGGCCCATAAAAATTAGATTCTAAAGCAGCCTTGATCCGATTAGCACAGAATTGTATTTTGCCAATGGGCCCATAAAAATTAGATTCTGAAGCAGCCATGATCCGATTACCATAGACTTATATTTTGCCCAGCAGCCTTGATCCGATTAAAAAATTAGATTCTAAAGCAGCCATGATCCGATTACCATAGACTTATATTTTGCTCAGGGCCCATAAAAATTAGATTCTAAAGCAGCCTTGATCCGATTAGCACAGAATTGTATTTTGCCAATGGGCCCATAAAAATTAGATTCTGAAGCAGCCATGATCCGATTACCATAGACTTATATTTTTCTCAGGGCCCATAAAAATTAGATTCTAAAGCAGCCTTGATCCGATTAGCACAGAATTGTATTTTGCACATGTGAACAACAAAATTAGATTCTGAAGCAGCCATGATCCGATTACCATAGACTTATATTTTTCTCAGGGCCCATAAAAATTAGATTCTAAAGCAGCCTTGATCCGATTAGCACAGAATTGTATTTTGCCAATGGGCCCATAAAAATTAGATTCTGAAGCAGCCATGATCCGATTACCATAGACTTATATTTTGCTCAGGGCCCATAAAAATTAGATTCTAAAGCAGCCATGATCCGATTACCATAGACTTATATTTTGCTCAGGGCCCATAAAAATTAGATTCTAAAGCAGCCTTGATCCGATTAGCACAGAATTGTATTTTGCCAATGGGCCCATAAAAATTAGATTCTGAAGCAGCCATGATCCGATTACCATAGACTTATATTTTGCTCAGGGCCCATAAAAATTAGATTCTAAAGCAGCCTTGATCCGATTAGCACAGAATTGTATTTTGCCAATGGGTCCATAAAAATTAGATTCTGAAGCAGCCATGATCCGATTACCATAGACTTATATTTTTCTCAGGGCCCATAAAAATTAGATTCTAAAGCAGCCTTGATCCGATTAGCATAGACTTATATTTTGCCAAAGTGCCCATAAAAATTAGATTCTAAAGCAGCCTTGATCCGATTACCATAGACTTATATTTTGCTCAGGGCCCATAAAAATTAGATTCTAAAGCAGCCTTGATCCGATTAGCATAGACTTATATTTTGCCAAAGGGCCCATAAAAATTAGATTCTAAAGCAGCCTTGATCCGATTAGCATAGACTTATATTTTGCTCAGGGCCCATAAAAATTAGATTCTAAAGCAGCCTTGATCCGATTAGCATAGACTTATATTTTGCCAAAGGGCCCATAAAAATTAGATTCTAAAGCAGCCTTGATCCGATTAGCATAGAATTGTATTTTGCCAAAGGGCCCATAAAAATTAGATTCTAAAGCAGCCTTGATCCGATTAGTACAGAATTGTATTTTGCTAACGGGTCCATAAAAATTAGAGAAAAGATCATATTGTTGTTCCCGAAGAATGCTGTATGATTCACCCGTAGAAAATAGGAATAGTTAGGCCATACTAAAGGAAAATCCTTAGTCCCACCCTGGTTGAGTCACCTGTTCTTCGCTCCAACCAGGCGTAGAGCATAACGTGGGCGTTAATAACTATCACTTTGTGAATATAATGCATAGTTTTATAGTTCTTAAAAAATCATTATTGAGAACAAAAAAAAAAGTTATTACACGAAATATACAATTTTATATTAATTGAAGAATAAACAAAATATGAGTAACCCAATCATAGATACGATAGATAAATCGTTTACGTTTCTTTAAAAAAAAATATGAGCTTTGACTACTCAGAGAATTTAAAATTAGTTTGCTTTTTTTTTGGCAAATTTTTGATATTTTAACCACGCTAAGTGCGTTCGGGACCATAAGGTTAACTTAATTAATTAACGAAGATAATGAAATATGTATGATCTAACTTTGTTAACCAATTAGTGAAATAAATATGGTTTAACCCATCCTAATTAGCCACAGTATCAAAAAGTGGACATTAATAATAATAATATATGATTTAAGTCTAAAGAAAACTAATTCTGCTTTACTTCAGAGGCTATAAACTGTGTCTACGAAATTATGAGACCTAAACTATGATTTGTCCCACTACTGTCCCTGTGCAGACTTGTGTAATTCTTGCCGACCAGTTTGCGTAACAGTCAAAGGTCATCATTAAATTTATCTCCTCATATACTTGTTCTTCACATCGTAAACGACCTGAGCAACCCGACTAAATACCACCTCTAAATCATATCTGACCACATATCTAAATAATAAAGAACACAAGGTATCTTCCGTGTTCCCACGGTTCTCCAGCTGTAATTACTATTGCGCTGTGGAGTCTAGTTTCTTAGTCGTTTATAGAGAGCATTATATTTTTGTTAAAGATCAACAAGTTGTATTTTTAAGTTGAATCCAAGGTTCAAATAATATTAGTAACACTTTCACTTCAATATTGCCTTCCCTTCAGTTAGAATAAAAAGTCCGTCACGCAGGGGCTGCGTAAACTAAGCAGATTTCCCACGTGAAGTTTTACAATAGAGAAATCTGCCTAATAACAGCTGTAGTAGTAAGTAACCTCTAAACCTATTCACGAGAGGGACGAATAATTACAAAAACGGCCGCCAGAGCTCACGGCTTGAAAGTCCGAACATAGCCACTGCTGCCGAGCACATGCAGAATACAAATGCAAATATCTCAGTTAATATCCAAGATAGAGACTAAATGTATATAACAATATTTATAGTAAATTTAATTTGCAATAAGATTGATTCTATAATATTTTTCGATCCGACGTATAGTAACGGAGATATTTTGAATTTTCAAAAATCCCCCCTCTAAACCCCCCCTCCCACTGGTCCGATTTCAGCCATTAACGAACTTGATCTCTCTTTTTACGTAAAACCCTTAAATATGAAGTTTGGTAACGATTAAACAAAAATTGCGACCGCTAGAGCGTTAACAGACAAATATATATATATATATATATATATATATATATATATATATATATATATATATATATATAATTTTGAACGGACCTCATTTTCGTCATCTCCTGGGTAGGATCGATGGACATTTGAGGAAATTTTTCAAAACTCGCGTCATGAGTACGACCTCAATAGCTGATTTCCCTTAAGGGAAATCTGCTAATAAAATGGACACTGCGCTGGTGTAATATAACATTGAATAGGAAACTCTCTGAATATCCGATGGATATCCATGGTTCAAAAAAAAAAAAGGTCAACATTCACTAGATTTAACTTTTTCTTAAGGGTGAAAATAGGAAAGTCGGAATAACTCTCTTAATATTTTAGCTACAGGCACAACAATGGAAACCTGGGGCTAAAACAATAATCTCATGTAATTTACAATCTTAAAACATAAGAAATAAATAAATACCCTCCAAAAAGTGATTGTTATACTTTAAAATAAAAATTGCAAAACAATACCATATAATAAATATCGCTATAAATAATCTTATCTTCCTAAGGATATCGTAGAGCGCCTATCTCTTCTATATATCTGTGGAATGTACTCACTTATGTCTCTGTGCAGTTCTTATGGCCGTCCGGTTGGGAAGCGTTTCTGTACATCACCTTCGCCCTATTCATTAAGCACACTTAGAGACATAAGGGCATCTAATTTCGATGTGACTAGGGATTCATAAAGGGATTCGATATATGAATATTTTACGTGGGACTAAAGATCAAGTTCGTTAATGTCTCACTTCGTAATAGGAGGAAGAGGGTAAAACAACAATTTCGAAAGAACTCCGTAAATATGAGTTGGAGAAAAAATTGTTATAAAAAATATAGTTAAACTTATTATGTTCTAAAATCTATGCTCTACATATCCCCATCCTCTAAATGGAATTAGGACTGTTAATTGTATTTTTTTTTTCTTTTTTTTTTTTTAGAGCGATATTACCTAGTAGATGATGCTCATTTTCTACTTGGTAGGAGCAATGGGCAAACTCGTCATGAGTACAACTTCAATAGCTGATTTCATTCTGCTAAAAAATGGAATGTCAGATATCGTAATCAGTAGAGACTTTTGCCGAAAAACGGAAAATCTGCTTAGTTTATACAATGGCTGCGGGACGGGCTTCATTCATGGTCGTCATCTTCGTCAGTTCCCAGCTTCCCTTCTAACTCCTCTGTCTTAAGAAATCTTCCAGTTAAATACTATCTATAATTGATCTTTATTAATAAATGTCACCAGGTCGGACTTTCACAGAAACGTTCGAACCTCCAACCCGTCTATCATTACTCGTTTTATCATTAATTTTTTTTTTTAACCAACTCCCATGCTTTAAATTTTTATGTTTTAAAAATGATATTACTTATCCAATTTAATTTGCTTTTACATACCTTTTATTGATGATATGCTTTTTCAGTAAAGATCTGTAGTCCTTCTCAAGGTCATTAAGCCTCATTCGCTGTCGGCCTGACATTCCTAACTCTTTTTCGAGTAACATATACCATTTGGTTCTGGTTACCCGTAGAGTTGCATTTTTTTTTCATTTGCCCTATAACAATCTATCCATTTTAACAGAATAATTGATATAATGTTATCATTGCTTCTGGAGTTCCATCTATGCTGCTGTTTAAGTCTTCCTATATTTCATTAAACCTTTCCTTCCCCAGACCAATAGCGCTTTCCTATTTTCCTTTGCAAGAATCCACACAGCAGATGGAGGATGGGTCTAATAATCATATAGTTTATCATTAGCTGTTCTTTCCGAGAGGCGATGTTTAAACGGAGACCTCCATGCAGATTATGAAATGGTGCCTGGAATCAATCAAACATTAGAATCAACTTCTGAATAATTGTCTTTGTTACCTTCCCTCTCAGATACGTAAATGATGCAGAAGCCCTAAATGAACATTTTCAAAGCAATGAGACTGGATAGTAAAAAATAGCATGATTAATAAATTAACGTAAATTTGAACGAAGATTCCGAAAGAATGTTAATTGAAGTCATGCTTTTTGTGTAGGGAGGAATAGGGACCCAAATCATTGATATGTATTTCCAAGGATTCACTTCGGAATTTTTGGTTCCTATGTAGGCAAAGAGAGTTTAATTAGGGATGAACTCATTAAATAAACCACTAAGTCCCACCGTAGCTAGAGAAGGGCGGTAGAGTAGTGATCCGTATATAAGACCTACCGGTTAGCCTTAATTGTTTAAAATGGAAATTAATTATGTTAAAAATTTATATAAAATCAAAGGTAATCCCGTTGTGAGAGCAACTTTAATTGATTAATGGCATTCTGTAAATCTTTTAGTTATTGAAAAAATAAAGTTAAATCGTTGGTCTTTTTTTTACTTGGTAAATCTAGAGTCGCGAGGTCGACTCCACATGGGTAATAGTAATTTATTTAGTGACGAACTGAATAAAAAAATCTTTAGTCACACCCGTGCTGGAAAAGGATGGTGACTTGTAGATACTCGTAACCCATCCCAATCAGCCTTAGTAGCATAAAGTAGACATTAATAAATAAGAAACAAAATATAAAGTGTAATTTCATGTTGAACCTAGGCTAAGTTGGGTCAACAATGATTGCTTGCCTGGAAAAAGGTGATATCGCTATAAATAAACCTCATCTTCATAAGGATAGCCAAGCCTGGAAAAAGGTGAAAGTGAGTCATCCTTTATGGATCCCATGAACGTTGATTGTTTCATATGGGCTGAATTGATTGACAAAAGCAATTTCCTTTTCAAAGCTTGGCGTTACCTCAACAGAGAACTTATTTTCTAGTAAATACTTATGAATGAATATCAATTTCCACGCTGACGCCCATGAGTAGGAAGCCGTCCGTTTTCCCACACCCATCTTACCCTATATGATCCTCCAGCTGTCCCCATTATCATTCAGCTTAAGCCCAACAAACCTCAACTATAGGTCTAAAATTATATTTTAATATATTCTAAATATCCAAATAAATGCAAATATTAAAATATGCACCGAAAAATGAAAAACATAGTAAACAAAACAACAGTATATAACAAACAAAGAATATATTTCGCATAAACTCTTGTCTTTTCGCTTAATTGTCCCTGTTGTAAAATTCAATCCAAATAACATAAATTAATAACAGTTAATAGATATTTTGACAATCGAGCTTTGCACGTATTTTGTAAGAGCTCAAGCATTTTAGACTCGCGTCAGTTCATATCTGTACCAAATAAAAGAGAAACTTAAAATGGTGGGGAAAAAAGTTTGTCTTCCTGCCCGCGTTTTTTTGCTTTTCAGTAACCGGTCTTGGTGAAACGCCTGATCACACACCGTCTTCGGATAAATGTTAAGTGATTCATGGTTCCATCTTCAATCCATTAAGATTGATGTTTGGTTGAGCGAGATTGTACAGTAAGCGAATAGAGCTTTCTTATATTCCCATCGCTGCCGCTAGTCTGAGTAAACCTCCCAGCAGAATCGAATTGTCTATGTTATGCGCGTGTCTCGTCTCCAAATGCCATACAAATCATTGTCGCACTGCAGTTGTTTTTTAAAATAGCTGAACCATTTTTTGGAATTGATATTTGTAACTAATGTTGTAATGGAACATTTACACTATTTATAAAAAACCCTTTTTACAAATATGTTTCAATCTATAGGCCTCCTCTACACGGAGGGGAGAAGGAGATCTAACCTGCTGCGGGGACCAGCCGTACTTAGAAGTGTGGGCCAGTACGCAAACAAGCAACTTTGGCTTTACAGAGCTTCAACCACTCAGCCCTAAAATTGCTCCCTAGATACTATTTAATAAACTTTAATATGCTACATCGTCCTCTCCAAAAATTACACTTATTATACGTAAATATTCTTTTTCTAATTAAAAACAACGTTAATATTCTTAATCGGGGATCACCTACTGTTTAATCTTCTCTTAAGGAAGATTAAATCAGTCAAGCATCACGGCAAGAAAAACGGCGTGTAACGACTACAGGACTGATCGTACAGCTGACTGACTCTTAATCCCCATTCCTATTCACATGATTTTTATCATATCATTAAATACTTCAACTCAAGCTTATATTTCAAATCCCGTTTATACAGGCTTCTTATTGCGGATGAATGTCAGATACCCTCCCCAAAATCATGATATCTCATCCCGTGGGAAATATGTTCAATTTTTATCATTATAATTAGCACTAGCAAGATTTCCTTCTTTTTTTTGAAATATCAGAGTTACCTAATACCCTTTGCTATAATTTATCCAAACTAAATTACCATAACTCTTACAAAGGTGTTATATACTTATATTTCCTATGTTGGTTGTCCCCTCAACACATACAGTGATTCATTCAATCGATTTTTCCCAGCACCATTGAGTTTTTAATTCCAGCAAAAGAAGTTTGGGAAAAAAAAGGTTGGAACTGAAAATTTGATATGGAAAGTTTTACTCTTAATACATATATACATACCAGCTAGGGTCCCCTGCTTCGGGAAATCATTTTTGTTCAGTTCGGTTAGTCGAATCGTCGCAATAAAATTGTTCACTATAGTTTTAGTTTATATCTCATATATGCTTCGATATACGAAAAAAGTGTAACATAAAAATACTCTGAAAAACAAAATAAGCTTTTGTCATGTGCAAGTATGCCGAGAAACCAATAGAAAACGAAATAATATTTCTAATTCATGCCTCCATTACAATCCCCACTCCTGTTCGTTCTTAGAAATGATAATACCAACCGAAATACGGAGATTCGTTGAGTTCGGTTTAGTCTTTTGTGCCCTTTAAAATTATTGACACCCCTATAGTTTTAAGCGTATATCCTTTTTATATTTCGTAAATAAACAACTTCTGTTTTGTACATGTTTGCCGAAAAACTAATAGAAAATGAGATATCGTGTTTTTTTTTATTTCAGACCTCCCTTAAACCCACACTCTTGTTCGTCTCTGAGAATATTAATATAGGCTAAAGTCTAAGTAAACCTAAAGTAAGTAATACCTAATTTCGCAAAATTCAGGTCAGTAGTTTCGGCGTGAAAAGGTAACAAACAAACAGATACAAAAGCCACAAATGCTAATACAGTGTCGATGGTATGTGAAACGAAAAATTATTGTGAAACTTCTAGAAGACAAATCGATCAAACATCAATGATGATGTTGATGATGGTGGATGCAAATATGTTGTGGCATTATGATTTAAAATTTTTAGGTTTTCACCTACATGATTATTTTTTGATCAATGCCATACACAATATTTAAACGTTTCTTACAAAAAAAAAAAAAAAAAAGATTAGAGAGCCTGGGAAGATGAGGGTGTAGAGGAGGGAGGGGGGTGATTGAAAATTCGACACATTTCCGTTGTTAAGAGTTGGATAAAAAAACTTTATATATCCAACTATGCTAAAAATTTACTTTCCTACAGCTATTGTCTAATAAGTGTTTTCTCTACCTGGAATGTTAAACGAGGTATTTGAATTTTATTGGTTTTAGCTTTTAGGGATCCCCAACTTCTGCACATCCGATTTTCATTTTTAGCTCCCCAGTCTCAAAATATGTTATTTAACCATAAATATCTTATCTAACTCAGGAGTTAGTTTAGACGTGACCGCCGAATTAGCAGGGCCGAACATTGTTATAATAACTGTATTAATTACACCTGAAACGGCTTCATAAAGGGCGCGAAATAAACCAGTTAAGGTATTTCACTCGTTTTTCATCTATTGATCTTTGAACGTTTCTTCTTGAATTGAGGTCACATTTCGAAGATAGAAGCCTGCTTAGTTTACGCAGCACCTGTGGTTTATAGGGGCGAAGTAGAAGGTCGCCAGTATGATTAATCTTCTGTATCAAAGCTGAATGAATGAAACTCTCTTGATTAATGGCCTTAGCCAGCTCCTCCCACCTCAGCAATCCACCTGTAATATACTCAAGGCTACTTTATATTAATTATACTGCTTAATACAAATAGAATAAACAATCTCATTCTCTTTGCACAATATTAAGCAAAATATGCACAATCCACTTAATATATCTCTAATGTATTAACAAAATTTGACTAACAAAGAATGGTTTACTTTTGAATCCAATAAACTAGATGTAATAAATTTGAAATGCGCTTGTCCTTTTTTTTTTGTTCCATTTGTTTCTCCCAATGTAAAATCCATTATACATTTGGTTTCATGATTGTTGGCGTACGTTTAATTTTTAGCATTCAAAGTAATTATAATCTGAGGCCGCTTGAGCATGTATGATTATGAACAATAATAAAAATGAAAGACATTTAAAAACATTTATCCATAATTTATGAAAAAGTCTATTGTTTTCAGCGTTGTTCAGTATTAACTACTTAAACAAATTCCTCTACTCTTTAAACGCGACTTTCATAATATATACTCTTATAGTACAATTGTTTATTTTTTAGCAGATTTCCCTTAAGGGAAATCAGCTATTGAGGTCGTACTCATGACGCGAGTTTCGAAAAAGTTCTTCAAATGTCCATCGATCCTACCCAGGAGATGACGAAAATGAGGTCCGTTCAAAATTATATATATATATATATATATATATATATATATATATATATATATATATATATATATATATATATATATACGAGGGGTGTACAGAAAGTTCTAAGCCTGATATATATATATATATATACAAATATATTTTCAACTTACATATTTTTATTTTTCAATATAGTCCCCCTCAACAGCAACGCACTTATTCCAACGCTTTTCCAACATCTGTAACCCGGTCAAAAAAAAATTGTTTTGGAAGGTTTTGACAACACCCCTCGTATATATATATATATATATATATATATATATATATAAATATATATCTTCTATATATATAAAATCGTAACCTCTGTCTGTACATTGATTTTTTTCGCGAAATTTCACGATAACTTTTCGTTTCACATGTCATAGACACCATAACTGCATTTTGTTTCTTTCGTGTATGTTTGTTACCTTTTCACGCAAAAACGGCTGAACCGAATTTTAAGAAACTTGGTATGTATATTACTACTAGCCTATATATATATATATATATATATATATATATATATATATATATATATATATATATTTGTCTGTTAACGCTCTAGCGGTCGCAATTTTTGTTTGATCGTTACGAAACTCGATATTTAACCGATTTATGTAAAAAGACAGATCAAGTTCGTTAATGGCTGAAATCGTACCAGAGGGAGGGGGGGTTTAGAGGGGGGGTTTTCAAAAATTCGAAATATCTCCGTTTTTATGCATCGGATCGAAAAATCGTATAGAACCAATCTTATTGCAAATTAAATTTACTATAAATATTGGTATACACACTTATTCTTTATCTTGAATACTAACCGAGATATTTGCATTTTTATGAAGTCTGTGGTCGGGTGTTGTTCGGGTTAGTTCGGCAGTTTTCGTAAGTCTCGCTCTGGCGGAAGCTTCTAACCTAACCTGTCGTTTATAACCTTACCTAACCTTCGTTACTTTGTGAGATTTATGCAAATACGTTCTGTTCATCCGCCCCCCCCCCTTCTTTAGTTCTTTGACTACTAAAATTTGAGTTATTAAAATATAAATTATTCTTACAATTCAGAAGCCGTTTCAGTTGAGAGTTTATTAAAATTAACTGAAAGATTTCTCATTACCGTTTGTATTTACTTATGGTGGTGTTGTGTTACCAGTATGCAGATTTCTCTATTGCTAAACTTTACATAGGAAATCTGCTTAGTTTACGCAGCAGCCCCTGCGTGACGGACTTTCATATTACATCTTCTGCAAACCAGACAGATTATTACAAAATTACTCAATATTACTGCATTGGGATTTAACTATAGTGTGGGCCGAGATAAAGCTCGTATTCACAAAACTGTTGAAATTTTATGTGAAAACATATTATGGCAATGTTTCTTTGAGTGCTAATTGATGGGATTTATTTTAAGACGCTTTAGCACTACAACGTCTAGTAGGCTATTACCTTCTGTATCCACATGTCACTATCGTCAGAACAGTTTTAAGAATTTTAAGAATCTCGATCCTTCTACCATAGAACATTGAGCCGTCCACCTTAACCATTTACCAACGGGTGTCTGTAAACCGTTTTCAATGGCCCTGCCTCACGTACATGTGTACCATTCTGTCCACATGGTAAAACCATCACAATATAACAATTTTTATCAAGGAACTCTTGTCCATTAAGTAGTACCTGCAGGGGCTTCTGATTCTCACTCAGTTTCCATATTCTAGAATATTCAAATAAACACACGGAAAAAGACTAATAACATTTTGTATATATACATATGTGTGACTGTGTAGTAAAACAACAATATAGCCTAGTTGGATAATATTAATGGGGTAACTACTACTATTAAAAAAAAAACCCTATATCGGTGAATAGAAACATTGTTACCGAAGTTAATAGGATTAAAACGGACTCGAGATTTTAACTCAAGGTTGCAATCTAACCGTAACTGGGAGCAATTTCCAAGCGGTTTCAAGTACCATAAAAAAATCTTGTAGGAAACGTTATGGTCAAGTAAATGCTATTCATAGAATCAACATGGAAGGATATCGGCATGATTCCTAACTAACATTTGAAATGAAATATTGAACCCAGATGAAATAGTTTAAATTTACAGATTTTTTTCAAATTTTATTGATTAAATAAGAAGAAACTCAAACTCACTATTCCAGTTACCAGTAGTATGTTTCTCAGACCCTCACAAAATCCTCGGAATTTAAATCTTGGCAACACTGAAAATCAGAATATGAACAGTTTTAAAGTATCAGATGCAGATGGAATATTTATAAGGTGGAACAAAATAAAATTATTCCCTTAATACAGGCTGCGCCCGTCGTTATTAACGACCATTTCAGGACTTTTGGCTAGGATTCTATTACGGAACCTAGCTTCCGCAAGTCCTCTTTGTCTTCAAGCCACCTCTGTGTTCCTGCCTCTCATTCTTCCACTTTCTGGTTTACTATATTTATTTTCTTGGAGTGTCAGAGGGAAAATAAATAAAAAAAACTTACGAAATTCCTCTTAAAAACCTTTCCTTTTGTTCCAAATTTCAACTAACACAGAACCTTCAACAGCTCTCTCTCTCTCTCTCTCTCTCTCTCTCTCTCTCTCTCTCTCTCTCTCTCTCTCTCACACACACACCCCACTGCATCCTGTATGCTTTGAGAATAGTATTTGTAGCAATAGTAACTAAAAGATGGCATATTGAATTATAGCCATAACCCTAAAGCCAAAACTAATTTATTAACTTGAGATGTTACATACCTAACAACCATGGTATACACTTTATTAGGTTACATCACCTAGCAACCATATAGCATATGCTACGTTTCTCCCACCAAACTTGCGGATCTTCCTCGGCGTTCGGTTGATAGTGATAAGATTTTAACGAAAAACTAGGGTTCACTTTAAAACTTTCTTTTTAATAGCTCCGTTCTATAACACAACAAAGAACACATTCTTTTTGTTTTTTGAACAACTGAACTAAGTACTAACAAATAGCTATTAGTAAAACAAACAGCTGTTTATAATTCATTCTTAAAATAATGCTACATCTTCAACAGATACTCCTCGTTTGTCAGTTGGGAAGTGTATTCATTCACCGCTCCTTCTCTGGTGAGCATGTCCGCCTCAATCGATCAATTATAACTCATTCGGTTAATCACATCCACTTGATCAACTTCGAGTAAGCGTCTATCCCTCCTATTCAACACTTACCACCTCCGGGTTCCACTATGTTTACGTGGAGTCTTATAGTATCTATCCTGTAGTTATACTCCATGTGATCGATGGCCCTGTGCCAAACATGAGTTCACTGTTTTAGCAGGGTCCCTCTGAACAAACCACCTCTCAAGAAGTCTATGGTACGTCCTCTGTACAAACTTCTCGCCCGAGCAAGAACTGGCGGTACTTTCTAACAGCAAAGACCATGGCCAGGGCCGCTCTTTCTATTAGTGCATATCTTTTCTCTGTTGGTGTTACAGTCCTGGAGGCGAATACAATTGGCCACTCAGATCTATTCTCCATTTTATGGAGTAACTTTGCGCCGAATCAATGCACAAACGTGTCGCAGGCAAATGACAGGCTTCCGCAGATCGTAGGTTATGATGGTATGTTCCACTGATAATCAGTGCCATCAGGCTACTTATGTTGTGCCACAATCTATAATTCAGAGCAACAGACGCCCACAGCAAACCGATCCCTCCATCTCTCTAAGCCAGGGCCATAATTACATAATTAATTAACACTAGCGATCGCAATTTTTTTATTTATCGTTACCAAATTTGATATTTGACATATATATATAAAGAATATATGGAGAGATGATATTACTAGTGTGTCAACAAATGGGTCCCAGCGTGACTGACGTTTTAGCAGATTTCCCTTAAGGGAAATCAGCTATTGAGGTCGGACTCATGACGCGAGTTTCGAAAAATATCTTCAAATGTCCATCGATCCTACACAGGAGATGACGAAAATGAGGTCCGTTCAAAATTATATATATATATATATATATATATATATATATATATATATATATATATATATATATATATATAATTGTCTGTTATCGCTCTAGCGGTCGCAATTTTTTTTTGATCGTTACGAAACTCGATATTTAACCGTTTTATGTTAAAAGACAGAGTTCGTTAATGGCTGAAATCGTACCAGAGGGAGGGGGGGGTTAGAGGGGGGTTTTCGAAAATTCGAAATATCTCCGTTATTACATACCATCGAAAAACCGCATCGGATCGAAAAATTGTGTGGAACCAATCTTATTGCAAATTAAATTTACTATAATTATTGTTGTATACACTTATTCTCTATCTTGAATATTAACCGAGATATTTGCATTTTTATGAAGTCTGTGGTCGGGTGTTGTTCGGGTTAGTTCGGCAGTTTTCGTAAGTCTCGCTCTGGCGGAAGCTTCTAACCTAACCTGTCGTTTATAACCTTACCTAACCTTCGTTACTTTGTGAGATTTATGCAAATACGTTCTGTTCATCCGCCCCCCCCCCTTCTTTAGTTCTTGGACTACTAAAATTTGAGTTATTAAAATATAAATTATTCTTACAATTCAGAAGCCGTTTCAGTTGAGAGTTTAATTAAATTAACTGAAAGATTTCTCATTACCGTTTGTATTTACTTATGGTGGTGTTGTGTTACCAGTATGCAGATTTCTCTATTGCTAAACTTCACATAGGAAATCTGCTTAGTTTACGCAGCCCCTGCGTGACGGCCTTTTTTTCTATTTGACAAGGTTAAGTTAAATACTCTTTCTTCTTCCCAAAATAAGCTTGAAAAATAATAAAAAAAATATTTCAAAAGAGATTTTATGTGTTATTAATTATTGAGCTTAAGCCCAACTCAATTACCCTTAGTAACACAAAACGGACGTTAATATCTCAGATCAATCCATAGGTGTAGAGCACCTAACAGATATTAAAATCAATAACTTTAGAAGAACTGAAATAAATATTCTAGTCCGTTAAAGCAATATTGGTTTTTGCTTCTGAATACAAGTAAACAATTGACAAAATTCACTTAGATTTTTAACATTGCTTAACTTTTCTTTTAACTCCCTTAAATATATTTGTTTTTCTTTACCTATTTCTATGTACATTTTTCTAGACTGTATAAAGAGTTATTTACAGTTTCCATTCTTCCTTGTGATTCTAAATTTTTCCTAGCAGTCTTACAGCTTTTATCACAACCGTGATTTAATATAATATTCTTTCCCTTTATAAACATCATTCTTACCTTCTTTGTCACACTTTGCATAGTTCGCAAAAAATTACAATATATCAATAGCTTGAATTGTAAGTTGCGATTCCATAAGCGGCTTATAAAAGGCTAAGAAATTTATTCCTTACAAGTACATCATATATCTTTTCAACGATATAAGATACTTCAAAAATAGTTAGCAACAAAAGTTATTGATGTCAAAAACCTTTTGTTTTTATTTCTTTTTTTTATCATAAGTATAAAAGCAGTCACATGATTTTGCTTTAGTCTTCACTATTATTTGGACCCTCCTGTTTATATCGAGATTTTCGTCATCTGTCTTCGCGGTGTATCTATTCGTACTTTCACCTGGTCTTTGTGTTCTGAATGTGTACGTACCATGTATTCCCGTTTCCAAATTTCTCCCTACACCATCTCAAGAGGGCGAGGACGGAGATATATTAAATTATGCAATTTTCATTCGCAAACTGACAACTACGTGTCGTTAGTTTCTTTACTATCTTATTGTTGTCTTCAGTTTTGGATAATCTCTTTGTTCGTTTATGTGAACATCAGGATATTCTATTGTTAGTTTAAAAAGCCTATGTAAGCAGGAACTAAAATGTAAGCTGGACAAGAAATGTACATATGTGAGAGAGGAAGTACATATGTATAATTTTAGAACCATTTTCCCTCCTATCAGCCAAAAAAAAAATCTTTTTTATAAATTATTCTTCAGTTAATATTACCAAGGTCCAGTAAAAGTATTGAGCTCTTTACTGAACACATCCTCTGCCCATGAGAGAATCGAACCTATATGTCCAGATTTACCAAACAATATTAAGATATGCATTTTAACGGATATCACCCAAATCATACCCTGAACATAAATAATTGATATGAAAACAATTTTTAAAACTCGTGTAATCTTTCTTTTTTTTTTTTTTGGTCTTAGTTAATTCACAAATATCAATATTATAAATGGATTTCTGATGGGTCCTCCATGTATAGATTGCTTAGAAAACAATAAAAATAATAGGAAGATTTTGTTATGTTAACATTTGGACTTTATGTAATTTTAACATTAGATACAAAAATATAAAATAAAAATATAATATATGTAATTTTGTAAATTGTTCAACAGCTGTAAGGAACTTTACACTGAAGGTCTTTTTAATATCACAAGCCGTAAAAGACAGTGAAATTATGTCTAATAAGAAATCACTATTGCACCATCAGCCACATCAATCATGATCGAGCAGAGACCTCGAGCTACTTTTAATATTACTAGAATCTAAAGGCAAATGTTTCATCCACTTATATTTAGACAGACTAATTCCCGGCTGACAACAACAGATGGTTATCTAGTAAACAACAGGTTGGGAAACGCTTCGAGAATTACTCCGGAGTCAGAAGAAAGTGGAGAGCATTGACTCCAGCCTTTATCCCGATGGGAACCATTTAATTAATAATCCTTATACTGTAAGGTCGAAGGTAATCCTTACTACTGTTGGTACGATAGAGTATAATTTCACCACATAGTTTTTATTAACCCTGCTTAATTTATTTGCATTTATAAACAAATGTCGGGGTTATTTCATGACTTGTTGTGAATCAGTTACTTCATGATTTGTTTTGAGTCAGATATTTCATGACTTGTTCTGAGTCAGTTACTTCATGATTTGTTTTGAGTCAGTTATTTCATGACTTGTTCTGAGTCAGTTACTTCATGATTTGTTTTGAGTCAGTTATTTCGTGACTTGTTCTTAGTCAGTTACTTCATGATTTGTTTAGAGTCAGTTATTTCGTGACTTGTTCTTAGTCAGTTACTTTATGATTTGTTTGGAGTCAGATATTTCATGACTTGTTCTGAGTCAGTTACTTCATGATTTGTTTAGAGTCAGTTATTTCGTGACGTGTTCTTAGTCAGTTACTTTATGATTTGTTTGGAGTCAGTTATTTCGTGACTTGTTCTTAGTCAGTTACTTTATGATTTGTTTGGAGTCAGATATTTTATGACTTGTTCTGAGTCAGTTACTTCATGATTTGTTTTGAATCAGTTACGTCATGACTTGTTCTGAGCTAGTGATTTTTTTTTAACAGGTAAGTTTTGAGTTGGTAATGTTACACTTGCATCAGGTATTAAATATGCTCACTTGAAGTAATGGGGGCGTCTTTGGAGGCTACAGAAGGGTTCAGTGTAGAACATATATTTTATACATTTTATATTTTTAATGCAAGTAGATTTTCCATAACTGATGAATTTTCATGAAGATCTCTGTGTAATTAATTTTATTTTCGTTTGATGTCACCAGTCTTTCTTTTCATTCTTAGCTAATGTTTCTAGCCCTGTTTAAATAAGCTTTTTTTAAAAATAAAAATTAAGGTCAGGTTAGCTATGTGACCTAAATCTTACTTGGTAAACCTAGAATAGCGAGTTCGGATCCCGCCCGACCAATAGGAATTTATTTAGTGACGAACACAATAAATAAAATCCTTAGTCGCATCCTGGCTAGAAAAGGACGGTAACCTGTAGATAACCCGCCTCAATTAGCCATAATAGCGCTAAGTGGACTTTAATAAATAATAATAATAATAATAATGGGAGAAATAGATAATAGAATGTGAGATGACATTCCTCATAAATTCCTTAGTTTATGTAGTAGTTACGTGACGAAAATTTATACTTAAAAAGTCCTTCACGCAGAGGCTGCGTAAACTAAGCAGATTTCCCACGTGAAGTTATACAATAGAGAAATTTCCATACGAGCCGAGCAGTTAATGAAACGGCCGAACTAGCTTTTGGCGGGAAAGTCACTTCGTCCGTTAGCCGCTAAGATTTAATAAAAATGCAAATATCTCGGTTAATATTCAAGATAGAGAATAAATGTATATAACAATATTTATAGTAAATTTCGAAAATCCTCCCCTCTAAACCCCCCCCCCTCCCCGTGGTCCGATTTCAGTCGTTAACGAACTTGATCTTTCTTTTTACATAAAACGACTAAATATCGAGTTTGGTAACGATCAAACGAAAATTGCGACCGCTAGAGCGGTAACAGACAAATATATAGATAGATAGATATAGATATATACAGTTTTGAACGGACCTCATTTTCGTCATCTACTAGGTAGGATCGGTGGGCATTTGAAGAAAAATTTCGAAAATTCCGTCATGAGTACAACCTCAATAGCTGATTTCCCTTAAAAGGGAAATCTGCTAAAAATGTAGAGGTTATATTTTCAAATAGTAGCGAAGAAAAGGCGTCTGCCATCCTTCTGGATCTGGTTTTATATTATACTTCTTCTATTCTCGGGGGAAACTGCATTCTTCCCGAAGAGGGATGAATCATGTCCACCCTCGATTTGTTTCTCAATGAGGATATGTAAGTTAAATAAAATAAAAATTTTGGGATTATAAAAATTATTTTGTTGCACTGGAACAGTTTTATGTCTGACTGTTGTAAAAAAAAAGAAGTAGCTAAGTACTTCCAATACATGAATCAACAAAGAGCCAATTGGTCGAATCTGCATAGCTTTGCGTATTTTTTTATATTTAAGTCCAAATATTTGTTACCATTATAATTTCTGATGTATTTTTTTCATAGTAAATTTCTGAACTGGGAAGATTGGACTTGTCAAATAAACCGAATATCTCTGCACTTCAATAGTGGGTTAGTGTAGAATAAGGAACAACACGTGCTGTCTCAACGAGCAACATTTATTAACTGAAGAATAAAAGATAAGCGAACATCTGTTTAACATAACCTTAACAACGAACATATGTTTACCACCACATCCTCCCTTCTCGCTCCAAGAAGAAGATTACTTGAATCTCTTCGGAGGTTTTACTTTTCTCCCGAATCTTGTTGTATAGCCTTCTGCACTATGACCTGATCCATCTTCAACATTCCCCTTTGTGTAGTCTTCTTTCGCCGAATCTTCTTGTCCATCATTCCCCTCAGTACCGTGCTCATTCTCCGGGTCTTGACATATTCCTTCCTCTCCCCCAGCTCCTCTACCCGAGGTTTTCGCTAAATCTTCACCACTTAAAGGTACAACTCCACTTCCATTTTTATCCGAAATGGTTTGGTATGGCGGGTAGGGACCCCAATCTGTGACCAAATGCTTGTCGGATGGTACCAAAAATCTTCTATTTCGTCTGAATGTTCGACTTCCCGATTCTATTACATAGTCTCTATCGGTAACACACTTTATAATCACAGTCCCATAACGCTTCAGATCTGTAATCCAAACTATTTGACCAGGTTCGAGGATCGAAAGTTCTGTTGCTCTGTGACGTCTATCAAAATAAAATTTTGTTTTCTGTTTTCCTCTATTATATGAATCTTTATACTTGTCAAGGTTAGGCCAACCTGGATTCATCTTCTCAGGCAAGACAGGCAGAGTAGTCCCGAATTTTCCTCCCAAACAACAATTCGGCTGGTGAATTGCCACATTCCAACGGAGTGGCTCGGTGAGCCAAAAGTCCTAAATAAGGGTCACTATTTTTATTCAGAATATTTTTGCATATCTGAACCGCCCTCTCTGCTTGACCATTAGACTGTGGAAAATGTGGACTTGATGTGATAATTCGGAAAACCTAACTCTTCAGAAAATTTTATCATTCAGCCGATACTAGTGGAGTATCATTATCGCATCTAAGGATCTTTGGGATTCCATGTCGCGAAAAAAATAGATAAATAAGCGTTTTTTATGAATGCAGTTCCAGTTCGATCTATTGTAATTAATTCAATAAATTTTGAAAAAAAAGTAATCTTGAATGCAAAGATACATTTTTCTATTATGCTTCAAAATGTCAGCTCCAACAACTTCCCATGGCCTGTCCGGAATGGTGTTGTGGCCTTAATGGTTCTACAGGATTAGCTCTATGTTCGAGACACTTATGACAAGTCTCTACCATCTTCTTTTACATCTGAGCTAATACCAGGCCACCAAACAGATTCCTTTACAAGGGCCATACACTTGTTTACACCTAGGTGGCACTATGAATTTGTGACAGTATTTCATTTCTTAGTTCATGAGGAACATATATCCTCGTCCCTCGTAAAAATCAGGTCATTGACCCAAGCTAAATTTCCTCGTTCGGTGTAGAATTCTGTTTGGCGCAAACTTGACCAGTCTCCACTCAAAATAGCACGTTTAATGATGCAACTCAAATTGTCCTCTGCTATAGCTTTCCTAATAGCTTCTAATTTAGAATCTGAGCAAGGTAAGTCTGACATTATTGCACCTACAAACATATCTAACTCATCATTCAAAACAATCTGTAACCTTCTGGGTACCGGCGTTGACTGGGGCTCTTGAGAGCGTGTCCAGGAACCAAAAACGTTTTTTATTTCCCGATTCAAAATGCATTTTATAATCAAACTGCATCAAACCTCATTCGAAATCTTTGCAGCCTAGGTGTGAGATCAGACAAAGGTTTCTGTCCTAATATTTGCAAGAGAGGCTTATGATCAGTGACTAAGATGATTCTTTTCCTATTATGTAGGATGAAAAACGCTCACAAGCCCACGTTAAGGCAAGAGCTTCTTTTTCAACTTGTGAGTATCTGGTTTCCGCATTGTTTAACATACGAGAAGCAAACTGGATAGGTTTTCCAACGTTCATCTACTTTTTGTTCGATGACAGCCCCTAAACCAAAACTGGAAGAATCAGCAAAGACCCGTGTATCCAAATTAGGGTCATAAAGGTGTAAAACCGGAGCCTTAAGCAATGCTTCTGTTATTGAAACAAAAACTTCTTCATGATTGTGAGACCAATGCCACTCATTTTTTGAAGATAAAAGATCATTAAGAGGCTTAAGCTGTTTAGAAAGAATTTGGCAAAAAATTTCATCATATAAATTTACCATTCCTAAAAATCGTCTCAGCTCACTTTGGTTTTTAGGCCTGGGAAACTCTTTTATTGCCTTGGTTTTTTCTGGTCTGGCAATACCTTCCCATTATCGATTATGTGCCCCAGAAATACTATTCTGGACTTTGAGAATTCGCACTTGGTAGGGTTCAGTGTTACACCTAATTTCCATAAGCCTTTCAAGTACCATATCAAGCCTAACATCATGTTCCTCTTTAGTTCTCCCCAAAAACACAAATATCGTCTATCAAGTTGACAACTCCCTCCATTCCCATTAATACCTGAAGCATTTTTTCGTTGGAAATGTTCAGGGGCTGAAGAAATGCAAAGGGTAAGCGCTTAAAATAATATCTTCCAAAAGGCGTAACAAAGGTTGTAAGTTTGGCCGTTCGTTCATCTAATCGCACCTGCCAGAAGCCACTATTTTGTGTCCAGTTTCGAAAAGTACCTGGCGCCAGAAATCTGAGCCAATGTTTCCTCAACAGAGGGTAAAACTAAACGCTCTCTTTCCACGAATTTATTAAGAGCAGTGAAATCCACACAAAGCCGAACATCGCCTGATTTCTTTGGCACTACCCACCATAGGAGAGCACCATTCAGTTGCTTCCGTAATCGGAGAAATAACACCGTTCTTTACCATACGATCAAGTTCGTCTTTGACTTTGGTCCTTAAGCTTACAGGAATTCTGCGAGGGGTTACAACTGCAACGGGCGTTGCATTATTCTTTAATTTAATATAATAAGGTTTCACCAAAGCTTCCTAATCCATTAAATAATTTGGGGAATTTTTCTCTTATGTCTAAAGAAACTTCATTTATTTGGCACAAAGAGAATGCGATTATACCACCTCTTCCTAAAGTGGCTCCATTCTGGCAGTTTAAAAACAAACAAGTCCTCAGAATGCGACATTCCCCCCTGTTTCAAGCTTAACCTTCGAAACCCCTACTACTTTCAGCTTAGTATTATCAGGACCATTTCAAACGAATTTTTGTGGGCCTCATTTCTAATCCAAGGCGTTCTGCATCCTTGTAACCTATACAACTGACATCTGCCACCTGTATCTATTTTAAAGCGTACAAAATGGCGACCGTTAACCAACAGCTGGATAGTAAAAGGGTCAACTCGAATGCCCCTAGCAACGCTTTCCTCCCACCGTAATAGAGCTAAGGCAATGATCTTGGTTAATTTGAAACAGCTGATTCTATTTCTCTTACATCACGTTTTGAGCCACAGAAAATTTAAAGTGTGTTCTTAAGGCCACATCGAAAACATATTTTGCCACGTGCAGGACAATTTTCAAAAGAATGATTCTTTAAAGACCCACATCGACCACATCTGGAAGTAACCTTGGAAAATTTGGTTAGATTTACCACCGTCGTCTTTAGACGCTCGATTTTCTCTCCTAGCTTCCATAACCTCCCCAGAATCTCTGTTAAACAATTCTTTTTGAGAATTTATTGCTTCTGACTGTCTAACCATTACTTTGGCTTTAGTAAGGGTCAGCCCTTCCTGAATCTGAAGATGCCTCGACAGCTGCTGATCCTGAAACTCTGCAAACAAGCTTAAGCAATATCATATCCACATGATATTTTCGACTACTACAATCGCTGCAAGACCACTCGCATCTCTCCGACATTTTATGGCGGTCATTAATAAACTCATCTACCCTTTTCATCAACAAATTGTTTTCTTTTTTAGGAAAATTGCCCTATGATAAAATATATTTTTCTTAGTTTTAAAATATTCATTAAACTGCTTCACAAACAGCATCATATGAAGTCCTAGCTTCGATATTTCAACCCCATAGAGGTCAGCAGTTCTCTCAGCGTCTGGCCCCATACAGTAAAGCAACATACTAATCTGTTGATCTTTGCGATTTAGCAGATAGACCAGACGCCGAACGGAACATGGCAAACCGCTTGATCCAGGCACTCCATGACTGCGGATCCTGTACATCAAATATATCTGGAGGTTTTACCTGGTAAGAATTGCCGCTTCGCACACCAGCCTCATGTGTAGACAGCACAGAGGACAAAATGTCCTTCAACATCTCTGGTGAAACCGCCATCACCTTTATCAGTTTACACCTGACACCATGTAGAATAAGGAACAACACGTGCTGTCTCAACGAGCAACATTTATTAACTGAAGAATAAAAGATAAGCGAACATCTGTTTAACATAACCTTAACAACGAACATATGTTTACCACCACAGTTAGCCTCACGATTCGTTCCTTATGGTTTGATGCGTTACTATTTGACAGCTGTGCCTCTTCAGTAAACTGCACTACATGTTAGTGTCCTTGGATCGGATCACGCTAGAGTGTGTACTGCCAGAAGCTCGGCGACTTCATTCGAGGCGGGACCGCCGTGAAGCGACCACCCGCAGCCTCATTCCGTCCAACCGCTAACATTACTTGAATTGAGACCCCGTTGTGCCGGACCAATAACACACCGATGCATGCCTTCCACCTCACCAAGCAAGTTCGGAAACTATGGAAATAGTGGTATTTCACTGTCGACGGGTGTTTCACCGCGCACACACACACACACACGTATATATATATATATATATATATATATATATATATATATATATATAGATACGTGTGTGTGTGTGTGCGTGTGTAAATTAGTGTTTACATAATAATCACCCTTTTTTACCACTATGTTTAACCCTGTGGCCCTCCCTCAAACGAGTTGTTAATGATCTAACTTCCCGCGGAGACCACCTGTGCTGGTTAGTAGGGGCCAGTACTCGAACTCGCAACCTTTGACTTTACAGTCCAGTGACCTAACCACTCAGCCACGATGACCCCTAAACAAATTTACAAAACAAAAGCAACTAATGTTAATATATTCGTCAGTAATTCAAGGCGATGGTCACCTAATGAAAACAGGATTTCTCAGACGTCTTTAGTTGTTGTGAAGTATCTAAATTTTCATAATTAAACATTCTAGTCTCTATTTCCAACTCTGCTGTGCTATTTCTAATTTTGAATACATAAATCTATAGTAGTGAGCTTTGTCAACTACTCTACTACAATGCTTGTGAATTACTGTAATCAAATGCTGTTCTACGAATTAATTAATGGAATACCAATAAATTACTGCAATATCAGTGTATGCTAATTAATGGAATACTAATTAATTACTGCAATATCAGTGTATGCTAATTAATGGAATACTAATTAATTACTGCCACATTAGTGTATGCTAATTAATGGAATACTAATTAATTACAGCAACATTAACTAATTACAGCTGTACAAATCATTGGCAGAAACGCTAATTATTTAGGTTATTCAGAAACACTTTTGTGTCTCCTCACAATTTATTTTTACAAGCTCTTAGCGCTTTCGGGAATTTTCATTCCCATCATCAGAGCGTCAGATTGTAGGACATGCCTATATAGATGCAACTGGGCTGAACTCAGCCGATACTCCAATACTATGTAATAACTGTAATACTGAATAATTAGTACCGTGTCCTCAGCTACGATGACTTACACCGCATCCAGGATGGAAAAGGCTGGTAAACTGAAGATAACCCATCACGAATAACCATAGTTGCCCGAAGTGGGCATTCATAAATAACGCTCTTTTTTTTTTGTCATCATCATTTAATTAATATCGAAAAATGTTAAGTGTTTAATGAACTGTATTTTCTGAATGGTTGAGAAAGCTTTGATTCGAATAAATTCAACAAACATGTAGAAAAAATATTCAGAGCACTTCCTTGTTTTCACTATTTCGTTTGATTGTTTGGAACGGGTTTGATTCCTATTTTATCAATAGTACTATAAAGATTAATCTCATTAGTACTGGGGGGAAGTGGTTTTAGTGGAGCATAGGTGCTAATCAGGCCATCTCGTGGGCAGGCCCTAAAATGCCGGTACAGGCTCTCAAACGGGGGAAAGACGTGAACTAATCCGGGGAAGTCCATCTTTCACAACTCTCACTGACACGGATCGCTGCGCAGAGGTCAGACCAGTCCATCCTTCGCCTCAGATACAGTCTTCCGCATCACGTTCACTAAATTTATCACCATCTAAAGCTTTAAAATACTAAATGAGTTTGCTAAACCCATGTTTTATTTTTTCCCATGCTAAGAGTTTTTACGTATTCTTGTCGACAAACATTAAGTCCAGTCATTACTGTGTTTCTATATTTAAATTTTTACAACCTTATGTTTAGGAATGAGAATTGATTTTATGTCTAGTAACAGATCGCAGGTTGCTTATAATAACGTAGTTTTAGCCTCGTTTTCTTAAATTAAATTTCTTAATTTTGGATAGCAATTGATTTCGTACTCAAACCTTCATCTGTTACCCAGCATCTTCTTAATGGAATCCAGTAAACTTAATAAATAACAAAATAGGAATCTTTATGTAGATGATATAATAAAAAATATAAAATAAGTTCTATATAGAAAGCAGATGCATGTTATTATCTGGTTTCTTACTACCTATCGGTTTAAACTACCACCTATTCCCAAATTCAAAACTTATCAGACTGACAAGACTAACGGAATAAAGTTCTTTGTAAACATAAAAACCGCTGAGAATTTGTTAAAGCTGAGTACTAAAATAAGAAAAGCCTTTATCCACTGACATTTTTACTTCTTGAACTCCTCTTAAGAATGGCGATTCATAATATAAGATGTAAGCCTGGCAAGGTCTGAGTATTTGCTAATATTATTAAAGAGTTATTACAAGGGTTATGCGCAATAAATTAGAAAGGTGTTAATGGTTGTAATTCAGAGAACTGCAGGAAAGGCCCAAGATGGCCTTGTCATTTTGGAGAGAATTGAGTTTCAAGCCTGATCTCTGATTAAGAAGAAAAGGCTGAAGTGACTAGAAATGAAGAGCCCTGTTGTTTTACGCGGTAGATCCGCAAGGCAACGACAAAATTGTCAATGAATGATAACTTCATGTCTTGTGGACAACTTGCGGCAGATAGGCTTCCAAAACAGAAACGAACTATACCAGAACATCAATAGATGATGACAGGCATGGGGATTCAAGTAGTAAAAAATAATAAAGTTTTTTATTTCCAAACTTTTTTCATTTATCATGCTCTTCTTCGCCAGTGGAGCTTCATGGCGAAGTTCGCACTGTTCTCGAATCAGTGGGGTAAAACTGGAATTTACATTAAAGTTTATGTTTTCACGTTCATATTGTCTGAAGCCTATTTTCAGTTCTGCTAGCAACGAAGGGACGACTCATTAACAAGTTCATCTTAGGACTCTTCTTTGTGCCACCATTTTCATATTGACTTTGTTAATAGAAAAACAAATGAATGATCATGCCTCTACCGATTCGTTTTTGTTTTCCGTAAATATTAATACTCTTTCTTCGTTAGGACAACTACTGGCTTCGCCTAGATACACGCCATGGCTAAAATATGTGCATTAATAACCTCCTTGTTAGAGTTACAATGGGAAAGATGAAATAGATATCCCTCAGTGAAATGAAACACAGATGACTTCATCTCAAATCACATTCAACCCATTTCCCCCTTAAATAGGCTCTAAGTAATAAAGTACGTGGCATTTGATATAGACTAACACATTTTGGGTTATATGAAGTAATTGTAGAATCCCTGTGACTGGGAGTAGCTTACTGAAGTCTGAAAGTAATAACTCCGTCACGCAGGGCTGGGTAAATTGAGCGGAGTACCAAGCTGCTGGAATAACACTCTGCTAATCTCATCTCTCCATCTATTCTGTATTTCTCCAGTAAGAAGAAGAAGCCCATGTAAACATAAATTGAAATGTACACAGGAAATGACATTTGTAATGACTAAGTTACATAAAGTAAAACTCTGACAATTACAAGTGAGGGTTTACAGGAGGCTATATCATAAAAATACAAGTAACTCGCTTAATAATCGAGACAAGACAAAAATTATCCGTAAGAACTGGCCTTTCCTTTAAGAGGAGGGGGGGGGGTCCCTCTCTTTTTCTGAATCCGTTTCAGCATTTACAGATACGATCTTTAGCTTAGAATGAAACGGTTAAAAATCGAGCGTCATAAATATTTTTGAATCAAGAACGAAAAATCTTAATTGATTACATCATCCGAAAGAGAGACAGAGGGAGAGTGTGTGTGAGAGTGAGTGAGAGAGAGAGAGAGAGAGAGAGAGAGAGTGATAAGGATCCTTCCATACACAGGGTCTGGGGTAATATTCAAGGAGTTAATTAGAGGTTTTGGAGCCTAGTTATATGATGTGAACTTCAGCTAAAGAACCTGATCGTAATTACTTCTAAGTAGGCTAAATTTAGCACTGCCATGTTAGGCAAGAATCGATCACCTCAATTATAATCTATAATCGAGTGGGTTATAAACTTGGGACTAACTGATGTAATGAACGGGTTGATATCAACATCGTTATTACTTCTAGGCATGAGTAACAGTAACACTGACCGGTGGTTTTCGATGATATATTTAGGTTAGTTATTTAATAAGCTTGTTTTGTATCGTATGAGGTGGTTAATTCACTTGTTTTTCCCCCGTAAAAATGTTTAAAATAGAGACAAAAATTACTGTTTAATCTTTCTGCAGAGACCATCTTTATAGCAGATCATCGCAGGCACAATAAACTCTTCGATGTTAGGGCGCTTGCTTGAAGCCTGTCAAATGTTGTACAACATTCTACTAGTTTAAATATGGCTAATCGAGTAAATTCGACAATCAGCCAGAAATGCGTAAGTCTACCAGGCGGAACCAACCCACAATTTTATATTTTTATAAGTGCACGCCTAACCCATTAATGAATTCGTAATAGAGATTTCTATCCTGCTACTAACAAGTAAAGAATTGTTCAAAAAGGAAATTCTGAGAACATATATACTCCGGACTGTGAGAAAAACATGCAATGTACAACGACAAAGCTGGGACAACACATGTAAATAAAATTAGATGTGTAATCCCCGCGTTTGTACTTGGCATCTCTACACAATAAACTAGACATTAGTGCGCAAATGACTGATACGAACAGAACGGATCTCGGTATGTGAATTAAAGGCGATATTATCATTTTTACGTACGAAAACGTCGTTTCAAGAAATGAAATGGCGATTTTCCATTTCCATTTGTTTTTGGCAAACACGTACTGATAGATGTTAATAAGGCGCAATAACAAGAGATGTTAATTTTATTATTAAGAGTAATTTTCGTCAAATACATTTTCGTCTTATAACGCCGTATAATTAAGACATGTCTTAAATCCATGGATTGAGGTGGAGTTTGAACTGACCGTTAACGATTGCATCCCATTTTATAACAGTTTTTTTTTTGTTTTTGGTATGCGCATTAGGCTAATATTAATATTTTTAACGGACCAACTGGAGAGAGGAGTGTAGAAAAAATAACTTCAATAACTCTTTTATTTTCCAACAAAATTACTGTTTGAGTTATTAAAAGATGTTTTGTTTAAACCAAACAAAGGAAAGTACTTTTTAAATCGTAAATAAGGTTGTTGTGAAACCTATAGATCTTCCGTTTCCCGTATCCTTTAATTTTTTCCTTTCTTTTTTTCTGCTTTGAATTAAATTATTTTTCATCTTAACTTTTTACAAATCATCTACACTCTAGTAAAAGGGAATTATTAGAACAATCCTATTGTTTAATTTTTAGAAGCTTTAGTGAATTTTTTAACAGAAGAAGAGTAAAAGTGCAAAAAAGGTGTAGCACCCATTATTGCCTCATTAATAAAAGTTTCATTAATGCGTTACCAAACATTACTGAGGTGACTATGTACTAGCTATACTAATAACTCCCAGACATATAAAAGACTATTACAAATAATTATTCCACTTAGAGAGATAACAACCTAGAGAGGTACATGAACTAATTATCAATGTTGTTAGAGATATTTTTTAGGGAAAAGAAATTCTTATTTAAAGGGAAGCTTAAGAATGACACTTTTCGGGCCTGTGCCAGGTTTTTCAAATGATTCTCAGGTTTTTTTGCGCTATCCTATTGACGGAATTAAAATAAACACATCCATGCTAATCACGATGTGAATCTTCTACTTATAAGAAAATTAATAATTAATAGTATGTAAGTGTGATTTTTAGTTATGTTAAAACCCATGATTATTAGTACTCATCAGATGTAGCACAATTAACATTAATTTCTATATTGTTCAGTAATATCCGTTATGAAATCAGCATTAGGATTACCCATCATATTAGGACAGCCGATACACCAATAAATCATAAAGATCATATGAATGGGAGGGGAGGGAGAGTGAGAGCAGCCAAGAAAAATTTCCTAACCAGCTACTTGTAGGTGAAATGAAGAGAATTTTCTGAGGTATACATATAATGCTGAGCCTCCTTAACGAGGGGTGGATAACTCCCCATTTATTAAATGTAATTATAAATATATGATAGATGTAGGCATCTACTATTACAATATATAGTAAACGAATTATTAAGGGATGTATTAAATTAATGTTATTAATTATTTTGTATATATTTTTCTATTAAAAGGGATAGCCCCTGAAGAGGTGGCAAATAAGGCACGAAACATGTAGGGCAGTTTCCATTAAGTTTGCACCGGAAAAAAAAATGTTTTTTATTGGAGACCCTTGCCATCAAATTTGAAGAGAAAAAAAAATAAAAACACTGTTTCGTTGAGTTCCTTTACTGGATTCACTATTTATTCGGAGTTATCCTCATTTTAATATTAGTATTAGACGATTAACAAATATTTATTTGTTCTGAGCCATTGGTTACCCACAAGGAGGGGCCAATATTGTTGACCGGCATAGTGCAATTTCACAACTTCCGCGTAGGCGTGGATCCCAGGCTGTATTTTGTAACTTGGCATAATCTGACATACTTTTCCTTTCGCTCGCCAGTCTCAGCCGCGGCCAGCCAGCTGTACCTACTAGATACTCAGCTCCATGTCTTTCAAGGTAAGACACCAATAGATCTTTTAATCGCTTCGTTCCATTCGAAAATTATCGCATTTTCAGGTTCGTGCTATCTGCGCTCCGTTTTTAAGACCTCGCCCGCTTAAAACAAGTCATAACTCTTTCTCCTGGTAAGATTAAAACTCATCATTAGTGTTTTTAGTCGTAATTCCATTTTTGGTTGTTTTCGGAGCATAACAAAAATCATGTACCTACATCAAGTTATTTTTTCCATTCACCTATTATATAATTCATCTGAGGTTGAAAACCTGTTCTCTGAAAATCAAGTTCTTGTTTATATGTTATACAACTTTAATGAATGAAAAATCAGGGTTAAGTACCACTTAAAAAATGTGAAGTCCATGGATTTATAATTATATAATCCTTTGCATCTTTTTCAACCAGATATGTTTGTGGCACACGAAATCATTTACATTGCGAACGTGAAGGCATATTCAGAAGCCTTATATTAATTTTACTAGGGTAACTTCAAAATTATTATCAATAGATAAGGACAACTTAGGAAGAAACCGAGTATTAGGTAAACCTATAACTGTTTTCTTATTCTCTCTCTCTCTCTCTCTCTCTCTCTCTCTCTCTCTCTCTCTCTCTCTCTCTCTCTCTCTCAATGACTAAACTAGGCCTTTCCTGAATATATATAATGTTTAGAACAACAATTACAGAAAATTAAATTTGCAACAAGATTTGTAGTTCATACATTGGTATAACAACATTTTTTGATCTGACTCATAGTAACTGAGTTTTTTGAATTTTTGATCCCCTTCCACCTGTCCAATTTCAGCCTTTAATGAACTTGATATTTAATTTTATATGAAACGCTTTTGTATTGAATTTAGTAACGATTGGAGTATGTTGTGTGTGTGTGCGTGCTTGTGGTTTGAGCGCGTGTGTGTATATGGGTATTCCCACATATGTTAGGGTTAGCACGATAACTTTCGGACAGATAGTCTTTTGTCCTTGGAACATAGAATATAAACTTCTTTGGAAATTTGTAGATTCAAGTTCGTTAATCTGTACAATAACTTGAAGGGTGGGGGTACGAAAATAAAAAATAACAAATTCTTCCGTAATTGTTAGATACAGAAAGTATACAATTTTCCATTAAGGAAATTTTCCTTATGGGAAACCAGCTATTAAAGTTGGGTTCTTGGCGATATTTTCGAAAAGAAATCTTCATATGTCGAACACAAGAGATGTCCAAAATGCGATCTGTTCAGCCACACATGTGTGTGTGTGTGTGTGTGTGTATATATATATAATTGTTTTATATGTACAAAATTGCAATCTTTGTCTTCTCAAAATATTATGTTTCATTTTAAAATATGATTGTTATTAGCAATATTTAGTTTTGGTGTCTGTTTTTTTGTGGTTTGTACTCAGAACAGCAGAATTGAGTATGTTTATTACTGGTAACTCAGCTTACATTGTTGGCTCTACTGATATTCACATAGACAAAGAGGAGTGGGGGTTGTAAATAAAAATTAATTTCCTATTTGTTTATTGGCAAAAATGTATTTAAAAATAGTTATTTATTTTAATATTTAAAGTACTTTTTGTTAAAAACGCTTTTATCATATAACGAAGTATAAAAATGTCCGTCACGCAGGGGCTGCGTAAACTAAGCAGATTTCCCACGTGAAGTTATACAATAGAGAAATCTCCATAGGAGAGCCGAACGGTTACGGCAAAGGGCCGAACTAGCTTTTCGCGGGAAATTCAAAAATCCGGTATCGGCCCAAACTTCATAAAAATGCAAATATCTCGGTTAATATTCAAGATACAGAATAAATGTATAAAACAATATTTATAGTACATTTAATTTGCAATACGATTAATTCTATACAATTTTTAGATCCGACGCATAATAACGGAGATATTTTGAATTTTCCGAAAATCCCCCCTCTAAACCCCCCCCTCCCACTGGTCCGATTTCAGCCATTAACGAACTTGATCTTCCTTTTTACACAAAATGACTAAATATATATATATATATATATATATATATATATATATATATATATATATATAGATATAAAATTTTGAACGGACCTCATTTTCGTCATCTCCTGGGTAGGATCGATGGACATTTGAAGAAATTTTTCGAAAATCGCGTCATGAGTACGACCTCAATAGCTGATTTCCCTTCAGGGAAATCTGCTAAAAGATGTATACGAAGAAGTATAGGAGGAGTCAAAGATTTTATAGGGCACACTCCAGTGAATCGAAACTTAAGTACGAAACTCAGTATCTAAATTTGGATAATCCCTTTCCCTTTTCCTATTCTATTTTTCAGAAAACACAGATAATAGTTGTCCATAGAGTTATTTAAAGAAACTATGGTATGCATGTTTATTAGCAGATTTCCCTTAAGGGAAATCAGCTATTGAGGTTGTACTCATGACGCGAGTTTCGAAAAATTTCTCCAAATGTCCATCGATCTTATCTAGGAGATGACGAAAATGAGGTCCGTTCAAAATTATATATATATATATATATATATATATATATATATATATATATATATATATATATATATAAGTCTGTTAACGCTCAAGCGATCGCAATTTTTGTTGGATCGTTACGAAATTCGATATTTAACCGTTTTATTTCGTTAATGGCTGAAATCGGACCAGTGGGAGGGGGGGTTTAGAGGGGAGGATTTTCGAAAATTCGAAATATCTCCGTTACTATACGTCGGATCGAAAAAGTATATAGAATCAATCGTATTGAAAATTAAATTTACTATAAATAATGTTATATACATTTATTCTGTATCTTTAATATTAACCGAGATATTTGCATTTTTCTGTTTTTAGCTTCTGAGATGAGATCGGCTAACTTCGGGTCTACTCGTGCGTTTCCGTCAAGAGCTAGTTCGAGCCGTTCCCTCAACTGTTTGGCTCTCTATTCTGAAATTTCTCTATTTTAAAACTTCTTGTGGGAAATCTGCTTAGTTTACGCAGCCCCTGCGTGACGAACTTTTTTTCTCTAATAACAATGTGTAAAGCAAGTAATTTGAGCAGAAGAATTGCTATACAGCAACTCAATCATTAATGTATTAAAACTGTGCCTCAGCATAGTAAGCTATCACGACAATCGTGAACTATTTATTGGAATGTTGAGTTTTTAACACCAGTAACAGGTTCCACGAAGAGCTAAATATATTCCCTTCCTTTTATTATTGTACCATTCATAATTTAGAAGACTATTCATTATTATGATTTATATGGCCCATGATGTTTTGAAAAGAGAAATGGGATTTATATGAAACCGTTTAAAGTTTATTCCACCAGGCTCACCAATAGTACTGTATATTGGCTCTTAATTGGTCTCCCAATGTTATAAATATAAGTAAATACGAAGGGAAGACATGTAAACAGATTGTGTATAGGATAGCCTTGAAATGATGATTATTTATTATAAATATTTCTCAAAGTTGGTTTGCCTCGACGATGGAAATTAATAATAATGGGCCCTATCCACGATTCTAAATTCATGTTGTCGACGGTGCTTTAAATTGAATTCAAAATTATTTGCTATTCTAAATGTCAATGACTGCATAAAATCTATCCAGGCAATTTTCTATTCAAATGAAACAAATAGAAAAAGATTCAAAATCTATATCTCTCGTACTCCTATTTGTATATTTTTTCAATGGAGTAAGTATAAAGATTCTACAAATTCCAATTCTAGAGATATACATGACAGCTTTAATTATGAATGAAATACTTTAACATGATCTAGCTTTAAACTCAATGCAAATTATTCCATATATAATATACGAGGTTCAAACTCAAATAAATTCCCTTTCTCATTAGAAATGCAACTCGCGAACTAAAAAATAATGAACATTTTACCAATAAAGTTAAATACGTTCAATTATCCGAAATCTACTAACCTCCAAAGAAGAACATATTTTATATATTTCATTCCTACCACTGGGCGTACTTATAACATAGATTCCATGTAAATATTTGCCTCCTAAATACATGATATTACAGTGGAACCTTAATGGCCTCCCCAGCCACTTAGATGACCAGATACCTAGTGATTAGGAATAAAATCAAAATTGCTTTATCAAGATTACACTATCTAAATTCCAATGCCAAACACACTTCAATGAATTTCTACTTTGAAAACGGGAACACTCAAGGTGCTATACTGGGTCTGAAAGCTATATGCAGTAGCTGATCATACGACACTGCCTTCTTGTTACAGCATTCTAAGAGCCCAACTCCAAGATATCCTATTGGCCCTGAGGGATACCCACACATCACACAACAAACGCATTACCATTGCATAGATTCATCAGGTCCCCCTCAAATACTACAAAATATTTAAACAAATCACCCAATAGCCCGAAAAATAAAAAAACACCTTTCCAGTTTAGATAATTACTCTACATTCTATTGGTTGCCAGGACAAGAAAACTTAGGACTGAGTAAAACTACGGACTAAGAGTAAAATAAAATCAGCTGATAGACGTGAATATGAGCATTGATTGTGATCAGCCTAAATTTGAAATCCTGTTTACATATTTTTCTTATTATGAGTGAAAGCGAAAGGATTTGGAATGACGTCATCATCTTGGCTTTGTAGCAGATGAATGGGAAATCCCCTGAGATTACGCAGAGCCAGTATGACTGACTGTCTTCTTTGACATAGGAACCACAAGAAATTATGTTCTATACGATTTTTTTATGCCTCACATAGGAGTGCAGGTATTTAACAGATCTGCCTTGTTTTAACACATTTCTCTTAAGGGAAATCAGCTATTGAGGTTGTATTCATTACGCGAAACATTTCTTCAAATGCCCATCCATCATACCCAGAATGACGAATTTATTTTATTTTAATATTAATTTATTTATTTATATTTTTTGTATTCAGTCTTCCTTCAGTTAACCATCATCAATCCTAACCATGGGATTTTTAATCCAGCAATTGTACTATTAATCACCTCATGTTCAGCTTAAATTTAAAGTTTCGGTTACATAGACTTCATATTAGTGGAGAAATAAAAACTGAATTGATATGATAACATCGGCATGTCATACCAGGCGGTTTTACATTTACGCAGCACCTACGTGAAGTATTATTTTATCGTCCTTTCTACTCCCTCTTAGGACAGCCCAATTGTTATAGGTTAAATACTATTTATTATAGTACACTTTATGCAACAAAAGGTATTGGGGCAGATATAGATTACCACCCTTTTGTAGCCATGGATTTTATTTAGTGAGTTCTTCAAAAGTGAAACCATCATATTTTTTATTTAAAACATTAAAAATTCCATTGTTATTTTTGCATTTCCTTCAAAATAATGAAATATTTAAAGGGGGTGTATAGTAAATAAAAATGGAGGAGTACGAATGTTTGCTGTGGGTGGGGTATATTTATCTATTGAAAGGAACATTCATAAAAGCATTAGTGAGACTTACTATACATTTGCAACATATTATGGATAATCTGGCAAACATTTCATTTACCCTAAATGGCAATGGGGGCCTAAATGTGGAGAGGGGAGGGAGCGTGGGACTAGCAAGCTCTTTCTCAAACAACCCCTTACTGCACACCTATTTGGCACTCAAAAATAGCAACATTTGATTTTAGAAACTCCAAAATGGCTGATGTCTTGACAGACCAGGTTTCATTTTCGTGACACCTCTTTATGTTTCCGATTCTTTGTGGATATAATCTTTAATAACCATTAAACAAATATAAAAATCCGTTAAGCAGGTGCTTTGTAAATAAGCAAATACAACTCCCTTTAATATTTCTTGTAATTTATGCCATGTCAATGAAATTGACCAATCAGACACAAAGAAATTATCAAGTATGCTTTTAGGTTTTAGAAATTGCGGCAAAAATACTTTTACATTTTATATTCTACCATTAGTATCAGTCATATATAAGTATCTGTGTCTGTGTTAAACTCCTTCTTTGGGATCTCAGTTCATACATCTGTCTAAATTTAAAATATATATTTCAGTATATAAAGACATTATTCTAATTTGGTTTAATACATTTTAATTTTTGTTTGCAGGTTGCGTTTATCATACTTATCGCTCTAGCCTTTGTGGCTGAATTTATTGCTAGTCCATTAAAATTCCCTGAGGACACAAGCATAAGCCAGAATGAGGAAGGTAAATCTGTAGAGAACCCGGAAGCACGTTTCCACCACCACCATTTCCATAAAAAGAAAAGAAAAAAGAAACCGGGGTGTGGTGGCGGTCTTCACAACAGATTCAAACGAGCAGAGTCCGAAGGAAGATTCTTTTTCCCGATCCTGAACATTTACGATACTGACATTTACGTCAACGGAAATGGAGGGCAATTCGGCGATGGAAGTAGCTCCGACTGTGGAGGCAGTACTGGAATAGGAGGCCTGGGAAGTGGGCTGACAGGCAGCTTCGGGGGTTTGACAGGAGGTCTGGGCAGTGGCCTGGGCAACTTGGGCAGTGGTCTGGGGAACATTGGTAGTGGCATAGGGAATGGGCTGGCTAGTTTAGGCAGTGGGTTCCCATCCATAGGCAGTGGACTACCATCCATAGGATCTGGCATATCTCCCATCGGGGGTGGTTCACCGTCTTCTCCACCTAACAGACCTCCTCCAGCAACCCCCTCTCCGCCCAAGCCTCCAGCTCCAGTAAGCACTACCGATCCAGATGGAGACAACGAGGACTATGACTACAGCGACTTCTCCACGACAGTCCGTTCCAGGCCTATAGGCAATAGGAGACCAGCAACCTCCCTTTCGAACTACCCTATAGTCAATAGCTTGACTAACGGTATCAGGCCAGTGTTTGAAAGGCCGCAAACCTACTTTAATCAATATGTTGTTAAACCAATTAATCGCACGATTCGAGAATTCTACAGCTTATTTTAAATGAAAAGGTTAATGAAATGGAATAAGATTGTCTAAAGGCAGTCAGCAATACGACAATTAGTGACAATCAGGGGTATACATGAATCGAAGTTTTCAACTGCTATATTAGTTTCTCCAGGAATATGTATATTATTTTATTGAAACAGTCATCATGAATAAGTAAATGAGAGCATGTGCTATAAAACATATGGACACAATATTATATACAAAATTGCGTCAATTAAAAGATTTAAAAAAAAAAAAAGATGTAGTAACCTTATGTCTAACTTCTATCATAGAGTAATATGGTTGCAATTATCTTACTTGTGACATTATACTACTTGGTTCATACAATAGTCAAAGAATCTCACATATAATATAATAATTCAATATTCTTAAACACACTACCATTCATTAGGTTTTAAATTTAGAAGCAGAATAATATGTTCTGTGACGTCACTCGAGTTAGAATAAAAACATAGCCTATTCTAGAGACTACAATTAGTAGCTTATCGACCTCATTAATATCAATAGCCATTAAGAAGAATTAAATTCTATTTTAACGAACATTTATTTTGACAGATTACATGTAATGGGAGTCAGCTATTTAAGTAATACCCATCTTGTCATTTTTATAATCATTTACAAATGCTAGGCTATGATTCTTTTAATTATTAATTTATTTATTTACGTCCACTGTATTCTACTATAGCTACTTGGGACAGGTTATCTATAGGTTACTTTTCTAGCCAGGTTGGAACTAAGGAATTCATTTAATGAGTGATTATAAATACGATGATTCATATAATTATAGTTCGTAATTAGGAATGAAGTTATTACTATTGCTCTCGTTTATATTTATAATCAGATAATTATCTCTAAGAGAATTATTACCTCACTTACAGACAAGAGGAAGAAAATTATTTTATGAAAATTTTTAAAATAATTAATTTATACAAGCTAGTAACGCTTTAAATGATATGTTTAAAAGATGAAAAGTATATTGTCTTATAAAATTGTAATATTAGAACTGTAAACTGCCATTTTCGAAGACTAGTCAAATTTTTTGTTTTGCCAAAATTAATGGAATATGTTCCCAAATTAAATAGTCAGTTGATATTGTTATGTTAGTGTAGATATTTATTTATATACTGTTATATAACGTTGTATATTTTTTAATAAAAGATTTCTAATACTCCAAGGTGCCATAGTACTTACTATCTTCACCCTATATCCTCATTCATAACGGTTTTCGTTTAACTAAAGTCACATTACAAAATTACACAAACAATACTTCAAGTCTTCCCGAATCGTAGTAAAAGAGCGTAAATAAACAAAGAAATTGAATTGTAAGTTTTGTGCGCTCACAAACACACACACACATATATATATATATATATATATATATATATATATATATATATATATATATATACACACGCACACACATTGAGCGAGGGGGTGGAGAGAGAGAGAGAGGGGGGGAGAGAGAGAGAGAGAGAGAGAGAGAGAGAGAGAGAGAGAGAGAGAGAGAGAGAGAGAGAGAGAGAGAGAGAGAGAGAGAGAGAGAGAGAGATTGTGTGTTTACACCCTCTCTAGCGGCCACATATTTTAGGTTATTAAAACCAAACTTCTTAAACTATTAACCGGTAAAGAAAGGTGGAACATTTTAACATCCAGAATTTGTCCTATCCTATGAGAGGGGGTGTGTTATAAGGAGTAAAATCATAAATTATAAATTTCTCAGTTATTATAAGTCGATTGAAAATTATTATATAACCAACCTTGTTGTAAATTTAATTATTCACTTTTCTTATTTTACAATTGATTCCCATAACTCAAATATTTACCAGGATATTTCCATATTTTCAGTTTTCATTCATCAGCTAACTCCAAGTAATACGATTTTCACATAGAACATGTGCGTGAGGGACACGCAGGGGTATTTTCCACGTGCTGGGCTGACACACGACTAATTTCATCTCACCATATATTCCTTACTAAAAATTCAATGAGTAGTTGTAAGGGATTACTGAAGGCAAAATAACGAATAACTACACTCACACAGCAAATGTTCAATGTAGACAATATTAGGTATTTAACCTTGAATAAAGTAGTTCGTGATATAACAGTTCATTGTTACATCACAGCTTATATGAGATGAGTAGGAGTAGGGGTTTAATGAAGGCTTAAAACGAAAAAAATGCAATATCTTGGTTAATAATAAAAAAAAAAGTCCGTCACGCAGGGGCTGCGTAAACTAAGCAGATTTCCCACGAGAAGTTTTACAAAAGAGAAATCTGCCTAATAACAACTGTAGTATAAGAAACCTCTAAACCTAAAACATTATTTAGGGCGTAATAACCCAGTAGTTTCTAGCCCCAAAAAACAGTTAACCTAACCTCTAAACCTATTCACGAGGGACGAATAGTTATAGAAACGGCCGCCAGAGCTCTCGGCGGAAAGTCCGAACATAGCCTACTGGTGACCACACGCAGAATACAAATGCAAATATCTCGGTTAATATTCAAGATACAGAATAAATGTATAGAACAATATTTATAGTAAATTTAATTTGCAATAGGATTTATTCTATACAATTTTTCGATCCGACGCATAATAACGGAGATATTTTGAATTTTCAAAAATCCCCCCTGTAAACCCCCCCTCCCACTGGTCCGATTTCAGCCATTAACGAACTTGATCTTCCTTTTTACATAAAACGATTAAATTCCGAGTTTGGTAACGATCAAACAAAAATTGCGACCGCTAGAGCGGTAACAGACATATATATATATATATATATATATATATATATATATAGATATATATATATATATATATATATATATAGATATAGATATATATATATACAGTTTTGAACGGACTTCATTTTCGTCATCTACTAGGTAGGATCGATGGACATTTGAAGAAAAATGTCGAAAATTCCGTCATGAGTACAACCTCAATAGCTGATTTCCCTTAAGGGAAATCTGCTAAAATGGAGATATATCATAATGTCATAATAAAAATTCAGTAAAATTATTTTCATTGTGGTTGCTTCATTAATCCATGTATTATTAAAAGGATATTATGTAAAAATCTATTCATGAATGTGCCACAGGAATTCCCTTCCCATAATTTTAAACATAAACATAGATTCAAACAGGACATAGATTGAATAACTAATACATCTATAGATGAAAATAAAGTGAAATAGCAACGGCTGTTAAGTCTCCCCTGAAACCTTGAATATGATACATGTAATGTTTGCCTTCCTGAAGTAGAGGAAAAATTATGAAAGCTATGACCTCCAACAGCTGCTTTAGAGATTTTAAACGCACTATGACCTCATGGTTGACTGCTTCACACCGGGGGGTGCAGCACAATTTCAAAATAAGCTCGTTATTACATACAAACGTCCGTCACGCGTCAACTAAGCAGTTATTCCATGCCCTTGTATGACAAGCTGATGATTTTATACTTCTACCGGAATAAGAAGCTTATTTAAAAGACACCTACAAGAAATTTAAGTTCAAAAATCGTTTGAGATGAGTAGGCAATAGCTGAAGACTAATAACAAACATACATGTACTCAATTGGGTTAGTTTGTTAGGAAAATATATATATATATATCTATATATATATATATATATATATATATATATATATATATATATATATATATATATATATATATATATATATATATGCATATATGGAAAGGCACTTGTAGAATATTAGATTTCCAACAAGATTGGTTATGTAGTATCCACTCACAATAATTGAAAAATTTGAAATATTAGTTTTACCCCCCCCCCTTTCCTTAACCCCTTACTCCTAAAGCTTCCGGTTCCCCCCTTACGCACTGGGTCATTGGTTCTACACGAAGCGCTTAGAGTGTGAGTTTAGAAACGACCACAAGAAAAACACTACCCATACGTTATTAGGAATATATATGTACTTAAATCCTAATCCTACAAACTTTTCATTAACTCGAATATTAAGGGAGCTGTTTGTATTTTATTTTATTTTTATTCAAGACGTGTTTCATCTCTTATTATTATGGCAGACATAGAGAATGGATGAGGAAACTTTTTTTTTTACTAGAGCTCATGTTTTTCACTAGTTATTTTCTAATAACAGAAATACTTACAACTTACTACAATAAACACAGGATTTTTTTTTTCTTAACCAGGGTTCATTTAGTGGTTAGTTTACTTGCAATAGTCTAAAAGAGTGTGAATGCAGAAAACACAACTGAATAAATATACGCATCTTTGTTTTTGAACTAAAATTGTACAAGTTGTACGCTGTAAAGAGTACAAATCGGTCAAATCAACCATTGTTCCAAAGTCTATTAGAAAGAAAAATAATGGACTTGTTAGAAAAAATCTGTTTAAATTAGTTCCATTGAATAGGCAGTCAATACGTTACAACTAATGAACGTCTTCCTTGAGTTCCATTTAAGTTCAAAATTAATTATAGATTTCAATTCTGTTATAGGAGTCACAATTTTGTATAGATTTCCGTGCAGATCCCGTAAGTAAAACTAGCTTCATTATTCCAAAAGAAAATATTTTTAATTTGCGTAAATATTAGCGTAAATGGCAACGAATAGTATATAGGTATTTGTCAAAGTAAGAGAAATTTCATTTTAAAAAACTTAAAAATATACTGCTTTTAAATAAACTATATTAAACTCTTTCTTTGCCTCTATATGAATTCTTGTTCGCTAATTTAGTCAAGGCAAACCAACAAGAATAGATATCTGAAGAGAAATACACTGATGGACAAAATTAACGCACCACCTACATTTCTTCAAAGGTATATTTTAATTTTAACACTAAAAAATAAAGATAAAATTAGTCATTTAAAAACAAAATTTTATTTTACATTCAGAAAATATGGTACACATTTTAAAAGAAAAAAAAAAGAAAAATATTCTTCCAAAAATGAAAATTAAAACTCACTTTTTCGTAAAGTCAATAACGGGTATTGCCACCCCTGGCACGAATAACATCCCTTAAACGCCTTTCCATTGATTTAAAAAGAGTCACTATCAAGTCCTGAGGAATGTTGTCCCATTCTTCGAGAACAGCTGTTCCCAGTTCCGCAAGGGTGCTAGGACTCGGATTCAGACTTCGTACCCGTTTCTTAAGGTGGTCCCAGACATGTTCGATCGGGTTTAAGTCAGGACTCCGCGGTGGCCACACCATGCGCTCAATCCCAACCTCTCTCAGATAATCATCCACCATTTGTGATCTGTGTGGTCTGGCATTGTCGTCCATAAACAGGAATCCCTCTCCAATGTACGGTGCAAAAGGCACAACTTGCTCTTCAATTATGTCGTACAAGTACCTCTGTGACGTCAGTGACCTTCCTCGCACCACAACCAACTCTGTACGCGCATCGAACGAAATGCCTCCCCAGAACATAAGTGAGCCACCACGAAATGCCACCTGGGGAGCCATGCAGCATGGGGCGTACCTTTCTCCTGGGCGTCTCCATGTGTATACACGACCATCTGAAGATTTGAGACCTACTCTCACTTCATCTGAGAAGAGAACTCTCTTCCAATCTTCCGAAGTCCAATTCACATGGTCTTGAGCGAAACGAAGTCTGGCCATTTTGTGAGCTGTGGTAAGCAGAGGGACACGGGCAGGATGTCGAGCCCTCAGGTTACCTTCATTGAGCCTTCTCCTAACAGTCCTGCTGGAGATCGTCAAATTTCGGGTTTGCCTAATGAGATTTCCAATTTCATTTCCAGTAATACTGCGGATTCGCAGAGCCTGTAGCCTGATGTACCTATCGTCTATTGCGTCTGTGCACCTAGGCCGACCCTGGCCTTCTCTTCTAGCATGTTGTCCAGTTTCTCTAAAACGCTTTAGAGCTCTTCCGATTGTTGTATGATGAACTCCCAGCCTTCTGCAACTTCACGCTGCCTGTATCCTTCCTCTATCAATGTCACTGTCCTAACACAGTCAAACTCACTTAAATAACTTACTCCTGCCATTAAGAGGGGAAAAAAGTGAGTAGCAACCTAGGTTGTTGAGAAAGAACTAACGAGAACAAGTTTATGAAGGGAAGATATTATCAGTCTAAACCTACTGTCTGTAGAAATCAGGATTAAAATAATCCTCAAGAGTAAACAAAGCATTATTTATGGTTTATATTCACTCTGTAATCCCCTATTTAGATAAATAGATAAAGAACACAGAAGCTTGTTTTTAAAAAAAATTATTTTATTTTTTTTTAAAATGCATTTTTATTAAATTTTGCTTTAATGCAAATACTAGTTGGGGAGCTCAGATTAGGCTTGAGTGCGTTGGCCTTAATCTCACTCGGTAAACTTAGAGCCTTGAGTCCGCTTCTTCATGGGCAATACAAATTTATTTAGTGATCAACACATATATATAATATCGTTAGTCCCACCCTAGCTAAAATCTATAGCAAACCCGTCCCAATTTGCCTGAGTAGAAAAAATTGGATCTTTATAAATTACAACAAATACCATTTTCAAGCAAATTATTCGACTGAATATTACATAAAAATGATTTCCATTTCATAAAATACATGTACAAACAAGTGATCTTTGTAATCAAATAATATTGAAATTCATATATATAGTATTATACTCACTAGAAAGTACAAAACGAAAGAAATTCTTAATTTATACTAATAATGTAATTAGGGAAAATTGAAATAGGAAATAAAAAATTAGACCTTTATTTTAAGGCATTTTATATTTTGTTACATGTTAAGCAGGTATATATCAGCATAATCATAATTTATGGACCTTTCCAAAATTCTTTACTAAAAAAACAAATTTACCCTATAAATACCACATTATCTTGGAAAATATCTTTGATAAGCTGAATATCTATGTAGGATCCACAATACAAACCAATTTTCATATGTAATCCAGTTGGTTGTAGTTTGAGAACGTCTTCACATTTGTCTCCAGTTATGTTTAGACCCTTGCCTTCTTTCATCAAAAATGCAATGGGGTTCGCGCGAAAAAGTAAAGGGACCTGAAATTAAACAACATTTTACTAAACACTACATTTGATCGAGCTTCTAAAATGGAGAAAGGCCTCAAATATTTGAATTGATTTTTTTTCGCAAAATGAATTAGTGAAAATTTTGCGAGGAATATTCCTGCTCACAGAGACTTACATTGCCATCATCCTCAAGATAAATCCCTCCAGATTTCACAATACCATGAATGATAGACACGTATCCCCCCGGATTGAAATAGGCCAGATCACGATCAGTCTAAAAAAGAAGAAAAAGATCAATTTAATGCCACTGAATAAACAAATAGATGGTACAGGAAATCATCCTTTCATGCCATTTTTGATTGTTTATATGCTCTTGCATATGATGTAACGACACACAAATACACGTATTATACTATGGGTCTCACGTTATCCACCTGTCTCATGATCTCTACTTTTGCAACAAATCGAGATAGGAACAAAAGTAAAAAAAGAAAAAAAAAGAAGATTAAGTATGAGTTTGCAACAATATTTGATATATGAATTTTTTTCGTCTATAACTTCAGAGTTATTTTGATTTTTTTATAACCCCCTCCATGTCAGATATCAGACATTTTTTTCGACTCATAACTCCGGAGTTATTTTGATTTTATGTATAATGAACTTCATCTTTAGTTCTACATGAAACGTTTATATATCGAGTTTGGTAAAGATCTAACATAACTGCGATCGCCAGGTATTTATTTTTGTTCGTATATATATATATATATATATATATATATATATATATATATATATTCAATTTAATCATCTTCTAGGTAGGGGATGAACATTTGAAGATATTTTTGAAAATGAGTATAACCTCAATATGATTTCCCAGAAGTCTAAAAAAGGAGCCCATGTTGAAATTTAGAGAGTGCAGATCTTCGAAATATAATGCCCATGTGGCTAGTGGCCAAGTTCGTTAATTGCCAAAAAGGGCCTGGATATATTGGTGCTTAGAGATTTGTCCAGAATCTGTCAGTAGCTGATAGTTCAAATAGAATCTTATTAATATACAGTGGCTTCTAAAAATTAGGACCGTACTAAAGTTGCAGGTTTTACAACCTCCAGGTGCCAGAAAAAACCACACGTTTAGTATTTAACCTTTATTTCCTAAGGATCAGTCATTGGGTGGCTAATTCTTGCAACTCAGGAGCCATATCACTCGTTGTATAGCTGATGAAAATTGCGAACCAGCAAGAACCTAGTAATTGTTAGCATCTTTGCGTATTCGAAATACATTTACGCGTAATAAGAGCAATTGACCTTGTGAATTACCACTCATGTATACAAATAAACCTCTTTTATTTACAATAAACATGTAATGGATTTGAATATTAGACACTTGTACGATATGTATAGCCTATTCACGTTACCTGGGGAATTCTAAATGCTGCTGCCGCTACTTGAACATTACTGACAACATATCCATAAAGTTTATCCTAATGAATAATACAAATCTTATTTTATAACCATTGTAATGCATTTAATTCATAATCAAGGAAGCAGTCACTCCTTTCAAGACACCCGATGTATACCGAGATCAGTGCAACCACGCAGTATTTCATTTGTAGTCTTCACAACTCAAGTTGTAGAGAACAATGGGTCGAAAGAAGAAGTAGAAATTGAAGAATGTGTCAAGTACCAGCTGCGTAAACTAAGCAATTTCCCACAAGCTGTGGTACACGCACTGATGACCTCAACAAAGTTGTATAGGAAATTAGATAGTGTTAGAGGCACAGATTAGCCATGCGATTAAAAGCGTTGGCCTTAATCCCACAGGTGAACCTAGACCTGATGGCGATTTCGATTCCCACCTGAGCAATAGATATTTATTTAGTGACGACCTCATTATATAAAGTCCCAGTCTGGCTAGAAAAAGGGGCTACCTGAAGATAACCCGTCCCAATTAGCCAAACGAGGAAAAAGTGGACGTTAATAAATTAATTTTAAAAAATCTGCATTAAAATATGTATCAAAATTTGGTTCTATATAAATTTTTGGTCCGGCATATAATACCAGAGACATGGTCTAATTCCATTTTCGAGTCAAGAGCTTAGTCTTATTGTACGGCATTATCACACACCGTATTTGCAATTATTTCATCTAGTGAAGGAAGATCTATTGAAAACAATATTTCGTATTTAAGCTTGGTTTTATGATATATTTGCTTATAGTTAAAGTGCAATGAATAAATATTCGGGTTTCTGAAGGCTGTAAATTAAAAAGTTTTTCACTTAGTTGCTGTGAAAACTAAGCAAATTACTGCTGATCTCATTTCACCATATGTTTTCTATTTCTAAATAAAAATTCGATGAGAAGAAGTAGGGGTCTAAGGAAGGCTGAAAATAAGAACGCACTAATAGCTCGCTTAATATTTAAGCTACGAAAAAATGTATAGTACAACAATCGTAGAGCATCAGTAGTCCAACCAAATTGGACAAAAATGCACTCATTAAGAAATACACCTGCATTTGAAAAAACAATATCGTTATAAATAAAAAGTCCGTCACGCAGGGGCTGCGTAAACTAAGCAGATTTCCCACGTGATGTTTTACAATAAAGAAATTTCACGAGAGCCGAGCAGTTAAGGAAACGGTAGTTCGGCCGTTTCCTTAACTGATCGGCTCTCGTGAAATTTCTCTATTGTAAAACATCACGTGGAAAATCTGCTTAGTTAAGGGAACGGCCGAACTAGCTTTTGGCGGGAAAGTCACTCGTCCGTTAATCGCCCTGATTTAATAAAAATGCAAATATCTCGGTTAATATTGAAGATAGAGAATAAATTTATATGACAATATATATAGTAAATTTAATTTGCAATAAGATTGATTCTGTACAGTTTTTCGATCAGACGTATAGTAACGGAGATATTTCGAATTTTCGAAAATCCTCCCCTCTAACCCCCCCCCTCCCACTGGTCCGATTTCAGGCGTTAACGAACTTGATCTTTTTTTTTTACATAAAACGACTAAATATCGAGTTTGGTAACGATTAAACAAAAATTGCGACCGCTAGAGCGGTAACAGACATATATATATATATATATATATATATAGTTTTGAGCTGACCTCATTTTCGTCATCTACTAGGTAGGATCGATGGAGATTTGAAGAAAAATTTCGAAAATTCCATGATGAGTACAACCTCAATAGCTGATTTCCCTTAAGGGAAATCTGCTAAAACAAACAAAATAGAACACAGAGATATAGAATAGAATACTGAGGTAAGGAATTTACATTACAAATGTTTTAATAAGCAGCAAGTCGATTAAATGTAGATTGGACTATGCTTCTTCTGGAATTGATTTTTCACCGACCGTCTACCTTGTAATCGAGTTGTTTATACTGCCCGATGTAATCGGATGATCGGCTGTAAATTTCCATATCTTCAACCGACGACATAGGTGGTAAGGTCGAATCTTTTTATAATAAGTGCACTAGTCCTGAAGAAGAGTGAATAGAGAAGGTGAAACATAGAAAAAAAAATGCATGTGTTTTATACATCTTAAGACCTTCCGCCAGCTTCAACGAAGCTTGATTTCACAATTCGACGAAACAATTGTAGAAAATTACATATGAACTAAAATTGGTCATTCGACGTATTTTGTTCAGACTTATAATTCAAAGTTATTTCGACTTTTTTCAACTCCTCCTCTGGACACTCATCATCCAGGTCTGAATTCAGACATTAACGAACTTGATCTGTTGTTATACATAAACCTTTTAAATATCGAGTTTGATATAGACTAAACAAAAAGTACCACTGCTAGAGCGTTATAGACAAATATAAATTTGTAAATTAGACGATGAACAGATCTCATTTTCGTCATCTCCTAGGTAGGATAGAAGAAGATTTGAAGATATTACGACATGAGGAATACCTCAATGCCTAATTTGAGACGTTCTGAATTGCTCTGGGTTGGAGGTTGACAGACAACTCTAAATACTGTTGGTATGGTATACCAGGATATAAAGGCCCTGGCAGAAGGATGACATGAAATAGAAATTAGGACACCTGATACAGAATGCAGTGGATGGTCTAAGATGGCAGCAGAGGCCCATGCCCTTTAAGGGCTAGTTAGGTTAGTAGTAGTAGAAGAGTTAAGTAGTTGTAGTTAGCTCTTAGGTTAATGTAAAACTGCATATGCTGTATTTGCAACTTCAAATTATTTCATCAAATGTTCAATGGGAACAGGCTTTCGTAGACAATTAGAGAATGTAGAAATATTTATTGCCAACACTTATATGCGGTATTCATAGCCGTATTATAAGGTAAACCAACTTTATTTACTGCACCTCCATTTTCACAGAAATACCCAAAAATTAGCTTTGATTACCAAAGAAACTTTTGTGGTTAGTATGTCAGTGATTTTCTTTTTCCATCCTTCTGTCTTCCCTCCATTTTCGTGGTAAAATTGGGCTTTTCTTGGAATTTTAATGTCCTTTGAGGATAGCATAAACTGGCCAAGGTTCTGTAAAGCCGAAAAAGCAATTATAAAACAAAATGCATTAGAAAGAATGCTCCTCCGCCATTTGTTTTGGAAATGGGTAATCAACTGAGTACAAAAAATTGACTAAGGAATTCTGTACACAATCAAAATTTTAGTATACATATGTGAACTCCCTCCACATTGAAAAAAAATTGTTTTGGAATTATAACATTTGGTCCCTTCGAATCTACCTAAATGACATTTGGACTTTTGAGATCTCCCATTCGTCTTCCCTCGTCGACTCTATCGAGAGCGAAGAGGAACATGAAGACTATCTCCGACAAATCTTCAAAGGCCTTGATGAGCAAGCTATTTCCTTGAACGTCATCAAGTTCGTATTAGGTCAGCCTCAAGTAGATCTCTGGAATTAAACCACTTATATCTAAAGCTCAGAGCATACTACATTATCCACAACCCTAAAATCATAAACAAGGTGATGAGGTCATCTTTGTATGCATAATCACTAACGTGTTTGCATTCGCCATGCTGCATCAGTTTTGGCTCCTTGAAACTATCTCTTCCATTACACGAAGCTAAAAGATATAATACTCCTTGAATGGACTCCTGCGCCTGTAGAAGCGTTCGAGAACAGCAAGATAAGCCTCAGTGAAGCTCACCCATTTTTCTCCCTATCGTGAGGAGGTGGCGCATTGCAGCAGAAGAAAAACGGAGTATGGGGTCCGGATGGGGATAAGTGATCTCGGTCTTTTCAAAGATCGCGCAGATGATTTTTGGTGAAACATTTTTAAATTCAAGACATTTGATTGGTGTTTTTGTTCATTAAAATATATTGCTACTTTGAAAAAATATACTTTTTTATATTAATTAAAACAGTGAATAATTTGTTTTATAATTAAGTAGAGCCATGTCATTATATTTTCTTATTTTTTTTATAACCTCTCAAAAAAAAGGATGATTGTTTATAATGCTTTATTTATTAATGCTTTAATAATCTTATCTTCTAAAGTTTTGTTATAGCAGTAGATACAGTCTTCATTACTAGTACTACCTCAACCAGATTTGAAAAATAATAATCTGGATAATATTTACTTCAAGTCATTAACCACAAATATAGGATGGAGCAGAGGAATAATGAAATACATAGTGAAAAACTTCTTTGCTCAAAGAATCAAAAAGCTTATGTTAGAGATCATTCGTTGAATCCCATGCGTTGACCTCATATTGCCAAAAATTTTCTTTCTATCGAAATACGAGAAACGGATTTGTAAGAAGATATTGTTCATGTTGGGCATGGTTACGAAGGGAATAGAAAAACGACTCACCCGATCTAGAGAAAACTGATGAAGTCCCAGATCTTTCATAGCAATAACCATCTCGGTTGAACAGCCACACATAAAATAGCCAGCAAACTGAATATTCTTTCCACTTAGAAGAGCATCGCTATCTTTAAGTTGCCTTCCTTCCTGTCGCAAAATTTTAGGGGCTCTGCATAATAAATTCATACAATATTATTCAAAAGAAATAAAAATATATTCTCGAGCTAAATACTGAAGGTTGTAATAAGAATGATGTAAATTTACAAATTATGAAAGCTTTACAGACATTTACTTTCTGAATTCAGAACTATAATCTAACATTCAAGAAAATACTGTAAATAATATTTTTAAGATAAAAACATTTGTGTAAATCCGACCAATAATTGGTAGGATATTTTTGAGGGCCTACAGTGGTAAAGAGAGTGCTCTTTATTGGCAAAGATATCCATTTTATTTATTTATTCCATACAAATTAAAATGATATGTAAAAAATCTTGTGTGAACTACACGACTTCCTTATATTAATATTGAATAAAAAAAAACGTCGCATAGGGGCTGCGTAAACTAAGCAGATTTCCCAAAACCTGGAATAACAAATTTTTTTTTATCTCGTCTCACCACTTACTCTCTTTCTATGTGAAAAGCCGATGAGTAGAAGGGAGGAGGGGTACTAAAGGCTGGAAATAAGAAGGTTTCAATAACTCGCTTAATATTTGAGGTAAGAAAAATGCATAGAACAATAATTGTTTATGGAGATTGATTCTATAACATTGAAGTGGCAGCATTCGTTGCCATGGTAACATCATGGACGTTGTCTTGGCTACAGAACGAACCAGCTGTGAACAACAAAAAGTTGCGAAACTTAATTTTAGACGTAATTTTAAGGAGCCCGCCTGGGTCACCACTTTAACGTTTTTCGTTACCTAAATGAAAATGAACGTTTAAAACAACATTATTTTTATTCAGTTACAAAATTTACGCATTTACACTTGTTAATATAATTTATAAACTTCAGTAAGCAAAGGAATCAACTGAGCAGAACTAGTCTATGCAACGAATGCAGCCGCTACAACATTCATTTATGATCTGACTCATTATAAAAAAGATATTTTGAATTTTTTAATTCCCCTCCCCTATTTAAGGTCTAATTTCAGTGTATAACAAATCGAAGAAAAAAAACGGTGATATATTGAGAAATATTGAGTATGGTACAGATCAAATAAATAAATATTTATGAGGCAAGGACGTAAAATCACAATTGATGTCAACACGCGACAAATTTGCAATTATCTCGCATTAAAAAGGGTCTCTTGAAAATAATATTTAGTATTTAATCTTAGAATGATCTACTTCACGATATAAAAGATTATTGTTAATATGACATGAGTAAGAGTGGGGTTTTACTTAATGCTTGAATACAACCACTGATAGCGAAAATACAGAGTACCGAACTTAACCGTTTTTTACAATAAGTACTTTGGATATCCAAAATGAAAACAAACTAATTTAGTGTATGCACAATTATTAGTTTAGAAACGTAATGTTTTATACTTTGCGAAAGCAAATATCAGTCCACAGCAGTACCCTGTAAGTACATTTTCCTCCTTATCCAAAGATGAAATGTAGCCAATGTAATGTCCTTCAGTGAAGCCCTGATCAAAAAAATAAAGACAACAAAATATTATAAAGGGTAGAGGAAAACATTAGATATTTGAAGAGTTAATACAAATATTAAGTTGTATTGTACAATTGCTTGGCATTGGAGACACCGACATTTTGATATTAGTATTTCGTTCTTTACCGTAAAAAGAAGAAGATTTTAGCACTAGAACAAGCTATTCTTTGATAAAAATAAATTGTATATTAGTTAAAACAAGTATAGATCACTAAATTTCATGCACCTGCCATTTGTTTCAAGCGAAATATATTCCTAATAACGTTTAGCATTATCTCCCTAAAGCTTATATAACGGGACCGGCTGAAGCAGAGAATCTTGTGATTTTTCTAGGTAATATACATATAATACTATTTTATCTTCTAGTTATACACTTTTTAATGCTGTGTATTTACCGAAATCAGAAGAATATTACACTGACTATTTTCTGTGTTCAGACAACTATCAGCAAGATCGAAATTTCAGTTTATTTATATTTTATTTTAATTTTCATAGTGTGAAAATACTTAGTCTGAATATTTGAATCTTCAACACTGGCAACTGCAGTCGATCTTCGTGTGTATCTCATGGCTTATTGCAAATTATAACATGGTTGGTTTTTGACTCTTCATTAGACATGGAGAAAATCATCATATACACCTAATTATTGAAATAGTACACATCAACTCCCAAATCATCGCTCAAAAACATTCAAAACCCTACAAGCTCAAACTCTCCCTTTCCTCAGGTTTCCCAATTGCTTAACTCTGTCACTTCTACTTACCTCAACTATATTGTGGGAATGTACTTTTAGCAGATTTCCCTTCAGAGAAATCCACTACTGGAGAAGTACGAGGGATGTGATTTTCAAAATATTTCTTGAAATGCCCATTGATCCGAATATCTCCGAAAAGATAATGACGAAAATGAGTGTTCAACCTTATATATTTATCAGCTACCGCTATATAGGTCATTATTGTTGTAACATAGTTACTTAACTCCATGTTTAAGCAATTCATGTAAACCTAAATGCCATGTTCGTTAATGGATCGTATCAGACGAGTTGGGATTTGGGAAAGTGGGGTTAAAAAAAAATCAATTGTCTCCATATAAAAGACAGGTTGAAAATTGTTGTATAACAATTATGTTGGAAATGTTTTATCTAAGTTTTTTTTTTCACCCTACTGTTAATCCACATTTCTACAAACACAATTTTCATGTATAATAACGGAATCAATGCCCACTTCATATCTAGCTCAAATTTCATGTCCTGCTTACGAAAGTTTCACATGTTGGATAGCGTTAACCTTGTATCTGTCGGATAATTTGATTAGTTTACGACTACGTGACGGACTTTTCTTTAACAAAATATTGACAGAGTTATTTGTATTTCAGAGTTTTCAGTCTGCACTTAGCCCCCAATCCTACTTAATTTTTCATTTTAGCCCTTTATAACGTAAATCATCCCCATGCCTAGCTTAAATTTCTTTTTTTGCTAATATTTTTAACAGCAGAATTGGGAATAGAATAACATACGGCGTAATCTGTGGATCAACCCAGCATACAGGAAATCTGCTTAGTTTTATTCAGATCCAGCGTGACGGTCTTTTTTTCCTCTTCGTACGCCTAGCCTTCTCAATCACGGTGCCCTGTGCCAGTGTTTTATGGAAACAGCAAATTGATGGTCTAAGGTGTTTACAGTTATTAGAAGTGACCTAGTTTAAGCCATAAATTCATTGTGCCCATCTTCAAAACACTAACGTGCGACACGGGAATTGTGAAGGTTCAGCTTAAAGGGGGGAAATATTTGAATCCATAGAATTGTGATTATCGTACTGCATTGAATAATCCAGATCTTTTTTTTTCGTCTCCGGGTCTGATCAAATAGCTTCCCTTAATATATATATATATATATATATATATATATATATATATATATATATATATATATATATATATATATATATATATATAATAATGAAATGTTAATTATAATTATTATTATTTAAATTGAATCTATGTACCGGCTACTTCTCAGGGTCTTATATTGCACGGCAAGCATTTTTGTTTCCACCATCTCTGCTATAAGAGCTAATTTATCTATTTAATCCGAGATATAGCACATTTAGGCTAGCTAATTAAAGAAACACTTACGGTCTCGTTGCATCTTGGGAGTCGATTGCCCATTCTTGTCCTCCGAGATTGCCTTTTGGACTCATAGGGGTCCGCTGTCCTCCCTTGACAGGTGCTGCTACCTCGTTTAAAGCCTAGTACTAGTCACTCGGATCTCATAGATATAGAGAGACAGCGGAGAACCACAGGCTCGACCGTTACAATATATATATATATATATATATATATATATATATATATATATATATATATATATATATTGGTTATGGGAATGTTTTAATTTTTTTTATGGTGAAAAAAAAAACAACACCTAAGGATCAATGTCAAGCAATTCCTGAAGTTCCTCGTCTTGAAACTTTTTTGGGGCACCATCGCTTTCTTTGTCATCGACATTAAAGTCACCACTTTTGAAGCACTTGAACCAATATCTGCAAGTCGCCTCCGATGGAGCATGGTCACCATAAAAATCCACAAAAAAGCGATACGTTTCTGCAGCACTTTTCTTTAAAAGATAGTAGTGAAGCAGAACTTCCCGCAAATGCTGTTTTTTTTTGGAACATATTCCATGATATAAGAAATCTAGATGTTAACACTCCAAGCAAAAGTTATGTACTGTGTTTATCACCTTACTAACACCCTTTCTTAATCCATGTATGGAAGATTAGATAAGATGTAAGAGATAACAATTTCAACATTAAAAAAAAAAAATTAAAACTTATTCCCATACCCAATATATATATATATATATATATATATATATATATATATATATATATATATATAGATAGATATATAGATAGATAGATAGATAGATAGATAGATAGATAGATAGATAGATAGATAGATAAATGGATAGATACAAGGGGAACCGGAGGCATTGCGGGTTAAGGCGTGGGGCGTCGACCATTATCGTCAAAACGCTGAATGTAGAAATAGTGGGTGCAGGTTCGATCCTCGCCATAGAAGAACATTAGTTCACGAGTTCGTTACCAGAGTGATCAGTCTAGAGTCATGGGATAAATACTTTAGGGATCAGCGGGAGTCTTACGAGTAAATAAGTCTGTCAGCCACTCGGGATGACTAACGACTAAGCTATATTAGATCCCGTCCATAGGCAGGCTGGCATCGTGAACTGGCGACAGACCCTCCGGATATATTGGGGCCCGCAGTGTCCTGGAGACAACTCATTCCAGGTCCTCCTTGGTTAACGGGGATTGTATGTCAAGTTGATCACTCACTACGTAAAAACTGATCACGAATCCCGAGAAATATATATATATATATATATATATATATATATATATATATATAGATATATATATGTGTGTGTGTGTGTGTGTGTGTGTGTGTGTGTGTGTACAGGTAATGGACAATAAGATATACTCGAAAATAGGTCGATTATGCATGAAGTTTGCTAAAAATTGCAAATTGTTCTACTAGGAAAGTTGTTTGGAAAATTTATACTTCTAAAATAAATTAAAAAGCTCCAGTGAACAAAACAAATATTCGTTAGGGGCTCAGGTAAGCGATGTGAGTTAAATCGTTGGCCTTTTGGCCTTAATCTCGCTTGGTAAACTTTGAGTGGCGAGCTCGATTCGCGCATGGGCAATAGGAATTTATTTAGTAGCGAACTCCTTAAATAAAATCCTTAGACGCAAAATGTAGACGTTAAAAATAAATCTAAAAATGAAATATGCGTTACCTGAATAACATTCTTCTGTGATTCGTGAACAACACATGTTAAACATCTCGACGATATAAGTGTATCTAATAAGACCTTTTCTATTTTTTTCGAGAGGGATTCTCTTTCCTTTTGATATCTGAAAAAAAAAACACAGCTTCAATGGTCCTCCAAATGAAATTTTTGATTAATAAAAATGCATAAAACCTACCTAAATTAAGTGATCCATTGAAAACTCTAAAAAATCGATTTCTGAACGTCATCTTTTGATGCTCACTTAAAAACATGACACCTCCTCAGTTTCACTTAGAGGCGGACTCAGTAAATATTACACCAACTTGTTAAAGATTGATCAGTCCCACTCTGATTAAAAAAGTGTTATCTTCGTGTTTCCCGATTAAAACAAAAATTATTATTAAATCTATTGTCTTAATTCTCAATTGTAAACTTTCTTGCATAAGAAAATTAAAACTCAAGCAGTGTAAACATTAGTTATGCTAATAGGTCATACGATATATATAGTTTTCAATATTAATTACCATATAATACTTTACTTAAGTCTAAGTAATTTTACTTACAATACAATGGGTTGTATATGTACGTAACTAGAATTATCGAGATTAATATGTGAAAGTCTATGTCCAATTACTGGTCAATCTAGTTAGTTCTAACTGATTCCTTAGACAAACGTGCTACAAAATATAAGAAAATATGTTTATCAATTTAAAACACTAGCCATACAATCTGGGTTTTTTTTTTTTCAGGAGTGCCTAATACAGGAGCACCCGTTATTTAATTCATTTTCTAAAAAAAGTCCGTCACGCAGGGGCTGCGTAAACTAAGCAGATTTCCCACGTGATGTTTAGTAATAGATAAATATACATACTGCTAACACAACAACATCGTGAATAAATACATATGGAAATAAGAAATGTTTCATCCAATTTCAATAACCTGCCGACAGGAAGCGTTAGGTTAGAAATGTAAACAAACGGGGGCCGACCCGTTAGTTTACATTTCTAACCTAACCTCTGCCTCACACCGGAAAGAAAAAACAATTACTGAAATATATCAAAATATAACAAATTATTTTATTGAGAAATATTTACTATATCTAGTACTGTAATTAATAATGAGTCTGAATAATTGTTATCTCAATCAATAAAATTTTAGTAGTCCAAAACTTTAAGATGGGGGGGGGGAGTCAGCAGGGCATATTTGCATGTTTCTCGTATAATAAAGGTCTCTTGAATACAATTTTTGGTTTTTAAACTTCCAATAATGTGATTTATTATGTAGCAGAGTATTGTTTACGTAACATGAGTAGAAGTGGCGGTTTGCTGAAAACTGAAAAATGCAAATATCTTGGTTAATATTCAAAATAGAGAATAAACGTATATAACAATATTTATAGTAAATTTAATTTGCAATAAGATTGGTTATATACAATTTTTCGATCCGACCTATGGTAACGGAGATATTTCGAAATTTCAAAAATCCTTCCCTCTAAACCCCCCCTCCCCCTGGCCCGATTTCAGCGGTTAACGAACTTGATCTGTCTTTTTACATAAAACGACTAAATATCGAGTTTGGTAACGATTAAACAAAAATTGCGACCGCTAGAGCGGTAACAGACAAATATATAGATAGATAGATAGATAGATAGATAGATAGATAGATAGATAGATAGATATATATATATATAGATATATATATATATACAGTTTTGAACGGACCTCATTTTCGTCATCTCCTGGGTAGGATCGATGGACATTTGAAGAAAAATTTCAAAAATCGCGTCATGAGTACAACCTCAATAGCTGATTTCCCTTAAGGGAAATCTGCTAATAGTTGCGAAAAACTGGATTCTACTCTTTGCATAGTAGTTCCTATTGAAATCCATAAGATATTTGGCGTCCGCAAACCTTTGCAAAGTAATATTTGCTTCAAAATTGTTATATGATGTAGCCAATAAGCTTCACCAACCTAGTGCCAATAGCATTAAATAAACTTCAGCTTTACCATGCTTCAGCTTAAAACTTCCTCCTTAGATTTATTTTGTTCAACTGTTTCAGGTAACAAGTAATCAAAAATCATAAATTTCCTCAAATTTTCCATCGATCCTACTTAGAAGATGAGGTGCGTTAATATATATATATATATATGTCTGTTTCCGCTCCAGAGGTAGAAAGTTTTGTTTAAACGTTCCAAATTCCATGTTTAAGCGTCTTATGCAAATAAAAAGATGGCTGAAATAGGACCAGGAAGTTATTATGAGCCAGATTTAAAAATTCTATATAACCCATATCTTGAACATTCAATTTCCTAAATGTGTTGTTCCATGCATTTTTTCTCTATGATTAATATTAACTGAGATATTTGCGTGTTTTAGTTTTCAGCTTTCAGTATACCCCCACTCCTACTCGGTTCACATTAGTAATACGCCTGTACCTTGCGAAGTGTTATTTCCAGACTAAATACGCGAGTGAAGGGTTTACAAAAGGGCCTAAATCAAAAATTCAATAGTTGCCGGTTAATCCATTATATGGTTGCTTTTTTCATTTGTTATTGCCCTTTTGATCAAATACTGTGATGGCTGTGAACTATTTAAGCACATATTACCCAACATTGGCTACTCAGGGCAACATTATCTCCTTGGCCAAATTATCACAATACTTCCTAGTAATTGCTATGTTGGCTCGAGGTGCATAGCAGGCTTATTTCTCTACTACTGTACATTTCTTTCCTAATAACACTCTAAATTCCACTGACGTTTAAGTTTCGATTTTTAACATTAGAAAACATTTCCGTTATTTTGTATTTCTGCTTCAGAAGTCGTTAACAGCCTTTTTGCATTATACGTTACTCGAATTAACCCTTTAACTGCGTGGCTGGGAGTGGAGGGTGAATGACGTGGAGCGTCGGCCCTCCCAAGGTCAACTACCCCTACGTGCGGGGGATTTCTGGTCTTCCTGATGGCCGCTTTACCGCACATTTCTTCATTGTTTCTCTTGTTCTCCTCGATTATTTTAAATTCATTCCCCATTGTATACTAAATTGTATGCTTCGAAGGGTATATCACTTGGAATCCATTGCAAAATAATATTTATGGACTTATAAATCAATGGTACTCTACAAGGAAAAATCACTCAGAAGACGTGCAAGCACTAGAAGAGGCAAATAAAGACTGTTTATCCAGTCGAAGAGACGGTACGAAGCTGTCAACTAAATTGACGAAGGTAGTGCACCTTCTCCCAACCCGCCAGACCCGTAGGGGGCCAGCGAAAACGTCATGTTTACGCGATCTACCGGTCTCATAGGTAGTTAATAGTTACCCACTCTGTCAATAGATGCCTCTCTATCGAGCTATTTAACGGGGCTTTGCGCGATTACAAGGTACGTATAAGATTAGAAGGAAAACGACCGAAGCCACTATTGTGGCGCTGCGCATGAGGGGCTGGACCACTCTGAGCCTTTATAGTGGATTCGCGCATTCCGAGAGGGAATGGCTCAAGCCATTATTGTGGCTTGGAGCTGTTAAAGGGTTAAATGAATCTTCGATAGTTAAAATGGTATTTTAAGCAACTAAATGACATCGTGTGAGAAGTAGATGGATCAATGAAGTATAAGGGAAATCAAATAGATATTTTTTACAGGCTAATGGTTATGCTGGGTCAATGTGAGGCCCGAATAGATGAACAAGATTTTAGTATTATATTAAACCATAAAAGTGCATTGAATATATTGAAATAGGATACAAACTCACCCATGAACAGCGGCAGTTCTGAGAATGTCTGCTATAGATATCAAAACTGCTTCGAGAGCTGTAAGTAGTGGTAGTATTTGGTCCAAGTCGAATGTTAGACTCTTCTTCACTAGCTTACACAGAAACTGAGTGTAGGAATCAAAATGATCTCCCTCTTTCTGCTGATTATTTCGAAGTACATCGAAATTACGTTCGTAAAGGTCTCTTGACAGCATTTATTAATTAATGTAATTCAATTTGCATAAAAATAAATAAATCCCAACACATGTAACTTCAAATTAAGTAATTGACTAATTTATGAACGCTCACTTAACACTACAATTCTATTTTAATTATAACGCCTCAGTAAAAGTAAAGCGGTAATATCCATTTTTGGAAACACCAAGCAAATAAACTTCATGAGACTGGTTTCATCAGGCATGGTTGAATAAAATTCCATTAAAATAATATGTCAAGGAACGGAGATTACTTCCTAGATAAAAGATGTCTGAAATTTTCAAAAAGTTGTCCCAACAGCAACAGTATTACTGGAGAAAGATAATTTCTACACAGAAGAACTTAACATTAAGCGCTTATCTTCTAAAGAACCCGACAACAAACCCTCCCATTCCTATGCAAGTAACATGGCTGACCACAACAGAAGCTCCAGGTTATCCTATTGACCTTCTACAATTATCGTCTCTCTGTTGAACCCTTCAGTTGGTGAGGTCAAATCTTGACCAGTGGGGCCGATCGGGCTTTTAGCTATAAAAATTCTTGAAACAACCACTTATTAATATAGAGAAATGGTTTCAATGCTGTACATTTATTAACGTCCACTTTATGCTACGAAAGCTAATTGAGACGGGCTATCTATAGGTAACCATCCTTTTATAGTCAGGGTGGGGCTAACGATTATATTCAATGAGTTCATAAGGGCTCAGGTTAGCACTGTAAGTTAACATTATCTCACATGATGAACCTAGAGTGGCGAGTTCGATTCTAGGAACAATAGTAGCAATAGGGAATTTATTTAGTGACAGACTCACTAAATAAAATCCTTAGTCCCACCATAATTCATAATCAAAGAAGCAGTCACTCCTTTCAAGACACCCGATGTATACCGAGATCAGAGCAACCACGCAGTATTTCAACTTATCCTTTGCAACGCAGGTTGTAGAGAAAAATGGGTCGAAAGAAGAAGTAGAAATTGTAGAATGTGTCAAGTATCAGCTGCGTAAACTAAGCAGATTTCCCACAAGCTGTGATACACGCACTGATGACCTCAACAAGGTTGTATAATAATAAGATTTGCGTTAGAGGCTCAGGTTAGCTTAATCCCACAGGTGAACCTAGACCTGGTGGCGATTTCGATTCCCGCCTGAGCAATAGAAATTTATTTAGTGAAGACCTCATTGCATAAAATCCTTAGTCCCAGTATGGCTAGAAAAGGGTGGCAACCTGAAGATAACCCGTACCAATTAGCCATAGTATCAAAAAAGTGTAATTTAATAAATAATTTAATTTAATGAGTTCATTACTATATAAATCCCTATTGTCCAGGTAAGTATTGAACTCATAATTCTAGGTTTACTATATAAGATTAAGGCCAATGATCTCCCGGTTCAACAAAGCTTGTAATTAAGTATTTTCATCAGCTATTTAACATTCGGGTTATTATGCAAAATATAAAGCCCTTGCATATGTTCAGTTGTGTCAATTTTTTCATTTAAAATAAAAATTTGTTTCTATGGTTCCTAAATATCATTCTAGGTTATTTACTGAAAATAATCTATCTTTAAATCATCTCAATCAAACTGCCACAAATACTGAATTTTAGAATATTTAATTTGAGATCTTGCAACCAGCTTTCCAAAATTTGCCATTGGTAATATGAAAAATTCATTGGCTAAAAGGAAATAATAGCTGATATGATGAACTTTTGAGTCTTCTTAACACTTAACAATGTGTTTTCTTCTTGAAGTTAATATTTGATTTTCTAATTTTGAGCACCACATAAATTCGGAAAGATCTAATTGATAAAAAAAATGGTATAACTCGCTTTAAGAAATCTCTTCTAAAGCCTCGCTAAAATTAACCTTTTCTTTGTGCTGCCATAACATCTTTTCTAGACATCATTTTTCAAAATTGTTTAGATAAAAAGTATTGTCATTAAATTTTGGATAAAATAAAAAGTCATCAAGGTACCTACAACAAAACTGAAGTTATGTTAGGACTATATTTTGCATAACAACCCAATTCTATACTTTAATACCTGGTAGAAATGCTTAATTAAAATTCTGTAGAATGAAATTTTGAGCCTCAGCTGCTGGAGATTAAAAGGCATTGATTGAATGCATTTCTCTTTATATAATACATGACAATATCAAGAATTTTGATGCAAAAAGGCCAATGGGATCCTGCAGATCTGTAGTCTGTGAGATGGGCATACGCATTGCCTATGTTCTTTTTAACAAAAAAATCAAAATCAACATCGAGATATTTATGTCTCAAGATGAATTCCGATTATTAAAAGTTTAAAATTAGGTCATCCAGGCAGATGAGGTAGGATAACTTGAAGCAGGACTTTACATTTGTGGAGGGAGTGTGGGTCCAGAATTAGAGGATATTAGCTACACATGATACTGAATCATTTATGAAGGTTGCAGAGGCCTTGTTCTTACACAGACTTAAAGGCCTAGGGGTAGGTACCTGAGTAACTAGATGGAAATGACGATATTTCAAAGGAAAACCTGTAAAATGTGTTTTCCAAAAAGAGAATAAAACCAGAAAAATCAATTAATTAGTAATAATAAAGATTATAAGTAGTAAAGTAAAGCTTAATAACTGGAGAGGTTACATTCTGTAACACAGACTGAGCTGATAAAATTAATTCTGCCAGGACCAACAAGGGAATCTTTTCTTAGATAATAATCAATACAAGGATAGGTGGAACCAGTACTACAACACAAAGAAATACTGCTGGAAATCGGTATCACAATGAGTTCCTGTAAATTTTATTTTGAAAATATGCGCTCAGAGATTTTGAAAAAAAAAAATCCAATTATGCCCTACAATCATTTTATTGTGAGTTGTATTCTGGATAATCTCAAATATAGTCACTTTTGACACTGCTAAAATTAGCCTTTTGTTTTTTTTGTTTGCCTCATGCACATGATCAGCATTGCTGCTGCAAACATTAATATTTTAATGATAATGCTATCCTAACAATTAATATTTTACAGATGTGTTGGAAGCCCACAATGTTTCTAGAGGTACTTTTTTGAAGGAAACTAATGTAGTATTAAATGTGCCATAGTCTCAGGCCCCATCTCTAGTAGTCCAGGTCCCTAAGCCCTAAAGATTTGCTATTCTTATTACTTATCTCGAAGCAAAGAAGCCAGAAATGCTCAGTCTCTAGAGCATAGTTCCATAAATATGCACCACTCAAAAATTATCCACGAGCTGTTAGTGTTCAGAGAGCGTCGCATGAACAGATCTGAATTCTCCAGACCATATGGTGAGTGGATGCTTTCTGAATCAAGAACCCAATTTACATTTTGCTTTTCCAAATCGTGTACGAAGAGCAATAGTGGCTGGTCAACTAGGATATCATATGGTACGATTCAATGGCCATCACATTATGAAGGAAATATTATTTAAGTCAAAGCCACTGTTAAAGCAAACCATCAAAGAGTACAACAAATATCTAACTCACCATAAGGTAGGATACTGATGAATATCAGTAAAATATTAATAATGATTTAGGTCAGCTAAAATACTTCCTGAAAATATTAATGAAGGTCTGTTTGAAAAAGTTTGATTTTTTACAGTTTCTGACAACTTGTATGCAAACAATGTGGAAAAAGCATTCTCATGAAAGATATTTGTTAATCCAGCTAAAATAACAGTTGAGATTTCAAACCTTGAATATGTATCAAAGTAGGTTGTATGATTGATACAATGCATCTTTCTGAATATATTTGAAAAAGTCACTGATATAAAATCATTTTAAAATTTTAATTTATATAAGTGTCCTTCATTAAAAATTCTAGAGCAAGGTGATGAGCTGGAAGAAGTTAGAATGTAGTCTTCAATGCTAAAAAATAAACTTCATTCTCCACAATTAAATCGTTAATTGTTTCATTTTGAAATTCTGAGTACTGTTCATACCGTAACACTTTTCAAGTCTTTCTTCTATTCAATATCACATCTATAAATGCCTAATCTCCTAAGTTAATTTCCGAAAGTCTGTAGAGAGGGAATTTTTAATTTCAATTCATCATTACTCATACATTGCAATAATCAATCATAATTCAGGCAGTAAATCTTGGTTAAAGTTAAAAAATAATAATAATAATAAGATTGGCTTGGAGAAGGGTTAAAATAAACACAATGATTACTTTTTTACAAATATTCACATTTACAATATTATTTTTTATTTTTGTGTTTGGATATAATTTGAAGTATTTCGTTAACGTCATCATTAGACCCAAGAAAGATAGGAGACCTCTGATGAATGCTTGTAGGCACTATATCAAGGATAGGAATAGATCCATTCGATGCCATGCCACCAGCCTCTTCCAGTATAAATGCCATAGGGTTACACTCATACAGTAATCGCAGCTGAAAACATATAAATAAGGATAAACTACTATAACACCAGCCAGAAGTAATTATTGTAATTATCAAAAAGACTAAAAATTATATCAGTGATAAATCTACATGAAAATTTATACACTTTAGTGTCACAGAAACAATGATGAGTGGCGAACTTATAAGTAACATAATTATGATTAAATTTAAGAATATTTCAGAAATACTAAAAAAGATCAATTTTTAAATTTATCACACATCCATTTTAATCTCAACGCATTTATCCTTGGGCTGATATTAAGTATATATAGTTTAATATTAAGTGGGCTAAGGAAAATGATCATATGCTAGTGTCCCTCCACCAGATTTCTTGTGAAGCTGCGAATATGATCATACATTATTTTAATTCTTTCTCCAATATTTTCTATCCAGGTGAGAACATTCATGATCTTTTGCTGTTTTTCGTTAAAGCACTAACTGCAAATTCCTGTACATGATCAGACCCCTCTAGGGATATAAGAATTGTCAGCCATTTCTGCATTAAGGAGAAAAGGGAAATCTAATGTTTCTTTACTATTTTTTTTTACTTCTTCACTAGCCTCATAAATTCTCAACAACGCAGATTTCCCTTGGGGGAAATCAGGTATTGAGGTTGTAGTCATGAAGCGATTTTCAAAAAAATTCCTCAAATCTCCATCGATTCTACCTAGGATATGATGAAAATGAGGTATATATATATATATATATATATATATATATATATATATATATATATTATATATATATATATATATATATATATATATATATATATTTATCTGTTAACGCTCTAGAAGTCGTAATTTTTGTTTGATCATTACCTAACTTGATATTTAAACGTTTATGCCAAAATAGAGATCAAATTTGTTAAAGGCTGAAATCGGACAGTGCAGAGGGGGGATTTTGAAAATTCTTAATATCTCCGTTATTATGCGTAGGATCAAAAAATTGTATAGAACCAATCTTATTGCAAGTGTAATGCTCTATAAATGTTGTTATGTATGTTTTTTTACTATCTATAATATTAACTGAGATATTTGCATTTTTTTTTTTTTTATGTATTAAAGTTTTCAGCACCTTTTTTAATAAAACCCCACTCCTACTTATGTCATATTCACAATAAGCCATTATATTATGAAGCACTTTATTTGAAACCTTAATACCAAATATTGTTTTCATTGAACTTTTAGCAGATTTCCCTTAAGGGGAAATTCGAAATATCTCCGATATTATATCTCACTATATGTCGGATCGAAAAATTATATAGAACCAATCTTATTGCAAATTAAATTTACTATAAATAATGTTATATACATTTATTCTGTATCTTGAATATTAACCGAGATATTTGCATTTTTCTGTTTTCAGCTTCTGAGATGAGATTGGCTAACTTTGTGTCTAGTCGTGAGTTTCCGTCAAGAGCTAGTTCGGGCCATTCCCGTAACTGTTTGACTCTCTATTCCGAAATGTCTCTATTGTAAAGCTTCACTTGGGAAATCTGCTTAGTTTATGCAGCCCCTGCGTGACGGACATTTTAGGTTTTGAGATAAGTGCAAATACGTGGCATACATAGGAATTCTGCTTAGTTTACATAGCCCCTGCATGACAGACTTTTGGTTTAACATTCATTGATTTCATATATAAAAATTAAATTATTTTTTCTGTCACTTGTCCTTCCTGCTAAGGTTATACTGTATTTATTTACAATACTATACTGTATTTAAAGAGGTGTATATAGCAGTTGGTAGTACAAGTATTTTTTTTTACTCTAAACAAATCATAGAAAATAGTGTCAAAGTTTATCTTTCTTTGGGAAAAACATTGACATCAAGGATATGTATTTTGGTATTGTCAGGAAATAAGTAGAGTTTAAGCTATATCATTTGCAATTCAGACATGAACAAAGTTAGATATATAGTTTTAAACTGATAGTGTTTTGAATTACACAAATATCTCCAACTCCATCATAAAAGGAAGAAATTCTGTTTCCTTCAGTTCCTATCATTAGAAAACTATTAAAGTTAAAGTCTTGCTGCTAATCCCACAATATTAGATACAAATAACGCCATCAGTTATAAATACAAAAGTCCGTCACGCAGGGGCTGCGTAAACTAAGCAGATTTCCCTCGTGAAGTTTTACAATAGAGAAATTTCACGAGAGTCGAGCAGTTAAGGAAAGGCCAACTAGCTTTTGGCGGGAAAGTCACTCTCGTCCGTTAGCTGCCAGATTTAATAGAAATGCAAATATCTCGGTTAATATTCAAGATAGAGAATAAATGTATATAACAATATTTATAGTAAATTTAATTTTCAATAAGATTGATTCTGTACAATTGTTTTATCCGACATATAGTAACGGTGATATCTCGAATTTTCGAAAATCCTCCCCTCTAAACCCCACTTGTCCGATTTCAGACGTTAACTAACTTGATCTTTCTTTTTACATAAAACGACTAAATATCGAGTTTGGTAACAATCAAACAAAAATTGCGACTGCTAGAGCGGTAACAGACAAATAAATAAATAAATATATATATATATATATATATATATATATATATATATATATATATATCCTACCTAGTAGATGACGAAAATGAGGTCCGTTCAAAACTGTATATATATATATATATATACAGTTTTGAACGGACCTCATTCTCGTCATCTACTAGGTAGGATCGATGGACATTTGAAGAAAAATTTCAAAAATTCCGTCATGAGTACAACCTCAATAGCTAATAAGTTCATTCAAGGTCATAATAAATGGTATACTACTTATCATTTTGTCAGTTTCCTTTTCTAAGCATATACAACATATAAAAATGTGAAGAGAAAAGATCAAATTTTAGTGTTTCCATACCTTTCCATTAGGAGTAGACTTATTAGCAGGATACATAAATATACCACCATATTTCAGGGTTCTATGAACGTCTGCAACCATTGAACCAACATATCTGGACCCATATGGTTTCCCAAACTGAAAAAAAAAAATCCAATAATACTCAAACTGAAAACAATATATTCAAAATGAAACAAATTAGCTATTTGCAAATTACCTTGCCCCAAGGGGGCTTGGTGATTATTGGAGTGACTAAAACATGTTTCTTATTTTTAATTTTAATTAGTGCCACTAATAAAGGAAGGAATAAGTGAATATATTATGGCATTAGTCAATCCATCCACTTACACTAAACGTCATATACTTGAATCTCTCATATTCCAGTAATTGATAATGATAGGTGTTTCATTTTTTTCAAAATCTTTAGAATTGTGTTCAGAAGAAAACTATAATAAGTTTATATTTATTCATTGATACTCGTCAGCAAGCTAATAGGTTTAAACCTTTTTTTACGATAAAAAAAAAATTAAAATTAGTTATTTAATCCAATTATTAAAAATTTGAATTCAATAGTTTCAAAGTCAACCATCACTATACAGAGTATTGCAGGAACATTAACAAAGGATAAGAAAATAGGTGTTACTAGAAGAAAATGGATGGCTTTGAGACCGTTATGAATCTGAACTTAAAAAAATGAAATCATTTTAATTTTTTTTTTCTTCAGTCATTAAATTTAAGGAATTGGTCTTACTATACTTGGTAAAGCTAGATTTATTGGTCCTATTCTTGTTTGAGCAAAATGAATTTATTTAGTAACAAACTCACTCAATAAAATCCTTAGTCCTCCCCGAGTAGAAAAGGATGGCCTTGGTAGCAAGTGAAAGTTAATAAATAACATTTAAAATAATTAATTTTTTAATGCATTTAACTTAAAAGTGGTAGCTATATTTAATTTTTCACTCAATGTAAACAATCCACATTGTGAAGTTAAAAAAAAGTCACACCTGCATAAATTATTTTAGAGTTTGCTGAGAATTGTTTTTTACCCATCTTGATAATGCTGTTGTTACAAGTTAATCTGAAATGATAATAATCTTGGTAAAATGGGATTGATTTTATCATTAAAAATACCCTTTAACTATGAAAGGAACATTCTAAGTGAATTTCCACATGAGAGAATAGAGCTTAGATTATTTTCCCCAATAGTAAACTTTATTATAAACAAGACCTTTGTTACAAGTAGCTCAAAAATATAAAAAGAAAATGCACACAAACTAAAGATATATCATATTTGTTTCCAAACTAGTTGATAAGATAAAAACAATATTAGTCACTGCCAATTTTTCATTTCTTAAGAACAAAAGTGAAAGAAAACGTTTTAATCCTTCAATGGACAATTAATTTGAAAATCTTGCAGAGGTGAAATTGACAGAATTATGATTCAGACATCACTCATTAAATTCATAAATATTATAATTATAATTTGTGTATAGTGGGTAAAAAAAGTTAAAGTTAAATTCTTTTCAAATAAGGTATTAAAGCCACAAAAGACTAAAAAAAAATACTGATAAGTTTACTACGCAAAATTGGTTGTAACGGACAAAAGTCCATACTACCAACATTAGGCATGAGATGTTTTATTGAAAATATATAGTTATCCTATAATTCTTTCTTTTTTCCCCTCAAAACTCATACAAGTAAACTCGTTCTGTTTCAACTACCAATGAAAATTAAATGTATTAGGTCATTACCTCAGGGTTCTTCTTCTTAGCAATATATTCAGCAACATCAGGAAACCACTGGTAAGAATAACCTTCATTAATGCTATAAATGTTTCCTTTCTTTGGTATTCTCATATTGACATCGGTCAGCAAAAATTCTCCTATTGCCTGTAGAATTCAATAAAAGTATTTTTACTGCATTAAAAAAAAAAAGAAGTATAGTTGCCCTAATGTTATTTTCTTAATTTAATTTTAATTTTTCTAAATTCAGAAAGAATATTAGAAGTCAGAGTGATGAGGAGTTGGGAACTCATTCTGACATTAATATCCTAGAATATTGACATCATATTCATATAATAAGACAAAACCAGTAAGATAATACATTTTTTTGACATATAAATATGGGTATTCCTTTCATGAAAAAATATTTAGAAACAACTGAGTACCTGGAAACACCTCATATCCAACTTAAATTTCAAGTCCTGTATACATAAGCCTTTCTTTCAGGTAAAATAGAGAATAGATGGTAGAACAGGAGTTTCCAAAATTTGGACAATTGCTAAGTTAAAAAGGTTCTGTGTGATAAAATGTTTACAGAGGAATATGGTTTTAATTCATTTGAAAACCTCGCTCAATGATGTTTAATATTAAAGTCAGTCATGCAGGAGCTGCATAAACTAAGCAGATTTCCCATGAGCTGCTATGACACACTAGTAATGTCATTTCTAGTCACATATATTCTCTATTTCTAAGTCAAAATTCAATGAGTAGTGGTGGTTTATTCTAGACTGAAAACAAGAAAATACTAACAACTCGCTTAATAGTTTAGTTACGAGAAAGTGTATATAAGTACACCATTGTAGACCACCAATAGTTTAGCAAGATTGGTTTTATAACATTTTTCAATGTGAAACATAATAACAGAGATATTTTGAATTTTCGAATTCCCCCTTCTAACCCCACCCCCACTCTATGTTCGATTTCAACAAATATGATCTTTTTTCTTGAATGAACAAGCTTAGAAACCTTTTCGAGTCAAGCACGTATAATCTTAATTGACATCAAACAACTACTTGCAAGTATCTCACATCATATAGTCAGTTGAAAACAATATTTGGTATTTAAGCTTCAAATAAAGTGGATCATAATATAACACCTTATTGTTAATATGACATGAAGAGTGTTGGTTTACTCAAGGCTGAAAACTAAAAAATCTAAATATCTTGGTCTCGGTTAATATTCATTGATATGCATTTCAGGAAATTTTCGTGTCAAGAGTAAAAGAAAAATCTGTTAATAAAACAAAGACCCAAATCTGATATACAGGACCAAGCACCCTCTCTACCTTTAAGGTGAAAAGAATGTAAATCCAATGTTAAATCATTCCCCTTTACCTCAAACAATGGGTCAAAAAATGTAAATACTTACATGTATATCAAGGATAATAATACTTCCTACTGCAAGTAAATGAAATGAAATAAATAAACATATTTTAGGCATAAATGTGTTTGTATTTACATGTCCAAACCTATTTGTTTTTTCTGTAAGAGTAGGGCCTAATGCAGCTTATTAAGAATGCGATGACTTACAGGATCAAGAGTAAATCCTTGAACTCCATGACCTCTTCCAACCGACAGAACCATCATTGTGGCACTTCCGTATAGCGCGTATCCAGCTGCAACAATATTTCTACCAGATTGGAGAGGATCCTTCTCTGAAGCAGGGCTTCCATCTGACTTCCTAAACAATTTAACTGCTTAAAAAAATTCAGTTTATCTGGTGAACATATAGATTAAATAATTTTAATGGATAAACTTTAATTATCACAACCATAATTTTGAAATATTGTATGTTCACTACCTGACTTATTAGAGTAGGGTTTCTGTGTCCATTTCCTAATCCACTTTAAAATATAAATCCTTAGAATAGGTTAGATGACCCTAATTTACAGTTGATACAAGGAAGGTAGGAGAATGACTGTCAATATGTTGGTAGAACACATGACAGAGTCAATAACGGAGGACCTTGATAATCTTAATACATGTTCAAATATCTTTATTCCATCATTGCTCTATATGTTTCATGTCCCTTCAGCGCCTATTTCAAAGCACACATCTTCCAAGACTATATAAGTGCTACTAAATAGCCCATCATTAAACCAAACCATGAATTAGTATTAGGTTTACCTTTAGATAAATCAACTACAGAGTTGTGATCACAAACATGATTCAACCTAGTAGTTTAAATTTTTATTTGTATGTATTGCCTGTTAAAACACTAGCTCCTAAAGTTTTGTTTGATTATTATTATGCTCGGTATTTAAATGAGTTAAGTAAAACTAAGCACCAAGATCATAATGGTGAAAATTGAACTTGTAAATGCTTGACAAAAATTGGATCAAAAAATTCTATATAAACAATAGTAGGCTTGAAATTATAAAATATACAATATTGTGGACAAAAAAATTATTGTAACATTGTGTTTTTAGCAACCAGTAAACCCACCCTCCAACTCTTGCACTCTTCACATAAAGCTATTATATCACTAAACATCTAATAAATAGTATAATTCCCAGTCCTGAACACATAGGCGAGAAAATATAAGAAAGTTTTGAGTGCCATTTCAGCACATCTAATCTGCTTAGAAGATCCCAGTACGACTTTTAAGAAGGCTGTAAAATGGTTTTGTATAATATTTTATGCAATTTAATATTATTGCAAAAAACAATATAATAAACCATATATATATATATATATATATATATATATATATATATATATACCAAAAATATAGGTACCCCATGAAAAGAATATAAAAAAATATGTCTGATGGTCATTGGTTAATCATGGGAGAACCATTAATCCAAAGTTGTTAAGTGAAATGAATGTGGCAATAAAAATGGAAATAGAAGATTAATGTTTTATTCTTTCATTCCTCCATCCACTAACCAAAGATAAATTTTGCCATCATATCTAATCTACACAGATATAATTTTAATGCTTACTTCAAAATAGCAAAAATGGATCCAATAGATGCTAAGCAGTCAATATTCGATGAGCCATCTAATGGGTCAAAGCAAACAACATACTTGCCCCTCCTTTCTTCATCAACCTAAAACAGTAAAAATATAAATATGAATTTTCTACAGTATTAATAGGAAATTTACTATAGCATTTGACATGCTAAAAAAGGACAAACCATGAGGAACCCCCTTGTCTATTTTGTTCAAAAAGGAGAGGTGTAGAAACCATCTGTGACAAACCAGTCCTAAATATGAAATTTCAACACTCTAAAGCTAGTCAGTTTTTATTTACGCAATATACGCACATATATACTGGACATCATGACAAAAATAGTCAACTTCAGAGAGGGCCAAAGCAGATAATTTCTTTGATCTGTAAAATTAAAATTTCTGGCAATTACAATATGTACTTCCTTTACTTCGAACAAGGAAGTGAAAACACTATTTTTAAGATTTGCCAAAATCAAAGCAAAGCAGTGATCATGGCCTAAAGGTTATGCTTTGTAGATGCAACCATTGTGTTTTTTCGGTACCTGCTCTTTTCATATTCCCACTGAAATCCATAAGACGTTTGATATTTTCAAAAAACAGCCTCCCTTTTCCACTTCACTACCTATGATCACAAAGTATTTATTATACTATAATTATGATGTTACTTTCCATTTCCAAATGTTTAATGATGAAATATCACAATGTTTGTACATTACAAACAATTAATTATCACAGTGTCAGTAGACAACATGAGTGCGACCTCAATAGCTGATTTCCCTTCAGGGAAAACTGCTAAAACATTATTATCTTCTTTAGCTGTAGCTCATGTCTGGATAGCACCAGAGACTGCAAACTATAAGCATGATGAGTATATAACGAATTGCTAAACTAAGGATTTGAACAAAGAAAATAAGTTCTATTATTTGAAAAAAAAAAAACAGTCCATGAAGACTTACATATGGTTTTTATAAACAAATTCATGAGGTTCTCTCTTGATCAAAACAGTAGAGTCCTAAGTTCACTTATTTACTGAAGATCAAATAAATACAAACAGCTTAGTCGAAAATAATTTAGTAACACTGTTATAATGGGAGGTTGTTTCCCTATGGACTGTAGGTATAAATATTTTAGTTGTATTTGTGATGTAGAAAGTGTCAGAAGGGTAGAAAACTTGTAAAGCAGTGCTAATAAGAATTGTGACTAAGTGAAACTTGGATAGGTTTATTTAGCTTCAAGTGTAATGTAAATTCAAGTAGTTTTTTCACTGGCCAGCAAAGCTGATATAACTGAGCTTTGGGATGGATTTATTGTACAATTAAATATAGTTTATTATACTTTTTTTTGGGGGGGGGGGAGTATCATACAATCCTCTCCACTGGGCTATGCCATCCCCAAGCATTTAATAATATAAAAACCAAATGAAGAAATGCATGGAACATTGTCAAAAGGTATAGAATTTTACTTACAATTATTGCACTTTCATTTTCTTCACTCACAAGTACACTTGTTGAGTAAGATGACTTTAGCATATTTAAGAAGAATTCATTAGAAACTTCATCCAACTTCTTGACCTCTTCTCCTTGAACATTGGTATTACCTGCCAACCCATAACTAAAATAAAAATAAAATATACATTCTCAACAATGAAAAATAAGAAAGAAAAAAAAAGAATAGGAAGTCAATTATTTGTTTAAACTATGAGTAAATACATCTATTCAAAAACGAGCAAAGGGCATAAAGTCTCATTAAATTAAAAAAATATTTTACTTCGTACTCCATGGTTCTTTCAGTACTATATATTTTAAAAAAAATCAAATTATCTCGTAAAATTTAATCAATATCAAAATGATTTTAACTAGATGTCATTAAAGCTCCTTCCTCAGTCATCACCATGTTAAAAGATTCCAGAGGTAACTATAAAAACATTTACCATTTATTACAAACTATTTTCATACAATTTCATAACTTAATTAAAAATAGAGATAATTACACTTTCTTTAAATTTTAAAATGACATAGTTAGCAATAAATTTAACTTTAAAGGTTTTTACTAGCAATAAGCTGGTAGTCAGATGACTTTTACCAGATTTCCCTTCAGGGGATATTTTGAATTTTCGAAATTCCTCCCCTCTAAACACCCACTCCCAAAGTACGATTTCAGTCGTTAACGAACTTGATCTTTCTTTTTACATAAAATGTTTTTATATCGAATTTGGTACAATTAAACAAAATTGAACCACTAGAGCGGTAATAGACAAATATATATATAGATATATGTAAATCTAAATCCAGCTTCTACTTTAAGTCCTATAGGCTTTCTTAGAGAAAATGGAAAATATGTAGTGTCAGATGAACAGTGAGTACAGTGCGTGAAAAATGCATTTAGGCAGCCAATGCGTGACAGACTTTTAAGCAATTGAATCACAAACGGCAGGCAGACAAGAATTTCAATTTTGATGTTATTATTTATAATTATCTGAAACCATGAAAAATATTTATCCCCACAGAATTATACACACATCACACAAAGTTGGTATTCTGAATTAAAGTCTTTGTTTCTTTTATTCATGCACAGTCAATGCATTGACCACTAAGCAACCTAATCCCCAGTTCAGTTCAGACCTCTTTTAATAATGCAAGATTGGCTTGATTAAAGCCAACAAGTTATTAATAATAAATCTAATTAATAATGTTTAACACAAGCATAATTTAATTAACCAATTCTTAAATTAAATATATTTTTGCAATACAAAAATATTTCCTCGGTATTAATAAACTACATCAAGGCTCAGCAGCTAAGAGACGAACAAGATACTTCTCATACCTTGTAATTTGAGTGGTTCTTGTTTAAGTCACATGTAAAGTAGTTGAACTTTATCAGCAATGATCTCAAGGACTAATAAATTACAGATATTTTGTAATCATTATGGATGCTTAGAAAAAGCTATCTGTAGATATCAATTAGGTCTAATGTTTAATAGGGGTTAACTATACACATGTATATTTAAATATTCATACACAACATTAAGAACATATACACTTCCTTATAATGCAATAAATATAAATATACAATTTATTTCCAGCATAAACTAGTAATTAAGGAATTATTTATACAGCATTAATGAAATTACTTAGAATGAAAGGAGGAAATAACATTACTAAATAACTCTTATGGCTAATCAAACTCCTTTAAATATAAAGGTCCCATTATTCCTCCAGGACATTATTTAATCCACCTTACCATTAAAAATAAGACAGCAAAGAAATAATTCAGTTTTGGAGGATGAACAAATTCATCTTTCAACTTCTTTTTTTAATAGCCACTAACAAAGTATAACTTAGATATAATAATTTGAATAAAAATTGAAATGTCAAAATCTTTGAAGCAAATGATGATTTTGTACCAACTAATAAAACCTTAAAACTTACAGCTGTGCAAGTCCGGCCTTCCTGACCGCTGAGCTTATAGCTTTAACTGCTGTCTGGATGGAATTTAACAATTGAGTCAATTCTCCAGTAGCAAGGGGGGCTTTCTTCTGTTCTGCCAGTACATAGCGAGTTAAAGTGATACAATCAGCATCAATCAAGTGAGTAGCACTCATACTATAACAAAATTTCAGTCAAAATTAACTTTGTATGTAAGCAATAAATTCAAATATTTGATGAAATAACTGATTGTCTTCCTACATACCTGCTCAGTGAAACTCTCAGTATCTAATGGGAAAGTAAACTGGAGAGTGTGACCCTATTTATCATAATATTGACTCAGCCATGAACTTTGGCACTGATATGTAGATAAAAATATATCTTCACGCCAATGAAAGAGATAAATTCGTCTAGTATTAGGTAATCAGCCTACTTTGATGATGCAACAGAACTCTTTCTCCCAAATGTGCGTTCGATTGTTAATACATTACAGAACTTGTTGAAATGAGACAGCTTATCAATGCCGGTAGAGATAAGAAGGCGAGCCCCCACTTTCAAGGGCAAAGAGGCAAATAGACTGTTTTCAGCTCCACGTAACCCGGGAAGCCAGTTGAAGGACATTTGAAATGATTCACTGTCCCTATGGAATTTATTAAGCCACACTGAGCCAGTGACACTTTTACATAAATAGGGTACTTGTTCTCTTATTAAACGTTTTTCCGTGACACTAACTGTAGAACTGATACAAAAATGAACAAAATCCCCCCCCCCAATCTTCCACTAAATACATATAACAAAATAATGAAATTCAAATAAATTAATTCTACTAATTAAAAAAAAAAAAGAATTAACAAAAGTAGCAAAAAACAAAAAAGTCCGTCACGCAGGGGCTGCGTAAACTAAGCAGATTTCCCACGTGAAGTAATACAATACAGAAATCTCCATACAAGAGCCCAACACTTACGGCAAAGGGACGAACTAGGTTTTGGCGGGAAACTCAAAAATCCGTTACCGGCCCAAATTTAATAAAAATGCAAATATCTCGGTTAATATTCAAGATAGGGAATAAATGTATAGAACAATATTTATAGTAAATTTAATTTGTAATAAGATTGATTCTATACAATTTTTCGATCCGACGCATAATAACGGAGATATTTTGAATTTTCCGAAAATTCCCCCTCTAAACCCCCCCTCCCACTGGACCGATTTCAGCCATTAACGAACTTGATCTTCCTTTTTACATAAAACGATTAAATTCCGAGTTTGGTAACGATCAAACAAAAATTGCGACCGCTAGAGCGTTAACAGACAAATATATATATATATAGATATATATATATATATATATATAGATATATATATATATATATATATATATATATAGATATATATATAAAATTTTGAACGGACCTCAGTTTCGTCATCTCCTGAGTAGGATCGATGGACATTTGAAGAAATTTTTCGAAACTCGCGTCATGAGTACGACCTCAATAGCTGATTTCCCTTAAGGGAAATCTGCTAAAAATGAACTTTTACAATACCCAACATTCCGTGATCATCAATGTAAACATTTTAAAGCAACAGCATTCAGTGTTGCCTCTTGGGTGAGGAAGGACTAAGTATTGCATACTACCTGTTTTGCGTATTCAGTTTACTTGAAAATAAATTAGCAGTTTTCCCTTAAGGGAAATCAGCTATTGAGGTCGTACTCATGATGCGAGTTTCGAAAAATTTCTTCAAATGTCCATCGATCCTACCCAGGAGATGACGAAAATGAGGTCCGTTCAAAACTATATATATATATTTGTCTGTTAACACTCTAGTGGTCACAATTTTTGTTTAATCGTCACCAAACTCGGTATTTAATCGTTTCATGTAAAAAGGAAGATCAAGTTCGTTAACGGCTGAAATCGGACCAGTGGGAGGGGGGGGTTTAGAGGGGGGTATTTTCAAAAATTCGAAATATCTCCGTTATTATGCATCGGATCGTAAAATTGTATAGTAACAATCTTATTGCAAATTAAATTTACTATAAATAATGTTATATACATTTATTCTGTATCTTGAATATTAACCGAGATATTTGCATTTGTATTCTGCGTGTGGTGGCCAGTAGGCTATGTTCGGACTTTCCGCCGAGAGCTCTGGTGGCCATTTCCATAACTATTCGTCCCTCGTGAATAGGTTTAGAGGTTAGGTTAACTGTTTTTTGGGGCTAGAAACTACTGGGTTATTACGCCCTAAATAATGTTTTAGGTTTAGAGGTTTCTTACTACTACACTTGTTATTAGGCAGATTTCTCTATTGTAAAACTTCACGTGGGAAATCTGCTTAGTTTACGCAGACACTGCGTGACGGACTTTTTAGTAGTTCTCCCTTAAGGGAAATCAGCTATTGAGGTCGTACTCATCTTCAAACGTCCATCGATCCTACCTAGGAGATGACGAAAATGAGGTCCGTTCAATATATATATATATATATATATATATATATATATATATATATATATATATATATATATATATATATATATATATTTGTCTGTTAACGCTCTAGCGGTCGCAATTTTTGTTTGATCGTTACCAAACTCGGAATTTAATCGTTTTATGTAAAAAGAAAGATCAAGTTCGTTAATGGCTAAAATCGGACCAGTGGGAGGGGGGGTTTAGAGGGGAGGTTTTTCGAAAATTCGAAATATCTCCGTTACCTTACGTCGGATCAAAAAATTGTATAGAACCAATCTTATTGCAAATTAAATTTACTATAAATATTGTTCTATACATTTATTCTGTATCTTTAGTATTAACCGAGATATTTGGATTTGTATTGTGAGTGTGGAGAGTTTCCGCCGAGCGCACTAGCGCTAGTGTGGCCGTTACACTAACTATTCTTCCTCGTGAGAATAGGTTATTACTAGGCAGATTTCTCTATTGTAAAACTTCACGTGGGAAATCTGCTTAGTTTACGCAGCCCCTGCGTGACGGACTTTTTTATGTTACAGTAGAATGAGGTAACTTTGCACCATTTGTAGTTTATTTCCCTTGTAACTGAATCAGCTATTGTTCGAATAACTCGCTTAATGCTTGAGTTACGAAAAAAAATGCATAGAACAACAATCGTAGAGCATTAATAGTTTAACAATATTTGTTCTATAACATTTCACGAAGCGACCCATTATAACGGAGATATTTTAAATTTTCGAATCCCCCCTCTAAACTCGCACAATTCTAGGTCTGATTCCAGCTAATAGCAAGTAAGGTTTTTAGTGTTGACTGAAACGGTTGAAATATTGAATATGGTATAGATAGAGGGAAAATTCATAATGTCTCCGTCATTATGCGCCTGATTTCAGAAAATGTTACAGGACCAATCTTGTTAAACTAATGATGCTCTACAATTGTTCTATACATTTTTTATTAACTCAAATATTAAGCGAGCTATCATTTACACTTTACACACTATAGTCTTTCTTGAATTGCCTTCAGTAAACCACCATTCCTACTTACTCATCGAATTTTTACTCAGAAATAGAAAATATATGGTGAGATGGCATTACTAATCTCCAATATCAGCATGTGGGAAATCTGCTTAGTCTACTCAGCCCCTGGAGATAATGGCTTTTAGCAGATTTCCCTTAAGGGAAATCAGCTATTGAGGTCATACTCATGAAGAGATTTTCGAAAAAATTCTTCAAATGTCCATCGATCCTACCCAGGAGATGACGAAAATGAGGTCCGTTCAAAATTATATGCCAAAATTATCTGTTAACGCTCTAGCGGTCGCAATTTTTGTTTGATCGTTACCAAACTCGACATTTAAACGTTTTTTGCAAAAAGACAGATCAAGTTCGTTAATGGCTGAAATCGGACCAGTGGGAGGGGGGATTTTCGAAAATTCAAAATATCTCCGTTACCATACGTCGGATCAAAAACGTGTATAGAACCGATCTTATTGTAAATTAAATTTACTATAAATATTGTTCTATACATTTATTCTCTATCTTGAATATTAACCGAGATATTTGCATTTTTATTAATTATGGGCCGATAACGGATGACTAGTTTCCCACCAAAAGCTAGTTCGGCCCTTTGCCGTAACTGTTCGGCTCTCGTATGGAGATTTCTCTATTGTATAACTTCACATGGGAAATCTGCTTAGTTTACGCAGCCCCTGCGTGACGGACTTTTTCTAGCCATCAAATTCGTTATGGCTAAAGTCAGAACAGGATGAGTGGGGAGGGAGACAAATGTTCTAAATGTCTGGGTTATAAGAGTTGGATCGAAAGTAACTAAATATCCAATGTTGTAAATTTAATTTCTTTCGATTGTTGCCCTATATGTTTTTTCTCTCTCTTTAATATTGACCGAAATATATACAATTATTTCGTTTCGTTTCTCTCAAGGGAAATCAGCTATTGAGGTCGTACTCATGACGCGATTTTCGACAAATTTCTTCAAATGTCCATCGATCCTACCCAGGAGATGACGAAAATGAAGTCCGTTCAAAATTATATATATATTTGTCTGTTAACGCTCTAGCGGTCGCAATTTTTGTTTGATCGTAACGAAACTCGATATTTAACCGTTTTATGTAAAAATACAGATCAAGTTCGTTAATGGCTGAAATCGGACCAGAGGGAGAGGGGGTTTAGAGGGGGGATTTTCGAAAATTCGAAATATCTCCGTTATTATGCATCGGATCGAAAAATTGTATATATCCAATCTTATTGCAATTTAAATTTACTATAAATATTGTTATAATATATTTATTCAATATCTTGAATATTAACCGAGATATTTGCATTTTTCAGTTTTCAACCATCAGCAAACCGCCACTTCTACTCATGTTACATAAACAATACTCTGCTACATAACAAATCACATTATTCGAAGTTTAAATACCAAAAATTGTATTGAAGAGACCTTTATTATACGGGATACATGCAAATAAGTTCTGGTGACCCCCCCCCCTCCGTCTTTAGGTTTTGAACTACTAAAATTTGATTGATTGAGATAACAATTATTCTGACTCATTATTAATTACAGTACTAGATATAGTAAATAGTTCTCAATAAAATTAATATGTTATATTCTGATATATTTCAGTAATTGTTTTTCTTTCCGGTGTGAGGCGGGCAGACCCGTTTGTTTACATTTCTAACCCAACGCTTCCTGTCGGCAGGTTATTGAAATTGGATGAAACATTTCTTATTTCCGTTTGTATTTATTTACGGTGGTGTTGTGTTAGCAGTATGTAGATTTATCTATTACTAAACTTCACGAGGGAAATCTGCTTAGTTTACGCAGCTCCTGCGTGACGGACTTTTTAAAATTAAAAAATAAAGAAACACTTGCATTTTTGTTTTGTTTCTTTTAGTATTTAGATATAAAGTGGCGTTCAAAGTCGTACCCATTTTCAAAGTCACAAGTGCAGATTTGATGTCTACCAACATCAATAACGATTTTTTTTTTTAATTTTTTTTTTTTTAGTAATTGTAGTTTTATCTACAGATTCAATTAAAACTATTTCATTTTCAAAGCGATCAAAGCAGTATAGCAACTACTTTTAGCAATCATTTTCAGAGATTTCATTAACAAATCAAGAATTTTTAATGTAAATATTGAGCTCTTTTAGCAGATTTCCCTTAAGGGAAATCAGCTATTGAGGTTGTACTCATGACGGAATTTTCGAAATTTTTCTTCAAATGTCTATCGATCCTACCTAGTAGATGACGAAAATGAAGTCCGTTCAAAACTGTATGTATATACATATATATATTTGTCTGTTACCGCTCTAGCGGTCACAAGTTTTGTTTGATCGGTACCAAACTCGATATTTAGTCGTTTTATGTAAAAAGAAAGATCAAGTTCGTTAACGGCTGAAATCGGACCAGTGGGAGGGGGGGTTTAGAGGGGAGGATTTTCGAAAATTCGAAATATCTCCGTTAGTTTACGTCGGATCGAAATATTGTATAGAATCAATCTTATTGAAAATTAAATTTACTATAAATATTGTTCTATACATTTATTCTGTATCTTGAATATTAACCGAGATATTTGCATTTGTATTGTGTGTGCGGTCGACAGGAGTGGGCTATGCGAGAGCTCTGGTGGCCGTTGCCGTAACTATTCGTCCCTCATGTATAGGTTTAGAGATTCTTCACTACTGCCGTTGTTATTAGGCAGATTTCTCTATTGTAATACTTCGCGTGGGAAATCTGCTTAGTTTACGCAGCCTCTGCGTGACGGACTTTTCATAGTAATTCTTTATTTTAAATTCACTTATGTACATTTCTAAAATGTATTAAAATGTGAGGTAAAGAGGAAACGCCGACTTTTGAACGCGCCCTTATTAGTTAAACCTAAATTTTTTTGGGATTAATAAATGCATCTAAAAGTTCTGGATGAGAGCTACAACTTAGGAATTTTGTAATTTTACGATACCTCTAACGGTTTAAAATATATTTAAATTGTGTCCCGCATCCTTCATAGATGCGTACTATAGATGAAATAAATGTCCAGTTTGGTAACGACCAAAACTGAGGTTGCTGGAGGAGTGTTAAATTAGTCTGAAGGGACGTTAGGGATTAGTTAATTAGTCTCGCCATCAACTAGTTAGGATCGGTGGACATTTGAAGAAAGCATGCGCGTGGGTACTACCTCAATAGCCGATATCACTTAAAAGGTCCGTCAGGGGCTGCGTTAACAAAGCAGATTTCCCACGTGCGCCATGTATTTGCATTTATCTCAAAACCTAAAAGTTCAATGAAAACAATATTTGGTATTTAAGCTTCAAATAAAGTGCTTCATAACATAATAGAATATTGTTAATATGAGATGAGTAGGAGTGGGGCTTTACTGAAGACCGAAAACTAAAAAATACAAATATCTCAGTTAATAATCGAGATAGTGAAAAAATGTGCATAACAACATTTAAAGAGCATTACATTTGCAATATGATTGGTTCTATAAATGTTTTTGATCCAACGCATAATAACGGATGTATTAAGAATTTTCGAAATTCTCCCCCTCTAAACCCCCCTCCCAATAGATTATCTAGTCCAATTTCAGCCGTTAATGAACTTGATCTTTCTTTTTGTATAAAACGATTATATATCAAGTTTGGTAAGGATAAGACAAAGATTACGCCCGCTAGAGCGGTAACTGACAAATATATACATACACTAGCAAAGGTACCCGGCTTCGCCCGGGAATTCATTTGAGCCTGAATGAAGATGGTATATTTTTGGCAAGGCTTTACTTTCCACAATATTTTTTTTATTTCCCTGTCCCAGTGTTTAGAATTTATACCCGTCGTTACTGTGGATTTGTTAATAATAAAATTATTTGTTATTTAAGACTTCATTGTCCTCAATATTTTTATATTTCCCGTCCTCTGTGTATGTAGTTATTTTTTATAACGTAATGGGCTATATAATTCATAATCCTAGAATGTATTCTATCTTCCAAACCACGTATGAATAAGTTTCTTTCCCTTCATGCGGTACAATGTCCAACGGTGACAGCTGTTTTAGGTACGTCATAGCCTCTATTAAAACACTCTTTCATAAGTCTCGATTGTAAACTGTGTATTCATATTGGTTTTCAGTAAAGTATATCATAAAACATTAACGGAGCAGAGTTAATAAATACCAGAAATACTTGAGTGCACCTCCCTAGCGTTTATTCTAGTAAATTATTTATTTATGATAATTAAAGAAATTCACATTCCTGAGAATAATAATACATTGCTATAAGCATCAATTAACATGTAAACGTAGACCAATATGAGGTCGGAAGGGAAGCGGCAGAACTGATAGGACAAAGGAAGTAGCTCGACACTTACATAGCCTCAGTGCTGCCAACCTGCAATGCATTTTGGATAGCTATCCTCTAATACATTCAAATATATTAAAAAATCATATTACATTATCTTCACAATTCTAAAACTGTTTCAAATATTTTACACGTTTTAATTAAATAATGTATTAAATACACTTAGAGAAGGGTGGGGGCAGTATACCTTATTTGGTGCAAACTGTTACTGGCGTTAAAAAATAACATAGTTTTGAATTATTAAGAATAAAATTCTAACATGGATTTGAATTAACTTATCCAGGTGAGATACCTGGGTAGTTCATATTGGAATGTATTGTTGAGCATATCAATATTTCTAAGCAAATTACTTGCTTCATACCTTATATTACAAAAAAATAATTATAAAACAAAATTTACACTAATTAAAAAAGTAAACAACTTATGTTATGTGCACAATTGCCAAAAACCAAATAGACGATGAAATATCGCGAATTTTTTATTTCAGGCCTCCCGCATAACCCCTATTTCCCTTGGAACCTAAAATTTTTAGTATAGCTTATAATCATGGAAGAATTAATGCTAATTTACATACCGAGTGTTGTTAAGTTCGGTTCTACCGCTAGTGCCCAATAAAATAGTTGCCCCCGCTTTAGTTTTTAGCGTATATCTCGTTTATACTTTTTTATAAAAGAAAAGTGTATATAACAAAAGTTACTCTAAATAACAAAATAAACAACTTTTGTTATGTTCATATTTGCCAAGAAACCAATACGAAACGAAATATCGCTATTTTTAATTTCTGGCATCCCTCATAACCCCCACTCTTGCCCATCCCTAGAAATGTTGGTATGGCCTGTTATAATGAAAGCGATAGTGCTATCACATATGCCGAGTTTTATTTATTTCGGTTGGATCTTTTGTCCCAAATAAAATTGTTCACTTCCGCTATAGGTTTTAGCGTATATCTCGTTTATAATTCGGTATACGAAAAAAGTGTATATAACAAAAGTTACTCTAAATAACAAAATAAACAACTTTTGTTATGTTCATATTTGCCGAAAAACTAATAGGAAACGAAATATCGCTATTTTTAATTTCTGGCTTCCCTTATAACCCCCACTCCTGTTCGTCTCAGAGAATTTTAATATAGCCTAAAGTCTAAGTTGGGTTAGTAGTAATATACATACCAAGTTTCATAAAATTCGGTTCAGCCGTTTATGCGTGAAAAGGTAACAAACAAATAAACAAACAGACACCAAAGAAACAAAATGCAATGGTGTCTATGACATGTGAAACGAAAAGTTATCGTGAAATTTCGCAAAAAAAATCAATGTACAGACAGAGGTTACAATTTTATATATATATATATATATATATATATATATATATATATATATATATATATTCGAAAATCGCGTCATGAGTACGGCCTCAATAGCCGATTTCCCTTAAGGGAACTCTGCTAAAACGACTAGCGTTAGAATGTTGATATTTCCTATTTAGTGCTGTTCTGATATCTAGTTGTGTATCTCCACTTTTGATCAACATAAACTAAGAGATGATGAGAAGCTAGAGGAAAAAGAAGTAAAAAAAAATAAAAATGAAAATCCAGATTTCTCCCTGTCCATTAGTGGTACAGAAGATTTGTAATGTCCGATGCATTTGTATGGTGATGTCGTAGACCACATTCAAATGGAAAAAAAATTAAATTAAATACATCAAAAGATTTTGTTTATTTAATATAACAGGAGAGCAAGGGAGTCATGCGGTGTCCACATCAGATTTGTTTTATGTAAGCACCCCAGTTTCAAAATGAAATTCTAAAAGATTGAAGTTATTTTAAAAATGCACTTACGCCGATATAATGTTGCACAGAATTTTACAATAAAGCTAACCACTCCTCCCTGAGCAAATTATAATCAATTAGTTAATCAAAATAGAGATAAAATGGCCACAATGTGGTAATGATGTTTATCAAAATTAATACGTCACAATGGTTCTGGAGGAAGAGGAATTACGATTAGTTCACCACTTCCTACTGCCAATATGCTGTGATCCCCAAATTCTACCAACATTAAATCCCTCACATTCATTTTAAAATATCTATGAAATAACTTCGATAAGTTTTGGCTTCGAGAAGAATATATAGAACAGGTCATTACTTTATCAACGAAGCTAATTATTTAAAAAAAAATTTAATCAATTAAAAGTTGGTAATCGCCAAAAATAACTGCAAAAAGTTTCTCAATTATTTTATTAACTAACTAGTTTCGGTGGCTGAGTCATGTGAGTTAAAGCGTTGGTATTTACGAACTTTGTAAAAAAATGTCTTGGGGTCGATTCCCACGTGGGCAATAGGAATTATACGTAAATAAATAATTAACTAGTATCTCCTTCAAATGGCACCTCTTAAGTAGTAATAACTGAAGCGCAACGACTACATTGTGATTTAGAGCTTTCTATGCAATAGAGCATTGCCAGCGAAATTCTAAGCCACCGCCGAATAATTCAATGAAATCAAGAATAAACCGAGACATACATTTAAAACAACAGCTACCCTGAACAAATATTGGAAACCCTCTTGGTATGGAGTTCAGAAAAGATTTTTACGAACTAGTTGAGCATAATTTCAAAGAATCACAAAAAAAAGTGGGTTGAAGAAATATAATTTACTTGACTGAATCAGCAGCCCTTCTGGTGAGGAGTACAGAAAAGACAAACGACAAAGCTATTCTCGCAAATTATTAAATTGTTATGCAGAAGAGTGGTCACTTGTTCTACAGTAATATGTTTTACAGTAATTAAGCAAATATATTGCAGAATCTCTTCTGATCGCGATCGATTAAGCTACTAGATAGCGATAAATCTACAGTTTTGCATAGTGCTTTAGCAGATTTCCCTTAACGGTAGTGTACTAAATGTGTATCCCATTTAATCCCTCCCAACTAGGCTCGACTTTTCAGGAAAAAATATTTTCTTCCCTTTCAAACAGTTTTCATGGTGTTATTTTTTTCTTTCTTTCAAAATCTATTTTTATTGTTCGTGAAACTAAGGATTTTACTTCAGAGTTTTCCTCAAAAAAGAAAAACCACACCCCTGGAGGAGTTAATCCCACGAGTAGCTCAGGTTAGTCTTGTGTGCTAAGATGTGATGATACTAATAAAGGTGGTAAACCTAGTGTCATTGTTCAATCCCCGTGCGGGGAAAAGGAATGTTTTGAGCAAAGAACCCACTAAGAAAATTTTAGTGTCCCTTCATGGTTAGAAAAGTGGGATAGCCTGCAGATAATCCATCCCTGGGGCTCAGGTTAGTCATGTGAGTTAAAGCGTTGCCTTTAATCTCACATGGTAATCCTAGAGTAGCGGGTTCGATTCTCGCCTGGGCAAAGGAAATTATTTAGTGACGAAATTCATTAAATAACATCCTAAAATCCCACCCTGGCTAGAAAAGGGTGGTAACCTGTAGATAACCCGTCCCAATTCGCATTTGCTGAGTTGCAAAAAGTGGACGTTAATAAATAATAATCCATCCCTATTAACCTCAGTACCACATTAATAGATAACATAAAATTATGCTTGGCTAAGAAACCTCTAAATACACGGAAGGTGTCCAGAGCGCCCTAATATATCATGGCGAACGAATGGCCACATTATGAACCTGCCAACATAGAAATGCTCACGGCGCAAAGATATACTACTTCAATACTTTGGGTGGAGCTGTATGCAATTTTTATCTCCTCTCCATTAAAAATGAAATACATTTAAGAATTTTTTTTTTAATTTGTCATATGATTAGTTTTATATATTCAGCATTACTGTTTTATGAACAAAGTTCATGTGAAAGGAAGGTTTCTAATTACTTGTGTAGGTTTTATAATAAATATTAAGGTACACCACTTACGAAGGTTGCCGCACAGACATGCTTTGTTCCACCTTTTCTACAAGATGATTAGATAAGGGAATTTACGTTATTCAAAGTATACTGTCACGTCTTTTGTTTTGTTTAAAGTATCCATGATTTTCTAGCCTACAAATACATTATCTTGTTTACTTGTAGAAACAACAGGTATTACGTCATCTGGCATAGTATGTAGCCTATTTTATTGGTCCGTTACAAAACAAGAAGTAGGAATTGTGTTTTGAAGACGGGTGTAGCTGCTCAACATTGTTAAGTTGCTAAAACATAGTGTAGAAAATCCCATTATTTTTTTATTTATTTATTTATTAAAGTACACTTTTTGCAACTAAGGCTAATTGGGGCGGGTTATCTATAGGTTACCACCCTTTTATAGCCAAAGTGAGACTAAGGATTTTATTTAATGAATTCCATCACTAGATAAATTTCTATTGCCCAGACGGAAATTGAGCTCCCCTCTCTAGGTTTACCATGTGAGATTAATAAATCTTCATCGCTATATTTCCTAATCACAACAGTCCCAAACCCGTTTAACGTGATACCATATTTGTTTGAAAATAGACTTTCATATTAAATAGATAAAGCATATTAAATAAAGGCAAGATTTTCGAACAGCTGTATGTATGTATTGCTTTATTATTATTATTCATTAACGTCCACTTTTAGCAGATTTCTTTACGATGTAGTATGTGTCGTAAATAATAATACCCTTACATATTTGCATTCAATGTTTATCAGAGTTCCCTTAAGAGAAATAGAAATTGAGGTTGTACTCCTGACGTGATTTTCGATAAATGTCTTCAAATGTCCATCGATCCTACCTAGAGATGACGAAAATGAGGTCCGTTCAAAATGTTTTATATATATAACTTTATATATATGTTAACTGAGCATGTGTCATGTGTGCCGAACTAGTTCTACTTATTTGTTACCGCTCTAGCGGTCGCAATTGTTGTCTTATCGTTACCAAACTTGATATATAATCGTTTTATACAAAAAGAAAGATCATGTTCGTTAACAGCTGAAATCGGACCGGAGGGAGGGGGGGGTCGAGGTTGGTAACGATAAGACAAAAATTGCGACCGCTAGAGCGGCAACAGATAAGCAGCACGGCACACATGACTACGTTAACTAAGCAGCTTTCCATATGCTCAAAGAGCTCGCTGATGTGAACTCAAGCCCAATTTTAGCAGATGTCCCTTGAGGGAAATCAGCTATTGAGGTTGTACTCATGACACGATTTTTAAAAATAATAATTTCTTCAAATGTCCATCGGTCCACCTAGTAGATGACGGAAATGACGTCTGTTCAAAATGATATACATGTTTGTCTGTTAGCGCTTTTGCTGACACTTTTTTTTTTTTTTGTATAATTGTTACCAAACAAGATATATAAGCGATTCATGCAAATCTTATGATCAACTTCGTTAACGCCTGAAATCGGACTGGGGGAGGGGTCGGTAGAGGGGGAGGGTTTATAAATTTGAAATAATTATCTCCGTTGGACCAAAAATTGTATAGATGAAATCTTATTGCAAATTGAATGTCCTCTAAATGTTGTTATATATATATTTTGTCTCTCTCATATTGGATTCAGACTTTAGTAAACCCATACTTCTACTCATTGGATTCTTACTTACAAATAGAAAATAAATGATGACAAGAGATCAATAGTATATCACCCCAGTACGTGGAAAATCTAATAGTTTATCCAGTCCCTAAGTGACAGACAACAGATGTAATTAATGTTGGTAATATAATATAAAATATATATTAATATAAAAAAGCATAATATCCCCTGAAGTAAGTTTCCATTACTAGAACAATATCCCAACTTGCCCGAAATTAAAATCTATTCACATATCCCATTTTGTAGTAACCTTGAAGCCGGGATATAGAGTGAAGGTGAGCTACAATGGACTTTCTAATAACGGTATTACCAGTCTTAGAACTCTTCCTTAGTCAGTATAGTTAGAATCGAGGTACTTCAACGTCTGTGCTCATATCTACCTTCAGGCAGTTTATGCAGGCTACAGAGAAATGACACTTAATGGTGAAGGTCTCGAGTGGAGTTCTGGAATTCATATCAATTCCTTTTTACTGATAGATTTATTGTTAACTTATGGACTCACTATACAGCAAACTAGAAAAGGCACTGTTGTGAATCAAGGAAACTGCGTTAAGGCTGAGCCTTTAAATGGAATAGAAGCTGTCTTTTAAATGGGAAACAAGAATTATGTAGAACTCACTCTGACTGGTCACATTCTAAAAGCTGAGATTTTGGTTTTTTAAATACAATTTAAATATAAGCGTTTAGAGAGAAGGTAAGCTGAAAAATTGTAAGAATGTTTGTAAATATGCTTTGGATCAAAAGATGTTACTAAGCCAATCATGTTGATAAATTAATACTCCTACAATAGCTGTTTATATTGAAAACTATAATGTTTCAAGACTCTAATCTGTTGGACCATCTTATTTCCAGATTAAACTAAACTCTTGTTTACATTGGGCCTCACTAAGGAAGCAATTGAGAAGATGTTGAGTAGGACGTGGGAAATCCCCGTGTGACTGACTCCGTTTTATTTTGTTATACCATTAAATATGTTATCTGTTTCAATTTATAGACACAAAAATACATCATATTGCTGTTCATATGCATGTTTTCAATAGTATGGCTAAGCTGATAATGGTATCATAATGGTGATAATATTAAATGTCACATCATTATATTAATCATAATAATATTATCAAATGTCATATCATTATAATATTCTTAATGGTGATCAGAATATCATATTAAATGTCTGTAGACATTTTATTTATTTATTTATTAACGTCCACTTTTAGCCTAAGTTGCAAAAAGTTGACGTTAATAAATAAATAAATAAAATGTCTACAGGCATTTAATATTTTGTTTATATAGCGTTTCCAGACGGGGAAATCCGTTTGTCTGTATCTGTCATCAAATACCTATGGCCTAATTCAGAGTATAGATGTTTTACAAAATATGCTTGTTGCACTTTTTATTTATAAAAATCTAATTAATCCGTTCTTTTTATTAATTTGAGTCTCTTAATTTTGTGATTGGAGAATAATATAAAACCAGTACAAGACTGCGATCTAATTTAAGAGAAATACTAAGGCACCCTACGATAGTTGAAAAGTAATTTAAAGTGACCTTATTTACTTCCCACTAAAGTGAAAATGTGGAATTTATGACGACATATAATTACAAGGTATCGAATTAGCTAATAGGCTGACCTTATTTTTAATCCACCTTCTGAACCCGGTTTGAGCTGTTTTGTTTGCTGTCAGTAGTATTATCATACAAAATTTTCGTTCTAGAAGTATCAAATCTATATTGAGTCAATGTGGTTCGGCCTATCATTTATTTTACATTATAAAATGGCTACTGCATCCATGCACATAAAAAAACAGCTCATATGTCAATATTATTATTATATTTACGCAGCCTACAAATATCAGCGCTTGATTTTCCATAGACCTGTTACCTATCAATTAATGATTTATGTAATTGTCATAACATCTTTTATGACAATTACAAAGAGGTATAAACAATATATAACAAACAATTAACAATTATTTCTATTACTATTCGTTACTGTAATTGATTTACATATTCATGGTTTACTACTTCTTTATTCAAACAGTTTCTCAATTGCGTGAATGAGCCTGGCCCAATAAGGAAATAAGTTCAAGTATTTTCTTTATATAATTATTCAGGGATCAACAAAATTACTGTTTTAGCTATGGTATTTGCAGTGTTCTTGAATAAATGAGGAAAAAATGCAACTTACCTGATAAATGATGTGCAGCTAGGAGGCCGGCATCAAGGCAACTACTATAACATAACATCTGGAGAAGGGTGGGGGTAAGAACACACCCAGTTATCAGGAACAACACTCAATTAATACAATACATTTAGTGATGAAAGTCAATTAGATGAGGATAACTAATAGTACAATTAATTGGTTAATGCCACCGTTTTCCTATTTATAATATACCTATTCAACTAAACATTAAAACAAGATTAAGAATGTTTATGGAAGTATTGTGAGAAATGCCATCACTGCATATTCCGAAATAATGATGAAATTATGGTGATCCATTGCTCAGACTCAAACTCGGACACAAATATTTCTACAAACCAACAATACCCAAATTTATCAACAACTTTTCCTTTGCCAAACGAAAGTGAACAGTCAATTGAGCGCCTTTCAGATTCATTGTTTGATCCTTTGATTGTTACCAGGTTAAGATAGCCGTGGTAGCATAATCTGCTACCATTAATAAATAAATTTATCAAGATGAATATTGGAAAAAATATCGATTAGAAAATGAGAAGTTAACTGAATGTACTTCGGTGAACATTTAGTGCTGGATTAACATCGTCGGTTCTTCATTTTCCTCTTGATAAGAAGCATAACTAGATTTGAAATTTAATCTAGAGATGAGATGATTACTGACTCTGGTACTCGAAGTTAAAATCGGATTAATAGAAGTGGAGGTTTACTAAAGTTTCAAACCAAAAAATAAAATACGCGTAACTCGGTACTATTCGAGTATAGAAAACACGTATAGAGCAATAGTTGTAGAAAATTAAAATTTCAATAACAATGGTTTTATATATAAAATATATCCAGGCGACTCACAGTAACCGAGATATTATAAAATGTTTAATTATTCTCCCTGTAATCCTCCCATGCATCAAGTTCGACTTCAGCCATCTCATAATAAAAACTTTGGACTTCAGTGAAACTATGGAATCAACGGTTATATATCGATTATGGTGTCAATCAAATAAAAATCACGTGGAACACACAATCATTTAATGACGTCAGAAAGATAAAATTTGTGCGTATCTCGTACAGTAAAATTTCAACGAACACGATATTTGGTAACTAAGCTTCGAATAAAGTGGTTCATAACATAACAGTTTATTACTAATATGGTTAATTGAAGGCAGAAAACTAAAAAATGTTGCAGATGACGGCCGGGGACAACCGCTTTATGTAGATACCCAGCGACATCGTCCAGTTTTGGGCCAACTCTAATTTATAATTACATTTTGCTATTCAAATAAATTCCAAAAGTGTTATTTTAAATAATAAAGGGGCTCAGGTTAGTCATGTGAGTTAAAGCGTTGATCTTAATCTAACATGGCAAACCTAGAGAGGTCCGATTCACGCCTGGACAATAGGAATTTATTTAGTGACGAAATTCATTAATTAAAATCCGTAGTCTCGCCCTGGCTAAAAAAGGGTGGCAACCTGTAAATAACCCGTCCCAATTAGCCTTAGTTGCAAGAAGTGGACGTTAATATAAAATTAAATAATAAAATGTTTTTTTTCTTTTCTTACGATTTAATAATCGTGTTTAAATGTGTGGTCTCCCAATAACCGATAAATAAGTATCATTAACTAATTTAATAAGTAAATAGTGTGTTAATAAGTACCAACAATCACTAAATTTATTAATGTTAGCAATTAGTCGAGTACAGTTGTAGATCTAGAACTAATGCACTTATGAACGTATTCTGCCGTTCCGAAAAAGAATGCAGTTTTTTCTTTTAAATGTCGCGGCCTCTTTGATAGAATGCAGCTCTCGCCATCAGTTGCAACACCTCCAAGCTTTTTGATAATAAAAGAAAGTGGTATACATTCGAACATCAGTCTCAGCTGAAAATAAAAATGAAAATTATATACTATTTCAGATGATTTCTAGATTTTTTTTTCATGAAATAAGCATTTGGCTAATTAATATAAATACTATCCATACGTCCACTAAATACAGTTCAAAAGGAAACTCCAATGTTTATTGACGACTTGAAAAAGCCATACTTGAAGATGCTACTTCATGGCCTGAGAGATTATACTGGTTAAATATGTTAGAAATGGTCTTATTGACAATGAAGGCTAAGAGTGGCAGTGCATGTGCAAATGAGAGTGAACGAAACATCTACATCAGGGGAAATCCCTAGGAAAATCAGCTATTGATGTTGTTCTCATGATGGTATTTTTGAAACAATGTCCATCGATCCTATCCAGGAGGTAACGAAAATGAGATCCATTCAAAATTTTATATATATATATATATATATATATATATATATATATATATATATTTGTCATTTAACGCACTAGCTGTCGCAATTTCAGTATGATCGTTACCAAACTCGATTTATAAACAGTTCATTTAAAAATAAAGATCAAGTTCGTTAACAGCTAAAATCGGACTAGTGGAGGATGGGGGTTTAGAGGGGGGAATTTCGAAAGTTTGAAATATCTCCGTTGTTATGCGTCGGATCGAATAATTGTATAGAATCAATCTTATTTCAAATGTAATGTTCTATAAATGTTGTTATTTAAGTTTTTTTCAATATCTTGATTATTCAAATAAAGGGTTAGAACCGCCAATATAAATGATACTATTGTCATACCTCTCGGTGGAGACCGTCGTCACTGGCTGATGGTTGAGTACCGCTGGCAAGCGCTTTCGATGCGATGGCATCATCTTCAAGCCTGTCAATAGTTGTACTATTGTATCAATAGAGTACAACTATTGACAGGCTTGAAGATGATGCCATCGCATCGAAAGCGCTTGCCAGCGGTACTCAACCATCAGCCAGTGACGACGGTCTCCACCGATAGGTATGACAAAAGTATCTTGATTATTAACCACGATATTTCCATTTTTTAATAAATGGACCAAAAACCAAAAAACCGCCTGGCAACATACAGAATCATAATCTGCAATCTTGCCAGAGTACAAAACTACTTACAGAATGCAGTCCTATTTTTCATATTCTGGCGCCTCCACTATAGAATAACAATCGTAGAACAGTATAATATGGATTGTATTGGTTGTTTAAAAGTTTTCGAAGTGGTATGTAATAAAGGAAATATTTGCAAATGTTCATTTTCTCTTACTCTAAACCACCGCTTCTTGTCCTTAAGGGACATCTGATAAAAGAGTAAGATGGTATGCTGAAGTATTATAAATGTGAGTAAACAGTATGCATTGTTCTCGAGATATGTTGCCACTTTATTTTATTATTTTTTTTTTTTTACGTCCACTTTATGCTACTAGGACGGGTTATCTACAGGTTACCATCCTTTTCTAGCCAGGGTGGGCACAAGGAGTTTATATAATGAGTCCGTCGTTAAATAAACTTCCACTGTCCAGTGCGGGATTCGAACCCGCCACTCTAGGTCTGTCATGCGAGATTAGGACCAACGCCCTAACTCGCACGGCCAACCCGAGCCTCTTTATTTAGATACTGATCATTCAAAACAAGAAAATATTACCCTTCCATCCTTGCAGTCGGAATCCCTTGGAGACAGGAATAGACCGCCATGTTTAATGATCCTGTTAGCTTCTAGAATGACATTGCCACAGCTGAACGGATGATAATCAACCTTTCCCTATAGAATGATAAAACGAAATTCGTTCATTTGTAAAAATACTATTCTTAAAAATAAAATATGTAACAGTAGGTAAGTATTTCATATTTTTCTGCTTTCAACTAGTATATTTAATGATAAGCTCACATAAAGTTAAATATTTTTGACTATCTGCAGTGGCCTATAAATGCCGTATTAAATTATTTTTTTCTAACGACAGTTACAGACAGCCTGCAAGAAGTAGCCGATTTTGTAGATTTTTCGAAAGCAGACAGAGAGCACACGGCCCATGAACATCGACCTCACATGACCTCTTCTATATTGGATAGAGGTCTATGAGCAGAATATTGGCCTGCATTGACCTCCAATACGAAGTCACCTCATTGACTTCCAATACGAATATGGCAGTATGGTCAGGCTAAAGTTGTTGGGGGCATGGTAATCATTGGAAATGATTAGACAGTCCATCATACTGACAGGATCGCTCTTGGAACGGACCTTAAGAATGATCGATGAGACCCGTTGTTAATTGTACTGTTTAACTGCAGTTGAAGCCACATAAGACTGCCACAACGCGTGCCATCGCGTCACAACAATGTCAGATATAACAGTATGATAACCTCTAGAAGGCCCGAGGAGATTGATGGTCGATTGCAATTGAAGCAGATCATGATTGATGGTTGCAGCACACTTGAATATCTGGGTTTTTTTTTTTTTAAATTTTATATCTGAGAGCTAGAGATAACAGGTGGAGTTGAGAAAGTACAGTTGGACCTACCAGGGTTGTTACGACAGTTCTCGTTCTAGTGAACACTCTACTTCCATAAAAGGGGGTGTTGTGAAAAAGTATGGGTGTATTGGAACAATGGGTCTTGGGTAACCCGGCAACTCTGGAGGTACCGGGTGGGTTGTGAATACCTGGGAATTTTTTTCATCTGAGGCCCAGTATACCTGTGCCTTGGTCGGTGGGGATAGGTCTATCAAACCTAGGGAGAAGTAGACAGTTTCCCTTTTCCTGAGCTGGTTGCTCTATTTTAAAGGAGGATGATGGTGGTGTTGGGTTGAAATAGAGCAGCTTTTGGAAAGTCGCATCAACGGGCGGTACCGGGAAATACCTGGGAAAGATAGTTACGGAGAATAAATAGGTGCAGAATGCTAATACGTTCACCCAAAAGCTTCCCGGTTTAAGAATCTCCCCAACAAGTCAAACGCAGAAATATACAATATGATTATCAATAGTTAGATATGACAGTGAATCATGGACACCTACTCACCCCTACTTATGAACTAAAGCCTTTTTGTCAGAGAGAGAAAGATATTTTTCGTTAGAGAGCAGTACATACGGAAGATAAAAGCAACTCTGAACTGGTGGACTTGTATGGCGAGCTTCATACCTGAGCTATTGACAAATCCAGATAGTGCTTATAGGAAGGAGGGCAGCCAATAGCAAAGGGTACATACGTGTAACGGAGAGGGAGGTCCAAGTAAAGTTTGCTGAGTGAGGACTTAGGAGGCTAGGGTTCTAAAATCTTTGTTTAATCCTTGGGTATTGCTTATATAATCTCCACCTCTTATCACTTGTTTTCTTGACACATAAGAATAATAATCCCAATCATTTAGTATTTTTCATTCACTCGGTTAACATGGAGTGGGGTGATATAGAAAACCGGATCGCTGTGCTCGCCTTACACAAAGTTGGAAAATGCAGATCAGAGATTTTCAACACCCTGAAACCACTTGGTATCAGCCGTATGTTCGTATACTGAACTATAAACAGGTACAATGAGACCTCATCTGTAAGTGACAGTCCTCGACCAGGTCGTCCCCGCACTGTGAGAACGGTTAATGGCTGCAGAGGAACGTTCCTGAGTTCATCTCGGCCTCGGATTGGCTCTCAGGAAGCCCCGATCGAAACCCGCTAGACTACCGCTTGTAGTCAGAACTGGAGAGGATGGCATGCCACAGAGCACACACACCCTAATTTGGAAAGCCTCAAACAATCACTGGTTCGAGCTGTTCAGCGTTTTCCTCAAGAAGTGCTGCGTTCTGCAATAGATGACTGGCCAAGAAGATTAAAAGCTTGTGTGAAGGCAAATGGGGAACATTTTGAGTAATTGTATTTTTATGTTACTCTCTGTATATACAAAATTTATTTTACAATAAAGGTTTTTGAAGAATTGATTGTTCTATTGATTTCTGTGTATATTTCCATGTAACAATATTTATGGCAAGACTAGGTACATAACAGCAATTGTAGAGTTAAAAAACGCAAATATTATAAATAGAGATAGAATTATTAAAGACGGCTGTATACGTCGTTAGGAATATTCACTTCAATACGAAGTGGTTATAAGCATAACAACAATACTGCTAAATAATATGTCAGCAATGAAAACTAAATAAATCATATTCTCTGAATATGTATGTTACGCAACAAATCTAACGTTATTTACGTTTCTCAAATTCTTCCTTTCCATCTCAATCCATTTCTGAAGTCCTTCATCGAAGTATGGCAGGTGACTCTCATTAAAAATAAGCTCATTCCCATTTGTTCCTAGTGACAGGGGACCTTGCTCAATAAAGTCTCCAGTTTCCTGTAATATACTTATTATTAGCAGATTTCCCTTAAGGGAAATCAGCTATTGAGGTTGTACTCATGACGGAATTTTCGACATTTTTCTTCTAATGTCCATCGATCCTACCTAGTAGATGACGAAAATGAGGTCCGTTGAAAACTGTATATATATATCTATATATATACATATATATATCTATCTATCTATCTATATATTTGTCTGTTACCGCTCTAGGGGTCGCAATTGTTTTTTTATCGTTACCAAACTCGATATTTAGTCGTTTTATGTAAAAAGAAAGATCAAGTTCGTTAACGGCTGAAATCGGACCAGTGGGAGAGGGGGTTTAGAGGGGAGGATTTTTGAAAATTCGAAATATCTCCGTTACTATACGTCGGATCGAAAAATAATACAAAATGAATCTTCTTGCAAATTAAATTTACTATAAATATTGTTATATACATGTATTCCCTATCTTGAATATTAACCGATTATTTGCATTTTTATTAAATTTTGGCCGATAACGGATTTTTGAATTTCCCGCCAAAAGATAGTTCGGCCCTTTGCCGTAACTGTTCGGCTCTCTTATGGAGATTTCTCTATTGTATAACTTCACGTGGGAAATCTGCTTAGTTTACGTAGCCCCTGCGTGACGGACTTTTCAGATATTTGGAGTTATTATTCAGTACGTAAAGACATTTTTTTGAAGAAATTTTTAACATCATAATCCTTGTAAATGTAGGTATGTATAAAAAAGTCCGACACCCAAGGGCTGCGTAAACTAAGCAGACTTCCCACTGGCGAGTAAGATACATTTCTCATCTCATCTCCCCTTGTTTTCTGAAAACAAGAAAGCACGATTAAATCGGGTAATACTTGAGTTACAATAAAAGTCCGTCACGCAGGGGCTGCGTAAACTAAGCAGATTTCCTATGTGAAGTTTTACAATAGAGAAATCTGCATACTGGTAACACAATACCACCGTGATTAAATACGGTAATGAGAAATCTTTCAGTTAATTAAAATAAATTCCCAACTGAAATGGCTTCTGAATTGTAAGAATAATTTATATTTTAATAACTCCAATTTTAGTAGTCCAAGAACTAAAGAAGGGGGGGGGCGGATGAACAGAACGTATTTGCATAAATCTCACAAAGTAACGAAGGTAAGGTAAGGTTAGAAACGACAGGTAAGGTTAGAAGAAGCTTCCACCTGAGCCGAGTACTGGCGGAAATGGCCGACCTAATCCGAACTATACCCGACCACAGAATTTAAGAAGGGGGGAGGCACAAGAACATTGCATGTATTTCGTATAATAAAGGTTTTATGAAAACAATATTTGGTATTTAAGCTTCAAATAAAGTGGTTTATTACATAACCAAGAATTGTTTATGTAACATGAGTAGAAGTGGGGGTTTGCAGAAGGCTGAAAACTGAAAAATGCAAATATCTCGGTTAATATTCAAGATAGACAATAAATGTATATAACAATATTTATAGTACATTTAATTTGCTATAAGATTAATTCTATACATTTTTTCGATCCGAGGTTAGTCGAATTTTCAAAATTCTCCCTCTCTAAACCGATAAAACAATAATTGCGACCGCATGAGCGGTAACAGACATATATACACAATTTTGAACAGACCTCATTTTCATCTCCTAGATAGGATCGATGGGCATTTGAAGAACAATTTAATAAATTGCGTTATGAGTACAATCGCAATAGCTAATTTCCCCCACGGGAAATCAGTTAAAACGAAAAAATGCAAATATCGCTGTTAGTATTGAAGACAAAGAATAAATGAATATAACAATGTTTGGGCTACGTTTAATTTGCAGTAAGATTGGTTCTATACAATTTGTCGTTCCGACGTATAATAATGACGATATTTGTCCTAAACCCTCCTTTACCACTGTTCGAGTTCAGCCATTAACGAACCTGACCTTCAATTTTGCATGAGACGCTTATATATATATATCAAGTTTGGCAATGGTAAAACAAAATTGCATCTCTAGAGCGGTAACAGCGTGCGCGCGCTTGTGTGTGTTTATATATATATACATAATTTGGAACGGACCTCATTTTTCTCATCTCCTAGGTAGGATCGATGGACATTTGAGGTCATTTATCGAAAATCGCGTCACGAGTACAACCTCAATAGCTGATTTCCCCTGAGGGAAATCTGATAAAAATGTGTGTAAATATGTAAGGGTATTATTATTTACGACACATACTACATCGTAGAGAAACTCCATTACTTCTTCCTTCCGCTCAAGAGTCAAGACAAATGTAGTTGAAATTCCCATGATAGCATAACCAGCAGCTATTGCTCTTCTGCCCTCCAACATGGCATCCCTATCCAACAAGATCAACGACGCTGTTTCTGATCTCCTGAAACAATGCCATTCTTTTTCAAGACACTCAGTTTTCAGAAACTGTAATCTCTGAAGTATCCCAAACTCAAATTTCAACACTACAATCTTTACTAAGCATAAATGGACATTCACAAAAAAAAAAAAAAAAAAAGTTTTTTGATAGAAAATTTTCTTTTTATCGTTGATTCAAGTAAATTTAAAAATAGTGAAGCCGGTTCATTAATAGTGACAGAAATTCAAAATGGGTATTGATTATTTTCCTTATCTGAGATCATTTTAAGGTTTTTGAGTCACAACATTCAATAGGACCTAGGCACTAACGGATGGTAGAGATCCAAGTCACTCAAGACTTTTACACACATGCCTACGGATTGTGATCCAATAAGCACAAGGAAGGCGTTGCTCAATAAAACATTCATACATCAATACATCTTGTTCATTTTGGTCTGGTTGGATTGAACCTTATGCCATTCAGAACACTATTTTCGTCGCTCTGTCTACTCTTCTGGCAACTATGTAATGTCTAAGAAATTGATGGAGAAACAATGTTTCAGCTATGTACCTGTAAATGATCCAATTGCAGCCATATGCGGCACAATCCATCGTAGTATTGGAGGGAATATTTAGAACGACAATGTATGGAGCATGCTCTTGTCCCTTTATCTAGAAAAAAGCAATACAAATTTGACTAGAATACTTATTTTTTTGACCCCAAAGAGCAAGTATATGTGGTTAGGGAATGTGAAAACATATTATCTTGTAAAAACAATTTTCGATTCATTCTATTTATGTGTGTCCGTATTACAGACTTTTATTATTTTTATTTATTAACATCCACTTTTTACAACTAAGGCTAATTGGGACGGGTTATCTACAGGTTACCACCCTTTTCTAGTCAGGGTGGGACTTAAGATGTTATTTAATGAATTTCATCACTAAGTAATTTCCTTTGGCCGGGTGAGAATTGAACTCCCCACTCTAGGTTTGCCATGTGAGATTAAGGCCAACGCTTTAACTCTCATGGATAACCTGAGCCTCTACAAACTTTTATGTATCTATTCACGAAACGTGTCATATCATTGAAATATGACCAGCATCCAATTTTCATTAGAAGATAAAATAGCAGATTGTCAAAATATGAAAAGCAGTGAAATTAACTTCACTTATATATTTTTCTGTCTACATGTTTCACGCCCGGTTGATGACTATACCAGAAGTTGTATACAGATATAAAGATATTCACCCTTATCACTTTAAGGCGGTCACATCTAGACTAGCAGAGCAAATGCAAGTCAGTTGGTATGAAAACTACATCAATAATTGGTATGAAAAATCTATTCTAAGACGCATAGGCTACCCTCCAGTCTGGCCCCATTTGTATTTAAGTGAGAATTTAGAAAAGGAACAGGATTTGCAAAATATATTATGAAAGTTTCCTATTTCTGTTTTCTTGTTGACAAAATTCTGTTACACATATTCACGTAATTAAGAACAAAGTAATGCTAAACGTATATCCATGTTACACTAGATCACATTCCATCAGTTTTAAGGTCGAAACTGGAAAGCCTTCTATGCAATGTAAGGGAAAACATCTTATTGCTAAATGTTGTTACAAAGCAAATTCCTTACGGCATAACTCTTTCTACAGAAAGTTGGTAGTCAATCCTTAACATATATTCTCACATCCATAAAAAATAAACCAGAAACTCTAGACAGGCCTGTGGTGACTCATCTGAGCCATTTTGAAAAACATAAATCCAAAAAGCGTACATGTTTTAATACTTATAATAGTTACCATTGATATGGAAATCTATTATAGAGAATATTATATGTATACGCAGGGTATCACCATCTTTCTAGTAGTTTTCTAAGTAAATAATATAAATGAATTATTATTATTATTTATTAAAGTCCACTTTTTGCAACTCAGGCTATTTGGGACGGGTTATCTACGGGTTACCACCCATTTTATAGATGAATTAAAAAAAAAAAACCCAATAAGCCAAGGGCCAATAAAATCTCCATTCTGGAAAGAGGAAGTAATGTTTAAAGGAATTTATAATCGTTGGATTTTTTCAGAAGATGATGGTCTGACGAGTTTAATAGTGTTTCCTGTAGTTCACTTCCAGAATCATCCCGTAGTTCATAATTAAATATTAATGATGAGCTATTTTACTCAACGAGTAACATTCGTTGAGCTATTTTACTCAACGAAAGCAGTACATTTTCAAAAAATAATACTTCTGTATTTTGTTAAATAACTGAAGCCTGCTATGCATTTATATTGGCTTTAAGTCGATTGCTGGATAAATATCGATAATCTATCTCTATCATTGTTAGAACCATTAACGCGTTTGCGTAATTCTCCACCTTTTTAAAGAACGTGTTAATGCAAATAGCAATAATTAAGTTAGTCTCGAACTTACCCTCTTTATCCTTGGACAACCCCTGTAAGCCACCATACAAACAGCACCTGTTTTCACTAGTTCATTAATAAAGAATCGTGTCTGAGACACTCGATGTGTAACAATACTACCATACCATTGGGCATTTTCATTAGAGCCCAAAAGAAACCTGAAAAATGTATTTTATTTTTAAAAGGCCATACTAAATTGGGCCCTTTGAAGGATACTCAATACTAAATATTGTGGCAAAGGTACTCAGTATGTCTCAATAAAGAACATTCCTAATAATAATTTTGATCATTAAAGGCAAAAGGAGGTTCAGGTTGACACCAAGATTTAAGTTAAGGAGATGGTCGGCACATATTTTCCGAGAGGGAACTTGGTTCACATCCGTAATTATTATTATTGTTAGTCGTTAAACCATTACAACACATTACAGACAAGAGTAGTACAAAATGAAAAATAAATAAAATGGAGAACAAAGAAATAATTAAAAAGGTAAAATATCATATTTTATGCCAGGCACAAAAAACAATTTATTTCAATATGTATGTAAACTAAACCTGTAATCATCCTTGAAACTCGTGGCTGTAGGAAATAAGGCTGAAAAAGGGAAATAGTAGAGGCAAGATGAACTTCAAAAATGATGATCCTTGGAAGGGATATTTTGAGCTAAGAAAACCCGGATGACTTGCACCAGCAAGAAATGGATTACAGGCCTAATTACAGGATTCTCATAAGAATCTCATATAACAAACCTTTTAAAATTTGTTCAACCGGTAAGAGGTAAGTTAGAATTAATGTACACCAAAGAAGTTTGTATTCTGTAGTAGTAACCCGCCAAAAGGAAAACTTTCACTTACTTAAAGAAATAATTGAAATACTTTTCGATGGGGCTCAGGTTAGCTATGTGAGTTAAAGTGTTGGCTTTAATCTCACATGGTGAGATAGTGGCGAGTTCCATTCTTGCCTAGGCAAATAGGAATTTATTTAGTGACGAACTCATTAAATAAAATCCTTAGTCCCACCCTGGTAGAAAAGAGTGGTAGCCTGTAGATAGCCCGTCCCAATTAGCCATAGTAGCATAAAGTGGATGTTAATAAATAAATAATAAAACAATACTATCCGATTCTTAAGACCACCCAGCGCGTTAGATTTAACGACTGAAAATGGATGTCCATCACATGGCTACCGAGTAAAAATCAGATTTTTCAGGTAACATTTTCAAAAAACCACTGTTTCTTGAATTTTGTAATTCCGAGATATTAGACACATATAAAGGGATAAATGTCAGTTTGTTCCCTCTTTTTATGCCCGTGTTTACCTTCAATAGGGGACGAGATAATGTAAGCAAATCCCTCAAACAAGATTTTGTCCTTTCCCATACAATTTGTGTGAGGCCCATTTTTGTAGATTTTCCTTACAATTAGGGGAAATGATTTTCGCACAATTTTTGACAAAAATGTGGTCCTCTCAAATTTATAGGTGTTTGCGTGTGTATATAAACTTACATTTGTCCAAATCCTTGCTTTCGTAGTGAACATGAGAGTACTTGGACAGATGTTTTAATTGCATCCATTATAAGAAGCAGTTCACTATCATAAGCCGATTCTGTTATAAGAGCTTCTACCAAATAAGCGTCAAGCGTTTTTGATGTTATCCATTTCGTAAATGAAGAGCCTTTGACGCTTTCTGTTTCTTGAAGCAATTCCTTTTTATTTTCTTCCAATTTTTTATTTCGTCGAGCTTTATATCCAATTCTGCGTAATAAAGCCTCTTCATCGTCTGTTTCCTCCGATGATAATGCATTACTTGGAGCATTACTACAAAGTAAATTGTATTTCTTCATTCTACAGGACGTATCGGGCTGAAGTAATTGTTATAGAGTGCATTAAAACATGTGAAAAATTAGTTATTTTATAAATAATAATCAAAATTATTACAGAAAATACAAATCACTCATACCAATACACAATTTACGTAGACGACAGCAAGGATAGACTTGATGTGGGTGGCGCCTTTGTTATTTTTGGAGGGAAAAAACCGATGATATAAAATGTAAAAAATTAAAATTAGGCAGAAATTATTGCCCCATTACAGACTCTGAAGTATGTAAATGAAATGGACTTGGTACCAAACGCTCTCATTCTACAGCACACAGACAGTCAAATGTTTTATACAAACTAGATAACATAAAAACCACGAGACGAACATATACGCCATAATATAACACAATTAAAAAACAATTACTTTCATTCACTTCAAATGAGTCAAGAAAAATGCAGGGACCATGGGCAATGAAATAGTCGAAATTCACGCCAGAAGTGCCACCCATAATAAGGAAGAGGTAATTTACAATAAATTTACCCCGTGTTAAAATCTTTTCACAGAGCATGAAGTATCAATTTGTGGCAAGAGTGGTGGGATCAAACACATAAAGGATTGCATCTAAAATTATATATCCCAGTTTTAAAAACCAATATCTCAATATATATTTTATCTAACACAATTACTAACTGGACACGGAAATACAAACTCTTTCTTATACAGATTGGAACTTACAGACTCAAATACTTGTAAATGCCAGAGTTACACTGAACAGGCATTCACCCACTCGATGTATGAATGTAGACGTACTCAAAACATACAGACAGTTAAAGACTCATATTCCCACATGGCCTATAAGTACCGATATTTTATTTTCTATTTATTAAAAACCATATTATTATTAAAGAGCCAATGATATCCTAAGCTCAGAGAGGAAACTATAATATAATATTAAAATTATGTATTTTTGTTTATTATTTATCTTAATTGTATTCCTTAATTATTAATATTTAGTCATTTTTGTTGTAGAGTTACATTTTCAAGTTTCATTTACATCTTTTAATATGTACATACGTAGTAAGGTCCATAAGTTTCCGGCCTGTCCTGCTTGCCCTCCTTCAAACGTGCCGGGACCTGCACGCCTATGCAGGTCCATGCCTGCTCACTCCATACCCACCGCCCGCACTTCCTCAGTCTTGTCAATCAGTGTCCAGCCTTAAAGGAAACTCCCCATTTTTACAATGTTTAAACTCGAGTACCGTGCGGCAATTAAATTCTTTTGTAAAGAGGGTCTTACTCCTGCGCAAATTAAAGAGCGCTTGGACTGTGTATACAGGCAGTCCTCCCCCTCGTATTCCACAGTGAAAGAATGGGCAAAATTATTTAAGTTAGGGAGAGAAAGTCTAGATGACCCACGTCCCGGTCGCCCACTGGAAGCTGTCACTTCTGAAACAATCCAACTTGTGGAATCTGAATTGCTGTCTGACCGACGACTGAAAACCAAGGAAATAGCAGCGAGGTTGGGGCTTTCAAAAACAAGTGTTTCGAGGATCATCAAAGAGCATTTGCAAATGAACAAGGTTAGTGCAAGATGGATTCCAAAAATTCTTTCAGCTCATCAAAAACAGGAATGAGTTCACTGCTGCAATGAATTTTTATGCGACTATAATGCCGACCCAAATAATATTTTGGACTCAATTGTAACTGGGGATGAGACAATGGTTCTATATTATGACCCACTCAGCAAAAGAGAATCCATGGAATGGAGAAGCGCCTCCTTTAAAGGCAAAAGTCACGCAGTCAACAAAAAAGATAATGGCCACAATTTTTTGGGACTGTAAAGGAATACTATTGATAGATTTTAAAGAAAGGAATACCACAATGAATGGTGAGTATTATGCAGCCCTACTTCACCGGTTACGAGACGCCATTAAAGAGAAGAGGCGTGAGAAGTTAAGCAGAGGCGTCCGCCTCCTTCACGACAATTCCCCTGTCCACACAGCATTGATTTCCAATGGCGCTGTGAAGGACTGTGGATTCCAAGAAATCTTTCACCCACCCTACAGCCCAGACTTGGCCCCTAGTGATTTCTACCTTTTCTCAAAATTAAAATCTGACCTTCGTGGAAGGCGATTTAACACCGACGAAGAGCTCCAAGCAGCAATGGAAGAACATTTTTTTAACAAAGAAGAAAATTATTTTTTTCATGGTATAGAAATGTTGCCAAAGCGTTGTAATAAGTGTATTGAACTTAGAGGAGAATATATTGAAAAACAGTAAAACCAGTTTTTTTCTTTCACCTTTCCTTCTATCCCAGGCCGAAAACTTTTGGACCTTACTACGTATCTATATTTTTATATAAAAATTGTTACAAGTTTTGACAAAATGCATAAATAATGTAAATATGCAAGAGTTGTGCAGAAAAATAAAATTCCTCCACATGAATTAAAAAAAAAATACAAATCAATTGAACCCAAAACTAACAAAAGGTCGTAAAACGTATTATTTATTAACGTCGACTTCACGCTGCTGCAGCAAATGGGGACGGCTTATCTACGGCTATTTAGGTTATCACCTATTTCTAATCTAGGAAGACTAAGGATTTTATTTAGTGAGGTCATCACTAAACAAATCTAAATTCTAAATAAGAGAACAAAGATAACTTATTTTTTATCCAAATAGCACCCATGATGCTGAATGGAAACTGGATAAAACTCCAATTTGAAAGCATACTGACCCAAACAAATATAGTGTACAATACCTGGCCTCGATTCCAACACTCAGGTAAGGTAATCGATTATGCAAGCCATTTGACCATTGCTGCTCTCTGCAATTGGTCAAAAAGGGCTCCGTACTTGCACTATACCTTTTTTCCCATATACACCACCGAGATCGGGAGTCATAGAAATCATCTCCATAGGAAATCACCGCCTATGCAGATGACCTGGGCATTCGCAGCACCTCTATGAACCCCACCCTGCCCTTACCCTAGCGTCCACTGTCTGTCAGGAGATATCCAACCGCCTCCTTGACATTAACATACATGTCAACCCCTCTAAAACGGACGGTCTGATACTCTCCTTATCCGGGAGATTGTCAGGCACACAACACTGGCGAAGAAGAAACACCCCAAAATACAAGAAACCCTGGAGCTGGATACTATTGTGGACACCATCAAAGTTTTTGACTCACTACAGTACCTGACCAATCCCCGATCCTCCCCAAGGTCTCCCACTCATTGAAGTCACAGTATAGGCCTCTTTACTCTTCCCTAACTCCTACATCCCATAATCCTCCCCCATTCTAAAATAAAAACAGAAAACTAATTGAAAAGAACATAAATGAAATAAAAATACACTGTTAGTCCCTGACTGACACCTTTTCCTTTGCTTTCATACCTCCAGTCTCTTTAATCTTACTTCTTCTTTCACTAATCTAGAGGGTAACCAGCTACCCTACCCACTTTCACTAATAAAACTTCACTACTGCAAGTACATTACAACAACCCCTTAAAATGATACCTTTGAATAGCACAAGGGGACTCACAGTATACCCTAGTGTTACCTCCACCAGCCTTTTGCTTCTTCTTATTTCTTTTTTGTTATTATGGAGAGGTTTCCTTGGACTCACAGACAAAACAAACCTTGGTCAATGACTGTTACGGTAGGAACAAGCCTCTCATGCACACAGGGTCAGTGCTAGGACCAATAATGTTCAACATATACACAGGACATATCGTCATACACTACACAAATGCAAAAATAGCCGCCAATGCCGACAATATCGCAGTATACAACACATTCAAATTGGCATAAATTCACCAAGAGCAATTCATTTACTCCCTTGTTTTATCTTTCATTCTGTTATTTAAATGATTTCTGCTTATCAGTAAAATACTATTTTTATAGTAATCAGAAGTGTTTAACAAAGGAATCAAAAATAAATAAAATGTAGCAATTTTGTGCTGGATTTAAAGTGGTTATGTTTAATCTTTTTTTTTTATAATATGGCCTGAATTCATAACTTGCATTACATTTTGTTAACTGATACATAAAAAAATATGTATCGAATACATAGCTTTCAATTTACTAATACAAATAAATAATATATTACAGAGCAGTCAATTACTTACATAAAAAATAAGTAAAACAAAATGTTAGCATACCTGTGTTATTTACAAAATTTTAAGTAATAAAAAAGTATAAATTAAATATATAATATCCAAAAATAAAGCTTCAACTGATTATTTAAAAACAACCAGGAATGAACATTAATTACTAAGTGAACACATTTTAAATCCATTTCTAATCAGGCTTGATTAACAAACTATTAAAATTAAAAGGAGCATTAACAAGTCAATAATGTGTTTAACTAAGTATTAACATTTATATTTATCAACAAGTTATTAATAGCTAAATAATAAAAAAACAATAATAATTTACATTACATTAGATCTCTTCATATCTCACTTTTTAAAATATCTTTGAATGGAAATTTTTTGCTAAAAACCTAATTATTCAAAGAATCTAGTAGATTATATGCTCTAGGCTCTAAATATTAATGAGTGGCATTTGTGGGGATTTCAGTTACAACAAAATGTATTAATAGAAAACATTTCAATGCCTGTCATTTAACAAAAACTAATCTTAAGTCTTTTAATGCAAAGAGGAATGCTTTCAAAGCACCAGCAAGTAACTTTGTGAATTTATAATGAACCAAGAATATTTAAATTTAAAATAAATTTAGAATATTAAAACCCCACTATGCCAAACCTGAGGCTCCCATTTAGCACATAGTTAATTATTTTAATATGTACAAATTTGATGATTACAATCTACACAGTATTTTAAATAGCTGCTTAGTCAAATAGAAAATAAATAAATATTACAAGCATATAAATTTTATATAATCTGCTTGGTCTATGCATAGTGAGCATGGTTTCAATGGCTAGCGTAGAAAGACTGATAAATTCAAAGAGATTGTACAGATGCAGAAAATTTTATAACAGAAGTTAAGTAGAAATAATATTTTAGGATGATGATGATGAATCATGAGACTCCTTTCTTTCAGCTGAAAATAACACAAATAAATAAGTGAAGAATGTTAAAGCTTAATGAGAGAGAAAATATTGTATACATAGTCAGTGTTTAGTGTTACAATTTCAAGATGACTATTATTAAGTTCGCTGAAGTTAAAGGACAACTTGAATACATAGGATAATGTCTAGTCCTTCATTAGGGATAATCAATAGGACTTAAAGCAACTAAAGTTTGCCAAATCAATTCGATATCTTCAGACAAACACAACTCTATTAAGATTGACAGGTGCTCAATTTAGCGCATGCAGTCAGCTGTGTTTACTGTAAGAGCTAAATTAATGTTGTGATTATTGCTCCTAGTTTAGAGAATGGTTTCAGTCAAGCTGTTCTTTTCAAGCCACTATTTTTTATTTAAACAAAATCAATTAAATATTGATAGAAAAGTGTAGAAAACTTACAAGAACATACAATTTAAAAGTTAAAATATCATCTTTTCATAGTGTTATTGTTAAAACCACAAAATGTTCACATTTTAAATTTGTATTAATAAATATCGTTTATTGTTAATCAAATGATGTTTTTAATAAGAGCAAGACTATAAATATATGAACAGAGGATGACAAAAGTTTTGCCAGTTCTTGTTTGGAATTGTTTGTATATCTGTCGTATTCTGAATCAGTCTTTAATCCTTAACAAGTCATGTTTATCAGAAAGAGAGCCATTATTAACAACAATTGTACATCAAATTATCATATCTCTTTTACAACTAATGCCTTTGATACTCTTACTACTAATTCTGAAAAATTTGAAATTTGTATTTTCTTCCAGCAATATTGGATACTGTTGGTCGAAAAAGACATGAAGTGGAGTGGGTGGTGTGAATGAAAGGGCTGAATGAAGATGCAAGTTTAGGTGTTTCAAAAGCTATGACACCACTCTTGAAAATGAAACACATTCTGAGCACCAATTTGGAGGCTACAAAAAGAGCCGCTAATGAAAATATGTGTTAACCAGAACCTGCCAACTGTCGACTATTCTGTCTTCCAGGGAAACAAAAAAAAAAACTCTTGAAAGAAATTTAAGGAGTTGCTTGTTCATGACATATGATTTAATGGCCACCCAAGCTAAACATCGGGTGGATATATATGAACAACTGGTCACCAGTCCTAAAGACACTTGTTTTTTAAAAATACTTACATTGCGATGAATGTCAATTATGAGAAATGGTTCTTAACCAAAACCCAGACACACAGAAGTCAAAACCAGGCCAGTTATCAAATGGAGTTGTGTTCTTTTACAGCAAGATAATGCTTTTCATCATACCAGAAGAATAATTCTGAATAAAAGTGAATGATGGTCAAGAACTACACCCTGCATACAGCCCTGACCTAGACCTAACCTCTGACTATTACTTGTTTCGCTTGATGGCTCATTTTCTTCGGGGAAGACAATTCAACAATCAGGAGGAAGTCAAAAATAGTGTTCTTCGGATCAAAAGATAATTGAATGTTATCTGAAATTCTGTTTCCTATTTCGCCCCCAATAAGAACCCTATGCAAATTACATCATGACATAAGTTGGGCATGAGATGATCTATAACTGCTTTATGACAACATCACATGAGTACAAGTGGAAGGGGGGGGGGAATCAAATGAAGGCTGAAAACAAAAAGAAAAAATAATTCGGTTAATACTAGAGTACTACTACTTCTGTACTAGAGTAATGTACAGAACAATTCTAGAAGATTGAATGGTTAGCAAGACTGATTATATATATATAACATTTTTTGATCTGACTCAAAATAACAGAAATATTTCAATTTTTTTATGTTACCATCATATAAACCTCCATTCTGTTGACCTAATCCTCCCATTAAGGAATTTTATCTTTAGTTTTATATGAATCAGTTAAATATATATCTAATACTATATTTGCATAAATGTAACAATATGATGAAAACAACACTTATTAAATACATTTTTCTAAAAGTACTCAGTCATCACCACTATAAGATGAGTATTTATAAATACTTTGAATTTTATCCACTAACAGCATCTTTTTCGCCTATCCCGTTTTACTCACCATAGGTTGTTCGACCAGCTACTTCAAAAAGGTGTACATCTGCTCTGAACAGACTAGTTCAGTTCCTCTCAAATAAGACCATTCAATTCTTATCCAATGCTTCATTTTTACTCTTGAATAAGAGTATTACTGGTTTTGCTGAACTAACATTTTTTTCTATGTGAGAGAGTTCTGTGAAACACTCTACTGCTCACAGTTCTATGTCTTGTAATCAAAGATTTGGCTTAGCCTATGTGTTTTGGTCATACCTACATTATCCTCTAAATTATCTCTCTATCACTTTCCTCTCCTGATTCAGAAGTTCATCATTTCAGATAAGAGAAGCCTATGTATTTATTAGCGTTATATTTCCCTGTCTCATCAAAGAGTTTCCAGAACCCATATTTTCAGTTTGATTGTTTCTTCTTTGAGAGAAATTCCCAAAACCATTATTTATTACAACCCCTTTAATTGTCATTAACTTCCTAATTGTTAGTGTGAATTGAACCGTATTATGCTACAGTTGAAGTAGCATTCAGCTTCTGTTTTAATCTGGCTTGAAAGAAAGTTTTAACAACAATCAACATATTTTCTTTTCTCTTTTTTTCTGGAAAAATAATATAATATTAAACATTTAAGTTTTGTTGCCAAGAATATCTTAATAACAAACATAATGAGGCGTAATTTATGAACGATGATACCAAAATCAAATATGACATTAGCATTGATTGCAGGACAAATAGTATTATCAAAATATCGAAACAAATTTGTGGCTGAAATTGATGATAAAATTCAAATTCACAAAATGGGGTTACAATGCACAACAATAATTATTCCACTCAATTCTTAGGTAAGACCTTTTATTGGTAAAGATCTAGGCTAAGAACAGCACCTTCAAAAGTCTACTCTGCAAAAAAAGCATCTATCTGACCTGCTTGGAATAAGCAGATTTCCCTACATGCTAAAATTATTTACTGATGACAGCATCACAAATTCAATTAACAATTTCTTCCTTATTAAGAACCTTACAAAACAATAAATGAAATTTTAGCAGGCTATAAGTTACATAATTACATTTTTAATTTTCAAAATATTAATACAAACAATGATAACAAAATTCATACACTATAAGTTAATGGTTTACCCAATGGATTCAAAGACTGATAAAGGTAATACAATAATAATAAGCCCTTTTTTACAAATGTATTTCAACCTGTGGGTCTCCCATAAACGAGGAGGTAGTGCTTTATCTTTCCCTGCGCTGGGTAAGTGGAGGTCAGTACTCTAACTTGCAACTTTTGACTTCACAATCCATTGGATAAAGGTAAACTAGTCTATTATTATTTAAATAATTATAGTACATTAAAAAACAATTGTTCCTTTAAGTTTATTTTTCTTTCTTTCCTTTAAAGCAAAGATGCTTCTAACTAGCATGCACTCAACAAGTTCCAGTTGCACTAATGAAAGGACCTGCACAATAATCAAGTAGAGATTTTGCAAGGTATCATTTTTTTGGTAGTGTGCAAGCTCCGAATGATGGCTCAGAAAATCGACCTATACAGTCTGCTTAGGACAAACAATACTACAATCAGTCATGGAAGAGACCAATAAGGACACAGACAGATGGCTTAATAAAGTTGAGCCAAACAATCACCTGGCATTAGAGCATTAAGAATGTGCAGCTAGGAGGATTTGATAAGCATAGTTCTCCATCCATAAAGAGATATGGGTACCTTCATGAATAAATAAGTAAGAAAATAAGAATCGAAAAAGTTAAATCAAATTTGAACAGCTTACAGAGGAAGCCATTACACTGAAGTATTAAAATTCACCATATTGGCAGCAATGGTATACAAATGATATGTAAGGTTAGAAAAACAAAGAACTTGGTTTAATAGTGACTTTGTTAAGATGATAAGATGATTCGTTAACATATGTCAATGACTGGATCATGCAAAGGAAATCTGTCCAAAAAATATACAGTACACTAGGAGAATCAAGGAAAAGAGATAGTAAAAGAAAGCCAGGCCCTCCCTACTTGGGACATATCGTACACATTTGCAAATGAAAATAATGTGTAAAGAGAAATAATTATTAAAGCTAATAATGAAATTTACTTAGTAAAATAAATACAGGCTTAGTTATACATTAAACATGAATTTTAAGGTGGAAAAAAGAACTTACGTGATGGAGTTAGATTATCTCGAGGAATGGTAGAGGGGACTCTAGCAGGGGAATATGAAATACTAACAGTGGTTTTTGTAGGAGATCTCAAGTCTGCTCTCCATCTTTCGCCAGTCCTTTGGGTCTTCTGTTTTATCCTCCTAATCAATTCTTCATCAGCATCATCATTATTATTAACAGAGTCTGCACCATATTTTTTTCTGAAAAATGTCCTTCTCTCTTCCTTGTATCTCTCAATGCGCTCTCTCCTTTCAATGTCAGACTCCTCTTTCCGAGGTGTGGTACTTGGCTCTAACTTGCATCCAACTGTATCTTGCTCAAACATTTTCCGCAATTTTTCAGTCTTTGTGTCAGAAGGAAGTAGTTCATCTGAGGTTCTGTTTTGTACATCTTTTGTTCTACCTACCCAATCTCTTTTAAGAACTTCAGATACCACACTACAAGGTATTTTAGTTGGAAATGTTTCAACATTTTCTTCTATGGAAGATACATTATCATCTAAAGATACTTTATCATTTACAGGAACACTTAATTTAGTATCACATTTAATATTATCTAGTGGAAAAGGTGCTGGAGTTTTCAACTTACCATCATTCTGCTCATTATTGTCAAGAATTGTTTCAGACTGACTCAATTTGTCACTACATACAAAATCTACAGGTTCATATATTGTACCATTATTGGTTTCTAAAATTTGTTCATTACCCCCCCTGTCAGGTACATTGGCAGCAGTTATATTACAATTATCTATAATTATTTGATTCCTTAAAATTCCTAAATTTTCCTCTTGAATAAGAGGATCTAAGCTGGTAGAATGCTCTCCAGAAGAGTTATCAGCAATCACAGGCTTTTCTGGTTCTTCAGGAGAATTTATTATTTCTTGATATACTCCAACTTCTTCTATTTCATCATCTTCCTTGTCATCATCGTCCAAACTTATACAGTCTTTTTTCTCTATATAAAAAAAAAAAAAAAATAAATAAAATAATAAATATACAGTTACATTTCAGTATATACACATCAGTTTACTTTTACTACAAAATTTCTAAAGCTGTATTCAAACCTAATAGCAAGATAATGATTAGAATAGACATTCTTATGTTTCCTTTACCCAAAAACTAATTTTAAACAACCAAATCAAATAATGTAAATTTACATCAATATTATTAATCTTATAGAAGATTCAAAAATTAAAAAATAAAATGTTATATATTACGGCTATGAATTTTTTATTCATTTTAGTTTTTATTGATTTGATTTCTTGGTTAGTTTTTCAAATTAGTAGTAGATAGAACTCTATTTTGCATCAAAAAATATACTACAGCTTTCTGAGAGACTAATTTTGGGTCCCTAAGTCTGAAAATGTAGATAGACTTTCTGTACTAAACCAACTTTTCAAGAATGGCTCAGCATTACCATTTTTCTGTATTATGGTCTGAAATATTAAATTTCCAACATTTACAAAGATTTTTTTCTTAGCAAGCAGAGTACTTAATACCAGCTAACATTTTCTTCTATTTTTTCTATTCTTTTATTTTTTATTAAAAAAAATATATGCTTTTGAATTACTACTTTTTTTATAAAAATAGGAAATATTTTCTTACCTCCATGGAAGGTGCTAAAATCATACTTCCTAACACTACAAAACACAAAATTTGGAGTTCTCTGTGATTCAATGAAGTGTGGAAAGCTATTTTTATATGCAGTTCTAAACCTATCATCATTTTTTTTTTTTGCCTCATTAAAAGAATTAAAAAAAAACCCTCAGGTCAGAAAAACACCACATACTACAAGCCTAATGCAGGAAAACAATCAATGTGTTAGAAAGAGAGCTATAAAGCGTAAAATATGTCTAATGTGTAAAACACATGAAACAATATTCTACAACTAAGAACCCCTTCTTTCATCCACAAATATCAAGCAAAACTTCAAAAAGTATATGCTAAACATAAATAAGTAAAACTCTAGAGTTTATCTGATATTCAATTTAAATTCAGTGGGGATACATTTATTTAATTTTTCAGACCATTCTAAGGACAATGATATGTATTTCGAACATCTTGTCTCTCAGTCTCTCTGGACATTTGTTACTTGATCACTTAAAAACAGCTCAGAGGATAAAAATGAACTTTTGCAATTGTGAGACAACTATCTTAAGGTACAACATTGACTGTATGAGAATTTGAGAGGGGAGGGGATTACTTAAAAGCAAAAAAATATATTCATTAATATCTTTGTTAACATGCTAGCATGTCATTATGCCACACATAAATCGTACTATGTTTGGCAAACGTGGTCGTAATGGAATTCAGAGGGATGGGGAGCTCTACAGCATCATACGACTATAAGTCTTGGTGCCAGGTCGTGTTCTTTTGTGACTTGGGCCTCTACCTGTGAAGTCGTCCTCTGTTCTTTGTGTTGTGAGATTTTTTACAGCACCTGACCTCAAATTTATTGCAAGCACCATATTTTACCACATATATAAGGTGTACAAGTTTATTTATGTGAACTTATTTCTTTTAGCAGATTTCCAGAAGTAATCAGAACATTTCAGAAAAAAATGTTCTCAAATATCTATCGATTCTACATAGGTGATGACAAAAATAAGGTCTGTTTAAAATTGTATACTTAAATATATGTATGTGTGTTTGTTAGTGTACTTGTCAGCCACTACTCTAGAAGTCATCATATATTTTTTTTATGGTTAGCAACTTGATATATAAGCATTACATGTAAAACTAAAGATCGCGGAATTGGACTGGAGGAAGAAGAGTTTAGAGGAGGGGAGGGGATGGGGAAAATAAAGGCTGAAAACTAAAAGAATGTAAATATGTTGGTTAATATTCATGTTAGAGAAAATAGGTATATAACAACATTTATAGGTAATTAACATTGCAATAAGATTGGTTCAAACAATCAATAACTCTGTTATAGTGCGACAGATTGATAAAAAAATTGTTGATTATGTCATTACTTTCATTGGGACATTTCTTATGATTATCTTTTTATACTATTTTCACTAAAACTAATACTAATAGAATAATTTATATGTACAAAAACTTCTTCCGGGTTGGACCGTGTCTTAATTTTCATCGTTGCCGAGCTTTCGCACATCGTGTGATGGCTTCTTCAGGGCTGAGTAGAGAATGAGTTTCTCTACTCAGCCCTGAAGAAGCCATCAAACGATGTGCGAAAGCTCGGCAACGATGAAAATTAAGACACGGTCCAACCCGGAAGAATTTTTTGTACATACATTTGACGACCGTGGAAGCCTACGTGAACAGAATAATATATATTTTTATCTGTCCAGCCTTCAGTTAACAACCTCTTTTACTCATGCAATTTTCATTTGAAACTATTATATCATAAATCATTGAGTATGGGGCTTAAATTTTACGAATTGTTAACTTAAAGGTTTTAATTAAGAGTGAAATGAAATCACAATATCAGATGGTGTCGTCCATATGTCATTCCAACCTGTGGTATCTGCATAGTTTACACAGAGGACTGTAAGGACATTGAGTTGTTCAGAATAGTGAGAATATCTTAAAATGAAAAGTGATTTTGGCAACAATCATAAAAAAAAAATAAAAATTGTGATTTTGGGTGAAAACCCGAAGAAATTGTGAATATGGCGTGATTTTCGGTGCAATCCATGAATAACTGTTGAATATGGAAAAATATCAAATTCTTGGATGAGAATATGACAGATATCTTAATTTTGGTTGTGAGTAAGACAGAAATAATTTTCCATAGGTAAATATGATTTTATTAATATTAATATACATAACTATAGTCATAATCATAATCACAATACCCCCACATATGATTTTATTCGAAATCGTAACCGTGAATAAACACCCATCGCTTCTGCAATCCAAAATCCTATTTTCACACAATCCCACATCTTATTCTCTATTTCAACAGTAATAAAAAAGGCTATGTAAACAGGACCTGAAATTTAAGTTAGGGCTGAATAAAAGACTGAAAATTAAAAAATACAAAAACTCAGTTTAAATTATAGGTAAAGAAAGAAATTGGAAATAATATTTGTAGAATATGACATCTTTAACAAGATGGTTATTATAACATTGATTCAAAAATATCTGATGAAAACAATAGATCATATTTAAACATGAAATTAGATGTTTTGTAGTATATTAGTTTTTTGTTAATGCGAGATGTGTTAGGGTTTACTGAGAGCTAAATCTAAAAAAAAACAAATATCTTGAATTACAATCTGACTCACAATAATGAAGGTATTTTGAACTTTTGATTTTACTCATAATAAACCATTGTTCCAGGTCTATTTTCAGGCATATACAAAATTAAATTTTTCATAAAACATTAAAATACAGAGTTTGGTAACAATCAAGAACAAATTATGACCATTAGAGCAAATAATGTGGTTGTGTGCTTGTGCATGCATTGTTGTGGATGTGTACAAATTTCATTTCCGTCATCTCTTTGGTAGGATCGATAGGCATTTAAAGAAATGCAACCTGAATAGCTGGTTTCCTGTGCAAAAAATACCCTTTAAAAAAAGGTTTACATTTAGCCTGCATTGAGTTTTAAAAAGCAGACTTCGCAGATCAGGTTGGAAAATAAGCAAGAGGCTAGGCCATAATAAGCAAGCAGCTACAATTTGTACCAAGTAAGTAACATTTGTCAAGCCATTCAGGTGAATTTATACATCTAATCACCAATGGTCCACTCATAATTCAAGTTCAATATGGTTTACACTTTTGTAATTTTTGCAGTAATTTGGATAACCGGTGACTGTTGGTTAAAACTAGTGAAATTAATAGATATTGCTCAAGAAAAAGAAAGAATGCTTTCGTTAGAGGACTTTTTATATTGAAAAATAAGTGCAGTAACACCACAATTTCAAGTGGGATTAGCTAAATAATAATAAATACATAAAAAAATAGTTAGAGTGAATTGCTTACCTGAACTGCTTAATGAATCTCTTTTTTCAGTGGCAGAATCAGAGACAAACCTATTAAGTTCTTCGACTGAGGATTTTAAGTAAGAAACTTGCTTATATATTTCTGAAGGTGTTAACTGAAAAAGGAAATGCTTATATAATTAAAACTTATAATGATTCTATTTTTATATATATTGTATAATTCAACAAGTTTACCATCCCTACGATATGAGGAATATTTTTTTTTTTTGTTCTAATGTCAAAACCAAAGGAATTTCAGACGGTTTACAAATCCGTCTAATAAATAGGATATATTTAAAAGTTTACCCATAAGTGGTATTACAACTGAGATCTTTAGAGCAGGTAAAATTGATCTAAACATAACAGTTCAAGTTCCCCCCTTACGCAATAACAAATACCAATACAACAGACCATCCAAAATATTCTGTAAATTAGTACCTCTTCTATTTTCTTAAGTATTGGCCCAATGGGAAAAAAAGGAAACATTTGTATTAGAATTTATAAGAATTGTTTGAAGAAAATATGTTTTACTAGGATCAAAACATTCTAGATTACTTGAGAACAAACACTAAACTGCTTAATCAGACACTTATATGTAAAATATGCTTTTCTGGACAATTTCCCTATATTCCTCATCACCTCAACGAATTCTTTATGCTAAATGAACTAAATATTCACAATAGAATAATTTGTGTAAACCACCTTTCGTGAGATTTCTTCCCTCATTTTTTTTTTCAAATTGTATTCATTTATTCTAGTCCAAGATTATTAGAGTTCGTGTAAACATGAGTGTGAGATATTTAAGCCATACATTTTGTGTAACCTTACTTTTTACCTTTTTTCTTTCATGGCCTATTACCTTTTTTCCACGAAGATCTGGATTCAGGTAGTAACTGTATTTATACTGGCTCTTTGAGGTATACCAGATAATTTTTCTATTCTCAATTTCTTTACTGCCCCATAATTTTATAGTCTTATTATTTTAAATTATACCCACAGATGTCTTTAATATGTCTAAGCACATGAAATAATTCTTGTATCTATTGCATTCAAAGAAGTTAGACTTTCTTCTGAAAGCAAATGGCTTAATTTGGAGCAATATATCCCTGCTTTGGAAGTACAACCAGCAGTAAGAAAGTTTATAGAAGAGAGTATTGATAAGAATTTCAACTTCAACCTTTGACATGACCTAATTTACACATACAAAAATAAAAATAGGTTTGTGAGTTAAAGCATTGGCCTTAAATCTCACATGATATACCTAGAAGGGCGAGTTCGATTCCCACCTGGCAATAGGATTCAGTAACGAACTCATTAAATAAAATCCTTAGTCCCGATATGGTTAGAAAAGGGTGGACCCTGTTCCAATTAGCCATAGTAGCAAAAAGTGGACTCTTAATAAATAAATAGTAATAATAACAATATTAAAAGTAAACGTCAAGGCCCATTGGTTTTATAAGGAGTAAAATATACTTAATTCATTACAATGCCATGCCATTTTAATATCAACCCTCCTACCAGTACATATAAATGATAAATATTGAGTCAATACCTCTTGAACATCCTCATAAATATTACTATCAACTTGGATAGCAGCCTGGCCCTGATTTTCATAAGTTGGTGTAGGAGAAATAGGTTCATAGCCTTCCACACCAACTTCCATTTGTTCATAGCAACCTTCATACAAATCATTCTCAAGTTTCACTTCTTTGCAGGATTCTGCCTCATAGTTATCAGAACATTCACCTGAAAGAATTAATAAAATAATAAAAGTGAAGGAATTTAAACTAATATGTTTTAATATAACTGTGAGAAAGGACAAAACATTAATAGAAATGATTTGAATTATGATAAATTGTAAAATTGGTTAGTGTAATTTATTTTGTTCAAGTTTTATACAATAATATATATCTAAAAGTTTAATCTTTTTTAATTTGTAATTTATAGTCCAACTGCTATTGTATATACATATATATATATACTAACTCATACAATCTACTTTTCACTGCTTGGGAAAAAATAAAATATAAATAAAAAAATACATATCAGTGGAACATTAGCTCCAAAATAAAAATATATGTAAAGATTAAACAAAGCTCAGTACATAAGGAAAATTAGTAATAAAGAGTTACGTTGTTCCAATCGTACATTACAAATCTTAGAATGTATCTATTTTTACATCTTTGTATTACTTTTTTCAGTATTTTAAGATAAGAACTCCCATATAAGATATAGGTATACATTTCAATGAAGTCAAAATGATGTTGCAGGTTTAATACCAAACCACTCACTCTCGCTCTCCCCCTCTCCCTCTCCCGATGTGCTACCCATTGTTGAATTTTAATAACACAAATGAAAACATTTTTTCTGGACTGCCATTATCTTACACTTGAAGCACAGAATGGCTATTGGCCATATCTAGAAAAACTTTGTAAATGGTTTTAAATATTTATCATTTTCAGCCAAAATGTAATAACTGCCACATCTTAGCATTAATCTGATAAATGTCAATATTAACAAAGATATGGACAAACATGACTTTTGAGATAGAACCTAAAACCCCCCTCCTGTCAGTAGCAGTAAGTTTAAAATTGCACATATTGAAAATATTTATTTCCTCAATACTTATAAAAAGAAATTTCTGAGTTCTAATGAGAGATTCTCATGGACCATGAATAAATCCTATTTACCAACTAAAAGTCAGAAGTACAAAGGTGAAAACTCATTAATTTAAGAAATGTTTTAGAACTGTAAAATACATTAAACACTCAATCTTTGTCCATTTTCTTTTCTTTATTAAGCAAATAGCATCCAAGATACTGATGAATAAATGTTTTGACTTCCAAGTAAATCCCTACTTTTGCTAGTGTAAGAAAATAATACAGCACACATTGAAAATATATATTCCCTTTTTTAACATTTTTTTGATATCATGAATATCAATGTAGATATTCACAAATTTGAGTTTTGTTGTCGAAGTAAAACCCAGCTCATAGATGAAAAACAAATTCTAATGTAGCCTAAGTTGTACCTTAATAAAGTTGGACTCATGAATATTTAAGTTCACGGAGATTATTGAGATGTTTTTAAGAGTTAAAATGGAAATTTGCCAAAAACTGCATCATGAGTGTAATCTCAATAGCAGATTTTCCTAGAGAGAAACTAGTAAAAGTCATTAAACAAATGAAAATTCATAAGGAGTGTATGAAGTGAAGCACAAGAAATACTTATTTCACAGACGTAAGAGTATCTTCAGCTATGTGCAATTAGTTGAAATATGAATAAAAATAATTAATTATTATTAAAACGATTCATTATGGCGGACAACAAGAATAAAGTTGGCTAAATATCTTCATTAACATTTTTAAGAGGAGATTCCAACTGACTGGGGTAAAATATAATTACAACTCAAAAGAAGAGCAATGTAGATGGTAATAACTCTTGGTTCTCGTTTTCCATAGTAAGTAGTATATATTAAAGTAGAAATCAAGAATATAAGAAAAAACACTGACTTGATCTTCTTGAAGAAGAAGCATCATTTAGACTTGAAAGGAGGTATACCCAGGACCACATTTTCACTCTATGTGATTGGAAAACTCATTGAGAAAGACATATATGATCACATGGCACTTCTAGATAAGTCAGAAGCATCTGAAAATGCTAAGAAATGACAGATAAGGGAGTCATTATAACCCTAACCCAAACTATACTGTCTCAATAAAAATGTAAATAGGATGATCAGGCTCAAACAAGGAGAAAGGTTGAATCCACTATTTTTTTTATAATATTCGTGGGCAGAATAATTTAGGAAGCAAAGCTGAGATGCCCAAGATTTTATGCAGGAAAAAAGAAGCACTCAGCATTTTTTCAATATTTGTAAAAATCTCGGTGTGCCTGCAAGAAGCATTACAGGATTGGGAACAAGGATTGAGCGAACAAGAAATGATTAGTAGAAAAAAAGCAAATACCCAATGGTTACCAAAGATAGACAAGAATGAGAAGTTACAAGCAGTGGCTAAAAGTAAAGCATGTTTCTATTCAAACATGAATAAGAAATGATAGTAGACTGGATCATAAGATAAATCACAGAATAAGTGAGGATAATACTAACAGTTGGAACTAGAACTAAGCAATTGGAAATCAAGAGATTGAGTTGAAATCTAAAATGACAGGAGTTTTCTTCAGAAAGCAGAAAAGTAGAATATAAGGAATGGAAATGAAGTTCTTAAGGAAGCCCATTGGCAAGACAAGATTTGATCATATGCAAAACTATAAAGAGACCACCCAGAGGACCAAATGAAGATTCAATATATAAAAGACTAAATAGTTTGTACATGCTCCAAGAATATAAATTAACAGATCTTACAAAGTATACAGAAAGTCAAACCTGAAAAATTACATGAACATATGGTTAGCAGAGAAACCAGTGGAAGCAACCTCCCAATTAAGAACCCAGGATGGCCCGATATTCTGAGAAGCAAGAGGTTAACCAAGAAAGAACAACATTTCTTAGAATCAACATAACTAACTGGGAAAGGAAAATGATTAATGGTTTCAAATTTTTCATTTTCTTTCTTTGAAGATATACTGCAACTAACAAAGTGGAGCATATACATTACAAAAAAAGGATGCCATATAGTTTTGTTACATTCTTGTCTTTGGTTTTCAAAAAGGCACTTCTCTTAGTCTTTTATATTCCAACAACTTTTAGCAGAGCTCACAAACTAGAACTGCTCAAAAAATAATCTTTACGCTGACTGTAGGCACTCTAAAAGCATTTTCCAGCATCAGAATATTTTTCTGATTTTTTTTTTCCTCACAAGTTCCTTGCATTAGTATTGATTTAAAATGTTAATGTAATAAAATATAAATGTTAAAAGTATATGGAAGCAATTACATTTAGAAGCCACAATCCAAGCATTTTGCTAAAAGAAGCCATTAAATCTAAGTAAGGAAAATGTATGTTAAAATGCTAGCAAGAAAGAAGTATCGCAGAAAAGATTTACCAAGGACTGGTGATTCAGCTAATTTCTCATAAGCATATGAAGCAGATGTTCTCTGGGAAGATGGCACACATTCACCGTTGTTTACCCTTAAATTTTCATAAGAACTAGGTGTTAGCAGAGGTTGGTACCTATAAATACGAAGTTTTCTTTAAATTCTTTTCCCCATAAAATTATGTTAATAATGAGACTATTTCAATTTATTATTATTACTACTTAAATTGTCAACTCTCATGTCAATTAAACTAGCACTTATAGTTTTAGAATTCATGGTGAAAGCTTGAGTTAAGTTAGTAGAAACCAGAAATAAAGACTAATTCACTGGCAAAGAATCACTAAATCATGAAAGAAATTCAGAAGCTAATGAATTTTGACACACAGAACTAAATTTTGACAAAAACGTTTAAAATTATTTATATCTGAAATATTTTTCCAGACAGATTCTTAACATACCATGACTAATGATTGCTTGAATTGAAGACTTTCATTACCCATATTTCTGATGATTTTGAAAGTGAATAACCATAACCAAAAGTTAGAATCTTTTTAATAATTATTCATAGTGTGCAGCAATCACTATCACACACTTTAATGGGTTGGGTCCCCTTAATTTATTACAATTTTTTTATATTTACGATTGCTAATCAGCGAAAAGTCAATGTATTGATAAGACAATGTGTTTTATTAAGTTTTTGGAACAAGTCTTTGTACCTTGTTTAAGACAAGGTTAATTAATCAACATGAAAAATAGTCAAGAATCGAACGTATATATACTTAAAATTGGGAATCCATTTAACTGGCATTTCAAAAAAATACCTAACACTGTTTTGAAAAAAAAAAAAAATGAGATAAATAAGTAAAAAAAAAAGTGCATGTAAGTCGCCAAGAGAAGGAGGAGGGAAGGCTGACCTTTGTAGATCCTACCTAATCCTTGGTATGAAACCACCAAAATCATACATTCGTAAATAACACTTCCCTTTTCAAAAACAATATAAAATGGACAGTAGTTCCTTTTCCTGGAGTAATTTTCTACCAAATCCAAATAGTTTTCTTATGAATTCTCAATAATTAAACAAAATAATGATGCTAAAATATTTTTAGCTCAATTTAATTATGATGTTCTATTAATTGATATTCTATTAATAAGCAAAAAGTACTGAGATTTAATGGGGACCCATTAAAGTGCTTGAATAATATATTATATCAATAGAAATGAATACCTAGGGGAAGTTTCTGAAGGACTATCAGTAGGCTCTGGAGAATAACTATCAATATATCGGAGTTCCTGAGATGAAAACCGCTGTTCCAGGTTGTCAGACCCAACAAGACTTATTCCACTACTGAATAGCTGATTTGTTTCATCTTCAGAAAATATTCTCATCTCACTTTCTTCAACATCAAAATTCATTTGTAACTCACTCAAATCTAAAGATAAAGAGAGACCTGAAAAATGTATAAATTAAAAATATATGCACGCCATTCAGTTGCCATCTATCAATATGGGACTTTAGGTCTAAATGTCTCTCCCCCCTCCCATCTACCACCAAAGAAGATAAGACAGGTACACCTGGGTTAACCACTTTTCACATCATTTAAATAAAATAAATCATCATGAAAGTCTATTATAATCAAATTATAATATAAAGCAGGCTCACTTAACTTGACTCAACATTTCCATTACCTAATTAACACAATCCATAAGAATTACTATATATCCCAACCCTTTCCATCTTAGGTTTTAGAAGTAATCATTCATTAACTGAGTCTACTGACCGGTCTAATGTACCTTTATGTACTTAATAAATGAATACTTTATGGCCTCCTAATCTGTGAATAATGATCTTTAAAAAGAACTAAAACTTTGTTTTTCCAAAGAAATCCTAGCCCTATATGGTCATGAATTTATGTTTTGACAAAGTCACGAGTTATTCTTGTAGATGCCTATTTGTATTTACGGTTCAATTTTTTCATTGACACTTCTAGGTTCAGAAGCCTTTTCTTATCCTTTTCCTCACTAGGCAAATTCAAATTATATCATGGAAAATACAACAATGATGCAGAAATACTCAAAAAAGTCTTTCCTTCATTTTTGCTACAGTTTGAAAATGCAATTTGCCTCAGTTATCTTAATTCTGAAGGATTTGTTGTGTTCTTAAGGTTGGCTTATAAAAGTGTAAAATTGAATTTTCTGATCTTGGGAACTAGACATTCTTCTTTTACCCGGACAATCATTTAGTATATTACTTCAGTGACAAAAAACGTTCCAAATTTCCCTTATCTAATGTTCCAAGGAATATACAGACAGACTTGCAAGGTTAAGATTGACCCACTTGTACTCTCCTTGATCCATTTCAGTGGGGCTGTTTGAACAAGGGAGAGATTACTCTTCAACATTGTGCTCTGTTTACTGTGCACTGAAGATCTGATTTCCAGAAACTAGTGAATGTTGTTTTAATGTATTTACACAATTTTCTACATTGGTGTATCATATAAATTATCTCCCTGACAATTGAAATCTATCCTCTATTAATTGAATGCAATCTATCCTCCATTACCTACCACAAACATACAAACTGCACATTAAGATTTCTAAATTTCTGTTACTCAGATAACTAATCAGACATAAACGATCTACACCCAGCTCTATCTTACGATCATAATTGTGATGTAAGCCTTCCTTAAGCCTACTGAACTGTATTAAAAAGAATCTGTAACAATTAAATTCTGTAAATAATACTTATAAGCAAAAAATAAAACATATAATCATTTTATATTGAAATTCAGTCATGTTTAATGTATCTAAACAAAGACAGAAGACACCCATCACCCAATATTTTCAGTAATTTGAAGCATAAGATTCTGGAATCAAAATTACAAAAATTCAACATTCAAATTAAAATTCCTTTAAATAATAGAATAGCACTATTATTATTCATATTTTATTTTCTCTCAAGCTCTGGTCTGCTGGATTTCAAATGCAGCACAGTAGTATTCAAACCTAACTTTTATTATAATTTTCTGTTGGGAAATAATTAAAACTAACATATTTATAGGAAGGTCAAATCTAGAAATAATAGAATATTTAACATTTTTTAAAATCTGAAATGAAGGAAAATAGAAGTAAATACCTTCATGCTGAGTATCAAGGAGAGATGGAGATGATGCATGCTCAGCTGTTCCAGTATCAAAATATGAATCATGGGAGACAGACCGACTGTGAGTAGAAGTAGTAGTACCCTGAGAAGATCCATTGTTTCCACTAACTGTTAAGTACTCAGCTGATTTAATGACAGTTTTCTAAAATAATACAGAAGAAAAAAAAAATGTTTAGTCCTTGAAATTTATTGTCATAGACTTGGAAAACGTTGATAGAAGAGGGTCAACCAATATTTAAGATTGACATAAGAGCTTATAAGAGAAATTAAATTAAAGTAAAGGAATTTGGATAAAATGGAATACATACTCTCTTAAACCTTCTTGGAGACTTAGTTTGATGACTTCTACGTGGAGTGAAAATGGTTTTCCAATTGAGTGCAGGCCTTTTTCTTGGTAAATCAATAACTGTGTGGTAACATGTAGTTTTTTCATCAGTACTCGGTTGATCTTTAGGTTCACCTATCGATCATGAGAATAAATTAAACAAACATAAATAAATTTACAGATTTGTTTCCCCCACCCCTCAAATTTGTATTATAGCATAATTCAAAAAAAAAATAATAATAAATTGCCCCTTTTGAGTGGCAAGTTTCCAACAAAAATCATTCATTTCATGCAAATTAAAGTCAGCTTCATTAATTTGTAATTCATTTGTCAAAACTGTAAATGAAATTTAAAAAAAAACAACAACATTGTAATATAACTGCAACATAACTGAGTTAATTAATCTCAGTCTTTGTGGGATTACTCTCCCAAATAGAATACTAGAAATTGGTACCTGATCTGCAATTTGTAAATTTTTTTGTGCCACTTTTAACTAAAGGTAGTCCTACATCAATTTAAAGGAGCAAATTTCCTTTTCTTGTTTCTCTTCAAAAATTGAATGATTGACATAACACATTTTTTCCTAGTTGAAATTCCGACTTTTGTTAGAACGCTGAGATCAGATTCATGAAAACAATAATAATCTATATATCTATATAAATGAATGTTTGTCTGTATGCCCTTTATAGAATCGTAAACAGCTGAACCGAATTTTATGAAACTTGGTATGTATACTACTACTAACTCAACATAGGTTTTAGGATATATTAATATTCTCTGAGACGAACAGGAGTGGGGGTTAAAAGGAAGGCCTGAAATTAAAAATAGCGATATTTTGTTTCCTACTGGTTTTTCTGCAAATGTGCACATGACAAAAGTTGTTTATTTTGTTATTTAGAGTATTTTTTGTTTTTTGTTATATACCGAAGTATAAATGAGTTATACGCTAAAAACTATAGTGGAAATCAACAATTTTATATGGCACAAAAGACTCAACTGAACTAAACGAAACTCAGTATGTGCTTTGGTGTTAACACTTCCCTGATTATAAGCTATATTAAAAATTCGAGGTAGGAACAGGAGTGGGGGTAATAAGGGAGTTTTCAAATCTAAAATCAGGAAATTTCATAATCTATTCATTTTTCGGCATAAAACTAAAGTTGTATGTTTTGTTATTTAAAGTAACTTTTGTTATATGCACTTTTGCCGTATAATGAAATATAAATGAGGTATACACAAAAAACTATAGAAGGGGTCAACAGTGTTATAGACGTAAATCCTAAGCATTGAGATGGAAAAATGTAAAAATATTGTTCAAAGTAAAGCCAAATAAGTAAATACCATCATCATTCAGCCTCTAATGATTTCCTGGGCGAAGCCGGGTACCTTAGCTAGTGAATAAATAAAAAAGAAAAAAATGAAGTCAAGTCCCTTTAAATTTTAATACAACAAAGCCAGCATACAAATCATTTTTAATAAGTAAATTCAACCCTACAATAGCCTTATGACATGATAATGATCTACATTAATTCATGTGTTTCTTCTTATTTTCGGAATGGTCCGATATTTGGTTCAACTAACTGTCCATCCAGTCTGTATGTTTATTACCTTCAAATGTAAAAACTGTTGCATTTGATCATGTCCCTCCTCATTGAAATTTCAAAATTTACCTTTTCCACAGTGTATTGTGTAAAGGTTGATAAGATTCCACCTGAGCACATGGAATTCTGTCATTTATTACTGAAATTCATTAGAAACCACAGTCTCATCTGTGAAATAAAAATGTGTTGTGCCAATGAATCACACAAAGGCTTGTCAGTTAGAACTACGGTCTACTTGCAGCTTGGTTATTTCCTCAAAGATTGCCCCTCCAACCTGTTGCAGAAGTCAGATCGGACCTTGACACACTACCAATTAATTTTCTTCAAGTTTGCTTGGTTGAGCCTTGCCATTCAAAAGGTTCAAAATCTCTGTACATATAACATTTAAATTTTAAACAAAGTTCCAATTTAATAAATTTATCAGACCCATCTCCCTCTACCCAACCCCCCTGTCCACATGAAGCCAGATGGATTTCTTTGTAGGTTTACTACTTGAAGGTATACATATTCAGTGTTGAATAGTATAATTCAAATCTTTTCCAAATCCCCCTTTGCCATTATTTCCATCAAAACATAGCACCATATCTTTGTTCCATTTAAACCGATGATTTTAAGCAAACAAATTATTTTTCCTTATTGTGATTTTAACTTGTTGATTATGTTCTCTTAACTTTCACCTTAGGTATAACAATGGAAGACTGTATTTAGCTTAACGCCATATAAAGGTGGCTTATGAAGCTTTAAATAATAAGAATTTTTTAGTGGTAGTAAAACATCTTTTTCAGTTAGGAGATTTCAACTGTTCTTCTTCTTAATGATTTTAGACTTCTTTTGGGAAACTTTAAATGCTGGGGTTACTGTTTGAACAAGCTCTTTGATTATTTTGGGGAGATAAATAACTTGTAATTTTATAATTCCTAAACATATTTAAACTTATAAGTATTCAAATTTGGGCACAAAAGTAATGAACCTTGCCATTCCCAATATGCTGATAACACTGAGCTGGGTTAAAGAAATTAACTTATAGCATTATTTGATGAAGGCGTCTTTTAATTTAATGGTTTATAAGTCAACAAAAGGGCTAAAATGGTTTATAGGAATGCCCATCCACCATCTAGGCAGCTGAAGAAAGTAGGAAAAGGCTCTAATAATGTTTTGCACATCTAAGTTAAAAATGGCATAATCTCCTACTGTACAAATGGTGAAAAGTGTTAATTCCAAAGCCCAAGGAGATGTAGTACTGACTATTATAAAGAAATACAAAAATGAAGGGATTTTGTATGCTGATACTACAGCAATTATAGCAGAATAGTTTGGATAACTGGTATTTATCCAAGTAAATAACTTACTTTGGGTAAGGCGTACTCCAGGTGAATGACCTCTTGCTTGAGCCTCCTCCAGGGTAAGTAGTCTAGTTGGGGAGCAAACAGCAAGAGATTTAGGCCTTGTGTCATGGATGTCATCTGAAATAAAATTGGATAAGACTTCCCAACAATATAGTACAAAAATATTAAAAACAAAGTTAATCAGGCACCCAATTTTCCAATGAATCATGAAAGGATTCGTTGAAAGCAATAGGCTCCAATTATTGTTCTCTTTTAGTATAGTAATGGATTAAGAGTTAGGGTCATATGTGTGAATTACATATTACACAGTGTATTACCAACTCAAAACAAATGTAATTTATTGAATATTAAATAGTTATAATAAAATTAAATTAAATAAATGAAGAAATCTTATTGAAACAGAATAAAGTGAACTAAGTTATCATGAAATGTGATATGCTAAGCTTAAATACCACATATTGTCAAATAGAACAATTTAATAAGAGAGAAAAACAGAACTGTTTATTTTGGAATTGCACAAAGGAAATTTGCTTAGTTTACAATCATTATGATGAACATTTCTTAAAAGAAAAGGAAAGAAATGAATAATTAACCCTTTCCTTGCGCATAGCCACTATAGTGGCTTTGCGCAAAGAAAGGGTTAACAAAGCCATTAATGAAGTTAAAAACATGTTTTTAAGCATAGCTAGCAGGACAAAAGAATAATAAAAATTATGGAAAGATATATCACAGAAGGAATTAATTACAGTAATTTTCTCGCAACTATTTTATCTATTTCAGAGATCCCCCACTGTTAGTAAAAAATAAACAAGAAGATAAAAAAATTAGATAGAATATGTAAAGTCAACTAACTTGTGCCAAATATATTTGGTGAATATAATATGAGGAACTCAGTAACGACAGCCTGTACTCCAACACCTTGCAAAGCAGCAACTCCTTGATCTAATGACCTGCAGCGAAGAAGATTAGGAGCCCAGACAATGGCAACATTTCTCGCAGTCATCCCAGTGCCTGAGCTATGGCCACACACTCTACCAAGATGGCCCATCAAGAATTCTAATGTCCTGTTCAAAGAACATATTAAAAATGAATTTATATATATATAATCTGTATAATAAGTCATTGTTGGGTTCAAATAGAAATGGTTTCCCATGGACATATAAGAACATACACACAAAATCATCCCTATTTTCATAATAATGTCAACATATCACATCAAATAAGTTAAAAAATATCACAACTAATTGTGATCAAATATGCACAATTTTTCCTCCTGCATTTTGTGCAAATTTAGAATTGTTTTGTTTAAATTATTTATTCTAAAAACTATACAATCACAATGTTCTAATAACTCCCATTACTTACTAGAAAATTGTATTTATTTAATAAACAGGAGCACCCGCAAATAGTACTGGGAAAATAAATAACATACTAAAAACATTTCATTTAGTTTATAATAATAATAATATACTGTTGTCATACTTGTCGGTAGATTCTGTTGTCAGTGGCTGATACCAAGTACAGCTGGCAAGCGCACTTGACCCGAGAGCACCAACTCAACACCATCAAACGTTGTACTGAATTAGCAATGTAGTTTTGCTAACTCAGTACTACACAGGAGTCACCAATTTTATAGGGCACAAGTGTCTAAACTGAACTCAATGAAACTCTGAATAAGGGTTATTATTAACACCTCCTTGATCACAAGCTGAATTAACATTCTTAAGCACAAACAAGAGTGAGAGTTATATAAGGCAGGCATGAAATGGAAAAAGTCCGTCACACAGGGGCTGTGTAAACTAAGCAGATTTCCCACGTGAAGTTTTACAATAGAGAAATTTCACGAGAGCCAAAGAGTTAAGAAAACGGCCAACCTAGCTTTTGGCGGGAAACTCGCTCTCATCCGTTATCCACCCCGATTTCATACAAATGCAAATATCTCGGTTAATATTCAAGATAGAGAATAAATGTATAGAACAATATTTATAGTAAATTTAATTTGCAATAAGATTGATTCTATACAATTTTTCGATCCGACGTATAGTAACGGAAATATTTCGAATTGTAGTAGAAAATCCTCACCCCTAAACCCCCCTCCCACTGGTACGATTTCAGCCATTAACGAACTTGATCATTCTTTTTACATAAAACGACTAAATATCGAGTTTGGTAACGATCAAACAAAAATTGCGACCACTAGAGCGGTAACAGACACACACACACACACACACACACACACACACATATCTATATATATATATATATATATATATATATATATATATATATATATATATATATATATATATACAGTTTTGAACGGACCTCATTTTCGTCATCTACTAGGTAGGATCGATGGACATTTGAAGAAAAATTTCGAAAATTCCGTCATGAGTACAACCTCAATAGCTGATTTTCCTTAAGGGAAATCTGCTAAAAGGCGATTGTTCGTTTCCTATTGGTCTTTATGCAAATATGTACCAAACAAAAATTGTTTACTTTCTCATTTAGAGTAAGATTTGTTATATTTTATTTGTCAAATAATAATACATAGAACAAACAAGATGCTCATAAACGTATAACAAGCTGGCAATTGAAAATTGCTTTCCTCATTGAATGTTAATTGAACTTTAATATTTGCATTTTAGGGTAACTGGATTGGTCTTTAGACTGCATTAATATTTTTACAAACCAAGTAGATTGTGATTAGAAATATAAATCATAAAAATAGTTTCCTGTGCTTTTTCCTGCAAAATATTACATTGGCAGAGAAAATATTGTTGCCTATGTAAACCAATTGATTTATTAATTAAATCATAACTCATTAAAATTTATTTGACAATGAAATATGACACATTAGGTTATGTTTTGAGACTTATAACATAGTTCTAAGTATGAATCAGATTTTAACTAGAAAATGACATTGTTATTTATTTTCAATAGGAATTTAAACTATTAGAACATTCCGATTACTTAATTTTTAGCACATATTATTTAAAAAGTCACGCTGAATTTGTACAATGTGTAATACCGGAATTTGTGGGGAATCAAATTCTTTTATTTCTACCTTATATTATCCTATTTCCTCTGATGTGTTGATGTTTTTGAAGTAACCTTTTACTATTAAACATACTTGATAATGTCATATTATGGCAAAAAACATTATGGATTAGGATTGGGATAAATTTAAGCAATCAATAGCGAGGTTTTTATGCCCTTTATCTTATTCAACGTCATATAATTGTACCTAATATAACTATTCATTTTGGTGTAACTCACTCTGAATTTGCTGTCCTATTAAAAAGATATTATGAGATTAGACTCAAAATGATTGTTCAAAGTGTAATTCAGGTTGAAAGGAGGGCTATGATCTCTTCCCCTTATCCCACTTTTTCAATATGAATTAAATTATTTTAATACTAACACTGTTATTTATTCCCACCCGGAATATAAGTTATTAGAACATTCATAAAATTTAATGCTTTGAATAAATAATTTAAGTAAAACAATATTAGTAGCCCTCAAGCAGTAGTAGTTGTAGCGAGGATAACACAGTTAATTTTGTAAACTTATTTTCTGTAATATATTGGAGTTATTGGAATTACTTTGTACTCACATTTACTATTACATATGTAATGATATGCATATAGCAAAACCATATTTCTGCTGCACTTGAACTCAGTAAGACACAAGCCAATAAACCAAGATATCATCATGACTGGCAAATGATCGAATGAGAGTGATGCAAGGGTGAATATGTGCCTCTACAATATCAGCTATGCCCTGAGTAACATAATTTTGGGTGTGTGTGTGTGTGTATATATATAGAAATAGGTTTAAAATTTCTTTATTAACTTTCATGTTATAAGGCAACATATATCACCTCATCAGAGGCTTAGGTTCACTACAAAAAGCAATACAACCGGAATCATGCAAAAATAAATCTTTACTACACATGTTTTTCTTACATCAGTCAACTGAAATTATATTTAAAAAAATGTAATTAACTTTAGAAGGATGACTTGCATAAAGAACGAGTTTAATTAAAAGTTAATTCTGGGGATATATTAAAATTATATTACATATCATAGTTCTTGATTTAAACCCCTGTAGAGGATGCATATTAGCAAAAAAAAACATTTAGGCAAAAGCTAATAAAAGAATTTGAAATTCAAGATAGGATTTCATCTACTGATCCAGTCACAATTTATGTTTTCATATTGTAAGTTTAAAGTTACTTATAACAGTGAGAGGGCAATCCTGATATGTTTTAAACTGGAGAATAATGCATTGTAAAATATAACTTTACATAAATTAGAAAGATGAAGCAGACCTATAATGAGGAGGAGGCAATTTTCGCACCACTTTCCTCATTTTTTCAATTCTCTGCTCCGCAGGAGACTGAACAGCAGCCACAAATTCATCATATAACTGGTAGGTACAAAGAGGGTTGGGTAATTCTCGGAAGTACATTTTAAGTAGAGAAGCTACACTGTGTATGTCCTGTTTAATACTGGTATCTTCAGTGAGTGATGGAACACGATCTTCATCAAAAATTGACCTGGAATAATAAAATAAATATATATATATATATATATATATATATATATATATATATGAATTTCTTCAAAGAAAGAAATGAAATCATAAATCAGATGAATGAGTTAAATATATAATATTTTTTGGGTATTCCGCAGATCACTTATTTAAGATTTATATAAGTCACAGACAAAAAGAATCAGGCAAGCATTAATTGCCAATGCACTCAAGATGGAGAAGGTTTGATTGTTTTAACATTTCAAAAAGGGAGAATGAAAAAAAATAAAATATTTATATATGGAGCTCGAAATAGGTTAGCTGTGTGAATTATGGCAATACACTCGGGAAACATAAGAGCTGTAACCTATGTTCTCCCTAAATTAAATACTTAGTTCCATCCTGGCTAGAAAAAAGAAATAAACTGTAACTGAAGATAATATATCAGACTAGCTAAAGTAGCATAAAGATGACTTTAATAAACACCATTTATTTATTTAATAAAAAAATATTCCTTAGCGACATGTCTTATTAAAATAGACTACATAAACTAAAGAGACCAAAAAAAAAATTAAAATTTAACTTATTCCAAAAGTTCCCCTGCGTTAAAAAAAAACTTTCGAACCACAATACTTTAAATAAATAACGCCAAAATTCTCGAAAATATTAAAATAATCGTCAAAACTTTTAAATATTTATACATCAATAATATACTGACAACATGCCTGCGCATGTGTCCATCACCCTCTTTATCTAACTTGAACTTATTAGTGCTGTAGCAACTTAACCCATTGTATGCCATGGCACAATTACCAACAATTGTGTATGAATATACACGTTCTACTTCTTTGTCATTTTAGTGCACAGTAGCTATTAGCCCTGTGCCCTTCAAAGATATCTTGTGGTTATAACTATAAATTCTTGTTATTTTTCATTCCCATTATTATTTTGACCAACTTTCAACTATTGCCAAATTAAATAGAAGTTATGGCAAATCCTTGAAATAAAATATATAGGAATGCAGAGGGTTTTCTAAATTTAGCTAGTGCTGTGAAATCTGGCAATTCAGTAAACCTGCTTGATTGAACCAAAATATAATTTTATTGTCATACCCATTGGTAGATGCCGTCATTACTGGCTGATTGTTGAATACACGAGCCATTGGACCAAAAGCGCTTGACACATGTACTCCATAATCAGCCAGTAACGACGGGATCTGCCGACAGGTATGATGAATAGTATTATTTTGACTGGTAGAACCAACCCACTATGCGATATGCCCTAAATATAATTATTTTGCATATTCAAAAGTTAATGAACAAACTACCTCTTTAGTTTATTAATATAGTTTAAATAAAACAATTGATATGAATAAAGTAATGACCAAGATGAAGTGGTTGGCATTTGGGGCTAAACATATAAAATGTTAAATATTTAAAAAGGCTCCAAAGGCCTTCATCTGAGCATCCAATGTTTATTACAACACCCCCATTTATTTAACATAAGAGTTCAGCTATAAAAACAATTATTTATTTCTTATTTACTAATGTCTGGCTACTATAGCTAATCAGAGCAGATTATCAACAGATTACCTATATGTTACAAATGATTAAAATGCCACAATATATCTTGCATTTAAAAATTCCATGAAAATACTTGTGATAAGAGGTCTTGATTCCATATATAATACTGTAATTCTGCTTTAATTTGTAATAAATATTTTGAAACAAAATAATTCGCTTAAAAATTATAGACAGTAGAATGCAAAAAAAAAAAAGTCAAAAGATATAAGTATCTAGTTAGGAAATCATTTAATGTGAAACAATATTAATTTTATGTTTATCAAGTACACAATTTTGTGACTTGCAAAAATGTATTTATAAGAGCTTAGCAGTCAGCAATTTACTCTAAACCTGCCCATTAGCATCTCTCTAAACAGGTTCTACACTCTTGACTTTCGGCTGATAGCAGTGTAAATTTCTGAAAGCTCTATGCCCTTATAAATATATTGCGAGGAGCCACAAAATTGTGTAATTGATAAACCTGATTTGTCACCTTCACCAACAGTAAAAATAATGATGAATATTTATTTTAACCCAGCAACACCAGATAACAGCTGTTAAAAATTTATATTTCATCACACAAAAGCTGTGTAAACCACAGAAGCCAACATCCCTCCGGAAAGAACGACAAGCTATTCTCTATTGTTCCCACAATAAGAAATTTGAGGAAACAGGCCTTGAAATTTGAGCTGGATATGAGACGTTAATTTAACTCAGATATTTCAAATTTTTTATATCCCCTCCTCCTCATGGTCCAATGAATTTGATCTTTAATTTTACTAGTCATTCAAATGTTGAGTTTGGAAACAATCAAACAAAAATTATGAATTGGTTAAAAATTGAGCATAGTATTAATATTCAAGTTAGAAAACAAGTACGAATTTCTAGAATAAATATAACTAAATACATTTGACTTGTGTTGTAAACCTCCAATTTATGTTTATGGAAAATTCAATACCCTCATGCACATTATATAAAGAAAGTAACATTCTATAAATGCAGTTCAAACAACAGATAACTGAAACTGAATACTTACCTCAGCCTTTGAATATTGGATGTAACCCCCGAAAGTCGGTAGATCCCATCTACAATACCATGGGCTTCAATGAAATCTGAGCAACACTTTAGCACCAAAGGAACTAGAACAAATAGAATATTTATTTTTATTACAATTTGAATAGTAAAAAGCATTCTTTTTTGGTTTGAATTAAGGAGCAGAGATCACCCAGTCTGCTGTACCCGACTAGCTCGTTGATGTTTAGAAAGGAAAGAGCAAATAAAAAAAATCTTGACAATGAGCCCGATAAATGGTAGTCAAATATCTTTGATACATATAAGCTAATCTTGAATTAAGAAAATGTTGTAGAGAATAAGTACAAGGATATTTATTTATAATTCATTTTAATGACTTTTTGATATTAAATAGAAGTAAAGGAACAAAAATTAACTTACTCTCTCTACCAGAATTGAGCAAATGTTCGGAGAGGTCACAACCAAAAACTCGCTCCTTGAGAATCCCAGATTGTTTTAAACGGCGACGAGATGGCCTTGAAAGAATAAAAGCTCGAAAAAAAGCAATAAGCTTCCCATGCTTCCTGCAACATTGAAAATATATATAAGAACATAAAGAATAATAATAACTGGAACAGAAATAAAAAATGAATATTAATCCAGGAAATCCAGTCATTTAATCACTACTACATTCTACTATTTATCAGGTGTTCTGTGCTGGGAAACTGTTAGATAAGTATTGTTTCAAAAAAATTTAAAAACAAAAACTATAATGTTGCAAGAAAAATAAAATGTTTAAAAATATCCTAAAAAAATGTAATACCCTTTAAACATATTTCCAAAACACATCCTTGAAATGAATCTCAAATTTCTTAACAAATACAGACAGACAAACACTACAAATATAATATATTCCATACAAAAAAAGTCAATGGTCTGAAAATGACTTTCTTCAAACAATAAATCAGATATTGGCATGAAAATCATGTCAGGACATTTTAGGAAGCAAGACTGGTCATGTCTATCACATTACCATGAAACTATTCTCATCAAAAGTTTTTCATATTTTAATGTTTTGGTTTTCTATATATTAAGAATTGATAAATAAAATGGGGAATAAATCAACTAATAAATATCTTCATTATATTATACTTTAATCTGTATAATAATCAATGCCAGGGGCAGGCCTTGCCACTTCAAGAGCCATTGAGCCCTTTTTATTTTAATTTGTCATTACTACTAATCCTAGACAACCATCTTTATTTTCCTAAACGCCTTCTTTGTAAATAGTTAGCCGCAAGATGAATATTTTTAAAAATTAAAATTATTAATCATAGAATAAACATTAAATTAATCAATATTTATTTTAAAATATTAAATTTACTCATTTAATGATATTTACAAAATATAACAAACAAAAAACGGTTTAAAAATACATATAGAATAATAATACTACTAAAATATAATGCTTAATGCAGCCAAAGTACTATACATAATCAAATATGACAAAAATAAAGCTAAAATAACAAGACTAGTAAACAATATTCAACTGCTTCTTTTATGAACATAATTACCCTGACAAAAAGTAGAATATATAATCCAATATCTTTGAAATTTAAAATAAGTATGGTGTTCTAAAACTAAAGAAGTATTATAAAATATAAATATTAAATATAAACAAATAAAATATCACTCATATATAATTTTGAACTGACCTCATCTACTAGGTAGGATCAATGGACATTTGAAGAAATTTTTCAAATACGCACAAGAGTACAGCATCAATAGCTGATTTTCCTCAAGAAAAATCGAATAAAAGGAAAGGGAAAAGTGTTCTGGTTTTGTACATTTCTATAAATTATGGGGATAAATTACATAAAGTTTTAGCATTGAAGTAATGTAATTGCCTCTGAGACACTCTTATCGAGAGCTTATCACAACCTACTCATCAAAAGAAAATAAGATTTTACAAACACCACAAATATTAAAAATAACACCGTGCCTAAAGGAAAGAACCTAGCTCAACTTAAATTTCAACCTCAAAAATGCATTAATTTCCTAGTTATTATAGGCTATATAGAACAATAAAAAATGAAAAGTTAAGAAATGAAGAGCAGCTGCGAATAGAAAAAGCGCCTGTTTTCCAAACACATTTGAATAACATTAGAAGTTAAAAATCTGAAGTTATTTGAACAATTCTTTCTGAATTATTTTGATCTATTAGGCTTGTGTCTCCACTCAAAAATATATTTTATGTGTGGTGTTACACATGTGTGATTGTAAGAGCTACCTCTCATTTGCTCTGACATACATCTTATATGTTTGGTAAATTTATCCTGGTGTACTGTTTAGCAGAAGTTAAACATAAAACCAAGCTCCACTTTGTGTGATGTGTTTATGAAGAGGTTTCAGGAACACAATTATACTTTGTTATCTCTATAATAGTAAGAAGTGCGAGTAGGACTGCTTGCTTAAAGCAGTACCCCTTTGGTTATTTCACTTTTTCTTTATTTTACGTTTACATTTTTTCATTATTATTATTATTTATTAACGCCCACTTTTTGCAACTCAGGCTAATTGGGACGGGTTATCTACAGGTTACCACCCTTTTCTAGCCAGGGTGGGATTTTAGGATGTTATTTAATGTATTTCGCCACTAAATAATTTCCTTTGCCCAGGCAAGAATCAAACTCGCCACTCTAGGTTTACCATGTGAGATTAAAGGCAACGCTTTAACTCACATGGCTAACCTGAGCCCCCGCAAAAATAATAACATCACAATAAATAACCCAGCATTAGTTTTAATATTATATTACACAGAAAGATCACTACATATGGTATCAAACATTAAAACTCTAGATACTAGATGAAAAATAATCTGTATTTTAATACGGCATTTAAAATCTTTATACTGTTCTGCAGAATATTTTTTTTTTGCATTTTTTGAGTTTTGACCATTTCATTCTCAGGGAAAATAGTACAATTTATTATATATATAAACACATACCTCAGTACAGGTTTAGTAGGTTCAGCAAGAGCAATTTCATTTGGTATTTTGTCAGTTATGACAGCCACACAGTTTGAAGGGAAAAACCCTACAACAAATCCCCTTTTCCCTCTCCACCAAATACTCTCTTCAGCAGGTGGCATGTCGATAACAGAAATCATATCACCAATCTGAAACCATTCACAAGCCTATAAATAATAATAATTATAAACAAAATAGGGAGACACCTTTAAATTTATTTTCAATCTCTACCTTAAAGAACATAATGCTCTAACCTCTTGCAACTGGAAAGAGGGCACACGCAAAGCATATTTAGTCTCCCTATTGGGTCTGTCGAGCCATTTGTCACAGAATAGATATACTTTTAATGAGTTCACTTAATTCAACATGCACATGTACCAAGTAAATCTTGATAGATATTAATAGTCAATAATCTATGATTATGAGATTAGACTTATTCCCTAAGAAATGTAATACACTTTGGAAAGCTCATGCAGTGTACTCTTTAAAAAATATATGACCTTGAATTCTTAAATTCCAGAATGGCAAAGATATGATTAATGGAAGAGGATATTTTCTAGCCTACCTCTGCCATCTTAAAAAAAAAAATTATTAGATTAAGATTAAATATAATTAAAAATGTTTCAATGGGCTCTCCACTCCAAATTTCACAAACAAAGATTAAGACTAAAAAATGAAAAGTAAAAAAGTTATTTTTGGTGTTCATTAGACATTAGTGGTTTATCAGATTAATTGGCCTCACTGGTTTAGCAATAATACAATTTTTAGTCATTTCTAACCTATTTTATACTTTGCTTTATTTTATATATTCAGGTTAAAATATATTTTTATCAGCTTAATTTTTACTTCTGATTGAGATTGTTTTTATTTTGTAGAAAAACCCTAAATTTTGTTTTTATTTCATACGTAATTCCTGAATTCACAGATGACTAATATTACTTCTACTTTTAAGTAGTCATTTATAAAAATACTTTAAAAAATGTTGATAAGAATGCATGGAAACAGTTTTTAATCCGAATATGTGTATGTATATATATTTATGTATCAATGCGAACTGATTTTTAATTACTGATAACCTCCTTTGTTAAATCGTCCATCTAATAATATATGTTGATTAGTTCACTCAAAAACAATCATACTTTGCGAATAAGTCATTTCAGCTTATTTAAAAAAAACCTGTATAAAAGACTTTAAACAATGAAATCTACTAAATGAATTTAAAAATAAAGAAGACATGGTTGAAATGAAATATGATACTGAAACAACAAATAAAACCTGAATGATGTTAAATATAGAAATTTCTAAACTAAGAAGACAATTGAGCATTTTAAACTCTTTTTCAAGACAACACAATGTACTTCATAAATAGAAGTTAAAATATAATTTCAGTTATCTAATACATGGAAGACAATATACTAGTGTTTAAAGAAAAAAAACATGTAAAGACTTCTGTGAGTGGAGAACCTAACTGTAACCAGGCTAAAAACAAATCACTTTATTATTATTTTTTTTTTCTATTTTTCAAAGGCAATTAATTCTTATCACAACAGTAATTTTACTATCAGAATACAAAAAGCTTTAATATATATATATATATATATATATATATATATATATATATATAAAAGTATTTAATTTCTATTATATTTAAGATGCTTTAATATTCTACGCCAGTACACGATCAAAAAACGAAATAGATTGAGTGTACATCTTAGAATGAAAGAAATGAAGGGGGAAGGATTAGTCATATATTATTTGAAGAATTTTCAACATTGAAACAGAGTTCCTACAAGCGGACAAGGATAAAAAGAGCAAAACCTGGAATGAAAGTTCATCAGTAGCATGTGCTGTATAAGGAGTGGTAGCGAAAGCAGCAGCCACAGCTGGGGTGTTAATTCCTTGACCTGCTGCAACAATTCTTCTTCCCCTGTTGTCTAACTCAAACCAACTTAATGCTGGCCCACAACTTATAGCACAGCCACTTCCAATTGCACTCAACCTTCTCACATAAGAACTAAGCACCTTCTTCGTTTCTTCCTATAAATAAAAAACGTTTGTAAAAGAGGAAGGTTATAATGCCATAATGCCAAAAACATTTATGCCTGACCTCAGATTTTGGAGATAATTTTGATAGAACAGGCAATTCACTAAATTTCCTGTCAAACACACACTGATGAAGTTGTTCATCAAGTTTACAAAAGTGGTCATAAGACCTACGAATCTGCCAAGCCTCATGCCCACTAGTTACTTTCAGCGTAATTCCATCAAAATCTCCTTTCACTGGGTCGTCGTCAATCAAGGTTAACTAAAAATGTAGGAAATATAAAAATGATTTTTCTGGATGATTCCATGCAGGGCAGAGTTCCAGTATTGATTAAACTTACATGAATTGGTTGTAAATCTACATGGTCATAGTGAAAATGAGCACATTCTTCAAGCTTTGGAAACCGTGACGAACACTGAACACTACTGATTCCTATTAGCGATTTAAGCCTGACACTTCCAACTTCAATCTAAAAGAATCAAATTGGATACAACAAAGGCACAAGCTAGTTAAAAGAACATAAAGTAAACTAATAATACCTTTGATTTGGGATATTGCGGAATGATATCAAGTAATGTCCTCGAAGTTTGAGCTCCGCTTATGGAAGCCATTCCAAATTTTTGACAACCCACTTCATATGTTATCCTACATCTTCAAAAATTCCTTTTAACTGGTAGCAGTTACAGAGCCACATTACTTTGCAGTAAACAGACTAAAAGGAAATAATATAATGACCTACTTTAATAACACTCTTGGAGGTCAATAAAGTTGGAAGTAACATCTTCTTAATAGAATAATTAGGAGAAAGGCCTTTATTCAAACAAACTTTGTGCAAAATATATCTAATGTAGGTTACACTTTTAACCTATTTACCATTGCATGATTATAAATGGCGATAATCTAAGAAAGTGGCAGTAGTTTTATTCCTGAATAGATCCATGTAAATAACCATCTTGAAGTAAACGAGTCATGAAGGAAACCCGTTAAATTACGAAAAGCAAAATAAATCATGTTGATAGGTGAGCTCCATCATGAGAGCAACTTTTCTCTCAGACACTGCCTTTAATATAGTAAATTCAAAAGTCAAAAAGTAAAGTAGGCTACGTTGTACCTCCTTGGCATAGAAAGAGGTTTCTTTTTGGAATAAATAACCAATTGACAAATATATTCATTATTAATATGAATTACAACCAAAAATTACTTAAAGATATTTGAACCATTAGAATTTTAAGAATTGAATAAATGATAATGCTTTCAATAAATAAGTTTATAATTTCACATTTTCAAAATTGAATGCAGGTTTGGGCTTAAAACATCAAGGATCAAAGGTTTGTATGAATCAATATTAATCTAATGAGGGCATGAAATTCCATAAATATGCATGCACGTTTTTACTAGATAATTTGGATGTAAAAATAAAAAAAAGTGAAAATGGAAGATGCTAGATTTTAATATTCAGTAATTTAAATACATGTGCTGGCTGTTTTACTGATAGCTGGCGGTTTTTGTAGGAATAAAAACATTGGATTAACCTATACTGTGCACGGTCTGGTGAGCATCTTGTATTGGAGAAATAAGTGAAGCGGAGACAACAGGTGTTTCTGGTTTTGGTTTTGCGCATCAAAGAAACATTTTGCTCCTACAACCATTGGCTGTTATATGTACTTGCAGACTATTGCTTTCAGTACCGATTCCTCCCAAGTATTGGTAGAACTACAAGACTACCCCATCCTTCAAAGGGGTCCTCATATACTAGGTTTTAGCAGATTTCCCTTATGGGAAATCAGCTATTGAGGTCGTACTCATGATGCGAGTTTCGAAAAATTTCTTCAAATGTCCATCGATCCTACCCAGGAGATGAAGAAAATGAGGTCCGTTCAAAATTATATATATATTTGTCTGTTAACGCTCAAGCGGTCGCAATTTTTGTTTGATCGTTACCAAACTCGGAATTTAATCGTTTTATGTAAAAAGGAAGATCAAGTTCGTTAATGGCTGAAATCGGACCAATGGGAGGGAGGGTTTAGAGAGGGGATTTTTGAAAATTCAAAATATCTCCGTTATTATGCGTCGGATCGAAAAATCGTATAGAATAAATCTTATTGCAAATTCAATTTACTATAAATATTGTTCTATACATTTATTCTGTATCTTGAATATTAACTGAGATATTTGCATTTGTATTCTGCGTGTGGTCGCCAGTAGGCTATGTTCGGACTTTCCGCCGAGAGCTCTGGCGGCCGTTTCCATAACTATTCGTCCCTCGTGAATAGGTTTAGAGGTTAGGTTAACTGTTTTTTGGGGCTAGAAACTACTGGGTTATTACGCCCTAAATAATGTTTTAGGTTTTTTACTACAGTTGTTATTAGGCAGATTTCTCTATTGTAAAAATTCACGTGGGAAATCTGCTTAGTTTACGTAGCCCCTGCGTGACGGACTTTTTGTCTATTTTTCTTTGCCTGTCTATTTCTTTCCCAATGACATTTTGTGTGTTCACATGAGAGCCTAAGTAGACCAGTACTATTACTACATTGCACCTTCTGTGAACCCAACTCTACAAAATTTTCTCGGCTCTCAAGAGCCGTCCCATACGTGATGCTGCTGTTTCCAAAGCTTCAAAAACCTCCCTGACTGCCTCCAGCGTCTTTTCTGTAATATCCAGATCGTCTGCATACCCAATCACCTTAACAAGTCTATTTAGGAGAGTCTGTAAGGTCAGGGTACATGAGTCCCCCAGCTGTCACAAGAGCAAACGTAAATGCAAGATAGGAGACCATTTCCCTGATGGACTCCCTTCCCTGTGTTATAGCTTCGTGAGAGATCCCGAAAACTCGAACGTAGCACAGGTTACCCTCCATTGTTATGCGCATGAGTCTTACTAGTTTTGGAGGTACCTGCATATTGATCATAGCCTTGCAGACTTCATTCCTCATTATAAAATCATATACTTGCTTGAAGTCAAAAAATATATGATGTGTGTTCATTCAATACTCTCTCGTTTTCTCGAGGAGCCACTCTGGTATTTTCCTATTTCAGAATCCATATAAGGGAGGATCCCTTAAATAAGGCAGCCGGCAGCACTTTGTATACAAAAAGTCCGTCACGCAGGGGCTGCGTAAACTAACAGATTTCCCACGGATTTGCATTTATCTCAACACGTAAAAGTTCAATGAGAACAATATTTGGTATTTAGGCTTCAAATAAAGTGTTTATTAATATAATAGCTTATTGTTAATATGAGTACGAGTGGCCAAAAACTGAAAATAATGAAACAGCCGAACTAGCTTTTGGTAGAAAAGTAACTTCGTCCGTTAGCCGCTCAGATTTAACAAAAATGCAAATATCTCGGTTAATATTCAAGATAGAGAATAACTTGTGTATAACAATATTAATACATTAATGTTAAAGGGTTTAATTTGTTGTTATGTTATTTATCTCACATGAGTAGAGAATTATTATTTTGATCATTAAATTATTTATGCCCTATATTTTAGTTATTTTCTTCGATGTTTCCCCCTTCTCTGCTGCGACCAGCTTTATTAGCCAACATTGGCCATCACCATGTTGTGTTAGTAGTATGTATATTTATCTATTACTAAACTTCCCGAGGGAAATCTGCTTAGTTTACGCAGCCCCTGCGTGGCGGACTTTTTTTTTGGGCGAGAAACTACTGGGCTATTACGCCCTAAATAATGTTTGTGTGCGCGCGTTTGGTTTTACGTGAAAATGTAGTGCTCAAAAAACTTATGTACTTTAGGAAATTACTTCTTCATTATTGCAGGTTCTATTATATGCTAATTAATTAATGATAATATTTACTTAACTACATACAGATTATATTACATGTATACATTTTCTTTTTATGTTCTTATTATTATGGGCCAATATATATATATATATATATATATATATATATATATATATATATATATATATATATTTGTCTGTTAACGCTCTAGCAGTCGTAATTTTTGTTTGATCGTTACGAAACTCGATATTTAACCGTTTAATGTAAAAAGACAGATCAAGTTCGCTAATGGCTGAAATCGGACCAGAGGGAGGGGGGGGGGGGTTAGAGGGGGGATTTTTCGTAATATCTCCGTTATTATGCATCGGATCGAAAATTTGCGTAGAACCAATCTTATGGCAAATTAAATTTACTATAAATATTGTTATATACATTTATTCTGTATCTTGAATATTAACCGAGATATTTGCATTTTTATGAAGTCTGTGGGACACGTGGTCGGTTATAGTTCGGATCAGTTCGGCCATTTTCGTAACCGCTCGGCTCAGGTGGAAGCTCCTTCTAACCTTACCTATCGTTTCTAACCTTACCTTACCTTCGTTACTTTGTGAGATTTATGCAAATATGTTCTGTTCATCCGCCCCCCCCCTTTAGTTCTTGGACTACTAAAATTTGAGTTATTAAAATATAAATTATTCTTACAATTCAGAAACCGTTTCAGTTGGGAATTTATTTTAATTAACTGTAAGATTTCTCATTACCGTTTGTATTTAATCACGGTGGTGTTGTGTTACTAGTATGGAGATTTCTCTATTGTAAAACTTCCCATGGGAAATCTGCTTAGTTTACGCAGCCCCTGCGTGACGGACTTTTTTTTCTCCATCTGAGATGGGTCTTCTGTCCCACCTCTCCCAACCTCACATTGGTTTATGCTTAGGTGTGTGTTGATGCTTATACTTTTTGTAATGTAGCGTACCATAATGAATATACATGTTACATTCCAACACATACAAAAGAGTATTTTTGATAATGGTCATTATGTACATAAATTAGCTGTCTTCATTGAACTTTGAACCGCTTTTGGGGAAATAACTTTTTATTGTTACGTGGCTGGGAATACAAAATACCATCAACAACTTTTGGCCTTGGTGTCTGTTTATTTGATTTTTACTTTTCTACATACACTTAAAACTACTTAACCGAATTTTATGAAACATGGTGCTTGCGTTACTAGTAACCCAACTTAGCCTTTATGCTATATTAATATTCTCAGAGACGAACAGGGGAGTAATTTTAGACCGAGCTGTTAAATGATGTTACCTTGGTATAAAACCAATTAATATTATTATTATTTATTAACGTCCACTTTTTGCTACTATGGCTAATTGGGACGGGTTATCTACAGGTTACCACCCTTTTCTAGCCAGGGTGGGACTAAGGATTTTATTTAATGAGTGCGTCTCTAAATAAATTCCTACTTGCCCAGGTGGGGATCGAACTCGCCACTCTAGGTTTACCATGTGAGATTACAGCCAACGGTTAACTCACATGACTAACCTTTATTTCCCCCAGAAAATTTCAATTAAATGAATTATAATATCGTCCTGATGGTTAAATTTTGAGAATAACTCAAGTTACAATATTTAACCCTGGATTGCCAATGTGCGTCAGTCTGGTCCTCACTTCTCGGAATATCAGAAGTCACAGCCCCGAGCCTGCAGCTGAAGACCTCTCGACCAGTCCTAACCTGCTTCAGACAGTGTCCTTCCAACCTCAAAAGCTGCTACATAAATATGACCATGGTTGGCATAATGACACTATTAGCTGTGGTTATTTCATTATTTTGTTTGCTCATTTCAGAATAATGGATAAATTAACTACTGATGCAGAAGGGTGTTGGCGGATTTATAACAAATTAAATGACGATCATGAAATTTGTGTAGATATTATCGAAAAAGAAACAGGTGAAGAGGAGAGCATCAATAGCGAGTGAACTGCTAGTGATCTAGAATATTGGAAACAGTACAGTAAGTATAATAAAATCTTGGGAAGAAGAGGTTTCTACGGTTGATGGAAAATAAGGAACAAGTAAAGAGAAAAACTTTGATTCTGTAAATACAGATCCTTCTGATAAACTTGATATTATAAAACTTCGACGTTAAAATAGTCTGGACATTCTTTATTTTCGACGATATAGTAAGCCATAAGTCTAAAGCTAATAAAATGGTTATTGTTGTTTCGTCTGTCCATGATGAAATTTCTATAGTCCAAAAACTAGAAAGCTAATGGTCATTCTCAATTATAATGACAAAAAAGCGGAAATGCTCAAAAGACCAAGACAAATGCTAGACTACAAAAATCATTGAGAGAAGAGGTCAAATTGTAGCTTTGCATAAGGGAACGGGAAACAGAAGCACCAGAAGAAGTCAGAAGGCGCAAAGAAAATATTGTTTTCTTGGCAATTAAAGTTAGAGTTACCAGAAAGCTATGGACGGGACTCATATATTCACTGAGATATAGAGTAGTTTTTCTCATATACACTTTTATCGCATAACAAAAGTAATGATGATATGCTGTTTAAACTACAGCTAAACATCAAATGGTGTGTAATGTCAAAATAAATAGAAAATAACGAAGTGCGCATTTAACTTTACATGATAATGACTTGCACTATATTTAATGCTTACTCTTTTAATGATGTTACAATATTTACAGAAATGTAAATTGGATTTAATTTAATAAATCCTTTAAACAAGTGTTAAAGAGGATTGAAAGTGATGGAGAGGTGTAACCAGTTATTAGGGGGGGGGGTTATTAGGGGGTCAGGATTTATTAACATTGCTCTTTTAGCAGATTTCCCTTAAGGGAAATCAGCTATTGAGGTCGTACTTATGACGCGATTTTTGAAAATTTTCTTCAAATGTCCATAGATCCTACCCAGGGGATGACGAAAAAAGTCCGTCACGCAGGAGCTGCGTAAACTAAGCAGATTTCCCTCGTGAAGTTTAATAATAGATGAATCTACCAACTGGTAACACATGGTCAATATTGAGTGAATAAATACAAACGGAAATAAGAATTCCTGATAGGAAGCGTCTGAAATGTAAAGAAACGGGTCTGTCAGCTTCTCACAGGAAAGAAAAACCATTACTGAAATATATCAGAATATAGCATATTAACTATATTGAAAACTATTAACTATATCTAGTACTGTAATTAATAATGAGTCAGAATAATTGTTATCCCTAACAATCAAATTTTAGTAGTCGAAAACCTTAAGACGGGGGGGGGGGTCGCCAGGACATATTTGCATGTATCTCGTATAATAAAGGTCTCTTGAATACAATTTTTGGTATTTAAACTTGGAATAATGTGATTTATTATGTAGCAGAGTATTGTTTATGTAACATGAGTAGAAGTGGCGGTTTGCTGGTGGCTGAAAACTGAAAAAAGCTAATATCTCGGTTAATATTCAAGATAGTGATTAATGTATATAACAATATTTATAGTAAATTTAATTTACAATAAGATTTGTTCTATACAAGTTTTCGATCCGACGTATAGTAACGGAGATATTTTGAATTTTCGAAAATCCTCCCCTGTAAACCCTCCCTCCCCCTGGACCGATTTCATCCGTTAACGAACTTGATCTTTCTTTTTACATAAAACGACTAAATATCGAGTTTGGTAACGATTAAACAATAATTGCGACCGCTAGAGCGGTAACAGACAAATATATATATATATATATACAGTTTTGAACGGACCTCATTTTCGGCATCTCCTGGGTAGGATCGATGGACATTTGAAGAAAAATTTCGAAAATCGCGTCATGAGTACAACCTCAATAGCTGATTTCCCTTAAGGGAAATCTGCTAAAAATGAGGTCCGTTCAAATATATATATATAAATTTATCTGTTAACGCTCTAGCGGTCGCAATTTTTGTTTGATCGTTACCAAACTCGATATTTAAACGTTTTATGCAAAAAGACAGATCAAGTTCGTTAATGGCTGAATTCGGACCAGTGGGAGGGGGGGGGTTTAGAGGGGGGATTTTTGGAAATTCGAAATAACTCCGTTATTATACTTCGGATCGAAAAATTGTATAGAATTAATCTTACTGAAAATTACATTTACTATAAATATTGTTCTATACATTTATTCTCTATCTTGAACATTAACCGAGATATTTGCATTTGATTGAGTGTGTGGTCGGCAGAAGTTGACTATATTCGGAACTTTCCGCCGAAAACTAGTTCGGTGGTTTCTATAACTGTTCGTCCCTCGTGAATTGGTTTACAGATTCGCTACTACTACTGTTATTAGTAGGCAGATTTCTTTATTGCAAAGCTTCACGTGGGAAATCTGCTTAGTTTACTCAGCCCCTGCGTGACGGACTTTTTGGAATAGGAATTGTTAATATTACATAGTTTATAATATAAAATTCTATTTACTATTATGATTTTTATGGCCCATAATGTTTTGAACAAATTGAGATTTAAAGGTAACCGCTTAACGTTCAGACGTCCTCTGACAGATTCAGCAATAATAAGTTTCATCGATTGTCCATCCCAGAAAGCTGAAAAGTTTAGTAAAAGTAAATACACAGACTGAAAATTTAAGCAGATCGGTCTTATTACAACCTTGCTATTAATACACTTTATTCATTCTAAATATTTCCCAAGCAAAGCTACCAAAGGTACCTAATAAAGATGAATTCTATCCATGACCATGATTATTGTTCACAGTATTTTGAACAGTTCAGAGGGATTAATTAATACGGATATTTTTCTTTTATTCTTCAAGGCTAAACAATTCTATAAGTTTGCTTCAGTTACTAGATATTCAGGTATAAACCCTACTCACTGAGACGGGGCAATGTAAATATATTGTTCATAGTAAAAAAAATAAATAAATAAAATACCATCATTCAGCCTCCAATCGATTTCTTATACCACCTGCAATACTTTTACTCAAAATCTTTCGGCTACTGATTGACACCGATTCTACAGTTAAAACAACATTATTGAATACTTTATATTTTTCCACATTTGAAACAAATTATACTACTATGATACTAGGAATAGGATATCTATCCAAGAGAGTGTATTGATTGATGCTCAAAATTGAATTGACTACCATTCTTATATTATATTACTGTTTACAAACGTCACAACTGATCTTGAAGAACCTATATTTATTGATTGATTCATTGACATTTTAATATTTTTATTGTTATTACATTAGAGTTATTTGATAACAGATTCTGATCTGAGCTGAACATTATCAATTTAATAGGTATCTGTTAGTGATAACCCAGATGATATCGAATCAAGAGGTGCGTTTTCGAACGACCATTTGTCCCTTGTCTTAAGGAGGTAACGATTTTCCTCCCTTTGAATATTTAAATGCTGTATGCGGGAACCATACGGTTATGGAGTAGATCTTGAACTCCAGATTTACCGAGTGAACTGAGGGTTTGCCATCAGTGCTCTGAAATTTTTTTTTTGGTCTGAAGTTCCCAGTATTTCCATGTTCGGTGCTAATTTAAAAACATTTTCATCAGTCAAACCAAACTTTTGTAGTTGTTCGCAATTCTACTGCGCCTTTCTTCCTACGACTTCTCTTCGTCTGACATACTATATAAAGCTCAGGCAAAAAAAAAACATCAAACCAAAAATTGTTGATATTGTTCTAAATTTTGAATAAAAAATAAAAACACTATGTACATCCAGACGTTACAATTTGCATATATATATATATATATATATATATATATATATATATATATATATATATATATATATAATAACAAGAAGCTTAGCATTAGGAGTAATTTTGATGGGGCAGGAGATAAATACATCAAATCTGACTGCATTTTTTAAAATACATTTATTATTTTTTTAATTATAATTATGTAAAATGATCATACAATATAAAAATAATAGAAATTCGTGTATTACAGTGAATAACAATAATATAATATAGATAAATTACAATAATAGTGCATCAACAACAAGAGATTTTATATTTGGACTTGTAATTTCATTAGGGCATTACAACATTTTTTTTCGAATTATGATATTTATTCCATTTATATGTATCTTATCTATCAAGATTACGGAGCAAAGTCGCCTTATTTCGAAGCACAATTAGTGTATCAATTTTAAATTCATTATAAATAAATAAATCTCTGAGAATGCATATATGGAATAACAATATTCAAATAAAGTTATAAAGAAAAGAGTTTGTTTTAACAAATAACATTAAATACTGTTGAAAGAATAACAGAAAAATTGTCTTCATTCAAAAAAAAATATATGTATACGAAAGCCTAACTGGCTTTCTGTGGCTGAATCTTGAGACGTTATAATGTGCTGCACTTCACAGATCTGAGAACAGCGGGCTGTGAGATGAGTGTTCACACTCTTGTGAAGTGAACCATAAGACTGATGGTTTGAGCATCTGAAGGCACACTCAACTTTTAATTCAATTTTAGAAAAGGACGATTGTAAAATACTTATCAGAAACTAAAGGTTTCAGTAGTTAGTAAAAATCATGGCCTCGTCCCTAATCTTTGATCAATGAATTGTCTCTCATATTTTACTCTCCTGCTTCCAACATGTTTATAATGGTGATAGAATCTAAATATAATCTCAATAAAAATTGCACAAAATCCTTAACTAAAATAAATTGAAGTCTTAAATTAGGAATCATACAACCAACATCATATAAATATATGGTTAATCAACAGTTTTACTGACAAAAATTTTGACCCTCTGGAGTAAGGTGAGACAAATAAGTATTAAAAAGGAATAGAAAATAGCAGTTGAGTATGAGATGAAGCCGAAGAGGGTTCCGACACTGCTGAGAATGATGAATATGAAGCATATGGGAAGGAGAGGAAGGAGACTCTCTGAGTAAGCCTTGCCGCCACTGCCACTCAGATCCACGAGGGCACCCATGAACCCATTGCCAACATTGACCATAGCATCGCTGTAGCCGCTGAACGACATCTTGTCTGAAACATGCAAATTAGATTAGCATTTCAAGTTTTTGGATTAGTATACTAAAAAAATCACAGCTTCCACATTGCACTTTCGTTTTCCTTTTCGAGACCTCCAATAATTAAAATGCATTCAGAAAATTGTTTGGTGTGTCTTATCGCCCTTGAGATCCATAATCATTAAAGCGTTTAGTAAGTAAGTGGCAGCACAAAAAATAAGGATAAGGCAGGTGAGACCATAATTAACAGGCTCTTACAGAACATAGTGTTCGCTAATAAAAAAAAGAGAAAAGAAATGAACAAGTGAGTAGATTCCTGAAACCATTTATTGGCAAACCCATTGGTTAGGACACCCAAGTCCATAGGTAAGAAAAGTTATTGTTTATGTAAACATCAGGGTAATGAAAGTAATATAAATGAAAATATAAGTGAGCGTAATGAATCAGTGTACAGTACTATTTCATTTTATTGCTTTGAATTCTTGACAAGGCTAGTAGGATGCCATGCAGATCAGCTGTATAAGAGCTAGATATAGGCGTCAATTTTTAGCAGATTTCTCTTAACGGAAATCAGCTATTGAGGTCGCACTCTTGACGCGAATTTCGAAAAATTTCTTCAAATGTCCATCGATCCTACCCAGGAGATGACGAAAATGAGGTCCGTTCAATATATATATATATATATATATATATATATATATATATATATATAGATATATATATATATATATATATATTTGTCTGTTACCGTTCTAGCGGTCGCAATTTTTGTTTGATTGTTACCATACTCGGAATTTAATCGTTTTATGTAAAAAGAAAGATCAAGTTCGTTAATGGCTGAAATCGGACCAGTGGGAGGGGGGGGGTTTAGAGGGGGATTTTTGAAAATTCAAAATATCTCTATTATTATGCGTCGGATCGAAAAATTGCAGCTTCTGTACCATTTATCGTCTTTGGGCCGTCAAGCAAAAGCAAACATTCTAGCTTTATCCCTCAGTACTAACCTAAAATAGGTACTGTACATGTGTTGTGAGGTTGGATTGGATTTTTAACAAATCTCCCCCCCCCCAATCTAAACCCCCACTATTCCAGGTCCGACGTATAGCCAATAGCAAATATGATCTTTAGTGTTGACTGAAACAGTTAAATATCGAGTATGGTATATATTAAGGATACATCTTCCAAACAAGAACGTAAAATCTGAATTGATGTCGTCATCCCGCAACGAATTTGCTTGTATCTAGCATAATACAGGTCTCTTGAATACAATATTTGACCTTTAAGCTTCGAATAAAGTAGTTCATGATATAACTGCTTATTAATAAAATGATAAGAGTAGGAGTGGGGCTTTACTAGAGGCTAGAAACTAAAAAATCCAAATATCTCGGTTAATATTCAAGATAGAAAAAAATATGTATATAACAACATTTATAGGCAATAAAATTTACAAAAAGATAGGTTATATACACTTTTGCGATTCGCGTATAATAAGAATATATTTCGAATTTTTGAAATACTTCCCCAATAATTGTAATTTTTCACAAATCGAGTCATGAGTAAAGCCTCAACAGCTGATTTCTGATGATGAAGGAAAATCCGCTAAAAATAGTATGTTACATTTTAGGTAATTTGTTTATCAAGAAATATAACGTAAATGTAAGATTTTTTCCATTGTTATAAAACGTATTGCAACTTGTTTGTCTCTATTGTTCACTTCCGGATTTAGTAGTTATAAAATTAATGCATTCCAGGCGAAACACAGGCTATGGTTTTTTTGTTTTATATAATTGCTTGCTTATTCTTACGTTGGTTTATTTTTCTTAATTATGAGTCCGCAGTTTCCAAAGTAATGCAGTGAGAGGAATATTTTGCTTGAATTTCACATTTATCGTTGAGTCTATTGATATTGCTGACCCTAGAATCTAGGGTATAGAAGTAATCTATACCCACAGTCTATTAGAAATTAATGGCTGAATGTCTTGTCTTGCCAGAACATACACACTATTGGATGTTAGCCAAGAGAGACGACAGGTCTCGTTTCACTTTCTGGGTCGTGTCTTCATTTTAGAACGTGTACCACCTTTCAAAAACAAATACCCAGCATGATTACAAAAAAATCATTTTTAGCCTGACCTCATTTATACAGACTCTTGTCACTGAATTATTTATAGCGTGATGGTATAAGGGAAACATTTTTCCAAAAAACTAATTCTCTCCAGTGGTTTCTGATTCCTTTTGACTACAATTTAAATAGGTAATTTAAAGGCTAAACGTTGTATATTTATGAAAAAGCTTGCTCCTAAGAGCCCAAAATTTAAACTTGTTGTTACTTTACTCTTGTTTTATTTATTTCGTTCATTTTTTTTTAAAAAAAAAAAATATATTTTAAATAAAAGTTGTATAATATTTAAAACACATTATGTCCTTGAATTATTCACTACAAATATTTGTAATAGGCAAACGTAAGTAATAAATAAGCGAATTTGCAACTCCTGGAAAATTCAAGTCCAACTTTAACTAGAATAATTATTAAAATGTTATTTTTATTCGTATTCTTTTGTGAGTTCTTTTAACTTTAACGATGCAGGTAGAAGGTTTCATCGACGTAAACACTGAAAAATGTACGCCACATTAATGCGACGGGGGAGGGGCATAGTTTCGCTCGCTGTTCGTTTCTAGTAGTCCTCTACTCCAAGATGACGAAAATTAGATTTCAGGGAGTGAGCCATTGAAAATCTTTAGCTGTGAAATCAACAGCGTTCAGCTCACAATGGGATACATATTGATGTAAAAAAAAACTGATCTTCACTGAACTTCTGGTAGTTGTAAATTTTATGTAACACAATAATTGATTAAGTCTATAACAAGACTAATTGACTGTATTAGGATTGAATTGTATCAGTTGATCCAGGGTAAAATCAGGTAATTGTCTGTGCCTTCTTATAATTATAGACGAAGATGAGAAAGAAGAAGGGCGAACTCGGCCATGGGTCGAATCTTTATATTAGTTTAAATTTTGTACATCGAGAGGTGTCAATGAAAACGCAAAATATATTTATTAAAAAATACGTGTGCTGAAAACGTTCGAGGAATGGGGGAGGAGAAGGTTAGAGGGGGAGCTGGAAAAAATAAAAAATCTTGTAATTTTCTACTATTTTTCTTTGATACATTTCTTTTCTGATCTGGAATATTAAAAGAGTTGCTTGCATTTTTATTTATTTCAGTAAACCCCACTACTATGTGCCTGATGTTTACTTTAAGTGACTATGTCACTGAAATATCATGCCCAGCATACATTTCAGTATCTTTGTATATAGGCTCTTTACTAAAGGAGAAATATAGTATAGATTGTAAAATGAGCTGACTAATGTGTCATTCCAGCACGAGGGAAATCTGGTAAATTTACACCAAGACTTCTCCGTCCTGAGTGTCGGACTTTTCTGTCATCTCCAAGGTATCATCGGATGGATCGGTGGACATTTTGGGAAAAATTTTGAAAATCGAGAGTATATGAATAGCTGATTTCCATGCAGAAAATCTACTAACGTGAAATGAAATTAAAGTGTTTTTAGAAAGTATGACCGGTATATTTGACCCATCAACTTATACATAATATAAAAAAAAAATAGCTTTGTGTAATTTAGCTGGAAATTTTATACTACTCAAATAAACAATATTCTGTGCCATTTATTTTTCATTTAAATAGTATTTTTTATGTAAACAAATTCTCTGTATTTCACACAATGAAAAACGGAATTAAAGGTAAAGAATTAGGAAAAAGCATAGCATTGCTACAGTAGGGAAATGTCAGTTAGCACAGCACAAAGACCTATTTTAACTCACAAAAACTTTGTCACAGAGCCAATGATTGCAAAGGTTCTCTACTACTAAAGAAGAACTTCTATAGAATGAAAAGGAGACAAGGACGTATCTACCCCGGCGCCATTTCATACATTTTGGTTGTGTAATCATTTACGATGCAATTTCGGAACACTACCTGAATGAAAAGCGCAATACCCCATAAATTGCTTCCGTGCAGATGCAAAGATTAAAAAGGATTTGAATATACGCTATGCTACAAGCATGAATCGAACATAGGGTCTTTCTTTGAATCAATTCATGTAGATAAACGGGCCATAAATGTGCCATGAGGACAGATCAAAATTATAAAATGCTTGAGAATTAAACGAGAAATAATACTGTATGCGATTAACTCCCCAAAATTACAATAGTTTTACATGCATTTTTAATATCAAATTCGATAAAGATCAAACAAAAATTACAACCACTAGAATGTTACCAGACAAATATACACATATAGCTAAGGTACCATGCGTTGCTCGAGGTATGTTAATAATAAAGATATTTGTTGTATAAGGCTTCACTATCCACAATATTTTTTATGTTTCCTGTCTCCTGAAAAACTGTTTTGAAATACCCTGAATAGCTGATTTCCCTTTAGAAAAAAAATAATGTTTCTTTTCTTAGTAATGTCCTCGGTGACATAAGCAGTGTGCCTGTACTAGTGTTAAGTTTTTCATTGATGATATTCCCGTTGGATGTCTTCTGTTTATATATTTCTATATTTTTTAATATGTCCAGTCTGCTTCTTTTTGTTCCTGTATAATAGCTGCATGCCCTCTGCTATTCAATATGGAAATATATAAACAGAAGAGAGTCAACGGGAATATCGCCAATGAAAAACTGAGAAATAAGGAATAATAACTAATAAAAGAAAATAATCCTTGCTAAATTTCCAAAGTGGAAATCCCAATACTACATGTAAGTGAAAACCACATACCTAAGTGGGACCCAAAACGACATAGATCCATACAACTAATCCAGACAGACATGTAAATAACTACGTTAGAGGCAAACAAGCTTCTCCAAAACAACTAATAACTGACTAAAGGACAACACAAGTACAGGAAAGTTCAAAGGACTGCCCAGTAAAACTAACGACAGGCTTCAGGCTGGTACCGTAGCTCTGAAAGCACATTTCACGTGTACAGTCAGCCAGTAATGACGGCACCAACTGACAGGTGTGACAATATAAACAGGGATATTATTTAGAATTCACACTTTATCCTACTCTAAGCACTCCATTGGATGCCAATTCCACCATTAAGAAAATTGAGATCCACCTAGGTTTTACAAAAAAAGATCAAACTAATATAACGCACTCTGATTCACTGTTGAATTCATAAAACATTCTATTCTCTACTTCTCCCTGAGTAACAAATATATGTACCCTCTTCTTGAAATTTTAGCTAGAGGTAAGTTGAGTAACGAAACGAGCTTGATCTTTAGTTTTACATGAACATCTTAAATATCTAATTTGAGTTTACAGGAGGGGATAAAGTCAACAAAGGAATTATTTAAAAATTTACAATTCTCCCCAACTAATTGATGAGCTATTTATAATATTCGACTAGCATTTGCGATTAGTTATAAAAATACGTTCTGTAAAAAGCATTCGCTTCAGTAATGTCATATCCTCTCTGCCATTAGAGTACCGAATTTGTTTTTGCTCAATAATTGTAATTTTATAAAAAATAATTGGGAAATTGTATTTCATCTAACGATTCCATTACCAGTCCTCTTATACAAATTAATTTCTTAGTTCATTGAGCCGAATGTCACTTTGAGCGTTCGTTGTGGAAATACAGAGCAATAAGTAGATATTATTAGCACGATTTCTCCAAAGGGAATTTGTTTTGAGGTTGTACTAAATAAGATAAAATTTTCAAAACTTGCCTTGAATCGTCCATTGAAGCCGGTGAAAATAAGCCCAAGTTGCTGCATAAACTAAGTAGATTTGCCACGTGCTAATGTAAAATCAAATTCTATTTTTACACTAATAAGATGCCTATGTAAAGTCCAACTTCAAATTTAATTTGGACAAGAGAGATTAATGATTTAAATGTAAAAATCCCATTAGCAGGAGTGGGGGTTAGCTCAGTGGCTGAAAAAAATCTAATAACTCGTTTTAATATTTAAATTACAAAATATATACAATAATGAACTAAAATTAAACTATTACCAAGATTGATTCATAACATTTTTTTATCAAAATAATAGAGATATTCCGAAAGTTTATGTGTGTCTAAACTTTACGCCAACGTCCGTCGATCCTACCCAGGAGATGATGACTAAGTTCATCACTTTGGTGCCGGATAAAGTAAGTAGATTATTCACACACTGGATTACACTGATAATCCCATCTCACCATCTATTCTCTATTTCTCTCGCATTAAGAAGTCTATGTAAACAAGGATTATTATTATTATTTATTAACGTCCACTTTTCGCTGCTATGGCTCATTGGGACGGGCTATCTATAGGTTACCACCCTTTCCTAGCCAGTGTGGGACTAAGTATTAGCAGATTTCCCTTAAGGGAAATCAGCTATTGAGGTCGTACTCATGACGCAATTTTCGAAAAATGTCTTCAAATGTCCATCGAGCCTACCCAGGAGATGACGAAAATGAGGTCCGTTCAAAATTATATATATATATGTCTGCTAACGCTCTAGTTTTATTAAGTGAGTACATCACTAAATAAATACCCATTGCCCAGGAGGGAATCGATCCAAGGTTTATTTTAATGCAGTACAGAACAGCATATGTGAAAACCGGAAGAGGAGCTTTACAGAAGGCTGAAGGCTCAAGCAAGGGCTGAACAAACTAAGCAAATTTCTCACACACTGGCGATTTCATTCCGTCATAGATGACATCATAAATCTGATGACGAGAAGTTAGGGTTTACTGAAGGCTGAAAACAAGAAAGCACACGTAACTGGATCAAACAGTTGTGCTACATGCAAATTTATAGAACGACAATTGTAAAGCATCAGTAGTTTAATAAGATTAGTTCTATATTATTTTTCGTTCCGATTTATAATAACGGAGATAACTTCATTTTATAAATCCCGCCCCCTTCTAACCCCCCCCCCTCTCCTATTACTGGTCCGAGGTATGCCATTGACCGATATGGTCTTTAGTGTTGAATAAATCAGTCAAATATCGTGCATGGTATTATTCAACAAATTATGTCTAGAATAAAGAGTCAAGAAATAAAATCGTAATTGGTGAAGGCATCACAAAACGAATTTGCTTGTATCTCTGAGAAACGATTTATATAGTATGTTATAAATCAAGTAAACATTTTCAAATCAAAATCGTAAAATCTTAATTGATGACGTCATCACACAACGTACTTATATGTATCTTATTTACTAAAACAATATTTGGTATTTAACCCCTTGGAATGAGACGTTGCATGATATATTCACTTTCTAGTAAGGTGCGTTGACTAAAAGTGAGGGTTTAATGAAGGCTGAGAATTAAATGCATAAATCTAGGTTGATATCCAAGATGAAGATAGTTATTTAAATCTATTAGCGACGAGTAACACAGATACTTAAAAATAAAGATGAGAATGAGTTTTCTACGAATATTGATTAGGGGTGGGTACTGTAGGATTAAGTATGACGTCATCTGGGACCCTCAGATACACAACAGAGGATATATGTCGATGGTATTCTCAGCTGTTCTAGATATCTAATTACACTACAGTCATAACCAAAAGTGAGATACTTCTTACTCTGCCCAAATGAGCTCATGAATCTCTTCTACAACTTCATTGCCTGAGATGTTAACAGAAATGATGAAATCAGGTATTGTGGAATGTGGAATATTACTAAAACTAAGATGTTTTACACACACACACATATATATATATATATATATATGTGTGTGTGTGTGTGTGTGTGTGTGTGTGTCGCAAGTAGAGTCGCTTGCTTTGGGAAAATCCGTGATACGTCAGAATGTACGTCTGAATTTCCGAGTAAGAAGGAACGTGAGAGCGATGACATTGTCCTTGTGTTGCCACGGTGGTAGTTTGTTTAACGAACCATGCTAAACTACAATTCATCAATACGTTAATTGCCAACCAAACATTTCAACCACACAGTTTAGGACTTCCATGATAATTACAGGAATGACGTAATCACTTATGAATTTCCATATTTATTCAGGAAGAGATAATAGACCTACATGGACCCGAGAGATAACTTTATTTGAGAGTGAAGGTGCTCAATATGGTTGCGTATGTATTTTGTCTTGTACATTAGTAAGTTGGTGTAATTAGGCTAGAGATTGTAAACAATTGATTAAACCGTCATGAATATTTCATTGTTTACTGAAACTCCATAGCTAAATCGATTAGGATACTTGAGCTATTGGTGTACACGAAAATAATTTGTTTTCTATAATATTTGAACGAAGTAACAAGTGGGCCTTTCTGGGTACATTTGCGATTGTAAATCTAAAGCATGGTGGCATACTGTTTATAATTCCGTAGTTACATCGACGTACCTTAAGCTCAATGGACTCAAACTGCTTATGACAATATTACTAGCAATTCAAATAAAAATCATAAACACGGAGAACAGTATGCTCAGAACTCTAAATCTGTCAGAAGAAACCAGTTATGGTATTTCGGAATCTGCTCTACAGCTGGTGTAATCACGAAAGAGCTAATACATATTTGTAGTGGACGTTTATTCATTGTGAATTTGATCCACATTCGCCGCACAGTCTACTCTGAAATCATTAGCATTATCCCCCTCTAATTCAATCAATTAAATTCTCTAAGGACAGTTGCTATCCGTTTGGAAGGATTAAACCATGTTTATATTGCTCTAGGCAAGTAAATACTAATTTCAGGTCAATAGTCATGCTGGGAAAGGGTAAGAAGTCTTCTTTTAATCACCTATTGATTATGATGTTTTTATTTATTAAAGTCAACTTCTTATATCTATAGCAAATTCTACAGTTTATAGTCAGGATAGGACTATGTATTTCATACAGTGAGTACCTTATTGAATAATTTCCTACTGCCCAAGATCCTCAGAAATTTTTCTCCCCCTGACAATGATGAATTATTAATAAATAATAATAATATTGCCCAGGTATGGTTTTCGAAGTTCTTTAAGAACAACGTCTTAACTCGCTCGACTACCCTATGCCCCTCTGGTCTATGTAATAACTACAAGGTATTAAGAGAATATAGTTACATACCTATAATGAAAACGCATTTCTTAAATCATGAAAAAGAATTATTCTTAATAGCTTGAATTTTGAAATAATATTTCTTGTAATGTGTATATATATATATATAACATTTCCACTTTGAGTCTCTATTAAGTTCCCAATGCTGTTGAGTTACTTTTGTTAACGATAAATTTCCTTAGTTAATATGCTTTCCAAACGATAAACGAAGAGCCTGTTTTGTTAGAATATCGAGGTACTTGAACAACCGCAAAAAACTGTAGCCAGACTCAAGCTTCAGAGGGGCTGCAGTCAGATTCAAGCTGATTACAGCTGACTACACGTGATCTCCTGGGGATGAGGATGTCTCGTTAAGGAGGCGAAAGTTGACTGTCATAATAAATATTTTATGGCGGAATTAAAAGTTATGCTGATCTTAAAAAGTTTAGTAATCGCAGCTTAACGTGAAAATTGTATAAAAGTTGTGGGGTTTTACTAAAGGCTGAAAAATAATATAATAAAAATTCCAGTTGATAAATATTCGTTAGTGTCAAATATAGGTAGCAACAATTGTAACACATTACTATATACTTAAAGGATTATGAGAGATTTTCTACGAAGTGTAAATAATAGTGATTTTTTATTCTGAGCGCAAGGACAAATGTTTAATTCTAGTTCCAGAAGAGCGTGACGGACAACTTAATACCCATAATATAATCGTTTCCCCTTAAAAAACGTCTCTTCCATGATCACACTATGTTGGACAGGTTTGAAAATGTATATGCTAAGGAAGTTCATTTCTAATTGGTGTACAACCTAACATTTGTGGTTGCTAACAAAATTTGCATTCATTAAAGCAATAACGCCCACTTTATGCACTTGAATCAAGTCCGGTGCGGTTAATCTCCAGATTATCTTTTCAGATTATCTACTTTTAGCAAGGCTGACCCCCGCCGAGATTACTAGTAGCTTAACAATAGTTCCACTAAAAATAGGATAACAATGTACTATCGTTATAAATGAGCAAAACCTTTATACAGTCAAGTAAGAATTAATTTCATTGAATGCGTGTGTGTAATTATGATCATTATTTAAATTCATAACTCTATTATAGCTTAAAAAATCTGCTTTGTTAATGGTCACAATTGGATCCTGAAGAGCGGGCGTATAGAGAAGTTCATCTCCTGTATGGCGTACTTTTTAAGTTTCATAGTCTTTTATTGCTGTGCGTTACAGGAATAACTTATCCTTTTGAAAATTTTCCGTCATGTCCCTTCTCGTAGTTTCCTTCATTATTAGAGTATTCCTTTGGTCGCGTTCTTATTTTTTAGCGCTTCATACATCGATCGACGAGTGGTACTATTCCGAATTTCAATTTAACTGAAAACAGGCAAAAAATCCGCCATAAGATTGTAAGAAACAGAAGGGGACAGCTATATTCTTCTCTTATTAGAATTTGTCTGCGTATATCCTCTAAAACATTACAAGTCTTTGATGTCAGGGTAGTCATGGATAAAGGAATATAAAGCTCTTCTTCAAAAAGGAGCTTGCTAATCTCTCCCAAAAGTAGAGATATCGAGAGCTTGATAATACTTTAAATGAGGAAATGTTAGCTGTATTGTATATGTATCCAGGTTGCTTAGAAATTTTAGACCCAAAATGATTTTTTCAAAACTACGCTTTAGACAATGTTTACTGAAACTAGCATTTAAAAAATCCCAATCTACAATTTGGAAAAACCATTCTATTATTCAAGCATGTGACTTATACATGCAAGCATTATGATGGGCCGCACGACAGCAACACTATATCCTGGGGACCATTAAAACTATTAATTACTTAAATGAACATGAATAATTATGGATTTTTCAGTAGGCAAATATCACGTCTGCTAATGCCCGGTGAAAAAGTGCTTATATGTAGTAGGTAGAAGGATGTTTTGGGAGAACGATGAATCGCCACTACTTCAGCCATATTCACATCCGAGGAGTAGAGAGAGGGTTGATAAGAGAGGCGTTTTGGGCATTTAAACTTTTGAGGGAGAATTGAAAATATTGTAAAACAGCGATTAACAAGTTGATTCAACTCCTCATCTCCAGGCAACCCGTTCCATCTTCAGTATGACAGTAGGTGATGTAGTTTGTCGAGGTTCCCCACTAGGGATTTGGGCTGGCTGGTCAAAGAAAGGATACACCTGGCGGGCAACTACACCTGGCGTCCCTTAATGGCATTGCTCTAATGATGATGTGGTGGGTTGACTGAAGATGGTGAGGTGTGTCACCTTTTATATCCTTCCTCTGGTGATGAACCTCCAGCAGCCAGCCCAAATCCCTAAAAATGATTACTTTATAGACTAATAATGACCTTGGATGTGTCAATAAATAGGACCTTTAAACGCATAAATAACCAAATTCTCAACTTACCAAAAACAATTTACTTTTAAGTTCAAACATCATTTGTGGAGTGGAAAGTGATGGATATTCAGGGAAGGAATTTATAGTAATTCGATTCGACTACACTCGATAGGAACACAGAGATATTAAAATAAGTGTACGGAAATTGGTTGAAGAAATACAAATTTTCATTGGATTTATCAAGTTAGGAGGGTGTGATATTTAAAATCTGTCAATTTTTTAATACGGAACAAAACGATACCTATTGCTGCAAAATCAGTCTGCACTTTTAATACATAAAATTGTTGTTGTTGGCTTTAAAATATGTGATATCGACAGCTTTTCCATTATACATAAGAATAGAGCGCACATTACGTAAGGTTAGCAGTACGTGAAATATGAGCTAAATCATTAACCTGTCTCGAATTCTATAAATCCCATATGCTAATAATTATTATAATTGAGTTACTATTAATATACACGGCATTATTGTATTGGGATTTTACACTAGGAGGTGAATGACTGTTAGTAGAATTCGGTTTTTTCTTTGTTAACAAATATGTTTATTTTAAAACCACTGTAGCATTAATGGGACATTTTCATTGTATTCTTCAATGTCAGCATTGAAATCTAATGCACCAAAAATATAAGACTACAGAGTTTTGTTTTTCTTACTCTGGATGTTCCTCCGTTATAGCATTAAGCACGCCATTAATTACCATACATATTAAAATGTAGGAGGGAGAAAAAAATGAAACTGGATAATATTTGTACCTTTTACTAATATACTCTTAATTTAAGTTAGGCATCGAGACCGAAAATCTACAGGATAACACTCTTTTCATACCGAGTAGGTACTCAGGACTTTATTTAGAAAAGCCATTACTAAATAAAGTTCTTTGAATTTCCTTGGAATTGAGCTCACTGAGAGCTGGTTCTAAAAAATTGGAAATGGTTCTAAAAATGGACCGAAACATATTAATAATAAATTCAAGTATAAAGATACCAATAGTTTTACATTTAATGATATTAAATTATGAAACAAAATATGCATTTTTCTAATTCGCTGCTGCAACCCATTGCATTCAATTTATGAAAAAACCATGGCCGATTGGACAAGGTAATCAACTTTTTCCTATCGCTCTCTTTCTTGCAATCTTTAATTAGAGGTTATAGAAGCCATTGGCCGAGATGCATTATAGGTGATGAAGTATAATGTCTATTAGTTATTTGGTTTTTTGAAAAGATTAAGGGGTTGCACACATATAATTTGCATAGCGTTTAGATTTGGCACTGTTTCTGGCTTGGTATTAGCAAATTTCCCTCAAGGGAAATCATATATTGAGGCTTATATTAGGAAGATATTTACGAAAAAATGTCTTCAAATGTCCCTCGATCTTAACCGGGTGAAAACGAAAATATATATATACTAGTTAAGGTGCCCGGCTTCGCTCGGGAAATCATTGGAGGCAGAATTATGGTATTTTTTTTTGGCTAGGCTTTTATGTTTACATTTCCCTGCCTCCGTGTTTAGGTCATATACCTGAATATTTGGCAAATAAAGGAAACTCATAGAATTTTTTAGCCCTGTAGATTAAAAATAAAATAAAATTCCTGATCAACCCGTCTGCACTGTTGAAAATATCGTAGTAGATAATATTAATCATAGTCATCGACTGCATTCATTCATAGTAATTAAGCACCATTACTGAGATAGCTTTGCTAGGGAAATAATTAAGCAGAATAATGATTGACAATGTTATTCAATGCAAGGCTGTCTGAGTTTTTACATTCATTGAATTTCTCGCAGCTTTCTGGACAATCGATGAACTACTGCTGAGATCTCAGACGATACGTTAAGTGGTTACAATTCAATCCTAAATTCGTAGCTCAAAACATTACTGGTCACAAATATCATATTAGTGAATAGCATTTTTTTTATTACAAACTAAGTGAAGTTCACTCTATTTACACGCACACACACACACACACACACACACACACACATATGTATGTGCATTTATCTGTTCACACTTCGCTATTTTCGGTGTCTCGGTATTTAACCATTTCATGTGTAAGTAAACTTTCAGATCGTTAATAGTAGAACTCTGATCAGCAGGAGTGAGGGTTTCCAGGGGGAGGGGATCAAAAATTCGAAGACCATTTTTGTTGCAAATTTCTAAAACTGTTGTTTTATCGTTGCTTTCTCTAACTCAAAATTTATCTGAGTTATTTGTATAGTTTTGGTTTCAGCCTTCAATCAGACGCACTTCTATTCATCCGATTGTTACTTTGAGTAACTGAGACTCTACACATTTAGTTTTAATTTCAATTCACGTTTACTTAGGCTTCTTAGTACGAGATAAACAGCATCTTGTCATTCCAGCATTTGGGAAATCTGCTATTTATGCTGGACTTATCCAATGGATTTCTCTTTAGTTGTCTACGAATTACCTACTCGTCCATTTTGACTGTTCTTAACCAGTGACTGTTCTTAACTTGTGTAGAGATAAGAGAAAACAAAAATATGAAATGATAAAATATAAAATAAAATATAATAAAACCCTTAGTTTTACGTGAAACGGTAAACGGTTTTTATTGAGTCATGATTTTGAAAAGAATCGTCCTATATACGCTTTGAATAAGACATTTCATGATATTTTCAGTCTTTCTTGACATTAAATGAGTAAGTTGAGGTCCAGGCGAAAACTGAAAAAGAGAAATCTGATCAAATATTCGAGTTAGAGAAGAAATAAATAGAGCAATAAACACTTGTTGGTCTATGCATTTCTTCTTTAACTCCAGTGTTTCAAAGAGTTTGGTTAAATAAGCATTTTCGATTCGACTCATAATAATAGAGATAGTTAGGTGATTAGTATATTATAATATATACTATGTATAATATATATACATATATATATATATATATATATTTGTCTGCTAACGCTATGGGGGTCGCAAGTTTTATTATTGCTTCGGCATAAAAACACTTCATTTTAGTTACCTCCTATAATTGATTGCATTTGAAGAAAGTTTTAGTACAACTTCAAGAAGTAATTTCCCAAAAGGGAATTTTGCTAAAACATTATTTTCCCTCACGCCCACCCTTCATAAAGGTTAGGAATCTTTGCATATTAATTTGTCTGTTATTTGAAGGTGTCCTTCAAAATATTGATCTTCAATATGGTTACATCTTTGCAGTCGTGACGAGTGAAATGGGATGCAAGGTCCCAGGTCAGGTCAATGAAGGCCAAAGTTTACAAAAACATTTTTTTTTTTTTTTTAAGAATCAACAGACAAGGCTATCCCTCAACGTAATCTTTTATACGTATTCATGGCAGATTACTGATTCTAACATGCATTTCATTTATTTTATGACATGTATGTATTTTACGCGAAATAGAATTTGACAAACCTTTTTGAAGGTCCTGTATCATCTAAATATAATTATTGGATTTTAATTCACGAATATTTATCGGATAATTATCCAGTAGATATCTTGAATTAAAACTAATTTGGTTTAAATAAGTTTACTCTTAATAGTTTCCTCTCCTGACTTTGAAGTGTTTAAGTATGGCGATACACTTTTCTTCGTTTTATTTTTAACCCCATAATCTACAATCTCTAACTGAAGCCAGATTTTTTATAAACTTTCGTGTCCGTCGTATACTATCCCTGAAAGTTTATAAATGAAAGAATATTTTTAAAAAAATCTAATCAAATTTTAGCAATTAATTTAAATGGTTCTTACATATTTTTCCAAAACGATATCTGAACCTCATGCCAATTTAAGCTGCCAGTGCCTATATTCTCTCACTCTCTGCGAATAGCTCTCGAATGTTACTCAAATGTAAACATTTGTATTTATCTTATAATTTAATCCAGTGAATATTGGGGTTAAGTGAAAAATATAATATTCAATAGAATAACCATTCTGATACTTGCAAAGGGAGAAAAATGAAAGAGAACTTTTATAGGCGACTGTAATAAATTCCAAATAAATTAGAGAAAGAGTTAAGTAAAATATTTCTTAAATAGTTCAATATTACAAGGATCTTTCTCTGAGGGAGAGTTGAGAATCAATAAACCATGATTGAATTCATGACATAATACCATATGTCCCCAATAAATTAGGTTTATTACGAAAATAAAGACTTGTAAACTACCAGCAAGAACTACGTTCCTTACACAAAATGAATTAATATAATTGCGTCCTATACTAATAACAATCATTTCAATATTTAATAAAAAGTGTCTAAAAGGAAATTAAAAAAAAAACCCTTTGCAATAACAGCATTTTAACGTGTTAACATAATGAAAATATTGTTAAGAAATAGTTTGGAAATATTGGCATTTAAATTCAGTCAGGTTATTAATGAACGAGCTCAGGGTTCGGTTCTTTCTGTAAGATAAATATGCCTTCATTTGCTTTGATCCAATGAAACTCTGCTTCGAGGGTTAAATGTATAAAAAATTAAATGGTGTTTTGAAGATCTATTTAGAAATACCGATAGGATGTAATATGACGAATTTTATTGAAAGAAGAAACGAAAACACTAAAGTTCGTAAATGTGTCATTAAAATATTTAAATTATATTCCTTAAGCAAATTGCTTGAAGTCAAAATATCATACATATTGAACTTCATAATTTATTAATTTTTTTTTCTTTTTTTGTATCAAAAATCACTAGGTCTAATAAGTCCTCTGTTAAGAATGTCTTGAATGTATTTTGAATGTTTATCTAACGATTTATATTAACGAAAATAAATGATTATTTCAAGCCCTGTAGGTCCATGAAATTCTGTTGGTATTTTGGCATTATGTTGAAAACAATCGACCTCTACCAAAAAATAATGATGAACCTCTTATTGAAGGCAAAACATCGATTTCGTTATTGTCAGCGTCAAAATATCTTCTTGACATGTCTACTGTAATAAAATATTTATTATCACATATATTTTTATGAGATAATAAATTTGCAAACTGATGATATAATTTCGTAGCTCGCGTCACATTGCCGCATTGTAAAAGCTGTGATATTTTACTCAAAAGTAGTATAAGCAATAAATGCTTAAACAAAATTTTCAATAAGCATGGTTTAGTAAATGTTGGGTCTTTTAAAACTATTTTATATTACTTTTGAAAGGACCAATCTTTTAAAAAAAGAAATCATAGGTCATGGATATCTCACCTGGTGTGCTTTAAAGATAAATAGCTAGAGGATAGGTTGTGAGTCGCCTGCTATGATGCTACTTGAAGTGATCAGGGCAAGAGATACTATTCAAATGACGAGGCAACACTGAGTGCAGCCTAAGGGAAGGGAGTCTCGAATACCCTTGGCAGGTGACCTCACAAGGTAACTCCCACCTATGGGGGGTGCCATCCTCCACATCAAATCGCTCCAGACCAAAACATATAATTAATTTTAATTGCATTTGAACAATGCTATTGTAAAATATTGTTACGTATTCCTAGGCGCTACAGCCCTCATTTATGGTGGTCTGCAGTTTCTCATCCTAAGCTGAGGATTTCTACCTAAAGGAGGTCAATCTGTTTCTTATAGCCTGTGTCTTTTTTCGTTACTCCTGATGTAACATAAACCAATTTATCTGCAGCTCTTGAGTCCATTCTTTTGAAATGTTCTACAAAATTTTAGTCTGTCTTTTCCTATAGCCTTTACAATATCATGTTTACTCCACTGTCCATATATATTAAGTTGCTTGTAACAATATTTTTTAAAGCTCTTACTCCCAATAAAGTATCGTCCTTCTGATTGCCTTCGTTAAGGGTTCATATGTCCGAAGTGGTGAACTTATTTTGGCTATATATATTTGTAGCTTAAAGAACAGAGTCTATCAATCTCAGGTAAGAAAAAACGCCTCGTTCCTTCACTATTCTTTATTCGTTGTGACAGAGCGCTTTCAGAGCATACGCTCCATCATCAGTGCCCTGCTCTTCACAATGATGTGACAGGAACCAAGGATTCCCTGTGACTCCAGTCACCAACTTCGAGATACTTATGCAGGACATGAAATATTAGGCCCCTGTGACTATAACTACTTAAATATCCACTGAGAAATAACTGATCGTTGGTATTAATCTTCCGACTTAAACGTTTAGGAAGTAGGAAACGTGTATTCTATGTCCCAATAAAAGTGAGCTATTTGTAATAAACCTAATGTTGCCACCCTCTCTTGAATAATTCAACAGTGCCTACCTATGTTATGTTCATTCATGTAATCAAGTCGCAATCAGCTCACACCACGGGAATGGTGCCACTAAAATACGGCCTTTATATTTCAAATTATACGTTCTTCAATGTTTCATGGCTAAGGTCAACAATAAAAAACATTTTTTCCGCGTAAACTTTATTCAGGGCAATATGAATCAAATTTACTTTTTTAACCTTGCCATGAAACTTTGAAGAACATATAAAAATATTGGGTCCAGAAAAAGAAAAATATTTCAAATTATAATCTTAGTGCCTATAATGTTTAATTAGACTTTAATAAAAAATAAAATATGGATAATCTGTATCGAAAAACGTGGCACAAAGCAACCATAAATTAAGTTTCCAAAAGCACAAATTCTAGACAAGGAAGAAGCTGTTTTTAAATAAAAAGTTAAGAGAAGGTTGTACATAATATAAGAATGCTACAAATAAGAAAAAAAAGACATAAGACACTTTAAAAAGCTTATATATAATTTTAAACCACGTTTTTCAAAAAGAAACAGAGTGAACTATTTGTTTGTTAACATAAAGTTAGTTAGTATAAATATATATATATATATATATATATATATATATATATATATAGAGAGAGAGAGAGAGAGAGAGAGAGAGAGAGAGAGTGAGAGCCAGAGAGCGAGAATTTTTATGCACATTTTATATATCTTGATGAAACAGAATAAATCTAAACAGCAAAAAGGTTAACAAATTTATTTTCAAATTGCCTAAAATTAGACCTTTTACAGTTGCATACCCAATGTTTAAATTAGTAACAATTATTGTTAATAGAATTTGTATTAAATATGAAATTAACTATTAAATCCAACATAAGTTTTTACTAGTTATCAAATAAAATTATAATGAAAATAAGTGTTTCCATTCATGTTATGGGAATTATTTTTAAGTAACGAATTATATTTTATTTATTTGTAGCAAGAAAATGACCACTTGAGAAGGCATGATAACTATAAGAGCGAAAGGGGGGGGGGGCACAATGTGGTCTATTAAACATCAGATGCAAATATTGTTTATTTGTTGTAGAAAGTTTTGAATATAAAATAAATCTTAAATGGATGGTCATAGGTAAACGTCTGCGACTCAAATGTTAACTTAACATAGCCTCTAAACAGTTCATTTAAAACCAAAGATCACGTTCGCTATATGTCACGTTTGGCTAGGCGTGGTAGTTTAGATAAGAGGTGAAATGTAAAATCGTCTATATCTCCGCTATATTGCTTCGGATCGAAAAATTGCAAATAAATAATCTAATATGTAAACTCAAGCAAATTTCCTAATTTGCTGTCCCACATTCCAAATTTTTCACTAGCAGGAATATTATGCAGGTGCCATCATCTGAACATTTTAACCTCAACTTCATTTAGTAGTTACCCCAAACAAGACTAAAGAAAACTGTATATGAGCTGGTACCTTTGATATAGGGTCAAAGTATAATATTGTACTGATCCAACCTGTTTATCAATAGCCACTCATTTCTGGGTTCTTTCTTCAGATTTTAAACACTGACTACGTATTTTCTCTACTAATCTACAAGTTCCAAATGAAAACATGAGAAAAATTGTCGTTTTACCGAAGCCAAATTAAGGAAGGTATACGCACATATTATTGAGTAATTTCATAATCAAAATAAGCGGTACGCAATGGACAATAATTTTAATCAACTTGAAGGGTTCCTGGCAGTAAATTCAATGATTTTAGATGACATCAATGACTTCATAGACGTAAATGTTGAAACCTGTTATTCGTAAATTGCCAGTCTCGGAGGTGAAAAACACATCACATTCACTGATGATGATTTCATGAGTCGTAGATAACGGAACGACTTCATTAAATATTGGGACCAATTGAACTGAGCATAACTTCAATTACATTGAAGTCAAAGGACTGCATTCTTTGAACTAGGTTTAAAATTTCGAATGTAACCAGAGAATATGTGTATATATCTATATATATATAAAATTGTAACCTCTGTCTGTACATTGATTTTTTTCGCGAAATTTCACGATAACTTTTCGTTTCACATGTCATAGACACCATAACTGCATTTTGTTTCTTTGGTGTCTGTTTGTTTGTTTGTTTGTTTGTTTGTTTGTTTGTTTGTTTGTTACCTTTTCACGCATAAACGGCTGAGCCGAATTTTATGAAACTTAGTATGTATATTACTACTAGCCCAACTTAGACTTTAGGCTATATTAATGTTCTCTAAGACGAACAGGAGTGGGGGTTATAAGGGAGGCCTGAAATTAAAAATAGCGATATTTCATTTTCTATTGCTTTTTCAGCAAATATGCTCATAACAAAAGTTGTTTATTTTGTAATTTAGAGTAACTTTTGTTATATGCACTTTTGCCGTATACGGAAGTATAAATGAGTTATACGCTAAACACTATAGCGGGAGTCAACAATTTTATTTGGCATAAAAGACTCAACCGAACTAAAACAAACTCGCTGTGTGAATAAATACTAACGATTTACTTATAATAAGCCATACTAACATTTCTAGGGACGGGCAGGAGTGGGGGTTATAAGGGAGACCAGAAATTAAAAATAGCGATATTTCGTTTCCTATTGCTTTTTCAGCAAATATGCACATAACAAAAGTTGTTTATTTTGTTATTTAGAGTAACTTTTGTAATATGCACTTTTGCCGTATACGGAAGCATAAATGAGTTATACGCTATAAACTAAAGTGGGAGTCCACAATTTTATTTGGCACTAAAAACTCAACCGAATTAAACCAAACTGGTTATGTGAATTAGTACTAATGCCTTCATTATAATAAGCTATACTAACATTTCTAGGGACGGGCAGGAGTGGGGGTTATAAGGAACGCCTGAAATTTATAATAGTGATATTTCGCTTCCTATTGCATTTTCGGCAAATATGCACATAACAGAAGTTGTTTATTTTGTTATTTAGAGAAACTTTTTTTTTTTATATACACTATCATCGTATACCGAAATATTAAGACGTTATACGCTAAAAATTATAGCGGGAGACAACAATTTTATTTGGCACAAAAGACTCAACCGAACTAAATAAAACACTCATTATGTGTATTAGCACTAACGCCTTCCTTATAATAAGCCATTCTAACATTTCTAGGGACGGGCAGGAGTGGTGGTTATAAGGGAGGCATGAAATTAATAATAATGATTTCCTATTGGGTTTTCGGCAAATATGCACATATCAAAAGTTGTTTATTTTGTTATTTAGAGAAATTTGCTCAACACTTCTTTTCAATATGAACTACCAGGTACCTCACCTGAAAAAATTAATTTAAATGTATATCAATATTTTCTCCTTAATAATTCAAATCTATGCATAATGCACAGGAGACGGGAAATATGACAATATGCAGGACAGTGAAGTTTTACATAAAAAAAATAATTTTATTATTAACAAATGCCAACAACGGGTATTAACCCTAAACACTGGAACGGGTAAATGTCAAAATATTGTGCAATGTAAAGCCTTGCCAAAAATATACCATCACCATTCAGCCTCAAATGAATTCCCGAGCGAAGCCGGGTATCTAAGCTAGTATATATATATATATATATATATATATATATATATATATATATATATATATATATATATATATAAAATTGTAACCTCTGTCTGTACATTGATTTTTTTCGCGAAATTTCACGATAACTTTTCGTTTCACATGTCATAGACACTATAACTGCATTTTGTTTCTTTCGTGTATGTTTGTTTGTTTGTTTGTTTGTTTGTTTGTTACCTTTTCACGCATAAACGGCTGAACCGAATTTTATGAAACTTGGTATGTATATTACTACTAGCCCAACTTAGACTTTAGGCTATATTAATATTCTCTAAGACAAACAGGAGTGGGGGTTATAAGAAAGGCCTGAAATTAAAAATAGCGATATTTCGATTCCTATTGGTTTTTCGGCAAATATGCACCTAACAAAAGTTGTTTATTTTGTTATTTAGAGTAACTTTTGTTATATACACTTTCGTCGTATACCGAGGTATAAACGAGATATACGCTAAAACCTATAGAGGAAGTGAACTATTTTATATGGAACAAAAGAATCAACCAAACTAAATAAAACTCGGTATGTGTATTAGCACTAACGCTTTCATTATAACAAGCCATGCCAACATTTCTAGGGACGGGCAGGAGTGGGGGTTATAGGAGAAGCCAGAATTTAAAAATAGCAATATTTCGTTTCTTATTGTTTTTTCGGCATATATTAACATAACAAAAGTTGTTTATTGTGTAATTTAGAGTAACTTTTTTTATATTCACTTTTGCCGTATACGGAAGTATAAATGAGTTATACTCTAAAAACTATAGAGGGGGTCCACAATTTTATTTGGCACAAAAGACTCAACCGAACTAAACCAAACTCGGTATTTGAATTAGTACTAACGCCTTCCTTATAATAAGCTATTCTAACATTTCTAGGGACGGGCAGGAGTGGGGGTTATATGGAAGGCCTGAAATTAAAAATAGTGATATTTCGTTTCCTATTGCTTTTTCAGCAAATATGCACATAGCAAAAGTTATTCGTTTTGTTATTTAGAGTATCTTTTGTTATATGCACTTTTGCCGTATACGGAAGTATAAATGAGTTATACGCTAAAACCTATAGCGGGAGTCCACAATTTTATTTGGCACAAAAGACTCAACCGAACTAAACCAAACTCGGTATTTGAATTAGCACTAACGCCTTCCTTATAATAAGCCATACTAACATTTCTAGGAACGGGCAGGAGTGGGGGTTGTAAGGGAGGCCTGAAATTAAAATAGTGATTTCCTATTGGGGTTTCGGCAAATATGCAAATAACAAAAGTTGTTTAATTTGTTATTTAGAGAAATTTTCTCGACACTTCTTTTCAATATGAACTACCAGGTACCTCAAATGAAAAAAATTATTCAAATGTATGTCAATATTTTCTCTTGTTCTCTCTAGTTTCACATGTCATAGGCACCAAAACTGCATTTTGTTTCTTTCGTGTATGTTTGTTTGTTACCTTTTCACGCATAAACGGCTGAACCGAATTTTATGAAACTTGGTATGTATATTACTACTAGCCCAACTTAGACTTTAGGCTATATTATTATTCTCTAAGACAAACAGGAGTGGGGGTTATAAGGGAGGCCTGAAATTAAAAATAGCAATATTTCGTTTCCTATTGGTTTTTCGGCAAATATGCACATAACAAAAGTTATTCGTTTTGTTATTTAGAGTATCTTTTGTTATATATACTTTCGCCGTATACCGAAGTATAAATGAGTTATACGCTAAAAATTATAGCGGGAGTCAACAATTTTATTTGGCACAAAACACTCAACCGAACTAAGTAAAACTCGGTATATCTATTAGCACTAACGCTTTCATTATAACAAGCCATACCAACATTTATAGGGACGGGCAGGAGTGGGGGTTATAAGGGAAGCCAGAAATTAAAAATAGCGATATTTCGTTTCCTATTGGTTTTTCGGTAAATATGAACATAACAAAAGTTGTTTACTTTGTTATTTAGAGTAACATTTGTTATATACACTTTTTTCGTATACCGAATAATAAACGAGATATACGCTAAAATCTATAGCGGAAGTGAACAATTTTATTTGGGACAATAGACCCAACCGAAATAAATAAAACTCGGTATGTGTATTAGCACTAACGCTTTCATTATAACAAACCATATCAACATTTCTAGGCACGGGCAGGAGTGGGGGTTATAAGGAATGCCTGAAATTAATAATAGCGGTATTTCGTTTCCTATTGGTTTTTCGGCAATTATGAACATGACGATAAACAAGAACATTTCAATTGTATGAAGCATTTTAAAAACAAGTAGCTGTTTCATGAGGAGCAAAGTATATTACTCCCCCCCCCTTTCCTCTGTCTTTCACTGGAACATTAATTAATCGGAAGTAAGTAATTTCATCCTTTAATGTGTTTAAAACATCAATTAATTCACAAAAAGTGAAAGTATTTAAACATACATAATTAGAATTGAAAATAGAATCTGAATATAAGGTAATGTTAGCGGAATTGAGAGTTAGCCGTTATTCATGTTCTGTTGGTTAACCTGGAGCGTCAGGGACGGGAGGGGAGACCTTCCTGTAATCTAGAACCTTTCTCACTCCCTCTTTCTTTCCTCAGTTGTTTTACACGCTTTTTTCGTATACCGTATTATAAACGAGATATATGCTAAAACCTATAGCGGAAGTGAACAATTTTATTTGGGACAAAAGACCCAGCCAAAATAAATAAAACTCGGTATGTGTATTAGCACTAACTCTTTCCTTATAATAAGCCATACTAACATTTCTAGGGACGGGCAGGAGTGGGGGTTGTAAGGGAGGCCTGAAATTAATAATGGTGATATTTCGTTTCACCACAATTTTGTGCTTAATAACTGAGATCTATGCATAATGCACAGGAGACGGGAAATATGACAATTTGGAGGACAGTGAAGACTTACATAAAAAATTAATTTTATTATTAACAAATGCCAACAACGGGTGTTAATCCTAAATAGTGGGACGGGTAAAGGTGAAAATATTGTGCAAACTAAAGCCTTGCCAAAAAAATACCATCACCATTCAGCCTCAAATGAATTCCCGAGCGAAGCCGGGTATCTGAGCTAGTATATATATATATATATATATATATATATATATATATATATATATATATATATATATTACTTGAATACACAATCGCCTAGATGAACATAATAGGAGTTCGAAAGTAATAAATCGAATATTCTATAAATAAGAATTGTGCGGTCGTAATCCAGATGGCAAACTATAATAAAAATGTTGCACATTTTTATTAGCTGCAAATTTCAAACTGATGTTTGCCCAACCGCTTTGTCATTTATAATTAATCATCTGTTAGGTAGACAACTGAGCTATAGGAAAAGAATTTAAAACAGATTAATACAATCAGTTATACATCGTTTAACAAAAGGTTTTGCACATTTTTAAGCTCCACAAAATAGCAACTTGGACAGATTAAAAAGAAAATAATTTATGAATGCATATATACACGCATCTAGACCTAGAGATACGAATTAGATATACCATTTATATTGCATATGAAATACCCATAACAGTTCATAACTCATCCAATAATAAACATTAAATATGGGGTCCAACGGTGCCTGGTGGCTTCACTTAATATTATTGGATTCAAAAAGAATTATTTTAGTGACGGATTATTATACTGACGTTCTCTTAAGAGATAGAAAGCAGAATTTAAGAGAACAAGTGGCATTGTCATTCTACGATATCACTTCTTATAAGTTGATCATATATAATGGCACCTATGCATATATATGTGTGTGTGTGTGTGTGTCTGTGAGTTTGTATATATGGTAAAATAAAAATAATGTAACTTTAAGAATGATTTTACATCATGGTGGGGGGAATGCCAACGTGCCCAGCTCTGGACAAATGCAACTCCAACTTGTTGAAATTTACGAAAAATTAAAAGCAATTGTGAATAGAGATCGAAGAAAGCCGTCATCAAAATGTGGAATAACTTTTGTTGTCTACATCTTTCGCTTCGTTAAAACCATACTCAGGTGTAAAATAAAAGTAATGCCACTGGATGTTTTAGATGAAGAAATAAAACTTAGGAATAATGTACTTCATATTTTAATCGGTAAAAAAAAAACAAGTAACCGCCAGACACCACCAAAGTCAATATTTAAGATAATAAGTAAATTTATTATTACAAAAAAGACAAATCGGCATGTGAATTCGCACTAAAACGTTTTAAAAATGTGATTTTCATTTTCCTGCGACATACTGACATAATAAAACGACTTTGACATAGTTAATTGCACAGTTTACATACATGCAACACTAATAATCAAGTGCTATTAGACATTCAAATGCTTCAGATTTCCTTACTCCATTTAGCTAAATAGGCCAACCAGATCGGAGAACACGTTAAGAAAAATATCTCCATCTGTCCCTGACGAATATTTTCTTACTCAACTACTATTTCCAACGAAAGTAATTAACTCGACAGCCGTCAAATTCTCTACTTTTATTCAATACGATATTATTCAACTAAACATGGATTTCTCTGTAATTCCAGACCCTAGCTCTAGATTTGAACCTCAGTCCAAAACCAAATGGGTCATATTATTTATTATGGATTAAATATAGGAAGACATTAATGCAAAACTTGGTCCTAATTTGTAACAGAACGTCTGAAGATTAACCATTTTTATGAGTGTTAAAAATAGGTTCTAAACAATAAACAATATTAGTCTGAATAGTAACCAGTTCAGGCTAAGATACTGCTAGGTAATGACGTAAATGAATCATCTCTTTAAATAACCTTTTCACCTATAACCTAAAATACTTTCTGGATTTAACCTCTTCCAGGGTTTTATGTTCTAACTTATTGCAATTCGTTTTAGTGCTAATACAATTAATTTGTAGTTCCTAATAGGAGATAATGGACGCGACTATCGTAGGTCAAACCGAGGATGGGACCACGAAGCTGAAAAAAACTAGAAGGACTTTCTCAGGATCTGCTTTATTGTCTCGCGTTTCCGTATATATCCAAATTATACGTTGGTAATATAGAATTACTGCAATATCCTAATGTGTCTGACTATCATAATCAACAGGTTGTCGTCATGGTCCACAAGTGGCATCAGTATGATTTATTCATTCCAGAGGAAACAAAACTCAAGACTGTTATACTATTCATATTTCTTTTAACCTGCGTTTTTATCACAGGCCCAAAAGCAGTAAAACTATATAGTCGTTTTATTAAGACTCCAACAACATTAATATAGACTCATAAACGAGTTTTATTGTTGAGAGCATATGATATTAATTATGTCTTTTCTCATATATGATAGCATAATTATTTAACGATGAAAGATAATTAGCCTTTGCAATGTACACAGTGCTGTGCAACTGTTGTTAAATCTCCGATGGCAAAAAGAACTTTAAATTAATTATTTACAAATAAAGAGGAAGTCGAGAAAATATAGAATGTGTAGTTTTAGAGGTGGTAGGATATATTATTAATACATACACCCACACACTCACACTTATGACAATAGTGTTTTAACTAATAAAATCTGTAGGAACTTTACACAAACGGAAATATATTTTCCGAATCCTAATAAATGGGAATTATTCTGTTTGCATTCTGTTTTTTATTTCTCTCTTGGTAAGAACTCTATGTAAACAACAAAGTATATAAACTGGGCATGGGTTGTGACCACCTTCAAATAAAATTATCTTAATGGGAGGGGGTATTATCCTTTTATTTAAGTGAAAACACAAAAGTAAAAATAATAATCGACTAGGAACAAAATGTACAGAAGAGTAATCGTAGGGCATACTTTATCTACAAGAATAGTTACGCGACATTTTACGTAGGATTCATAGAAACAGATATATCTATGATTTTGCAGTCTTCCTTCCTTTTTCAAGTTCGAGAAATAAAATCATCACCCACTTTATGGCCCCACTTTATGGCAACAGAGGACAACATGGTTATCTGCAGGTTACCAGCCATTCCAAGCTAAGGTCGGACTAGATATTTTATTTAGTGAATTCGTAATTAGATCAATTTTCCTCGCCCATGGAATAGAATAGAACCCACGACTCAATTGTTTTCCAGGAGCAATAAGGCATACACCTCAAAATACTTGGCTAGCCTGAGCTCCTCAAAAAAAAAAAATAATAAAAATAAAATTTAATAAATAAATAATTGCTTATTTCCACAAAAGGAGAGCACTTAGGGTAACAAAGATCAAGAAGAGACTCTAATTATTGTATACCGGAAAGGATTGCCCATTAGTTCTTTCCACTAAGCCAAAATGCTATATGATATATTATTGCAGGAATGGATTGAAGTAAATAAGAATTGAACAATAAGAAAAAATTAGAACTAGGAATAATTCAAAGGCTGATTAAAAAACAAAAAAAAACAATTATAGTTATAAGTTAATTATTAAAAAATATATTAATTTAATTAGAAATATTTCTATATTAAATGATTCTATATCTATAAAAAATAATAATAACGACTGTCACTATAGCGTGATGCATACTTTCCCCGTTCAAGACCTTGACCGCTAAGAAACTGTGACGTAAGAACCGGTCTCTGTGATCGAGCCAGATCATTGGCCCTGGCTGCATGTTGTGAAACATCGTGTCTCGTTTCAGGTCTCTACTCTACCAAATATTTGTCTATCATCAATAAAGTTATGGAATCACACATTCTATTCAAAAAAGGCCTAAGAATATTTAAAAAAAAACGTACGCCACGCAGGATCTGCGTAAACTAAGCAGATTTCCCACGTGCTGGCATGAAACACTAATATCATGACTATATATTCTCTTTTTCTAAGTAACAACTCGATGAGTAGAAGTAGGGACTTACAGACGGCTGAAACAAAAAAAATGAACATAGAACAACAATTGTAGACCATCAAAAGTTTTACAAAATTGGTTCTTTAACATTTTTCTATCTGACTTATAATAACGGGGCTATTCCTAACACCCCCCCCCCTCCTATACCAGATCCGACTTCAGCCATCAACGAATATGAACAATAGAGATGAATTAAATGATTAAATATTGAGTATGGTATAGATCAAATAATCACTTTCGGTTTACTGAAGGGTGATAACTAAAAAATGCGAATATCTCCTTTAATATTAAAGATGGAGAATAAATGTATATAAAAATATTTATAGTACATTTAATCTTCAATAAAATAGGTTCTATCCAATTTTTTGATCGGCTGCACAATAATGGAGATGTTTCGACTTTTCGAAATTCCCTCTCCAAATCCGCCCCCTCTCAGTAGTCCGATTTCAGCCATAAAGAACTTGGTCATTAATTTTATATAAAACGTTTAAATATCGAGTTTGGCAAAGCTCAAACAAAATTACGACCAATAGACCGTTAAAAGACACACACACACACACACACACACACACACACACACACACACACACACACACACACACACACACACACACACACACACACACACACACACACATATATATATATATATATATATATATATATATATATATATATATATATATATATATATATATATAATTTTGAACGGACTCATTTTCATTTCCTGGGTATGATCGATAGAAATTTGAAGAAAACTCTGAGTATAACATCAATAGTTGATTTCCCTTAAGGGGGACTATAATTTATTGAATCAATAAATCGCATTTATACGGATTATTATGGGCTGACAAACAGTCAATGAAAGAACGGAATTGAACGATTCTTCATAAAGGCTCACTGTTTTCATTTTATTATGCATAGGAGATATTCTAAATAATTTCACAGAGGTTATGCAGAAATGGTTAAGGATATTCTCTATCTACAGTGATGATGAAAGTCGATTTTAATATTTCATTCATGTTTCTTTATGTGAAGGATGAAGCCACTATATATGAAGATATAATCATAATAGCTCATTATAATACACTTTAACTACACGATTTCTATTCACTCATGCAGAAGACTGAGCGTTGTCATAACGTAACTGATCTTTAGAGAAGTTAGAGTAGTTAGGTAAACGATCAGGGAAACATCATATAGGTATTAGGAGCAGGTATACATCATAAAGGTATTAGGAGCAGGTATACATCATACAGGTACTTATTACGAGCAGGTATACATCATGCAGGTATTAGGAGGAGGAATACATCATATAGGTATTACGAGCAGGTATACATCATGTATGCATTAGGAGTAGGTATACTTCATTTAGGTATTAGGAGCAGGTATACATCATACAGGTATTACGAGCAGGTATACATCATACAGGTATTACGAGCAGGTATACATCATACAGGTATTACGAGCAGGTATACATCATACAGGTATTACGAGCAGGTATACATCATACAGGTATTAGGAGCAGGTATACATCATAAAGGTATTAGGAGCAGGTAAACATCATACAGGTATTACGAGCAGGTATACATCATACAGGTAATAGGAGCAGGTATACTTCATGTAGGTATTAGGAGGAGGTATACATCATGTAGATATTAGGAGGAGGTATACATCAAGTAGGTAATAGGCGCAGGTATACATCATGTAGATATTAGGTGGAGGTATACATCAAGTAGGTAATAGGAGCAGGTATACATCATGTAGATATTAGGAGGAGGTATAGATCAAGTAGGTAATAGGAGCAATTATACATCATACAGGTAATAGGAGCAGGTATACTTCATGTAGGTATTAGGAGCAGGTATACATCATGTTGATATTAGGAGGAGGTATACACCAAGTAGGTAATAGGAGCAGGTATACATCATATAGGTAATAGGAGCAGGTATACATCATTTAGATATTAGGAGGAGGTATACATCAAGTAGGTAATAGGAGCAGGTATACATCATTTAGATATTAGGAGGAGGTATACATCAAGTAGGTAATAGAAGCAGGTATACATCATATAGTTAATAGGAGCAGGTATACATCATGTAGATATTAGGAGGAGGTATACATCAAGTAGGTAATAGGAGCAGGTATACATCATGTAGATATTAGGAGGAGGTATACATCAAGTAGGTAATAGGAGCAAGTATACATCATGTAGATATTAGGAGGAGGTATACATCAAGTAGGTAATAGGAGCAGGTATACATCATATAGGTAATAGGAGCAGGTATACATCATGTAGATATTAGGAGGAGGTATACATCAAGTAGGTAATAGGAGCAGGTATACATCATGTAGATATTAGGAGGAGGTATAATTCAAGTAGGTAATAGGAGCAGGTATACATCATATAGGTAATAGGAGTAGGTATACATCATTTAGATATTAGGAGGAGGTATACATCAAGTAGGTAATAGAAGCAGGTATACATCATATAGTTAATAGGAGCAGGTAGACATCACATAGGATCCTGAATACAATCCAAACCTAAAACCTGTGATTTGGGATGTCATAAGCATTGTTCAGGTTGGGGAATGTTCCATCTCCCCTCGGAGGGAAATGTAGAATAACAAAAAAATCTTTTGGGAAATTGTGAAAATCCTTTTCAGGATCATTTATTGGACCATAAGACTTTTGATAGTTAAAAAGAACAAAGCTCACGCCAGCAAGGGGGCTACGACCCCTTAGCCCCTTTAAGCAAGAGATGCCTTAAGCATCGGCAACTGGTGAAGCGATCCCTTTGGGTTGCCATGCGGTGACTTGCCCTCGCGATATCTGATTTTTAATTATACATGTATTATCCAGATTCACGATATTTATTGTTACATCTGTAATGTTTATCCGCAAAAAATAAAAATGATCCCCATTCGGTTGGGAAAGAATTCATTTCCTATATGTAATCATTCAAGAAGAGAAAAAGAAGAAAGAAACTGAACTATTTACCTGACGAAAAATGAATGACCTATATTCACGAAAACCTTTATAATAAGAAAAGAAATTGATATAAATTGTATAATAAAGTTAACAAATCATGAAATCCTTACCGTGTACTGTACCATGAAAAATATACATTATAATATACACTGTAATTTGCTTTTATGATTTTTTTAAGCTGGGTAAGTAGAAAAAAAAAATTTAAATGATATTACAATGACCACAATTGCATTAAGTAAAAATATATAAGCCGGAATAAGGAATTAATAGTTATGCAACTAAACAACATTGAAAATGAGACAAGGAAAATAAGCCGTATTAGTCCTATGATTATCTGGTAGAACGCGCCCTTCGCCCTTCGACCGGAGACCGAGAAAGTGTTTGGGCGTTCGTAGAGGAATGATTGTTCGAGAAGTGGCAAAAATCGGGGTCGCAGGGAGAGAGGCGGAAAGAGGAGAGCCGATTTTGGAGGGTCCGTATAGGACGTCGGAGTGGGGCACGGGAAATCGCCTCGGTGGGTACCTAAATCGTTGGCTCAAGCTGAAAAATCACGATTCCAAAAGAAAAAATAATACGATAGAACGGGAGTATCACGGTGCCCAAGAAATAGTATATTTCATAGTTCGATCGTCATTTGTCGGCGGTTATTCATGTATAAGGTGCCGAACGAAAGAGGATGCATCCGAGAGTTTTCTCCCGATCGGTAAAGCGATACTCGGAGCGGCCAGAGAAATAGCGAATTTAACGCGTCGCGTGGGAGGTTCGGGATAAAAAAATTTCGGAAGGGCTTATCTCGCCGGGAGAGGGAGCTACCTCAAATCCGACAATTTTTCAAAACAAAAAGCGACCATGAGGAACAATACGGTACCTCAATCTTGAAAACCCACCAAGCGGTTCGGGCGAAACAATTCTGGAAGAAATCGGTTTGTGGCTTTAAATTATAGAATAGTGAGTCAAGAACCCAGGCATAATATTGCTCAGTCTATCTACCTGTGTGCACAACCATTTTATAGCCAGTATCAGCGCAATACATTGCCCAGAAAATTGTAAAGTTGTCGAGTAAAATAATTAACACTTTAGTTTCAAAATAAGCCCTTCCAAATGCCCCCACAAGCTATATTAAAATTAAATAAGTCTCTGAGAAAAAATTAAACCAGAAACCAATGCGTTTCCAAATATGCAATTAAATGAGTGAATTTAGTAATAAAGAAACACTTAAAAAATAAAGGAATATTAAATGTTATTAATTTTTGTTCACTTTGTGCTACAATGGCTAATTGGGAAGGGTTATATTCAGGTACCACCCTTTTCAGCGAGCAAGGATTTTATTTAAAGAGACCGTCACTAATTAAATTCCTATAGAGCAGGCGGTAAACGAACCCATAGTTTACAAAGTGAAATTTTGACCAACGCCTTAACTCACATAATGGAACCCGAGTCCCAACGAACATTACAAAAAATTGATTTTTACATAATTGTGAAATAAATAAACATGAAATAACGTACAAAAAATAGTTATCTACTACCTCTGGGGCATATGTATTAACATCATGGTGTCGAAAGCCCCATCCATTTACAGCCCCGACTTAATACTATCAGACAAGTCCATGTTGTTAAATCCCCTCCCCCCAAGTACACCACCGTGTTTCGTTGATTTGAAATGAAATGCTTTGCTGAACCTCTGAATACTCCAAACTTTAACCTTCCTAAAAGAGATCCTAAAAGGGTTTCCAATACATCTAGCATTCATTAATGCTCGTGGAGGACTCTAAGCACATCGCATTGGACCTATTTATTCCAGAGAATAGAGTCACAATATAATACAGTCGTTTTAAACTATCTCCTGTCTGATACCAACAATAAATAAAAGAACCAATAAGACTTGAAGAACGAAATCTGCACGAGACCCATCAACCTAGATTGGCAAACTTGCTATGGTCGACATTAACTAATGTGCGTTTACTAGAAAGAACCTGATGTCTAGTCTAATACATACATGGGGTTTTTGTAGGTAGTTCAAAGGAGGTTACGAAGTAGAAAGATAGGATTTCACATATCTCCATGAAATGAATTCTTAAGAATGGTCGTTCTTACATATTTGACTGTTCTATTTTTTTCTTGATTCTTTTTATGGATGTCAAAAGGAAAAAATATCGATACCCCTCCACTCATCTTGGATTTTGAAACACATATTTGATTAAACATTAGACGATTAGTCTGAGTCATATAATGATTGAGGGGGCATTATTAGATGCAAAGATTGTTCTACTTAGCAAAGGTATGAGCATTGAACAATGTTTCAACGTATGATAAATGATTTGTAAGAGTGATGTAATTCAATACGCAGCCTGACGGGACCTTTGCTCTCCGCTATGAATCCGTGGGAAATCAACTAGATGAAATTGGCTATGTAGTACGTAAGACACACATTTTTACACCTCCAGAGTTGTGCTCCCTTGCCCCAGTAATATTTACTGTACAAACCACTAAAAAATAGAAGTAATTCTGTGGTTATACGGAGGAAGAAAATAAGATTCGGGTCGGCAGAAAATAATATTTACTGCTTTTTTAATGCAATTAATAATTAAAATGTTATTACATTCCGGATAAAAAACTTCAAAAGAGCCAATCGTATTCGAAATTTAATTAAATAATATAAACCTATTGTAATATTAATAACCTACAAATGCTGTTACATACATTTCCCCCTGGTTGTAATATCATCCAAGATATGTGCATCTTTTAGTTTTATGCCTTTTGTAAACTCCCATTTCTCTTCATTTCATACTAACAATAAGCTGTTATATGATGAACCACTTTATGCGAAGCCAAAATGCCAAATATTGTTTTCATTGAACTTTTGCTGTGTGAAATACAACCTATTATGTTGTGTGATGTGATCAATTTTAAAATGTTTATTTGCTCTGTACCTCCTCAATATTTAACAGTTTCATTCAAAACTAAAGATCATTTTAATTAATAGCCTAAATCCAACCCGGAGCTGAGGGGGGGGGGAAAGGGAGGAGCCGAAAATTCAAGCTTGTATAAGAGCTGGTGAGATCACCAGTCTTTAGTGTACTACGTTACAATGAAATTGTTTAATAGAGTTTAACTGATTTAATTTTGTTTTTATTAAAGGTAAATTTATGTTTTCTTTAGAGTTTCGTTTCGATATCCTTAGTCCTCAGTAGAAGTTATAATACTCGAGTTTGTTCTTTTGTCTTTTAGCAGATTTCCCTTAAGGGAAATCAGCTATTGAGGTTGTACTCATGACGGAATTTTCGAAATTTTTCGTCAAATGTCCAACGATCCTACCTAGTAGATGACGAAAATGAGGTCCGTTCAAAACTGTATATATATATATATATATATATATATATATATATATATATTTGTCTGTTACCGTTCTAGCGGTCGTAATTTTTGTTTGATCGTTACCAAACTCGATATTTAGTCGTTTTATGTAAAAAGAAAGATCAAGTTCGTTAGCGGCTGAAATCGGCCCAGTGGGAGGGGGGGTTTAGAGGGGAGGATTTTCGAAAATACGAAATATCTCCGTTACTATACGTTAGATCGAAAAATTGTACAGAAACAATCTCATTGAAAATTAAATTTACTATAAATATTGTCATATACATTTATTCTCTATCTTGAATGTTAACCGAGATATTTGCATTTTTATGAAGTCAGTTGTCGGGTATGGTTCGGATTAGGTCGGCCATTTTCGTAACCGCTCGGCTCAGGCGGAAGCTTCTTCTAACCTTTCCTGTCGTTTCTAACCTTACCTTACCTTCGTTACATTGTGAGATTTATGCAAATACGGTCTGTTCATCGCCCCCCCCCCCTTATTTAGTTCTTGGACTACTAAAATTTGAGTTATTAAAATATAAATTATTCTTACAATTCAGAAGCCGTTTCAGTTGGGAATTTATTTTAATTAACTGAAAGATTTCTCATTACCGTTTGTATTTAATCATGGTGGTGTTGTGTTACCAGTATGCAGATTTCTCTATTGTAAAACTTCACATGGGAAATCTGCTTAGTTTACGCAGCCCCTGCGTGACGGACTTTTTATTACTGGGCCAATATTTAAAATTTTTATTGTGGAACATTTAACATACAATTGCTTATATAAATATATCTGATAACAAGTTATTATCACAATTAGCCTTTGGAGCACAAAATAAATGCTACTTTTAGTATCCGACAATAAGGCTCTAGAAAAATACGAGTGTTATTGACTGCGTCACAGCTCGATGCATTTATGTTGAAGATGTATGTGAGCAGAAGTGTAAACTAAGCAGAGCTCCCTTTAGCAGGAATGATGTATCGATTACGTCACCTGCATATTTCATTTCCGCTTAATAAGAATCCAAATAGCTGCACTCCTGGTGTTTGGTTCTAACGTTGTTAAATAATCCTAAAAGAATTTTATCAGGCGGAGTCATCCTTCGTTGACACTTAGTCTGCAAGGTTCCCTGAATCCTTGTTCGATATGTCTGTCGCTGACCTCAATCAAAGGCATCTGACTATCTCGCTTGTAGTCAACTCAAGGGTACATTGTGAGCTCTCTGAAAGCCAGTCTTTCTCTTCTTCTACTAAGAATTTATTACTGCTCATGTTCATACAAACCCCATTGGTGCTATTAAAGAATTTCCTGTTCGGGGAGGATTATATTATAAATCGCCTGGTAACTTCAGAATCCAGGCTAAGATAAACTATACATTTTGTAGCATTTAGATAAAATATAATATATATATATATATATATATATATATATATATATTATTTGCTCAAATTAGCTTATATGTTTGTGTGCATTGGTGGAATTATTTTTTGTAGAATAGAAAAAGTTCGTCACTTAGACTAAGTAGATTTCCTAGGTGCTGGTATGAAACAATACTGATCTCATCTCACCATACATTTTTTATTTCTAAGTAAAAATTCGATGAGTAGTAGTGAGGATTACCCAAGTCTGAAACAATTACAAAGGCTGAATAACTCGCTAAATATTTGTACTAAGAAAAAATGAATAAAACGACAGTTGTAGAACAGGAATGGTTTGACAAGATTGTTTCTTTATTTTTCGATACGACTCATAATATCCGAGATATTTTGAATTTCCCTCCTCCAACTCTTCCTAGTCCGATTTGAGCCCTTAACGTCCATGATTTAAAGTGTTGCAAGACATTTTCGATTTAAGAATAAAAAATTAATGATGATATCACACAAGGTATTTGCATGTATCTCGCACAATAAAAAGTTCAAAGAAAAAAATATTTGGTATTTAGGCTTGAATAACAAAATGTATAGGAAATTAAATTTTAACTTTATCTTTATACTTCCATAAAACGATTGGGTATCGAATTTGGTAACGATCAAACAAAAAAAAAGCTGATTTCTCTCAACGGAAATATACTAAAAGGAGATATGAAGATTATAAAAACAGCCAACAGAGCCAATGAAAAACAAACCACTATTGACAAGTTATATCAAGAGATCACTGCATGTACCATACTATAATTCTAGCATATAACAAGTATGTTCATTATGCATAATGATTTTATATATAAGAAATAGGAAGTTTACCAGTTTTTGTAAGAAAAAATAAAATAAAAATTAAAGAACAAGATATGAAAATAAACAATAACAAATAATATACATAAAGAAAGAAAAGGAAAGTACAAACAATCAAAATGATGAAAAAATGTTATAACCTGGGCTCGGGTTAGCCATGCGAGTTAAAGCGTTGACCTTTATCTCACATGGAAAACCTAGATTGGCGAGTTCGATTCTCGCTAGGGCAAAGGAAATTAATTAGTGACGAAATTCATTAAATAAAATCCTAAAATCCCACCCTGGCTAGAAAAGGGTGGTAACCTGTAGATAATCCCAATTAGCCTGAGTTGCAAAAAGTGGACGTTAATAAATAATAATAATAATGAAAAAATGTAAACGTAAAATAAAGAAAAAGTCCGTCACGCAGGGGCTGCGTAAACTAAGCAGATTTCCCACGTGAAGTTTTACAATAGGGAAATCTGCCTAATAACAACTGTAGTAGTAAGAAACCTCTAAACCTAAAACATTATTTAGGGCGTAACAACCCAGTAGTTTCTAGCCCCAAAAAACAGTGACCTAACCTCTAAACCTATTCACGAGGGGCGAAGTTATAGAAACGGCCGCCAGAGCTCTCGCCGGAAAGTTCGAACATAGCCTACTGGTGACCAGTATCACGCAGAATACAAATGCAAATATCTCGGTTAATATTCAAGATACAGAATAAATGAATAGAACAATATTAATAGTAAATTTAATTTGCAATAAGATTTATTCTATACAATTTTTCGATCCGACGCATAATAACGGAGATATTTTAAATTTTCAAAAATCCCCCCCTCTAAACCCCCCTCCCACTGGTCCGATTTCAGCCATTAACGAACTTGATCTTCCTTTTTACATAAAACGATTAAATTCCGAGTTTGGTAAAGATCAAACAAGAATTGCGACCGCTAGAGCGTTATATATATATACAGACAAATATATATATATATATATATATATATATATATATATATATATATATATATATATATATATATATATATATATATATAATTTTGAACGGACCTCATTTTCGTCATCTCCTGGGTAGGATCGATGGACATTTGAAGAAATTTTTCGAAACTCGCATCATGAGTACGACCTCAATAGCTGATTTCCCTTAAGGGAAATCTGCTAAAAAGTGAAATAACCCCATAAATTATTAATTATACTTCATTAAAAAAGTTATGCAACTTATTATATTGCATTTTTTTTTAATGCTGGGGAAAAATGGAGGGGGAGAATTACCATATTATTCCTTAAGTAAAAATTTTAAAAGTCCGCTGTTTGTGCTAAACGTTTACAAAAATTTCTAAATAAAAATGGATATTTTTTAAAGACACTCTTTTGATCAATTGGCCATTGGTCTTTCTTGAGAAGTTTTGTTGCATTATGTTTCATAATTGTGCAGACAGTGTGCAAGAGTAGATGAGGTGTCTATAGTTTGCTCACTTGTTCTGTCACAGGGGTAATTTTTGTCATTCAGTATTTTGAACCTGTGTTAGTAAGATTTAGTAGTCCCGAGTCCAGTGAGTACTTGGGACGAATAATAGTCAGTGGCTGTAAAGGTGTTGAGGTATTCCTCAAGATTTGGAATGAATGTTTTTAAATGCATGCCTTTTTCTATTTTATCCCATCTTTATTGCCACTGTTTTAATGAATCAGTACGGAGCGTGTATTGTAGTTTTTGTTTTGTTACGATGGAGTATGCTATGGAAATATTCTGGTCTTTGGAGGTACTTTTTGCTATTTTGTCAACTAATTCGCTTTCTTAGAGTCCGGTGTGTCTCTTGACCCAAGTTAAATATATATTTTTATTGTTGTTTTGTATGCCAGTAATTAGTTTCCTACTTTGCTGTGTTAATGTATAATTTATGTCTGTGTTCAATAGTCTTTGTATTGTTATTATACTGTCTGTGTTAATAGTTACTTCTGTTTTTGTTCATTATTTCGTTTTACATATTCGAGTGCGTCGGTATTTAAGTACGTCAGTGAGTATGTTCTTATCAAAGAGAGTAAGCGCGAAACCGTTCCATATCACTTTATTATTTTTAAGGCAATTAATCTCTCTCCATTTTTCTTAAATTGTACAGAAGCTGCAACTCCGAATACCAAACTGTTATTCCGTAAGTCATAATTGGTTCGATTACAACATTATATATTGTTCTTAAGGCGTCCGTCTGTAGTCCCCAAGTCAGTTTTGTCGCTAGGTAAAGTGTTTTATTAATTTGGTCTCTAAGTGTTAATTTGTGCGATCTAACTTAGTTTATTGTCTAGAATAAGGCCTACATATATCTATACCTAAACTGTTCTTTGAGATATACTGTCCTTGTAAATTAAAGTTGAAATTTCGAGTTTTCCTTGTTCTTTTAAATACTGTATAACTTGATTTATTTGTGTTAAAGGGTAGTTGGTTGTTTTGGGCCCAATGTTCAATGATGTACAGTACAGTGTTGATGATTGTCTGAGTCTGTTCAGGTATTTTTGACCTAATTAATATTATGATGTCATCTGCAAATGCATATATTTCAATATTTTTCATGTTTATTAAGTGTATCAGTTGACCTATTATTAGGTTCCAAAGTATAGGAGAGCATCTAGAACTTTGGCGTGCCAATACTTTGATTCTTATGAGTTGTTATGTTAAGAGTTAACCATATAAATTTTGCGATCTTTAAATCACTAATTTGGCGAGTAATTCGTACTTTCTAATTTCCAGTCAGAATATGCGTGACTTATGTGTTATATCAGCATTTATTAATTAAAATTGAATGAAACGGAAGTGAAAATAATTACTGTAGCCACCATTTCATGATCTCCAAGTCATTATAGCTACTTATATTACTGAAAATATAAATGTGTATCTAATCAAATTATATTACAAATGAAAATACCTATTAAAAGTTTCTTGTTTAGAACAGCAATAGTGGTTCCTTTTCTAAGTTATAGGAATAGTATGTAAAACAAAGAACTAAAGCAAAAACAGGGGAAAAAAAAAAAATGATTTATTAAAATCCACTCTATGCTGCTGCAGCACGTGCTATCTACGGGTTACGAATTTTGCCAAGCCAGGATTTTATTTAGTAAGCTTATCAAGAAACGTTTCTATTGGCAATGCAGGAATCGAACTCAAGCCTCGAAGAATACATGTTATACTGTAGGTATAAATGTTAGTTCTACCTCTTGTGTTCCAAAAGAGATCCATGGTGGATGGAGGTCCTTACACAAGCAATAACTGTAAAAGACTGGTAGGAAAAAGAGAAATCATTTAAAGTGACCGTCAATTACCCTAACGAAAACAATCTATTTATGGTTAACTAAATGGGTGTTAGAAATGGAAAGATAAACAGAAAATTCCTAGCCTTGTACTTTTGAAGATTTCTCTTATGATAAGTGAGAGGTTGAACTCGTGACGAAATTTTCGGAAAATCGTCAATCTTTATCAAATGTCAATTGGTCATATGGGAATTAGGAGATGGAAAAAATGAAGTATTCAAGTATGTGAGTTTGCGGTTGAGTGTGCATGCGTGTATGTGTGTGCGCATGGACGTGATGGCTTGAGGCTGTTGAGCGCTTTAAAATCTGTATGTTATTGCGTACCTGAATATCAAATTTGTTAATTGCCGAAATCGAATATCATGGAGTCAGGGTCAGGGGCGGGGAGAGCTAGGCATGGGTTAATATATTCAATTATTAATATGCCGGTTATTGTAAGACGCATCCTAACCAGAACAAATGATACGTGATGGCATAGATGATGGAAGCTTCGTCATGGAACTACATCGGTTTGGCGTTGCCTCTGATCATCTGTACTACTTCCTCGAAGCTCCAAATATCTTCTTTCTACCAGAACAAGAAATCAATCTGCCATGGCGTTGAGTCTTCCAAGTGGATCGATTTCCCAGTGTAGCAATTATCCACACTGTGTGGACTCACCTCGGGGTTATTCAAACCACAGAGGTCGGGGTTCTGATTTGGGTCCCATGTGCTTTGTCTAAAAAGGCCCCCCATGTACTTTGTCTAAAAAGGCCCCCCTAAATGAGAAGAGGTTAAGGCCTAACGGCTAGAGATCCACTCAGAGTATCCGACCACCCCCACAAAGAACACAAACATGTCTTGGGGTTGAGTCTCAGTTTTACTGTAGTTTTAACTCGTGGGATGACCTTTTGTATATTTGACTTGCTTTCCTATTAATATGGAGAATACTAAACTAAATTCTGAACATGAAGCGAAGAGCTTTTCGTATGACATAGAAGCACCAGGTTTCTGCGATGATCATGCTTTTATACCTCAGTATTGTTCCGCGATTATCCCAGGTACTTAAACGTGCAACAACTGGAGAAAATGAACTAACTGACCTCATCCGACAAGGCGAACTATTTCCAATGTTGTCTAGAGATCAGATTTTCGATCGTGTCAATACTTTTGATCTTAACTATAAGCGTGAAATCCCTCTCAGCTCAGGCACATTCTTTACAGCAGCATATACGGGGAATTTGATAATATTAAAAGATAAATATTCGAATCTGTCAAATGCTTAAGATTCCCCCCCCCATAATTAACCTGCATAAACATGCATGAAGTCGAAATGTGCAACTTGAGTATTGTACTCATTTTTTTTACAGCCCTGTACCATTCATTTCCTTGAAGCCCTGCGATTAGAATTCTCTGGGAGACATCTATTACCGTCTTGCATTAATCATATGGACTGTCCAGGACTATTTATGGCTTACACGGATGTCTAACTCATTAATAAAGAACCCTTTACCATTAGTTGACCTCTTACCAAAGGAAGTGACGTAATTAGTTGTTTTCCTCTCCTAATTGTTTCACGGATTAGTACATAGCAGTATGAAATGCTAAATGATTTAAGCAACATTTTCGGTGTAACAGACTTCCAGTTTTTCTATTCTTCTGTGTACGATTTATATCCGTCTATTTGAATATGGAAAAATACTTGAAGAGATTATTCGCAATTGGGAAGTAGAGAATCTAGTGAGTTGTCTTGTATACAATATTTTTACAGGAAGTAGTTTTGAATACGCTTAAACAACTAAATAAAACATAAATAATGATATTGTCACAAGACTTAAAGTAAGAAACTTAAAAAAACTTAAGGTATTCAGGTTTTTAAAGGATTACGGGCATCCTATTCGATTTAAAACGCGACAAATTTAAGCATATACAGGAGATTCAAATATTTAAAAACCCAAATTTATCGTAACATCCTAGATAAAAACAGTAGCGAGGAGATTAAGAAAGACAGGTAAAACTAAAGGTAAGAATCAAATAAAAACTTTTTCTTAGGTATGAAGGGTGCTTACTCGAATGGGCTAAGGGAGAGATTATAAATAGACGGCAAGCAAGAAGACTGGCAGGTGGAAAAGCAAAGGCCAAGGGCAGGACGTGGTGACCTACGGTTAGCGAACAAGATTGTCACAGTTGTAGAGCCCCTCGTGCTACATGATGAAAGAACAACGTGACTGATTGGTCATGTGAGAATCTTGTAATATATTGATACTTGTAATTTGTCTCCTCTCGGATGAATATTATTTTGATTGAAGTTTAAGTGAACGGAATCGGCAATTAATCGTTTTGTAAGATTTATTTCTGTCGTATAATATAATTTTATAAAATTTCTTCAAATGTCCATCGATCCTACCCAGGAGATGACGAAAATGAGGTCCGTTACAACTGTATAAATATATATATATATATACAATATATAACAGGCAAATATATATATTTTATATATTTGCCTGTTAGCGCTCTAGCGGTCGCAATTATTGTTTAATGGTTATCAAACTTGATATATAATCGTTTTATACAAAAAGGAAGTTCGTTAATGGCTGAAATCGAACCAGGGGGAGGGGGGGTTTAGAGGGGGAGAACTTCGAAAATTCTTAATATCTCCGTTATTATGCGTCGGATCGAAAAATTGTATAGAACCAATCTTATTGCAAATGTAATCTTTTATAAATGTTTTTATGTATTTTTTCACTATCTTGAATATTAACCGAAATATTTGAATTTTTATTAAGTGTAACGGACGAGCTATGGTTCCTGCCAAAAGCTAGTTCGGCCGTTTCCGGAACTGATCGGCACTCGATAGAGATTTCTCTATTGTATAACTTTACGTGGGAAATTTGCTTAGTTTTCGCAGCCCCTGCGTGACGGTTTTTTTTTTAAAAATAAGGATGGTGACTATTAGATACCGGGCTTCTAACAAGTGCAGTTTTTTCAAATAATTTGATTTTTTTTTTATTTTTTTTTTTTTTTTTTTTTTTGTTTTTTTTTTTTTTTTTTTTTTGAGATTCTTTCACCGAAATGGGTAATGGAAGTAATTTCACATACAACTTGAGTTTTGGGTAAATGTTTAGAGTTTTTAAGTTGTGTTAGGGTGCACTGAATTTATGTTTTGGAAATGGTTATAATTTCTCGGTCTGTACAGTGTTTTAGCTATTGAGGTTATACCCATTACTCTAACTTCTTCATTATTCTCCTAATGTCAACCAAGGAGGAGACGAAAATGAGGTCCATTCAAAATTTTATATATACCTGTCTGTTAGCTCTCTCTAGATCGCCATTTTGTTTATCGTTACCAAACTCAATATATAATCGTTTCATGTGAACTAAGATCAAGTTCGTTAAGTGATGAAATCTGAACCACAGGAGGTGAGGGGAGGGGTAGAGCAGAGGGAACTTCGAAAATTCAAAATATATCCGTTATTATGAGTCGGATCGAAGAATAGTATATAACCTGTCTTGTTAAACAGTCTCCAGTAAACCTCCATTCCTGCTCATGCATTTTTCAATTAGGGCAACTGGATCTCTAAACATCTCACATCCAGCTGATATGTCTAGTCCTGTGATAAGATTTCTAAAGCTGTTTACATTCTTATTATGAGAAAAATGGAGAATAATTGGTAACTAGAGATCATCAGAGAGTCACATAGCAGCTCGTGGGAAATCTGTTTAGTTTCCTTAGCATCTGAATTTTTAAATTATGGACTGGAATGTTTTGGGAGTACCATTTTGAGGTGGTGGTTTGGTTACCTAGCGACAGAGAGGGAATCCGTTGCTGGACAACATATGCACTATAACAATATTTTTGATATGGAAAGATTGATGGAAAAGGGTTAAATATCTGTGTTTGAGGTTCGTTGGCAGTGTGATTTACTTGTATGATTGTGGGGGGGGGCTTATTGAAAAGTAATGGACCATAAACCTTGAGTAAGTGGATTGTTTGACTATTATGTCTGGTGAGAACATCTGCAATCCGGTTCTGATCAACTGTGAACTAAAATCTCGAGAACTTACTAATATAAATATTTAACAAAAAAAATACTCTCACAAACGCAAATCCATTTTAGTTACCCTAGTCTCGTCCCCCGAACTTAACCCTGTTCGTTCACCAGGCTTTCACCATCCCACCCTTGGCACTGACTTTCTCACCCGTCGTCACCTTGCCTACCTACCGGCTATGTAATCTCTCCCTTAACTCATCCCAGTCAGCATTATGTTTTACTCATGGAAATTTAGTGTGCAGTCCTCCCTCATTAAACGATGTACTTGTTTTCATCTTACAAATGATAACGTCGCCTATTTAACTTATATTTTATGAAGTTTTACAATAGATAAATCTACATGCTGGTAGCACAACACCACCCTGAATATTAAGTGAATAAATACAAACGGTAACTAGAAATCATCAGGCAATTTTAATTACCTCCCAACGTAAAGTTCCTGAATTGTAAATAAACAGGTTAGCTAACCTCTCACAGCAGAACAGATAGAAATGTTCTTCAAAATTCAACATATTAATTTTTTATTGAAACCTATTTAGTATATATAGTACTGTAATTTATAATGAATCAGAATAATTTTTATCTCAATCGCTTAAATTTTAATAATCCAAGAACATAAGACGGGGTGGGGGAGGGTATCAACTGAATATATTTACATGTAGCTCGTATAATAAAGCTCTCTTGAAAACAATATTTGGTATTTAAGCTTCGAATAAAGTAGTTTATTATTCAAATAAAGGGTTAGAACCGCCAATATAAATCAAACTATTGCCATACCTCTCGGTGGAGACCGTCGTCACTGGCTGATGGTTGAGTACCGCTGGCAAGCGCTTTCGATGCGATGGCATCATCTTCAAGCCTGTCGATAGAGTACAACTATCGACAGGCTTGAAGACGATGCCATCGCATCGAAAGCGCTTGCCAGCGGTACTCAACCATCAGCCAGTGACGACGGTCTCCACCGAGAGGTATGGCAATAGTTTATTATATAACAGAGTATTATTTATGGGACGTAAGTAGAAATGGGGGTTTGCGAAAGGCCGAAAACTGAAAAATGCAAATTTCTCGGTTAATATTCAAGATAGCAATATTTATAGTAGATTAAATTTGCAATAATATTGGCTCTATATAATTCTTCGATCCGATTAATAGTGATGGAGATATTTCGAATTTCCGAAAATCCCTCTCTAAACCCCCAAATTTGATCTTTCTTTTTACATAAAACGATTAAATATACAGTTTGGTAACGGCCAAACAAAAATTGCGACCGCTAGAGCGTTATTAGACAGACAAATATATATATATATATATATATATATATATATAATATTCAACGCACCTCATTTTCGTCATCTCCTTGGTTGAATCGACATTTAAAGAAATTTTCGATAATCGCGGCAGGAGTACGACCATAATAGCTGATTAAGCCCTTAAGGGAAATCTGCTAAAAAATTCGGGGAAAAAATATAAGTCCTATAAGTTATACATGGTTCTTTGTGAATTTTATAAGTATCCAAGAACTTGTTTTTATATAAGATATGTTTGTAAGATGAAATCTATTAAAAATGTTAATAGCCTATAAACCTAATTAAATGTTA